>OV656704.1:10000000-11375365 GCA_927399405.1 Agonopterix arenella | reverse complement strand
TCCTCTGCCATATGGTACGCATATTGTAAGTAGCTAAGGTACTACACCTACCTCTCCGATTAATAATTCATTGAATGTTTAATTAATTGGCTGTGTTCACTCGTATAAAGTCTTGTCCATAGGCGGAAAAATAAATATTATAAACGTACCGATCGTTTTCGATTATGTATTTCTAACCCACGTAATTAGTTAAGCTAAATTGAAATGTAATCAGTCTGATGAGGGTATTAAATGGTTTGACGGTCAGACGTCGGACTACAACCGGTAATGTAACGGTAGACTCTGTTATGATTATGATGTCACCAAGTTGATAATGAGATCGTTTATGGTAAAGTCAAGTTCTTGTGATTGTATGATCGAAACTTAAAATTTAAATTTAGTAGATTATAATGAAAAAGCTTACACTTGACTAACAAATTAGGAAGAAATGAAGGTGCCTTCAGATTACGTAACTTACAAAACGCGTGTATTGAAACAATAGACAGTAATGAATAAATGATATTGACATTGGTAATTTATCACTAGTCCATACGACAAGTGGTTATCAGTTTGGTGTTAATTATCGGTGTGAACGCGCCCGCGACCGCCGGCGGTGACGCGGCGTGACGCAACTCGAGCGCCGTCGAACGGGAGCCGTCTCTCGCGCTGCTCCGCCGCACGCCTCTGTGGCCCAATGGATAAGGCATCGGCCTCCTAAGCCGAGGATTGTGGGTTCGAGTCCCACCAGAGGTAAAAGCTGGCATAGCCTTTTTGTAGAACAATGGGAAGGTCTTGTTACAGGGAAGTAGTTTTAGTCGAAGCTTTTCATCTGGTACTTGAAGGTGAACGATTTTCAATGTTTCTTTTTGTTTTTGTGCAGTTTTTTATTCGTTTTGTAATTGATTTTTTTTTTCTTGTCCGGGCGATTATAATGTAGGTTATATATGGTCCGGGGCTTTGCATTGATGAGTCTGTTTAGAATTGAAGCTAATAATAATAAGTAATTGAAGATTATTTACTACAATATAACTGCTTGTATTAATAATAAGATAATTATTAGTTCCAGTCTAAGTAAGCGTGTTTTTAGTTAAATCACTCTTATTTGAAATCTACATTTTTTTGTAGTTTTGTCTGTGTACCTACCTACCTACCTACTGTTACGAATCTCATTAGGTTTACGTATCCCAAACTCCAATACAGATAACAAATATATTTTACCTTAGTACTTAGTAAATTACTTCATAAGAAAACGATTTCTGGTTTTGTCATACTTTTTTTGCGCTAACTAATGATCTGGCGAAAACACTTAGGTATTTTATCAGGCTTCTCCCAAACACCACAGACTTGTATGTTTATAAAACTTTGCGAAACACTGATTTCGATCTAAGATATAGATCAACATTCTTGCTCCGTCCAGCACCTGTCACCCTAGGATTTCATAACACCTCTGACAATGGCACGGTTTACTCTTGTACCTACATCTGACACTGATAAAGCTATCTTTACAATATTGGCGTCGGTCGGTGCCGATCGCCGCATATAAAAGTACCGTATCTCTAGGGAAAGCTGCTAGATATGATAAGGGCACAATTTTATTGATAATGATAACGGCCGGTGAGGCATCGATCAGTCGATAGGATCGCTCGCAGTCCACAACTAGCCTCACTATCTGAACAATAATTATACTAATACCTTGTTTTGAGTAGTCATACATGCTATCGTCGCAGATTTAAGGCAATAAATTGATTAAATTAACATATTTAATCTGTTATCAATCAATAATTTTGTTAGTCACAGTGTAGTGTTTAAGTAAATAAAGACTGGGTGGACATACTGTACGATAGGAGGATGATAATGATGGGAGAGAACGAGATGGGCTACGGGGATTACTACAACTATGACGGATGGGTGGTGCCGCCGGACTACGGCGCGGACCCAAACTACCAGGCGAGGCAGCCGCAGGTTGAAGAGGATTACCGATACAGTTCTTATGCGTAAGTTGTTTTGCATTATGTATTGTCATTTATCTGGTACATTTATGGCTATTAGAAATTTCATGACTTCAAATAGCCATAAATGTACTAACCGGCTTTTCAAAATTCTTCACAAACCAAAAACTTTAACTACCTTAAAATCATACAACGTTTTCCTATCGTACTAAATTACTATACATAATGCCATGAAGCAATTTTTAAAATCAGGACAGGATTTTACTTGGTACCTATTTATATCTAACTTTAATATCGCTAAACCCACTGAAGAAAACGAAGTGAATGGATGATCTCTAACAGTAGATTTTGTGGTGTACCTAGTTAGATTGTATGTTGATTATTTACTGAACTAATTTTTAAAGATACATTTTTCGAAATAATGAGCCGTTTAATTTACTTAAGATAATTTAAACCGGCGAGAAATAAAGAGAAAATAGTTGTATTTTTATACCAGCTTTTTTGCACGACACGAAACGTTCCGTATAAAGTCCCGTCGGCCGTCGCGTCGGCAGTCCATAGAGTCAAAACTGCTTCTCATTTGTCGATGTTATCTGAAGTTATCTATCTAGTAGAGTATAAATATAAAACCATTTTTTTCTAAATTATTGGCCTGGAGTGCGATTTTTGAAAGTCATACGTTGAACTCAGCAGTAGAAAATGTCAAAATTACTATGGAGATGTTCATCTTTCTACTGCTGATTTGATTTTCAAAAATCGCACTCCTGAAGTATGATTTGACAAAATGACAGACCCACGTGCGAGCCGGATGGAAGAAGATATACGACCCTCGCGACCGCCTACCGTCAGACTTGCAGCGCGACTCTAAAAACCAGCTAAAACCTAATTATATATGCTCAAAATGAACCTAGCTCTAAAAAGAACTCTTTAAAAATTTGGTTGGTAGTTGTATCTAACAAAGTGTCTGACCACCCTGTAAAATACAGTTCAGAGTTTACCTATATACCATTATACCTTTTAGTAATTTTTTTAACAGTGCCTACCTACTTAAGGAGCACTAAAATTGTGTCTGATATTGTAGTGATTGTTTTAGGTTTTCATGAAAGCAATGTAACATTTACCTCTAACTATGCATGAATGGATATCAGTTATAGAACTAACGGATATAAAAGTTGCAGTGTGCACGCGACTCAGACATTGTCATTGTAAAAATGGCTGGTCGGTGAATTTAGCTAAGTGCACTGAAATTGACTACGAGCACGACGGAACAACTTTATATTCCGCTATGCCATTTCACTCTATTTTCTTTTATTGAAACCATTTTTCTATTCTGGAATTCAGCTCGTATGTTTTGAAAGCATCTAAGTAGCAATACAATGTTAATCCATACTAATAGGAATCATAAATTCAAATATGAATTTGTCTGTCTGACTGCGGACTCTACACCTTCTGATCTTAGATCATCATTTTAACTTCGCCCACTCTGACCTAACATTTTTTTGCCTAATAAATCCTAAAGGATTCCCGACATTAAGGCTTGCCGCATGCGGGGTCCATTGTATCATGATATGTGTATTTGTATAGGTATCCGATTTAAGCTACATTACATTACTGCAGATATAATTGTAATTTTCACTGAAGATTACAACTTAATAAAGCAATGTAAAGTTAATAAAGTCACATTGTCAATGTTATTCAAAAAAAATTATTTGATCAATTATGAGTACATACAGTAGTTAAGTACCTAGGGCTAGACCCAACCCTGAAAGTTTGCAGAATGTTTTCAATTTCACTCTTTACATGTATTACAATAAATAATACTATAACAGGTAGGTACCTGTATTTGAAAGGGTAAGGTATATTTGCTTACTGTGAGTAATAGTAGCAATTTCTAGAATATCTATCAGGTAGGTACGATAACGTAACCTTATTGATTATTATGGTGGCCTTATGAGAATTGTGACTCATTTGTGTCTTGTTAGAAATCACAATAATAGGATCTTATCATATAAGAATGGTTCAGTACAATGGTAGACTAGATTATAGAATGGTATACTTATAGAAAGGTTGTTCGTTTTCATGGTTTGGCAAGCGTTGCGTGTCCCGCACTTATAGTCCCGCGGTGGATCGAACTGAGTACCATCGAGCTCGTAATCCGCCAGCTGCTACCTCTCCCATGCCTTCGTGGAGCCCTTAATTGGTTTGGAAACCCTCTTCGCAGGTTAGCGTGCTTCCAACCATTTAGTCCCAGTGCGCCTAACCAGATTGCCGTAACGAAATATTCGTGAAAACCCATCGACTTCGGCTCTCCTCACTCGCAAAGTCGTAGAAACTGTGAAAAATGTAGGCTTTCTGGCTTTCTGTCGTAAATTCTTTTCAAAGTGCCTATCTTGGGTGCTGACTGCGTGTGTGCGGTTGTCTTTTGTTTTTTTAGTATACAGGTCACGAGTGCGGAGTTTGGTGTAGGCAGTAACTTTGGTAACTTATGAGATTGCTTTTCTCTAGTTAGGAACGAAATAGAGCCTGTAGAATATTAATCGCCTTGAACTTGCTCGGGTCTCATAAAACAAATTTTGTAGATATTAGTCTAATTTTGTTGACATAAGCGGCAGAGTAGGTATAGAGCTAATGTCACTGAATCTGTTTGGCCAAAGGGTAGTTTTTTCTCGCGACGCGCGACGTAGCGGCGGCGCTTGGTACGAATAGCGCCGCTCTTCGATACTATTACTAGCTATATTTATGTCGTACATTTACACAAATTACTTTCCTATCGTGCCTAATATCAGCCCCCATTATTTTATCATTAACCATTGCGAATACGAAGCGGACTTCTTTTTAAATTCGGCGCCTAATGATACGCTGTTTGTCGAAAATTAAATGGTATTCGGATTTTTCGATTTCATAGTAATGATAGCAGAATAAGTTTTTACTGAAGGTTAGTCTGGTAACTACAAATTCAGTTGTAACTTGTCTTGCCTAATAATTTAGAAAAAATCAACATGCCAAGTTAAATTACACCTATAGATTTTGCTCATTACCTAATTACCTATACAGAGTGTAAAAAAAGATTTAGTAGGTGCTTCAGATCATCAAACTGAACAATTTTAACAATGGAGCCAACTTCGAAATAACGAAAGAAAATAAAAATCTGCTGTTCCATACAAAACTGCAATACCTTCCAACCCTTTTTCGCTATTTCGATATTGGTTCCATAATTTCATTGTTCGTCCGGTTTTTCAGTAGGATGGTCTAAACCACCACTTAGATCTGTCCCGTATATTAACTGTAGTCTTTGAATATGTTCTTTCTGTTACCTATAAGTATTTCTAATTTCTTGAAATCTCTTTCATTTGCTTACTGAATTCAAGCCGCATCTTGATTTTTTAAAGTTGGTAAAACTAACAGTATAATGATACTGTTATATATTCTGTGGTTTTTTCTAAGCCATTTTTTTTATTTTTGTTTTAAGAACATAGAGTTTTCCTAACACTTTAAATAATGTCTACTGTTATAAATTTATCATTGTTGTGTTCTACTATAAAACAAAGGGTTTAGCTACGTATAAACAAGATATAATATACAAGGGCAATCGATGAGTGAGTTGAACACATCAATAGTTATAATAATGCATTTATTGCCTCACCCTCCACGGTTCCTCTTTCTAACACCTGGCAATCGGACGGACGGAGCATACTGTGCCATCCTTTCATATGTTTGTGTTTGACCTAACTTATACACATGGTAAATAATTTTAAACTATCGACTTTGTAGTGTTCATTAATAGTTATTTATTGAATTTAATCCGTTTTTAGTATGAAAAATAGCGAACTATACTTACCTACCTGTGTCGGTTAGATGCTGTCATCTACAGGGTAAACTAAGAGTCTGCCCATCAAACTGAACAACTTTTACTATGGCAGCAAACCGACCGGAGCAAAAAAAAAGCTGTTGCATACATTTGAGTCATAGCAGTTTAGTATGGAACAGCAGATTTTTTTTGCTCCGATCGGTTTGCTCCCATAGTAAAAGTTGTTCAGTAGTTAAAAGAATGCTAATGATATCAATTTCACCCGGTAATATCCTAGTCTGATCTTAGTAGGTATTAGATTAAGTATTTTTAGATTATTCTTTAGTGCCTAACTGAATTTATCGACAAGTAAACCGGTAGTAGGTAGTAGTTATTATCAGTAATTGGTCTTTATTCCTAAACAGAATGTAGCGATGTTTCTGACTACCCCGTAAGGGGTCCGGTTGTGAGTTTATGCATGTGTCATTAATTCATTGTTCCTATTTATAAATCTTTCTCCTCTAAAAAATCGGTGAAAAAGAAATAGTTCTTCATAATAAATCTCACCGATTTGTTAAAAAAATTTGACGGGCACAGATTTTTTACCTGTTGGTATTATTATGCCTTTTTGTTATTTTCTGGATATTGAAGAAACAAAAAAAATATGCAGATGTGTAAACCGTAATGAAACAGAACCCATATAAAAATTGTTTCCACAAAAATCAATCATTACCAATTTGTTACAAAAGTACCAAACATACAGCATTAGCATAGTTATAGCAATGTTTATGATCGAATGCATTTATCGAGGAGGTTGCACTGAGTTAGTGCCTGGTGACCCGTGAACGGAGGGCGATCGCACCTGCCTGCCCTCCCCTCACAAATCTGGCCCTCGCAGCTTGATGCAGTATACACGCAATTGTAACATACAAAAACTTCAAATATGGTAAAAGAGAAAGTTGCGTAACTACTCAATAAATTAAATCTATATTTTGCATCCTAAAAAGGTGTTTCAAAGTTGTAGCAAAATTTTTGACTGTCCCGTATACGTTTGTGTGCCTATGTCTGTATCTACGTATTTACCATAAAACTAGTAAATGGACATGAACTACTATTATAATACAAAATCTACAAACTACCTAAGTAAGTGAATTAAATGTTGCTTATTTTCGCATACCTACGGGCTACATGACAAAAGATTAAATGGCGATGATGATACCTAATGTACTGCAAATGACCTAATAATAATAGGTATTTTGAAAACGGCTAACGGTCAGTTTCTGAAACGCTCATTAGAGTTAATACTCCATTAAATATCTTGGTAGCTTTTACTACGTCAACAAGACAAAAAGTAACAGCTAGAGATTTAATGGAGGATTAACTTTAATAAGCGTTTCTGCAACTGATTGTGAGTATCTTAATTTGGTCGGGATTACATTTTAGAACGAAGAAAATAAGACACCATTTTCCCTTATCAATCTGAGATAGAAAGACCATTTGACTTGATTTAATTACGAGTAATAACATTATTTATTTTTATTTGTTTTATCCCGTAACCTGCCATATACTGCAACATTTAAAACGATGAGCGATGATCACGCAGCGATGGTTGCGATAGATATTTTAAAAACTCATTCTCAATAAGTCAATTAAACATTTCGTGGGCTCCGCACGCCACTTAGGGTAGATCCCAATATAAATAATTGCCCTTTGTTGTTGCTCTTTAATGGGAAAAACGGTGTATGCTCAATGTGCTTTATGCCTTTTATACTTGTTACACGTATCATACGAGTTTATATGCTCTAAAAATTAGACAGTAATAATACAAACTTAGCTGGATTTATTTTGTCGTTCTAAATGTGAACCTTTCGATATTTTATTCATATCCGAGCTGTGGTTTGCGGTTTTGAGATATTCTTTACTGGAACTATCTTCGTATCTGAACGACCTATTAACAAAATGACCTGAATGAAAAAAATAACAAAGCGCTGCCTGTTGCCTGGAAAATTTTCCGCGTATAAGTGTACTACCTAGGCTAGATCTCTCTGCGACGGAATTTCTATGTCGGAACTACTGTGAAAAGCGAAGAATATTTATTTGATTTCTCGTAGATACTCGAAATGTAAATTATCAATTGAAAGTTTTTTTTTTGGATCGAACTAAATATAATAGTTTACTCATATTGCGCTGCTTCGAAGGCGCTCTGCATACAAACGAACTTCCTTCCTATTTTCAATATTAACCAATTAAAGATAATAAAATTGTTTAAACACGATCTAGAAACCAATATCTGTGCTTTACATTTGTCAGATTTTTGGTAAAATATATAGTTTCAATGCTAGGATTAATTTGAGATTTGTATGGAAAACTTTTGGCTACGATAACTTTAAACGGTAATAACTTTAAATTTTAACGGAAATCCGACACACGTAAAACACAGATGTTTGTTTCTTGCTTGTGATAAAACTTTTTTTTTACTTTATTTATTAAGTGTTCAAACTAGGACAGAACTTCGTTTTATATGGAGCACCGCGCCGTACAAATAATCTAAATCTGAATTAACATTTCAAAAGCAATCCCAAACTTTTGAATGTCACTTGAACATTTTAAGACAATGCATTGTCTTCAGTAATCCACAGTTGCACACCTGCGTGCCATAAAACTTCATCTGTTGTTATTTAACAACAAAAGAGCTTTAAAAACCATTTTATCCATCGATTGAAGTTAACTCTCTAATAGACACGTAGGCAAATCCCGTATCTTATCTAATCTTCTATGATTTGTTTTATTAGATAGGTACTGTGTGAATTGTTTGCCTAACAGAACTGTTTGCAAACCATTGTATGACGTCATAGGGCCTTTAGGTGTTAAGTAAAATTGCTATTTAACTTGTAATTTTGCCGTATGTTTGATTCATTGCTTTGCATCAACCATCGCATTTTGTTTCCGAGGGTGCCGTATGAGATTATGAGATAGCAAAAGAAAACCTTGTGCCTTGTTTGGGTTGTAATGTTGTATCTATCTAGGTAGACGAAAGATTAGAGATTAGAACTATCATTGATTTTGAAATAACAATTTCATACACGTAGGGAAATGTTTATAATACTTATAAATAAAGAAAGGTCGGCGTATATCTTTCATTATTTATAAGTATTATAAAAATACCACAAGGTACCATACGGTATTCCCTTTTATTATGGTTGTAAGTTTATGTTTGAAAATGCCATGCTCATTAAAAAGAAAAATAGTAGGTAATGTACTAGCAGTCAATTGTCTCTTAGCTGCTTTACAAAACATGTATATAACACGAGAAATATAATCATCAAATAGGTATCATAATAATAGTACCTAATCAATAATTATTGACTATTCTTATGGTAACACCTACCTACTGATTGGTTGTGGTAAAATTTTTTATAGATTATAAATCACTACTGTTCATGTTTCTACTTATTTTTAAAGAAAGATAAAGTTTTCTTATCAAAACGTTTACCTATTTACTTAACAAAATAGTTATAATCTTCAAAATTTCCATCATTCACTTTTATGTGGTTGGTCTAATGTTGAATAAGTAAGGTCTCAAACAATAGGCAGTGCACACGTGCAAGTCATAAACTGATAATTCGGTTCCTTTTGTATTTTTCGAAGAACTTTTGGAATGTTTCGTATTGTCTTTCTATCAACAATGTGCTAAGTACTTGCACATGTGCAAGCGCCCATTATTGTTGCCTCTTGAATACTTTAACACTTCGATTTCTTTTTAAGGAAAAAAAAGTTCGTAAGTAATAAAATAAAACAAGATTTTGTTAAACGTAGACATTTTACAGTAGGTACACGTATGGTAAGGTAAATGTAAAAAAATGGAAACTCTTTGTGTTGAACAAAGTAAATAAAACATATTTTATTCTATACGCCTAAATCCCTCGATAGATATTTTGGGGAAAAAACGTTTCAATGATCACCCAAACATAAGCTTACACGGGTTTATTAAAAACACTCTAAATGAAAATCGTTATCCGGGCATTTAGAGCGGCGTCCATAACGAACCCGGCTCAACAATGGGCTTAACGCTCGCACTCATTACAAAATGCGACATAACATAACGCTACGTCGAAAGCTCCTCTATTCAAAGTGTATACTCCAGTTTTTTTGTCGGGAAGGCTTCTTGCACTCCGCTATTGGTCGGTGGGAGCCCCGCCCATTCGGCGGCGGGCCGCTATTGGCGGAGGTCAGTGGAGCACCCTCGACTGTAGTCCGGAGCTGAGTAGGCTGTCGAGGTACGAGGGCGGCGCGGGGTGTTCTTCACCCCGAGGGCCACTCGAGGGTTGTTTAGTGCAGGCGCGGCGTCCCGAGACGCAGCACGTGTTCGCGGCAGTGTTCGCACAACCGTCAAGATTATCCCGAAAGCGAGTTCTCCCTGTAGGGAGATGAAGTGTGAGGAGGGCGAGGTGCGGTCGCCGCCGCCGTTGCTGCCGCCGGCGTCGCTGCTGGCATGGAGCCCCATCCTGCTGCCGCCGTGGGGCCCGGCCTTCCTGCCGGCGCTCTACCCGGCAGCTTTCCGCTCGGCGTTCCCTGGGTGAGCACTCACTGGAGAACATTGTGATGCTGCTTGTTACAAGATTTTAAGTGATATGAAAGTGATGTCTTTGGTTGATTGGTGATAAATTGATTATGGAGAGCTTAGTTATCTTGTCATGTTGTATCACTCATATTAAAATTTGTTAGTGTTATCATTTCCGTGCGAAGATCTGTGGTTGGTTGGATTTGCAAGGATTTGATTATTTTTGCTTTAATTTTCCCGAATTATGCGTCATTCACTAGATTGGGCATTACATAAAATACCAATATTGTCTTTTCTGTTTAAGTTAAGTTTCATCTGTAAAAGAAAGACTGTTAATGAAATAACAATTTTAAAAGGTCAGAGATAATAATTTTCTAGAAGATTCATTTTCGATAGAAAATAAATGTCTTGTGTCCGAGCTCATTGTCCCGATTATTATGGCTATACCATTTCTTTTATAGCTGAATAGTGATATTTGATTGAAACATTTCGAACGTGTCGTGGAACAGGTTTCGAGGACTAACCGTGACACTTGATGGGACAGTTTTTGCACCTCTCAGTGAGAGGTTGTTAATAGTCATGTTTACAACTTGCTACGGCCCTTGTCCGCGCCCGCGCCGCCTTTTCATCGCGTCACGTTCCTCGACATAACATCCTGATAGTTTGACTTATTTTAATAAACAAGATCTTCTAAGGGTTTCTTTATACAGGTCACGTATTCTGGAGAGGTGCTCGGTTTAACAATTAAACGTTTGTATTGACGAAATGCCGCTTGTTTTCTTTCGATTTGTAGAGTAGGGACTCTTGACTTGAGACGTGCTTCAGACCTCCTTACTTCTCAAGTTGTGCTCACATTTGAGATTAACTTGTATATTTAAAGCATGTACGTTGTATTTGCATAAATGTTTCAAAGACACTCGTATCGTAGGTATGACTATTGGAGTATTTAGATTAACATTTTAGAGTTAAGCGGTTATTAATTAACCTAAAGTTAACCGGTTAGTTAGTTGGTGTTAGTTGTTCTGAGTTTCAGAATATCTCTGACTATCCCCTCGGGGAATATAGTCGTGAGCATATGCATGCTAAAGTTAATCACTTTAGCAGGTTCTTGGGTACTCGTTAAAATTATTAAACTTTCATTCCTCTTCTTAGATTTCATTCATTTTTGTGTTCTATCAAAAACAGAGCCGCCGTTTTTTCACTTATCATTATTATTTATTGTTCTTTATTAGTTTAATATTCATGTGTATAATGGATATGAAGATTAATTGAATTAAAATTATTTAACTTTAAATGACGCTACATCGGCCTACAGTCGTGGCAAGCAACAGCACGCGTTGAAGTCGTTTGTATGGCGCGACGTGAAGGCACTCACGCTAATTCGTAGCGCGCAGTACATACATATTTATAATATTTTAATCGTATGTTGTCTGCCTCTTTTAATAAATTGCTCAAAAAGTAAAAAAAGTGGAGTGGATTGATTGTATTTTGTGCATGTGTACATAATGTATATGGAAGAAAAAAAGTCTTTTTAACCGACTTCAAAAAAGGAGGAGGTTTCTCAATTCGGCCGTATATATATATATATATATATATATATATATATATATATATTTCTAACATACAATCAAAAAAATTGTTAGTGATGACTAACAAGAAAAAAAAAAGAAGAAGAAATAGAAGAGAGAAGAGTAGTAGAGAAGTCTATACTTAAATCTATTTCTATATATTACGGTAACTTTCCGGATTATAGCTATGTGCACACACAAATTGTCGTTTTTATTATTGTCTTGCTGTTATGATATTACCTTTTAAAATCGTATCTGCAATGCTTATTTTTACATTACCATTCATAGTTAAAGATGAACAGTTAATGATAAAATAAAGTAGGTATTTTATTTTATCATAAACTGTTCATCTTAATTGGTCAAGTTATACAATAAAAAGTCTTTTATTATTATTTATTTTTGCATATACATGCGTAGTTGTGTACTTATAATTAAAATTATTCCCTTTCTGAGTGGCCAGAAACTAATACAAACTTGCGAACTACCTTCTTATCTCAATGGAGCGATAAAATGAATATTTTCATTTTAGGTATATAAAAAAAAAGTTGGACTGCCAAAATAACAAAAATATATTGTTCGCAGTCTCCTGGACAGCATGAAAATGCCGGGCCAGCGGCCAGGGTTCCAGATCTCCGACATCCTCGGCCTGAACGAGGGCAAGGGCCTGGAGGCGCCGCCTGGCCACAGCTCGCTGGAGCTGCCCCCGTACGCCCCTTCCCAGCATCACTACTCTCATGAGTTACTGAGGCACCACCAGCCATGGCTCTCGCTGGACCACCATGAAGGGACCGGTAAGTTTCATTAGTCTTCTCTTCTTAGTCTTATTCTCATGGCTGAGAGACGTGACCATCATAGACCGCTCGTGTCACCACAGCTCTTGATCTCAGGCCCGGTGTATGTTGGCCTCGGTAATTTCTTTGACCGCATCTCGATCTACCTTGTATGCATGCGTATACCTCTTTTACCTCTTTTTCTCTCCATATAACCGGTAATCATGGTTTTTTCCAAAATATCTGATCTCCTGACTGTATGCCCAAAGAAATTAAGGTCTCGTTGGTCGGATGGACATTTGATTTTTAACTTTATTTATTTATAAAGTCTTAGTTCTGCTGCTTCAAATTAAATTTAGTTATTTGCGTGTTCGAATACCGTCTGATACATTTTTTTGTGATATTGTGATTTATTAACATTATTTTGTTCAACCCGTAACACGATTTATTATAAGATAACGTAGGAAATGCTATTTAGATTTAAAAGCCTGTAAGCTCCAACCTATTCTCAGGGCTTTCGTTTTATACTATAAAATGGACCCGACTTATAGCAAAATGTATATAATTTTTTTTTCAACACACTTGCTCATAAAATGGCCCTTATTTCACCGCAATTAGGCACATAATGACACCTATAATCAAACTGTGACTTTTTCATCATTACTATTATTCACAAGTGAGTTATAGGTTTTTTATAGTAGGTATCTAAACTTCTTGGTTGAGTTCTTGAGTTGCTTTGTTCTTAAAAAAGTTTCGATACAAAAAAGATCATATTCAATAGTACAAATAAATTCTCTAAATAAACTTTTTATTTACTAAATAAAATGATTTTTTATTATTATTTTCTTCACAAGTGTGTTGAAAAACGTCGTATGATACACGTGTGTATTGATGATTACCGTCCTCGGCTCTCTTAAGACTCTCGCCTACGGCTCGGGTCTCAATGGCGCCTCAGCGGTAATCACCAACATTACACACTTGTACCATAATGTACTATTTCATCTTGGCGGCAAATTTATTGCTATTTTTCGATTCTTATATAACGATAGTATTGTGCAACGGTTCATCGGTATGTTTGTGGTTATCGTAACGTTAAGATATAGTTATCATTATCGCAAATAAAGTCTCCGTTAGAACCCATCTTGTGACAGTTTTATCCGAACATTTAAGATAACGGTAACATTACACGCGTGCATCATGTTTCATGACCAAAAACTACTTACTACGATGGGTTTAGATCGAAACATGGTTATAATTAATAAGAAATATAAATCTTAAGAAAGGCATGCTGTAAGGCTTGAAATTGAAAAGACCGTCTGGTCACAGTATAAGAAAGGGTATCTTTATTAGGTACACCAACGACACATTCACAAAATGGTCCTATAATATAAGGTCTATCAAAATTAAGTGAAAAAGTTGGGATGGTCAGATCATCAAACTGAAGAACTTTGTCTATGGGGCCAACATCGAAATAGTCAAAAAAAATCAGCTGTTCCATACAAACCGGGTAGGTTAGGTAGGTGGGACCCAAATGTATGGGATAGTAGACTTCTTTTTCGCGATTTTGATATTGGTCCCATATAGAAAGTTGTTCAGTTTGATGGTCTGATCATCTCCTTAAAATAGTTTCAGTTAATTTTGTTAGACCTTATAGTGAAAGTTGTTCAATTTGATGGTCTAAACATTTATATCTTAAAATTTAATTTTTGTAACAACTTGTATAGGTATTTATAAACCTTTTCAAAACCTAAAAATAATGATGACCCTGTAGTTTATTTAAACTGTCGTACTGAGTAATGAGTAGAAATAAGTCAGAAATCACATAAAAACTTGAATTCTTATCGTAAATGCACCCAAACATCACTTTATTTTTACGAGAAGTGTTACCAAATTGTAGTACATGAAGTAGGCTGTCGAATTATCATACACAAATACATAGGGTACTCGAAGTAATAGGTATTTGGTAGCGGACTCGAGAGCCGAGATTATTTGTGAAATGCTCCTCTAGTCGAGTGCCTCAGCGCTAATCTGCTGTTGGCGTTAATTATTTTTATCGCTTATCTAACACTTTTGGCCATCTATGTACTCTACACATTTACTTCCGTTAAATGATTGATCGCTGCAATACTGGTTTACAAAGTGTGTCTTTATTACTTACGAGCGTTAAACCGCGACTTTGTCCGCACAAATTATATACCAGATTTTAAGTCAGATCATAAGCAATCAAACAAAAAAAGTTTCATCAAAATCGGTTTTTGATTTTGCGTGATGCTCGTTCAAACAAACTAACACACAAACAAACAAACAAACAAACAGACAGACAAAAACTCCAAAAATTGGTGATATGGAATCAGGGATACCTAAAAACCATATCGTAACTTTTTTTTTGTTAATATCTTCAATGTACAGACAAACTTCCTGTTACAGTTTTATAATAGTTTAGATTCATAATCGTTGATGGTATATAGAACATACAAAACATATACAGGGTGAAATTGATATCATTGGCATAGTTTTAAACTAAGATACTACCTATCAACTGAACTACTTTTACTATGGAAGCAAACCGATCGGAGCAAAAAAAAATCGGCTGTTGCATACATTTGAGTCGCGAACTCGCGCGTCGACATTGCTGTTTAGTATGGAACAGCAGATTTTTTATTTGCTCCGATCGGTGTGCTCCCACAGTAAAAGTTGTTCAGTTTGATAGGTAGACTCTTAGTTTAAAAGGATGCTAATGATATCAATTTCACCCTGTAGATATTTCGTGTCCATTAACAAGTGTTCTCATTTCTTTGTTCATCACCAGCAAAATCAATCATAATAGTTTATTCTAAACTAGCTTTTGCCCGCGACTTTGTCTGCGTGGAATTAGAATATTAAAAAATCCTTTCTTATTGCAACCCTACATCGTCCGTAGAATCTATATTCCACATGTTTATATCTTCAGCGACTTAGACTGTGCGTTGTCAGTCAGTCAAGGAACAATTTTATAAGTATAGTCAGTCGGGGCAAGTGCCTCTACGGGGTAAGTGCTTCTAGCTTCAAAATTTCAAAAACTAGACATATATTTAGACGTAATCATAGTCATCAAACGTCAAAGCCGGAACTATGCTAACTAACTATTTAATATATGTCTAGTTATCGAAATTTTTAAGCTGGAGGCACTTGCCCCGACTGACAATATCTATGAATATATATCTCTTAGTTTGCACTCTATCTAAGATAGTATCATAATACAAGGTGTCAAATTTAATGCACTACCATATTAACCTACATACATAATACTATCAAACTAAATAACTTTCATTAAGGGACCAACTCTGAAATCGCAAAAAAAATCAGCTGTCCCATACATTTGGGTAGAGTAGCGATTGAACTTTTTTTTCAAACAGAAGTTTTTGTCCCATAAATAGTGACATTTGTTCAGTTTTATGGTCTGAAGCACAACTTTCTAAATGCAATTATTCAATTTTTAGCAGATTCTGAACTACTAATTCCCTCTCTGAATTTAATTGTGATTCAAAAAGTTTCTCGTATAGTTAGTTCACGCCCCACGAGAGCAATTAGGGTCGGTAGCGAGTAGTGACATTGTCACCGAATACCGAGGATCGAAGGGTGCGATGCGGTGTAACGAATTTATCACCAATACAACTTTTAATTCCGCATCAGATGTATACTAGCGTAAATGCTTTTTTCTATGTGATAAGTATGAAAATGGTTTGATTCGCGAGACTTAGATCGAACTATAGGGTCAAACCTTCGTCAGTAAGCAGCTGGCTATCTGTTACATGTTTGTGGCTGTTAGGGAAGGAATCTATTTATTGTCTATTCGATTATTGTCAACCTTCTGATGAATTGATGTTGAAAATGGTTACCTAATAGAATCGATTAGGACCATATAAAAAGAAAAATTATTACCTATAATAAAAAATAAAAAATTTGCAATAAAAGCTTAGATCCAGATTATGCTCTCGGCGCATAACGTCCTAAAACTAATAATTGTCTTATGACATACTCTCAAAATGACTTAATCGCAAACTGACCTAAACGCGAATGTTTTTTTGTAAACAACGATTTAGGACTTATTTATGAGTGTAAAAAGAACAAATAAAGATTCAAAACCTTCAAATATTTCTTAAATCTTTTGTATTATTTTAAAGGGGAACAGTAATCATTAATAAATTCAACTCCAATAATGAATCTAACGGAGAAAGATAAAGCGTCGACGTGACGCCATGGATACTTTATTAAATTTCCTGGATTCGCTTATTGAGGTGAGCGAGATCGGGACAATAGAGCTGCCAGCTGCCAGGGGGTGGGAGTGGCCCCCGGTCCCCCTCCAGGCTTCTAACCCCCCTCGCTGGTCCACCACGCCCAGTGCTGCTCCCGCCCGCGTCGCGCCCGTGTGAAACCAGAACACGAGGGGTGCGAACAATGCTATATTTGCTGTGATTTTTTCACGTCCCATTATTTATTTGAAGGGATGAGAACTTGTAGTTGGAGTTAAATAGAGCTCACCCTCAGAGATTAAGTGGAAACTGCGAGTGTTTAATGTTAGAACGTTTCATTTTGTCTTGTGGCTTTGTTACTCGTTCAGTCGCTTTATTGTCTAGGCAAGTTGTTAATTCAAACATTTTTAATAGCTGTAATAACTCTCATATTTTGAATAACTAGTTATGATTATTATTTTAACGTAACTTTTGCTGCGTATATAAGTAACGATTTTATTAAAGAACACAATGCAGTCTTTATCTTCAGTTATGTATAAGAAATGTTACGGGTTGAACAAAAAATAGGGACTTGTTTATATCTTTTAGTATAATGTTTTACCAGAAATTGGAACTCATGAAGTGTTATCGTCGCAGGTGTTCTGGGACAGCAGGCCAGTCCGGACAGCACGTCGCGTGCCTCCGAGCTTTCATACGTGGGAGTGTCGGCCTCCTCGCCGGCCGAGCATGACGCGCGCGGCGAGCACGGGCTCGACACCGAGCACGATATCGAGCACGACGACGACCAAGACGACCTGCCCCCCACCAACGACCCGAATCTCGCGCACAAGAAGCGCAAACGACGCGTTCTGTTCTCCAAGGCGCAGACGTACGAGCTCGAGAGGCGGTTCCGCCAACAGAGGTACTTGTCGGCGCCTGAGCGCGAGCACCTCGCCAGCCTGATCCGCCTCACTCCCACCCAAGTCAAGATCTGGTTCCAGAACCATAGGTACAAGACGAAACGAGCTGTCCAAGAGAAGGGAGCGCATGAATTGAGCCACGGTGGCTTAAACTCTCCGCGGCGGGTGGCTGTCCCCGTGCTGGTTAAAGATGGGAGGCCGTGTCTCGGCAAGCCGGACGGGCTGCCGCCCCTGGGCATGCTGCCGCCGTACCAGCCGATGCACCATCAGGCCACGGGCCACGGGCCCCAGCCCAACGGCTGCTGGTGGTAGACTCGCCCAGTCTATTTGTAATCTGTGGTTTACTAGTCCATATGTCGCTGTTTATTTGTTGAACGGGTAAATGGCTGATAAGGTACGCTATTTACATGTATCGCATCGATGTTTCAGTACCTGTATTATAAATTTCTGCAATTTGAAATGTATTCTATATATTTTATCTCTTGGTATTATGTTATGGTGTAACATTTTATTAAGGATGTTAGATAAAATTGGCGCGTAAGCTAGAAACTGACTGCGATATAGTTTGCAAATTAACAGAGACATTTAAAATTAAGTATTGTGGAAAATTACAATTCCTTTAGTCGGTAATTTCACGATTGAAAATTGTTGGTATTGTTCAGATCAAAATAAAACTCGAATACTAAATTACAAATGTACTAGTTTTAGTACTTATAATTGGCAAACTAAGGTATCTGGAGTTCCTACTTATTTGTATAAATAATTAACGAGTATAGTTAACGTTAGGTGCAGGGTTTAATGCCAAGCCTATACAATTATAGTAGTGTTTATATATTTAAAGCGAGGCATTAAATTCTAGTGATGAAGTACATTCCATCGTGTTTGGATTTTTTGTATATTTGTGTAAAAAGAAGTTCGACAAAACTTAAGTTAAATTAAAATTATGAGAAATGACCAGATTTTATCAAATGCAATATTTAGATGTTAAGGTTCAGTATTATCTTAGTCGAATAGAACTAGTTGATAACTTTATTTACTTACATAATGTATAAAAATAAAATAACAGCTATTTCTGTTCTACCAGTTCTATCGAAAGCTATATTTATATTCCTATTAGAATTTTATATTAATATAGACATGCAAGTTACCTACGTAGTGTAGATGCAGGTAATTATTGTGAATAAATATTAAATTGTGTAAATAACTGTGTGGTTACCGCAAACATACCAATGCCATAGTCAATAATTTTAATACATAATCCGCTACAACTAATCTATGTTCACAATATGTCATATAGATAGTTCACAATATGTTAGTTAAAAACATACATTCCAAACAATAATGCATTAATTGTAAATGGATACACAGACGTTAAAAAAATATGCCTACATTAGTATTGTAAGATTGTAAAAACGTGTTAAAATAAATTATTATCAAAATATTATATTGATTGAATGCATTTCATTGTTTCATTATAATTAGTTACCTACCTAACCCAACATAATTAACTGAATAACAATTTCAAATGACCGCTAAGACGCGCTATGTACTTTTGTAACTTTTTAGGTCAGCGCGAAAAAAAAGTATAAGTATACAAAGAAATTTCGAGATTTCAGAATAGCTACCCGTCCAAACAATGATGAGTAATTCATACTTATTATCTTTAACCATTTATTACAATTAAATACCAAAATATCTGTAGGAGTTATTTAATTACCTATAGGTAAACTGCAAGTAATTGGACGCAGTTCCAGGAGTGCGATTTTTGAAACTCGTTCTTTGAACTCAGCAGTTGAAAATGTCAATATGACTATGGAAATATGCATCTTTCCAAGTGCTGATTTGACATTCAAAAATCATACTCCAGGAGTGCGATTTATGAAAGTCAAATCAGCAGTAGAAACGTTTTCAACTGCTAAGTTCAACGTATGAGATTCGCACTCCTGATCAAGAAGTAGGTAAACAATTCTAATTCTGTTTTTTATTTTTCTCAAACGATTCCAAATTAATGTTGATGAAAAAAAAAGTAACGTTTCTGTGGATTTTCTTTCTTTATTATCAGAGGTTTAAGTAGGTACAGCTACCACTACCAGTGTAAAAAAATGTACTCAAGTGCAAATAGGTCTTACCCAAAAAGCGTTTGCAAAGATTTATTTTTTTGTTTGTTTCAGCATCACAAAAATATGATGATGTTTTGCAAATCCGCTTCACCAACCTACAGGTTTCAGGAACGCATGTCGCAAGGAAACAGTAGGTCGACATGATTCCCTATCCTAGCGACGGGTTTCGGGATTGGAGTGAAACGCTAAGTCCAATTTATTTACAGAGTTTATTGGGTTACACACTTACACACGGACCACCTCGCAGAGGTTCCCCTTTTAACAGTCCTCCTCGCAGGGGTTTCCCCTCTCACCACTTTCACTGTTCACTACGTCACGACGCGCGACACGCTTTGACGTCACGACGCACGGCACTACGACGTCACGACACGCGACACGCACTACACTGACACTTGTCTACTCACTATTCCACTTTACTTTGCACTTTACTTTTCACTAGTACTTTTCCACTTTTACTTTTCTTCCTTTTAGTTTCGCACTTTTCACTGTTAAATCAATACTGACTTGCGTCCGCAAACTCGCGGCCTTATATACTCCTTAGAATTTTCTAGATGCCCGAATTTCGTTAGTCTTTTCTTTATTCCTTTGTTCCCTTCCGGATATTTCTTAATCCCGCCTTCCTTCTCGAATTTTCCTAAACACGCCCCTTTTTATTGTTTCTTTACAAATATTTCTTCTCTCTCTTCGTTCTAGAACATTCCTATTGTTTTTGGTTCTTTTCAAATATTCCTTCTCTCTCTGTTTTCTAGAACATTTCTAAACACGCCCATTTTCTGTCTCTTTCCAAATATTCTTACTCCCTCTTACTTTTCTAGAACATTTCCAACATCAATAAAATCTAGAAATATTTTCGACGAGTCTCGAACCATCGACCCCCGGCACGGGAGTCCATGCGTCGACCGCCGAGCTACGAAGCTTGTTGACAGACCGGCCGAATTTTTGAATGCCTTTCTATAGCTGCGTCATTTCACAGCATCCGTGACACTGCCCCTCCCTTAGTTCTGCTCGTCCCGAGCATCATAACTTCCGAAATAACGAGCTAACCGATCAACGTGCACTATCTTCAACGGGCTCCTCGGCAATCGTCGGATTCGATATGTCACGTCATTTATCCCGCTCACTACCTCATACGGCCTTTCCCAACTTGCCTGTAACTTCGGGCACTTCCCTTTCTTACGAACAGGGTTATACAGCCAAACCGGTGTTCCTTCCTCCTTCCCACGAACAAACGGAATGCACCCAGGTCGTTGCTGGATTGGTGCCACATCTCCTGTATTAATCGTGAGCTTCACCAGGTCTTTTCTACCAATATCTGCGCCGTTCTTAGGGAGCCAGTTCTTCGCTATCTCAATCGGTGACTTAGTCAAGTCCTTGCTGGGGTCTTCACATAACTTCCGATACTACATCATCCTCATAGTGATCAACAACCTCCTCCTTCTCAATCGTCAGGTTCACATCTCCGACGTTAAGTATCGGAATCGAAGTAGAAGAAACTGATCCAACAACTTTCCTCGCCGGAATCCAACACTTTTCAGTTTTAACCTTTTCCATCACAGCACATCTCCGTGGTAATCTCCCATCGTTACTCTTGGGCAAAACAACAGGTACCAAGGTCTGTGATCTAGGCTGGCAAACTGTTCTTCTCACACAGTAGACCTTTCCCGATGATCCATCTTTCATCGGAACCTCCTCTGTGTTACACCGTAGCACTCCGTTCTTCATGTCTATATTGCACTGGTGACTTTGTAAGAAATCCAAGCCAATGATGCAATCGTCCACTATTTCAGCTACAATCACCTCATGTTTGAAAGAAGTTTTCCCGATCTTAATCGAAACTCCCAACTCTCCCCTAACAGGTATGCGCTGGTCAGTAGCTGTTGTTAACTGTAGGTTGGTTTGCTGCACAACTCGTTTCTGATAACTTTCCATATCGCTTATCAGTCGAGCATTGATTACCGTCCTCGAAGCTCCGGTATCCAAAGTTAATTGACAGCTTCTACCATTGACCTCTCCTTCAACTAACAGACTATTTCCGTCCGATGTTTGTTTGACTCCAATGGTTGGATTTGCAACATAACCGCCCAGCGCCCTCCAGTTTTCCTGCTGCTCATCAGTCGAGACTCCTATATCCCGACGGCCTGCACGCTTCGGACAAGAGCTGCGAATATGCCCCAGTTCACCACACTCGTAGCACACATAACGACGGCATGTGCGCTTCGAGCAGGAGCTGCGAATATGTCCTCGTTCACCACACTCGTAGCACACATAGTTGACACTTCGATTTCTCGGCGCTGATGCTCCAGTCGCCACAATCTCCCTAAGGCGAGCGGATTGAGAATCCTGACGTACGGCTTCCACTTCCAATGCGTGAGCAACAGCGTCCCTGAGTGTAACATGGTGCCCAAGTCGCACTGCAGCTCGCACCTCCGGGTCACGTATCCCATCCGTAAAGGTCTGCAGGAGCATGTTATCGATGGCTGCCGGTGACGACTGGAAAGCCTTTCGCACGAGCTTTTCCACTTCCACAGACCATTGTTGCAGATTCTCGTTAACATGTTGATTACGTTCCTTCAACCGCGCCCTATACACGTGTTCAAGATGTCCATCGCCAAATCTAACCTCCAAAGCTCCGAAAAGATTGTCGAACGTCAGGTTTCCGCTAGCTCCTACGGCTTCCAGTACGGTGAGAGCCTGTCCCTGGAGTGCCAATATCAACGCAGGCTCCGCCTCCTCCTTGCCCCAGCCATTAACCTTCATTGCTGTCTCAAATTGTAGCTTAAAGGCGGCCCATGACGTCTGTCCATCGTAAACCGGAGTCTTGACGCCTTTTGGTTGTATGGGTGAGTCAAAAACAGCAGCGACACGACTATGAGATTTGCTCTGCTCAACTTCTCGCCGGATTTTGGCAAACTCACCCTCCACACGATCCAACCTCCCTCCGAACTCACCCTTCACATTATCCAACCTCCCTTCAAACTCACCCTTCACACGATCCAACTTCCCTTCTACGGCTTCGACTCTCTCTACTGCCTGCTGCAAGCCTTTCGTAATATCTTTGTGAAGGGCCTCCTGCAACGTGCGCATTTGTTCCTCCATCAGGCATGTCTGTTTCTCCTGACGGCGCGCCTGTTCTTCCATCAGGCGTGTCTGTTCCTCCTGACGGCGAGCCTGTTCCTCCTGACGGCGAGCTGCCTCCTGCATCGTACGCATTTGTTCCTCCTGCCGACGAGCCTGTTCCTCCATCATAAGCTGGATTTGATAGAGGAAGTTTCCTGGGTTCTGCTCCGGAGTGCGCTGCACTTCACCTCCCTCAGGTCTTCTCACTGGAGTGCGCTGCACCTCAGTTGCAAGGGCCGCATCTTCCTGCCGCGCTTCCGACATGGCCCGGGTGGTGACTCCCTTTAACTCCTTTGGCACCAGCGGCATCTTACTCCAATCCCACTTCTGACACCAAATGTTACGAGCGACGGGTTTCGGGATTGGAGTGAAACGCTAAGTCCAATTTATTTACAGAGTTTATTGGGTTACACACGGACCACCTCGCAGAGGTTCCCCTTTTAACAGTCCTCCTCGCAGGGGTTTCCCCTCTCACCACTTTCACTGTTCACTACGTCACGACGCGCGACACGCTTTGACGTCACGACGCACGGCACTACGACGTCACGACACGCGACACGCACTACACTGACACTTGTCTACTCACTATTCCACTTTACTTTGCACTTTACTTTTCACTAGTACTTTTCCACTTTTACTTTTCTTCCTTTTAGTTTCGCACTTTTCACTGTTAAATCAATACTGACTTGCGTCCGCAAACTCGCGGCCTTATATACTCCTTAGAATTTTCTAGATGCCCGAATTTCGTTAGTCTTTTCTTTATTCCTTTGTTCCCTTCCGGATATTTCTTAATCCCGCCTTCCTTCTCGAATTTTCCTAAACACGCCCCTTTTTATTGTTTCTTTACAAATATTTCTTCTCTCTCTTCGTTCTAGAACATTCCTATTGTTTTTGGTTCTTTTCAAATATTCCTTCTCTCTCTGTTTTCTAGAACATTTCTAAACACGCCCATTTTCTGTCTCTTTCCAAATATTCTTACTCCCTCTTACTTTTCTAGAACATTTCCAACAACAATAAAATCTAGAAATATTTTCGACGAGTCTCGAACCATCGACCCCCGGCACGGGAGTCCATGCGTCGACCGCCGAGCTACGAAGCTTGTTGACAGACCGGCCGAATTTTTGAATGCCTTTCTATAGCTGCGTCATTTCACAGCATCCGTGACAATATATATATATATACAATATTATTAAACGTTCTATAAAGTCATAAATGTCATTTTCTAAATTTTACAGTAGAGCGCTTTAAAGATTCAAGGCGCGTAACTTTTTTGACTAGAACTATAATAGCAGTGGCGCCCTCAAACGCACATATTGTTGAATTTAAAAAAGATCTTTAAGCACTCAATGCATTTACATAAAATGAATGTTATGACATTGTTAAGAACTAGATGTGCGATTTGTATACAACGTTCTATAAAACGGCGCTACAGATTTCAATAAAATTTTCAGAATTGAGGTTTTTGGGGGCAAGAACTTGTTCTCTATAATCTAGATTCTAGACTATAGGTCTCATCTCTGGAATACAAAAAAATTCCAGTGAGCAGAGCGCGATCGCCCGGGTAACAGACATTTTTTTGACTACCAACCTACATCAAACATAGCATTCCCTTCATCAGGACAGAGTCCCTGGTCACCGAGACGTCGTCCGTCCGTCCGGTGCGATGCGACCATTGTTTACCAGTTAAATATTTACCGGCGAGTTTATCTAATCGCGGCTGCCGTGCCGTGCGATAGCTGCGACCTGGATACTGAAATATCTCTCTAGTTAACACTCTATAGATGTTTTCTCGATACCTGCTCTATTTATTGCTGCACCTTTCTATTCTGTTTGTGTTGTTGGCTTGTTTGGTAAGGTGTTTATTGTTGCTAAATGTAATATCGGTAGGTATTCATATTGTGTTTATTATTCTAATAAAAAATAGGTACATTATTCTGCCCTGCTTACCAAGACTGCAGTAAGTATTTTTTGGCGGGGTTGAGTTGAATAAATCATATTTTATAGATCCTTGTGACGTCGTGATCCTTATTGTAACATCTCATTCGGAAGCAACGATATTAATTAATGTACTGTACTTCGGAAGAGGTAGAAATGGTAAGCAGGAGTCGTACCTACGTATGATCGATCCGATCCTTATATGAGTAGAGTAGTTACAAAGGATTTCACGGAGACGAATTCTAGTGGCTTGGTAAAACAATAATGTTTTCCTTTGGTAAAAGAAGAATGTTTGCAAAACACGTGTAGGTATTAAATAAATATACTTAATAGGTACGATAGTTTGTAAAATGCTATAGAAGTGTTTGTATACTTTTTCCAAATCGTCCTTTATAACAAAGAATCAAGGCTTACGCCTTCGTGGACCGATAGGAGGCATTCACCAAAGAATGTCGTTATTAAATAAATAATAACACTTCATACAATGGGATGTGAGTCGTCGGTAGCTCAACAATGGGCAAACAAACTGTGAATTAATTTCGATAAATTCCCGAAACGCCTTCGATTATGTTCGGCAAAAGACCCAAAGGACCAAAGGGCCCAATAGAGGCGTTGGATTGAAGGGATAAGCCGATTAGTACGATACACAACAAACTGCCTTTCGTGTGCTGACTGCTGGCTGACACACGTGGGATAGACGCTTCCTTTTTATAACCATTTTGATATGAGAGCAACAATTCAGTAAGTAAATGCTTCATATTTATTACAATCTAAATAAAATCATTAATTTTATTGAATTGAAATAGGCACCAACTAAATGTAAAATAGGTACCTACCTACTTCGAGTGAAATCTTTTTAAAACGTTGTGATTAGATATTTATAATACGTACTTTTAAAAATAAAGTAATTCGGCCATTCTGGTTGTTTTTACAGTCAGAAAATGTGACATGTAGCCATTAAAAAGAAAAGAAAAATAAATCTTACTTTTTAATATGACCATAGAGCATGCATAGATTCTTCCAATCATAAATGGCTAGTTAATATTAATATAGGTAGGATAATCATCTGAAAAAGTTTTAATAGCTTTATTTAATAAATTATTCCTAAATTTTCTCCTCTATTTCTATAAAACGTTTTTAATCAGGAAGCTGTCAACGGTCATTTTAATCAAAACGTGCTGGTATTATTTCCTCAAGATTATTATACATGATGTAAGGAAAAGTATAATTAACCTTTAAACCACATATTTTAACCATCAAACTGAACAACTTTTAGTATGGGAGCAAACCTGCCGCAACAAAAAAAAATCTGTTGTTCCATACGTTCGAGTCGAGTAGGCATTGCAGTTCAGAATGGAATAGCAAATTTTTTTGTTCTGACTGGTTTGCACCTGTCAGATTATAGGGAGAGCTAGGGGCTATAATATTCATGGCATATTGTCAGGATTAGGTTCATAAACTATTCGACCAATTTATCATGTAATTTAATATAATTAAAGCACATCAAGGCTAAATATATTCTGATAGTGTTCCTACATCGTATCGAACCTATCATATTATGTGTATGTTGTGTATGTTGGACCAGATGCCCCATAAGAAAAGGAAAGGTTATCATGATACCATCGTCATCCCATCTGCCGTCCCCAGTTCAGGACACTGGTCTACAATGAGGATGAGGAAAGTATATGTACAGAAATGATTTCAAATGAAAGGCCAGAATAAGAATAGTCGAATATTATTTAATTCTTTGACTATCCTTACATAATATATCTTTGAATATATTTTATATCTTTGATTCTACATTACTTCTGGTTCACTAGTGTCCTCCTATCTAAACCATAGGGCATATGGAGAAGAACCAGACAAAGAAACTCCATATAGGACAACCAAAACACATTATAGAAAATCACACATAAGAATTAGGTATTATAAATTAACCATAATTATACGGTAGCAAACACAAGTTACTTAAACTGAACAAATAATAAATATGGCGTAACACTTACACTTGGGCAGCGTGACCACCTCTGTGATCTTTGGTAGAATTCCTCACTTTTATTACAAACCACCTCTTTTATAGATTTACCACCACACTTCACGATGGTTCGGAATGGCGGCAAATCCATCCAGGAAATGAAGTTTGTTTACAGTATTATAATACGTACTTAATCATTTCTAAATTATAATTATTACTTCACAAATTATACTATGATTTTAGGATGATTATAACTGTATAATTAATATCACAATTACAACAAGATTCACCAAAATAAGTTACTAAACATTGTCAACAATGGTTTGGTTTTTAATAGATGTTGCCAGTCAAAAAATGAAATGTAGATGACTAGATTAATATTAATAATTTAGATTCAAACTCATGATACGACTCATGACTCGACTCACGAATCATTCAATTAAATAAAATCTAATATTCTAACACGGCCATACTGACAAATACTTCGTTCTCGAAGTATAATATAATTAAAGAAAGATAAATATATACAATGACCATATTGATTCTAATAAAAAATATTGACAACCAAAATACAAACTGATAAAATAATTGTAAACCAAAGCATAACAAAACAGCAATACCAAACATTACCAAAAAACTTCTTATCTAAAACATTTAGAGAAATAAGCAAGACATAATTAGCCACATTACTGATTCTATAACAATGTTTCGTAAGTTACGATAAACAAAAAACAGTAATTGAAATTATTTGAATTTAAAGTCTGTCATTGCCCAGTTGGTCATAAACGGAGGTTTTATCATTAAAAAAAGACCGCTTTATACCAAGAGGGTACTAGTCAGTTAAGTCACTTAATCAGTTCATGATCAAATCATAATATAGCTTATTATCTACTACATAGCATTGTTATTGTCATAATAGCATTTGTAATTTACTGTAATCTTAAAGCAATGTATTTCATTTGAGCATTGCTACAGCCACACATCTTACATTATGGTGACAAGTAACAACGGTCAATTTGGGCATCTCAGAACATTGGGTCATCTCACACCATTGGGTCAACTCACGTCATTTGGGCCAATTCACACTATTTGGGTCAACTCACACCCTTGGGTCATCTCACACCCTTGGGTCTACTCACGCCCTTGGGTCTACTCACACCCTTAGGTCTACTCACACCTTAGGTCAACTCACACCCTTCGGTCAACTCAAACCTTTCGGTCAACTCACATCATTTTGACAACAGACCGCTTGAAAAACATGGAACAGCTTGGACATATTAAGTCGGTATCACTTTTAAACTAATTTGACTACCAGTCGTGATCAAAACAGAAAGCTAGATTAAAATATACTCGAATCCTTTCAAATTACAAAATTTTAAGATTGAATTACGTAAGTTTTACGATTATCACAATCGTAAAACTTAAGATTAAATAAAATTACTAAAAAAAACCGCTCGGCCATACTGATTTATAATTTAACTAAAGTACCCACTTAAGTTTTTTTACAAACTAAAATCTTATTCGGCATTTGCCGTTACCTCGCAAAATTTTCAAATCTTCATCTTGGATTCTTGTGGTTTTCAATGGTTTCTGGATGGTTCTTTGCGGGTTGTCTCCAGACGACCAGAGTCATCATCGTGATGCATTTTCCTTTTGCAGCTGGAGCAGCGGTCCTCATGATGATACCATGAAAAACAAAAAGTATGTGAGCATGGAAGTCATGGATAAGATCCTAGACCGGATCCCACTTCTGATGTCAGATTATAGGGAGAGCTAGGGGCTATAATATTCATGGCATATTGTCAGGATTAGGTTCATAAACTATTCGACCAATTTATCATGTAATTTAATATAATTAAAGCACATCAAGGCTAAATATATTCTGATAGTGTTCCTACATCGTATCGAACCTATCATATTATGTGTATGTTGTGTATGTTGGACCAGATGCCCCATAAGAAAAGGAAAGGTTATCATGATACCATCGTCATCCCATCTGCCGTCCCCAGTTCAGGACACTGGTCTACAATGAGGATGAGGAAAGTATATGTACAGAAATGATTTCAAATGAAAGGCCAGAATAAGAATAGTCGAATATTATTTAATTCTTTGACTATCCTTACATAATATATCTTTGAATATATTTTATATCTTTGATTCTACATTACTTCTGGTTCACTAGTGTCCTCCTATCTAAACCATAGGGCATATGGAGAAGAACCAGACAAAGAAACTCCATATAGGACAACCAAAACACATTATAGAAAATCACACATAAGAATTAGGTATTATAAATTAACCATAATTATACGGTAGCAAACACAAGTTACTTAAACTGAACAAATAATAAATATGGCGTAACACTTACACTTGGGCAGCGTGACCACCTCTGTGATCTTTGGTAGAATTCCTCACTTTTATTACAAACCACCTCTTTTATAGATTTACCACCACACTTCACGATGGTTCGGAATGGCGGCAAATCCATCCAGGAAATGAAGTTAGAGAAGAGAAGTAAGATTCACCAAAATAAGTTACTAAACATTGTCAACAATGGTTTGGTTTTTAATAGATGTTGCCAGTCAAAAAATGAAATGTAGATGACTAGATTAATATTAATAATTTAGATTCAAACTCATGATACGACTCATGACTCGACTCACGAATCATTCAATTAAATAAAATCTAATATTCTAACACACCCATATTAAAAGTTGTTCAGTTTGATGGTTAGAGTATACGGTTTTAGAGTTTAAAAGTTAATGATACTCTTCCTTAAACCATGTATATACAACCATGGCTAATGACGGTCGATGGTTTTAGTACCTAGGTAAAATTCCCCGGTATGTTGTTAAAATTCCCTGTAATATTTTCCCCTGGTTTTACTATGAGGAATAAAGTAGTTCCTCAATTTATGTTGCTATCACAAATCTCAATTGATGAACATCAAAGCCAATGATATGAACTAATAAGTGCGCTTATGACGATGCACATTATAGCCACGAGTTGGACACTGAAACATTACGTACAATTGACAATAACTCCATAGCTAATAGACATAGAGTGCAAAATCGGTTATACAATTCGAATAAGACTGTGGGGTGTATTGATTTTTAAATAAAGTATTTATAGGAAATTCAGTTCTATCGAATAGAGTTAAGGAACAGAATTGTGTGAGGTAGTTGTATGGTGGCATATGAAACACAATATTGTCGATGTAAGCGCAATATCGTTATGATGGACGACCGCGGGGTGAGGCATGGTGCTGGCGGGGGGCGGGGCGGGGTGAGGGGGGTGCGGTCAGCGCCCAGTGGACCTGAAACGCTGATAACTGTGAGCACCATCACATTATGTTCAATACCTGAACGATTTGCTGCCTCTTTGTTTATTTTATGGACAAGGATAATGGTGTTTACGCTTCAAGACAACATTGGTATACAGGGTGTAAGGGAAAGTATCATTAACCTTTAAACCACATACTCTACTCACCAAACTGAACAACTTTTACTATGAGAGCAAACCGACCGGAGCAAAAAAAAATCAGCTGTCATACATTTCAGTCGAGTAGGCATTGCAGTTTAGTATGGAAAAGCAGTTTTTTTTGCTCCGATCTGTTTGCTCTCATAGTAAAAGTTGATTAGTTTTATGGGGAGAGTATGTGGTTAAAAGGTTAAAGATACTTTTCCTTACACCCTGTAGGGAAGTAAGCAAAATGTTCAATTTAACGATAATCCCGTACCTTACTACTGTAATAATTCATCGTTTTCCTGAAGAACTCCCTAATAGAGGGAATAATGTAATAATGTATTTAACTAATCTTATAAAATTTTTTATACATTGTTTGATTGACAGAGTTGTGATACATTTATTTGATTTGTAGTTTAAAAAGTACAAAAAAATAAAAAATAAAAATGAAAATTTTCCGCTCATGTCAAGATCATCGTTAAAAATTAAAATCGCAATTCCTCGGGTAACAGTAAACCATTCTGCTTCGACACGTGTTAATGCTTACGAGACAGACTTATGAATATTTGCACCATCTTTATTAACAACTAATAAAGAGGAATATAAATCCTGTAAGTAAATCAAAGTCATCGGCCATTTAGCAGGCTCTGGAGAACATCGTTAGAGATCAACGGCACGCGTAGAAGCTATTCTGTGGTAACCCTATGCTGACGCCAACAACGCACCCTTGCGACGTAGGGTTACCAGTTTATTGGTATAATGATACAATTTTGTTATCAAACCTCAGATATTCCAGGAATCTCAGATTTTGTAAAAATTTAAAATATCCTTACTTAATTGATGATGATGGAGTCGATCTCAACCACGATGACCTGTGATCCCTATAGAAGCATTCAGGTAGGTAGGCGTGTTAAATACAGATGCAATCTCTCGTCCTTACCCTCCTATGACTGATGGAACGAACCCCCGTTCCCCGCACAATTAGTAATATTTATTATGATGCATGCATATGTGCATGTTCTGAGGATTCAGAATATCTCTGATATATGCTATGCTTATGATGCAGACATGTAGATTCCTGTATATCCATGCTTCCAATCTGAATTTTTGGGAAAAGAGTATGAGTATATTTTCTGGGTGATCGAGTTACATTTTTCGATATAATCTATGTTTTATAACAAGATTAAAATAGACAAATGGATATTGAAGAAAACATTTCACGTATTGTATGTAAGTAAGTAGATGAAATGTCTAATGTATTTTCAGTTCTACTGTTGAATAAAATATGTTAAGTTCCATGAGATGTCAGGAAAATGTCTGTCATCTGGTAACCCTATCAGCGGCCTTATGTTTGCCATTTCCAAGTGGATTTATAGCCTTTCCTCTAATAAACACGTTACGTACTAACGAATATTAATAACCGAGTTCCCGTGGCGCCCGATTAGTTCCTTTTTTAAATGTCGTCATGCGTCGGAACCCACGGGTTCATGCGGATTAGGCACCGTTTGGATTAGGAATTGTTTTGTTAAATTAACGTTAAATGGAAGTTACTTACACAAGGTGTTAACATAATATTATGAACGCAGAACGCAAAACCAAAATCTTGTTTAAGTTACAATTATAATAATGATAATGCCTTTCTTTTTAGAGCAAAATATAATATCTCTACAATGTGAAAAAAGCTGTCGGAGTGCTATTTTTTCTCCACTTTAAAATGCTTACATCTGAGATGTAAACACACTTTTTGGAATATGGCATAGGTTTACTGGTTTACGGTATACGATTTCTATGGTAATTTAGTATGGTTTATGAACCAAACACAATATGTTCCTTCGCGAAAATGCTTTCAATACCTACCGGTCGCTTACTAGTTTCGTATTTATATCGCAAGTCCCATTTTTCACGTGCCGACTAGAACGCACAGACATAAAGGTTTATGACAGGCCGTCATATTTATGGCTCGGGTATTGTGATATATTTTTTGTTGTGCGCATTAGGTTTTATCTGACTTTCCGCTAAATCAAGTAGCTACTGGCCGGTGTCAGGAAATACCCTCGCATATATCATCGCGGGCGGATGCCGCCGTTTTGGGGTTACGTCTCTATTCCGTAGGGCGCAAACATTTTGTAATCATTTGTCTTATCGATTGGATTAGCTGGTGATTTCCTTATTTGCTCACAGCGCTGTGGGTGAAAACGATTTGCTTAGTTTATATGCAGAGTTTTTAAGTAGATATACTTTAGTGAAATTAATTATTAAAAAACTAAAAAGTTTAAAAATAATATTGCAGCCGATGAATTTTTCGTTCGCATCATAAGAACATTAATTTGTTTTATCGAAGTCGCTGCCAAGCCGGTACGATTCGCGACAGGGCTTGCATACATTTTTTGGCTTGGCTTGACACCGAATTCTATAAAACAAATTAATGTTCTTATGATGCGAACGAAAAAGTCATCGGCTGCAATATTATTTTTTAATTTTTTAGTTTTTTTCAAGGCGGTTTTAATTTTTTGTTAAAATTTCGTTTATTTCACAATTTTCAGTGGTGAATCCATTAGTTCAATTTAATAGTAGTGCTTTAAATTAACAAACGCACTAGCCGGCACTACGATTTTCAAAGGTTCCCCTCGATTTCTCTGAGATGCCATCATCAGATCCTGGTTTCCTTATCATGGTACCATCCTTGGAATATCTTCTTTCCAACAAAAAAAGAATCATCAAAATCGGTTCGTAAACGACGAACTTATCCGCGAACACACATAAAAAAAATATATATATATGTACGGTCGAATTGAGAAACCTCCTTTTTTGAAGTCGGTTAAAAAATCAATAACTCTCACATACATTGTAATAATCCCAAACGTAAGGTACTGGGTTTTTTGTCATGCTCATGGAACCCATACAACAACGACACAAACATATAACATCGATGACCAAACCGGGATTCGAACCCATGACCTCTAGTCTGGCACTCCGGCATGGTAACCACTACACCACGATTGGCAGTACTGGTAAAACACTTTATAATAAACAATTATTTTTATTATAATCTGTTTTACTCCATTATTCTAATCAGTGAATTCAATCTATAAACACAAGAAAAGAAAATGTTATCGAAAAGTTTGTGAACATTACAAAAATGTTCTTGACAAGTAGAGTAGATGACGGTTACCCATTACAATGTCTACACCCTGCTACATTGCCATAGCCTAAAAAAGATTCATATGCTTTGCATCTAAAACTATAAGTTTATAAAAATTTCAAGGAGTGAATAGTTAGGCTGTGGCACACCCTGATATAGAGCTCTACCAGTCTGAACGACTCCTTCGATTAAGACGTATCGCGCCCTTTTTTTCTGTAAAAAAGGGAAAATGAATAGTGCAGGGCGGAAATATTACGGACAGTAACGGCATTTCCGCGCAATAAATCGCCGTCCAATCAAAGGCGCTGCTCCTGCGCCATCGTATTTCTTTATTAATGCCACACTCTATTTTATTGAGCTTTTTATCTGCTTCGTTGTTGTGTTTAGTCTGATTGATATCGTCTTTAGACGCTTTTGTATGTTGCTTTACTATTTTTTCTCTGGCATCAAATGGCTTAATTGAAAGGTCTTCATGTAAGTAGATCTTCTAGGTTTATTTTGACAAGTCGTTCTTTTGTATAAAGATTTTATTCAACGTAAAAAAATAAGTCTAGGTATTTAGTGATCGGAATGAAGTTAGAAGAACTTTCTTAGTAACTGTGAGTCAATCCTTTTCGCTCCAATCAAGTACATTGATAGTCAACAGGCTACAACGCAACGATGTAATCTAAGTACACTATTATAAAATTAATTTAAAAAAAAATTATATCGTGTTGTCCCTGACTCCAAATCACAGATTTTTTTTGTCATGACATGACAAACAAACGTTTGTTCGTTTGAGAATCACACACTACTGTACCGATTATGATTAATCTTTTTAAATTTAAAGTCAAAAGCGAAAAAAAACCTTTGTTTACAAGCTTATGATTAAACTTAAAAACTAGTAATCTTAATTCGGTACGATGACGGGAGCCGGTACGGACGAAGTAGGTAGGGGATAAAATCGATATAAAAAATATATTGTATAAGTGAAGATGTGTAAGTAACGATCAAGGTACGACAAAGAGGTGGGCTACGTGTTATCTGTAGGGGGAGGCTAAATCAGAAAATCGATAGTCCCTCCGCGAACGTTATTACACCTCGCTCGTCCAACAATTTAAAAGTTCCCACTTTGCGACGCGGACGACGACGACGACGCGACGCGACGCGGGATAACTGGAAAACTTTACTCATTCTCCTTAGTTGACGAGTTAATATTGTTTGGATATTTACTTAAAGTTTTCAAACATTGTAGTAAGTAATTTAACAGAAAATAAAAGATAATGTTGTGAATGACGATGTTTTTTCATAAAATAAAGAGGTTTGCTATTGGATTAGTATATTGGATAGTATATTCTTTGTAAATAAATGTAGAAACTAGAAAGACTTTTCATTTATGAGTCTACAAGCTTACCTACTCCAATCTTATTACTTACATCAAAAAGTATGCTGAATAATAATGCGAACTTCACATACATATCTTTTTTTTTTTTTTTTTTTTTAATTTATTTATTGTAAGAAAAATGTAAAAGATTTGGACAATTGAACTTCCAAAAACCATCGGAGGTTTATCCGGAAGTGCAACATAAACAGTACAGTTACATCAATCAGAAGACAATTTTGTAGGTACTACTTATACATGCAATACAAGGACTATATTATATGGCATTGAATATATTAGAGATCCGAGTCCTTTAATTCGCTTGTAAATAATAGATGGAGTGTGCTAATGCTAACAGTGAAACCAAAGGCATTCATGATCCTAAAGTAATCAATAGTCCACAAAACTAACCAGGAAATGCGAAATTGAGATGTCAATATCCACTCACTTCCGGCTGTTGTCACAAAATGGCTTCCCGCAGTTTGTTGTGAAAGAGCTGTCAAACGGCGTCGATTAATGAGCCACAGATCGTGGCCACTAACTATGACCGCAGGCAATTTATTGCCACCGATGAAATGACCACCGTGAATTAACGTAAATGGTACAAGCACACGCGTCAGGATAAAAACTGGCAGCTGAAAACAAGAATATACAACTCAATTTGTAACAATAGGTTTTGGAACATCTTACCTAGTTAGCCAAAACCACCAATCAAGTAACCATCTGTAAAAGAGAATCAAACATTACAACGGGATGTGATTGTTATTGAGAAGGCAATCGAAGACTTTTTAAGGTTAGAAGTATCTGACTAGAAATTATGAATACAACCATAATACAAACTTTATGCCGCACAATTTTTTTTACTAAAGTACCTACTGTCCAAAAATAGAAAAAATTCCATTTAACGGTAGGTAATTAAAAAGCATTTTTTTTTCTTCTGTTTCTAATGGCTAAAATGTAAAAATTTTTCAACAAAAACGGCCAGCAAATCGCAATTTTTAAAAAGTTTTTAGTATGAAGATTATTTTAAGTGAAGCTTTTTGGTCTTTATATTCTTAAACGATGACCACAATTTCCAGCTTGCTGCCATGTCTACTAGCAAGACTATAATAGCATTCAATATATTTTTTTAAATTCATCATTATTTATTACTAGAGTTTTCCCGCGACTTCGTCCGCAGCATTTCCGTTATTGTTGTGAGATAAATGATCTAATCAAAAGCTTTCAGATACAAAAAGTTTCATCAAAATGGGTCCAGTAGTTTTCACGTGATGCGCGAACAAACAAACAATCATTTACATAAGTTTCATAATAGTACCTAAGTACAGATTGAAACTATTAACGCTATTTAAAATACTCGTAGGCTGAACAAAAGGCATTTTATCTCCAAACAGTATTGAACAAATGCGTCACTGAAGAGCATGGTAAGGGTATGTCTCCCGACCACCGGCACAGGCAGGTCCCAGTGACTCAGCAGCTACTAATGGTCAGCTTGATAGTGGTTCGGACTCTGACGTGATTAATAGTCGTTATCACTCGCCGGCTAGCTGATGTGTCTATGATGACCTGACTTCCTTCTCATTTAGTTACTGGGGTGGTTGAATTGCTCTGGGAAAATATTAGATCAGATGTTTATACTGTAGAACATGTTACACAGTATATTTATTTATTAAATCAAATCAAAGTATTTTTCAGACACAGTCCATAGATTGTTAAAACTTGTTTATTACGGTAATACCTACAATTTTATGCTATACGAGCGTTAACCCGTGACTTTGTCCGCACAAATTATATACCAGATTTTAAGTCAGATAATAAGCTATCAAACAAAAAAAGTTTCATCAAAATCGGTTCAGTAGTTTTTGCGTGATGCTCGTTCAAACAAACAAACAAATTCACAAACAAACAGACAGACAAAAAATACAAAAATTGATGATATGGAATCAGGGATACCTAAAAACCATATCGTAACTTTTTTTGTTAATATCTTCAATGTACAGAAAAACTTCCTGTTACAGTTTATTATTATTTGCTTATTCAGATGAACGCTAAACATAATTTGATATGTACTTATAAACAACGTGGCCAGTGTGACAAACGTCTAATTTTCGGTATTTTCTAAATTACTAACCTAAAATTGGATTGTTTAGACGTTTGGATATTTGTCACTACCTTTATATTCGTATATTATATTTATATTCGTATTTATTGCTTTATTTAGCTCATATTTATTCATACAGATAGATTTTGCTTTTATTGGTTAATATTAAGAATGATCAGTAAAACGAAAACTATTATGCATGCTGCTCTCATTTCTCAAGCTCTACCTTCTCTATAGCTTCGATGGATATACTATGCTTCGTTACTTAGCTACAGCTTTAAATAATTTTTAACTAAATATGTAACAAGACGTTTTAAAATTAATGTTGCATTCGACATTTATCACACTAATGACTCTCCAAAGGGTTTCGAATTCGATTCTTAAATTGACCATCTAACAGTTAACTCAAAATTAATGCCCTTGCTACCGATTTGATTATAAAATAATATTTAGATGGTTTAAAAGCTTTTGTAAGAAACGGACGAACATTTTTCACTACATTCATCGTACTGACCGTGATAGATATATTTATAGCGAAGGGGGAAATTAGATTACAACGGGGGGTCCAAACTGACAAAAGCATACGCTGGACTTCGATAAAAAAGTTCTATAAATTGATTGCTTGTGAGATAATTCGACAAGATTTAGTTCCGGGCTTTTTTATCGTTAGCAGTTCCAATTCATTCTTTTTGTAAGTTAAAAAATTTCAACTTCACACTTAGTTCTTTCATCGTTTGAATAAACTAAATTACTCTAATCCCTTATCCTTTTACACTTCTTTGAAATTCGGAAGCCGTAGTGAGGAGCTATTGAGAGGACACCTACTAGATAATTCTTATAATTGGTCCCTTTATGGTCTCTACCGGAAAGGAACCCACGTCACGCGTCTCAAAAGGATTTGTGTAGCAAAATGCGCGACTCTGCACTACTATAATGGGTGTGCTATTGAATACGGTAGACAGTGTGTCGCCGACGGAGAATTTTGATTATGTTTTTAGATGTATAGTCGTTGGAGGTCTTATAATTATAAGGATTAAGTAATTTTAATTAGAGGCAAAGTAAAATGATCTTGATAATCGGCGGAGTTGATTATAATCGCTAAAATTATTAAAGCGAATTATGGTTTAATTATTTCGATATTTCTTGCTCATCCAGCATATTGTTATTATTTTATCTACCTACGTAATCAGAGCTATACCTAGTGATTTGATAAACAGAATGTATATAGGCATTTAAAAGTAGGTAAAACCACGGTAATGAATCCTCACAAGGAGTCGTGTGCAGATATTGATTTGATAAGAAAAACTGATTTTATCTTCATTGTGAAGTACTTTTACAATATTCAAAGATAATAGCACAATAGTGAAAACTGATAATAATAAATTAATGTCTATCTATTTGTATTGTTTGATAACATTTATCGTAATTACAGGTAATAAGTAGTAGATAGGTACATTATATTGATTACCTAAAGCCCTTTACTATATGCTACCTATTTTAAATCAGGGTAAAGTATTTGGAACAACCGAAGTGGAGTTCTCATATATAGTCATAATCCCTCAATGTTTGGGTACAATGTACAATTGAAATTAAATGGCCATATTACATGTTGGGGGCAACAACGACAATGAAATTATTCGAACATAATCTCAAATGACAGTTTATTCGGTTAAATAGACCCAGTGATCGGTAACACACGGATTCAAACGTATTCTCTGGAGGCGTTCATTCATATTATTTTCTATTCCACGTAAATCGCGATTGTGATTTTAGCAAATATGTACTACTATAGAGGGGTTTTACGGATGTTTGTGTTTGAATTTAAAGTTTTATGCAACGGCGTAGAAGCGTAAAATTGATTCGAATCAGCGGCATTGAGGAGTACGGTTCTGCTTCCCGCTCCTGATCGCCTTTCATTCATAAAAATGAGGTCATTCATAAAAATTTACTACTTACACTATTACTACGGTCACTAAGGAGTCAGCGGACGCGCAGGTAGGCCTAGTTTATGAATGGACTTTCATTTCATATTTTACGCATCCTATTCATTCATCTTGAGTATTTCACTCATGTCGTGTTTAGTAGTAGTCTACACTTATTCGTGCGAGCTATTTCGAGTATCTCTTTCAATATAAAAGCAAGCAAACATAAAACGATTGTTTTAAGTATTCCTTCTCTCAAGTTCAACATTTACAACTACTCAATTAGTAACTAGGGCCCACGAGAGATTGTTAAACAACAGTAATAAATGTTGGATTTGTTCTAACTTCAATACAAGTATCATCGAGACACTGCGGGGGAGAAGTGACTAATTCTCGAGACTATTTCTATTCAAGTTAGATCAAAAGGCGGCCACTCCGTTTCTTTCAATGGATTGTTGCTACAAGTGTTTTAAAGCTTTTGGCAAAAAATCTTAGTCAGGTACAATCCGGATGCGAATGCTTCGGAGGCTGAGTTCTCACGGGTGGACACTTTGGACGAAATAAAAATTTTTTTAGAGAGGACTTCGCTTTTAATGCTACTGGGACTAAAATTGTCAACATTGGACTGGTGGTCGAGATTTAAAAGCAACCAATGTTAGTGGTTTAAAACTACAAACGACATTATTGTTAAAAACTACCACCTCCTTTATACCATTGTAACAAAATTGTATTAGAGTATTTAACTTGTTGGTTGTCCTTTAAAAATAAAATAAACCATGTTGCTAATTTGATAATAGACATTGATTACATTATTGACCCCTAACTAGGATAAAGCATTAGCCTGAAATCTAGAACCGTTAGAACAGTATTCTATACTGCAACTTCTGCAAGGCACATATAGATTTCGAAAATGAGGTTTAGCAGTCTACTTGTAAAATGCAGTTCCCGAATATCAAAAAATAAAACACGAAACTGAAATAATAGTGGTACCTAAATCATATTTTAATTTTTTTGTATATGCTTTTACAGCTTCATAGCGAACGACTAACATAAACATAAGCAGTAAAGCGCGAAGCCTTCTCCTTTAAGAATTATCTTTATTTCATGCTTGGACCGGACACTCAGGACAGTTATAATGTTTTATGAAGTGACGAATTGGTCACTCTGTTTTGTTTATGTCCTTTGTTTGCCCGTCTTTCTGCCTGGTAGTTAACAAAGCGCCACGTGTGAGAACTGGCCGGAGGTTGAGGTAATTTGGGTAACAGATGTTGAAGTTTCACTTGTTTAGGATAAATTGTTGTCTTGTTCTTTGGAGATAGGCTACAAAAAAATCGTTGGCGAACTTAAGGAAAAAATTCACAGATTTCGTGCCTCACACGACTATCGACCACATTGGAATGAATCTACGGAATTCGAAAAAATATTGTCTTAAAAAGGTTAGGCTATAGGGCCGTTAACCCGATCGTCTTTGTTTTAGTTAGGCTCAAATTGAAGCTGACTAAATATTCCAGTGGAATTTTACTCAAATTTTTGATATCATTCTTCGTTCCCAAAATATCAAACGCCAAAATAAAAAATACGGAAAAAATTTGTGTTTTTTTCACTATTTCATCTATAGCTTTTTTCGTGTTTAATTTTCTCGAATAATTCTTTTTGCACCTTACAGCTCTCGTAAATACGCGTCTTTTGAGCATTTTTTGAATATCATATCTTCATAACTCTCCAACATATAAAGGGATCGCGCTTTTTCGTGAAATCGGGGCCTATACTGGAGCGAACGAAAAGACATTTCCAATGTCAAAAATGTCTGTTCGTCTGTAGCGTAGACGAAATACATTTTTTAGATTACAGTAGATCGATTACTGTCGCAAAAATTTCTTTACAATTACAATTAACATACTTAGCTACATCCTTCACGGCCGACAACGTGCTAAAAGGCAGGGGCTTGGCAGGGGATTGATAGTTTGTCTGTGTTTAACCTAAATCACTAATAAACGTTCATATCAATCTTGTGAATTTTCTAGGGTTGTATAGTTGGTTAACTAGTATTTCTTTCTAGTCAACGATAAGTATTCGATGTAAAAGTGGATTTTAAACCGAAATTACTTGTTTTATTCAATAAAAAGTGAGATACTACAACCGTTTATTTTCGTTAATTCATAGGTACTTATAAAAAATTGATTTTTATGTGAAAAATCTATTATTTATTTAGGTAAATATGAATGATGATGAAGTCGATGTAGATATTAAGTAACATACTGTTTTTGTTAACGTAGTAAAAAGTTCTGCTTAAAAAATCTGTTCTTTCATACAAAACTGCAAATCTATTCAAGCCAAAGACAAGACAGCAGATTTTTTTTTTCGCGATTTCGATTTTGGTCCTATAGAGAAAGTTGTTCACTTTGATGGTCTGATCATCCCCTTAAAAAAGTGTCAGCATATTATATTAAGAAGGATCCTGTATACAGGTTGGTAGGAGAAGTATCATTAACCTTTAAACCACATACTCTACCCATCAAACTAAACAACTTTTACTATGGGAGCAAACCTGTCAGATCAAAAAAAAATCGGCTGTCTCATACATTTGAGTCGAGTAGGTATTGCAGTTTAGTAGTAGTATAGCGGATTTTTTTTGCTCTGACAGTTTTGCTCCCATAGTCAAAGTTGTTCAGTATGATGGGTAGAGTATGTGGGTTGAAGGTTAATGATACTTTTCCTTACACCCTGTATATTATGGAGACTGCATTTACGGATTCATCAAACAAATTAAAATGCTGCAATTTTTTTCCAATTCTATTCCATTTTCATTCAGCGCATTCCATTGATATTCTCAGAATATCCGTTCGGAAGTGAGTACGGAGTGAGGAACTGACTAATCTAAGGCATGGATGTGCGGTGGTCTGTTTACACAATCCGACGGACAAAGCTGAGGATGAATGAAATGTGGCCGACCACCCAGAGTGGTTACGGAGTGGCCACTATAGAGTCCATGTATAGGCGGCGGAAAGTGCTGGCCTATAGGCTGGTTTGTTTTGTTCTTTGCGTTACTAATTAAATTAAAATAAGAATTTCCTCCTCTTATTATTATTAGTGAGAGGAACCCTTTAGTAGGGTATACAATTGAGTAGTGGTGATGAGTTTATGATTCTAAATGTATGTCAACATAAATAGTAAACAGATTATAATCATCTATAACATGAAACAATGAATCAAGAACAAACATGAAACAATGAAACATGAAAAAATTATTACTTTTGTCACCATAGTAATAATTTTTTCATGTTTCATTGTTTCATGTTTGTTCTTGATTCATTGTTTCATGTTATAGATGATTTTTTTTATTAACTTAGACTTAGCAAGTTGTTTACTAATTTACCTAATCACAGCTGGGTAAAGTATGACACTCCCTTTCAATTCAATTAGTGAAAGGTTAATTGCTTGCAGTGGAATCTTACGGGTAGGTACATCTACACTTTAGTTTCATTAATATGTACTTGCAGTACTTATATCAGGCTCAAAGTTAAAACATTTAAATAATGTAAATGCTAAATGTATAGTTAATTATACGTTATTTTCTTATGGAATCACTAGGCCATGACATGATACTCATAAATAACCTTTTTTCGATAAACCGCAAGCTCTCTCATGTTAACAAATGTAAGAAACACATCAATTTAGTTGAATAATTGAACATTTCAATGACGGAAACACATTTCAAACTCGCGTATTTGTGTTTTCAATGACGGCGGTGATGCGTGCCAATTTTTTGTGACCTTTGCATTAATACACACTGCTCTCGTTTTTTGACGGTCAAATTTATTTTTAATGTTAGGTACATCGCTTTACTATCTCTAGTCTGACTGGAATCATTTTTAACAAGAGTTCGATTTCTTTTATTTCCTTATTCAAATGTCATATCTAATTGTATTTCATAGCTTACGTTTTGTATTACCTCAAAGAAAACTGCTCATTTCTTCGTCACTTTTTATAATATTTTATTAAGTAATGTGCAGAATGAAAAGTTTAGAATCATTATTTCGAAGAGCACACCTAACCTTAACCTAAACCATAAATACGCGGTGCAGAACTTTCTCGCAGCCTATACATTATGTCTATCAATGCAGTGACTGTCCATTCAGTCCACCTTTAATTCCTTCCCACATTACTCCATTGTAAACAGGCGTTATTCTGTAAACGCTACTCATTATAAATCCACACTTTGTATAAAAATATGTGCTCAAGTATAAAGGTAAACATAGATTTTTTCAAATGCCAGAGAGAATAGTTGTTTGGGCCGCAACTGACGGACTGACAAAGGGACAATGAGGGATGATCTTGAATAGCGACCGCACACTCGGCACTCGGTGCGTATGCGCACACCTACGGGATACTCAGTTTAAGTGCTTAGGTATGCAGTATGATATACACCGTGTTCCTGAGGTAATACATTAACTTTGGCCTATTATTGCGACTAAATAAATTTTTTCGTGATTTCAATATCTGTCCCATAGTGAAATATGATAAAATTAATGCTCTCAATAATAGGCCAAAGTTAATGCATAACCTCAGGAACACGGTGTATAGGGTGAAAATCTGGCAGTCAAACTGAATATATGGCACCAACATCGAAATAGCAAAAAAAAAATCAGCTATCTCATACAAAACTGCAATGTAAATAAATAAATAAAAAAATCCTACTCGAGCGAAATGTATGGGACAGCTTATATTTTTTGCGATTTCGATGTTGGTCCCATAGAGAACGTTTTTCAGTTTGATTTTGATGAACTAAAAAACTGTGAGCATATTAGGTTGAACTCTGTATAGTAGATCATTAAATATTTTAAAACGTTGAACTTACTTGAAATATGACATGAAAAATAAAATATTATTTTCGATAGGTAGTTGTTGGAATTCGCTATACATTTTTCGACTTTTCACCTTGAAAATCGTTGTGACCACAATGTAGTAGGCGTTTAATTACTAGGTTATCTAACATCAAAGCAGTGGTTTAGGCATAAATGTGAGGCGACTTCAAACTATTTCGAATCATAAAACAATGTTTAATTTGTTGTATTATACAGAGCAATAACAAATCCCTATAATAAAAGATAAATGAGACTTTTTGACAAAAAATTTAGTGAAAATTAGAAGTGATATTTAAGATACAGTGTCTTTAAAAAAGGACAGAACGAATCTCTTCCTGTCTAAAAAATATTTAAAATTTATAGACATCTAAATCTCTAAATCTCTAAACCACAATCGTCGCGCGGCGGCTGCAAAGTCGATCACACCCACTTCTGAACGATGGCTTCCCCGTCTATCTTTAGGGCTCGATATCTTTTATTAAAATTACAAATTGTTTCTATTGTTATAATAGTGATAAATTACACTGTCATATTCTCGCATTAACCTCAAAAATAGGTTGAACTGTTTTTTTTGCTTTTGCGATGGATGAATGAGTAGCCAGCGTTTGCACAAAACTTTTTAATTGTTCTTTTAAACCTCCTTTTTTTGTAATAATTGAGAAAAAAGTTTTGTACAGAATGGTACCTACTTTGTGAATTAATTTTTTTTTATTGTTAATTTTAATCATAAATCCGGAAATAATCTGTGTTCGACATTGACAAAATTTTTGTATAATTTTTTTTATAAACGTACTTACATACCTGGGCAAAGTGATAAGTCTGGTAAAAATCTACTTAGGAATAAAGTTATAGCAAATTGCATAAAATATTTTTCTTAAACACTCTTTTAAAAGACAAAGTTATAATTTTCAGCCTGATCTGTCGGTCTTTTTTTTTGTCGGCCATAAAAGAAAAAGAATCTAATGCATTTTCGCAAACCTGGAGAAACAAAGACTTGACAAATATTATGGGGACTCCGCTCCGTCGATTAGAATGATTCTCAAGTGGTTTACTGATTTTCGTTGTGGTCGTACAAGCACAAGTGATGCTGAACATCCAGGACGCCCAGTTGAAGACACGACTCCAGAGATGATCACCAAAATCCACGGCATAGTATTGAATGACCGAAGAGTAAAAGTGAGTGAGATAGTTGAGATCGTAGGCATCTCAGCCGAACGTGTGCGCAATATCTAACACCAACATTTAGATATGAAGAAGCCGCTTTTACTCACGGTGGATCAAAAACGCATTTTTTTTTTCACAAATTCGATGAGATACGCTACAAGTTGCCTTCTCACCCACCATATTCGCCAGATTTAGCCCCCTGCGACTATTTTCTATTCCCGAATTTGAAAAAATTGCACGAAACCAATGCCTATTTTGAAGGGTTACCAAAATATCTTTATATGAAAGGAATCGAAAAGCTGGAGAAACGTTGGATGAAGTGTATTGAGCTAGGTCCAGACTATGTCGAAAAATAAATAATAACTTTTACAAATTTTTAATTCCTTGTTTAATTTTTACCAGACTTATCACTCTGCCCTCGTACTTTATTTTCTACTCAGTACAACATTATCCAACAAATTAATTTAGGTACTTATAGGCGATTCATTTTGGTAAACAACTTGTAGATATTTTAGAAAAGATATTTATAAGGTTCCTGGTCTAATATTGAGCAGATTGCTTTCTTTCGGAATTGATAAAGTTCCGCCATTGTAGGAGTGAGAGGGACGCAGATAGCACTTTAACGAGAACAGAAGGCTGTCGTCTCTAATACCTACCTCACGAATCACGGTACATAAACGTAGTACACGCAGAATTTTAAGAAGGACTGTATTTCAGACAAAACTGAAAAAGCTGAATGTACGAGAAAAAATACCTACAATACAAAGTGAAAAAATACCTACTACTACACACCTACTATATGAATCAGAAACGTGGTTATCTGTTTGTCTGTTTGTTCGAGCGTCACTTGAGCTACAGATCCGATGTCGATGCTATTTTCAGGTTTGGATAGCCAACAACATTAAAAACTGTAAAAAATTTATTCGACTGCGAAAAATAGGTTGATTCATTTATTAACAATGTTTGTAACTCCCAAAAATTTATATTTATCTAACATTGTAACGTTGTTTCTATCTTGACGAAGCATGTTGTAGAATTTTTCGTCTTATTGCGCAACTACCTGATTTGAACAGCATCAAATCGACATGGTGTTTTTAAAAAAGACCATTTAGAAGATTTAGAAAATAAACTATTCTATTCTATTTCGAAAAAATCTTAGCGATTGTATTTCTTAATATTTCGTTTTTTTTATTTCAGACAATGGATAATGATGATCACCGAAACAAATATTAATTAAAAATTTCCAAATACCAGACATAATAAATTAGGTATCGATCTTGTATTGTAAACGATACAATCGGCAACTTACACAATAGACCCTACCTATACCTACTGTTCTTGTTTGACTGAACATATTATAGCGATTTGAGGTTTTTGCTAATAAAATAATTTTTAACTGGCATATAATAGCTTTTACGACACTCACGGGAGGAAATGGGATGGGGCTATTCTTAGCCGACACCAGACGGCCACAAAAACACGGCCGACACCAAGGCGACTAAGGGATCTACCGGAGAATGGGCAGCAGCATCCTCTGACTACACACATTCAATCCAACTGCGATCGCCAACCTGCCTGCCAAGCGTGGCGATTATGGCCAATCCCCCCATTTAGGGGGAGGCCTATGTCCAGCAGTGGACGTCTATCGGCTGATATGATGATGATGATGATACAATAGCTTATAATGGCATGTCTGTCGAATGCACCAGCAAAGGTGGGCAAGAATTGTAACGCCCTGGATCCCAGAAAACGGTCGTCGTCGTTCAGGTCGTCTTAGGAAGAGGTGGTGGGACAATCTGGATGCTTTCGATGACGCGTGGCCAGAGCATGCCCAGGACAGAGATGGTTGGAGGATGAAAGGGGAGGCCATTGCCCAGCAGTGGGATGAAGCTAGTAAAAAAAAAATTATAGCTTAGTTATCTGAATTTGGTCCTTCTACTGTTATAAACGATCTTATAAAGCCTGAAAATCCGTCTCGAGTAAATTGAAATTGGAGGGAGACGGCACATGCTTCGTCATTCGAATCTTTCACTTGTGCAAGAAGGACGAAAACAATGGGTGTGAGAGCTCAATAACGAGCCAGCCAAGGGTTGGCTGTTTCTCTTACGTTCGTCCCAAATACGAAGTCTCACAAACCAAGGCAATTTAATACTAAAATGGTAGAGATAAGAGTTTTGTGTGTGACTTGTTATGTGAAATGAACGTACAGGCCGAGATGCTCTGAGGCAGGCAATATGCGAAGATTTATGTGCGTACAGCCATGCCGGGGTACTTACGAGGAAGCCTTACGAGCCAACTTTTCCATTTTGTTGATGTTCACACTTTGTTATTACATCGATGTTATGCAAAATGAAGATAAGTACATACATATTTCAATATTGGTAGTCTCTGAAGGTTGACTTCATTCAGAAGATAACAAAAAGCACCACCACACTTCGAGTTAATTAAATAATAAAAACATATCCCGAGAACAAATTCTTTGCGGCCTACGTATTCAATGAAATAACAAAGAAATAGCCGTAACTCTTAAAGATCGAATACAAATTAAAGTACCGATACGTAATTATTACTGGCAGCCGGATTAGGAAACATTTATCGTAATTTCATAAAAGTATTTTATTCATGCAGATCAGCTTTAAAGTTGTGAAGAGTAGAAGTCACTCTGATTTTAAACAAGAGAGACAGGAGGGCGGCACCGTCTCGGTAATGAGGATGGATGGCCCTGGATATTGCACACTGATAATCCTTTAGACGTTTCAACCCCTATCACGTGTTCACTAGTCCCAACATCCGCGAAGCAAAAAAGGTAAAAATCTACTAGACTAGATAATATCGTCTTATCGTCCAGAATGGTGCGTAGAGGCGTAGGCACGTAGCACGTTTGTAGCGTAGGTGACAATAATCATTAGGAGAAAAAATTCTTAAATCTTATTTATTTGTAGCAGCTCAGATAAATGTAACACATTGTAGATTTTCAGTTTATAAAATTACAGAGTACTTCTTCTTATCGTGTCGACTTCAAATTCTGAACAAAGTCGCTAAATAGTACCTTGCCAGAATCTACTACTATTAAGTAGGTACCGTCATTCACCTGTAGAAAATGAGATACATAAAAGGGTATATCCGAGACGGCATCAATTATTTCTGTATTGAAATAAAAGTACGGGAATTCATAACATTCAATTCTGTGTAAATAAAATTTTAGAATAAGTTTCAGTTTTATACAGGGAAAAGTATCATTAACCTTTAAACTAATAAATCTTAACGCACAATTACATAATTTGATCTTGAAAATGTATATTATACTGGGTGTAAAATTAAATGGGACAGTTACTTAAAGGGGTGCTTCAGGCCATCAAACTGAACAACATTTATTATGGGAGCAAACACGTCAGAAATAAAAAATCTGCTGTCCCATACGTTTGAATCGAGTAGGTATCGTAGTTTAGTATTGGACAGCTGATTTTTTTTTCTGGTATGTGGTATAAAGGTTAATGATACGTTTCCTTACAATACTGTACCTATACGATTTATAATTTTTAGTGAATAATTACATATTTCTATTTTTACACTATATTTGCGATTAGGAACCTGTAACATAAAGCTGCCTGAGACTATACATTTTAAACAAACAGAATCGTCTACCTGTAGTACGGTCATATGACGTGATTAAAGCCTCCTAGAAAAGCTATTCGTCTTAGTGAAATAAGGCAACGTTAGAGGCTTTTATGTGAATGAATAGCGTTAACCTTTGTACAAAACAAACTGATTTGTGTAGGGACATCATTTAACACCTTATTGGCACCTTAACTAGCTTTAGTAGAGGTATTGATGAAGGTTTGACCGTTACTGCTATTATATAATAGTACATATTATAGGGAGTGCTTCAGACCATTAAATTGAACAACTTTCATTATGAAGTAAATGTAACCACGAAAAAATAGCAATAAAAAGAATTCAGCTGCTACATACAACATACATTTGGGTCGAGAAGCCATTGATGATTTCTGTGGAATAACTTTTTTTCTTGAATGTTGTGAATGTTGTTTATTTCAATGGTCTGATACACCCCCTAAAATATTTAAAGCATTTACGTTTTCACCATCTAGTACAGGGTGAAATTGATATCATGAGCATCCTTTTAAACTAAGAGTCTACCTATCAAACTGAACAACTTTTACAATGGGAGCAAACCGATCGGAACAAAAATAATATCAGCTGTTACATACATTTGAGTCGAGTAGGAGGTATTGCAGATTGCAGTTCAGTACGGTACAGCAGATGGTTTTTTTGCTCCGATCGGTTTGCCCCAATAGTAAATGTTGTTCAGTTTGATGGGTAGACTCTTGGTTTAAAAGGATGCTAATGATATCAATCACCCTGTATAAAGATCAAACCAACGATCATCATTTGATTTTTATTATAGGGTCCCTCTTAATATGGTGACACTTTTTTAGGGGATGATCAGACCGTCAAATTGAACAACTTTCTCTATGGCACCAACAACAAAATCGCGAAAAAAATCGGGTCTTCCATACAAAACTGCAAACCTACTCGAGCCAAATGTATGAGACAGCAGATTATTTTTCGCGGTTTCGATGCTGGTCCCATAGAGAAAGTTGTTCAGTTTGATGGTCTGATCATCCCCTTAAAAAGTGTCAGCATACTAAGAAGGACACTGTATATAGATTAGTTAGTAATATAGTCTCTTTGTCAATATCTTGAGTGATTGTCATGCATAGCTTATGCATGATTATACGAAAGAGGAAGGAATTGTATCTTTTAAAATATCTGGGAATCATTTTAATAATATTCAAATCCCATTATCAAACTATTGAAAATAAAAACGAATGAATTTAGTTCCAGCTAATAAAAACAATCACATTCGACACACCAACACCCCCGGGTGCAATAAGGCCCACCGGACCCCTCCCACTTAATCTCCAAGTATCACTAACAAATTTAATATTTACTCTCTCTGACTTATCCTTATAAATCGACGACAATATTAAAACCGCCAGTACATTTTTGATTGTTGTAACACAGCCACCCTAGCAAAATGTTGTGTGGTTTAAAGCAAAAGCGAATACGATGTTATTACCAGTCGATTTGGAAAAATTATATCACAACTACTTACTACATTTTATGTTGTTTTGGTATACAATAAATAATGTAAGAATCTGAGAACTACTATTTATGTATCTTACTACTTTATTGTACCACAGAGTAATTGCTTGTATACTTTTGTGATGAATACTTCAAGCAAAAGTAGGTATTTATCTCATAAGAGAGATTTATTTCAGTAGATCCATAACAGAGATAATTCAATAAATGAGGAATTAATATAAAGTTTATTTTCTTTCACAGACATTATTGCATCATAAATACAGGGTGTAAAATTAAATGGGACAGTTACTTAAAGGGGTGCAAACTATGGTCTGAAGACCATCAAACTGAACCACTTTCTCTATGGGACCAATATCGAAAAAAAATCTGCCTTCTGTCCCATCAATTTCAGTCGAGTTATGTTTGCAATTTTATATGGGAGAGCGGAATTTTTTTCGCGTTTTTAGTGTTGGACCCATAGTAAAAGTTGTTCAGTTTGATGGCCTGAAGCACCCCTTTAAGTAACTGTCCCATTTAATTTTACACCCAGTATAATATACATTTTCAAGATCAAATTATGTAATTGTGCGTTAAGATAGGCTCATACTAGTAAATCCGAAACTGATGAGCCTCCTGGTCTTAAGATCTTAGTACCCATTCACGTTCTTAAAATAATTTGTAAATACCGTCCTCGACCCAACTAAAAGCAACTATCAAGAAAACAATTACAGGGTGAAATTGATATCATTAGCATCCTTTTAAACTAAGAGTCTACCCATCAAACAGAACAACTTTTACTATGGGAGCAAACCGATCGGAGCAAAAAAAATCTGCTGTTCCATACTACACTACAATGCCTACTTGACTCAAATGTATGCAACAGCAGATTTTATTTTTGCTCCGATCGGTTTGCTCCCATAGTAAAAGCTGTTCAGTTTAATGGGTAGGCTCTTAGTTTAAAAGGATGCTAATAATATCAATTTCACCCTGTATAACTAACACGGGTGTTTGGGTATAATTCCACAAAAAAAAAACTGCCTCCGTGGTCTAATGGTTAAGAGCATTGGCTCTCGACACGGAGGTCGTGGGTTCGATTCCCACGGGGGACACCTAGTGATATGTCACTTTGTGCGCTTTTCCCCAGTTGGTTAGGACATTGCAGGCTGAATCACCTGATTGTCTGAAAAGATAAATGATTCCGTGCTTCGGATGGCACGCTAAGCCGTTGGTCCCGGCTACTATCTCTGGTGGTTAGTAGTCGTTACATAAAAACCACGTCAGAGGCCGTAAGGCGGTCTGAAAAAACTCTGACACCAGGGCTCTGCCCACACGATAAGAAGAATTAGCTCATAGTCGACGCTTAAAGCGATTAACTTAGTCCAAACAACATTTAGCTAGGACCCTCGTAGCATGCGAGCCCACGAACGGATTTACAACTAATCCCGACCTATGTATGCTCTCCTAGGTCATGCCCAACAGTCGACGTGCTAACTTTATTAAAATGTTACATTAATACCTCATCAAGTCATCAATCACTATGAAAACTGTTTTCCAATTCAAATAAGCTATTCTTTTAAATAGTATCGTAGCTCGAGAATGCGTTTTCTATATCGTCGCGATTGTACTGTTTGTTATGCTAAAATTGTCAACTTACACTGGCTTTAAATATTATCTACCTAAATTTAGACTTAACGGACGGCTAAAGTTACAACGTGGAACCTAAGAACAGATATGAATGATATTGTAGTTTTTATATGCGCCTTGAGGTAATTTAGAGAAAGCATTTCATTAATAGACCAAATATAAATCAAAATAAATCATCATCATCAGCCTATCATCGTCCACTGCTGAACATATAGGCCTCTCCCAAGGCGCGCCACAAAACTCTGTCCTCGGCCTTCCTCATCCAGTCGCTCCCCGCTACCTTTTTCATGTCGTCTGTCCAGCGGGCAGCAAGACGTCCCACACTACGTCTACCAGTTCGCGGTCTCCACTCCAGAACCCTGACACCCCACCGGTTGAAAATATAAATCAAAATAAATGTGTCTTCTTTTTTATTACAACAAAATATTTTTTTTGCGATTTCTTCTTTGTATTTAAAATAATTTCATATAAAAGACATCAACGAGAAAGATTCATCGCGTTGAAATTTGACCTAATGGGCCCTAATGATACACCAGATACAAAAGACAGATACTTTAGCTTTAGACCATCAAACAGAACAACTTTTACTACGGGACCAACATTGGAATTGATAAAAAATCTGCTATTTCATACATTTTGGTAAAGTGGATATTGACATTTTCTATGGAACAGCTTATTTTGTTTAGCAATTTCAATGTTGGCTTCATAGTGAAAGTTAAATCTTTAATTTGATGGTCTGAACTGAAGCAGATCTTTCTTTCTTTCTCCTTAAAGTTAAATTTTTGTAACGCATTTCAGTGTACGCCCTATCGAGATGGCTATTTCAAAACCGAATTCACATGATTACACGACGCACAATATCAATAGCCGGGTACTGTAATGTAATTTAAACTAAAAACCTACCAGATGGTTAAAACAAACAAAATTATAAAATTAAACAATATCAGTGAACCCTTAAGCTGTGACAATGGCTGTCTAATTAAGCGAATAGAGGGTGACACCACAAATCTGCCGTGATGGATCCCTTTAATATCGTGCTCTGATTCTCTTCAATGATTTTACGCCACGTTATTTAAATTAAAAGTTAAGATCAACTCTGGGTATTTCTATCGACGCTAATCAAATAACTTGTCAAAGTTAATTTGGAAGACAAGAATAACGTAAAATGTGGTCTCCGACAAACTTTTGTTCTGTTATCTCCACATGGTCGATAATTAGATACATAAGATCCAACAAAATAAGCTGAAACTATTTTTAAGTTGATGATCAGACTATCAAACTGAACTAACTTTCTTTACTGGACCAATATCGGAATCGTGAAAAAAAAATCTGCTGTTCTATACAAAACTAAGACCGAATGTATAATTTAGAAGAAGAACGAAGGCTTTCACCTTTTGTCTCTTTCGAAAGTTTATTCAAATATTAGAAACTTATGGTTGGAATTATGTGCATCTTTATCAGAACAACACTAGGTATCATAAAACACTTTCTGGTTAAGTTTCTTAAAGGAAATATGGTCATTCGTTTATGTTAGGCGGTAAGCAATCAACATTTTTAAAATGTGAATAATATTTTTTACGTAGCATTTTGTTCCCTAAAAGCAACACCCATAACATTAGCAGATTAGCTTCAACACCAACCAGCCAATATACTAAAGCCTATTCAAAATCAGATGTCCGATCAAAATAAGTCTAGCGCATTAAGTAAGATGTTAACAGCAGGGGTCGGAGGGCGAGCCCGTTTGTCCGGAGGGTTCAGGATATTGCCTAATCATGCCGCGCCGCCTTCACACCCTACTAACTGCCTGTTGTTTTAACATTCATCGCGTTTTACGAACACCCGCTGTATACAGATTGATTCCCCATTGTGTGCAAATGTTTCACTAAAAAGAGATTTAGAATGTCTATTTAATGTTTAATAAAAGTTGGGGTCTGTTTAAATTGTTTTTAGTGAGTTCTGAAAGACGTACAGAGCACCTTTACATAAGAATTATAAACATTATTGTACCGAAAACAATCTTTTTCAATTATATTTACGTAATTGAATTGTCAGGTTAATAATGCGTAAAACAATCCGAAAATTTGTAAAAGTAGGAGCGTGGTGAAACCCCGGTCCCGGCCGTGTTCACGGGTTATTAATTCTGACAAAGTGCTGGAAGCTGTCGAAAGGGTTGTGAGGACGGTCGACTAAAATATTGTGACATTTTTCTGTTCCCATGGTTACATGAAGATTCTATCATTTTATAAAGAACAATCTGAAATTGCTGTTCAACTCGAAGTCCTGTGGGCTATATACCTTTAGAATAGATATCGTATGTTCCCTCTGCCATTACAAATTTAATGCCCGTCGCAATAGACAGTCATTAATGTTCAGTAAATATCGCAGCATTGTACAATAACATCACCGAGTCAAATGAGATCGGAAGGAACGGCACGCAACAAAAAGGAGGCCCGACCATACATCATTCGCTCAATGAGGCTACAACAATCGGACAACAAGCCATTGAGCTCTCGTCTCATTGTGTGACGTAATTTTATCAAAAATATCGGACGTTACAATAGTAGATCGCCGACAAAAGTCGGAAGAGCGGATGCGATTCGCGACGTCTCGCCGCCGACAAATGTACTAGGACATTCTTTACGCAATCCGTACAAAGAATGTAACGATTGTAGCGAGGGGATGTTTCCACCCACAAGTCAGCGAGACTGGCTCATCGCTCATTACGGACAATCGGAAATGACTTCACGAACTTTCGGAACTTTTGAGCCACTTGTAGTTTCGTTGTAAAAAGTGAGCATTGATCTTGTATTTAATGTGTTGCGATGCGTGTATTCAGGTGTGCCGATAGCGTAATCTATTGTTTCTATTGTTTGGTTTTAAGTTACGATTTTAGTATTAGAGTTATCACATCAAATATTTGCTTTACAGCACATATTCTTTAGGTTCGTATTGTATGCATACGGTTTTAGATACGTTATTTTATAAAATACCAAAGACGCAGATAAGAATAGTACCGTAAATTGTTCTAAGTTTAATTTGTGATTGGCGAAGGTGTTAAATTAACTTAGCCATAAATCCTAAAACCCTTTATACCTAAACTCGAACTATAAACCAAGATATAAATGTATATTGAAGCAATTAATCTCAGCAGCCATTAAGTATAGCGACAAAGTTAACACAATCGGCGTCACCGATGCCATTATTGGACTTTTACTGTTATCGCGTATCGAAGCCGCCCATCGTACACCGTGTAATTAGTCCACAGTGGGAAACTACCTTTATACTACAAACATTAATAGCACCCTACTAGAAACGACCAAAGTCTCTAGCGAAGTAACCATTGCTGTGTATTTCCAGTACTGGTTTTAAGGTACCGTAACAAAGCTAGCAATGGATAGAGTGTTGAGAGATTGTGTTGTAGGTTCCGTGGTAGTAAATTCAACCCCTAATTGCAGGATGGGTCAGACAAAAGCGTCACAGTGATTGCAACAATGCGATGGGCATGTCGTGATACAATTGATTTTTCGGCTCGCTATTTAACTCAATATTGAGGGAGGGATGGTTCCGATTTGGTTTTTACGAGGTTATAGAACCGTAAGGTATGTCATTGTATGAAAAAAATTAATATGAAACAAAATAATTGTTTTAAAAAAACGGTCTACGGCGTAGCGTCTACGTAGTTCGTAGCAGCCAAAACAATTCTTAATTTATTCACGACCGTTGTTTCGTATTATTTAACGTACTTTAAACACACGTATGAAGATTATAATCTTCTTATTCTTTTGGTAGTGTTTAAACTAATTAATGAATAATACATTTATAACATTGTGGAATTATAAATACAGGGTGTAAGTGACAGCCTAGCAAATACTGAAACGGTGAACTCAGACCATCAAACTGAACAACTTTCACTATGGAGCCTACCTCAGGAAACGCGAAAAAATCTGCTGTCCCATACAAAACTGCTGTACCTACCCGACTAAAATGTATGGGACAGCTGATTTTTTTCGCGTTTCCTGAGGTAGGCTCCAAGTGAAAATGGTTCAGTTTGATGGTCTAAGTTCACCGTTTCAGTATTTACTAGGCTGTCACTTATACCATATACTATATATAAACATTACTAAAAATGATAATTTTTGTAATATTGTTATTTATTGACGACCCGGTTGGTAGAATGGTTACCATGCCGGGCTGTCTAACCAGGGTCCTGAGTTTGAATCCCGGTTCGGCCTTGGATGTTACATTTTGGTGCGGTTGTTGTATGGTTTCCATAATAAAAAATCCTATCCCGTGAGCATGTCATTCAATTAAGTTACTGATATCTTATAAAAGCGTTACTAAAAATCAATAAATGACCTTTCGCCTTAGTTTCACAAATAGCGCATCATCCTCGTCAAACCATTCATACAAGGGTAATAGACAGCGAAGCAAAACTACGCCTTTCATTGACCATAGAGCAACAATAGCTCCTTTCTTCCAGTCGACTCTGACGCGGACGCAGGAAGGAAGTGCATAATCTTTATTCGATTAACGTTGTCCGACGGCATTGCACAAAGAAACGAGATACAATGCACTTTGCCGCCGTTGCGTTGCCTGCGTACAAGAAAAACGTTTCGGATGTTTATAAGGAATGACTGAACAATTTTCTGTTTTTATTTTTATACAAAACGAGCGTTAACCCGCGACTTTATCCGCACAAATTATATACCAGATTTTAAGTCAGATCATAAGCTATCAAACAAAAAGTTTCATCAAAATCGGTTCAGTAGTTTTTGCGTGATGGCAAACACACAAACAAACAAACAGACAGACAGAAAATCCAAAAATTAATGATATGGAATCAGGGATACCTAGAAACCATATCGTAACTTTTTTTTGTTAATATCTTTAATGTACAGACAAACTTCCTGTTACAGTTTTATAATAGTTTAGATTAGATTAATGTCAGATTTTTTTAAATTAAGTTGGAGTTGACAGCATCAAATATATTTTAGTTTTATCTTCTAGCGTGATAAACGCCCCCCCCCCCCCCCCACGGCATTGCACTGCAAAGGCCTCTCACGAATAATTGTGATAGCAAGTGGGCAGGAGTGGGCCATAACCCACCACCCAACACCCAATGCAGATTGGTGAAGTCAACTGCTTAAGGTGCCTTCCAAAGTACGGAGACGCTCGAGATGACGTTCACTCATCCAAAGACTAGTGCAATAAATGACTGACGTTACTTAACCACGGTGATCGTTGCCGGCTCTAAGTATATAAGTTAAAGCTTCTAAAACCCTGAAAGTCATAAAACTTAGTTTAGAAGAGGTGTTGTAGAGTTTCTGGCCGCACCTTCTCTACAGCTGTAACACTTTACGATGCGGTGGTAGTGGTAGCTTCACAAAGAGTGACTTTCAATTAACTTATTTTTATGTTTGAGTTACGCAAGATGTCTTGTCTGTAATGAAACCATATCCTTTCAATCAATCAATCAATTTCACTTTTTACACTAAATACATAGTCAGTATACAGAGTGTAAATACAGGAATTACCAAAAGTTCCATTATTTAATAAAAAACGGCCAAGTACAAGTCGAACTTGCGCACGGAGGGCTCCGTACCACCATGCAATATTAACAATGTTTTTTTCGGGATCATTTACACCAAGTTTGACGCTTAGAACTTAGAACCCACCTTATTTTTTACTTATTTTATTTATTATATATTATCAAATTAGCCTTAGTAACGTTTATTCTGTTTAAATTTCAACCGTCTAGCTATTAGAGATTAAAAGATACAGCCTAGCCTATAAAGGGTAAAACTTTGGGTAAAACAGACAAACTGTTCTACATATAAACGGTAGAACAGTTTGTTAACAGACAAATAGACAGACGGACGGACGGACAGCGCATTGGGTACGGAAACCTTAAAACAACAAGACTTAAAAATCTTATTCCCATTTCACTATCTAATTTAATGTCAGCAAGATAAGATTCTGAAACTGAATCAACATAAATCATTACAGCTGAAATCAACATAATTTTCATTTCATTTCCAGCGACCACAAGCGTAAATCGTAATGTCTGGCTCGACTTAATTTACGTCAAAGATGGGATATAACCGGCCGCAAGGACTGCCAACCTGCCACGACGCCGATGGAAAACTAATTTAAACGGAATTAACTCTAAAGCTAGATTCATGGAAAATGTGACATTAAATATCATTTTCGTTTATACCCAAACTGGTAAATTTCGATTAAAATGGATCCGACGTAAACACACGCAAGAGCAGCATGACACTGTTTTCAAATGTGAAATATGTTTTGACTACCTAGGTATGTAAAATCTATCAAAATTCGCTGAATCATAAATGACCGTCCCCCGTTTAGCGCCTAGCCTGGTCCCGCGGTTTTTAACACTCTTATATTTATATGTGCCTAATTAAGGTAGTTGCAGAGGGGTCAATTTTATACAAAACTTTGACGACGCGTAGACGGTATTAATAAAAGTAATGTTGTATACATGGAAAAAAAGCTTTGAAATTTTTCATACAAAATTTTAAAAGCTTTACATCTTCGTAATTATATTATAAATTGGAAACGTTATTTGTGACGCTTCAACTAGATTTTCTAAACTATTTTTCCATATATATAATATTACTTTTATTAATTCCGTCTACTTTTGCGTGCGTGAAACTTTTGTATGGACTGAAACCACCATAAGCAAATTATATTATACGTATCCGAAATATATGCGGTATTCGAAGTTCTTAGGCATCTCACTGAGTTCACCCTCCTCTTGATACATTCCAAAGGAACTCTATAATCATTTAGTGAACATTCACAGACAATTGATATACCTACAAACTAGACCATCAAATTGAACAACTTTCTGTATGGCATCATATGTAATAATAACGAAACGCGTAGCGAAGTATTATTATGTTCTTATGTATAAACCACATAAACTAACAATAGGCTAATGTTTCTAACAAAATAAAAATAAAATTCTAAAGTCGAAATGGCGAAAAATAAATCTACTGTTCCATACCAAACTGCAAACCTTATCTACCCGAATGTATTGGAACATCTGATTTTTTCGCGATTTCGTTTGATGGTCTGATCATCCCCTTAAAAAAGTATCAACTAATTTAATTGGACCTTGTATTTAGAATCACAAAATAACTTTTTACAGTGAAACATGAACAAAAAACCAGCACACTGTTTTCTCAGCCTTATTTAATGTAGGTATACTGCATATTCAATTCAACTGCCAACAATTAATATATCAAGAAGATGAATCAGTACACGCACCGACTTATGAGAATGAGCGTCGTCGTTAATTGTTTGTGAGTAAAACGCTAACTAGGGACCTGTCAGCCCGACTCAAGGAACTGAAGACTGCGGCTCCGGCAAACTAATAGACTCCGAGGTAATTACAAGTGAATTGAAATGGAAAAGCTAAGCGATGCGATTGACAAAGAACATACTGTTTTATAGTGCCATTGTACTTGTGCTTGTATAATTATAATAATTAGTTTAAAGATGTTCTCTAGAAGGAGGATACACAATTGTAAATAAACTAAATAATTATCTAAACTAGATTTAAACGTGATCTAAACTAATTATAATATAGAAGAAGAACTTATAACTAATGAATGAAATATTTACGAGTATCACATCGCTAGTGAATTGTGGAAATTCTAAATATATCTAACCAACCCCTCGGGGAACAGCCGTGAAATGGAACATAAAAATACCAGACAAAAAACGAATGGTGTTCGATACGATGAAGATACGCAGTACCTCTAGGTAATCGAGCACAACGAGCCATCTAGCCTATGGGTAAAGGCTACGTACATTTCAGAAAATCAATAGTAAAACGCGAAATGTTTTATTAAATCCAAAAGTCAAATACATAATGAATTAATGACTCTAAAGAGTGTCATCTTTTTTATTGCTATTGTTGTACTCGAATATAAAAACCTGGCTCTCTAAAGAACACAATGATAATTTGTCATCGAAAAATGACTCTGAAAGAGCACCTGGCCCACGCGACCCCTAAAATATACCTTTAGAGCAATTCGCAACGCACCGTCTTTTGTCAACATGATTGTTTAATTTATATTATGTGATCTTCAAATGTTATTTAAGTAGTTCTTTAAACATGTGCAGATGCGTCGGGAGGCGGGTTGAACTAATGGCAGATGTTCCGTAACGTTCCCCTACTTGCGGTTTATGTATTTTGATGCTTCACAGAAGGATGACGTGGAGGGAAACGATACGATCTCGCAGTTCTATACAATTTTCTTTTGAGTCTAAATTTTGCCAGAACAGACAGCCGTCTATGGAATAAATTGTGGTATTATGGTACTACCTACTAAATACTAACTACATTCAGCGAAAATGTAAAATTAATAAGCGATTTCCGAAAACCAAAAGACAATGTACACATACATAAATCAATGTTGTATCTCGTTAACATTAATAGTGGAAAAAGAAAACTTAAAAATGGCAACACGGCCGGTCGACAGTGGCGCCGACAACATTCGCGGTCTGCGAATCGACTTCCTGCGCACCGTTTCCCGCCAAAATGGATCGCTTCCGGTGCGTATTTGTCATCTACAAATCACAACAGTTATCATGGAGTTGCTTTTGTTTGTTTTAATAAAATAAATATTCTTCTGTTCGACCCGGTTGGTGTAATGGCTACCACGCCGGACTGCCAAACCTGGGTTCGAATCCCGGTTCGGTCATGGATGTTTATATGTTTGTGCCGTTGTTGAATGGTTTCCATAATAAACAGCCTAGTATATTAGTGCTTGCTTGGGATCATTACAATGTATTGTGCCTGTGAGCGTTATTTATAATTGTATTTATTTATTCTATCATTGGGGTATAAGCATGATAATAATTAAACTAGTTGTTACTTTAGTATATGAACATTTATTAAAGAAATAAGAAACCATATCGACTGCTCCTTGGTAAGTTCCGCTTTTTAGAGAGTAGAACCTAATGATGTTTGACGTAGTCTGAAAGTACAAAAGTGAGTTTAACATTTTATATAACTACATTCAAATCATCTGTACCTTTTCCTGTTAAAAGCCAGCCCAGCCATGTCTATGCCTGTTACATTATTTATTATAGTATTTTGTGGTTAAGTCATTACATTACCATAACATCAACATACAATAATAGGGTTATATAAGCCTATAGTCAAGCTACTACACCAGTCCAAAATTTAGAAGTATACTCCACGGTTTTCATGCTCTAGATTGATATCGCAGTGTCGTAATCCGTTTGCCAACAAACACGTAGACTAGCAGCGTCTGTTTCTTCTCCTGCTATTAACATTCGTCCTTATTCAGGGGCTGCTCCCTTATCCAGAGAGCCCTTTTAGGTCGTATCTAATGAGCCTTGTCTACAATATAGTTATGAACTGGTTATGATTTTGATTAGTGTTGATACAAATTCGGATGCAAAAATTTGTGAAAGCTATTAAAAAAGTTGAGGTATTGATTGTGGTTGGATGGTAGGTGCCTGTATTTAAATATTTGATTTTGGTCACTTTTTAGCACGATAGTTTTTGGCTTTTAAAGCTGTGACCAGGAAGAATAGATTTAATAATGACTTCGACTTAATAGGTAATAAATAATTCTGTTCGTTTTGACTCATCCTCATCCGTCAAGCCTCAATCAAGTTTGTGAACGCATAGGTAGGTAGGTACATAATTAATTCTCGGTTACTTTACTACACAAATCAGAGATCAGGTAATTACATCTACTATCCTGTTACACCAGGGTGATGGTGTTAGGCGTAATTGTGAGAACTGATTGTGTAATTAGCGCGACGAGTCACCGAGTCACTGAGGGCGCGGGAATGCGCCACCCTCATCGTCACTGTTTTTTACCCCGTGGGACTTTTAATTACGCTGTTTATTTTTGGGCTACCACCTAATAGGTATTGTTTTAAGATTGAATGATGGGAATATGCAGTGTTGTAAATTTTTTGTAAGTATTTTTTTTTTACTACATGGTTTGCATTTCCTTTTCATCACCTTTATGGTCAAACATTTGAAAGAAAATACATTATCGGTATATTATTTATTGTAGGTAAATACAGGATGGGTACCTGGGCGACAAAATTTTTGGGATTGCTTCATATAATAAAATTGAACAACGAAATACCGAAAAAGAAATCAGCTGTTCCATACATTTGGGTCTAGTAAAGTAGCCATTGACGTTTTCTATGGGAAAACAAATTTTTGCATCATTTAGATTTTAGCTTCATACTGTTTGTTCAGCTTTTTGGTTTGAACCACCCTCTCAAATATGTAAATGCATTTATCCTGTTAGAGGCGAGTTTTAGCGTTTGTTGTTTAGAGCACTTATACTACCTTTGAGGATGACCTGTAAAAGTATTGTACAACAAAACAATGTGAGTGCATCAATTTATTTCAATTTACACGATGGTATTGTTTCGTCAGGCGAGGGCGGCGTTCCCGCGCTTCCGGGCGTCACTTCCGCCACGAGCGCGACGCGTGCCGCGCCATCTTTGAATTTCACCCTACAACAATTGCCAGTGTTGCTAGAAAGAAAAACAAACCCTATCCTAGGGAGTTGCTAAACCATTTTACCTTCTAACTTATATCCAAAAAGACCTATTTTCGGTTGTGTTTTTAGAAGGGTCTTGCGTCGTTTTGTTTTTTAATTTGTTGTCATGATTGTTTTATCTGAGGCACTAATGTTGTTTAATAATTATCTGGAACGTGGTTTCGTGTATTGAGTGTATTATTACGATCGTCGCTTCCAGGGTGGGTGTAATTTAAAAGTAAAAGTCGTGTCAATAAATTGTTATTTAATATAGGTGGTGTCAAAATAAACGGTCTACTGATTGAAACATCACATAGCAAGCACATCTTTATTTTAAATTTAGCTTAGTTCCTGAAAAACTCGACAGATGGCATGTTTATCGTCCATAGAGACGTTCGCGAGATCCTGTTAAGACGGAAAGTCAAGGGATCGAGGCCATACAAACATGTCGGACGTAAACAGTTTAAAAATTTTTGATAAAGTGATTCGTAAGTAATGAAATATTCCATCCAAAGATGCGTTGACATCTGTTTGATCATCTTTTTCCTTTATATTAATTATTTAAAAGAGACACTTTTTGAAATAATTACCTTTATTCGCGCATAATGTAGCGCCATCTATCGATCCCCTAGAAAACCAAAAGAAAAAGGCTCATTCTTATCTTCGGGGCTAGTACGCCAACCCGCGATAGCGTGATATAGCGCTATCACGCTTCCGCTCTCTTTCTATATGCGCGCGAACGAACGAGATGAAAGATTAAATTTGACAGATGGATGTGTTAAATGTCGCTATCGCGGGTTTGCGTGCTAGCCCCGCTATATATTCAAGGTAGGTGCTATAAATTTTTTAATTAAAAAGTGGAGACGTTCGCAATTAATTAATAAGATTGCTAATAATTAAGATAGATGTCCAAGATAACCTCCGTGTTTCGGCTTCCCATAATCTATACTTTACGAAGAGAAGGACAGACTGTTATTGTAACAATCAAACTCATACGCTAAAGCAAACAAGATTTAACCTTACGGAAAGCAATTACGGCGGCCATTACCGTAACAAATAAAGCAAACATCGATGTGAGAACGCCAAACGAAGCGCACTACGCCAACAGAGAACAGAGGCGATGTGTGTCACGGCAAACATTTGCAATGAGCCACACCCCGTGTGTACTCCAACTATTTGTCCACTAACTGTGTGTCGGCTGTTTCCGAACCGTTTAATTGATATTAGTAGACATGCTTGTACGAGTTAGATAGGTAGGTAATAGGTACCTAGTATTTAATCCCAAAGAAATTATATATGTCATGTGTTTTCAAGCGATACGTTGATGTTAAGTTCAACACCATAATCACGAACCTATACTGGGTATAAGGAAAAGTATAATCTACCCATCAAGCTGAGCAACATTGACAATAGGAGCAAAAGTGTTAGCGCAAAAAAAAAAATAACTGTTCGATACTAAACTGCACTGCCTACACGACTCAAACTGAGATAGCAGATTTCTTTTTGTTCTGTCAGGTTTGCTCCCATAGTAAAAGTGGTTCAGTTTGATGGGTAGAGAATTGTGGTTTAAAGGTTAATGATTCTTTTCCCAGCGACTTTTACTTACTCCCTATACGGGGTCCCTCTTCATATGCTGACGGTTTTTTAATAGGATGAGTAGGTAGACCATCAAACTGAACAACTATCTCTTAAAGGACCAACATCGAAATTACGAATAAAATACCAGCTATTGAATACTAAACTCTAAACCGACTCGACCCACATGTAGCTGTTTTTTATGGCACATGTAGGCAAGGTATATGAGATACCGCTTGAACAGTCACACCCTTCTAAAAACTGGCCTTAGTTTCCCAATGATACCAAATTAAAAAAAAAATCACTTCATTAATGGACATCCCCATAGGAGCGCCTCATGTTCAGTCAAGCAAAGAAAAACCTTTGAACAAACTCTAATCTCTACATCTTTTAAAATATAATTATACTAAATCTATAATACTATATTTAGTATTATAAATTTAGTATATACTATATATACTAAATTTAAAATACTTATAATTATACTAAAACAATACTTACTGAAGTGCGTATCCACGACAGGCTTCGTCACTCACATCTACAATGATTGTTACCCACTTAATCTAAACTATTATAAAACTGTAACAGAAGTGTGTCTATCTGTATATTGAAGATATTAACAAGAAAAAGATTACGATATGGTTTTAGGTATCCCTGTCTCCAAATCAACCTTTATTTTGTTTGTTTGAAACAGCATCATGCAATAACTACTGAAACTGTTTTGATGAAACTTTTTTGTTTGATAGCTTATGATTTGACTTTAAATCTGGTATATAATTTGTGCTAAAAAAGTCGCGGCTAAACTCTATTATAATTATAATAAATTCCAATAAAAAATATTTTTTTTTAAATGTAGAACTCTAATAATACAAACGGTAGAAAAACAAATTTCAAATACAAACCTGCTTACTCGATTAACCCGCCCCGGGTCGTGTCTGAACCGAACGTACCCATTATGCTGGCGGCGGCATTGCCACGTCGTTGGATGGCTAAGGAGATACATTTAATTTAAAATTACTCCTCTATTTTTAAAGTATGTTTAAAAAATAGAGTAAGTACTAACACTCAGTTGCAGAAACGCTCATTAAAGTTTATCCTCCACTAAATCTCTTCTTGTCACTTTTTGTCTCGTTGACGTAGTAAAAACTAGCAAGAGATTTAATGGAAGATTAACTTTAATCAACGATTCAGCAACTGAGTCTTAGTCCTATAAATCATTGTATTCTCACGTTTCGAATTTGATTGTTTAGTTTCGTCTGCGACCTTACTCAACGCATTTGATCTTGAAATCGAGGTCCTACAGAATTAGTTCTGTAATTCATTTAGATCGATCTTTGTGCCAGAGCCCAATTAGTTCCTCAAACAGATTTATGCACGATATTTTCTTAAGGTGTCAGCAACGCTCCTTTGTAATTGTAATCTTAACAACCCTATTATTGTTTAAAACTTTATAGTTTTTGTCAAAATGCCAGGAACGTTCCCAAGCTTATCTTATTACATCAAAGCAGATAAGAGTCATGTTGTATTAATAGCATCACGAAGTTTGCGCTCCTTTACTAAATTTTATATCTCTGATTCAATTTAATATGTATACGACACGAAAATAGAACTTTTCTGTTTATCGAACAACTCGTCCGAGAGGAAGCGATACGAGAATTGCTGAAGTACAACGAGGAGAGCATTTCTCTGGCAAACTTTTGTGTAACAATGTGTAATGTTGCCATTTCTATGCGTAAAACTCCGGCCGGAAGTGACGTCTCCCGCGAGGGAATAGCGCAACTTTCCTATTGTGGCGCCATCTACAACTGTCCGAGCCACTGACGTGTTTCCGGCTTCTCTTCAAAAAGTCTTGAGCTGTCAACTGGTGAGGGCTGCCTTGGAGTTTCCATGAGGGTCTTTTTATTCATTTCATTCTTAAAGAGAGATTTATTTGCTATTTCGAAACCAAATCTCCAAACGTCTTATTTATTCGCAATGAGATTACGTCGCAAACAACACATTACAGTTGTTTTTGAATTGGAAATCTTTCGAGCTCTTGAATTTATTACTGAGGATTTGATGTGATTTATCAGCTTCCGTTTTAATGATACACAACATTAATGTAGGTATAAAAGATAATAATATTGTTGACCGCAGCACTTGATCGTCCAGGCCAGGGCCACTTCTGAGTGTTTAGCACTCTACGACCTGATTCCACGACACACTGGATCCAATTATAATAACATTTCGTACTAGCGATACAGTTAAATTGATTTAATGGTTATTAAGCTTATTAAGATATCTTAAATTTACAAAATTATGGTAAACAGTGATGGCCATGAAATAAAAACAAGTGAAATACTTAAACGTGTACAGGGTGTAAAATTAAACGCGTTACATAGCGAACAGGGTGCTTCGCACCATCAAACTGAACAACTTTCACAATAGAACGCATCGACATTGCGAAAAAAATCATCTGTTCAATAGAAAATGGTAAGTAATAGCTACTCGACCATCGAATGAAATAGCAGATGTTTTTTTCGCGAATTCAAAATTGGTCCCTTAGTAAAAGTTGTGCAGTTTGTTGGTCTGAAGCACCCCATAAAATGTAACCCCTGTATAATTCATACTGACATACATTATAAAACTGTACGATTATATTAATGCATAGGTACATAAACGATGTGTCATGAAATGAACGTGTAGCTACGACACGTAGCGCTACTATGCGCCTGCGCCTACGTTGCGACTTGCGCCATGATTCATCATGTCAAGTGTTCCTCGTACTGTCTCACAGACTATGACGTCGCACATTCCTCCAGAACCACACGTAATGCTGCCTAAAACGTACTTTTCAGTCCAAAGATAATAATACAAGCAGCGAGAGCGCATCTTCCAGTCTAATCTCGTAGGCGGCCACTATTCGTAGCAAGGTCGACTGATATTGTATTTCATCACCCATCCAGTCTAACTTGATCTCTCAATTTCTCAACTCTACTTCAACAAAGAGTTCAGGTAGAATTGGCTTTGCGCACCGATCGCCAACGTCGAGAATTCGCCTACACAAATCGACACGCGTCATTCTTTCACGGGTAAACATACGCTTTTTATGCCTCAATTTTGACGCAAATTAATGATTTATTACGGCAGAATGAAGGTGAAAAGAGGCATAGCTAAAGATCAACCGAAATATGAGATTTCGGTAACGAAAATAAAATAAAACTGTTGATTATAATTTAATAGCGGTGCAAAGAGGCTTTAATTAGGGCTCCGTGCCCTAAAAGGGTGCCAACGGGACCCTATTCACAAGCCTACGCTGTTCGTCCGTCCATCCTAGCTAGGTCTGTATCTATTGAAACTTTCACAAAATAATTATGTGTTATTATTTTTGGTTGTTAGCATCAAATATACAAAAAGTAAAAAATTAAGGGGGCTCCATACTTTGAATAATTATGGTGTTATTAATTTAAAAATAACGAAAAAACGAAACGAAATAGATAACCGAAATAGATACAATAATATAATCTTAGATATATCGCCGCTTATTCGCAATAACATAATACTAAGTAACAACAAGATTTATAAATAATTTCAGTGATTATTTTGGTACCTACTGAATATAATGTTCTATAACTTAATCATGTAATAATTATTGATTAACTGCTAATAGGTATAAAGTTACGCCTTAATTCAATAAATTACTTCAATAATTATATTAATTATTATTTAATTAATTATACTATACAGGGTGACATTGATATCATAAGCATCCTTTTATAAATTAATAGTCTACCCACGTCTTTTTTTTGTTGCGATCCGTTTGCTCCCATAGTAAAAGTTATTCAGTTTTAACGGTAGGCTCTTAGTTTAAAAGGATGCTAATAATATCAAATTCACCCTGTATACTTACTACAGTAGACCCCATTTACTCCCATTTTTGTATTGAATTTCATAATAAATTCCTGTGTTTTTTTTTTATTCTTTTGTTTTTTTTTTGGAGCTTTTAACCCTGAGGTTACGTCAGCCCCATCGTGCCTTAACCCTTAACACTCTACAAAATGAAACAATTTTACAATGAAATAAAAACCTAACACTACCTAACGTGGTTACCGAGAACAAATTTTTTGACATACTTAATACGTACCTACAGCACCTATATACTACATGGTACGGTAGCAATCTTAAAATTTATAAACATTTTCTTTTCCAGTTGAAAACCCTAAACAATTGATTAACCCTTGAAGTCCCAAATCCGGCCCAGTTTGCCATGAAACCGAAGCGATTCCGTCATCACTATTTTATATTCCGTGTCATAAACACGTGATGCCACTAAATGCCAAAACGGAAAATCCGTGGTCTATTTCATTGATGACTCGCCATTATTGTTGTTGGTAAACAATTTCAAAGTTTGCCTTGGGTGTCGGACTTGGATGTCAGAATCATAAGACAAGATCTTGTACTTTGATTTGATATAAAGGTGCACATGGAGGCAATTCTTTGTATACTTAAAACCTTTCCATCAAAAAAAAGGCATTCTAATTCATTGTTTCAAATTTAAAGTTGTTAGCAACATAGATTAATATGTATATTGTATATTGGATATAGATAGGTAAATCGCCTTGGATTTTAGCATGTCCTAATTGCGATGCCGCTTATTAGCATTAGGGGGCGCCACATTATGAAATAAATTGAAAAAGACGATCGGCCGACACAAGGATCGGACCTTAGCTACCCGGATCGTAAGCCGGTTGTCTAGACCGCTAGACCAACAAGACAGTGATTGATATGGGCGAAATCTCTTATTACTACAGCACAGCGCGTGAGGTGTAGTGCGCTGTTACTCCGATATGAACCCTAGTTCAACACTTAGTGCTTCGAAACATAACCGATAGATGGCGGAAGCTATCTATGGAAAATGAGCGTTCCACTTAGTTTGTACTAAGATAACATAGCATTAGCAAACAGACAGACAAACAGGAGGATGGATATACTTATATTAGATAGATTATGTTACGGGTTAATGCATGGCACATGCAGATTTATGACAATGTTATAGTGCTATTTGTAAAGGCATTAAATACATTTATATCCGTGACATGCCGCTGTTTCCATCGCTCTTCATTAATAACCGAACTGAAATAATCGCTCTATGAACAGTTTGGTGCCAAAATCAATAATTTTGTTATGTCAGTCACATTTGTTCAGTTTGCTTTTCTTGTGTTTCAAGAATTTCTACCTACCGAAGATACTTAACTACTTCGTTTGCCTTTTCTATTAAAATACATTTTCATAAAAATTACAGACAATAGTTTCATTTACGTAGGTATACCTAGGCAATGTTTTGTTTAGTAGGTAACATCTATAAATTGTTTTTTCGAATTCATTTCACTTTATTTTCGTAGGAATATCGAAAATGAGTGAACAAGTAGTGTATCTGGAGTGCGATTTTTAAAAAATCATTCGTTGATCTCAGCTGAGTTGTAAATGTCAAAATTACCATGGAGATATTCATCTTTCTACTGTTGATTTGACTTTCAAAAATTTCACTCCTGAAGTATGATTTTCGATAGTCAAATCTGCAGTAGAAAGATGCAAATTTCCATAGTAATATTGACATTTTCATGAGTTCAAAAATCGCACTCCTGGTCTGAAAATATACCTAATGCTTATTTGTTTTTCATTGCTTGGCACATGATTGAAAACAATGATATCTTATCTGGTAATCAATAGAATATTCCACTAAATGTATTTTATTATTACACGCGTTTACAGACAGTAATCTCACAATTGCAAGAAGTGGTGTAATTTGAAAAATACGTATACGTAGGTATACTCACACGTACACAGTTAGTCAAGAATACGGTAGCAGTTCGGACCCAAACTACCTACTGAGACGAAAAAAAGTCGCAAAACTTCGGTAGGTTAGGTACCGAACTAATCAGTCTAGACAGAATTTACTACCTAAATGCTTACTTAGTACCTACCGGAAAATGTGTTATTGTTAGATATAATTTAAAAATATCAACTTCCTTCAACGTACTAAAAACGAGCCTTGCTACAACTATATGCTTAAAAGTTTTGTCACAAGGCTTCTGACTACCCCGAAATATTATGGACGTTAGTTTATGTATATACAGGGTGTTACAAAAATACAAATAAACATTTAAGGGGGTGGTTAAGACCATCAAACTGAACAACTTTCAGTATGGCACCAATATCGAAATCGCAAAAAAAATCGTATGTTCCATCAGTTCCATCATCATCATCATATCAGCCGATAGACGTCCACTGCTGAACATAGGCCTCCCCCAAAATGAGGAGATTTGCCATAATCGCCATGATACGATGCGTTTGCGATGTTCGATACTACACTACAGATCTACTCGAGCTAAATGTATGGGAAAAAAGTTTTTTTTTGTTTTCAAAGTTGTTCAGTTTGTTGGTCTAAACAACCATCTTAAAAGTTTTAAATTTTTATTCCTACTTCTGTAACAGTCTGTATATGTATGTTAAAAACATCAATTTTCATTATAGTTTTCCATCATAAAAACAAATTTTAGTTTGTTTTCTTTGGCATCTGTTATTACTTCTATAAATAAACTATGTAAGTAATAGAATTATGTTTGTTGACCATAAGATTTCTGAGTCACGTACGTCATCCGCCATTCAAGTGGTCGGAATATTACCCACATATCGGCATAGGGCGGCGCAGGCGCAGTGAGCGCAGGCACGTGCAAAGTAAATCAATGTCCTCTTACAATATCACTCCAAAAACAACTGAAATTAATCTTGATAATAACTAGAGCGTATCAACTAATTGCTGTCACCTAGCCAATAAATACATAAATAGGCGTAATGTGCCGTAATCTATATATATAATTTATAGATGGAAAGTTTGACTGTTTGTTTGCGGTACGGAATTATATAGAAAAGTAGCCGATAACCGCGATTTCATCTGGGTGGAATTTTATACTTATGTCCGTCTTCAGGATGCATGCTATCTCCCTGTCAAATTTCGTCATGATCAGCTTAGCGGTTTAGGCTTGAAAAGGTAACAAACTTATAAGACAGACAGTCACACTTATTTGAACTTCATTTCTTTCTCGGTAATGATTAAAGTATACAGGGTCCTCTTTAATATTCTGACTGTTTTTTAAGGAGATGATCAGACTATCAAACTACCTAAAAACTTATAATTAGGATGATGGATGACTGATCCTGGATATTCAATATTTTAGAATTTATATAAATTATTGAACAACTTTATCTATGGAACGCGCAGCGAAGACAAAAAAATCTTTGTATGGGACATTGGGACTAACAACAAAATCGCGAAAAAATGTGCTGTTCTATACAGATCTGCTAACCTAGATTTACGGGATAGCTGATATTTTGTGGTGATTTTGATGTTAGTCCCATAGTGTTCAGTACAATTTGATATTTCAGATCATCAGTCAGCATATTGAGGTGGTTGCAGAGGGGTCAATTTTATACTAAACTTTGACGCACTATACGCGTAGACGTTATTTATATAAGTAACTGTAACAAAGTTCCATCCATATATGGAAAAATAGTTTAGAAAATCTAGTTCCCTCGTCACAAATAGCATTTGCAATTTATAAAATAATTACGAAGATATAAAGCTTTGAAATTTTTCATACAAAGTTTAAAAACCTTTGTATCTTCGTAATTATATTATAAATTGCAAATGAAATTTTTCATACAAAATTTTAAAAGCTTTATATCTTCGTGATTATATTACAAATTGCAAATGTTATTTGTGATGCGGCAACTAGATTTCTAAACAAGTTTTTCAGATATAAAATATTACTTTTATTAATTCCGTCTACGCGTATTGTGCGTCAAACTTTTGTATGGACTGAAACCACCTTAAGAAGGACCCCGTATAAGACTACTTAGGTACCATAAACCTTTTTTTTTAAGTTCTTACGAGGGTGGAGAAATCCGCAAGTAGCGACGCGTGAAGGAAAATTTCGCTCGAATTTCTATATAGGTAAGCACCTAAAAATAGATAGAAACAATGACTGATAGAAACATTGGGTATGGCCAGATGCAGTGTTTTGGCAGCTTACTTTGCCTCTCGTGAAACACGCTTAATAATAATAATATTTGCTATAAATAATGTTGATTGTCAACAATTTAGTCTACACGTGCGGGAAGCGATTCGCCAGCGATGACGTCGCCTCTATCACGTTTCCGCTGTTACCAAGATTCAGTAAACAAATAATTTAACATCTGTTTCTGGTCTTCAAATCGCAATAAAATTAGTAATATTTGAATATTTGCAAACAAAGACAAGATTTCATGATAGCCCAGTCATTTTACGGTTTGAGCTGGGACTAATTAGTAATTGATATTTTTGTTATAGTTAAACAATATAATAGAACAACGGATAGAAATTAAAAACAAAACAAACAGAAAAAATTAAACACCAACACATATTTATTTCAGTATAGTATTTAAAAGCAAATTTGAGCTTAGAAATGTACCAAAATTAAAAAAAAATCCCGTCAGCAACAGTTCCAAATTTAAAATTGAGGTATTATCTCGTTATAAAAAACGTAATGGTATTTGATTAAGGCATTACCATTATACATACTTCAAACATGGTGTAAATATTGTTGTCTACTTAGAAGGTTTTGAAAAATACAATCGTATTTTCTAGTAAAAACCTCAAAAATCATTTACATTGTTAAATCTCATTCAAATGAGTGCATTGGTATTAATATTAATAATTTAAAAGCCTTCTGGGACTCGCAATTTTGATTTCTATGTTGCGTAGCGAATTTTTTTTTAATATGTTTCCAGATTGTTTTTTTGTCACTTAATAATGCCGGTTACAGTTTAAAAGTCCAATTAATAATTACTTCCCACTTCTCCTAACAAAACTACGAAAAATGACTGGGCTATGATGTAAACACGAAAAATACCTAATATTATCCTACCCAACAGTTGGACCTATTGGACTGTCAATGATGATTGGAATACGTTCCCTTTGTAGTTAGATTTCATGGCAAGGACCACTACTCTAAAACGAAGAACGGCTAATCAAAGTGTAAAACATATACTCTTGAAGAGAATGAAGAGACGCCTTTGCCCAATGGCGTATCGTAGGTTTCTGTCGCGTGGGGCACAGACCTATTTTGCCGCCCCATTAACTTTATAAGAAGTTACACAAAAAATAACGGAACGAGCGAAGCGAGCTCGATATGTTTTAGCACAACTATTCGGGTTGCTGTCAGACATCTTTTGGTTTATCCATATGAAAATAGAAACTTACAGCTTTTTAATTACCCAAAACATGTGCAAAGTATCTAAGAAAAGCTGTATGAACAAGCTCATAATTTTTAGCATCACGTCTTGGCTGTGGTCAGAACTCTTTAGGATTATGTGAAGGTAAAGTCAGAAACTTAGAGCGTGCGAATAGAACTCGATTTTTTTCTCTCTATGAATTGGTTACACCTACAGACAGAGCTCAACAATCTATATTTTTCCAGAATTTGCCGCTAGCACGGCTGCCGCTAGTAAATTGCCCCCCCCCCCCCCCCCCCCCATATGCCAACTGCCTTTGCCCAACTGTGGAACAGTAAAAACAGATATGATTAAAATAAAAAGGGCTCATGCACGAAAAAAGATTTTACTAGAATCGAATGGTAATAATGAACACTAATTCTATGAATGGAAACAACATCATATAGTAGAAAAATTCATAGTAGATTCTTATAAAAAAAAATATATATATATATATTTTTTATATTTTGACTAAAACAATTTAAAGTTATTACTTATTACATTCTTAAATAACAAAAAATAGGTAGCTATTATTTATATAGGGTGAAATTGATATCATTAGCATCCTTTAAACTAAGAAACTGAACAACTTTTACTATGGGAGTAAACCGATCGGAAAGATGCTGTTGCATACATTCGAGTCGAGTAGGCACTGCAGTTTAGTATGGAACTGCTGATTTATTTTGCTCCGATCGGTGCTCCCGTATTAAATGTTCTGTATAGCCCTATCGATATTTAAAAATCTAATAAGAACTAACGGAAATAGAATTTGTATCATCGGAACTAGTTAAGCCAGATCTTGAGCTGTGGAAGGTTATTTTTAATCTGTTGATACCGAGCCAAAATCCTAAAAAAAGTGATTTTTCAGTGTGAGATAACGTGGGAAGTGTGACGTTATAGTAGGTCCAGACAAACACACGTGCCTGTTGAAAGATATAATTTGTTACATACTTACATAATACAAAGAACATTACAACTGCTGAATTTTTGCAAAGCTGCGATTGTTTCCAAGTATATAAATTGGCAATGAATACCGGTGATAATCTTATTGGCTTTCGTTCTTATCATGAATTGAATTAAATGGATTCCTTAGATTAAATTAAAATTACGGAAGATAGGTGACGTTCTTGCATTACATACTCAAAAAATGGACCTGTTTTTCATGTAATTACGAGTGAAAAGTAATAGCCCAGTCATTTTACGGAGTTTGGCGGGGTACGGAGTAATTATAACTTAAAACATATTAAAAGAAATTAGCTACGCAACATAGAAATCAAAATTGTGTGTCTCAGAAGGCTTTTAAATTAATTATATTAATACCAATGCACTAATTTGACAGCCTAGCAAATACTGAAACGGTGAACTCAGAACATCAAACTGAACCACTCTCACTATGGAGCTTACCTCAGGAAACGCAAAAAAAAATCAGCTGTCCCATACAAAACTGCTGTACCTACCCGACTAAAATGTATGGGACAGCTGATTTTTTTTCACGTTTCCTGAGGTAGGCTCCTTAGTGAAAGTTGTTCAGTTTGATAGTCTGAGTTCACCGTTTCAGTATTTGCTAGGCTGTCACTTACACCCTGTATAGGTATCAGATTAGGTTGTTTTTAAGTAATTTAAATTCAATTAAAACGTAAGTAAGTAAGTAAGTTAGTTAGTAAGTATTTTCAGAACACCTTTACTTTCAACTATACATATATTATAGCACCTAGTTAGTATCTTCGATTTATAGAGAGAGGTTAAAAATGATGATGGTGACCGTGTCGTCGTCGTCAAGGAAAACTAAAAAGTATCAAAACATGAAAAATCTCGTGTAAAGTCGTAAATTTAAATAGTAACTATTAACATCCGGTAATAAATTACAAATTGCGAAGTTTTTATTATGAATAACCATTATTTTTATTAGATATATGTTTAGTTTTCTGTGTGAGCCAACAAGGAAAATATACAGACCATCAAACAGAACAACTTTCACTATGGGGACAACATTGAATTCTATATTTTATTTATATTTGGCTTTGTTGGAAACGCTCCCCCTGAAATGTGAAACGTATTTAAAGTGGTTGCAGAGGGGTCAATTTTATACAAACTTTGACGCACAATACGCGTAGACGGTATTAATATAAGTTACTTTGTATATATGGAAAAATAGTTTAGGAAATCTAGATGCCGCGTCATAAATAACATTTTCATACAAAATTTTAAAACCTTTATATCTTCGTAAGTATATTATAAATTGCAAATGTTCTTTGTGACGCGGCAACTAGATTTTCTAAACTATTTTCCATATATAAAATATTACTTTTATTAATTCCGTCTACGCGCATTGTGCGTCAAACTTTTGTATGGATTGAAACCACCTTAAGTTTAAAACCAGTAATGTCGTCATTTTATAAAACAATCATTGACCCTTGTTTTGTCTCTATAATGAGGAGTCTTCTCATTATAGAGACGTAAGGATGGTTGTTGTAGTGATATCAAAAATAATTACTTAGTTAAAGTCTATGCAGTGTAGATACCTCGAGAGCAGCGATATAATATTATATAGTTTTTTTTGTATGGTCATCACATCGTTGCTCTCGAAGCATCTACAGCTTTAGAGACTTTTAAGAGAGTGAAGTGTCATACAAAGGCAACAGAAGGTACCAGAGGAATGTTATGTTAAGTAATCAATAGAAGCCATTTGTCCCACAGGGCTATCAATCTCGGCATACCGAGATCCCGCAATACCGAGATCTCGCACGATTTTTCAATCCCGATCAATGCAGGTCCCGCGTGTGAATCCCGCGGGTTTTGCAGGATTAAAAATAGTTACGGGCGGGCATATACTTTATCGAAAAATTTTCGGCTCGTCTGCGTTGCGCGTAGTCAGTTGTTTTGATTTGATTGTTCGTTCTTCTCAACTTTGTTTATTTTGTTTGCAAAGTTATTTTAAACTAAACCATGCTACATTTTATTTACTAGTTACTTTTAACCACTTTAATCATAAAATGCGGGATTCCGTTATGCAGGTTTGGAAGCTCTTGTTCCACTGCTGTTGGCGCTATGAAAAGTTTGATACTACCTAGGTACTATCAAAATGTTCATAGCTAGGTCCCAAGCGTTAACTACCGACGAAAGACTTATCTTTACTACCACAGAGTACTATAATTACTACCAACGGAGGTGCTACCTTTATTACCACAAAGAGAAATGAATCAATACTTTTAGGGTTACGATCATAGATTACGACACATTGATCGATGGCGATCGACGGTTTGTCCAAATAAAAGCACGATTAGTATGGCAGTTATGGCACGCCGCTCGTCATGTCGTCGATGCGAAAGGATGCGTATGGCGTGCAATGCTAATCGTGTTTTCTTTTTATAGACAAACCATCGATCGCCCTCGATCAATGTGTGGCAACCCTTAATTGCTACTCAAACAGCACTAAGAGTGATCGAAGTATTCGTGCAGCACCCAGCTGACTCACCCGTGAACTTGTATAAACTCAGGTGAGCCGTTACAGACCTATTTATGATCACACTTTCATTTGGATGTTTGCAGCAGGGCCGTAGCTGTGTGGGAGGACGTTATAGCTTACATTACATTACACCTGATTCACTTCAAGAATCTGGCTGAATTCATTTAGTAGCGCATTCGTGATGCCTAATTAAAATGTTATTTGGCAGTTTGTCTCAATTCATTTTGTGATGTCGAGTTTTACTTTTTGTACAGATTTAGATTACGTTAAACCTTGAAGTTGAAATAGCGAAGTCTGAACCTTGAAGTGAAAATTTGAGAAACTAACGGTTTGCGACGAAATTTATCAAATAAATGTACTTTAACTAATTGGATATTGTATTATATGTAGTAAGTGGGCATTGAAACAAGATCATCGATATAGAAAAATGCTATGGTAACTGTAGTAAACAAATGCTTCCTACAATTTTCTAATAAGTATTGTCCAAACAATTTTTTGGCAATAATATTACATTGACACAACGATAGTTAAAAATAAAGATAGTCTAAAATAGCATCTCATTCACTGCACAATTTGTTCAAAATTATTAAAATTTATACTAAAATATTTAAATTAACTTTAATTAAACAGCAAACAAGGGATATGCTCCTAGATTCATTTACTAGCAAGTTAAATGAAAAATGCTAGCGCAAAAATATATACATCCGTGTCCGAAAACGCAGGCACGTAAAATAGTAAAACATGAGAATAATAAAAAAAAGTGTTTATTGAATGTGAGGGCGGGCGGGCGGCGTGGCAGGGCGGGCGGGTGGCGAGCGCGAGGGGCGGGCGGGTGGCGCGCTCGCGGCCGCCCTGCCTCGGGCAGTGCGCGCCCGCCCAGGTCCGACACTCGACGTCGGCTCGTCAACCACTACACAACTGTTATTATTCGACCATTATTTTAATCGGTAAGAAATGCCGAGTGTTCTAATGCTAATCTAAGGGCTGTGCCAAGTGACTACGAAGGGCTTCGTTCCGTGCGCGATCCAAACGTAACGCAGTGGCCGTCTCTCTCTAAAGTTGCGCAATTGTATAGCCGTCTCGCTCGGTCGGAGTTTCTAGGCCCCATCTGTAAATCTAGTTCGCATTTTCGCGGGTGATTAGTCGAGATAAGTCAGCATCTAACGGTAACATTGGTTCATCAGCACGTAAGTTACTTAAATATATTGACTGTGCAATCTGTGCAAACATACAGTGCGCCGAAAGTAAAAACAAATACGTTATATTGATACCGATGATAATTTCCGTTAATTTAAAAGATTTTCAAAGCTTCTATGCTATTACACTTGAAAAATGATTAATTTCTTATATATTTTCGTTTGAAATCCTGAAATGTAGTTTTCAGAATCATAATTGTACCAAACAGCAATACATTTGGCGGAAACCCTATAATAAGTAATTATAAACCCTATAATTAATAATTCAACATCATTCTTAATCTTATGTATCATAAAGTTATGCAGTTTCCCAGAACACCTTTTACGCCTGCCACACTCATCCGAATTAAAATTGTAATTTTGTATAGGATTTGATGCCTCCGTATTTCCGAACGGAATTTCGGAGGGGGCAAATCCATACGAATTCCGGAATTCCGTATGTGTGGCCTTCGACATTATGTGTGTATGAACATCTCTAGTTCATCGGCATGGATGCACCTGCGCCCGCGCTGCGACAATGCGCAGATCCCGGAATGCCGTGAATCTGATCCGCCGCGCGTTGCTATTTCGAGCGGCAACCATCGCGAGCCAAATTTGCGATCCCGCCAAATCGACGCGCCTTCATGTATTTTTGTAACCGTTTCACAATCACGTAATTTTTAACAGCTAACCTTTACTCTGGTCCGTAATACTGACACGTAGAGCTTATAATGGTTTATAGATACATAGCTCTACGAGATCGAAACAGACAGTTTGAAAATAGGTCATCAAGATTGATTATGGAAAAACAAGTTTGACATTGGCCTTCGTTCTTGACCGAAAATAATATTATTGTTGTTTTGTTATAAAATTTTTGAAATAGTTATCTCTTTGATGACCTATATACATTTTATTCTAATCAAATTAAATCGGAAATCTTTTACAAAATCTTTAGTTTAAAATTATTACTAAAAACTTACTTTTACCACTTCATACAATACGATACCTTATTTACATTACGATCAACATAATACCAACTTTATGTCACTACATTATCATTATTTGGAGAGTATCTACCTTATTTCCTTTGTCATTAAAATCATTATCATTAAGAAACGATGAATAAATGTTCTATCTTCATCTCCTATCAGCAAATTGTAGCTATTGCTGAATATTACAGCTATTTCGACAGCATGAGCAATGACCATTACACATTGCTCATAAGATTGCGTATGCCAAATTCCCTTTCGCTTTTCCTTATAATGCCAACTGCTTCTTTGGCAGAATTTCTATCAACTTATACTGTGACCAAGACGATTCTTCTAATAGATGTTAGAATTCATCATTCATTCGTTTTACGGCTCTGAAAACAAATATGATTTTTAATTAGTTTTCTCTTATTGGTGTACAGGGCGTAACAAAGGACCATAGTAACTTTAATGGGTTGGTTAGCCCATTCAACAGAACAACTTTCACTATGGATGGCTCCATAGTGAAAGTTATTCAGTCACATCGCAATACAAGAAAAAAAAGGGTTGTTTCATGCATTGGCGTCGAGTCGGTACTACAGTTTGGTATGAAATGGCATATTTTTTAAATTGTATTTCGTTGTTGGCTCCAGTGAAAGTTATTCAGTTTGAAGGTACAAACCACCTCTTTAAATATTAATTTGTTCTGTTACAACTTGTCTGTTCTATTATTTATCTGAGCTATTTCTTCTTTTTGTTTTACACAGTTCTTAACTTTATCCATGAAGTGATACGTAGGAATTGAACCAGTATTAAGAAAGGATATTTTTATAAGGGTTACAGAAGACATGGAGAAGGATGAAGAACATTTTTGTTTCACTGATGTTTGTATTTCCATCAATACCGAGCTAGTTTGTACCGTTTAATTTCAAGTTTATGAGCAGATGCATTCCAGTATATATGAAGTGTGCTCCTATCTATCCAAACGTCGATCTCAACTTGAAAGACTGATGAATGGCGTTCTGGTTCTCCGAATATAAACCATGACGCAAGTCAATGAATAAACCTCACAAAATCCACAGTCTGTGTATATGAAACATTTAGATTGCGTCATTGGAAAACAGAACGTAGGAAGAAGGGTACTTAGGCTGAAAATTTGTACCTACATGCTTAGGTAAAACAAATTGAGAATTTTAGCAGTTGCGAATGTTATTTGTAGAGTGAACTATAAACATGAATGGAATGTAATTACCTACTAACGTTTTGCAGAAGTTTAGTTCACAAAATGATAAAACTAGAGAGAGTAAGAGTAGTTTCTACATTATGATACTTTCCGGTTTGTTTGGTATTGTCAAGTTTATTTGTTTGGTTTCGTGATTATGGATCCATGTATGTAATAAATTATGTATTACATTGAACTTGAAAGTTTTCCTCATTTTAGAAGATCTTACTTTCAAATGTTAGATATTAACTATTATATTCTTGTTATTTTATTTTAATAATATTAATTATTGCTTTGGCAAATACAGGGTCCTTTTTAATAAGCTGACACTTTTTTAAGGGGATGATCAGGCCATCAAGCTGAACAACTTTTAATATGGGACCAATAACGAAATCGCGAAAAAAAAACTGCTGTCCCATACATTTGGCTTGAGTAAGTTTGCAGTTTTGTGTGGAACAGCTGACTTTTATTCGCGCTTTCAATGTTGGTTGGTGCTAGAGAAAAAGTTGTTCAGTTTGACGGTCTGATCATCCCCTTAAAAAGTGTCAGCATATTAAGAAGGTTAAGAAGAATCATATTATATTGTTTGATGGTTGACTATGAAATTAATGAAGATGTAATTGATTAAAATATAATTAAGATGTATATATTAGTATCGTTATAATGCTCGGTCAACTAAAGAAACTAAAGAAACATTTTTATTTAATTTATTTATTAGGGATTACAAAAAATCCCATTCAAACTTAAATTAACTTACTTAACTTTAACTGCTATCAAAATAAAACAAAGAATATATGAATAGAAGAAGAAGAATATATAAATAGAAACAAAGAAATAGTTCGAATTGGTTCTGCATATTTCAGCTGGTGGAAAAGACATCAACGCGTATAGCAATCTTGAGCGAAAGTGTAATCTGAATGTGTATTCAGTGTGAATTCAAAGTCGATAATTTGTCATACGTCGTCGCCAACTAAACGCTTGAAATACACCGAGCTCCGACACCCATTAGTTTGTCATACATAGCATAGATACTTAAATCTCCAGATTACGTAATAAGAAATTGCGGCAGGCCGCTGACTTGTCCACGGAGAAACTCACTGCAAGGTCGCGAGAATCTCGAAAATAGCAGAGCTGTGAGCAGACATTAGTAAAAACGGTCGTTTTCAAGTTTCTCCTCGACACCGTGATTCTGGCACGCGGCCAAGTCCACGGGCCATTCGACACGGCAGCCAGCCACTGAGACGGCTATTTGCGGCCCTGCTGCTAACTCTACACACGTCAGTGCTCTATTTTACGAGTAACGAGCACACTATTGTACTCATTATGTCACCTGAATATCGTGTTTTAAAGAGAAATATCAAAAAACTCAAGGTTGATGGTATAATCACTCATAAGACACTTAAAGCAGCTGTTTATGTTCGCCTCCAACGATACACAAAAGCTCTATTTTGTTACAGAAACGAGCTCGACATAAGCCGCCAATATGTTTAAAAATCATTTAGAAATGATTGGCAGAAATGAGACGGCATCGAAGAAAGCCAGATTTTGGCAATCCTTCGTTCGTTCTCTAAAAGGTAAGAATCTCTACGACTGACTTGCCTTCATAATAACTTTGAATCCATTAGAACATGGAATCACAATTCAAACGATCATCTCCGTTATCAAGCATCAAATTCTTTCAATATCCATCTCTCTCACCTGTTCATGACTAATTGACTGGTCTACACAACACAACAGATTCACATATACAGTTCAAATCAATAAACTATATCGGCAAACAAAACAAATATAAACAAACATCTAACTCGCCAGGATCGGAAGACATCAGGGCAGAGGAGAGGTACAGGCCGACGCGCCGCAGCGTGTTCCCCGAGGTGCTCTCCAGCTCGTACCCTTACGGAAAGTCCATCTACGACGACCCAGCCGTCGCCGCCGAGAGGATCACCGTCCCCGGATACCGCTACCTGCCCGTCCACCGCGAAGTCTACGGCTACTCCCCCCGCAACATCTACGCTCACAACTACCCCCGCTCTCTTGATCGGTACAGGCCAGGTGAGTGATCGCTTCAACATTCATTTAAGCAGGGTGTAAACTTAAATGCGTGGGGGTGCTTCAGACCATCAGACTGAAGAACTTTCACTAAGTTTACATCGTGTATATTTTGCAACTACCTTCTATCAATTAATTTACAGTTATGGATGTACAATGTAGGAGTAGTCTTAGATTTCGGGCAAAGCATTTCGGGGCATAGTTTTATTCTTGATCGATAAGGTAAACGCAGTCTGATATTTACCAATAATGAAGTATTCTAACGATCGAATCAGAATTCGGAATAGACGAAATGTTGGCAGATTACAGCTGTTGGCCGAAGTAGTATGTTATCAATAAAATTGGCAGGCGTTTTTCACAAAAATCAATTTGGCAATAGTCATTGTTACGATCTATCTCCTGATGTTGTTCATTTGTTTATTTCCATTTATAGCCATCTTCGATTATTATAGTAATCAGTGATTATAATTTGCATCAATCAGTTAGAAAATAACGTTATTCTGTATGCATTGTAGATATTGCAAGTAGAGCACGATATTGTATAAAAAGCTTGAATGTTAACAATTTAGGCGCTTGCTTCATGTTAATGTGACCACTAAATGCAGTATCATTTACCCCTCATAATTTTAGCTGCATCAATTATTGGCAATGTATTTTGTTTCAGCGACAAAGGGCTCCGGAGGAGTTTAAATTAAAACAATTAACAAAATCTGTATTATTGTTACTACAGTAATTTAAATTATGGCCCATTGTCTCCAAGTTCATCTGCAATGATAAAATCAGCACAACCATCGTGTTAAACAATCCATGATATAGACGCATGAATCAACTGTAAAAATATCATCTATATCTATAAGTTTAGCTTATAGCTAATCACATTTTTACAAGCTACTACTATGTATATTGTATATTTTATTTGTATTTAATTTTTATAACAAATAAAATTTTAGAAACTTTTACTTTGTGGATCCTGTCAGAAGCTCGGAGATTAGTTCCTCGGATCGATTTAACATTTACATGGAGACACACACACATATACATATACATACTGTTTGTCTCATATAGTAACATGTACAACGAACATTTTTCATTAATGTTTTAAGTTGTGTATTTTGTGTTTTGTCGTCCATGTACGTACATCCAGGCTCCAATATGCTGACGGATTTTAAAGAGAATGAGCAGACCATCAAACTAAAAGTCTTTTCCTACGGGATTAACATCGAAATCACGAAAAGAATAATCTGCTGTTCCATACAAAACTGCAAACCAGCTGGACCCAAAGGTAATTGGGGCACCGCTTTTATTGCGATTTCGATGTTACTTAGTCCCAAAGTTGTTTTGTTTGATGATCTGACTCTGTAGTGCGATTTTTGAAACTCATTTGCTGAGCTCATCAGTTAAAAATTTCAAAATTACTATGGAGATTGCATCTTTCTACTGCTGATTTGACTTTCAATTATCATACTTCAGGAGTGTTATTTTTGAATGTGAAATCAGAAGAATCAGTGGAAAGATGCCTATCTCCATAGTAATTTTGATATTTCAACTGATGAGTTCAAAGTATGAGTTTCAAAAATCGCACTTCTGATCGTCCCCTTAAAAAGCCGTCAGCATACTAAAAAGGACTCTATATTACAGTGATCGTTCGATATCTCGTGACATTATACATATTTATTACTAAAATAAAAGGTTTTCGTAGAATCAATGACGTAACTTAAAATAATTCTGTTGATATTAATGTTTGCTTGCAACGTTGCAACTGATACGTTTTAATTATAATCATACCTAGCACATAATCGCATGCCTCATTTATTTAATAGAAACCACCTCTGATACATAATATCACAGCACACTTGTAAAATCCATGGATGTTATATCGAATTCTTTGTTTAATCGTATATCTATCTTCTAGCGTTTGTCAGGTGAAATATTATTCATTCGCAACTGAATGTCTTTAACAATTGTTAAAAAATAAATGTTAAATTAACGTACCCGTAATGTTTCCACAAAATCTACCCAGGAATATGATAGTACTAGAGGTGAGTTCTATACACATTTTTATTAAATCCTGATTTTCATTACCATTAACTAAAAACACTGCTTTTGCCGTGCATCCCGTACTAATTATTAATAATTGTCCATCTGTTTGTATCGTTGACTACATTGGTAAAAGTTCAATCTTTCGTCCATATCAATTGTAGTGTATCTATATTTCTGATTCTGATTTGCTTATTCTTATGGAAAAATGTTCTCGGCAAATTCCTACTAAAAGGATGAAACAGTGTGAAGAATAAACCTAAGTTCCTTCTACTCTTCTTGTGCTGTGAAGACTGTCGATTAAATTATGTTAATCGTACCAATCAATTGAAGATAACGTTTCTCCCGACAGTATACCATGTACCGCGTCGCGTCCGACGGGGAGTTGACCCCTTCGACGCCCACAAGGCGTGGCAGGACCATCTCGACAGACTGTCGGCTATCGACAGACTGTACCCATCCCGTTACGGTCTCTACCTTAAGGACCGCGCGTACCCCATCACCGACCTGAGCACCCCAGTCTCGAACACCCCATTGAGCAGAGCCAGTGAGCCTAGGAGCCTTAAAGGCATCGAATATGAGCCCGACAACAAGCCCCACTGGGGAACAGGTAAATATTAAACTTTATGCACGATCACCCTAGATTAAGATAGGATAACTTGCCAGGCTATGGATTTTAAGGTGAAGCCAGGAAAGGTGACGCAATCTGAAAATTTAAACTAAGGTTACCATTTTCACGTTTCGCACTATTATGGAAAAATTTTAATTCCATTGCGACCAGGAACTTGGCAAGATTTTGATTTTGGGAGAAATTTTAACAAGAAATTGAATCGGTATCTTAATACCTCTTGTAAGCTCTAAATTTATGTTGAGATCACTTTCTCAGAATTTCATCTTATAGAGAAGAATTCCTTCTTAAAGCTTCTCCTTGCTATGTGATTCATTTTCTGTAATCGGTTTACTTGATGTTTCAAGGAACAAATTGAGAGATCCATTTTGGTGTCTCGGATGGACTGATTGTTTCTTTGAACTTCAAATGGGCTGATCACAGTTTTTTGACTGGTCTATATCATGAACAGTGTATGTCATGGTCCATTGTGATGATATTTACAAAATTAATTTATTTCTTTTGGATCATTTCGGACACTAGATAATTGAGTGGAACCAGATATGTATAAAACGGAGGACATCATTCACCTGTCAAATTCGGTCTTATTTGAATCTGATTTGTGTGATTTGGTTTGTCCATTGCGTACCATCAACTTTCTAATTTTAATAAAATCAACTCTAATAAGAATGGACATCATTGTTTATATAATATCAGCTTCAACTAAGACTCACTACATTGTAACGATATGGCAATGAATTTCACAAAATTCAAAATTTTGTATGTAAATACTATCATTATTGAGATGCTATTATTGGTTTGGCAACATTTTGTTAACATAATATATAATACCTAGCCATAATAAAATATTGTAAAACGGGAAAGCGAGAGCTAAACCCAAACACAGAATTGTAACAAAATGATCATCTTCAGACATACTTAATCTAAATATTTTACTGAATGGAACAAACTAACCAAATACACTTTTTTATTAAATTATAAAAAGACCAATATTCGTGTTTTGATTTAGTAGTTATAGTACCTTTCAATTAAACTATCCATGATTGTATCCATGCATCGGTGTCCGTGCAAGTGGAAGTTTTATCATTGACCTAGTCAAGACAAAACTTTCATAAAATTAAAATAGGTGGAATAACTTTGTACCGGCAAATCTGCATGGCCTGTATTGTATATATGCAAGGCAACATTCGCATTGGAATGTTAACTTCGTACTCATCATATTCGAATAAGAACACTACACTCTACAAAATTCTTTAAAATTAGATAACCAATTTCTAACTCGGAATCCAAGATGCAAAGTATCACCGTCCTAATTGAATCGTGCTGATTTATATTTCTGAGAATGGTATTGACTGTGAGACTTGATATGAAGGAGCGATGCCGGAGCGGTTATCGGACGTGTTCAGAAACGACCCTTTTTTCGCTGACGCCGAAAAATGGGCAGGTTTCGACCGCTCGCTCCGAGGGATGTCTCCGACGCCTGTGAAGCCGAGAATAAGTCCGCCGCGCGACTGCGAGGTCGCTTACGATGCCGACGGTAAGGGCAACAGACCCCCATGCACCCTGGACCTTCGTCACTACCCTCCGTGATTTATTCCGAGTGGGTACTAGAGGAATTTTAACGATAATTACCTATTGAAGTCTAGTTCAGTATGGCACAAAAATATATCGCACTGTGTTCGATTTCCGAACTTGAATAAGCATCAACAGCTATGTTAGTACTATCTGTCCTATACTTCTAAACATTTTCAGTGAATGAGAAATCAAGACGTCTTTATTCACGACAATTTTCCTTTAGCAGGTAGTTAGTTTAACACTTGAGTCCCTTTTCCCAACGAGTGTATGTGTTCTTTTGTAGAAAATCATAAAACATATTTACAAATGCACGAGGCATGCTTTATTAATTTAACTTTTAAGATCAATCGTCTTTGTTACCACAAGATTTTTATTTTATTATTAAATATGAATGTGGATATATTTTCAGTATTATGCATTAACTGAATTATCCTATTACTGTATGTGTCATGTCCATGGCTTCATTACATCAGTCAAAAACTAATTAAAAGCCAAACTATTAGTTTGTGACTGAGATAGCTTGCAATGTGCAAAATAATATTACCTAAATGTTGGCTTTACTGAACGCGTGAATGCTTGAGGCTTCATGAGTGGGTGATGACGAAGTGTAAAGTGCAATTCCGTGTCTGTTGTCCATTGTAATGGTTGTGGCGTGTAGGTGCGCCGCTGTACAACGCCGGCGGACTAAGGCGCAGGCCTTGGGCTGACATTTTCAACCCGAGCCCCTCCCTGCCGATCTCGGCGATCACACGAGACCCCTTCTGGTACGACTGGCCCGAGCTGAAGCCCATCGCCAGATGGGACCGCAGCCCCTCATACATCCGTGACTCGTACCTGTCGCCCGTCAAACGAACCTTCCTCTGGGACAAGCATCCGATCAGGCCCTTAGGTTAGTGCGTTGCTGTATATACGCAAACTATATAACTGTTACTCATTTGTCTACGAGCTGTACAAATTGGCCTAAAATCTAATCAACAGCAAATATCACAATCGCTTTAATTGAATGTCTAACTTTTTTTCCAGAAGAGTATCTTTAAAACAAATATTATCTTTACGGCAGATTTAATGATGGCAGACTCTTTCACCGTGGGTGATCTAAGCAGGACTTTACCGTACATGCGTAGTCTATAAAAATGAGAAAATCAGGTATCTGGAACACACAAATCTACCAAAAGATGTAGATTGAATGCTATTCACACAAATTTCAACCTTTAATTTTGTAGAATGTAGTGGTTCAAACCTTTTGTAGTGCAAAGCTTGAAATCATTGACCGAAGTAAACATTTCCTAGTTGTCATTTTTCGTCCGTAAGGATATTTTACGTCTGCAATTATTTCAAGGATACAATATAACTTACCTACCTAATGAGTATTTTCCTGTAATACTGTCTATTGTTTACACCTTTCTTTTGTTTACGTGAATCATTCTAAAGCACACAGATTATTAAGTTCGTTAAACATTCACCAGAATCATGAATGCACATGCATATAATTATGTATAAGTACACCTACATTAACAAAGTTACATAACGTGCCTAGGTATATACAGGGTGGAAAAAAAAGGCCGTGGTTGGAGGGAAAGTACCCTTAATATTTATGATGGCAAATTTTACTGAAAGGAAACATTCCTTTATTTTCAAAAATAATTAAAACTGCATTAAAAGATTTTTGAAAAATTATCTGCTTGAGCCGGGAATCGGTGGAACGTGAAAAAAAAAACCTGTATTTTATGATACCAACCGAAAGAGTCATTCATAAGGATCAATTTATTTTAAACAACATAGTATCTTAAATTAAAGAAAGACCAAGAAAAAATGATTTTATAATTCGATATAAAAGACGACTCGTAGAGAATTCAGTCGTAGAATACATACTTTAAAGTATTTTCTTTAGATAGTGAGTAAGTTTAACAATGAAGAAAACATTTTTTCTTGGTCTTTCTTTAATTTAAGATACTATGTTGTTTAGAAGAAATTGATTTTTATGAATGACTCTTTCGGTTGGTATCATAAAATACAGGATGTTTTTTTTTTCACATTTCACCGGTTCGATTCCCGGCTCAAGCAGATGATTTTTCAAAAATCTTTAAATGCAGTTTTAATTATTTTTGAAAATAAAGGATTGTTTCCTTTCAGTAAAATTTGCCATCATAAATATTAAGGGTACTTTCCCTCCAACCACGGCCTTTTTTCCACCCTGTATACCTGCGCACACATGTAAAGAACAAAGTGCTTATCTCATTGATTAAATCACTCATCTGTCTAAAATCTTGCACCATGTATATTATACTTTTCCGTAAATGGATTGCCACCTAATTTAGACTATGATTTATAGTACTCTGTGATCATACATTAAAAAGAATAAAACTATATTCCTTCATAATTTCACCTAGATATAAGAATTAGAGTAAGGAAGGTTCAAAACTTGTAGAACAAGAATTTGTTTATTTGCAATGGCTCCACGTTCACGTCTTAAGGCCTGACACATTATGTCATAAAGAAATCATCAGATCACCTTTAATTTTAAAATTCTAAATGCGAACATGACTGTGAAAGTCATGTTCGCATTTAGAATGTCTGTACAAGGCAATGAACGTTGAGGAAATGGACGTTCTGAAGTTCGATTTTTGAATCTCATTCGCTGAGCTCAGCAGGTGAAAATGTCGAAATTACTATGGAGATATGCATCTTTCTACTGCTGATTTGGCTTTCAAAAATCATACTTCAGGAGTGCGATTTTTTAAAGTCAAATCAGCAGTAGAAAGATGCATATCTCCATAGTAATTTTAACATTTTCAACTGCTGAGCTCAGCAAATGAGATTCAAAATCGCACTCCAGGTCTAAGGTGGATGTTCGGGGAATAGGACGTAACCACCCTCATCCTTCACGAGTTGTATGCCTGAAAGCCTGCCAAGACCTGAATGTCAGAGCCCTAATGTTAAGATCTATCGGCACATCCAAGCCACCGATAGGTTAGGGCCAATTGCCGTGTTGTATTTTTGTCCTAAGCGCTGAAAAATTATCGGTTGTAAGGACAATATTGTTTGACAATAGAATTGTCAGCATTGTTTGGATTGATTTACACACCTCTAAGACAGATCCTTACCAGCACAAGAAGTAACCTAAAGATGTGACCTAACCTAGTGCTGGAGTGCGATTTTTGAAAGTCATCGGTTGAACTCAGCAGTAGAAAATGTCAAAATTACTATGGAGATATGCATCTTTCTACTGCCGATTTGACTTTCAAAAATACCTTACGGAAAAGGTATAATAACTTTATGGTGCTGATAGACCTTAGTGGAACGTTTCATCGATCTCGTCACGAAAACCAAGATATTATATTACCATCGTAAGACTCGGTTAACGTAACTTTAAGATGGATAGCTACTACCTAACTACAATCATCATGATCATCATCAGCGTATCATCGTCCACTGCTGAACATGGGCCTCTCCCAAGGCGCGCCGCAAGACTATGACTAACTCTAACTATAATGCTATTATTAAATGGCGCATAAAAATTTTAAAAATAAGTAACCGAAGAAGACGGCATGAGCCGCGTCAATGAACATGCTGTGAGACCGTTTAGAACCATATTATCTGGTATACAGGTGTAAAATTAAATGCGTTACATAATAAAGAGGATGCTTCAGACCATCAAACTGAACAACGTTTACTACGGAGCCCACAACGAAATCACGAAAAAAAAACCTGATGTTGCAAAGAAAACGTCAATGGCGATGGCGTCCCGACCCAAATCAGATGATTTTTTTTCCGCGCTTTTGATGTTGGCTCTTTAGTGAAAGTTGTTCAGTTTGATAGTCCGAACACTCTGTGTAATATGTAATTAAATTTAATTAAATTTTGCACAGTATTAGTATTGTATACAGGACAGGATATACACAGGAAAACAAATGAACATAAATATTTTTTGGTGCATAAAATAAAATAAAACCAAATAAATACTTAATAAAAAACATCCATCCATATTTCATAGGAATTTGATTTCATCATTCATGAAAAACCCCACCTTAAATTTTCCTGAAAACTTAACGTGATTTTGTATAGGGATTTAATTATTTGGTCATAGAGAGTTAAGGTACCTACTTAACTACCTATATTTACCTATTTTAATGCGCTTGATAATTTTCCATACCAATCATGTAATTTTTTTTTCAGCTGCTGCATTCTAGAGGGCCGATCATCGAACCCCCTTTATAATAAGTTAATTATGTACAACTTTATACCTAATTTATTAATATTTTACAAACGTTATATATCACTTCTTTGGCTATGTTATTAAAAAAACACATCCATTATTTATGTAAAAGAAATATAGTAAGAAAATTTTCGAAATTAAAAAGCAAGATCTCAAAGACTGCCATAACATAGTCACTGTCATGGAAATAGAAATTTGTTACACATTATTTTGTTTTTTAAAATAAAATTTTTATGTATACAAAAAATAAAAAAATCAATAAAACTTCGAAAAAGCACAGTTGTTCGTTTTAGTGGTTTTTTAGTGTGGTTCCGTCCGCGCTTCCGGCTTAGTATGAATTTCCCACTCCATTCCATACGTGGCGTGGGTGCCGTACGTACGTGGTTTGTTAAAATATGTTTAGGCACAGAGTACTATACCATGTGGGGCGAAAGGCTAGCCACATCACCAGTTGACACGTCATTTCATCCTGACATCAAAAATATGCTAAAATTGCATCGAAGTAGGTAAGTATGTATGATCTGCACGCATTGCACTTAAAATATAATAGAATGGTTTTAGCAAAGTTTTAGATGTTGGTCCCTTATAGAAAGTTGTTCAGTTTGACGGTCTGATCATCCCCTTAAAAAAGTGTGGACCCTGTATGCAAGTAAGTAGAGCGCAAGACCATGAAAAATCTTTGTATAATATGTATGTTATTTAAACATAAGTACCTATAAAATATTACCCACAGATTTAATAGAAGACTGGAAATAGACTTGTTGAATGGAAACTGGCATGGTCACATAGGTACTGCGATTTCTTTGCAATCGCCTTTGAAATTACAAGGTGTTGGGGTAAAGAGTTGCATTACTTCAAGGGGTAATTATAAGTTGTTCAGTATCAAGTAACCAATGATACTGAACAACTTTCCCTAAACCTACAGGGACCTCATAAGGTATGCAGGAACCCCTCAGTTTTGGGGGTCCAGGAGTGCGATTTTTGAATTTCATTTGGTGAATTCAGCAGTTGTAAATGTCAAAAATACTATGGAGATATGCATCTTTCTACTGCTGATTAGACTTTCAAAAATCGCACTTCTGAAGTAAGATTTTTTAAAGTCAAATCAGCAGCAGAAAGATGCATATCTCCATAGTAATTTTTGACATTTTCTGCTGCTGAGTTCAACATATGACTTTCAAAACGAGAACGGAAAATGACAAATAAATTGAGAGTTGGATGGAACGAGCAAAGCGAGCTTGAAATATTACAGCACTATGGCTCGGTTATTTGTGTAATAAATCATTAAGCTGGAGCGAGATAGAAATTTAACTCTCAGTGTGAGACAGAAATCTAAAGTAACACCAGTATGTTGAGAATGTGTCGATTTGCGAAATAGACGTTCTACATGGACGTTTTCCTAATTAGGCTTACTGCTCATTAGACGTTTCGCGCTGTTGGAAGTTTTGCTGCTTAGAGGCTATGTTTTGCAGTACGATTGTATGAACTCTAAGCTTCGACTTCAAAGACATTCACAAGGCTATGAAATCGACGCGTGCTACAGTCGCCACCCATTAAAGTCATGTAACTGCATTCTACCCTACCACCCTGTAGAAAGAGGAACCTATTTGTGAAAAGGCATTTATACCACAGATTACTGTTAAGTACTTCGTAATTTATACTAGTTTCTGAGACTAGTTTACAGAAGACCAAGAAGAAGTTAACGATATTGTGTAGGTTTTTCCTGGACTTGGACGCTCGCTAAAAATTTATCATTTATAATAGTTATTTAGAAATTAAAACTTGCATTAACGTACCTAACGTTACATTGAATGTCGAACCATATGGCTAAGGTGACTAACAAATAATAAAGTCTATATGGGTAGGAGGTAAAATGTGGATTTTCTGAATGTGGAACGTACTTACCTATTTAGGTCAGGTGTCTACCTCTGACTACCCTCTCGGGAAATAAAGTCGTGCTTTGCAAGAGAAATGGATAAGTAATGATAAGTTTTCGAAATTATTTCAGAACTATCAGCGCCATCTACTGTGCACTGTGTAGTTTAACTATAAGTATTACTCGTTGAATTATGCTTTATAGGTAGCTGCAGGCGGAGGACAGTCGCCTTTTGGTGGCTTTTTCCGATTCAGTTTGCATAGAATGTGCTGCCATCTATTAAATACTTCGCAGAACTATGAAAAAAAAAAAAAGATTTTATTGTCTATGTCAATGTCTAATTGACAAATTAATTCACAAAATGGCTACCTATCTTGCGTAACGTGCGGGTTGTTTGTAGTTTTCGTTCAATTTCGTGCCGATTTAGTGATGTTCTGGAGTTTCTGTTATGCTCTTACCAATTTTTAGATTACAGGAATAGTAACGATACTGGAATTTCACTCGATCGGTGCGGGATTGAACGAAAACTAGCATTCAAAACAATAATATCCATCGGTATGAGTAGATATAAGTAGGTATGTATAGTATAGGTTGAATTATTGTCGGTGAAACATAGATGGCGCTAGCTAGGCTTCAATTTGACATAATTTTTTTTTTAATTTGTTTACTGGCCCGGTTACTAGACTTTTAAGCCCAATCTTGTAGTAAAACAAAATCTTAATTTTCTTCAAGCCTAACAAAACGTTGGTCTTCGACGTTTTGACGCTTCTATGGAGTTTTTGGAGACAATCGAAAGTCGCAGGAAACGCGAAAGTCCACAGGAAAGAGGTGAACCGACCGCTTTGCCGCGCTAAAAATGACGGAACACTTTTCCCGTTTACGACCCATACACCATCATATTTGACTAAACTGTATATTGCTCACTTGCACAACACTTTGTTACGCAAAATAACACCAATTTCACGAACCAAAACTCACTATAAACAATAAAAATTCAATAAAATATGAGGACTCCAAACGTACCTGACAAATAACCGCCAAAAACTCTTCAATTTGACATAAGGTGGATGGATAATGTTGCCACGAATGGGTTCTCTATTCTAAAATAATTATATTACTCTTTGGGTAGCTGTTTGGATCATAAGTAGATGAACACTGATTGCTATTTTTTTAAATATAATGTGATACCTATATTTCCTAATTCAATAAGTATAAATTCACTTTTGTACCTATACAAATTAGGATATGTTAATAAAACAAAATTAGGATAAGTAAGTAGGTACTCTGTTGAAAACCGTGGTGGTCTAGTGAAAAATAATTCTAGTCATAAAAAAATTAATACTTTCGGACGCGACGCGAGGAGGCGACGACGACGACGCCATTTTGATTTACGTTGGATCTTAATCTTGGACAAATGATTATTCTTCGCTGGAGCGTAGCTGTCTGTCTGTCTGTCTGTCAGTATGTCTGTCTGTGGCATTGTAGCGCCCAAACGGCTGGTCCGATTTCGATGCGGTATTTTTTAAAAGAAAGCTAATTTTTGCGGGAGTGTTCTTAGCTTTCTTTCATGAAAATCGGTTCATTAGTTTTCTAGTAACTTTAAATAATTACGAAATAAACTTTAAAACGGTCAATTTTTGTTGTTTTTTAAAAAAATGCGCGTATTTTTAAAATGATTTCTCGTCCCTGAAAATCCCCAACAATTACTTAGCATCCTTTTAAATTTTAACTTTTTAAACATTTTTTTCTGGTTCTTTGCTCGTGTTAATCTAGAATTCTAGAGTATACCCAAAGGTTTCACAGAAATTCATTTAGTCTTTTTTAATTTACGGCAATGCAAAATTGACTCTTAAACTAGATTTTTTTCAATGTTTTAAAAAAAAAATGCTTGACCAATTACCAGTGAGTTAAGGCGTTCTCACACCACGCCACCCCAAGTTAATGCACGATTTACCTGACCGGGAATATTAATAGTAAAATTCTACTAAAAATCTAAATTAGTTGACTTACTTTTATGTTAAAGAATGAACCTATTACGTGGCTGGTAGACGGAATATCAGTGTAACCCACAAACTAATTAGAAGAACTATCGTTGTGTAACCGGGTATGAGATAGCGAATAGTCACGTGGTTTCTTAGTCCAAGCTTAAAATCCTATACAATTTATATGAAGTGACAGTTTTGAGTCAGGTGGCCGTAGTACAACGCCGATAAGGACAGCAATAAGGTTGCGATCTCCTTTTTAAACAAGAGCGAATTTGCTATGTGCATCTCTTATTGAGTGAATATGACCAGACACGTGCTACCTTCTAGTACCTTCTCTTTCTACGCATATTAGTTTGTACCAAAGAGTTTGTACATAGAGGGAGCCATGTAGTATTTACTATCTCTATGACCATTGCAAGAATTACCACTTTTTTTGACGTTTGTTTTTGAGTATAAGGTGTCCATAGAGATAGTAAGTACTTTGGATATCTATGATGGTGTCAAGTAGTATGGACAAAAGAGACCAAATGATATTGGCCCTAATGTTCACGGTCACTTTTCACACACACTAGCACGAAAAAAAGTGGACAGCCGCATAAACAAATATCTATATTTCCGTCAACTTCTACCATTAAAGGTCATAGAGATAATAAGTACTACTTAAAGGTACGTCCATAGAGGTACGTCATAAGACAAGACTTCAACAAACTTCTGACAATCCTAAAATTGATGCGGTCTCTATGCTTTTAGCTGCATCCAGACAATTTTTCAGTTTTTTTTCTATTCACCCCATTTTACGGTACTTTAGGTTCAATTTGTTTGTCATAAAGCATTAGGCATAGTGTCTCAAAATGATATCATTCATTCAATTATAGTTTACGGTGATGGGTGGCGGTGGTGTAGGATTGATCTGAATTTGCCCTGTATGTTGGCAGCATTGTATGTCATAGACAAGACAAACAATTTTTAGCTCGCTTTATCTCTCTTTTACTTTTGCGAATTTCATTAAACTGTCCTACTCTACTTTTGAATCAAATGGTAAACGAAAACTCTTGTGACAGAAAAGGCGAGTGTTGAAGTTTGATATTTTGAATTTAATTAAGTATAATCAAAACAAAACGAATCGAATTTCTTGTAAAGTGTAAATAGATAAATATTTTACATAATGGGGGAACAAGTAGACGATCGCACAGGTGATGTCGATTTGAATAACTCTGAAATGGTCTTTGATAATCTTACAATATTGAAAGAGTTCGGTAACATAGCTAGTCTTGTGAGGTAAGAATAATCATTTATTTTACTTATCGTAGAGGAGGCCTAGGAAAGAGGCCTCTGTATATTCCGTAGCAGCTCTCTATCTTTAACTTACATACTGGGTAGAAGACTTGGCCATGAAGTAACACGCTTTGCCACCATAATTTTACGTTTCAAAACGTTTTGAAATCACTTGGGGTGTGAATACTTAAGGAAAAAGCATACAAAGATAAGACATGTGCTAGAGTGAGATAGAATCTCCAAATAATTTTTTAATATTTTGAAGCGGACCCAAAGTATGTAGTAATAAATACTCTTTCTTATACTGTGCCCAAAGTATGATTGATGATATTTTAGAGCCCTATCAGAAGATATGCCTGATCTATGCCAACTTCCGGGGCCTGATACTCCGATAACCTGACTACCAATCTGCACTGGTCCCATGTGGTGGAGTATGGACCTTTAAATTTCACCATTATTTCTGTTTCCGACTACCCAATAAGCAATTATGTTTGAGGGTTTATGTCATCATTATCATCATCAGCCTATAAATTTCTCACTGCAGGGCATGGGCCTACCCATAGGGAGGGTGTATGGGCATTAGTCCACCACACGTGCCCAATGCGGATTGGTAGACTTCACATACGCATCAGAATTTCTTCAGCGTATGCAGGTTTCCTCACAATGTTTTCCTTCACCGTTTGAGAGCAGTCAGTATTACGTACATAAGTTAGAAAAACTCATTGGTACATGGCATGTTGTCCGTGCGGATCGAACCCCCATTATTTGGTGTCCATACCTCTCTGCACCGCACCACCAACGCTCTTTGGGTGGGTTTATGTATGTGTGCAATATTTGTAAAAGGAAGCCTGTGCCTCACAGATGGGCGTATACTTGTAGGCGGATGATGGCATTTCAACCAAATTATATTTTTGTAGGAATGAAGATTTTCTAGAAACAGTACCGAAGGCAAAGCTCAGGAGAGTGAAATGGGTACCAATGTTCAACTGTTTAAAACAAGACATCCTCGATGAAATGGTACAAGAGTTGAGTTCCATGTGGAAGTATGAGAACATGCATCAAAAGCTGGAAATTCTGGAAAAACAAAAGGAGAAATTCACAGATATGAATGCTGATAAAATTCTATGGTGAGCTTGATTTAAAAATACAGCATATTCAAGATATAAAGCTTTTAAAATTTCGTATGAAAAATTTCAAAGCTTTATATTTTCGTAATTATTTTATAATATGCAAATGTTATTTGTTACGCGGCAACTAGATTTTCTAAACTATTTTCCCATATATAAAATATTACTTTTATTAATTCAGTCTACGCGTATTGTGCGTCAAACTTTTGTATGGACTGAAACCACCTTAAGGCTGGAAGTGTTTGTTTGTATAACTCCCTCTTCGTGCCAATTCCTGCGGATTCCCCTGGCATGGCAGTCAGTAGCAACAGGAATTCCCGAGAATGCGCATGAGTTCCGTGGAAGATGCGCCACCTATTTTTAGCTTATATCTAGTTTACATGTTATACAGTTCATTATGAAAAGTACATCGGATTCCGCAGTAATGTAAAGAAATTGAGCCTTAAATTTGATCTTAATTAAGTATCCATCGTTTTTATCAATATCTGATGTGCTTACAGGAGACCCCAGCTTGGTGACGTGAAAGCTCAACTCAAAGCTCACGATGGAGCTATTTTAAAGAAACAGAAGATTTTACTAGAATCTCTGGCCAAGGAATATGAAACGAGAGTAAACAGACTGAAGAAGTCCATTTCAGCCAAGAGAGGCTATCTAAAAGCGTTACAAATGGATATCCAGAAATATCAAACGAAAAATGAAGAATTTATCTCACAAATTAATAATAAGATTGAAAACCACAGTAATTTAACTAAAATGATCATACCAATTAAAGTAGATGTCGATGAAATTAAGTGGAACGAAAAAGATTTGGAGCTTGATGAATAAAATTGTTGACAAAATTATTTGAATAAAATTTATTTCTCAGAAAATTGTACACACCCGAAGAAAAGTACAACAAAATTTATAATAAATACTTTTAATTTAACTCAAACTTTCTCTGAAACTGTTATACCTACCAAGTGTAGATGAAAATAGAATAATTAAAAAGAGTTAATTCAAAGTGATACTGATAGTAAAAGCAGAAAATCTAATATTGCAGCATAATAGTTTATCAGCTAATCTCTATGTTTACAATCAATACAAAACGAGAACAAAGAGAACTTTGAAATTTCATATAAATTCTTTATGAACTGTGAAATGTACAATAATATTTACGATTCAAGTTATGAATTATCAAGAAAATGTTAAGATTAAAGTTATGAATATAATAATAATTTGCTTAAAAAAGACAAAATAACATGTTGGAAATACTAAACGACAATAAAACAAAAATAAACCTCTTAGTTTAATCGTAATATTTATTAATGAAAATTATTTGACATTGTTAACATAGCTAAAAAATAAAATTGTACAATGCAAAACCTGCATATAATTTTTTATAATATTTAATAATCGTAAAATAGCAATTGCACTATTGTTGCGAGGGCTACACTGCTTCTACCGCCAGCCATTAAAAATAATAATCCATTCAGCGATTTACTAAATGTTAAATTGTGAAGAGAAAGCCTCAGTAAGGGAGATCATGCCAATCTTCAATTAATTTTGAAAATCGAGTTACTTATTACATAGGAGTAATAATACTGGATGCAAAATACATTAATTTCACTGGGAACCTCACTCCCTAAACATTAATCATTGCAATGGAGACCTAAAACCAAATAAACACTTATTAGCTATGACAGGCGAAGGTAATAATATCATTTCTTAGGCCAGCTCCACACTCTGATCATTTCATAGATGTATCGATTTATGAATTAAAATAACTTTAAATATGAAGAGAATCTGTAGTTGGACGATTATTTTATTTTTGAAAGCAATATTCTACTATTTGCGATGAAAACTAGAATTTTCAATTAACCAATTATCGTCACTTATATCGACCTATACATACTTTACATTTATAGGCACATTAGTTACAGAATAAACAAAGCAAATGTGCTTTCGATCCACTACAACTTAATAAATAGTAATATGAAAATGTAACGACGCTTTGTGTCCAATGCCCGCATCTTTAAGATTGCTTGCCACCACAAACTCTTCAAACAAAACAATTTGACTACAACATCAACATGTCACAATAACATAACAGGGTAGGTACAATCCGATCTAAAAGGCTGCGATATATTGGGGATCGAAAAAGCTATAGTCACTAGGCATCGCCGAATACATCATGTCTTCTCAATATCCACAGTCTCTGTAGAACTAAATTCATAAATTAATATCACTCACATTAACAATATAAATTATAAATAAGAAGGCACAAGCAAATTGATAAATAATTTTAACAATACATGACATTCGGCTCTGTCTGTTGACGACACGAAACATAATAATTATAATACATGATATAATTAATTATTTGTAGCATTCCTCTCACTGTGCAGCACACTGGATCCCAAACGTCAGTTATTTCTTTTTTGGTGGTGACCTTTGAGGCGTGGCTGGCCTTCCGCTGTTGATGCCGTTGTATTGATATTTCGCTTTCTTCTCAGATGGTTTTAGTATCTAGAAACGACAAATTATTTAGCTTAAAACTTCAAATCAAATAACCCCGAACCTCAAATGTTGCCATTTTTATTTTTGTTACCTGGAAAGAGCACATAAGCGTTTCGTCAACGGACATCATGCCGCCGGCGTTGTCAAACTCCCCACAATAATTGGGCGCAGAAAACAGTGTCACTAGTTGCCTTTTCGCGAAGAATTCGTAGCCGTCTTCTACCACCTATGAATAATAGATTATAAATAAGTCAAAATTTAATGCACACTTCCGCCATCAATAAATTGTCTGTACATGAAAATTACCTGATGAGCCCGGCAAATCAAATCCAAGTCGTGTCTGTTAAGGAATTTGCTGACCACATCGGGACCGAATGTGAATGATACTCCACGGTCATTCTCACCCCAGCCCTGCACATCTTTATCTGGATCTGACCACAACAGATCGCACAGCAACCCTGGAGAAACAAATATAATACGTATTTATCAAAAAGAATTACAGTGTATATTTAAAAAGCTAAGATAACTAATTGACAACCATGTGGAAATTCATTTTTATTTTAACTCACGCGCATAAGTCAATGAACACGTAACAATAGGGACAACACAGACAAGTAAAACAAAAACAGTTAAGAGCATGTCTTTTTAGAGATACTAACTAATAATAAATCAATATACAGGATGTCCGGTAAGTAATGTATAACCCTCGGTAGCTAATTCTTGCGAGATAGTTTTTAGCTATACTACGTCAAAAAATTGGTTCAGCAGTTTTTAAGATAATTCACTTTGATTGAGAGCTTTGAAGCGATTTTAACCAATATCATACCTAACAACATCGAGTTTGAGCTCAAATGCTTAGTTACATTAAAGGGATTCATGATCTTCAGGGTATGGTGATGACCAGCTTCCAAATTCCCTTTCGGAGTGGTCAGAAACCAGGGCTGCGTTCAGAACCTACGCCCCAGGTGCACCCCGAGTGCAACTTTTCGCACTAACGCCGTTCCGAGGCTCGGTGAAAAACGCTCTTTGCAACTCGGTTGTCACAACTCAACCGTTCCGAACCTCTGACGGGTTGCAACTTTTAACCATCAAATTCGATGGTTAAAAAACACTCTGGCGTTTTAATTATCTGTGGTTACTTGACTTTTCGCGCGTTTTGAATAAAAGTTTGTTTTTCAAACTATTTTTATTCACTTTTTGATTTGCTAACATGGAAAATGAGTTTTTTTATTGTATTTGGAAATGATGGAAGCCCTGGAAGCCTGGAAGGAAAAGATATTACTTTAAATGTCAAAATTTGAGGTTATAAAACAACCGTGATCGTTCCGTAACTCATAGCGAGTTAAAAATTGGCGCGGTCGTTCCGTACCTTAGAGCGAGTTGAAAAACAACCGCACCTAAAGGTCGTGAACGCACCCCAGGGTTCGAAATTATCAAGATAATTCCATACATTTGTTTACCAAACTATTTTTTATCTAGTTGAAGCTTAGAAACTAAATAATAACTTTATGAGTTGAAATCGTATAATACTCAAAGGTTAAAGTATACAGTTAATATTGATTTAGGAAAACTATAGGTGGATTCCTTTTACATCGGTAATAATTTATTTTAATTAGATAATGACTAATGAGGAATAAAAGGCATACACTTTAATAGTTGTTAAATTATTTGACAGTTAAGAAGTGGACATCCTTCTGTCTAACTCATAGTTCTTAAATGCATTCAGACCAACCAGCACCTAGTCTTAGGCATTTTCGTTTCTTATTACAATGAAAAACAAATTATTGAGAATTAGTACATTACAATACGTGTGACCTAAGTAGTCCATTATAGCACGGCGTGAATTATCGTCCGAGGGCAGCGAGTGTAATAATGGACTTACTTAGGTCACGAGTATCGTATACTATTTTATAGCTCGTGTGACCTAAACCCGCCAACTTTTTATTAATGTATTGAAAATCTTGACAATGTTAAACTTTTTAATTTTATGAATACGTACAAACCCTAATCCCTAACCCCTAATCACCACTACGCACCCCCAATCACCCCCTACGCACTAGGGGGCGCATCCCCTACTCGCACCCTACTACCAACATACTAATAAGGTGTGAGTAGGGGGTGCGGGTGAACGCAATATCTTAGGGCGTACGTAGGGGTATAGGTACAACAAAATATAATTAAAGTAGATGGTAAGTTGGAGATTTCGCGATTTCAATGTTGGTCACATTGATTGAGCACATTTAAAAGTACGTTCTTTTGTTTATTATGCATCTGTGAAATAAAGTAGATTCATTTTCGAACGGTGTAATCGATGTAATAATAGACTGCTTAGGTAACGGAAAACCGTGACCTAAGTGCGGGTTTAGGTCACGGAGTGCTATAAAAACTATTTCGTGTTTGTAAGATTCTTTTTTTGCAAATCGTGATCGGATACACATGGCGTGACATTGCTAGTACAAGCTTTTTTATTTCCGGTTAATTTTATAATTATCAAGATAATTATCAACATATAATTATCATGATAATTATCAACATATAATTATCATGATAATTATCACTTCGAACCCTGTCAGAAACTAAGCGTGCAATTGTAGCAAAGATTTCAGGATAAAATCGTAAAGTGATGCTAAGTGGCTATCTTTAAACCTCCAAAATTGCACTGCATTAGACACCTTAGGCTGGCTTTAGCGCTCAAGCGACGGCACTGACGTCCGACGGCGACGGTGGAGCGTAGTCATCTCTATAAACAAAAGCTGATGGAGTTTCTGTAGGATTGGTTTCAAAGCTATCGCTGTGCAATCAATTGGCGCATTTAGAGCTTCGCTGATAAGTTGCAGGCCGTTCATTGGTTCGAACCGTCGGTCGATGCGTAACGGTCAGCGCTGACGGTGAGCATAGTTCTAAAACCAGCCGTCAGTGCGTTCGGACCATCGAACAGACTTTAGACGCGTCGTAAGACACAAGAAGAAAAGGGAATGGGATAAATTGTAATGTTTACCTGTATCAGGAACATCAGTAGGTCTCATTATCCGCCTGATCTGCTCCATGCCCTGCAAGTCCGGCGAGAGTCCTCCGTGGCAGCAGAATATTTTCTCGTCAATAATAGCAGCAATGGGAAGGCAATTGAAGCAGTCAGTGAATGTCTTCCACAGCTTTATGTTGTACCGGCGTTTGCACTCATCATAGAAACCTGTAAACATTTAAATGATTGAAAAACTCCTCTTTCGTAACACGGTTGGGTAGAATGTTATGCTGAGGGCTTGTAATAATGCGCGCGAGTGTTATCTCGTATAATAATACTTGTCGTGGCAAGGCAGCATTCAATCTCTGAAAGGAGCAGAGAAGTTCTTTTCTATGCAACGAAGGCGCGCCGCGTACGAGAAGTCATACTAAAGGGGCTGTCTGGCTAAACTGCTGCCGCCAGAGAAAGCAGTTAGCTTCCCCTACAAGCTGTCCGTTTTATATACCAACAAAGTGTCTGTTCGATCCTGTGGCTGGTATAGGCAAGTCTGGTAAATGGAGGCAGTGCTATCATCTGTGGCAAAATAATGGAGTAAAACAGTATAGAATGAGACCATTGATAAACGAATGAAGGTAATCTGTAAACAATACTGTTAGATTAGTGGGAATCCTTACAAAGGATTACACTAATTACAAGATATAAATGGAAATCTGCCAAGGTTGCTCGTAACATTTATTGGAAGGGTCAAGTTCATTGTCAATTAGAACAAATGGTTCATTGTTTACTTTGACTCATAAGTCCTTGCTAATATGAAGTCATACTAACTGATGTTATGTTGCATGTTGTAAGTAAAGAATATTTTATTTAATCTGATGGTGAAAATATGATATTCCCTGTGCTTCAGAAAGGGTGTCTAAATGTAGACGAATGCTGTATTACATGTCATAGTGTAATAAAAACTATAGTGAGTCTGCTTAGCAGTCACGGCGGAATACAATACTATGGAACTCACATTCCGCTCAAAAAATGGCAACACACAAACCCCAATCAAGTGGGTGGGGCTGAAAACAACAATCAAGGTGCTATTGGAAATCGGGCGACAGCGCCAACGTCAGCTTATCAGCGGCTACTGCACGACGCTGCGTCAAAGCGGACATTGGCCAGCATGTAGCCGGTAACAGTTGTCATGTCATAATAACCTACATACATATCACTCACGCCACTATCCCACAGGGGTAGGCTGAGACTACGGCTCGCAACACACTACGATTCTGACATACTTCTCTCACCTCATCCACTTTCATACATCTCTTCATGCACTTCCGTGCTACGCACTTGTCAAACACATAATTATTGGACGACCCGGTTGGTGTAATGGTTACCAAGCTAGACTGCCAAGCCAGGGTCCTGGATTCGAATCCCGGTTCGGTCATGGATGTTATATGTGTGTGCCGTTGTTGTATATGTATATGGTTCCCATAACAAAAAGCCTAAGGCTTAATTTGGGATCATTACAATGTATGTGCCTGTGAGCGTTATTAATTTATTTTATTAAAATCCATAATGTTGAAATGTATAGATTTAAAAAGTATCTTTAATATGCAAAACGTTAAAAAACCGTAAATGAATAGGTACACATCATTTTAACACTAATAAATTAGTATTTGTATGTATGCCCATTTCTTTAACACACTCTGCAGCCTATAAATGGATTTTAATGTATAATGTGTCGTTAAGATTTGTAAAAATAGTGACAGTGACATAGGGTATATTATTTGAATATGGCGACTGCGAATCATGGCGTGGGGTAGGGGGGCGAAGTGAACCCCCCGAGGTGAGAAAAACAATATTTTTGGGTGGACTAGGTAAACAGTAGCGATTCGGTTCTGGGTGTGGTCGCAAGAAACCTAACACGCTCGTCGCTTCGCTCCTCGCTGATCTAACCGACTAAGTTAGATCTGATGTCTAAAAACGAGTTTTCCAAAGTTATGGATTTTCATATTTAAAGTTTTTCAAATAATGGATTTTCATAATTATGTCAAATAGTGCTATATATTTTAAAAATTTTAATTGGTTATGTCATGTCTGTTATGGATTTTCAAAATATGATTATTAAAGTTCTGGAACTTAGGGGACACCTGTTCTGATTATCTCCAAAAATAGCTACAGCTTATTTTATGGACCTTATCATAAAATTAAGAACAATACAATAATACAAACCGTAAATGCGATTTATGCTGGCACACTCGTGATTGCCTCGCAGAAGGAAGAAATTCTCAGGATACTTGATTTTGTAGGCAAGCAGCAAGCATATTGTTTCCAGGGACTGTTTCCCGCGGTCTACGTAGTCGCCCAGAAATAGGTAGTTAGCTTCTGGAGGGAAGCCGCCGTATTCGAAGAGACGTAGTAAGTCCGTGTATTGACCATGTATATCACCTGAAATCATTGCGTAATGTGCTATAAACATTATTTATTTGCATGGCAAAAAATACTTTGCAAAAATGATTTATGAATTATCTTGTGTTGAAAATAATCACAATCTTCATGATGTTGATGGGTTTAAAATAGGTAGTGCCTTTGTGGTGTTTTTGGTGTGTTTGCAACCAGTCAGCCTGCGTAGTGATGTATGACTTACTCCCTATCACCTTTATTTGTGGGAGGAAGCCTAGCCCTGCAGTTATCCTACATGCTAAATCTTAATTTTTAAGGTGTTTAAATTACAAGTAATAAAATTAACATCATGGCATTTGTATAACAACTGCTGTGTATATATTTAAAGATACAGAAGATGTAGTTTTATCTGAGGCTTCCCAATGGGTTTTTTGTAGTATGATTTGTTTAGGCCTGAGCTTTGGCGCAGCGCGACTGATGCGCCGGAAGAATGTCCCGCGCTGTATGATGTAACAAGAACACTGAGTCAACTCCCTTAAGGCTGGGCCACACAGAGTGCGTCTGCGGGCCGGCTGCGGGACGGCAGTAGTTGTAAACTATGGAATTATATGTGAGGTGTCACACTAGATGTAGTCCGGCGCGGCTGCGGAACAACTACGGAACGGTAGCCGCAGTGTGACACCTCGCATATTATTCCATAGTTTACAACTACTGGCCCACTCATCCGCCGTCGCAGCCGCACTCTGTGGCCTAGCCTTTAGATACATTTTTGCGTGTCTCGCCTAGTGGTAGAAAAGAGTAGAGCATTAGGTAGTTAAAGCTAGGAATTTATCGTTCTAAAAAAGAGAATGTATCTGTTACATAGTAACTTTAGTAATCTTTGATATAGGCCTCTTTTCTTTTTCTCCTATCATGTGTTTTGAGTGATAAAATGTCATATGAAGGCATCCATGTGTTTCTCCATTTTCTGTACTCTACACCAACTGTTGGGTGACTATGAGATTATGTGATGTTTAATAAAAAAAATACGAACCACAAATTTTGAGTGGTGCCTCCAGTTCCAATAGGATGGGTTGCTGCAGGAATATCTCCCTGGACTTGGTGCAGAGTCCACGCACCTCCGACTCTGACATCTGCACTGTTTTGCCGGGTCTGCATCCTCGAACTGTCGACATTCAATTCAATACTTTATTTTCACTGACATAGATTACTTATACAGTTGAACCACATTAGTATACAACACACAGAGACAAAGCTTCATAAAAATGCAATTGCGACAAGGCGCGGTGGTGAGTGCATGACATTTTACCAACGAGGTCAACTACACGCCGTGCCGCTCGTGGAAAAACTGGCTCAGCTAGTGGACAACCTATGAGAGAGCTTTGTCTCTGTGGTGTATTTACTCTTGAGGTTGAACTGAAGATCAAATCATAGTGGGTTGATGAATTTATTGTTTTATTAGAATGTTATTTTATGAAGCAACTGTTGCCTTCATTATAAAATTTTTATAAAGAGTTACACTAGTCAACTTATGACCATGTTCTATCTATACATATTACAGGTATTTCAAAGCCAATTTGTTTACTATCTAATAGAAAAATAAGTCACAATAAAAAAAATGGTTGCATTATCTACTGATTCACTCTATGAGTCTCCAATTAAGTCATCTAAACTACATACAAATGCTTAAAAAGTACATTCAGCAACAATAACAGTCAAACAATAATGAACTCTTTTACAATGGATCAGAAATGTTAAACAGATTTCATTGCTGACTGACTCACAATACAATTTGTACTTTGAAATTACTAAAATAACATTGTAAGAAAATTTTGTTGAAGAGTAAAAAAGTAATGAAACAAGTGATGCAATGGTTTTATTTTATGACTTAAATTTTAACATGAAAATTTAGTTGAGCACGTCAAAAAACAAAAGTACAGTACTACCCACTTACAATTATTTCAGTAAAAGGGGTTTGTAATCTTCTGGCATAGTCCCATGCATTTAGCTAGAGTAGGTCTGTAGTTTAGTATGGAACATCGCAAACGCATCGTATCATGGCGATTATGGCAAATCTCCTCATTTTGGGGGAGGCCTATGTCCAGCAGTGGATGTCTATCGGCTGATATGATGATGATGGAACATCCGATTTTTATTTCGTGATTTCGATATTGGTCCCATAGTGATAGTTGTTCAGTTTGTTGATCTTAACCACCCCCTTAAATGTTTATTTATATTTTTGTAACACCCTGTATATGAATTATTTTTGTAACAAACACCCTGTATATGAATAACTGTTGTTTTCATATTTAATAAAAAAAAAGGAATGTATGAAACTTAAAAATTTACACCCTATTTGTCTTGGAGCGTAGATATCTCGAGACAGAAGCATTATAACGATTTAGTTTCTATTGGAGTTTTGTTTCATTGGACAAGACCTATTTAACGACACTTCATTTGATTTATTAAAAAAACTATTTTTTTCCAACCCCTCTTTCATTTGTATGGATCGAAAAAAAAATATTTCTTTATAATTACAATATTTTTGGGTTACTGTTACGTCTTCATGCCAAATTTCAATTCAATAGGTGCCAAAATGAATGAATGAAATATACTAGCTATCATTGAGGCGAGACATACAGACAGAATGGACGTAAGTAAGTATAAGGGTTATAAGGATTCCTTGTTTGACTACCGAACCCTAAAAAGGGGCCTCAGATTTTTGGCTCTAATAAAAGAGGGTTGGAGTGTAGCCTTAGAAGCAAAAAAAGGACTTAGACCCTACCCCCCTTTTATATGCCATCAGGTCTCTGACCAAACATAGTGCAATCATCTATATATCCTGTTATTTCCATAATGTTCTGAATTGTCTCCATAAATGATTAGGAAAACAAATCTGTAGGGACTATACCAACCCTAAATAAAAATTTATAAACCCCTTTCAGCTAAATAAATTAAGTAATAATCTCTTAAGAAATAAGATTTAAATAAGAATTGGTCTGTTAAATTTTCATCGGTACGGATGAGATATATTATAGATCATTATAAGATAAGTTTTACTGTACCTAATTAAATCAATATTAAATTAAACATAGCAAAGAAGTTTAACCGAAAGAATACAAGACAAGAGAGATGATAGTTTATATTATAATAATAAGATTAATAAGCATGCCATATATTATAAACATATAAGTAAAAATATTTGAGATGTTCACTCTTAAGGGGTATGCACTATGCATAAAAGTGCATTCAAATTAACAGCAGACACTTGAAACACTTTAAAATAGACCTAAAAATATCTAGATTTCCATGCTAGGAGGGACAAACTTTATATTGGTTTTATATTTAATTACGGTAATCAATAAAATTATTAACACATTGCACAACGGGAATATTTTAATAGGTAGATACCTTAGAACCCACAGTCTGCCAACATCACAGGTTTAGGTATTTTTGGAACAAATCACGACTCATTTACAAGTAACAATGGAGATCCAGTAGGAATGAACCGCTCATTAGGTCAGGACAATCAATAAAGGCAAAATAAAGTAAATCAACAATCTAGCTTGGTACTCTGGCAATAAGTCTGTTGTGAACCATACATTCTCCTGAAAAGATGTCTTTGAATTTTCCTTTCCTCCTCGCAGATTCTTGTTGCAGCCTGTACACTGATGTAACCCATCAAAAAGCAGCATAATAAAGTGAAATTAACATGTAAAGTAATATGTAACGCGAACAAAGCATAATAGTAAGCCCATGGAAGGAAGTGTACCATGCCATACAGTCTCGACGATATTGTTAGAGTAGGTACTCTCAGAGAACTGCGCGTTCTGCTATTACGAGAGACTATAAACTACATTCCACTGACGAAAATAGTCTGTAACTCTTCTAAACAGCGAACATCAAAGTGGAATCTGATAAGAATCGAGGATAATCGATTTATTTATGAGTTTGACGTTTCTATACCTACTTACTCAAGTGATAATTACGCAACTAGGAACCTAGTGAGAGTGAATCCGTTAGTTACTTTACTAATTTTAGAGCCGCTTATTATAATTATGCACTTATAGATACAATAAAATGAATCTTTACCTTCTAAAAGCCTGTGAATTAGACTGTCAACATTGAGTTCGTCAGCCATATTTACTACACGAATAATTTACGTCAAATCTTCATGGATCTTCAGCACACACCTTCGTCCGAAGTTAGTTTCTGGTTTTACCTTTTGTTAAAGATTTGTACAAAGAGTCCTGTATTGGAAAAAAATCACTTTACTTCAGACAAATCACCATTTTCCACGAATTTCCGTTTCGACATGCAAATCACTAGACGGTTTTCGATTCTTCGCACCACACTTCTTTTGGAAAAAAGAGACAGACAAAATGACAATGCGAAGAAAAGAGAAACAGATGAAGTAATAGAGAATATAGAGCGATGAACGAACTATTTGAGTGGGCGACATCGTTGCACAAAGGTCGCACGATACGATACGATAAAATGAACGGGAGTGATTAGAGTCGCCCCAAGAACCCTGTGCCAAAAACAAATGTAACCAGTGCTGCCATACGACGAAATTTCAGTCACAGTCATAGACACAATTTTTTGTTTTATAAATCGCACTTTGACCAAAATGTCGCCGTTTTTGATTGTCAAGCTATTTTCTCATCGTAATGTGCCGTTCTGGCGCATAGTATGTATGAAACACAGAGGTTTGGCGTGTGCGTTCTATTTTATTTTAGACAAGACTTGACGGCTGTTTGAAAAAACTTGATGGCTCTCTGTTCGAGATCGGTGTCCCATTGCTTCGGTTTTTCGTAAACAACACGAACAAAACAACGGGAAAACTCAATGTAGTGGGTGGAAAATCTTATTGTGGTGTGTTAAAAGTGTTGGGATTGCATCACGGGACGGAGGGATAAGGGTTCAGAGTTTGTACAATGGAGGAGAAGATGGATAGTGAACACAGCTATAGTGGTGAGAGCAGTAGTTCCTCGGGCAGTTCTAGCGGCAGCTCTGAGGCCGAGGAGGAGGTGATGGAGCCGGTGCGGATCTTGGGCAACAGCCTTGAACTGCCACAGGAGCTCTGCGAAGACTTCTCCCTGTTCAAAGAGTTCTTCTCTATGAAGACTTGGGATGCATTGGGAGGTGAACACAGGGAAAACTTGAAAAATCTCTTGCCAAAGTTCTCAGAAAATGACCAGGAGGAAAAGGAGAAGACTCTGAAAATGTTATTCAACCTTGAGCCATTTCATTTCTCGTCACCGCTTGATGTTTTTTACAACAATTTGAGGCAAGGAAACTACCGGCCAGACATTGCTAAAATGAGAAAGTTTTTGATGAAAGCCAGAGCTAAGCAACAGAAACATAAGGTATGCATTGAGCTATAGTGTGTCATCTTTCAATAACATTCCTCTATCTGTAGATAATACTCAAAACAAACATACAATGGTTATCTTGTGTAAGTGAACACTAAGCCATTTTGAGCATGAGTTTTAGTAGGGTCAGAAATGTATGGATTTTGGTCTCAGCTTAAGGTTCAACAAAATTTTAATGTAGCAATTTTTATTTTAGATAGGTGTCTAGTTTATCTAAATGTAGACACCATTCATATAAATTTTGATTTTACTTATTGGATGCTAATTGATTTGATTGTGGTATATAGATTTTATTTATTCATATGGCTTACAGCTCCTGTAACGTGACAGGGGTGAGAGCAACACGGGTCACTTCTAAATATCAAATTTAAGTGAGATGGCGGTTATCTCCATAGTACCTCACTTAAATATGACATTTTGAAGAGACCTGTGTCGCTCTCACCCCTGTCATGTTACAGGGGCAGAACTGAGGCCTGTTTCGTTAGTTTGCCATAGTATTACAATCAATTTTAATCAGTTTGCCATATTGCCGGGGAGTGCCCACTCTGATATATGTATTGCTCCTGACCGATTTCGGCTGGGCCACCCTGGGAACAGTAAAGTCCTTGCCACACTTTTTGTATGTAATTTATTTCAGACTTTATGTGTACCTATGTAAATTTATATCAAAATTGTTATTTTATCAGATAAGTTATATCAACTTCTTATAATGGTTTTGCCTTAATCAGGGGACCATTTTAATTAGGAGTAAACTACTGTACTGTACCTTAATTTTTCTACTGTATTGTATATTAATACATATTATGTATTTTTTCTATGAATAAAATAAATTAAGATTAAGATGTGTATATTATACACATTATGTAAAGATTTGTTAATAGCATATTGTTAATTTATATTTTTAACTAAGGATACTATTTGATCTGTAAATCTTCCTGAAAGCAAATAAATAAAAATAAATTTGCTCACGCCTGTGTCCAGTGAAACATAGGTGAAGAAAATAGATGCTACGATTCTGACACATATCTCTCACCTCTTCAACATCCATAAGTCTCTTCATACATGCTGGTCGGGTCCGGGCATATTCTTTAGTACACTGATTCTGATTTGATTGTAGATCTCTACAAGATGTATGTAGATACCAAGTAAAATTTACTTCTCACTTATGATTTGCTAAATAGCTTTAATGAGGGGTCCATTAATCAGGGGTAGACTAGGTACCATACCATGTCTAAATTTATTTTATTCATACAAAATAATAATTTAAATAATTTCTGAAATTTGTAAGCGAAACAACTACTTTCAAAAGAAAATGCCTGTTATTTTAATCTCATCTTTATTCATAAATTTTGCATTTCAGATAAAATCCTATTATGCTAAGCTATTACCAGAAGTCCTAATATCTCGAGAGCGCCTTTTAGCAGCTGTCAAAGCTGCTCCTCCTGGCCCCACACCCCGTCTACCAATTTTGCCGCCAAAACCATCTACAAAAAATAACTACAAACCACTTTACTTGAGAGCTAGACAGAGATATTTTGAGGAGTTATCGGCCATCCGGAGCGAGGTGGGAGGTGAAGAATCTGAAGATGATAATTATCCGGAGGGTCCACCTGAGCAGAGTAACAGGAGAAGAAAGTTTATTGCTGGACAGGTAAATTATTTAGGGCCTGTTTCAACACTTCTAAATAAGTTCTTGATAGCTTATTTGATAGATTGTTTGACATATTTTTCATACAAAATATGTGAAACGAGCTGTCCGATAAACTAACAAGAACTTATCCAAAAGTGGTGAAACAGGCCATACCCTTTCCATTTTCTTATTTTTTCGTTAACAGCTACCTGAGAATGTAACTGTTCCAGATTATATAAACAAATGTTAACTGCCTAATCTAATATAATAATAATAAATATAATATAATAAAATAATTTATTTTCTCCACAAATTGTTAAATACAAGTACTCATCATTATACATTTTTATATAAACAACAATTTGAGGGAGACTGGAGGACTAATGTAGGTAAACCTGAGAATTGTAATTCCCCACCCGCAGCTTTATTGACAAAAGTTTGTTGGTATTTATCTGATTGATCCATAATATATAATAAGATATAACTAAAAAATAAGATATACTTAACTAAAAAAAAATGTTTTTTTTTTAAGTGACCGAGAGAAAACAAAATAATAAATGAAAATATCCTGTTTCTTACTTATTCGAAAATAGTGAAATCAGTAACTTTTGTTTCAATACAGTCAACATTATAAGTCTGTAATGTCTGTTAAAAATAATCTTATCATTATCATAAATAGTAACTCACACTATCGCAGCATGCATAGAGTTCAGTAACAGAGTTACATATTCCTGAAAATTTTCTTAACCATACAAAGCATTCAAGGCCACGATATAATTATAACTGTGTCTTCTCTAGTGAAGATATAACCTTAGATGCTTTCCACCATACATTATGAGAGGTGAAGTTGAAATTTGAATACTTATTATTATTTGTATTATCAGATTACAGATGGCAATGTATCAGGAACACTAGGTGGGACAGATTCTTCACATCCGACGTCATTGGAATGCTTGAAGAATGTCTTAGCGGCCCATAGAGCACGAAGACAATATAGAGAGGTGATAATAACTTCGATTTACTGTTTTCTTTTGAAGCATTACATTTGTAATGTGGAAGAAACTTGGTGAATTTTATATTTTTTTCGTTCATTGTTTGTCGTTTGTACATAAGTTAGAAATGAATAAAAAAGCTAGATCTGCACTTTTATTTTGAATAAATGATGATGATAGCCAACTAATGAATTCATCCTTTTCACAGAATCATCCAGAATTAAATATATCAGGTATAAGTTTAGATGACATAAAACAGAGAGTTGCTCTTGTAAATGGGACAAAGAAACTTATGTTTGGAGGTCAAAAATCAGAGACACCTGTACAGAAGATGAAAAGAGGACCAAAGAAGGAGCCTGGTCAAAAGGCTAAACAAACAGATAAAACGGGTGGGAAAAAGAAGGAAGAGCAACCTGACAGTGTTGAAAATAAGCCTTTACTGCCAAATATAAAGATAAAATGTGAACAAGAGGAATCTGATTCGGAAAGTTCGTCATTTGTGGACCCCATGGCTAGCCCGAAACATAAAAAGTTGTTTGACAATATTGAGATTAAACAAGAAGTCATGGATATGAGGTAAATACTAATATTATAATAAGAAAAACAAACAGTATAAATAAATACATTTAGCCATTTAGGGCCAGTTTCACCACTTCCGAATAAGTTCTTGATAATTCATTTATTCGTTGTTTATTTGAAATATTTTTCATACAAAATATGCCAAACGAGCTTATTCAAATTGTTGAAACAGGCCCAAAGACTTGCCTATATTCTTCTTATGAAAAATGTATATTTTTAGCATAAACTATAATGAGCCGGATTTGGAAACCATAATAAAGCAAGAGCCACAAGACCCAATGATTGCAATGCAGAATGCGTCAAGAATAGTCCAGCCCGTGCCGATCAAACTAGAAGACTTGGATGGAATTGGTAAGCTTACTTAGAGACTGAGTAGAGTTTCATGGCAGATTTCCATGTTAGTACTTATATCCTGAAGTATCAAAACCGATAAATCCACATAAGAATAGGATAGAAAGGATTCTATTTTGCTCCATAGAATTTTTTTTTTCAGATTGATGGCATGTAACTTGTATGTAACGCTTTTTAAGTTTAATCCTGATAATAATAAACCATTTCAGACATGATGGCGTTACCGGTGGAAATAGCGGACGATTCCGGCGAGGTGCTCCAAGTGAACACGTCCTCAGAGACCCCTGAGACCCTGTTAGACCCAGACGAGTCGCTGACCGAGACGACGCACGCAAACTTCATGTCGCTCGTGCGCGCACTGTTCCCCGCGCGCGCCGCGCACCGCGCCTCCAAGCAACAGCTGCATGCTAGGTGCGCTGCTGTCTTGAAGTCACCGATAGCGCCCCTCAATACTTGGTATAGCTGTAAGTATTGCTTTTTTGTATGTTTTGTAGTCTAAGGGCCTGTTTCACCAGTTCTTAGTAAGTTCTTGTTAGCTTATCCGACAGATATTTTGACATATCTTTCATACTAAATATGTCAAACTGTCGGATAAGCTAACAAGAACTTACTCAGAAGTGGTGGAACAGGCCCTAAGTATATTTAGAATATCTCGGACTATCCCCTTAGGTTGATCGTATCGGTCTGCCGTTACATCTGTTCCGTTCCAGCAACAAAGATGGAAAGATAATTTGGTGTACAGCTAATAGACATTTGCATTTAATTAAGAAGTTTGAAAAATCTAAGGTTTCGCCATAGTGTAATTAGACTAGTGGTTGCGCTCGGCGGTCGTGACAGGTCGATCGTGCACGGTGAGCGGGGGCCGGGGAGAGCGTGTCACAGTATGTGCCATGCCAGTAGGTACCAACTTACCTGCGCGCGGTATCGTCTTTGCCGGTGTCTTTGCGCTTGCATTGACCCGCCGCGATCGCTATGCTGAATTACTAGTTTTTATTACACTATGGTTTCGTTCAGTAATAAGGAAGATATTGAAGAAGCTAAAAAACATTTTCTCAACAACTTATTTGACAACAATAACAACTTGTTTGACAACAATAACAACTTGTTTGACAATTATGATCACTACCCCTACACTAGCTTTTATTGCTTGAAATGTGACGAAACAGTAGAGCTTTCTCATTCTTACACTGAGGCACAGTATAAGACAGAAATATCTAGTACGAGCGTTAACCCGCGACTTTGTCCGCACAAATTATATACCAGATTTTAAGTCAGATCATTAGCTATCAAACAAAAAAAGTTTCATCAAAATCGATTCAGTAGTTTTGGCGTGATACTCGTTCAAAAAAACAAACACACAAACAAACACCCAAACAAACACACAAACAAACACACAAACAAACAGACAGACAAAAATCCAAAAATTGGTGAAATGGAATCAGGGACACCAAAAAACCATATCGTAACTTTTTTTTTGTTAATATCTTCAATGTACAGACAAACTTTCTGCTACAGTTTTATAATAGTTTAGACTACATATACTACCGACACTCCCTGCCTCCCACAAATTTTCACCTCTGGCAGGAAACGCGGCAGAACATAGTAGGCAATGGGTTATACCTGTCTCACTCGCACTCAGTATGGCACATGCTTACCTCTTATCAGTTTTTCCCATTTGTAAGAAGCCAAGTGTCAAAGGTGTGACTGTCGCGATGCTGACCCGACTATGTTTATAGTGTCGGACAACTGGTGTGCTGAGTTGGACTCTGCTCTGGACTTCCTCGCGGGGGAGAGGGGGCCGCATCCCGACGACTATGTCCCATACTTGCAGTACATGCCGGAGACTAAGGTAAGCTCGCTATGGTTCTGTTTTATATCCAGTGCTTGGGCACTCTCATCTTATTCAATGCGTTTTCGTACTCTCAACTTTGTAGGTAGGCAACTAAAAGTCAAAATAAGATCGTTTAATTATTGACTTGTTGGAAGGACTGCGATATGAATCGCGCACACGTTCATTTTTGCATACATTTATGTCATATGGATATGACATTTCTGGTATATCTGGCTTGTAGATTCTCCATGTTCTCTCTCTATGATCATTTTATTCTATTTCTAAAATTATGGCGTCCATCTTGGTATTGATGATTTTTCCAATGTCTAGTTTATGTAGCAAAAGTGTTTGACGTTGTACGGTTATATAGGTATTTTGGTGACTTCACGGGTTGTTCTTCGAAAAGAACACTATCTTGAGCCACCACTGGAGCTTCGTTGTAGGCCAGGGAGGGGGCAACCGACGATCGACACGCGAAGCGACTATCATTGGGTAGCTGCTATTGAAAAATCTAAAACGCGACTCCCTCTATCTTCATTGTTAGTAAGACATAGAAACGTCTTCATGCACTTGAATGCTGTAGCTAATGATTTAGGCCTCGGTCTTTTTGGGTTGTTACTGCAACACCTGTTTAGTATTGAAGACGCTTACTTGAGTCTATTTCAAGGTGTATATTGTGTCTTGTATTTTAGTTGTCTCACAAATAAAAATTAAATATCGTATCGGTAATGATCATCAATAATAAAAGTTCATATGGGTACAAGTACGACCAGGAAAATAATTACCCTCGTCAATCTTCGTTTGAGCAGAGTCCCCCGACAAAACCCGCGCGAAAACAAATAGCCAATAGCGGCAAGGTATTGAAAGTGACACATCGTGACATGTCAATCTAATTTCGCGCGTTATCAAAATTTGTCCCTGCGCAGGTACACACGGCGACACATCAGGCTATACAAAACCAAAATAAGCTGGCCGCGCGTAGTTCGAGTAACGCATAGCGTCGCGCGGCCAGCTTATGTTGGTTTTGTATAGCTTGATGTGTCGCCGTTTGTACATCGGGGGAACTTATAAATCTGGTACTATTTGTACAACGATGCGGACATGTGTATGTTTCTAGTTATACCAGTGGATAGGCGCCGGGCGGGACTGCGACGCCATACTCGGCCGGCTGTGCGAGCGCTGGCTGCGAGCCGCCTCACCGCTACCGACCTCTACCGACCCCCCACCACCCAAGTAAGTAAACATGTTATTTGTATATTCACAAACACATGACAGTAATTTCTGTCGGAGTCGTCGGAATTTTTGGTTTTGTTTACATACAAACACCAACTTCAAATGTGAAGTCTCTTTCCTGTCCAAATGGGGTTTCATCAACAGACCGACTTTAGGTGTTGAATGTGGTGTTGCTCCTAAAACTATAATCTCCTTCCTGCCCGGTCCCTTGCATGCGAATGCCGCTTATGGACGCAGCCGGTAGTGCTATCCGACTGTGTGAACGACACACATTTCTCTAGTATATTCCGTCATCGATCTTTAGGTTTTATCGTGAAGTCATATGATATATTTTTCTTCGACAAATTATGCCAGTTTTCTTTCCATCTTCCTTCCTAACGTCATGGTTCTTCTATATAAACACTCTTCTTTCGCTCTTTTGGCAAGGCGATACCATGTGACAGAGTTGGACTTGCCAAAATAATACGATACTTATTAATTTTGTCCAGGTATCCAACATCATGGGTGGTGCAGACACCTACGAGCGCGGAAATAGCAGAGTTTCGTGCGCAAGAGCGTAGGAGATATGCTGCTGCTGCGAAACCATTCACTTATGTTCTACATGGGTATGTAAAAGTACAGTTGTCGACGTGGAAATGACTGTTTTATTCATACCATACTTATACTTTTTGAAAAATTTGACCACGACATTATTTATGATCGCCAGCTTGTCTAAAGTAAAAGTTTAAAATTATCTTAAAACCCAAAGCAACCTGCTAGCAACCAAAGTTCGACGTTGACGTGCGCGGCGACGTGTTTCTATTAAAAAATCGTATTTGGCCTGAAATTCTTAATGAAAAATCGACAATAAAAAAAAAAATACGACAACGACATTTTAATAAATCAATCCGGATAATATTTGCCGTGTGGTATCGGCTAAGAATAGCACCATCCCATTTCCTCCCGTGGGTGTCGTAAAAGGCGATTAAGGGATCTACCGGAGGATGGGCAGCATCCTCTGAGTACACATATTCAATCCAACTGCGATCGCCAACCCGCCTACCAAGCGTGGCGATTATGGCAATCCCCCCATTTTGGGGGAGGCCTATGTCCAGCAGTGGACGTCTGTCGGCTGATATGATGATGATGAATCCGGATAAAGTACGTAAAAAAGTAAGCTACAGGTACTTGTATAATGAACTCGATTTGATCGGAGATTTCAAAAGACGTATAGTAGGTACCTATTCATTACGATTTCCATAATCGTACGACTGGTATCCCGTTGCTAAGAGACTGACACAAGCATGCCGAGTTCGGCGTAGTATTTTTGGCCACATTTTATTAGTACACCATCGCCGGCGGCGGTAACTAGTAGGAGTGCAGCAAAGACCAAATTAAATCTGTGAAGCAGTCCTTCATGCCTTATCTTGCCTTGCCTTGCGGCATATAAGGGTGAAGCTAAACGAGCGTAATTTTTTGAGTTGTTAGTCCCGTATTTTGAGTCCGTTTCATATAAAGGCTGAGGTCATAGACAATGCATTCCCGGATTTTATATGAAACGGACTCAAAATTCGCGACTCACAACTCACAAAATAACGATCGTTTCGTGAAACACGCTTCACCCTAAATGTACATGTCAATCGTTGTTGTGAACAGATACCGGTCGGTGGTAGGGCCGTGTGCGCGCGCGTCCCTATCGTGCGCCGGGCAGGGCGCACTGCTCGCTGCGGAGCGGCCGCGACACGCCAACCTGCTGGCGCTCGTGCGCGACGCGGTGGCGCGCCTGCCCAACGGCGAGGGCACCCGCCACGACGTCCTCACTCTACTCAAGTGTGTATACTATACCATACTAGCCTGGCTGCTCGCCGCGGAGCGCTACCTGCTCGCGCCCAACGGAGAGGGCCACGACCCCACGACGAGAAAATGAAATTCATACTTGATGGTGAAATACAGGGTGAAATTGATATCATTAGCATTAGGATTATTTTAAACTAAGAGTCTACTCATCAAACTGAACTACTTTTACTATGGGAGCAATCCGATCAGGGGTGCGATTTTTGAAGTTTATACTTTGAACTCATCAGTTGAAAATGTCAAAATTACTATGGAGATATGCATCTTTCCACTGCTGATTTGACTTTCAAAAATCGCTCTCCTGGAGTATGATTTTTGAAAGTCAAATCAGCAGTAGAAGGATGCATATCTCCATAGTAATTTTGACATTTTCAACTGCTGAGCTCAGCGAATGAGTTTCAAAAATCGCACTCCAGAGCAAAAAAAATCAGCTGAAATGCATACTCGTCTCAAATGTATGCAACAGCGGATTTATTTTTGCTCCGATCAGTTTGCTCCCATAATAAAAGTTGTTCAGTTTGATGGGTAGAGACTTAGTTTAAAAGGATGCTAATGATATCAATTTCACCCTGTAGTCGATCGGGGCAATTCCGTCAGCGGGGTAATAGGGATGATGAAAAACAAAAATTATTACTTTTTTAAAAACTCTGATATCTTAAACACTAAAGTGAAATTGATTTTTGAATATCTTTAAATTTAGCCTTTTTCTGTAATTCGTCACAATATATGGATTTCCAGAATCAGTCATCATCCCTATTACGTCAAATGGCTATAACTTTTGTTCTATAAGCTCTTATCCAGTAGATTTAAAAAAAGCTTAATTCTTCGATGAAAACCTACCTGCACGTCGTCGTGTCGTCGCTGCTGAATAAGAGCTTGTACAAAAAAATTATAATGTAATTACCCCGGTCACGGTTTTTTAAGGCCATAGGCCAAACTATTAATCAAACTATTAAACTGAACAACTTCGGGATTATTAAAAGAAATCTGCTAATAGTCAGAGTTATTCTAAAAATATCATTCTCAGATTATCCATATTTCACTTGCAGTGCCCAAACTCTTTCTAGCGCGACGGGTAGTGAACTCGTCGCAATTATAATACTACAATACATGTTTATTGATAAAGTATAAAATTGATGCAGAATGTCACAATGGATCGCGCCGTGCAACGAGCAGGCGCTCCTGACCGCGGTCTCGTCGGCGTTGGACAGACTACACTCGGCCAAGCGCGACCCCATGGTCAAGTACGACCAGAGGAGTGCCGTGTGGACGTACCTACATAGACACAGGTATCGTTTTCAGACAGCGCAGCATTTTGCAGTACATTTTGCATGGCCAGTGTTTATTTATTTTATTTTGTTATCTTCAAACCAACAATATTCATCTTTACTTTTGGAGTACAGTTATTATTTATTAAAATATCATTTACATGTATGTATAATGTTAACTACGGAGCGGTAGAGCCCTTGTTCAGACTTTAAACGTTACCTTCTATCTTTCTATAACGTCACGCCTTTTTCCCAGAGGGTTAGGCAGAGACCACAGGGTGCGCGCCATCCACTACGATTCTTATATAACTCTTTCGCCACATTCACATCTATGCATCACTTCATACATGCCCGTCGGTTTTGAGTACTGCGCACCTCCCCATTTTGTAGGAGGCAACCATAGAGAAATTACGCGCTCCCCTAGGGAGGCAACCGATTTTAGTGTTGAGTGTGACAAACCGTGCAAACGGTTTTGTGGAGCGTTGTTTTCTACAATACATTGGTTGATGTCTCATACAGGAGCGAGGAGGATTGGAGTAAGACGAGCAGTGCCAGAGGTCGCGGCAGTAAGGCCGCCGCCGCTACTCCCGCCGCGCCTCGCCACGCTCACAGAGAACCTCAACACCTCACACCACCACACCCTGTGAGTTGATTCTTGAGATGTTTTTATCTGATCTGATAAATCAGTTCTCCCTTTGATAACCTTTCTTTATACTACAGTGATGCGTATGGTGGTTATTTAAAAAAAAGGCTTAAAAATAATGTTGAATAAGTACTAAGTACTAAACAGCTACTAAATCAGAAACGGCGAAGAAAAACATCGTGAGGAAATAATGCAAACGCTGTACGCACCACGCGTGCTAATTCGCATTGGGCAATGGTGGTGAACGACCTCCTGGCCTACCCTTAGGTACGCCTGTGCCCTGCAACGTGACGTATACGTACATATTTTAGCGGGTCACAACTTTCACTATGAGACCAGCATCGAATTCGCGAAAAAAAGAATTCATAGAAAACGTCAATGGCGACTCAACCCAATTGCATCAGAACAGCGGACTCTTATTTCGCGATCCCTTAGAGAAAGTTGTTCAGTTTGACGGTCTGAAGCATACCCTAAAGAAAGCAACGCATTTAAGTTTACACCCCATGTGTTGCTGATAATGATGAGTACTAAATCTAAATCCCACAGATGGACCTAGAAGTCGGAAGCGTAGAAGAAGTAGTAGAAAACGGATCCGACACAGACGTGGACGTTGACGACAGCGGATCCCCCTCCTCCGTGCCCCACCTCTCCTCCGCCCAGCTCCTCATGCAGGCCACCCAGGCGAACCACTCCAAACACCTACACCTCCACTCCAAGCCCAAAGGAAAACTCATCGCGGTATCCCCCCATAAAGCCAAACACGTCATAGCCAAGCCTGTGATACCAGCCAAACAGCCAACCTTAATGACACAATCCGCTAAACAAGCCAGCTTAATGACCCAGGCCTCTAAACAAGCTAATTTAGCTGCTCAAACAGCGAAACAAGCTAATCTGATAACTCAAGCTGTTAAGCAAGGTCAGGCTAACCCGACAAAAACAAATGTGCCACCTCAGTCGGTAAAACAAGTGACTGCAACTCCGCAACCAAAACCGGCAGTTACCCAACAATCAGTGAAAACAATAACCCCGGTAACAAAACCACCTGTCGCCACTCCATCACCGAAACAAACAATACCTACTGCACCAAAACCGAACCTAATGGCACAGTCGGCGAAACAGGCGAACGTTATCGCCCAGTTGACTAAACAGACGCTAGCTAAACAGGGCAACGTGATTCAATCCAAACAAGTGAATGTAGTAAAACCACCAGCCCAATCACCCAAGAGCTGTGCTAAACAAGTCGCCCCAGCAAAGGTTCCGACTCCCAAGGCGCCGAAGCAAGAAACTCAGAAGGTGGCTCAAGTGGTTAAATGTGTTACTTCAGTAGTACCACCACCGCATAAGTCGCCGTTGATCAAACAGAGACCTTTGCAGAAACAAGTTGAAGCGGTTCAGGCAGCGGTAAGTATTGTTTCTTTGTGTTACAGAGTGGTCAGCAACGAAAGTTGTTTTACTTTTCTGAATCTTATTGTCATAGTAATAAAGGTGTCAATGTTTATCAAGTTTCTCTGCTTGCAGATATCAGCACCGAGTGTTTTGAGCCAACAGACATCACTGACGACGACAGTGGTGCAACAACCCATCGCTACAGTGACTATACAGAATCAGAACAAGGTATAAAATAACTTCTGTTATTTTTAGATCATTATAAAAAATCTATTAAAAACCTACAAATCTTATCTTCATCATTGATTGCACAATTGACATGTTTAGTGATTTTTGAGTACCTACTTAAGAAAAGTGGAGCGGTTAGATCACTATAAAAAACTAGGTATGCAATGAACTCGAAAAATTGCAGATTCTCGAATAAATATCTCAGAGCACTTTGGTCTTAGTATTGCCACCACGCTGATATGTCTATTCGAACAAAAATGTGCTCAGATTGTACATGAGATCCAGTTCTTTTATTTTTGATTGATGGTTATGCGTTAATTTGTGCATTATTAAAAATAGTTGTTACATTAAATATATTTTAGCAGATGGTGCAAGGCACGCGGTCTCTGTTGATCAGACCACCGGCAATTCAAACAACAGTTACTGCCGCACTCAACGCCGCGACACAGGTTTGTAAAGAATTACTTAAAAGGACCGTAATTGTAAACTCGCACAATCTTACTATAATAATTATAATTATATAATCCTACTAATATTATAAACGCGAAAGTTTGTAAGTATGGATGGATGTTTGTTACTCTTTCTCGTTAAAACTGCTGAATGGATTTTAATGAAACTTTACAATAATATAGCTTATACATCAGAATAACACATAGGCTACAATTTATAACGAAATTGTGTGAATTGTCCAGACGAAGTGCAGACGAACTAGCGGGCACCAGCTAGTAGTCACTAAATAAAACGTATTGAAATAACTTTCAGATGGCAGCGAACCAGCGGCGTGGTGTAGTCAGGGTGTTAAGTCCCGCCACACCAGCCGCCGGCAAATCTCTTATTTCACCACGAGCGCTTATGCAGCAAGGTAAGCAGACACTTCACTTCCATATTAACGTCTTAAGGCGCCGAGCACACTACCGATTTTTACCCGCCGAGTTCCAAACTGTATATTAGTCACGGACAATGAGTCCGCAGATAAGAAGTCCACCGTCTGCTCAGTGTGTTATAACAAAGATTACTAGTTATTTCCTAACAGATACATCACTTCTTAATAATCATTTACTGCCAGATGGTACGCGCGAAAATTTATCTAATGGCGCTTTTCTCAGCGTTAACAACGCTTCGTAATATAACGTAAACGCTACGTAAAACTACGTAAATAGGCCGCGGTTCGATTCCTGGCCTGTACCACTAACTTCTTCGGAGTTAATGTACGGTTGTATTTATTATTTACTAGCTCGTGAGGGAAAACATCCTGAGGAAACCTGCATTCCCGAGAATGAAAAGAAATACCATAAATTCGGAGATATGCGTAAAATATGGGTGAGCTTGGGGCGAACACAAAACGACCCTTGCTTGCCCAACTACAAATAAAATTAAAAATATTACTTCGTGCAGCGCGCAACGTATACGACGATGCCGTTTGGAGCGAGTGGCAGAATTCATACAAGCGCATCACTTACGATGTGCCAAGGTGTAGGTTCTTTATCTCGTGACGGAGGCCTGCTAATACGTAGAAACTTATCGTGATGTCCTTATGATAAAAATGGATTCCTAGTCGATTTCGACAAAGTGACTGCAAATGTTTATTAAAAAATACTCAGGTACGCGGCTGGGTACGCGGGATAATTATACGTTTTGGGCTTCTTATTAAGTAGTGTAAGAAGCCTGAAGGAATTATTCGCTTCCTAAGACACCCGATTATGTTAGTGGTATTGTAAGCCGGACACCACTCTTACATTCCAGGGTAATCGAGAGATGCTATAAGATGTATTCTATTGACAGGTATACCTACAACAAAGAAACGGACTGCAGTTGCTGATGCAGCTTCTCTTACGACTTTAGCACAGGTATTTAAAGCTAAAACTACAACTATTACGATACATTTCATATTTGAGCTGTATCAAATACTTGATAACTTTTTTCAGACCGCAACAAACGCGACCACGGTAGTTAGTAGCGTTCCCACAGCCGTGACGTCATCAGTGACCACCCGTACAGTACAACTGGCAGGAGGCCGTACTGTTCAGTTGGCTGCAAACCAAACCGTCCACTTACCTGGTGGACAAGCTGTCCAACTTAGCTCCGGACACACGCTTCAGCTCTCCTCTCTACAACTACCCACGCATAGTGTCCGCCTGCCTAGCGGACAAACTGTCCAATTAGCATCCCCTCAAGCCGTCCAAGCGATAAGAGCCGTATCCTCAGCGGCAGTGAAAAGCCCAACACCGCGCGCTCTACAATCATCACCCACCGTCAAACCACAGACTAACTCCACTGTACAAATACCAATCTCAACTGTCCAATTAGCCGGTCAAACCGTTCAAATCGCTGGACAAACTGTCCAGCTAGCTGGTCAAAGTGTCCAGTTAACTGGTCACACAGTCAAACTGCCGAGCGGACAAAGTGTTCAAGTTGCTAGTCAAAGTGTTCAGTTACCGAGCGGTCAAACCGTTCAGTTAGCTAGTGGGAATGTGCAATTGGGACAGAATGTTTTGTCGAATCAAAGTGTACAAATGCCGAGTGGTCAAAGTGTTCAATTAGGATCGCAGACAGTTCAACTGGCCGGTCAAACAGTGCAACTGGCCGGTGGGCAAACGGTTCAGTTGCCCAATGGCCAGACATTGCAACTAGCGAGTGGGCAAACGGTGCAGTTGTCCAGTGGGCAAACGTTGCAGCTCGCGAGCGGGCAGGCGGTGCAGCTTGCTAACCAACAGGCGCAGAAACAAGCTCAGATCATACGAAGTCAAGCGTCGGGGGATAAGACTGGACAACCTATCGTTGCTAAACTACTTACTAATGCACAGGTAAGTTTTGTTTTATTTTAGTTATATACTTGAATAATAATGACACATTAATTGACCTAAACTATCGTAGAGAGTTAAAAAGTAAAACTTACATGCTTACAACAATTTATTTAAATTTATCACTTTTTAAATGTTTGTTTTTGGCGTTAGTGGTTTTTTTTTAATTTGAAATTTAATTTAATGTTTGTTTTGGCGTTTGTGGTGTCGTTTTTAGATTTGTTTGTTTGTATCATTATGAAGCGTTGTGTCTGTGCGCGTTTAAAATATGTCGTGGTGTGCTGTACGTGTCTACCTCGCCCCCCACCAAAAGTGGCAGATTTTTTTTATCCGTGAATGCGCGCCATGCAAGGTCCTTTGTTAAATGCTTTAAGTTCATATCCGATCATCATCAACTTTATTTCACTTCGATCAAAGACATCAACTACTCAAACAAACCCTTTTTTACTGGAGTACCGGTAGCTTTAAAAAGTCAATTGTTTCGGAACCAGTCAAAACTACTCCGATTTTCATGATTTTTTTTATAACGTCTGTAATCTAAAATACTACAACCTTTGTAGTTTTAAAATTGACGCTCTTAGTCATGTTATAAATTTTAGACTTGCCTTGAGCGACCTGGAAGTCCTTAAACCGACTTCGAACCCAGGTCGGTCGCAGTAAGGAGAACATGATCAGGTGGGGTTTCTCGGATGCGCAAAATTGTGTGACTTGCTTGTGTGGAGCTCCAAAGACGATGGCCCATCTCACATCGTGCCCTGCGTGCCCTAACACCTGCACGCAGGAGGAGCTCATGACAGCTAGCGACGGTGCAGTATCGGTTGCCCGATTCTGGCAAGGTACTATTTAACGACTTTGTTCAGAATTTGAAGTCGACACTATAAGAAGAAGATATCAAAAGTTGTAGCGCCGTTTGAAGAATTACGCCCGCGCCTCCTGGCGACGTCGCCTTTCCTTTACGACCAAAACGACGCTATGCTACGTACTATAAGGTTTATATTGGTGATACTTTGACAATCCGCCACTGCCACACGTCACTTCTATATAAACAGCACCTTCGAATGTTTTAACTACGCAGATATTTTGACGCAAATTAACAGTTTGATCTCCAACTGTGGTCTGACCATATTTTTTAAATATTCTACATCAATAAATGTCTATTTTGTACGTAAAAACTGTAATTAAAAAAAATCATAAAACAAAGCGTCAATTCTTAAACTGTAAAGGTTATATATAGTATTTTAAATTACCTACATTTAATAAAAAAACAAATCGGAGTAGTTTTTACGGGTACCGAAATAAATACCTTCAAGTTCTTACTGCACTGTTTTCGTATGTCAAGTTTTGCTTGTCAACGACTTACGTTACGTGGTTAAAAGTAATGTAACTTGCAGGGCGGCATGATATCGTTGGAGGGTGGAGTGCCGATGCCGATGGGCGCGCGCGCGCTTCAGGTGTCGGGCGTGCGCGTGCTTTCCCCGCACGCCGCGCGCGTCTCGCGCCCGCTGCTCCTCACCGCCGCCAAGCCGCTACACAACATCATACTACAGGTAAACACTTGGTAACCCACTAGTTATTTTGTTTACGTATAAAGAAAGAAAACATGAAAAAAAACGAAGCATAGACCTTAAAAGAGGAAAGGCGGCCTGAAACAAAGGAAAACACCAAATCCCGTTTGGCCTACAAAACTGGTAAATTTGAATTTGAATTTTATAAGAAATGCTACGATAGAAATGGATAATTTCCATTTCCTTGAGAAGTATGATATTCCTCCTAGTTTGTGTTTAATTTTAGCTATCATACTCTTTGTATGTGTTCTTTGATCATACTCATTCGTTAGTTGTGAAATGACTTGAAACGAATACACATCGTCACGTAAGCAATGTCTTTTGAAGAATCGATTTTTAACAGATCTATTGCTGTTGCGCTGTTCCCGAGTAATAATTCATAATATGTGAAAGACTTTGGCTATGCCTGTATGTTTTCCTTTTATTGTTTATATTCCTCAAATTTGCTTGCTGGATGTCAGAACTGAACTCAGTGGTAAAATTAAGCAATTTTTCATCATTTTCGAAGGCTTCTAGTTCTTATAGTAATTAATTTATGGAAAAAACAAAACATCGGGACATGGCAGAGGTAACAATGGTATATTGTATGGTAAAACATATTTGCTCTAGTGCAATTATAATAAAAATACTGTTTCCTCCCTGGATAATGATTTCCTGGGAGGAAACAGTATGTTTACTATATTTGTATGGACTGAACGGAACCCGCCTTTCCTCTGAACAACTAAATTAAAAGAAGAAGACAAATAGGTGATGGGGGTACAATCTGTAGGTGGAGCACTGATCATAAATTGATCGGACACCAACTATAGGTAAAACACCCCATCATAGTTGATGCTGTTGGGAGGGGTGGCAAGAAGGCTGGTGGCGTTGCCTCTTGGGATGGCGATGCTTTCATTACAGGTTGTCCGAGGTACGCGTCAGTCTTCTTATCACTTGTAACGCCGATCAGCCTGGAAGCTATTGGTTGGTTGGTTGAAGACGTTAGATTTTTATTGTAATCGGCATTTTGTGTTTACTAATTTGTCATTATAATTGCAGCAAAGCGATGGTAGCGCTATTCGAGTGACATCCACGGGAGGTGCTGCTACATCACAAACTATAGTTTTAAGTAATATTGGTAAGAAATTGTCACCTTATTACTCACTATGTCAAAACTTTAAGGTCTAAAATTGATCAAACTTAAGAATGAGTATAAACGCCGAATAATTGATTTTAATTACAGGAGCTCAAACAGTCACGACGTCTTCTACTTCGGCGCCCGTTTTGAAATTGCAACAGGTAAATATTATTATTTTGATTGTTTTATAATTGTAACGTACGCCGTACGTTCCTTTTCGTAACGTAGAATATTAATCAAAAGACGATAATATCTACATTGAGGTTTTAAACATTACCCTCCTTCTGGAGCAGTCGGGGAAATTTTGCGAGCGCTTAATATCGTAGCATAGTATCGTCGTAATTGTAGTAATCCTTAAAATTTTTGAGTTAGAATATTCATAGTTTTTACCCCACTGCGCCGGAAGGAGCAATTAATACCATATAATTTATTGAATTTTTTTAAACAACATTAATTACACTTTATAGGTGAACCCAATACAACAAGTAAAGCTACCGCAGGGAATTAGGATCCAGCAGGTGAATTTTGTTAATCTGCATGGTTTGACAGATGGTTTGGAGTACTTACTCAGTTTGAAACGAGTGAACTTTTTATTGATTTTCACATAAAGTTTTACATACCTACACTACATTATTAATATGCATGAGCTACACCTTTCGCGTTGGTGTCCCCCACATTTTTCGACGTGGAATCGAATTAATCCGGCCTAATGTCTATATCAACTGTTTAAAGATAATAATTTTTGTGGTAGGTAACTGTTTAGCAATAATTTTGAAGCCTAATGTGACATTATAAAATGCATAGTATTTTGAAAACCCGCGTTTTGGGATGGGGTTTCACTGATTAAGCTTCGATTCCGCGTCGATAAATGTAAGAGGACCATTTTACCTACAACATACATTTGCTGCACGAAAGAAGTAATTTCACACCGGCCGGTAGCCATTCAAACTCATAATATTGCTAGATTTATTGATACCATAAAACTTATAAAATGTAACTTGCTTGAAATAAACAAGGTTTATAAGGTGTTAAGATTTCTAATATTTGCAACTAACTATGAATTGTTAAATTTATATTTGTAAATATTGTATAAGACGATCAGTTCAGTGGCAGTGACTAGAAGAGAATGATGATTTTAATCACAGTATTTTATGACAAAAGTAATTAATTCTACTAGTACTATTGGTGCATTTTGATATAAAATTAAAGACTGAAAAATTTAGATTCGGTCGGGACGTACCCGCAACCTGTCAATCCGGGTCTGTACTGTCGTCATATTCGGTAGTACGTCAATTTTTTTTGGAGTGCTGAATCGAAAACCGTTTCGAGATAATAATGTTCGAGATTTTAAAATTATAGATATAAATTAAATATAATACCTGCTAGCTGGAATCTCAGTTCTTCACTAAGATATTTGCTTACAAACTTTCACCGCCGTTTTCACACCTTTGGGAGTTGAATTTCCAAAAACCATTTTTTGTGAGCACCTAGATGTCAATAGAATCCATGCCAAATTTCAAGTTGGCATTCTTTGTCGTTTTGGTGATTTCGTATTGAAGTGTGAATTTGCATAGATCCAAGCCAATATGACTTGTAGGAAAAAAGGTTCACATTTCTGCCACAGCGCGCTGCAATCGATTTGAATGTTCTCACCACCCACTTCTTATAATTCCTCTAAATGCTTGCGCGAGCTTAGGCTTAGGTCAACGTCAATGTCCAGCAGGCTCGCCTAAGCTTGCGCAAGCGTGTGGAGAAATCATTACATAGCCAATACTCTTCGCAATACAATAAATACAGGATGTATTTATTATAATAACCTTTACCAACTACATGAAAATACGTATCGAATAATGTACCTATTACTTCTTACAGCCGGGCACAAGTGCGACAGTGCCGACATCTACCGTTCGCAGCGTGCTCATGGATGGACAACAGCTGAAGCTCGTTGGAGGGCGGCACGTTCTCGCCAGGATACTCCGCCCGGCCCACCCACCGCCGCCGCAGTGAAGAGGTTCATATCTTTGTATTAATTTCGGTATCGGTAGGACTAGGGGGGTTTGTATCTTTGTTAACAGTTCTCGGAAATTTCACAAATTAGGACAGATTTAAGTTAACAATATTTGAGCATTGGCTACTTAGCAGAAAAGTTAAGCTGTCTCTGTAACATGCTTCAATTTAAAGGAGGTTAAAACAATAGCTTCATCTTATTGGAAATTATTTAACAATATAGCTTTACAGCGATTGTTTGTTTTCTAAGATCTTCGTTGTAGAATATTTAGAAGTTAAGGGCTTATTATTTTGTTCTTATTTTCGGAATGTTAAGTAATATAAACTATATATGTTCATTTTCGTACTAGTAGCATAGCATTGCATATTATATATATATTATATAATATATATATAATATTATATATTATATATAGATATTCTGGAAACTCAAAATATCCCCCTTTCACTAGTAGTACCGAAACTCTATCCAGTGTGACGGGGAGTGAGCCCGTCACCGCTTGTAATGGACACTGAATACATGCCTCTACATTGAAGCTGCAGGTTTTCCTCACAATGTTTTCTTTCGCATAAAAGCCAGTAGAGTGTTCAAATCAGGACTGGAAATTTATATCTGTTTTTATTTATTAGTAAAGATAGTTGGGACAAAAATGAGAGCATGTAAATATGTATGTATATATTGTTTAAAAATGTGTATTCGTTTTCGTAGAATTGCAACATTAAGTTGTAAATTTTATTGTTTTAATGTTGACATGACAATTTATTGAGAATTTCTCTTGACTTTCATCTCAATTATTGTTTATTTATAAGGTCATAAGAAAACCAGTATTTTAGATTAATTTTCAAAGAAGAATCGTTAGGACGGAATTGGTTTGATTTGAGCCGATTTATTGACTCAAATATTTAAAACGTGGATTAGAGAGATTGTAAATTAAGTCTATCATATTTTATAAGAATGTTATGATATTTATTTTAAAATATTATTAGCAAGGAATGGAATGTTTTTGTTTTATAAAGTAACTCAAAGAAAACTTTTATCGTACTGTAAATAATTTACTTATTATACTTATTACTTAGTCCTATTGTAATAAAATAAGTGTATGGAATATACATATAAGTCATTGCTATAAGTCGGATTTCATTTAATTTTATTTCAACCCCAAAGTATTTAAATGCATTTCCTAGTGAATTGTAATCGGGCACGCACTAGTTCTCGATTTGTGGTTAGTTTTTATCTTGATATGTGGAAAGATTTTGATATTAGACGAGTAACAAAACACCCGAGTAATGTTAAATGGGGAGAGGGTCTAAGAACATCAAACTGGTCAGTTTCATGTTCTTAGACTTTAAATCATTAAAATTTCAACATAGAATAGAATTGTTACATATAAAAGTGTAGTACCGATTAGACTCTAATGTATGGAACAGCAAATATTTGTTAGTTTATTTCGATTTTGCTTTCATAGTTAAAGTTATTCAGTTTTATGGTCTAAGTCTAAGCCACCTCTTTCAACATTACTAAGGTGTTTTGTTACATCCTGTAAAAAAAGTTACTCGTGGTAACAGAAGCCTATGTGCTTTCTCGCAACATACAGATAGACATACACAATTTTGGGTTTATAATAATATTAGTGTGGATTTGAAAATTTATATAAAAAATAAAGTAGGTACTACGGTGGGAAAACATAATTTATTCATTACTTATGTACATGATTGTGTTGTCAGCAAACATAAAATTGACACTGCTAGACGCATCAAACCGAAATCTAGTTTAATGCAAGCTATTATTAATTATCAAACTTAACTCTAATAAATACATTAGTGTGCGGATCTTTGCATGATATAAAATGTTTCTAGCATGATCGATAATATTATTTTGTTATTATAATTAATTATATTCAAACATTTCCGTTAAACAATAGGCTGTTTGATACACAAGGCGGTATTTACACCAAAGTTCCGAAAATATGTCTAATATTGAATATCCTTGTTTGATATTCAGTTGACTACATGCCTCAGCAAACTAACTTGAGGTTAAAGCAAAGCAAACTTATTATGGTTACTATAATCCTTGTTAATATCGCCTTGGTAACAATCACCTGACAATTCCTACTACAGGGTCAACATTACTCGAAGATACTACAAAGGTATCACAATTGAATTACACTACTGTAACAATCCCCACTCCACCTTCAAAGTCGCGTAAATATCTGTCAAATAAGTACAACATTTATTCACTTCAATAATTGCAATTATTTAGACAGATATCATCTCTACTGTCGACATCGTAAAAGACAATCTTTAAAATGACAATTCGTATTGTAACATTTACCAAAATGTTCTTTACAAAATCCGACAATATTATGTAAGTTTCACATTAAATATACATTACATTGAATCACACATTATCCATTAGGTATTACGCAATATTATATCAGCACGTAAATAATTATTGGCGTTACCAAAGCGGGTTGCAAGGAATAGTGCCGTTATAAAAAATACTTTTTAAACGCATTGCAATTGTTACTCTTTAGTAACAACTCATTCCTATATCAGTCTTATATCTATTTAAAAGGAATTATACACGTAAATAAAATAATTAAATAGTTTAATGATAAAATATGACATGGAAACACAGATAATATTACACCAAGATTGATATTGATCTTATTCTATCGCCAGACTACTATAAAAAAGAAAAGATTACGCTTATCGTGTAAGTACATTTATTTATACCACAGGGTTTCATTAATACTGTCGAGTCATAGCCGAACCTTTCAGAGATATGATATACATAGCACGAGACGTCGAACACTGCTAATAAATATTGGAACTAGCGTGAATGATGCAGTACGTTACTCTAATGTCAATGATTGAACGTAAACTTTCAATGACTACGTAATTAAGTTAACTAGCAAGCTCATGATTATACTATTCTAACGTATGTTCCTTCGATTGCGAGAGATATCCAATAAAATACATCATAGATTATAATTATTTTGTAACAAAAATAATTTTTAGCAATTTGGCATTCGACTAGTACGACGTACCTAATTTACAATCGAATATCTAGTGTGATTACAAAATATACTTAGATATTATATCGTATCTCTGAACGAAGAATCATTCTCCACCTCTAGGCCTTCTTGCGCCGGTGTGTTGCGGAGGCCTGTCAAATCGTATATTATATACAAACAATAGGCACTGAAAGTTTGAAATATGATCGGTATGTCAAACGGACAGAGGCCGTGACGAGCCCGTGTTCTGTCCTTAGATGCTACACTGCCGGCTAAATCATTACAAGGTGCGTCGAATGCCCCAGTGTACAACGTTTTTACTTTCCTTTGTTACAAAAAGGAAGAATCTAATCTCGAAAAAAAAATTAAACAATCTTTTTGTTACTGCGGTAAACTACCAATTATATTTTGTCCCCAATGCATATTATTCGTATGATATGTACACGAGGCATTCGTTAAATGGGTTGTATAACAAGCTGCAAGCGTAAAGACGGGAGGGTTTACTCCTCGACGTCTTCAGGGTTTTCAGCCGTCAATAGATTTGTGTTATCATCCGCTTGCAAGTCCGCAGTCAACTTCTGAAACAATGCGCTAAGGTTACACAAAGACATAAAGACTATGTTGACACGGAAAATATTTTAAAATCACAGGTGGAAAGACAAGTTAGAGATTGTCGAGGACTCTGTTGGCTTTGCAGTCGCATTGCACTTATTTACATAATGTAACAGTTTCACCTATTGATCTTATGTCGCCAACCTCTGTCGTATTATTATTTGTTTTATCTATTCCTTGAAATTGGCAAGTCTTTCAACAATAATTTGATTCTAATCAGTTGGTTACTTCATCGTTTGCGAGTCAATGTTTTACATAATCTTTTACGTATTGCATTATGCAAATTTAGCGTTGTAATGCGAGTCTTTGCCAAATGAATCGCTAACCTATCTACCGATTAACTTTCGTTCTTAAAAATAGAATTTGCTGAAACAAACCAACATAATTTTTTTGGTGGTTACGTTACTCCTTTTTCCTTTAGCAAAGAAAACTGGAAAATGTAAATTAAACTATAACCTTACTATAACAGACAAGCCTAAATGTGGTCGTACGTCGACCTGTGTAGACCAGGGCCAAGAACATTGGTCTCATTGTCCTATGGTTACAGACAACTCATACTTATTTCCATCTTGCTCTCTGTTAGTAGGAACAATATAACGACGCAACGTTCAAAGTTCCGAACCATACGATTTGTAAAAGTGCGAGAATCAGAAGGTATTGTTCTACAATTTGTAATGAACAACCGACTATGATTGAGATTCAGGCACGAAATTTGAGTTTGAGTTCGAACTTCCGTACCTATATCAAAATCCATTCGTTCGACCCTATTCAAACTCAACTCACGTTCAAAAGATGTCTGTGACTCTCTGTCTCAGACTATCGATTCCACCTTAGCCACCCTCCGATAGGAGATGGCACGACAAGAAGAAGAATAAAATATTGTTTGGCTTGTCAATTTCACTAAATGCTACCATCCGAGTTAGGAGTTTTTAGTACATTTCCCGTAAACTACCTAGTCCCGGGTTGATGGTAGTGATGGACGCTCAGCTTACTACAATCAACGCAATTACTCACTCCGATCTGTGCGGAAGCTCCCTGCCTCCGCTTGCGACGCTTCACCGCCAGGGCCAGGAGTAGCACGAGCGCGATGGACGAAAGCGCGGCCACCAGCAGCGGCAGCAGCAGGTTGTCTCCCGGAGAGTAGCCCTGCACATCAGAACACTTGGTTACACCAGGGTACACCACAGATTACAGTTACTTCGTAACAGATACATCACTACCTTAGAAAACGATAAGTTAATCATAGTGTAATTAAACTAGTTAGCGCGCTCGGCGGTGAGCGGGGGCCGGGGGGAGCATGTCCCAGTACCAACTTACCTGCGCGCGGTACCGATACTGCCGGTACCTTAGGTCTCTAAATTCCGTTGTTCTGAGCTATTTACTAGCTTTCGCTTGTGAATCTGGCCGTCTAGATTCGAGTCTCCAATCCCACGAAAATTCAGGTATAAAAAGGATAACAATTTTCTAGTCGGACCGTAGGCTTTCGAACGAACACGTCGAAAGACGGTCCCGAAACCCTATCCTAAGTCTTTTTATCTGGATTATCTTTTATGAACCCGGCTATTTTTTAAAGTTTTGTAACTGTATACTCTCTGACTACCCCCTCGGAGCGGATACGGAACTGACATCGATTTCGCGAAAAAAATATGCTGTTTCATACAAAACTGTACCTACTGTACTGAACAGCTGATTTAAAAAAATCTACTTTTTCTCCATAGTGAAGTAATGATTATATATTGTTGATCTTTAAGTATATAATACAGTTTAGACCATCAAACTGAACAACTTTAGACTCTTAAACAACCTCTTAAAATATTACTAGGGTGTTTTGTTACACCCTGTAAAAAACCTTCATTAATAGACTGAAAAATACAGGGTGTAACAAAACACCCTAGTAATACTTAAGGGGGTGCTTCAGACCATCAAATTGAACAACTTTCACTATTTATTTTATTTTATTTTTATTTTATTCATTTTAGGAAAACTTACGGACTAATTACAGGATAGTAGGGTATCAACATTTTTATAAAACAACATTGCCAACTAAAAGTTTCCACAGATAAATTTCATTCGTTTTACACACGTTTGTGTGTAAAAAAAAAATACAAATTTGAATCAATAAAGTAATAAAAAGTTACATTACAAAAAGCTCCAAGTTTGCTGGTTTGTTGGTAGAGCCAACATCGAGAAAAAATATTAATAATCAGCTGTCCCATACAAATCAGCAGTGCCGACTCGTCTAAAAAGTATGGTACAGCAGATTTTTTTTATTTTTTCTCGATGTTGGTTCCATAATAAAAGTTGTTCGGCTTGATGGTCTAAACCACCCCCATAAGTATTAGGTAAGGTGTTTTGTTACACCAGTAGATTTAAAAAAAATACACAAATTAAACTGTTTAGAAAAATCTAAATCAAAAGGAATATAATTATAACGACGTAAAAAAAACTACAAAACCTACTTTTCAAAAAAATTATTATTGTTGTGCTTCTTATCAAATCGTGTTATGGTAATAATGTTGTAACCATTAAGTATACATTTCATGCAACCATTTTAATTCTTTACATTCCTTTCCCTTATAACAATGAAAACGAGTCTTACATTTCCATATCAGCTCTCATAATTTATCGTAGTAATTGTTACGAGCTAGACGGTCACGCAATTTACGTTAGCGTACGCTACGGTAAGTGGCGAATAGTAAACAGCCTACGTTAGATTACATCGCGGCTGGCTAGTGTAGCTACTTACCGTCCACTGGAAGTACGACGAGGTGTCGACGAACGGCCAACGCGCACCGTACCACCCGCTACCACCTGCCTTCGACACTGTCACTTCATCCGACTCGGTCCCAGTTGCCCCTGATTCTGGTTTCAGAGGCGGCAGTGGGAATACTTCGTCCTCTACCAACGCTTCCTTGAACTCCTCGTCATCATCCACAGACAAAATTGTATCCTTCAAGTCTCTCATTTTGGAACTCTCGCTCGTTATGGGCAATTCTGTCGCAACGGGGGTCCGTACCGTCGTTGGCTTCGTAGTTATCAATACGTCATCGAACACTTTAGGATTTTGCGTCACAGATTTTTCTGAGGGAACGTATCGTGAGTAATGTCTGAACACATTGATTATTGTAATCGGTTCCGGATTCACGGTTGGCCTTATGATGACCTCCCATGGTTTTTCCGACATGTTGTGATCCAGCAAACGAATGCTGCCAGATGGAGTCCCTATAAGTGGAATTTTTCCATCGTCTTCTGTCGGTATGGGCCGTATGGTGGTGGGAGAGGTGGAGCTCTTCCATGACCTCAGCGCAGGCATCATCCAAGATGGTGTAGTCGCTCTGTCGCTCGTCAGCGGCGGTGGCGTCGCCGTAGTTGTGCTAGTACATGTTTTAATTGTACTCGTTACTACTTTTGATTCTACCGTCGATAACACGTCTGGAATCATCTTTAGTTCTTTTTTCCTTGACTTCACAATGTCTCGCCCCGTCGGCGTTAAAGGCGCATTAGTTATAACTTCATGACTGCTCTGATGATTCCTACGAGCGTACAATGCTCCATTCATAACGTAAAGCGGAACGGACGCTAGAGCCAGCGCTACTATTATCCCGAAAAATACAAGTAAAACATATTTAACGGTGGATCTCCTACGGGAGCGTCGCACATGGATAGAGGGGCTATAGTCCCGGCCTTTGCCTTTGAGGCCGCTATTATTGAGCACCTCTTCCGTTTGCGGAAGTATGGTGTACTGGAGACTGTTCTCGCCGTGACGCACCGTCTTGTACATGATCGTGGACGTGGAGTACTTATCACGTAAAGAAACACTAGTTGTAACTCGTTCTCTATTCACATAGTCGTGTTTTCACTGAGGTGATGTGGCACAGAGGTGCGATTGTGACTCGGTTGCGCGACTCGTCAATTTGAGAGCGTCGGTTGGGAGATGTCGCGGCGTGTCGTGCTTTGTGCACCACTGTTGGCTTGCCGTTTGGCGTAGAGCCTGCGAGGGCGCATGCGTGACAACATTGAGCGGCTGCGCTCCCCTACGACACGGCTGTCGGCCCCAGCTTTGAGGTTATGACTTGGAGCCGGCTTCTTTCTACATCACACCGCTCGACAATAACAATAACATTACACAGACTCGTTAAGTACTTTACCTCGTTAGTGAGGTGCTGCTTCACTACCTGCTATCTTCCTGTCTGATGGGAGCTGTTACAAATTGTTCTTACTTGCCTTTTATATATTGTATAAAACCTAACATTTTTTGGGGTTCCAATTTAGTAAATAAACCTTAGGAACCCGATAGAGATCGGTGGAGCAATCTGGCGTGAACATAATGTAGTTAAGTTACGGTCCAATTTTGTTCAGAACCGTTGGCTAGATCGAATTTCTGTATGTACCTACCTACGTAATATTACTTGAGAGGAAATTTCATCCCAGTATTTGTTGAATCACTTGCTTGCATCCCCACAGACTTGAATGACCCCAGTGATTCACATGGCGACGTCACTTCGTGCATAAGGCTTCCGTCGGATAAAGTGCATGACTCAGAGATTTCCTGTAACTACCCAATATTTTATGCTGCTATTGAACATTGATGTGCACTTACGGAAAATTAATCATTTAAAATGAATGTAAATTTTACGTAGTTCTAACCATTTGCTGTATACCCACCTAGCCTACCTACCTCAGTATATATTATAAATAGAACTAGGTACGTGTTTTATAACCACATGTTGCAGGTTTTATTTGTACAAGATCAAATATATCTTGTGTTGCTGAAATAGTGTAGGAACCTACCTAATATAGCACTGCTGCTTCAGATGTTCTTTGTTCTGTTATTTGCTTTTTTATCATTGTATTATAGTTTATAATGAAACTAGCTGTTACCCGCGATTTTGTCTGTGTGAATTTTTATGCCTCAGTCTTTTCTCAGGGTTAAAAGCTATCTCAATAATTATAAAATTTCATCAAAAATTGTAAAAGCTATCTCAATTTTTTCATCACAAGCGGTATAGCCGTGGAAACGTAACAGACAGACTTACAGATACACAGGTAAGTACACTTTTGTATTTGCAATATTAGTTACTTAATTATGGTATGGAAAGGAATAATCCTAAGGTTAACTTTTCTTGATTACCACCTTTAAAAGATGCTGTAGCAAATTTTCTGACTACGCCGAATAGAATAACAGTAGTGAGTTTATATGTATGTATTATCCAGTAGACACTCAAAAGGTACATAGAGTTTCATAAGTTCATGCTAAAAATGGCATACTTCTGCTACTATAACATAAAATACAGCTTACCTACAAATTAATCTATTCCTAATGTTGAAGAATACGCACCACTTAATCCCTGCTCTGAACGCAATGCAATAACGAAAGCAAAAATAAAAAGTAAAATCGCCTACTTTACAGAGTTCGAAACCATTAAATTGCGTAAGTTGTGTAACTATTATGCTATTAGCTAGCAACTCGAGCGAACCGCGGGCATTCTAATCAAGATTACTTACAAAAAAAGGTGGACAAGGAGCATATTAACGAGTTTTTGTGTCCGGTCAAACTGCGAACACACCATACGAATACTAATTCACTTGACCTTGGACTTGGACAGAATCACGTTTCCTTTCGAAATTGGTTCGTGAATGCGATATTTTTAGAATAAAAGTAAAAAAGAACGAACGTCCAAACAAAATAAAAAGGGTTGGGCGAACGAATCGTCCCAGTTTTTGTTGGTCGGCCATCTTTTCACCTTCCAATTTGATTTGATGAAGCGTTTTAACTTCTACACTTGGATACCCCCTTTACCTTTACTCCGTCCGCAACTTCGAAGCGATAACTAAAGTTTTTATGATCACGGCGTTGATTATTGTTATTATAAGTACTTATGTCGTTAAACTTAATGTATTAACGTGTGAATCGATAAAATTAGATTGAACAGGTTTTATGAATTTGCTCAAGTATTCAGATGCGTATAGAAACATAACAATTGGTATATTATTCCGAAAATAAAGTTTTTAGATGCTAAAAGATACTTAATTAACACCAGAACAGAAATTCCTTTAGAAATGTGATGCTTTAAAACTTTAAGTATGAATGAAAAACACAACAAATATAATTATCTTAAACAGTCTTATACTTACCACAATACCTACCGCACTATACAGGGTGTAAAATTAAATGCGATTCATAGCTATATAGGGTGCTTCAGACTTCAGACCATCAAACTAGATAACTTTCACTATGGAGCCATAAGTTGCCATAAGATAGAAATAGAGAAAAGAATGTTTACCTATAGTTGTTACATAGAAAATTTCAATGGGCACTCGATGTATGAAACAGCTGATTTCTTTTGTGATTTCCAAGTTGGTCCAATAAAAATTGTTCAGTTTGATGGTCGGAAGCACCCCCTATAACCTAATGTATCTAACACAATTTTGCACCCTGTATTAGGAGGTACTTACATACTTATTGGAAAACTTTTAAAGATATATTAAATACGAGCGTTAACCCGTGACTTTGTCCGCACAAATTATATACCAGATTTTAAGTTAGATCATTAGCTATCAAACAAAAAAGTTTCATCAAAATCGGTTCAGTAGTTTTTGCGTGATGCTCGTTCAAACAAACAAACACACAAACAAACACCGAAACAAACACACAAACAAACAGACAGACAAAAAATCCAAAAATTGGTGATATGGAATCAGGAACACCTAAAAACCATATCGTAACTTTTTTTTGTTAATATCTTCAATGTACAGACAAACTTTCTGCTACAGTTTTATTATAGTTTAGATTTGTTATTTTTTTGTCGTTTAGCTTAATTTTTTGTTCTATTTTGTTCCTAAATTTTCACTAACTCTACTATTTTTGTTGTTATCCTTAATAACATGTTTTTTAAAAGACTTCAGTATAATGTTTAGATAGATAAATGTAATTATTACATTGTAATGCAAGTACCTTAGTATATCTACTTACTTCCTAATAACTGAAGGTACTTACAGATTATCAAATCAAATCAAATAATTTATTTCACACAAGATGTCCATTACAGTGTTAGTATACATTTATGGTATTTTTTTTTATTTTGTATCTGTATTTCATAGAACATCATAGTGCTATTATTTATGAGCAGAGTTCCGACATGGCTAGGCAGGTAGGTAACAGTGGAGTGGAACCGCGTACAACCAGAAGCAGGGACCCGAAGCATGCATCTACAAAACGAGCAAGACCTAAATGACAAACATAGCTGAGAAAATATTTATGATGAAAAATTCTCTGTTCCTGGAAAAGGTTGAGTTAACTATATGACGGCAGTTAGTTATACCGGCGGTGCGCCGTAGGGCGTCGTTTGCTCTAGTACAATGACATCGACAAAGCTGCTATTTTCGTGGACTTCTGGAACACGGCCAGCGCCGCGGGGCATCGCGTAAATAAACGCACATGACAACGCATGCTGCGCTCTCTTTGGACCGATTTCGACTAATTTAGTAGCGCCCTACGGGTGAACTATAGGGAAGCAATTGATGACAAATGTGCAGATAAATAACAGCCTTACGCAACTTTAACCTTCAGCAAAGATGTTGTGTACCCATAAAAAAGCGCTGGATATCAACACACGTTAGCAATTAAAAAATAATTACTGAACATTTAACAGAGTCTGTTTTGTTTGATATTTTTTCATCGATCGTTCAACAAAGCGGCGTCAAAGCGACAAACTACGACATTATTTGGCAAAAATTATGAGTAAAATACTTTAAAATAATCTACACAACCTTGAGGGTTCAAAGCACATCCTGTCAGCGAGTTTTACGAGTTCGCCTAAATAAACATTTCATGGACACGTGTTTGGCCACTAACTGGCGAGCCAATGCTCGAGACTGCAGCGAACGACCTCCTTTGTCGTAAAATCACCATTTACTGCCAAAGGAATATTGTTCTTTCATTTACTTACAAAACAATTTAGCCAAGAAACTTTATTTTCTACCTGCTGCGTTGTAAAGGTTTTTATTATTGTTTTTTCAAGCTCGCGCTTTCTAAATATTGTGTCGCCTCGATCCCTTGGGTCTTCAGATAAGTCCTTCGCTTATCTTATCCGTAAAGAAAGGCTGAGCTGAGCCTGAGATAACTAAATAAATAGTTCCCTACATTAACCCTTGAAAAAAATGTATTTAAGTAAAACCAATTTTTTCATTTACACAGTCTATTTGACCACAACGAAATTGCGGTCTGTGCCTTATCAAGATCACGAATTTGCTTCGTCCTAAGTCTGAATTATGGTCGGTAAAAACTTGCAGGATCAGTGCCTTATCGATGTGCGACACTCTTTTTCTTTACTGTACCGATTACTTAAATCCCACTTCTGATATCTAGACTAACTAAGTTTTAGAGGTGCGATTAGTTGAATTGTAGTTCAATTAGTGATTGAATGAGTGACGGTGTCGAGTGCATCGCCCGCTCGTGACCCTGGCTGGCCCAATGCCACGGAGTATCAGCTCATCAGCACCGTTGCGGGCAGTGAGCCAACGCGGGCCCTTCCGCGTGGCTCGCGAATCATCTTCTCACATATGCGCACTCATAGGGTTAAATAAAACTGTGCGGATGTTCTTTTATTTTTATCATTTCGATGTAGATTGAAAGCCAGGGTCAAAAAATTCTCCATGTTTGAATTAAAATTGGATCATCTTGTGCCAAGAACTGAGAGGCCAAACTTTGGCCTGTTGTAGGAACAGAGCTTTACGCCAAAGCCGTAACCTTCAATACATACTTTTCTCTCGAATTTCTATTTCAAAATCTATAAATTATAAGTAATTATAGGGTGTAGCGAAACACCCTAGTAATATTTAAAGCATGGTTTGGACCATCAAACTGAACAACTTTCACTTTAAAGCCTTTCACAATACTGCACTGCAGGACCGTAGTATCCTCAAATACATGAGATTCTTTTTTCGTTCTTTTCTCCGTAGGTAGTCAACGTTGTTCAGTTTGATAGTCTGAACCACCCCTTTAAATATTACTAGGGTCTTTTATTACACCCTGTATAAAATATGTAGGAAAGTAAGTAAGGTAAATTATTTTGAAAATTACAACAGTTTTCATTGTAAAATGATGTGACGGGCTATTTATCTTGGCGTAGACTCTCGCTCTTCTGGGAACGTTACAAGGATATTGTTGCTTTGCGGAAAAGTTGTCAACTTTTTTATTTCTGTGTCTCACTCACAAATTATATTTTCTATTACTATCCTTCCTGAAGTCGCACGTCATCTTGGGCGAGAGGATGAGGATGAGTAGCTATAAAATAGTATACTTTTAGACAAAGTAACACATGCGTGATGCGGTGTTTTAATCTTTTGTTTAACTCGCAGTTTGCCTTTTGTAATTAGCTGTACAAGGTAACTCGAGTACTTTATGGATGTAAATACCTTGAATGATGTCATTCGTGCGAATATATTCCCAGATTACCTAGGTCTTCCATTAACGAAATCATAATATGCTTAGTTTGTTAAACAATTTGCTCAATGCTTTGCTAAAACTATACATTAGATATTTATACAGACAAAAAAAAACGAGGGGAAATAATTATTTATCTATCGTCAAAAATCCAACTGATCGTAGGTACGACAACTTTTGATGGTCGTTCAAGCGCAACTTTATAAATTCCGGAGAGTTACACAACAGCTATCTACATCAACACAGAGTATCCGAAAATTTTACAATAATATTTGTCCGTATTGTACCTAGTAGTAAATTGTTTCTTAAAAAATGTCAATTGCTTTTACGCATTCGATACGTCGACGCTACGCTATAAAAGTCGTAGTCCAGCTACGGAACTTGTAGGTAATTGTATTAACGCGACAGCCTGATTGTTATCACAATCTAATGAAATACAAGGAATCTTAGTTATAATACGTAACTTACAGCAATATAGGCTACTACCATTATTATGTTTTGCTAAAGCTATTGTTGCCTACTAACATAATTTAACAACGTTTGCCGGTTAATGTACCTTACCTAACTCGGCTGTTGTTTATAGTGACTTAACTGACAATTAATAGACCGTTATTGGCAGGCAGGAGTGTTGGCATTGGCATAGGTTCAGGACGTTGAACCGGTCACATGCGTCGTATCAACCGCTGAAAGTGCAAGTGCACTGCGCACATAGTCTTATACCTACTGGTCGCTATAGGTATTAGCTGTAGATATCTGTATGTTTTACTTTACGATGACAAATGACAATCTAAGTCATACATATATGTATTCTTTGCCGAAGTATGTTCAGTAGGCACTTTAATATTTGGATTTTGAGGTCACTACGCTGGTGTTTGTGTAAAAAGCTCGGGCTTGGCCAAATTCTGTTAATCTGTTATTCGGAGGCTCGGCACTCTACAGTTCTTAAGATGGACATTTGCCAAACAATCTGTTGTAATGTGTATTGTGTAAAAACGAAAGTCATGTCTGGGCAGTCTGGATCTTGACAAACAAACTTAAACGTTTACTGAAATGGAAATGCGGGATTCGTTTTATAACGAGGCGAGGTTTTGATTTGAGTAAACGATGCACTTTTTTAAATTACTCTAGTGTAAATTCGAGTCTGCTACATCCACAAAATGTGAGTGACGTCACAAAAAGGGTTTGTATTTCACACTCGTCAGTCGCGTTTCTACGAATGCATCCAATGCTTCTGAAAAGAAAATTCCTACCTACTATAGGTAGTAGGAATTTTCTTTTTAGAACCGTTGGAGGCGGGCCTCAATGCCTTTGTGTATGCTACCATGTTGCTACCGCTAAAAGTCTTGGGCCATCCTTCCCCACAGAACAATTTTAAAGCAAGACCAAATGTTTGGGTTTACAGATTTTACGACTGGATTACCTACCTACGTACTTACTTAGTCATGACTCTTATTTGCGAAACTTTATAATCGACAAATAAACAGTTTAAAGGTGACTCCATAAAACCACAATCGAAATGAATGTTGTTATTGTTCTAATTCAGTCTCACTTTCAAACCGAATCTTAAAACGTTAGGTCAAACACACGTAGTAAAATTCCAAATAGTTTTTGGACAACGGCCAGTTTGGGAAGGTGATCATTCAAAATACACTACCTTGGACTTGACTTCGTTCATAGACGCGTGACGTAAAGAACAAAGTAGGTGACTTGCCAGTGTGCTGTCATGCTGCCAGAATATGACAAATATTCTGGACAAATTGACAACTTTTTCGTAGTTTCTTGGAAACTGCGAGCTTAATTGACTAACTAAAGGTAATTGACGTTAGTAAAAAATTTTGTCAGGGCATATTAGGTACAACTGTAGGTACAGGTGTATTTTGTACCTACTTTTTCCTGCGTGGCCGTGAAAATTATGCTTTCAGCTATTTGTATTAAGAGTCGCAAGAGTTACCCTACTTAGTTATATAACCTTATGAACAAAAGTATGTCCCTAGATACAAACTTTAATGCTTCACCTACACTCAACTAATTACTTAGTTGCGAAAGCGCGAGCTTGAAAAAACAATAATAAAACTAAGAAAATCATACACAGCTCTTATTACAATAATAGTGTGGTAATTAATTTAGAATTGCTCTCCAGTCTAACGTTCAAGACAACCGCCTTGCATATTTGCGTGTAGCCAGTACAACCACCATTACGCCAGCTCTAGCCTAGCTATAATCCTTGCTTGTAAACACAACCGCTAATGGATTATAACATAATCTAAATGTGCCAGTTCGGTCATCATGCCATGTAGATTGTGTTAACTAAACGATACATTATTATTAAACACGTCGCGTAATGTGCATGGTGTAAGATAAAGCTGCGCTCCATATGTGCGCCTGCGACGTTCCCACGAAGCTACATCCCCCCTCTACCCCTCAGTTTTACACCATGTGGCTTCGACCACTGTTGATAGGACTCTTCAGGCGTGTGTCGAATCGAAGAGACTTGTGTATTATTAGGGATTTACTTATGATGGTTAATATTTACCTCCCGGGCTTTCGTGTCGTATGTTCGCGACTAGGGCTTCAGGAGTGACGGTTTTACTCTTAATTGATTGACGCATAATTGATAAATGAAACATAAAAAGAAAACGTGTTAAAGAAACTCTTACATGTTGCCAGAACTCGTTGGCATCAGTGTTGACATATTATGTTATGATGAATGCAGTAAACTACTTTGATGATATTGTGAAATAGAAGAAAATGTTTCGTTGATAGATTGCACTTTAAACATGTGCGTTAATGGATGAAGCGATAAGAACAACTTGACGTAGATATGGTCCTTAGAAACTAGACAATTACATAACCGCTACCTACACTAATTTCCGAACTAAAATAGAACGATGGCTTCAGTGCTTTGACTACTTGTATAGGGACTAGTTACGCGTGTAATTCTACTAACAAACATTTCTGCCACTTTTTGCGGAGGGCGAGGTAACATGAAATCCGCAACTTTGGATTTTATTTCCATAACTTAAGATTCTAATTTTGAACGTCAAAAATCATGAAAAGTAGTCACGCGTGAACCCCAAACGTTCTAAGTTCGAAATTATTGTTTCGCAATTATAGGCTGTTTCGTTTAGTCATCATCATCTTATTTAAGAGCTGCGCTCTTGTCGGTGGAGTTTTCGCCAATCCTGTCTCCTTTCCGCTAGTCTCTTGAGTTCTTGATACGATACGACATCAACCTTTTCCTTCACTTGGGCCAGATAACTCTGTCTAGGTCTTCCTCTGCCTCTCTTCCCCTCTATCTTCGTTTAGTGATAAGGTATAAAATTGAATGTTAACGCACATGATTAATTCATCTTATACCGTGGCAGAGGGGAAATGCTACCGCAAGGCTAGTCCTTATAATAAATAGTCAAAGCTTCAGTGCTCTAAACGAATTATTGCAAACCTTTCAACGGTAAATTAGTAAAGTAATAGTAGTAGGCAGAAATCTCATCTGCCCTGCCAACTAAAATAAGTGGTAATTAAGTAAATGAGGTGTCTTGTCAATTGGAGCGTGCATCCCTCGCGAATAGATTTGCAGATGTTGCTAGCACCCAATCACTACCCCATGTAAAATGCCAGTACTTGTAAGGATTCCATTTTGATCCGATTCTCACACTAAAGGATGCTCGATACACATTCTGATACCTAATTTTAGCTCTCTTGGTAGAGGTAGTTCGGTACCGCAAGTTCCTTTCAATGTAAACTATATCACAAAGGTGTAACATGCCCTGGGTTTGTTTACATTAATTATGATCAGTAGTAGAATTGTGTAAGTTTCCGATTAAATAGGTATCTGTAACCTATTACACGACTGTACTAGGCAATTTTTAAGTTGGTATTTTGTTTCTGTGGTTAATTAATTAATTATACCTATATTTAGAAGCAGAATTGCTAAGAACTACCAAAAAACACCATGTAGATTTGATACGGATTTAATCGGGTACAGTTGTACTCTTATTATATATATACTAGAGTTAACCCGCGACTTCGTCGGCACAAATTATATACCAGATTTTAAATCAGATCATAAGCAATCAAACAAAAAAAGTTTCATCAAAATCGGTTCAGTAGTTTTTGCGTGTTGCTCGATCAAACAAACAAACACACAAACAAACAGACAGACAAAAAATCCAAAAATTTGTGATATCCTTACTTTTTTTTTGTTAATATCTTCAAGGTACAGACACACTTTCTGTTTCAGTTTTATAATAGTTTATAACAGTTTATAATAGGGCGAAATAGCACAACATGGCTGTAACATGTTTAAAAATAAATAATATTTGAAATTGGAACAGGGTGTGCCATCTATATCGTATGAATTCCAGTTGTAATGCTGGACTTGCGGGTTGGTTAGTTTGTAATAACTACCCCTTAAGACGCAACAGATTGAAAATTTCGTTCTCTGGGTAGTGGGCTCGGTGGCGAAATTGGATAACGCAGTTCCCGGTTTGGAAAAGTGCGGGTTCAAGTCCCGCCCGAGACAAATTTTTCAATCTTGAATTTGATTCGAAATAGCACAACATGGCTGTAACATGTTTAAAAATCAATAATATTTGAAGTTTTATAATAGTTTAGATTAGATAGATTCCGTGACCCCAGGTATAGGATATAAGAGTAAAGTATAATTATCATAGAAATATGCAAGATTTATTTCAGTCGATATTACACCGATTGATAGGTTATGTAGATATCTATATCTATATCGTACTATACGTAATGAATGATCTTATTTTATTATTGAATGTTCGGCTGATCGCCTTTGATTATTCAATGTCATTGTAAAATTAAAATTTTACTTTACTAAGATAATATATAATAGAGAGTAGTAAACGGGACTGGACACCTAATATAACAGAAATTACAATTCTGTCAACATTGATATGATAAAAGTTAGCCATGACCTAAGAGACAGGACATAAAATTATCAAGCGAGATATACAACACTAAAATCAACCAGTAGTAGCTTGTTATTGTTTAATATTCGTACTATACTTAACTACCTACTTAATTATTATTACACTTTCATCTGAAAACATTTACCAGGAACTATGTAAACATAGAAACCACTTTTAAAAATTAACTTGCTATTCAGCATGGAAAAAAAATTCCTAGAGAACAAAAAACAGTGAGTTGGTAGTGTTTGCGACAGTATAGTTTGTGTCGTATACATGTGCAGTGGAGTGTGGCACCTGACCTAACCCAACCCTGCACTTGTGTCTCCGGCAGAGAACTAGTGATGTAAGGTACGAAATCCGCATGCCATGTCGATGTCGCATACCTATCTAATCTAAACTATTATAAAACTGTAACAGACGTGCGTCTGTAGTCTGTACATAGAAGATATTAGCAAAAAAAAAAGTTACGATAAGGTTTTTAGGTGTCCCTGATTCCATATCACCAATTTTTGGATTTTTTGTCTGTTTGTTTGTTTGTTTGTTTGTGTGTTTGTTTGAACGAGGATCACGCAAAAACTACTGAACCGATTTTGATGAAACTTTTTTGTTTGATAGATAATGATCTGACTTAAAATCTGGTATATAATTTGTGCGGACAAAGTCGCGGGTTAACTCTAGTATACTTATAAAACAGTTCAGCGACTGACTGACTAACAGACAAAGCACAGCCTAAACCACTGAACATAGAAACATGTAATTTGGAATAGATATATACACACAGATATTACAGAGTATGTAGGGGTGCACTAAGAAAGGATTTTTCCAAAATTCGAACTTAGCGGGCAAAAGTGATGTAGAATATTCTTTTTTATTCTTTATAGGTTTGAAACGAAGTTCTTATAAGTGAATGTTTTTCTCGTAAAAGACCGCTTTAAAGCAGAGATTCAGAGACATCTTTTGAGAGTGATCTTGGTATCTATCATCATCATTGTCTTGCCCATTTCCCATTATTTGGGGTCTGCGCAATATGTCATCCTCTTCCTGATCTTGGTTTTATATGTAGGATCGAAAACGTATGGATTTTGACATTTCGGTTAAGAGTAAAATATTCTTTGCATTTCCTATGTAGATATAATCCTTATCATTTGCCTCTATAACTAGCACGCACGTATCCAGACTATAGTTTCGGGGGGGGGGGGGGCATTGAAAAACAATGAAAAAGTAAGTGCTGTAATCACTTTTCCATACAAATATTCGGATTTGGGGGGGAGGGGGGGGAGGATAAAACCCACCTATCCCCTCCCCCCCCACCCTAAATACTCGTGGGCATGCAGAAATGTAAATCTATAAAAATCTGTAGAACTACGACACATCGTGAATAATAAATATGAGTCGCGATGGGTGCATCACTAAAATGTTTTGTATTTAAGTGAGTGGGGTTGACGGGTCCCACAAAAAACACTGCTTTACTATACGGTGACAACGGAATATTTTCAAGATCCCTTTAAGAGCCACTTTTAAAGAAATTCGTTATTGGGATTTCTCGCACATCGAGGCACTTCCTAATGGCCCATAAATATAAATATGGCAGGCAGTGCGGTTTCTAAATTATTATCACTTGACAACAAAAATGACTTTTGGCATTATGTTTACAAAATGGTTTCTTGCATCCTGTTTTCACGCATCAGATTTTAATAGCCAGGTACCTATATTCACACTATCAATGATTATTATTTATTATTATTTGGGGGTATTCTGGGCCTTGACAGGCTTATCACGCCTGTGCCACGTAGACCATCGCTGGTCCTTTGTGAACGCCCTTTTTAAAGTTCTCTACCAATCCCCACTGCGGCCAGAAAACGCAGTAGATTTTTGATAGGGATAGTTTGTATCTCATCTGGTGTCAGAACCTGCCTACCTAGATGAGTACTACGTTTGTACATCAGGGGGCCACAGTCACATAGGAGGTGTATAGGAGTCTCCATCTCCTCCTTGCAGAATCTGCAGCCGGTGGTATCACTTACTGCATGTGTTTATTTAATTTGCAGTGGCCTGTGAGTGACCTTGCTACTGTACAAATTTGATCCTTGCTGAGGGCAAGGAGACCGTTCGCAAGTTTGCGATTGTAGCCTTTGATAAGTGCTTTGGAGTGGCCCATGCCTGGGGTGTTGCACCAAAGCTTTATTGCCTCTCCAAAGCTGACCCTATTCAAAGAATCTCGCGTTAGACTGCTAGGTATTCCCAGAAAGGGTTCGGGGCCTATGAAGTGGTTTTCTGTGCCCCTTCTGGCCAACTCATCCGCCCGCCACTATCAATGATAGATAAGTGGCTTTGTTGTTTAGACTTTATGATGTTAATTTAATTCTGACGGCTCGATAGTTCGGATGGTACTGAACCTGCCTACTAATCCGAGTGTTGCGGGTTTTAACCCCTAAGAGGCCACTATTTTTATGATGAATATGAATATTTATACCAGAGTCATGGATGTATGTATTTATATTTATGTATTCCATATTGTTGTCTATAGACAACTGTATAGTCATCAATCCTCATCATACAAGTCCAGGCTAGATTCTGATACTTTAAATGGGACTGTGTCACACACAATGTACAAGATATAAAAAAACACAATTTTCAATACTTGCAATTAAATAAAAATATTATAATTTGCAGGATAATAAAGAAAGCAAAAATACAAAGATTATATGCATACATTTATTCCCTTTTGGGACAGTCAGAAACTTTTCTAAAAATATCAACAACCTTTTAAATGCAAATTGTAAGCAAGGCTCATATTGTAGTGTTGTTGTAAGTTGTTGTTTGAGTTAAGTTTCAGTATGAAATATATAAATAAAGTACCGAATGGGTAGGCTTGGGTAGGTACTTAAAGTTTATTTGTTATCATGATTTATAGTTGTGTTTGTTATGTTATGTTAGAAAAAAGAACTTGACACATAGGTACCTATTTATAACATAGCAAGTAATAAACTTAAATGAAGTGTATATTTCATTAAATTTGCTCACGTATTTGCAAGCGGATCTCTGATCACATTCGTACGTGGCTTGGCTTGAATCTGAGTCAAATGAGCCATATAAAAGCTATCGAAACGTATTTTGGCAACTACGGCTTTGGAAATTGCGCCTTTAGAGAATTCCTTGTGATTTATTATCAACTAGATTTGCCTGCGGCTTCGCCCGCTTAGGATGTTTCTTTTCAGGATTTAAACGTAGCCTTAGTCCTTCTCAATTCCGCACACTATCGATCGAGACTACCCGTATGAGGCGAATTGCTGTTTATAGCTTACCAAATTTTATATTATAAAATTTATAAAAAAAAGTCTGAAAATAAACTAACATAAATAAAATACAATTGTAGTATAATAAGAAAAGATCGCAACTAATGTTATTTAATTATGTAGGTAGGATTGTGTATTGTGGATTGTTTATTTTTATACTGTTTTTATTAAAATGTGAAACTTTATTTTCTATCAAACAAAATACATCACTCATATCCACAACAGGCTTCGTCATAGGTATATACATCACTCACATCCACAACAGGCTTCCTCAAAGAAAATACATCACTCAGATCCACAACTCTGTTTTTATTTGTTTTTAGTTTTTTACAATGTTATATCTTACAAGTATTATACTACTTGAATTTCTTGTGAATCAATACATACGTAACTTTCCGAGCTTAGCTATATTATTTGCTGTCACCACAGAATAGGTAATAGGGTAATAGTATACAGCTGTCACTTTAAATTTTAATGATAATTCGAAGTCAAGTCAGTGCTGCTTTTCTCTAAATACTCGTTCTTCCTTTGTTTTATTTCGTAGAAGCGCTAGAGGCGAGACAAGGACTGCATGCAAATAAATCAACCAATGTTTTCAAATCACATTAAAAGTTGAGTTACGTTATTTATTTCTTTTAAAGTACTCAGGATTATAGCTATGTATAAGGTCTAACAAAATTAGGTGAAACTATTTTAAGGGGGTGATCAGACCATCAAACTGAACAACTTTCACTATGGGACCGGTATTGAAATCGCGAAAAAAAATCAGCTGTTCCATACAAACCTACACGACCTAAATGTATGGGACAGCAGATTTTTTTTCGCGATTTCAATATTAGTCCCATAGAGAAAGTTGTTCGGTTTGATGGTCTGATCATCCCCTTAAAATAGTTTCACCTAATTTCGTTAGACCTTATATACGTGTGTATTTGAATCTTTTGACAAGCTGAATCTTTTACTTTTAGATGACAATAGAAAACTATGAATAGGACTAGGTAACCACCTACTGTAAAGTCTTTTTTTTTACTGTTGAAATGTTGTAATTTAACTTTTGGCATTGTTTTATTTCTTTTTTCGCTGGGTATTTTACATAGTATCTATGTTTATGTCCTGCTATGACAAGCAGGTAAGTAGGTATATGAAATTTGCAAGATAAGCTTTAGTGTAATATAAGAGGAAATGAGGCTGCTCAATAATCGAATCTGCGGCGTAACTATCTAATTATGAAGGAATAATCAAATACGAAACCAACCAGTAGGTATTAAGCGACTTATGGATGTTAGAAAGGCAAAAGTTCAAGTACACTCGAGAGCAATGAATCCGGGTCACCAACATACCTTAATATCTCGGAAATAAAAAGAATTTTATAGTATAGACTATTTAATAATTCTAATTAAATTTATAATATTTCTTAGTTTTCATTTGTTTTATTTAAATAAAATACATAAATACAAATACGTCAATTTTATCGCTAAACAAAAATAAAAAATGTATTGGCATTACTGTACAGCATATTAAATAGTCTATAAAATACTTTTAATTTGAATATAAGCTATTATTTTTAGTATGTTGTTGGTGATCCGTAGGATTCATTGCTCTCGAGTGTATTACAGCAGAGGGCGATTTAGGTCCGCCATATACATCCGGAATAAACCTGATTCGGAATTACATTCCGTATGGAGTGTTGCTGCTTTCAGATAATTTTTCACTAGATCGAGTTATTTTTTGATGTCTTAGGTGGCATATTTTAAAGTGATTTTTGAGCGTAGGCGTTGATCGCACGACACCGTATCATGACGGTGCAGTTGCGACGTCGTTGCGGCATACTTGCGAAATCGCCTACGCTCAAAAACCGCTTGTGTGATAATGGTTCATGTCATTTTGTATGCAGATTATGTCTAATGTTAAAACTGTAGATACTGTACTGTACTGTGTGAACTGTAGACTCGTGCTTTCGCTATGGACGTCGCCAACAGGGACTGCGTTTTAGTTAAGATAGACATACGCAACGCCTTTAATACCCTGGAGAGGGACGTTTTATTAAACGAAGTCAAGATAAAGAACCCCTCCCTTTACCCTTTCTTACATCAGGTTTACGATAGCCCGTCAAACCTGTTTTTTGACGGAGAGCTTATTCTCTCCCAGGTTGGGGCGCAGCAGGGGGACCCTCTAGGCTAACGCTCGTTTTCAGTCTCGCCATTCACGGGGCTATTCGGGAGCTGAAGTCGCCATTGAACCTGTGGTACTTGGACGATGGTACCATTGGGGGCAAACCTGAGGTCATTGAGCAGGATCTTCTTTTTTTGCTGCCGCGTTTTGGAGAGCTGGGGTTGGTTGCTAACATGGCTAAGTGCGAGTTTTTCCTCTGTGGCCCCGGGTTGGATTCAGCTTTTGCGCGTATCGATGCCATACTTCCTGGCATCAGGAAACTGACTTCGGACTCTTTCAGCCTTCTAGGGTCGCCCATATTTCCGGAGGCAATTGCGGTACGCCGGCAGATGCTGAATTTTGCCCGGGAGCGGCTAAGTAACCTTCTGCCCATGTCGCGCTAATACTTTTGCGCATGTGCTTTGCTGTCCCAAAGGTTACCTATCTTTTGCGGACAGCTCCGACATGGATGTTTCCGGGGGAGGTCTCGCGCTTTGACGACACCCTTAAGCTCACGGTCGAGAGCATCCTGAACGTCTCCCTCAGCGACAGTCGGTGGAGCCAGGCGGCCTTGCCAATTCGTCATGGGGGCTTGGGCGTGCGTCGGGCGCTGCATGTGGGCCTTCCAGCTTTCCTGTCATCGGTGCATGGGGTTGCGAAATTGGTTACTAAGATTTTACATTTTGATGGTAACCATTTGAGCATTCCTTTTGCGGAGGATGCGTTGGCAGCTTGGGAGGCTCTGGGCCTGGGTGCGGGCGCGCCTGAGGACCCGCGTGTGCAGCGGTCTTGGGATGACATCGGTGCGAAGTTTGCTCTCGACCGCCTTATGGGTGAGGCTTCCGGGCCAGACTTGGCGAGACTCAGGGCGGTATCGCAACCTGAATCGGGGACGTGGTTGCATGCGGTGCCTTCACCTCACATGGGCACCCTTCTTGACACCGACTCGCTGCGTATAGCTGTGGGTCTCCGTTTGGGCTGCAAGGTGTGTGAACCACACAGATGCATCTGCGGTTCCATGGTGGAGGCCAACGGGCACCACGCTTTGAGTTGCCGTCGGTGCTCGGGGAGGTTTCCTCGCCACCATGCCCTCAGTGATATCGTCAGGAGGGCTCTCGTATCTGCCAACGTCCCGTGCGTACTGGAGCCGCCTGGTCTCAGCCGTGCCGACGGCAAGAGGCCGGATGGCTTGACTTTGGTGCCCTGGCAGAAAGGCAAGTGCCTTTTATGGGACGCGACGTGCGTTAGCACTTTCGCCGCAAGCTACCTGAGTCGCACGTCGCGGTCACGTGGAGCAGCCGCGGAGCTGGCTGCCGTTAGGAAGTGGGACACGTACTCGGCCCTGGTGGCCGATTATCTTTTTGTGCCTGTCGCCGTTGAGACCACGGGGGTTTGGGGTGCCGAGGCTAAGACCTTCGTGGCGGAGGTTGGCCGTCGACTGAGGGAGAGAAATTGTGACCCCCGTTCCGGGTCGTTTCTGGTGCAGAGGCTAGCCATAGCAATTCAACGTGGCAACGCTGCTAGCATTATGGGCTCCTTTGCGCCGGGATCGACAAGGGGCGGGTTATTTGACTGAGTTTGTATTTCATTGTTTTGACGAAGCATGTTGCTGATTTATGTCTGTATTTTTTTTTGTAGCTTTATATTTGACGATGCTTGTGATGCTTTTTTGTATTTATAGAATTATTATTAATTAAATAATTTTATTATTAAAAACTGTAGATAGTATTTTGATATAGTTGCATAATATTGAAATCCGTTAATTGGTTTCCATAAAACATTTAATATAGGGTCCTTCTTAATATGCTGACACTTTTTTAAGGGGATGATCAGACCACTTTCTTTAGGCAACAAACATCGAAATCGCAAAAAAAAATCTGCTCTTCCATACAAAACTGCAAACCGCCTCGAGCCAAAATAAAATATGGGACAGCTGACTTTTTTTCGCGATTTTGATGTTGGGCCCATAGAGAAAGTTGTTTAGTTTGATGGTCTGGACAGCATATTAAGAAGGATCCTGTATAATATAAAAATTATTCTACTCAGAGATAAACACATAAACAAGTTTATTATAAATACATTTTACTATACAAAAGCATAAAATTGATGTTGGTAGAGTATGTAAATTGTCCAGATGACGTAGAGTGATTTCCAAGAGGTGGGTGTAACTACAATGCACTTTTATAGTATGCCAGCCGCGTGGAGCTTACCGCAATAGTGCTGTGGAGCGTACTGTTTCATCGATAGTCGATGTTTTAATTAATTCAATGAGAGAAGAAGTTAACACATAACTGAAGGTACCTACATGACCAAATGCGATTAGTATTTAGTAGGTACAGTTAAAGTTTCCATTTTACTAAGTGTACAAAGGTATAAATATGGTAAGAGTTACGTTCGCTATTAAACCGGTTTGGTAACTGACTTTATGTAATTTAGATTATACTACCGATAATCTATTGGTTAGTTGTTCTGACAGATTTATTGCGATTAAATGTAAACATTAAATTGTTTGGAATATAAATAATATTTGATATACCGACTAAACAGGAAAATCTCTTGTAAATCAACATGCTGAGTTAAAATACACAGCAGATAGACATCAAAATAAATGTCAATTATGCAGAAGTTTTATAAAATCTAGTTTACCTTTAAATGTAACCAGGCCTATCATTATAAAAAATAATAAATCAGACGTGTCTTGCAAATTACGAAGAGTTAATTATAAGACGTAAGTTAATTTTATAAAATAGGTACATCCATAAACTCTCGTCTGTAGATATTCATATTTCGAGATGGACAGGTTAAAATGAAATGTGAAATGGTGCCATTGAGGCCTTTCGAAACTCTAAACTAAAGAAACCCTTTGGATAAATGAGATTTTTCCAAATTTTAGAGCATATACAGCATATACAAAATACCCTGGTAATACTTAAGCCCCCTTAATATCATCAAACTGAACTACTTTCAGTATGGGGCAAGCTTCGAAATCGTAAAATAAAAATCTGCTGTTTCATACAAAACTGCACTACCGGCTCGACTCAAATGTACAGCAGATTTTTTTTCCATAATTGGCTCCATAATGAAAGTTGTTCAGTTTGATGGTCTGAATCATCCGCTTAAGTATTACTAGAGTGTTTTATTACACCCTGTATATATCTTTATACGACAGTTATATTAAATCTACTAGCGTAGAACATACATACATATATAAACTCACGACAGTAATCCCTTTCGGGGTCGACAGAAACATTGTTACAACTACGCACTTTCTGTTTAAGATTGTAGTTAGTTGTCACAATACCTCACATTTCGCAATTTCGGTTTCTGGACGGAATGACATATCAACTAGCTAGCTTAGAACATGTCTTGTATTTCAACAGCTTTATAAATTTTTAGATAACCGAGTAAGAATATGAAAAGTAACGAAACAAATAAACTTTTACTTCTTACAACCAGCAGATTATCGATATGCGACACAACTTTTAAACGGGTACAACACTAGTTGACCACAAGTTGCGAGGCTGGTCACGCACTTCCCTAAACGCGTCCCATCGCATTGTCTCTGTCTCGACCAGACTTTACAAAATGTCTGCTGTTCTGTGTTCGCTACACTTTATTTTTCATTTCATTTTATTATTTAACCCTTGCCTTCACCTCAAAAAGCTCTTTCGAAGCTCTTTTTGTTGGTTTGGTAAAGGATACAATCGTTGTGTCATGCGGATATTAAATTAATCTTTTTTGATGATTGAAATCTAAATTAAACTGCATATTTTAATGGAAATCTGACAAACCACAGTCACAGAGATAAATATCTACTTCTAAAATTTTATATTGAAAATGTTTTTTTTTAGATTACTATTACAGCTCCGCTCAGGGAGCAACTACTGCTTTTTACTGCAGACTATTGGAGGGACCACGAAGGGTCTACCGAGCCAAATGAATGAACTTAAGCAACCGACCTAGGGGCACACAGAAGGGTACGGACCTCGGCATAGGACGTTGCTGGGGCTACGCGGCGGATTGGTTAGCGGGGATCGGTGAGATGTAGCGGGGATCGGTGAGAAGGTAGCGGGGATCGGTGAGATTGAAAATGGGATCTAAATTCGTTTTTCTGCAAGAACTATCCTCTTAAACACTACAATATAGAGTGCAGTGGAATCTAGATATCGTAATGTGCGTTGGTGTTCAGTCATCGTATCTAACTTTCGTCTCTAATTATAATAGTCATGGCGGCGAATATCTAAATGTTTCCTGAAGACATTAATTCGTTGACGTTACAGGAAATGCTACGATTATTATTCAGGAAGATGGTCTGGCCTCGTCTAATCTACACGAGGAAGAGACAAACGGAATATTTAAGTTTCTGCCGCAGCTTAACGCTTCCACGTGTGTGTACATGTGTACAGTTAACACCAAAAGTATATTATGACAGCACTTGTTTCATAACTCATGATAGGAAACAATGTACAACCTACGTATGATTTGTATACTCTGGGTAATTTATTAAACACTTTCCAAATTTTTAGGGACAACTTTTAGTACGATCCTGAAATCGTAATAAAAAAAACCTGCTGTTTTATTCATTTGTGTCGAGTAGGCATTGCAGTTTAGTATGGAACAGCAGAATTCTTTTTTGTGATTTCTAGTTTGCTCCCGTAGTAAAAATTGTTTAGTTTAATGGTTTTGAACAACCCTTTAAAGGAAAGTGTTTAAAAAACACCCAGTAATAAAAATACCGTTGACTTTGATATTGTTTGCTCTGTTTTTTTGATGTCAAATAAAGTATAACTGATTGATTGATTGTTTACAATCATTGTTATTTGAAAGCAAGTTAATTCATAGATTTTGAAGCTCAGTATCTGTACTAACTTTTGCCGTTATTACAAGTGAATCTAATGGAACTCCATTCGTTCATCTTGTTCTGTAGCCATGTCCCGCTATCAAGTAAAATTTCGTTCACGGGAATTGGCACGGCTTTGCTGTTCACTGTACGTTTCGAAAATAGGTATGCTTAATATAAAGTATAAGTAAGTATAAGTAGTGTATTTACTAAAATAAATTAAAACCGCCACGCCTCGCCTATTGCGATGCGACAACTGTTTACAATCACTATGCAATAGACATAATAGTCAAGTAACTGTTCTGAAATCAACACAATGAGCAATAAATCTGTGATTCTTTCTGGAGACAATAAGTACGTATTTTAAAGAGAATAAAATTTCAAAAGCGATTTCTAAAAAATAGCGTGTCAGTGTTTCTATTTTTTTGGTTTTGCGATTTATTAAAAAATTAAATTCCCGCATCATCAAGAAACTTTTGAAAGTATCATTTTTCATTTCGAAAGATTTTCACTTTGTGAAATTTTTTTTTTTAATAAGTGGACATAACGTTTTTTCTCAAAATATCGATATTGCGTCTATCTAACGACCGATGTCAATTCACCACTTTTAAATATTATAATATGACTTAATAATGATCTTACGATTTAAACTACCATGCCAACTTGACTGTTTATTCTGTTTCTTATCTAATAACTAAATCTATCTTGATCAGTTCTCGAATTTCAAGTCTCGAAGCTGTTCGGTTCTATTTTTTGTATTCAGCCTTTGACGGTGTTATTCAAATTATAGAGGGCCTAAGAACTGGTCCTCTGTCGGCTGTCTTTGATATGTCTTGTCAGGACTTCGTTCAGACTCAAAAAGCCTATTATTTTAAATTGTCTGAATATTTTAGTTTTAAGTTTATTTACTAAGGAACCCTCATCTATTTGCATCGTAGACTTTTTTCAAAAGTCTTTTTTCATACGAAATCGCCGCGTTCGAAAGCTTAATTATGATTTAATCTATTATAAAAATTTTGGCATTGGACGGGATCCATGCATTACACGCAGACGAATTTGCGCGCTAAGGTAGTATTAGTACGTAATAGATGTGTATTGCCTTATGCTTTAAAGTTTAAACTTTAAACGATTGCTTCTTTAACTTTTTTATTTTATAAAGAACACTGCGGAAGCGAATGCTAAGTGTTTTAGATGGAATGACAGTTGGTATTGGTCCGCCTATATTAATCCGCTCGACCATAGCATTTCACCCTCATCTCATGACTCTAGACTGGCTTTCAACCAGAGCATCTAACCGAGGTAGCGAAGTATTGAGCGAGGAACAAAGGTACACATATGTAAAGTAAGTAGATATACCTACTAGAAACACTACTACACAGGTGCGCCATCATCCGCTGTTGTTACGGCTCATGCTACTTGTACATACATGCGACTTACTGTCTGTGATCCATGTCAACAACAAAGTTTCATAAAGAACTCGTAGCTCTAAGAACACCCATATCTATTCCAAACATGGTAACTACGAGTATATAACATTAGGCAAAGCCGCCACATCCGTGACATTATCTGATGAGTCGAAATAGCCGAGACGTGCCAAATTTTAGCCTCAAACAAAGAGTTTCTGTTGACTCTCTTAAAGTTAATTGGATCACAGGAATTTTAAGACTTTGACAGAAGTTTTTGTAGGTCAGAGTTTGTAAGTGCGTATTCAGTCTCAATAGGAGTGTTTTAAGATTAAAACAACAAACAACTTGAATATGTTTTTTGTTTTATTTTATCAGAAATAATTGACTTTCAGTGTTTTTTCCCAATGCCCTAGTAGCACTTGGTCCAATACACATTCGCAATGATGTAATGCTATTAACATCGTAGGGCTTTCATAACGGAATATTCCTGTCTTATATGGCCAGCAACAACTGCACTGGTAACTCTACACTTTCAGAAGTGTAGTAACAGAATTAGTTATTGTTACATGCATTCTTACATATAGGGTCCTTCTTAATATGCTGACACTTTTTTTAAGGGGATGATCAGACCGTCAAACAGAAAAACTTTCTCTATGGCACCAAAATCGAAATCGCGAAAAAAAAAACAGCTGTTCCACACTAAACTGCAAACCTACTTGAGCCAAATGTATGGGACAGCTGATTTTTTTTCACGATTTCGATTTTGGTCTCATAGAAAAAGTTGTTCAGTTTGATGGTCTGATTATCCCCTTAAAAAAAGGTCAGCAAATTAAGAAGAACCCTGTATATTCTCGCTCATCGTCCCTAATGCGAACTCATGAAAAAAGCAGCGTGTCTGGTGGTTGCCAAACTCTCTGATTTAAATCTCGGGCTTGATAACGAGTCTGCAGCCTTATTTTTCATCATCATTCTACAAAATTATTATCCTGTCAGGACTTAAAAGTAAAAAGCAATAATAACTCGTAAAAGGAAGGAAATACAATCATCTACAATTACTTATGCACGTTTTAAGAATTACAAGAGAGCCTAATCACATAGTTTGCCATATCTAGCCTAGACATTCTGTTTCCTTCCTCAATTGAATGCCATATATGAAACAAGTCCCGTGCGAGAGCTCTTTTAGCTACGAAATAGAGTTCAAACTAGCACTATTTATAAGACTTATTTCGTGGTTTGGATACTGTACTTTGGCAGTCATTCTTGCACTTTCGTTATGCGAGGAGCAGCGGTTGCAGCTATACTACTGTCTACCTACTAGTATACCATATATTAAGGCTTTACAATCTTTGTAATGTTTCGGAACGGCGTTATTATTTTTTTTAATCGGTAGGTAATTTGTATTAATTATTTACCTTAACTTTTTTTCGTTTTCGGTAAATGTAACCTTTTGACGCCTTTTGTCTTTTCACACACTTTTATCAAAAGATTTAATGTCTCACACACTTTAGGTAGACCGTTCGTGGTCCAATAGTCCGCATTAAAAAGCAGTAGTTGCTCCCTGAGCAGAGCTGCAATAGTCATCTCAAAAAAAAATCACACACTTTCGAAATTATAATATGTATGTAAGTAGGTAGTACTCACTATTTAGTGCGGATTAATGATCGTTTTGCATAGATAGAGTTACCTATTGAAGTCGATGATATTCGTAAGTGCAATATAATGTACATTTCTGACTTGACTCTTTATAAATGAGTTCAAACTTTACTTTTTTTTTTACAACCAATAATTTTTTGCTTACCAAAATCTTTGTAAGTAAGTACGAAAAAAGTAAGTAAGTACCTACTTAATTTAAAAATATTATAAATTCAGAATAAAAAAAAACAAACCTAGTTATTTTGTTTGTGTGTTTTGTGATGTTATGTTGTTTTTTTTTCGTTTGGTTTTGCTAAAATTGAGAAGAAATTAATTCTTCTAAATTTTGGTCATTTTCACAGCATTATTTCGAGCAGTAGACCAGGTAACCCTATATTAACACAAAGAAGCCTTGTACTTGTACGTGAACCACTGAAGGCCGCCCGGCTCCACGACACAACGACTCCCTATATGCACGCGCACAGAGCAATCAAAACTTCACACGTTGCCCGTATAGAGGAAGTCATACTAAGACTACACATAAGAGAGGTGAGCACGCGAACAAAGAGAAAAAAGCCGCAGTGATTGCGCAGGTACAGACCGCGATTAGTGTCCGAAAATAGGACCAAGTACTTAGGTACTGACTGTTGTTGTACTTTTCTGAGGCGAACTAGTACTACTTACTGCAAACATTTTAAGAATTTACTATCGGAACACTACACAGGTATACCTAATAGTACCCATGAACTCTACCCTACCAAGTTTGTACGGTACAAATCAATACAAGTTCGTATTTCTACTTAATGCAAGTCGTATTAAAATTCCTGTTATCGCACATCGTTTATGCTACTTTTTTGGAATGCACGAAGATATCCTCCCCGAGTGACGTAGTGATGTCCAGGTACGACCTGCGCACCCTGAACAATAATAAGCATTGGTCGTGGGTTCGATTCCCACGGGAGACACCGAGTGATATGACACTTTGTGCTTTTTTCCCCAGTTGGTTAGGACATTGCAGGCTGAATCACCTGATTGTCTAAAAAGAAAAATGATTCCGTGCTTTGGATGGCACGTTAAGCCGTTGGTCCCGGCTATACTATCTCTGATGGTTAGTAGTCGTAACATAAAAACCACGTCAGAGGCCGTAAGGCGGTCTGAAAAAACTCTGACACCAGGGCTCTGCCCACACGATAAGAAGAAGAATAAGCATTTAATGCTGGCTGGCTAATTAATCTTTTCGCCAAGATGGCAAGTCAAACTCAATGACATGGCATCGACTCTACTCTCTTCAGAAGAAAGTTGTTGATGTTTGTGTTGTCCTTATGATTATTTCAGTAATATTCGGGACGTTGCCGCTGACTCAAGGTATTTGACATTTAAACACATCTCACCTCGTGTAAGGAGCAAGCGACATTTTTTTCCCAGCTCTGTGTTCGCGAGTCATGTACGATCTCCCACTCTCATCGGCAAGTTCATGGCTACTTTTATTTTGTTCAGATAAACTCAGAAGGTCAAGGATTATATTTTTGGCGGATGCCGGTCGGTTCTGTTGCCAGCTCTGATTTATCTTCAGATTGAAGCCAGGTGGTATTAAACGAATGTAGACGTACGAACGGACGGATATAGAGTAGTAAACAGTATGTTGTATATCGTAGCAGAATCATTCATAAGGTAATTGATTGGTGCATTATACTTAAGGTCTATATCGATTCTTCGTAAAATACGGCATGATTAGTTTTTGACCACAGCTTCAAGATTGTTAATTACCGAAGAATGAGATGAAAACGAGAACTAATTACTAGAAACAGATTCTCAGAAATCGTTAACCTTTCAAACTTTGTTGAACTTTGGTGAGCCAGTTTTGCAATGTAAGCAAACATAGAACCTTGTCACAGCGAACTGTTTATAGTTATATTTCATTGAAGCTTATGACGGACTTTAATACATAGGTAATTGTGACAAGGGTCCATAAGGTGGCTTGGCTGTGCCTGTATAATCAGACTTATACAGGAAATTGCGTAACTAAACACCCTAGTAATACCACGGAATATCTAAGGTAAATACTTAATGCTTCAGACCATCAAACTGACCAAATTTCACTATGGAGCCAACACCGAGAAAAAATAAAACAATCTACTGTCGCTGTCACATACAAAACTGCAGTACCGGCTCGACGCAAATGTATGGGACAGCTGATATTTTTTATTTTATCTCGGTATTGGCATAGTGAATGTTGTTCAGTTTTGATGGTCTGAAGCACCCCCTTTTACTAGGGTGTTTTGTTACACCCTGTCCAACACGCAAGACTAAGGTATTTTTAGCAATGTTACTGACCACCTCGAAAGGGATTATAGTCGTGAGTTTATGTATGCGTTAAATTTTTACCATAATTTCAAAGATAAACTAAAGATTTTGTAGAACAAACACAGCTATCGTAAATATCGAAATCGTGTCACATCAAACTCTAAACCAGTTTTAGGTGTTTTGCAAACACAAATACATCTCTGACAGCAATTTGACATGAATATAGTATAAAACCATGTGTATCTTGGAATTTTCCTTTTTTGCAGCTCTGCGACAATTTTTTTCAAAGACCACATAAGGTATTCACGATGGTGTTCGAATTAGCATTTCGTTGGCGATTCGCCGGCTACGAGCTCGTCCTTGGAATAAGGATGTGGCAAATGGGTGTTCTTATCTGACCGTTTGAACCTGCCAATAGTTTGCTACGTGCTTATTAAATTTTAAAGCCTGGAGCGATACGCGTTGTTGTTGCTTCAACGTCTCTGAAATATCGTTATGGTTCAGGTTTTAATTCCTGTAAGGAATGATGCCTTTTTAAAATATTATTGCTGGATGGACTAGCTAGACGAAAAGGTACAAAATATGATCATTCATAAGGTAAACAGTCTGATGCAGAAGCAACAGGTTACATATAAGTATATGCATAATATTATGATAAGACATCGAGAAAATTCTTAGTCGTGTGTGATCAAATAATAATATATACTTTATTATGTTACCTATAGGTACTATCCGCATTTTATCTACAGCAATAATTCCTACCAGGAAAAAATCCTTTTTTCATTTTCGTATGAAGATTCTGATTTCTAATCTTCACACGTAAAATTACATGAGAATGTAAGTAAATAAAAGTAAATAAGTAGTAATTTTACTGCAGTTGTGCAAAGGCCTGGCCTCAAGGTGGGTGTTATGGGTGTTAATCCACCACGCGTGCCCAAATATGTCTTGATAGACATCACATTTCAGAATTTTTTTCTTCTGCGTTTTCCTCACGATGTTTTCCTTCACCGTAATTAAATAAGTATAAATACCTAAGTTAAATAAGTATAAATACCTAGTCCGTGTGGTGTCGGCTAAGAATAGCACCATCCCATTTCCTCCCGTGGTTGTCGTAAAAGGCGACTAAGGGATCTACCGGAGGATGGGCAGCAGCATCCTCTGAGTACACACATTCAATCCAACTGCGATCGCCAACCCGCCTGCCGAGCGTGGCGATTATGGCAAATCCCCCCATTTAGGGGGAGGCCTATGTCCAGCAGTGGACGTCTATCGGCTGATACGATGATGATGATGAAATACCTAAGTACGATTATACGTAATTTCTTATTTCTGTGGGTTGCAAAGCCAGCGGAGTTACAATAGCTATTTAGCTATTCTCATACTCCTCAATTTTCCAGATAAACTTTAATTTATTATGTAGGTAAAAGTTAATACAATACCCTTATACCGGGGTGTATTATTTTCCTCAATTATGCATTAAGTTGACCAGTAGTAGTACAGTACGGTTTCCTGTTTTGTTTGTGTGTAACATGATAACAAACTGTAAGCCGATGGAGAGTCAAGAATCGCCGACACGAGGCTTGTAATGGCCCAAATATAATGATCAAGCAGTAACGACAGCGACGCCAAGCCTTATTAGCGAATCGAGATACACAATCTTTAGATTAGACTCTAAAGCAGGGGTTCCCAAACTATATAATCCTCTAAAGTTTAGAGGATTGTCCTTGCAACTCGCTGCATATCGACTAATCTGTGGTTTGTTAAATGTCCGTTCCGTTCAGTTCCGATGTTCGAAAAACGGAGTCTTTTTATTTCTTTTCATGTATAGTTTTTTGCTTTAGTTTAGGTCATTAAAGGGTGTATTTGGTGACTTAGATTCTTTTAGATTTTTATTGTACACAAAAACAACATACATAGTTATGTAAAATTATAATAAGTCATTAATCATTATGTACGTAGGTAATATACAAAGGTGAGCATAAATCTACAAGAGTTTGACGTTTTTACGACGTCTTTATGTAGTTAAAGTGATTGATTTGTGAAAAATTATAGAGGGGTAAGTTCTATCATTGCATTGTCGGTACTTCTTGATTAATATATTGGGTTCTACATGCGAAAAATATTGAAAGTTGAAACATAGTCTTATATTACATGACATGGTCGACTATTATCGCCTCGCTATCTAGTGTTGCATCGCTTAAACATGTAAATATTGCATTTTATATGAAACTGTAATGTAAACCTGTCAAGAACAGGAGCATGTTCATTTAGCCGCCTAGTTATAGTAACTAGTATATCGGTACTGTTACTTTTAGTCATTTAAAATAATTACATATTCCTTAATTATTAGTTTCTTACATTTTACATAAATACAACAAAATAGAATAGCATAATATGCCCACTATACTATATTACTGGATCATACGGTGAACGAAAATATTGTGAGGAAACCTGAATACGATGAAGAAGCAATTGATTTCTATGTGAACGTGAAGTCTAGCAATCCGCATTTGGCACGCGTTGTGGACTAACGCCTAAACATCCTCCATGAGGGTAGGCCTGTGCCCTGCAGTGGGACGTATATAGGCTGATGATGATAATAATGATATTCAATAGGGTAGTCGGAATATCCACATTTCACTAGTTGTGTGTGGGGTGCTAGGATAGAGCCTATATACATGAGTAACAAAATGTGAGTTCATCCGGCACACCCTGGGGTATCAGCCTTGAATGGTCGTACATTGTTACTGGCTAATAATTCTACTACATCATTAATGATTGTCATGCGATATAGCTCATCCTGACATGAAAGAAGAAGTCTAGCGCGACACAATACACGCATCAAAATTCATCATAAATCTATCAATAAGCTCCTAAAATCGCAATTGTACGAGTATATTATTCTGGACTGGGAGGCTATCAACCCATAGTCAACCACGGATTTGCCGTTTCATGATTTTTCGGTTATTTCTCTAGCATATTTGATTTTATTTCATCATGCATGTGATCATATTGCATTTTGTTTCCCACAGTGATCGGCATTGGTATCTACTTATGCTTATTGATATCAGCAATATTTATTGTACACTATGTATTGCAATGAAATGTCATAGTATTAATGCGATTCTAATATAGGTAACTAGAACATTAACACATTTTTAAGACCACCAGGCCAATTGGCTATTAGCCTTGCCTTCCTAGAGTGGTGGCTGTTCAGTCCCAGTTGTTTGGATAAAACTCGTACGTCTCATATGTTTTAGAAACGTAGATATGACGAATTCACGCTTTTCAGTGAAGGAATTTTAACATCTGTAGTATATATCAGCTTCAATGTAGAGGCTGGCATTCATGCATATATAAATTTTGTTTAATCTAGAAATTAACATTTTAACGGGTTCTTAACGCATTTTGGTTATTTGGTTTGTATGTTTATTTCTAGATTAAATAATAACCGAGTAACTCTCAAAACTGTATAAATTTTGTTGTTCTTTTGACCGTAGGCCACGTACCAGAAAATTCCAACAAATAATTGCCAATGCAAGAGTTTTGAAAATTATGGTTACTATGTGTCAGCGAAGCTAACAAACTTTGGATTTATCATACCTATGCGATGGCAATAAGAAAACGTGCAAAATTTAAATGCAAAGAGCTGACATCACCTACTGAAGCGCAAATACTGCAGAAGCCAACAAAATAAACAACTGTTTCCCATTTCAGGAAATGACACGATGAAAACATATTTCAGAGTTCACATTCAATAACACAGAGGTTATGAAAGTTCATTGAACTTAATCACGATTTGCGCCATGATTGCGTCGGTTCGCGAATTACCCGAAATATCTGATAAATATTTGTGCGCAGACGGGCAGGCGAACGAAAATAATGGAGTGTTTTGTTAAAACTATGGTCAATAAACAAAGTTAATTTACTACCGAACGACGTCGAAAAATTATCGGGTTCTTCTCTACGAGCTACGCTACGTAAACGTGATTTTCGTTTACATCAAAACAGATGTCGTCGTACTACACGTAGAAACAAAAACAGAACCTAGTGTTTTATTCTTATTCTAGTCTAAGAGAAAAAAAAATTTAGCGACATCAACCAGACTTATTTTTGTCAGGCATCCGAAATTAATTAATTATGATGATAATGGATTCCTAGTCAATTTCAAGTACGGCGATTGCTAATCTTTATGGCACGGCTAGCATCCCGCCCACGACAAAGCGTTTAAACGAGAAAAAAGTCATGCGCGCTCTTTCTGGCTTACGTAAAATAATAAAGATGGAGGCACATCTCCATTTTTATCGTTTTCTTGGGGGTGGCATGCTAGGCCTACTGGTACGCAGGATATTTTAAAGTGCATAAGATTACACGCTATACACATATGCACACCCACAAAATTTTAAATAGGGTGAAGATTTTTCTCTTCAATGTATCAATTCGTAAAAAGAGAGGTTACCTACCAAACCTAAACACCTACCAATGACGTAATTATTTCAGACAGAGCATTATGGAGGAATCGCATGTGGGCGCAATTGAACGTGCTATAGGTGAAAACCAAATAAATATATAATATGTATATATTGTGTATATATATTTATATATATGATATACTGTATTTACACCGCACAATAGTTAAAACCTCCTCTCATACATCATAGGATAATCTTGTACCTTTCGTATCTTTCCGATGTAAATCATACTCCTCACAGTCCTAGCTGTAACCGACTTCTTTGAAAAATATTATGTCCCTTCAAGAACTTATTTTACCTTCCTACACCATGAAATGCCTACTTATTTTTAAAAAGTAGTTAGTAGTGGTTTTGGAATAAAATGTCGCAGTTAACTATTTATTGAAGTTGTTTTATTGATGAGAATGATGACGGTTTGTATTTAATTTAATTTGCGATACCTGCTGAATATTGGCAGATTTAGTGGCTCCTTATGCTAATAAGATGTCTAAAAATGAGTACTTAGTAATAAATAGTGGCAGTGCGGCCTCGTTAAGAGCCACCTCCCAGGAAGGCAGCCACTTCCGAGCGGAAGTTGGTGCAGACGGAGACGGAAGTGTGATCGCTTCCGAATGGCCTTCGCCGTGTAGTTCCAGGTGTGACGTCAATTATATTTTTCCATTTATGGGGAGAAAGTACGTCAATTAAGTACTTCTCAATATTGAAATAATATTTATCATTCTTGTGGTCAGGAAAGGTTAATAGTAATAAATACCTAAAGCAAAGGAAATATACTCTACCTAAAGCAAGTATCTTGTATTTAAAAATTTTTCAATGTTAGAAATTAATAAGAGATTCCGTACGTAATTATAATACTGTACCAATGCATTTTTCAGATTTAGGATAGTATAAATCAGTGGGAAAAATTTTGGAAGTACGTAATGGGTGTAAACTTAAATGCGTTACACTTTGTGGGGTTCTTCAGACCATCAAACTGAACCACTTTTACTATGGGACCAACATTGAGATCTTGAAAAAAAAAACGTCTGATGTTTCATACAGTGTGTAAGGGACAGCCCTCCGAAGACTGAAACGGTGAACTCAGACGATCAAACTGAACAACTTTCACTGTGATAAAAAAAATAGGCGTTTATTTTTTACACAGGTCACTTAAGTTCAGTCACAGCTCTTCACATCAATTCAAATGAACTTATAAAAATGTAATATTACAAAAACTATTAAACTTAACATTCCTGATACTTGAAACATGTGTGCTCAGCTCACGCATAGAAAAAATAATTACATCAATTATATTCCTGTCAAGCAACAGTGACACCGTTAACTTAACTAGAAAGACAAGTCTAACTCAAAGCTTAAGCATTTCAAGGAAAAATACCGTCTTGAGATGCAAAATAGTTTCGTAAGTAATTCGCTGTCATTAGCTGTCCAGTCGAGAACCGCGCTTTTATAAAATGCAGCCCATTGAAAGCATTCAAACACAATTTTACCAAATACCTCAACCACTGCGGGCATCGTTCCACACGTCTTGCATCTTCGTCATTACAAATGATCAATGTATTACATGATCAATGGTATTTGTAAGTAATAGTTGATATGTGGTAACTGATAGTAGTACAGGCCTAAGGCGTTGCGTGGGCCTGCAGAACGAGTGCGACCGGTATCCAGGTGTCAACTCTGCACACAGAGAGGCATTCAGTTATAATTATAATGCAGCATGTTGCAGAAATAACTAAATATATATTTTTCATCATCAACAGTCCAATTAAACACAATAACCGCGCGCGAAGACAAACATCGAGGCTTAATCTAAGCCTGGTGAGGTGGTAATGCTCCTCAGACTATGGCCTATCTCATATCCTGACCTTTCTACCCTTATACTTGCACGCATTGTTGCATATGAATAAAACAAAGTGTTATAACTTATAATACGTGTGGCTAAATGCACCGGTTGGAAAAGTATAAAATAAATAAAATAAAAATTGTTTTTATTTTCACCACCACAAACTATTTGGTACATACATATTTATAATCTATTTCACATTGGATAGTCTGTGGGTGGAGACTGGTGCCAGAGTTGGGTTTCTTATATGTTATATAAAAAACCATCATCATGCCATCGTCTGGATAGAAGAAAAACAGATAGATAATTCACCTTACTTGAAGAAAGCGAAGATGCTTCGTTGTAGCGTGGTCTTCCCGAAAATGCTTTTAAGGGTAGGTACCCTTCTGTTTCATCCAAAATTAAACGTAAAGTGCTAGTTCTTGACTTAAAATAATTATAATCTAGACTTGTTAAGACCCGGTAGATGACTAATTTTGGAAAACGGCGATACTGGAAAGTTTTAGCTACGTTAAGTAAGTTCCATTTGGGGACGTGCTTTTATTAAAATTGTTTCATTATTAGAAGTCGTTACCAACTGCGTCCCAGATCAGCTAAGTGCAATCACTAAGCAGGAAACTAAGTACGGTTGTTTGCGTAAACACTGCATCAGCTGGTTTTAGATCGTTAGAGATTATCATCCTTGTTGATATGATCTTGCAATTAGAGATTTCAAACCAAATGTCACAATTTGACTTTTATTGCAGTTCGACCGTCCGTATTTCTATGGCATTATCTTATTGGAAAAGGTACCTTCATTTCAGTGCCCCTGCCTCTTTATAGTTAAGTATATTTCCAATTATGGGGGTCCGGGTTGGAATCCGCCCGGTAAACATACCATGTACCAATGAGTTTTTCTATCTTATGTACGTAAAACCGACTGCTCTCAAACGGTAAGGGAAACATCGTAAGGAAACCTGCATAAGCGTTATAGTTGACATTATGACAATTGAGCAACCTGATGGTCTATCATGGTTTCCACACAGCAATATCACATCTTCCCTCTCTTTCATTATATGCTCCATAGAAGACAGCGTAACTCGTGACACGTTGATACGAGTTACGCCTTGCTCTATGCTATGCTCAAATGAGCGCGATAATATGCGCGGAAAACCGAGAAAAACCTTCGGTCAAGAGACTGAAGTTCAGAAACGAAAGGGTGAACTAACGATAACAATTCTTATCATTTAATTAACGTAAGCTGGTTAGACATTAATTTATCATTTACCGTCATTGGGTACACTAAATTATAAAAAAGTATGACACAACTATCTAGAGAACATGTCTAATCTATTTCCGTTGATGATAAAAACGATCGAGGTGAACGACACAGTTTGTGAAATCTTTATTTTGATAAGTAGTGTATTTCACTTAGCGTAATCAGCAGCCTAGTTTCATTGACAAATCATCGATTGAATTGCACCAAAAGGTAATTAGACTTAAACATGTTTCATGGATCTTTCCCAGCTTCCTAATTAAATATGATGCTGTCACTAGGTATCAGTAGGCAAGACAGACCAAAAATTTTTCGCTTACGCTATAAGCCAAAGTAAAAGCAGTGTGAGGGACAGATCGTGCTGCGTAAACACTTTACGGTGTAAGCCATCCATGTGTGAAAAAAAAATCACGGATTGTAATAATTATTGATATATAATGTTTAAATATGAGCGTCGGTGACGCGTTGCGGAGAGGTATGGACACCCAATTATGGGGGTCCGGGTTGAAATCCGCACGGACGACTTGCCATGTACCAATGAGTTTTTATAACTTATGTACGTAATACCGACTGCTCTTAAACGGTGAAGGAAAACACCGTGAGGAAACCTGCATACGCTGAAGAAGAAATTCTGTTGTGTATGAGAAGTCTACCAATCCGCATTGGGCACGCGTGGTGGACTAATGCCCATACAACCTCCCTGAGGGTAGGTCTGTGCCCTGCAGTGGGACGTTCATAGGCTGATGATGATAATGTTTAAATTACCTCAAACTAATGTTAACACAAACTTAAAGGGATAATGATTATTACATGCCAAAGCGAGTCAGCTACAATTTGCAGTAATTGTTAATTAACTACGTAATATACAGACTGTTGCATACGAACAGATCAAAAAGATAGAGTCGTAGTACTTAATGCATGTAAACAAGCTGCCGCATCATAAACAATAGTGTTAACATGCAACGACTGCCTTAGGTAAGTAGTTGTGTGCAAAAGTCAGGTAAATCAAGTGACTGTCGTCTTTATGATATGTGTTTTGAAGAGTTTTGTCGGAAGACTTCATGGAATTGAAAACTACTTTCTGGTCGTTGTGACGACAGTTGTATAAGTGAGTTCGTAAACAAAATGTAGCATTTTCTTAATATCTGTATTTTAATTTACAATAATTTGTAATATCATTTAGATAAATGAATCACAAACGAAATTGTCATTTTGAGGTCCGCCACACACATACGGAATTGCAATCTGGAACTCCGAATCAAAATTGTGATTTTGTATAGGATTTAATACCTCCGCAATTCCGAACGCAATTGTGGAGTGGGAAAATCCGTACGAAATCGTAATTCTGATTCAGGATTCCGGATTGCAACTCCGTTTGTGTGTGGCGGACCTTATATTATATCTAGAAGCTTTCTAGTCGCAAAATCCGGGATTTACAACCTCCAATGAACGACAGAACTACATGTTATTTTTCAATTTCATACTTAATTCGTTGACGATTTATGCACAGTGGAAGATTTAATTGTCAATAGGCTCTACAAATGAATGTACTAGAAAACAATTTTCTTAACACTTTCGGCCTTTCCGAGACCAGTATAAGTTACTTGTGGGCTTTGATAAGGTGAAAGATACCTACATAGTAACATGTTGCATGGATGTTGAATTAGTCTTCCGAGCACGTTCCTTGCAGCGAAGAACGCCATAGTTTTGTAAGTTGATACGTGTTCTACACCGTGTTATATAAACTTTATGTAATCACCTGCTACTTGTTAAATTAAGGACAGTGTCAAGGTCTCATAGATTTTACTTTGCTTCCAACGTAAAACCTAATGATGTCACGATGTTATGATTCGTTATTTGACACGTTTTATTGGAAGCTCTAGAACGGAAAAAAGTTTCGCCAATTAATTTTGATTTTGAACCTTCGATTGACTATAATAATTATTGATATGCTGGTACCTCATATTATGACGTATTTTGACAAAAATAAAGACCCACTTTTTTCTACATTGTACCCAAAGTGCCAGGACCCGCTCAAGATTCTCTTCCCAAAGTGACTGTTCTGCTGGTACTCGATTAGGTAGGGTAATACCGACGATGATCCCATCTCGGTCTGGTAGGAGCTAAATACCTTCGATTTCGTTCTTAATCTTACTGCAACAATAGCCTTACTATTCATTAAATACGTCATTGCAATTTTTTGTTAGACAGAAGTAGCTTCTATTTAAAGAGACTACTTATCTAGAAATTTTTCTTTTTTTTTTATTTATATATTTGATGGCCAAAATAATCTGTTGTAGATACTTTTAAAAACTTCAGAAACAAATAAGACCACCGTATAAAATGACGCAGATGGAAAACTCTGTGTGTAATAAACAACACGTATTTTGAGTAATAAATATGAGAATGTATGCCAATAAAAATTCTACCGGACACTAAATCAATATCAAGTATCGAGTGAGTAAAACAAAAAAACAGTGGACGGCAAGTAACGTCTAAATAAGGCTGTGTGGTAGTTACTGTGGTTCAGAGGCAGAGGTGTGCAGTGTATTAATTCAAAACATGTTTTCCGTTCTTATAGCCGTTGAATCGTAATTAAAACGAAACCATTTATATTTAACAAATGGAAAATTTTATTTCTTGTTATCAATTAAAACTACAAACAATGTTTTGCTCAATGAGTTTAGTTCAGGGGTTGGTCTTTCAGAAGACTGCAAATACAAGATTGTATGCTTACATAATGATAATTTACTTTATGCTGTTATTGATGCGACCGCACAAGCATAACATAAATGAATCTAATAGAAGTTATGTCGCTATATTATATTATATATTTCTTATCTTATCTCAAGGGAAACTTGCAAAGGCTGGAGAAGAAATTCTAATCCATATCTGAAGTACTCGTATGTACGCACGGCGACACATCAAGCTATACAAAACCAACATAAGCTGGCCGCGCGACGTTATACGATACTCCATCTACGCGAAGCCAGCTTACGTTGGTTTTGTATAGCTTGATGTGTCGCCGTGTGTACATTGGAAGTACATCAATTCGCATTGGGCACACGTGGTTGCCGCCCATACACCACTATCAAAATGAGGGGAAGCCTTTGTCCCAGTAGGGGGGATAATAGAAGGATAAGAAGAAGAATAGAATAATAGAAGGATCATTGATGATAATATTGATAGGTAAAAAATATACAGGGGGTCTTCCCGTACTCTCGATTGTTGATATATACATAGATAATACAAGACGTGATAATTGTGTTTTCGTTCAAATGTCAGCTGTTCGTTCAAATATCAATGTCATAGAAATATATTATGGCTCTATTTCCAAAAATGTTTCGACAAAAACGATCAGTAGGGTAAACAGTTGCATTACTTTAAGGGGTTATTGCATTTATATGAATCAGCTGATCGATCGTTTGTATGAAAAGTCGATTTTTTCTTTTACGATTTTCCTACATGTTTTTAGGGAAAGTTGATCAGTAGCATGGGTATAATCACCTCTTAAATTAATGCAACTGTTTACCCTAACACCGCTGTATATCGAAAGACCTAGTAAGGGGTCTGCATTGGTCAACTTTAGTTTCAAACGAGCGTTAAGCCGCGACTTCGTCCGCACAAATTATATACCAGATTTTAAGTCAGATCATAAGCTATCAAACAAAAAAAGTTTCATCAAAATCGGTTCAAACAAACAAACAAACAAACAGACAGACAAAAAATCCAAAAATTGGTGATATGGAATCAGGGATACCTAAAAACCATATCGTAACTTATTTTTCGTTAATATCTTCAATGTACAGACACACTTCTGTTACAGCTTTATAATAGTATAGATAGCCTAGAAGATGTCAGCTTTATCTACTCCTGATCTGACCAATATTGTATTCAGTAGGTACTCTACTACCATTGATTGAATTTAGTAAATTGTTATAAGGGATATTAAATTTTTGTAAAGTACCTACCTTTACTATATTGCAATACCGGTTCTGATGGATGCAAGTGCACTCGCAACCAACACCCAATGTTAATAAACTATATCAACAATCAATATTAATTATTGCAATTTATTTCTGTACCATTCCTCTTATACCCAGGCGTATTTATTTTCTGCGTTGCAATCGCGCTGCTTGCGTCTAACCACATTTTACGATGTTTTTTTTACTAGTCTATGTTTAGCTATTTACGGATACGAATAAGGTGTAAACTGTAAAACTACATTGAAACTGAATGATTTTTTTACGCCATTTCTTTTGTTAATTCATTGTGTTTAAGCTCTTATTTAGTTTTTTGTTCGTGAGATTTGGACGAGGCAGACTTGCGGGCGAGACAAGAAACCTGTTTCGAATATAATAAAACCAAGTTTCGCTGATCATCTATCTACACATAATATGAAGCCTGTTTGTATGTGTACAACTTAGGTATACTTGGTTCTTGTAAATACGATCGTAAACATTGTTTTTAATTGAGCTTCTTTCCATTTTCCGCATATCTTTTTTGTTTTTATCTTATTTTGTATATGTCAGATATTCCGCTAGTGTGAATCGTGGAACAATTTTGAAATATTACTCATAAAAGCAACTATTTGCCTTATTGCCTTATTTATGAATCTAATGACGTAAATCCTTAGCGTAAATCTAATGACTAGTAATGACCGAGTTCCGACCGTAAAATTATGCACCTATTTCTTTGGTGAACGAAATATGATTCTAGTGAATATTTACACAGGGGTTCATACAACGCCGCCAGGTAGCCTAGAAGAATCATACCGGAAATACCTTTTCCATTATGATTTTTTTATAAAAAAGTTTCCACCTATCTATTTGGGAAGTACCTAAATGAAGTGCCATCGGTGGAGACTGATCTAAAGAACTAGAAAAGCTAGGGTTGCCACCTCTCAGTCTGCTGGAACTCTAGGGTTGCCAGGTTCAAAGAAGTAATTTTTAAACCTGGCAACCATAATTTTTGATACTATGTACCTCTTAAAAAGCTACAATAACATAAGTTAATCCGTAAGTGGTTTTGCTACCGGTATCTGTAGAAACGGGTGAACGTTTTTATTATTTCTTTATTAAAGTTATCTTTGTAGGAACTCTATCAATCGGGGTATTTTTTAATGGGCGAGAAATAACAAAAATAAATAGCATCAATTATATTTTTTCAGCTTCTTTTTCTTAGTATGTGATATAAAATTATATATACCCTACTTACTTAATATCATAGTAAAGTAACGTTAAAAACTTTACGCAACGCACTGTTACGTATTATGCTTACCTTTACAGAAGATTCTATCTAAGCTCTTCACTATATAGGGTGTAAGGAAAAGTATCACTAACCTTTACACCACATACTCTACCCATCAAATTGAACAACTTTTACTATGGGAGCAAACCTGTCAGAACAAAAAAAAACTGTTCCGTACTAAACTGCAATACCTACTCGACTCAAACGTATGGGACTGTTGATATTTTGTTAGTTCTGACAGGTTTGCTTCCATAGTAAAAGTTGTTCAGTTTGATAGGTACAGTATTTGGTTTAAAGGTTAATATTACTTTTCCTTACACCCTGTATTTTGATCTTAATTTAGATATCTTTAGAGTGGATTTCAGATTGTTATCTGCAATAATTCTAAAATGTTACAAATAATATCTAGGAGATAACGTTAAATATTGTAATTCATAGTTCAAGTTTCAATACACCATTGCACTTATTGAAGTTAAATAATAATTTACTAAGTACATATTAAGTTATTGTTTTTTGATGTTGCATTAGTGGTAGGTAACCTACCTATAAGGAAATAATATTGTGCTCTTTTAAGGTAGGTACGTATTTTTATCTACTTATGTGTTATAATTATAATAATATGTTATTTATAATGTATGTACTTACTTTTACACAGGGTTAATTATATTATATAAGGTCTAACAAAATTAGCTGAAACTATTTTAAGGGGATGATCAGACCATCAAACTGAACAACTTCCTTTATGGGACCAATATCGAAATCGCGAAAAAAAATCAGTTGTTCTATACAAACCTACTCGACCCAAATGTATGGGACAGCAGATTTTTTTTTTGCGATTTCGATATTGGTCCCATAAAGAAAGTTGTTCAGTTAGATGGTCTGATCATCCCCTTAAAATAGTTTCACCTAATTTTGGTAGACCTTATATAATAATAATTACTATTGTTATTAACTGAGTAATGATCAACAATAAATGCACGATCATATTTTGTGCCAGTTCCTGTAGCGTAACTTATTAAGGAATTATATCTAAACTATTATAAAACTGTAACAGGAAGTTTGTCTGTACATTGAAGATATTAACAAAAAAAAGTTACGATATGGTTTTTAGATATCCCTGATTCCATATCACTAATTTTTGGATTTTTTTGTCGGTCTGTTTGTTTGTTTGAACGAGCAACACGCAAAAACTACTGAACCGATTTTGTTGAAACTTTTTTGTTTGATAGCTTATTATCTGACTTAAAATCTGGTATATAATTTGTGCATAAAGTCGCGGGTTAACGCTCGTCTATACTATTATAAAACTGTAACAGGAAGTTTGTCTGTACATTGAAGATATTAACAAAAAAAAGTTACGATATGGTTTTTAGGTGTCCCTGATTCCATTTCACCAATTTTTGGATTTTTTGTCTGTCTGTTTGTTTGTGTGTTTGTTTGTGTGTTTCTTTGTGTGTTTGTTTGTGTGTTTGTTTGTGTGTTTGTTTTTGTTTTTGTTTGGGTGTTTGTTTGTTTGTTTGACCGAGTATCACGCAAAAACTACAGAACCGATTTTGATGAAACTTTTTTTGTTTTAATAGCTTATTATCTGACTTAAAATCTGGTATATAATTTGTGCGGACAAAGTCGCGGGTTAACGCTCGTTTTATATAAAAATAGAAAAATAAGTACCTACTTATTTTATCTTGTTGTGGGGGCTGGCAAGCCAGCAACACTTCGACCCAGTGGGATCTTTTGTGTTAGCCCCAATACTTTTTGTTTTCTTCACCCTTCAAATACATGGTCAATGAAGGAGGCAATACCATTGAGGGGAAGAAACCTAAGATCTCCCGGTTTTGGGTATCCATCTCCGAGGAGGCACATGCGTTTTGCCGCCAGGACATCACAGTCACAAAGAACATGCTCCATAGTCTCTTCATCCTCTCCGCATGCTCGGCAGCTGGGATCCAGGGTGAGTTTTATTTTGTGCATCATCGTGCCTGTGGCGTAGTGCCCAGTGAGGGCTCCGACTATGGCACGAGCCTTGCTCCTGCTATTACTCAGTATGAATCTTGAGACACGAGTTGTCACATTGCTGATAAATTTTTTGGAGTGTTGTAGGCCTACAAAAGTACCTGCTTACCTACCTGCTTTATCTAACATGTTCACTATATAAAGAAAAATTTTCGGTTTGATGGTCTGATCATCCCCTTAAAAACCGTCAGCATATTAAGCAAAACAAAGTTCAGTTATAATTATAATATTTGATTAATTCATTTTATTTCGTATTTTTACAAAGAAGCGTCGATTGTTCCGCACAATACGTAAGCAATGACCCGGATGTTACTATTTATAACAATATAACTCTTTATACATTTATCTACAGTTCATTATGATTTTAAGCAAAAAAAACAAGGAAGTTGTTCTAGTGGCAAAAATATTTTTTATTTATGTTTCAAGGATTCACCGCACGTCTTCGGTGGCCGGTTTTTGTATTTAAATTTAAAAGGAATCAATTCTTAATATATCTTATGTTGCCTACGTAATTTCGTATTGTATTGTTTAATTACATGTTATACATAAATTGATAGATAAAAACATTTCCATTCTATAAAAGGATACAATACATACTTATGTTTGAATACTTACATAATATCTACCTACGGTGTAGGAAACAACTCTCAAAAGGAACATCTTCCTTTCACTCATCGTATCAATGACTTTTTCATGTGCGTAATACCGACTGCCCCAGTGCTGGATTAACACATTAGCCGCCACAAAGCTATTCGAATTATTAGACTTCTGGAATATTTTCTAAGTAAAATTTTGAGTAATTTTTTAAAATATTTTTTTTTATACTTTACAGTTAAGTAGGTATATACCTATATTAAGTAACGGACACGAAGACAGTCGAGGCGCTTTGACTACTTATATAGGGACTAGTTACGCGTGTGATTCTGCTAACAAACATTTCTGCCACTTTTTGCGGGGGGCGAGGTAACATGAAATCCGCAACTTTGGATTTTGTTCCCATAACTTTAGATTCTAATTTTCTAATTTTAAAAAGTAGTCTCGCGTGAACCCCAAACGTTCTACGTTCGAAATTATTGTTTTGCAATTATAGGCTGTGCACATGATTAATTGATCTTATACCGTGGTAGAGGGGAAATGCTACCGCAAGGCTAGTCCTTATAATAAATAGTCAAAGTCGAGGCGGCATCAGCACTCGTGTCCGCAGCTTTACTTTTTTTCTGAAAAATATTTATTTTTGGGCCAATTTTGCCGCCCCCATAATTTTGCCGCCCTTAGCTTCAGCTTTTTCAGCTTCTATGGTAAATCCGGCACTGGACTGCCCTCAAACGGTGAAGGAAAACATCGTGAGGAAACAAATCAAATTTTTCACGACGAACACTTATGTTTAAAAATCAATAATATTTGAAATCGTGAGGAAATCTGCATACGCTCTAGAAGAATTTCTGATGCGTAGGCAGACTGTGCTGTGAAGTCCAATAATCCGCATTGGGAACGAATGGTGAACTGACGCCCATACACTCCATGAGGGTATGCCTTAGCAGTGCCTTAATTGTTGTACGAGAACGTGTAAATGTATATTTTATATACTGTGGAGGTACTTCCTGAATTAGGTCCATTTGTCTTTGTATGGACCTCGAACTCCGACGTTATCATCTATCTATCTATACTATTATAAAACTGTAACAGAAGTGTGTTTGTACATTGAAGATATTAACAAAAATAAAGATCCGTTATGGTTTTTAGGTGTCCCTGATTCCATATTACCCATTTTTGGATTTTTGTCTGTCTGTTTGTTTGTTTGTTTGTTTGTTTGTTTGTTTGTTTGACCGAGCATCACAAAAAAACAACTGAACCGATTTTGATAAATTTTTTTTTGTTTGATAGCTTATGATCTGACTTAAAATATAATATATAATTTGTGCGGACAAAGTCGCGGGTTAACTCTAGTAACGTTATAAATCGATAATCAAACAAAACCGGACTTCGATGCGACTATACTCTCCCTATAGAGCTGTCTACCTTTGTTATATAAACTGTATTATAAATAATTCAGTATCATATGTCTAAGTAATTGTTGTGTCAAACTTTCTAATTACAATAGGTTAGTCGAAAATTTGTTACACATACAATTAGTGCCAAACTTTAATAAACAAATACCTGTAATAATCATGTTAGAATTACCACGATAATATTATGTTAAGCAAAAAAATTATTGTGTTCATGAGCACCTTGATTCAAGTTGTTAATTTAATTGTATGTTAGCACGCGATTTGTAGACGGAATTCGTACTAATGTAGACAGTACGTTCAGAGGCAAGTATATATTTTAAAGCAAAAGTCTAGATTACTCATCATCATCATAGGCCTTTACATCTGTGGCAGATGATTTAAGCAGTGTTTTTGGAGAAGCACTTTTTCTTGTACAGTCCTATACCAGATCCGCATACACGTCCACAGCCTCTACAACAGAGCTGTACGCCGGTTGATGACGACGGGATTTTGAATTGTGACACACAGAAGTCTGTAGTTGTGACAGCATTATTCCTTTTGTCACGTGCTAGAATACTATAGTGCGACAAAATGCTCTTAAGTGTGGAAATACTAAGGCAGGCTAGGCTGCCTGTCTTTGTCACTTTGATCGACTTTTGTGTTATAGATTTTTCTCGGTTTGTCGCGGGTAATTTGCTCGGCTCAAATTTGCCGTGTGGTGTCGGCTATGAATAGCCATCCCATTTCCTCCCGTGGGTGTCGTAAAAGGCGACTAAGGGATCTACTGAAGGATGGGCAGCAGCATCCTCTGAGTACACACATTGATTCGATCCAACTGCGATCGCCAACCCGCCTGCATTCAAATCCCCCCCATTCTGGGGGAGGCTTATGTCCAGTGGACATTTAACGGCTGATATGACGATGATGAAACTTGAACCAAAATATGATACAAAACAAGGATAACGGACAATATGGTGGACTACGGACTAAAAACACATTGAACCATTGATTACGCAAACAACTTTTCAATATAATCGCTTTATTTCACCATAATGCACTCAGGATAGTCACTACCGTGCCTGAGGCTTATCGTAGTAACGACAAGATAAATAATAAAGTTAAACTTAGAATGTAAGTCTTATCAAATTAGTACGGTATAGTTCCATAAAATACCAGACGCCTTTGTTCGTATCATGTTTATATGATAATTAAAATGTGACTACTTACATAGAGTCAGGAACCCGATCTTTTATAAAGACATGTTATTTTATACGCTGTAAGCTATACCAAATAGCTACCATTATACTTACTATATTAGTTAGGTCTTGTGAGTATGGAGACACATGGACTAAGAACGTTTAATTATATTCTATGAATTTATGATTATGACACACGTAAAGATAACGTTGCAGGCAAAAGGAGAAGCTTTGGTCTAACAAACACGTTAAAACATTGTTCATGTTATGATTGTATATCGTGGAGGAAGTCAGGACACTTGCAGTGAAGAGCCAGGGCTGACTATTGTTTCACGATACTTCTACAGCTATCTAGTCACATTTAGGGTGAAGCCAAACTAGAGTAATTTTGTGAGTTGTGAGTTGCGTATTTTGAGTCCGTTTCATATAAAATCCGGGAAAGCATTGTCTATCACCTCAGCCTTTATATGAAACTGACTCAAAATACGCGACTCACATTACGCTCGTTTGGCTTCACCCTTATAGAGCTAAGAGAGAGCAGAGCAGAGCAAAGTGATAGGAGTATTTATTTCCCAATAGCTTTCAGCAGTTTTCGTAAAATGTCCTATCTAATCCCAGGGATAACTAGTATCGTGGTTTTTCAGATGGACCCTAAGCTTTCAAAAATAGGTTCAGTAGGGTAGAGTAGAATATTAAATCAGTAAATGTAAAATGTTCCCGTAATCGTAATATTGAACAGTACAGAAAAATAACAATTTTGAGGAGTCACGTTGCAGGTTCTGACCCGAGCACTCGTCTCGCGTGGATTTTGCGCGTCGCGTTTTTGCCTGCCACGAAGCTCCGCAATCCTCAATCTCTTCTTGTTCTTGACCAAAAACAATCCCTGAGATTGGGATAGATTCTTCCATAAACATTTGACACTGGCGCTAACGCACATGCAAGAGTCCATTAATTAAAAATAAAAAATAAACAATTTTGAAACCAAAGCAGTAAGGCGCGTCACTTCTAACATCTTATTCGTCTGGTAGCGCCAAATAATATGCGAACTGCGTACGCACTTTGTTCGCGAGTGAAGATTTTTTGTGGCATTTCAATCGTCCTTAGCCCTAAATGGCATAATCGTCTGCGCCGGTTTCATGTCACCTGCCTCAGTGCGAGATGGAAAGGACATCACATACCCAAATGTCTGACTTGCTCTAGGAAACTGGTTTTGTTTATCATTCTATTTTTAAATGGTGAGTATAGCAAAGCAACGTACAGCGCTCTCCCTTTCTAGATAGGTTGGGGAAAAAGTCTTTTCGCATTATAGTATGTATCAAAAATGGATACCTTTTTTGAAAAAATGGAGCAAGATCGGCATATCAGTAGTTACGACGTAGCTGAAGAACTGGGAATTGACCACAAAACAGTTTTGGCGCATTTGAAAAAAACTGGGTATACAAAAAAGCTCGATGTTTGGGTACCTCAAGAGCTCACTGAAAGAAACCTAATGAACCGTGTAATCATTTGTGATTCTTTATTACGACGTAATGAAACCGAACCATTTTTGAAGAAGCTGATAACTGGTGATGAAAAGTGGATCACGTACAACAAGAACGTGCGAAAAAAGTCGTGGTCAAAGGCCGGTCAGGCTTCACAGACTGTGGCAAAACCCGGGTTAACTCGTAACAAGGTGATGATGTGTGTGTGGTGGGATTGGAAGGGCATTATTCATTATGAGCTGTTACCACCAGGCAGGACCATCGATTCTCCTGCGACTCTACTGCGAACAACTGATGAGATTAAAGCAAGAAGTTGAGAGAAAGCGGCCGGAATTAATCAACAGAAGGGGTGTGGTTTTTCATTATGATAACGCTAGACCTCACACAACTTTAGCCACTCAGCAAAAATTAAGAGAGCTTGGCTGGGAGGAGTTAATGCATCCGCCGTATAGTCCTGACCTTGCACCTTCAGATTTCCACCTGTTTCGGTCTCTTCAGAATTCTTTAGGCAGTGTCAGGTTAACATCACGAGAGGACTGCCAAAACTACTTGTCGCGGTATTTTGATCAGAAGCCCCAAAATTTCTATAGCAATGGGATCATGTCCGTACCTACAAGATGGCAAAAAGTTATCGAACAAAATGGTACCTACATACTTTAGTTAAATGTAAATAAACAATATTAAAAAATGTTTTGAATTTTCTTAAAAAATGGGAAAAACTTCCTAATACTATAATAAAATTAAGGATTTTCTATAGACGGAGGACATGATCGGTCGTCAATCGGACGAATTTAATCCATTTTTGTATGTTGTCATATAATCGAAAGGCTTTTACTTGCCTATTATTTTTTAATGTTGTATGAAGTAAAAGATAGCGCCGAAGTGTCTCTCAGAAGTGGTTGGTATTATTAAAGGTGGTTGTCTTTGAGTAAAGGGCACTAGTTTGATGGTTATTCGCATTCCAAACTCGTTTATTTCCGGGAATACGAGACGGGGTGACGTCACTGATTGTAATATACTCGTACCTAGTTTCTGCCTGAATAAGTTATTCATTGTACTCATTTGCATTGCACTAAACTGGTTCAGACACTGTTTGTATACATGAAATTGAAAAGTTGCTGATAATAACTTATTTATAGAAAAGATCAAGGATTGATAGATCGAAAGGAAAATGTTACATTTAAGTACTATCTTTAATTTTAATATGAAATGTACGCTTAGTCAAGATCTGCCTATACAAAGGACGCGTTCGTGTTTTTTTTCTTTGACAAAGGCGAGATTTGAATCCGCGACTCCGCGAACCTCTACTTCGCAGGTAGATTCTCTTCCATCTATGCAATCAGATCGTTACTAAAGGTAAATTAAAATGTACCCAAAACAAAGAAAAGGCAAATCTTCGACAGTTCCATTAATAATGTTCTACATAAATTTGTTTACGGGCCCGTTATTTCGATCTCAATTATAACTGGCATTAAAAAACAAAGAAGCACAGATTGGGACCACATCCAAAGTTATTTTCGGTTGTTTTGGGCAAACATCCGCCACCTTACACCTTGTTTTAAGTTGTACATTGTAGTGAAGCTTTTGTTGTTGGAGTTGCCGATAATGGGCGCCATTTTTAAATTAGACTGGACCACCTCAGACGAAGCGCAAGCGTTTACTCTTTGTTTCTGCGCAGTTTAAGAACAGGACTTTGTTTATCAGTTTCAGTTTCTTACTCACGAAGGTGTACCTAACCTATAGGGTTGTGTGTGTGATGTGATTGTTTTTAAGTCTGACCACCCATATTTCGATTTTACTAACTTTGATGTGTTTTTTTTTCATGGCGCTGCGCTGGGCATCGATCTCGAGTACCTACCTATACCTAAAATACAAAAAGGAGCGCCTTGCTAACCACATTATACGGTTTCTATTATGATTTAAATACACACTAAATTATTGGAAACATACAAAATTTAACAATGCAGAAAGCGGTCAATATAGAAAATTATTTAAATAAAAATAAAAAAAAATCTAATAACTATCTCCTCCTTTTCTGGCACTTTCAACGAAAGAGTGAACATTTTTTGAGAACTCGTCTTGAAACTGGAGATTTTTACCTAAAATTTTCCCCGAAATAATTTGAAGTATTATCTAAACTTTAAAAAATGATAACAGCAACTTCATTAAGCTGTTTTAGAATCATAATTAAGTTGCTAACTAAACAAATAAAGACAGACATGTAGCCAAAGGTTTAACAATCATCTTAACTATTATAAAACTGTAACATAAGTGTGTCTGTACATTTAAGATATTAACAAAAAAAAAGTTACGGTATGGTTTTTAGTTGTCCCTGATTCCATATCACAAATTTTTGGATTTTTTGTCCATCTGTTTGTTTGTGTGTGTGTTTGTTTGTTTGATCGAGCATTACGCAAAAACTACTGAACCGATTTTGATGAAACTTTTTTGTTTGATAGCTTATAGGTCTTACTTAAAATCTGGTATATAATTTGTGCGGACGAAGTCGCGGGTTAACGCTAGTAATATATAATACTTATAACTTATAAGGCTTAAGGCTTTCTTGAACAATAAATTAGAGTACCGATATATAGGTGTACCTAGAAGCAGTTATTTGTTCCTAGTTTATCAGTTACAAGTTGACACCCCGTCCCAGCAGCCTTGAATTTCATTGCACTGATAAACGCGCCAGACTCGAATACCCGAGTTCCAGTGTTGTTTACGTAAATTTATTTTATTGTGGTATTAACATACATATCCACTATAGGCAAGTATTCAGGGTCCTTCTTTATGCTGACACTTTTTTAAGAGGATGATCACTGATCAGACCAACAAATTGAACAACTTTCTCTATGGCACCAACATAAAATTCACGAAAAAAAGTTTTGTTTTGTTTTTTATTTTCTTTCGCGATTTCAATGTTGGTGCCATAGAGAAAGTTTTTCTGTTTGATGGTCAGGAGTGCGATTTTTGAGTCTAAATAAACTCAGAGTTCACCAGTTGAAAATGTCAATATTACTATGGAGATATGCATCTTTACTATTGCTAATTTGACTTTCAAAAATCATACTTCAGGAGTACGATTTTTGAATGACAAATCAGCAGTAGAAAGATGCGTATCTCTAATTTTGACATTTTCAACTACTGAGCTCAGCGAATGAGATTCAAAAATCGCTCTCCTGATAAAAAGTGTCAGCATAATAAGAAGGACGCTATATTGTGTTTCTTGAAGTGTCTTATACTTTTAGTATGAAAGATTGCAGAATCTGTATACAGGGTGTAAATTAAAATGTGTTACATACTTTATGGGGTGCTTCAGACCATGAAACTGAACAACTTTAACTACACGTATGGGATCAACTTTGACATCGCAAATAAAAAATCTGCTCTGTTTCATACATTTTGGTCAATTATATAGCTATTGACAATTACTATGAAACATCTGTTTTTTCTTCGCGCTTTTGATGTTTCAGACTGGAAACCTTTCAATGTGTAATTGAAACTGTTTGATATGTAACGCATACAATTTTACATACTGTATAAATATTGTAGTAAATGATCTACAACGTTAAAATAAGTTCTGAGAAATATGTTCTGCGTTACCATATTTTACAAAAATAATGTTAGTGTCTAAATGCCATCTTAGTCATCGTTTTCCTGTTAGTTTTTCATGGAAATGTTGTGTAAATTTTCCATTATACGATTTGACCAGTGGCAAAGAAATAACCAAAATTTGGTTCATCATCATCATCATCATCTTAGCCAATGGACGTCCACTGCTGGACATAGGCCAAGGATCGCCATAACGATCGGTCCTGCGCTGCCCTCATCCAAAATTTGGTTATTAATAGAAAATTCTACTGTGTCTGTATTTATTTACGCGTTTTGATACCAAATCACTCAAATAGTAGAGCCATCGGCACGGCATTTCTATCCGTGGAACCTACGATTATCATACCTAATTATAGTACTCCTGTGATCATACTATCAGTAAATTGACGCAATCGACACGATGACGAGCTTATCATTATTCATCTTCAGATCATGCTCATCATGGTCATGCATAAAGTAAACCTATGTCTTACCGAAATCATAAAAAAAAGACAGGTACATATTTAAATTCAAGACCATAAACCCATCGAGGTTTTCTGAAACTATACTAGTTATTAGTTTCTAAGCCAGCAGCGCTTACAAGTAGCGTTGCCAGGCGTCCGGATAAAGCCGGACATAGTTAGGCTTTCTGGATGTGTGTCCAGCCAAATTAGACGTTGTCCGGCCTGTCCGGCTTTTGTTGGGCTTTTACATTTGACCAGTCTACTCCATTTTGAAGCAGCAACCATACATATTAATCATTTATGTTACAATTACTTTGGTACTTTTAAGTTTATCTAATTAATTAGTGAAGAAGTTCCGTTTTCTTTAATTTTAAGTTACAAGGCTGCACTTTTAACACATTGATGGCTTCAGGATGGGATTACGTCATGTCAAGTAGTGGAAACCTTAAACTGTGAGCCCATCTCTGATCGTATCGATCCATTCCATCAGACGGACGGACGAGAGAGTGCATCTTTAACACGTTCACTTATGCACTTCAAAATATCCGGCGTTCCTGCCTTTCTATAAAGATTAGCAGACGCCGTAGTCGAAATCGACTGTGACTCCATCATCACCATAAGCTGGGCCCTGCTGTACCTTAACAACAACATATCAAACAAATCCCTAAATGTTTCGTTCTCTTGATAGAAATCAGCCTAAGCTAAATTTCCTTCATATTTTTTAATTTAAAAGTCGCCTATTTTCAAACAACAAATAGCTAACTTGGCTAGCTACAAACACCTAAAGTAGCTACAAGATGTGTGACTTGTTGCAACGGAGCCTAATTCAGGTGAGAGGTGGTTACCCAAGCTGGTTGCCAACGAGGAAGTGATGGTGCTGCGTGGGGTAACTGACCTTGGACGCGCCCTGCTTGCTCACCAATCGCAACTCATTTAGTTTTACTGGCTGGCTACTGGTTGAGGTGTCGTTTGGATTTATAGACAAGAGAACTGTGTTGGTCGATGAAGTCGGTTCTGGGTTTCACAATTGTGTAGCTTGAGGGTTAGACTTTGCATTACCAAATCAGATTAGTCTAAAATTTTCTTTCTTTTCCTTAGCTTGAGGATCAATAAAGTATATACTATTCAGTAACACGAGTTGTTACCCGCAACTTCACGAATGCGTGAAATTTTCATGTCTATCTCCTTCCTCAGAATTCAAACTAATACGTATAATATAAGGTCTAACAAAACTAGCTGAAACTATTTTAAGGGGATGATCAGACCATCAAACTGAACAACTTTCTCTATGGGACCAATATCGAAATCGCGAAAAAAAAATCAGCTGTTCCATACAAACGTGAGTACGTAAATGTATGGGACAGCAGATTTTTTTTCGCGATTTCGATATTGGTCCTATAGAGAAAGTTGTTCAGATTGATGGTCTGATCATCCCCTTAAAATAGTTTCAACTAATTTTGTTAGACCGCGTCTTCGTCTGCACGAGTTCCCGTCATTTGCAAGATAATGATATACCAGATTTTAAGACTAATATTACTAATAAGCTTTCAAATACAACATTTTATCAAAATCCGTCTAGTAGTTTTCACGAGATGCGCATACAAACAAACTTACAAACAGACAAAAAATCCAAAAATTAGTGATTTGGAATCAGAGACACCTAAACACCATATTTTTACTTTTTTTATGTCTTCCATATACCGACATACTTCTGTTACAGTTTTAAAATAGTAGAAATATAGCTAAAATCAAAATCGGTTCAGAGCGGTTTGACGATGAGAATGGATTCGGGCAGAGCTTCTGTTGTGCTTCAGATGAAGGCGTTTTCCAGTTTGTCTCGATATCATTATCATAAGCTTAAACACATAGATATTCGATCAAATGTACTTATTAGTATAAGTATGGGCGACCATCGATCGTGTGAATGGAATCTAGCCGAGCCGTATTTGGTCTCGACCTACTGGAAATTACCTCGCTCGTCGAAAATTGTCCTCTTATTAAAATTGCGATTGAAATTGATACCTAATTAATACCAAATAGATAATCATTATTCAGTAGTTTACTGCATTCATGTTTATGGAACATTCGCCAAGTGGTTTCGTACATTTTATCATTAAGTAGGTAAAGTAAGAGTTTTCTATCTTATCGTGATCGTATCGATTGACTCATTTAAATAAAGATTTTAACAGTGCCTAAGTCCACAAATGGAACTTACAACATGAAACTAACAAATCAAAATGTTAACCTAATAAAAATAAATACGTGTTTTTTTAAATTAAATTTAAGGTGGTCGCAGAGGGGTCAATTTTATACAAAACTTGACGTATTAATACAAGTATTTTTGTATATATGGAAAAATTGTTTAGAAAATATAGATGCCGCGTCACAAATAACATTTGCAATTTATAATATAATTATATAATATAATTTATTTGTGGACGCGGCAACTAGATTTTCTAAACTATTTTTCCGTATATAAAATATTACTTTTATTAATTCCGCCTACGCGTATTGTGCGTGAAACTTTTGTATGGACTGAAACCACCTTAAGCAATTCGAGCAGGCACTACTGGCGATAAAAATTACATTTTGATGCATTGGTGTAGGTATGCCAAAAATTACGTCGTAGTAGTTTTTATATATGCTAAAGTATACCTACTTATATGTATACTATGATATGAATACGAAATTAATGTAACACGGCCATTTCAGATTTGAAATTTAGAGCAGAAGTAGGATTGCGCTAGCGATGAATAATTTCCGACGATCATTTGTACACGTCTAGATTTTCATATTCAGATTATATTTGTAAACACTTCGTCTCAAGCGAGAGCGTATTGTAGGTAGGTAAAAGGAATCTTTATTTATTCTCCGCCACAAAGACTTCGTTCATTTTTGGCTCAGGTAATTTCTTTTAAACCATTTTGTCGTCGACCTTTTCATCTTTTCATATTACATAAGTTAGTTTCCGTTTGTTGGCTTCTGACATCAAATACAAACATAATTATAATGCATTTATAAATTAAGTAGGTAACATACTGCGGTAGTATCTTGCACAATATTTTCCTCATTCACTTTATCTGCACTCATATCATAACTCATAACATAATACATAGGTACTTTAGTTACCTACGAGCGTTAACCCGCGACTTTGTCCGCACAAATTATATACCAGATTTTAAGTCAGATCATAAGCGATCAAACAAAAAAAGTTTCATCAAAATCGGTTCAGTTCAGTAGTTTTTGCGTGATGCTCGTTCCAACAAACAAACAAACAAACACACAAACAAACAAACAGACAGACAAAAAATAAAAAATAAATGGTGAAATGGAATCAGGGACACCTAAAAATCATATCGTAACTTTTTTTTTGTTAATATCTTCAATGTACAGACACACTTCTGTTACAGTTTTATAATACTTTAGATAGATTTACCATAGTTTAATATGTTTACAAATCGATCAACTTAATGTGGTGTCAATGTCACTAATTTTATTTTTATTTTCGTATACTATAGACATGTATTGATAAGTAAGAGTAAGTTGGTCTCTCCTAAACTAACAAAAATGTTTCGCCTTACTCAAAATTTAATATAAGAATGTATTGTAATGCATGATTCATCATGACAGACATTCGAGTCATTATCAGCCTATCTCCCACTGCACAGGTTATGCACCAGTTAGTCCACCATACCATACGTGCCCAAATACCTACGGAGTAGTGGTACACTTGAAAATGACATACACATCAGAATTTTCTTCTTCAGCGGTTCAGCGTGAGCATGTTCCTTTCATGAAAACCTATAAATGGGCTAAAGTGAAGATTGCTCCAATATCAATCATCATCATCATCATATCAGCCATTAAACGTCCACTGCTGGACATAAGCCTCCCCCAAAATGGGGGGATTTGCCATAATCGCCACGCTTGGCAGGCGGGTTGGCGATACCAATACCAATAAACGTACCTAATGACCGAAATAGGTTTCAATAAACTTAAGAACAGTTACTGCTAGAGTGGTAAAGTAGGGCTCACTCACTCTTTGGTGGATGCCTTCGCCTGCAAAATATAATATTAACTAATAAGTTAATAAATTGGTTTGTTAATAAACTTACCTATTTATTTAAACGAGCAAGCGTTTTATATATTAACATTTGTTTTACATATAACAACAAGGCATTATAAATTAGATGACTATCTCAACGACATAAATGTTTTATGTACCTATGCAATAACTGCTCGTTTATCTAGAATTTATAGAAAAAGGTGTAACATACCTACTGAGGTATTATTTATTTATGTTTATTTTACAACATAGTCTATTTAAATAATAATTATACTTATTGTGTTTCCTCTGTTATTTTATGACGTTTATTGTGTACATTATTAAGTAGGTATGTTATGTATAAGTAGTTAATTAAAATAAACGTGTATTCTGTTGTTTCTAGAAAAACAATGCGTTTTCCAAGACCAGTAAAACAACAAAATATGTAGATGGCAATTTGAAAATCGCACAAAGCTTATAGAACCTACATAAAATCTAGATACGAGAATTTGTTCGTGACATCTTGCAATGACATTTTGTTGCTGACCCAAGCACGATTGCATGACAGGGCATCAATAAAACTGGTATAGCTTACTTATGATGTCAACAAAAAGGCGGATAGATATAGCTAATCTTACACGGGAGTGAGAGAGACGAATAGTTATCCCCCGAAGAGTGGTAAGTAATGGAGACAAGAGTCGAAAGTAAAAGTGGTCGTTTACCATCGTAGAATTTATTTTATAACGTTAACAAAACTTGATAATATGGGAATGTGTTTTTATGCATCGCAAGTAGATACATAATACACTTGCCACACACATACGGAATTCTGATCCGGTAATTCCGGATCAGAATTGTGATTTTGTATAGGATTTGACGCCTCTGTAATTCCGAACGGAATTGTGGATGGGGAAATCCATATACGAAATCGTAACGCTGATGCGGAATTCCGGATTGGAATTCCGTATGTTTGTGGCGTGTCTAAAAACATATTTTGGTCGAGTAGCTATTGAAATTTTCTATGGAACAGCTTTATACGCTTGTTCAGTTCGATGGTCTGAAGCACCCTCTAAATAATGGAACGCATTTAAGTTTACACCACGTATAAACAAACATCTTGGAAGTCCAAAGGCAAATGCAAAGTTGCCACACACTTTATAAAGTTAAAGTTTAAAAGTTAACAATTTCGCGTTTTGTGGTATTAGAAGCCCCGACTTCCAGCTTTGCTGGCAGTATAACGTATACCTCGCGGCACGAAACTACCGCTCGAATGAGTGAATTTAGACGAAAATAGTGCATAGTGCCTGGTAATACGATCAGCACAATCAAGGTCAGCGCTAGAGATTCGTGCCGCGACTTATAGTAACTATTAAAATAATCTGTGGTAGAACCAGCAACTAAAGTTATCAGCTGCATCCACTATCGTCTGGAAATCAGTATTAGATAGATATACAGGGTCCAATGTTATATGCTGAAGGTTTTTTAATAGGATGATCAGACCATCAGACTGAGCGGCATTCTCTATGGGGCCAATATCAAAATCGCAAAAAAACAAATGTCCCATACATTTTGTTTTGGTCAAGAAGGATAGTATCTTTAATTATATGGAACAGCTAAGTTTTTTCGCAATTTCCTCTTTGGTCCCATAGAGAAAGTTGATCAGTTTGATGGTCTGATCATCCCCTTAAAAAACCGTCAACATATTAAAGAAGGAGTAGAAGAACCCTATATTACTTTTAAGTCTAATAAAATAACAGAAACAAATGAACAATGGCACTATATAATAAGTATTTAACAGTCGGCTTAGTTATTATCTAATCGTAATCTATTAGTAGGTCGGTACTAAAATATATCTAGTGTTTACAGCTGGGCTACTTTGCATTCTGTTAGTTCTAGATTCTGTCAATATTGTTTTTTAACGTTATTTCTGCATAACTTTGAAACTGTAAGTGTTTGGGAAGGTTTATGTTTTATATATCATTTTATTTTCAATATCTCTATGGTTTTATTTACGTAACTAGCGACGCCTGCGACTTCGTACGCAGGCCACTGACCTTAAATACTCATAACTTTTGATCAAATTAACCGATTGCGATATATTATATTTATATTCAAACAAACTCATTTGTGATAACACCATCCGAATCGGTTCAGCAGTTTTTAAATGATGCGTGCACAAACAAACAGACAAAAATTCTAAAATTGGTCTCATTTCATTACGAATCCTATGAGACGCCTTCAATGAATATTTTTGCAAAAACTTTCCATGTATCCACGCCAAGTTTACAATTTTATTATAATGTGTAGGAATACAAATTTTAAAAAACAACATTAGTAATACAAATTCTTAATCTACCTTAAATTTATAATTTTTTTTCTAGACAATATAATTGGTACCTAACAAACAATGAATGTGAGAATTCACATACTAGATCTAGAATAGTCATTTTCTTAACAAAATAATTAAATTTTATGACTCTATCTATAACTCTGTCTACGCTTTGCGGCCAATAAACTTTATAAACATACAACTTGTTGCTCGATCAGTAAGTGTAAGTGATCACGATAACCTTCGTAATTACAGTCATGTTAGTTCTAAGAAAGTGAGACTTGGTAACGTAACTTTAGAATACCTAGTATGCAAATCTGGTAGAGATAGTGTTTGCTCTAATTAGTGCATTCCGTTTGTGTAGGAGGAAACAAGATAACAGTAGCGGTTTCTTGATTCATGATTTCGTTGAATTCGAGTTGATATTCCTATACATGGTGAAATTGATATCATTATCATCCTTTTAAACTAAGAGTCTATCCATCAAACTGAACAACTTTTACTATGGGAGCAAACCGATCGGAGCAAATAAAAAATCTGCTGTTCCATACTAAACTTTAATGCAACAGCAGATTTTTTTTGTTCCGATCGGTTTGCTCCCATAGTAAAAGTTGTTCAGTTCGATGGGTAGACTCTTAGTGTAAAAGTATGCTAATGATATCAATTTCACCATGGAGAAGGGACGATGACGTCATCGCAAAGAGCGTATTCTTTGTGACGCTCCGGATGAGTCAAAATGCTTTCTCTCTGTCTTTCTTTACTAGTTCTCTCTTTCTTTGTACCTACTTAGATTTATTTTATGTGTTACGTATTAAGAGGAAAGTCGGATTCCGTTTAGTCCATACAAACGTATTGGCCCCTGTTTCCTCCCCAGATAATGACACTAGAGCAAATATTTTTTTACCATACAATCTTTGTTACCTTTGCCATGTCCCTATATATTTGTATTCTGTAAATTAATTACTGAAGAACTCAGAGCCTTCAAAAATTACCAAAAAATTGCTAAATTTTACCGCTGTGTTCAGACATTCAGTAAGCTTTGACGATTATAAACAATAAAAGGAAAACATACAGACATAACATAACCAAAGGAGTCACGTTGCAGGTTCTGACCCAAGCACTAGTCTCGCGTGGTTTTCGCGCGTCGCGTTTTTGCCTGCCACGAGGCTCCGCAATCCTCAATCTCTTCTTGTTCTTGACCAAAAACAATCCCTGAGATGGATAGATTCTCCCATAAACTACTTGACACTGGCGGAAATGCAGTGCTAACGCACAAGCAAGAGTCCATTAATTGTAAATAAAAAAAACATAACCAAAGTTTTTCTCATATTATCGTGAAATAATTATTAAAATCGGTTTAGTTTTGGAGGAGGAAACAGGCGAATACGAAATCTTGATTTTCTCCATTTTATATGTAGGTAAAAAGGTATTATAATACACAATATTGTGTAACTATATGACAGCCCGATAGCTCAGTTGCTAGTGCACCTGCCTGCTGATCGAAGGGTCGCGGGTTCAAATCCCGCGAGGGGCAAATATTTGTATGATGAATATAAATATTTGTATATCATGTATGAGTATTCTATATTGTTGTATAAGTCATTAGGTATAATACAAATCCAGGCTAGATTCTGGTAAGTAGGTACTGACTTTATATAGGCCTAGATAATCTGTGTGACAAACCAGGTGACGTACAAAAACAATAGCATTTTTTATCTATTTACTAAGGTTCAATTCGCGTCATACGGTCATGTAAGTATTGATAAGCATTATGTTTGATAAATCAATTGTATTTAATTGAAATGAGGTCGTTTTATGTTCATATTTAAAATGAAACTCGTACAGTCAACATCGATAGTAAATTATGAAGAAACTCCCATTCAAAATTATTATCTGATGACCAGCCAAATATAGGTAATTAATAATTCTATGTTCTGTTATATTCTTGAGGTGAAGATGATTTAATGCCTTTTCGCGTGACGTCTAAAACTTTCGATCTGTTTTAGATTAAATATAATTATGAATTTCGCAAAAATCATTGACTTTTGCTGTTGACTGTACCTAACATACTGTGCTATTTTTTGCGAACTTCAGTAATAAGAAGCAGTATCACTGAAAAGGGGGAGCCTTAACTAATACCTACAAACATTTTACCATTCTTTATTTAAAGCAAAAATGTAGCAAACATATACCTACAGTCAAGTATTTCATAATAACCACGGTGCAGTCATTTTGCGGAGCAAACAACACTCTTTAGCATTTTATGATTTTTATTAAATAAGTGGACGAACAAGATTCAGGACTAACAGTCGATTAGGTAAACGATTATGTAAATTGGACTGCCTGTAAGTGTACGATTCGTCCTGCAAGATAACTTTTTAATATCCTAAGAACCTGATTCAAGAATCTACAGTAGGTAGGTATATAATTTTTTAGTTGTTTACCTCATTATACCGCAAGCGGTGACATATATTATGTCTCTATGCTAATCAAAATGTTATAATCTCCTCAATAACCTTAACTTAATTAGACTTTATCGAACACCAAAAACATTACAGGAACACTTAACAGAACAAAAAACGTAAAGTATAGGTCTAGATAAGGCGGACTTTATCGCTAAATACTATATCTTCCATACAGCTTTTTCTAGAAAGCAGCTTAACTAAAGAAGGAAAAATCTTCTTAGATCTCTCTTCATCATCAGCCTATCATCGTCCACTACTGAACTTAGGCCTCTCCTAAGACGCACCACAAAACTCTATCCTCCTCCTTCCTCATCAAGTCGCTCCCTGCTAGCTAGCTTTTTTAGGTCGTCGGTTCAGCGGGCCTGTTCGTGGTCTCCACTATATGACGCCCCATCCATAGTTAGTTCTTCGGTAGATATTACCAGCCCATTGCCAACTTCAGCATGCTAGTTTTCTGAGCTAAGTTAAACATTTTAGTTCTCTAACGTATCTCCTCATTCCTCATGTGATCTCTCAGAGAAACACCAATCATAGCTCTCTCTTACGCGCTCGTATTTCCATGTTAAAATAAAAACTACCTATTTGTCAACCAGTTCACTAAAACAATAGACCACGTAGATAATATCTCTTAGCTTATCTCTGAGCATAATAATACATATAGCAAAAAGGCAGTGCTATGTTACAATTGCACCGGTTTCTGTATCCGGGTTCGGTCGTAGCTAGTTTCCGATGTTATGAATGAAGCGTTAATGAGTGGTTGAGACATGGCCTCTGCTGGCCGCAGTCCTGAGATATGATTCACTTCACTGTGCTGAATCATTGCACATGATGACACGTAGTCGAACAAAAAACGAAAATAATTGTCGATGTAGAAGTTGATTTCAAAAAAAATGTTCAACGACTTAATAAACTAAAAAGTATAACGAAATCATGTATTAAGAATACATTTTTTCGTCTTCATTTTTTTTATTGATTTGCGTAGGGAACATGTCAAGTACATCCATTTTCAATAAAGAAGCTATGACACTTCCGTTATGAATAGGGACTTTAATAGTGTTCATTTTTATAAAAGGTAGTAGATATTTAAATTTTTTTTTTATTACGTATGGGTTTGCTTTTGACCTCAATCTAGTCCTCAGGACGAAGATGCGGTCGAAGATGTAGCGAGCTCACCCAGAAGAAGCCTATTATATACTTTAGAGGAATTCGGGTTGTAAGCGCTCGGAAATACTGACGCAGGCAGGGCGTTCCACTCCTTGGCTATGCGCATTATAAAAGATTCAGAAAGGCGCTTGGTCCGGATATGTGGGATGTCAACCAAAAAGGAGTGATATCTCGCGGTGCATCTGGAAGTCCGATAGTAGAAAGGGGAAGGCGGGATGATCTCATGTAGCTCTTGGGCACACTCACCGAAGTATTTATGTATACATATACAAACATACTATGTACGTAATACCGACTGCTCTCAAACGGTGAAGGATAACATCGTGAGGAAACCTGCATACACTGGAGAAGTAATTCTGATGTGTATGTGAAGTCTACCAATCCGCATTGGGCACGCGTGGTGGACTAATGCCCATACGCCCTCCCTGAGGGTAGGCCGGTTCCCCTATAGTGTTGATGATGATGATGATGATAATACAAGATAAGAACTTTGAATGCGAAACAATTTTACATAGGTACTTAATTATTTTTCAATATTTTTATATTACTTTGCCTAAAGAATATTATAAAAGTTTTCCGTTTTCAGCTAACCTTAATATCACCTCTATGGTATCCATTCCATGGTACAAGTACATAAGTACTTGAAAAATTTTTAAGCTTTCCGTATCAGCAAAATATAGGCATCCATTGGATGGTACATTGGTACAAGCATATAAATATACAACACATCACACATCCGAATAACTATGTAAATAATAAACCAACAATAATGAGTTTGTTGCGGGAGCTCACTCACCCGCCGACGGTTCGAACCTTATCATTATCGACATAGCCTCGACTCTCGACCTCTTCCCTGCTTCTCACTGTCGATTTTATCTTCTATTTATTTATTTTTATTCAATTTTAACTCTTATTGTATAGGGACAAGGTAGTTAATAAGTTGTAGTAGTTTACATACCCCTATGTAACGATATCGACAGTGTATGTAGTAACAGTAGGTTACAGGGATGTGATAAAATATGCTATGGATATGTAGTTATAATCACTTACTATATTTTTAGGTAAAATATGTCAAATTTTATTACAAAAATCCATAGAAAAAAATCGTGGTGACTCGATCCAAATGTATGAAACTACTGAATTTTTTCCGCGAGTCGATGTTGACCCCATCCTGAAAGTTGTTCAGTTTGATGGTCAGAAACACCGCATTAAAGTATACAAGTTTACACTCTGCATAACTGATAATTTGGTACTTACCTATACAATTACCTATCAAACACAAAATCTTCTGATTTTAAAAAGTACCAAGACTACCAAAGTTATCAGCAACAAGTTACCTTACCACCAATTGGTGAAAAGTTTGTCCAATAAGTTCGTTTTTCCATGAGCTTAATGAATACCTAATTACTGATCCATAATGCTCGCTCTACCGATGACCGATGGGGCCGAAGAGTTCTCAAGTCGCGACCGCGTACCAGAAAACAAATGGTGGGTGGGCCGACGACCTGGTGAAGGCGGAGGGAACTCGTTGGAGGAGGGCGGAGCAGTACTGGTCGTTGTGGCGATCCTTGGGGGAGGCATGGATGGATGTCCAGCAGTAGACATCCATCGGCTGAGATGATGAATGCTGGCTCTACATACTCCAATCTCTACATACTCGGCTCCTAATATCAAAAATATATTAACGGATTAAATCTGTCGAGAAATGCCATTTATCACCAATATCGACAGCAGAAACATATTTTTTACCAAACATTGATCATTTCAAAAACGACAGTTTAAAATGTTAAATATACCACATCGACACATTCATATCTTCACGTTCCTTATCACTGGGACGACTTTATCGCCAACAAGCGCAAACACGCATATGCAGACAAAAAAATGTTCAGTAAATATGATATGATGCTTCACAAGGAACCATTTACCACATTGGTCCCTTTTTTAATCGAGGTTATAGGGTTATACTCAGTCAACCTCGAATTTTACTCTGAACACAGATTACGAAGTTTCTACGTAGCTTGAAGATAGTGTTATCTTACGAGATAAACTTTAGTAGGTGATTATATTCTACGAGCGTTAACCAGCCAACCAAATTATATACCAGATTTTAAGTCAGATCATTAGCTATCAAACAAAAAAAGTTGCATCAAAATCGGTTCAGTAGTTTTTGCGTGATGCTCGTTCAAACAAACAGACAGACAAAAAATCCAAAAATTGGTGATATGGAATCAGAGATACCTAAAAACCATATCGTAACTTTTTATTTGTTAATATCTTCAATGTACAGACAAACTTCCTGTTACAGTTTTATAATAGTATAGATATATAATACTTGCCCAAAAATTAGGGTTATTCTAAATATTCATTGTCGTGTTTTATTTATAATTAAAAAGCATTCAAAGTTCAAACTCAAACTAAATTTTTTTTATTTAAACTAATATCATACATAGATTTCTGACGTCATTTTTTGACTCTACCACCGCGTCGGAAGGCGTTCCGTTGTAGACTAGATGCGGCCATAAACTTTACAAGTCTGTATAGGTAGATAACATTGTTTTTACCTCTACACTCATTGTTTTTTAACCTGTTTTGTCCTATTGCTGGGCAAAGGTCTCCACTAATCTCTTCCACGTCTCACACATCCATTAAAATTCATAAATAAAGGTCACAATCCGATTAATAGTTTCGGAGAAATGCGTGGAGAAACATACATACAAACATACATACTTACATACACCTATGAAATTTTGTATATTTGTTTGGAAGCCCTAATAGATTACCATATGTGAATATTTTGCAATTCCAATAATATTACATACATACGTATCGAATTGATAATCTCCTTTTTTTGAAGTCGGTTAAAAAATTACCAATTCTGAATTAAAATTAAACGTTAATAATTATAAATGACTCAAAAAATAAAACAATAAAATAAAACTAACAAAGAACTGCAACATAGAAAATAGTGAAATAATCCTACTTTTCATATTATTAACCAGTGAACACAATGAAGGAGTGAAATTAGTTCGCAATAGGACGGAGACAAACGTAATTAATTCGAAAGTTTCTAGATTTGGCTATTGTGTTTGGTCACTATTGAATTTTGGACTTAGCGAGACGGAAGGAATGATGAATGAATCTTTTGTTTAGTGGAGGAGCTATGCAGTTGGATTGACGGCAACAGGGCTGCAATCGCGGTAAATATTCGGTGATTAAACTGTTATTGGACTACGTACGAACCATAACTTTTGACACATTTGGTATTGCGCTAAACGCGGTACTGCTCTTGACAGCAGGTAGAGCCGTTTTGACATATCGCTCAGACGATATTGGCTGTCAGTTACATAGAGTTTAGCACGATGCGGAATTCATCACAGTTGAATAGTAATTGGATTGCAATGTGATTAGAACTGATATTGGATAAGAACAGAACTTCTGTGTTTTAACTGAGCGCAATCGGGCTCCTGTTATTATAATACAGTAGCACCATAAAATTTAAAACATACATACAAAATAGGTACCTAAATATAGTCTGTTTCTTGTCTGCAAAATATATAATGTATTTATTCATATTGTAAACCATACGAAATATCCAAAGGATACAACGTTATATTTATTTACGAGTAAACTGAACTCATTGCAGCTCCTAAGCGATAATGCATGTCTCTATAACCACATAGTTCGTTCCGCACAAGTCCTGACAATCAAGCTGTAATCATTGTTATGACGCAGTCTTAAGCCTTATGTTATGGGACTATTTTCGTGGTATGTTCTCTAACTATAGTTTACAGTATCACTACAGGCGCTATAAGCTGCAAAGTCAGCTAGTTTAGCTCAAAGGTGTCTAAATATGCTTCAAGTGCGTTCTCAGAAAGTTCTCCGTACTCGGTGGTCCTCTCCCCTTTGTCGAACGTGACTCGCTCTTTAGAAGCACGCAAATTAACTAAATTTAGACCACTACCACTGTTCCACTCTTACTCTCTAATGTATCTTGAAAGGCATGACGATTGAATAAACTGAGATTATTTTATTCTCGCTTTTTAATGTTGATTGATGTTATTGCACGTTGCATTAGACTTTTCAACTTTATTTAACACAGTTTTTGTCTTCCCCTTGATTTGGAAGTCTCCAGAGTACAGGTGTAGCGGTTTGGACTGTAGCCTGATGAGCAGAGGCTTTAAAAGGTAGTTCTTATTAATTATAAACTCATCTCAAAACGATGACCATTCATTCTTGGATTAGATACTATTAGATAAATAGGTATTAATACAATATTTTTTTGGGAATATGGAGAGACAACTTCAGTTACCTTTCTGAAGCGTTGGCTGCAGTTCGCGTGGAATTGGTAGGATTGAGAGGCATAAAAAAATTCATAACAATGAAAAATGAGCTTATAATGGAACATTTCATTTAATTTCTGTACTATATTTTAACTTTCTATCCCGAAGGAGGCTCTCTTCTCTCCCGAGGTAACAGACAAAATCATTATTATGTTATGATCGAGATTTATATTAGTGTCTCTGTTATTCTGACAAAATCTAAAATCATTGCGACTATCCTGAAAATTGCCCGCAATCGGGAAACTAACTGCTACGTTGTTGGTTACAATTACAACTAGAAACATAGAAAAGTATATTATCCACAATGAACTTGAGATATTACCATTAGCATGACCGGTAGACTGTAGCTAGGCTAGAGCTGTAATAAATCCTTGAAACAAATGAGCTCTCCCGATATCGAAGCAGGAAGGGAGCCTAGCTGGCCGAATGGCAAGGACACGTTTATATTTAGAGCTTGCTGTCTTTTATCATTCAATGTTCTTTTATATTATCTACATACATTATGTTTACATTGTTCTGAAGATTAAACTCGTTTTCCGGATTACAACATATACCTAATTATATTTTGTTTATGACGTCAAATACAACATTCAAAATCTGATGATTGTATATTAAGTAGTATTTAGTAGTAAGTAGTTAAGTAGTATAGTAGTCGCAAAGTTTCAGATCATCCTAAATGATTTCTGTATTATCATTTGAAACAATCTTAATTAGACTTTTCAAATGTGCCTTTATTTAATTAGGTGAAACAAAGTGGAAGTTAATAATTTCATCCGCTGCATGAATTTAATAATATCCGATGTCAAAGTTTACAAAATATCATGTCAGTGACAACAGTATCTGTGTCTTCAGTATCTGTTTAGGTAACCACCTACACAGATACTGCATTGTCGGCACCATGCGAGGGTAAAACGATATTTTCCTGGGAATTTCATACAGAACGTCGACAGCATTTCGTTATCACTCTCGTTTGTTCGTCATTTTTTTTGTTCCCATATCAGACCCTGAGAAAAACTTCATAACTATTAAAAAAAACTGCACAATTCGTCACTAATATTGAACAATTGAACTTAAACTGTTGATCAATTTTAGTAGGAGTAGGAACGTTGGGCACCCTCCGGTTTTAAATAGCCCGCGAGGGGAAGCGAAGCTAAATTGGCGCACCGCTAATAACTCTTATGCGGGTAGTTCACATCACATCGCCTGGCCTGCTCCTCCCCACTCGTTTGAAGACATGTTTTTATAACAGTGACCGTTGGCAGGCGAGCATTTACAATTACCATATTGATTCCGCTTAGATAAGCGACGATCCTGCGTCATAAGAGTCTACAATAAATTATGAGGTGTAATTATACTCTAATTGCTTCAATATGAATGTAATTGACTTAGTGTATGTTGCTATTTGTTCCTTGTTTACTTACAAACGACAAAGATGACTTAGCATTCAGTAACCTTCGTATACAAAACCTTTGTTTTTTGCCGTATAAACCAGTCCGGCATGGCTAGCATGCCATCCACGACAAAGCGTTTAAACGAGAAAAACGTCATGCGCGCTCTTTCGGGCCTACGTAAAATAATAAAGATGGAGGCACATCTCGATTTTTATCGTTTACTCGGGGGAGGCCTACTAGCCCAGTCATTTTACGAAGTTTTGTTAGGCGGGGTAGGGAGTAATTATTAATTGGACCACAGATCACAAATGAATTGGACTTTTAAAATGTAACCGGCGCACATTTAGTGACAAAAAGACTATCTTAAAAAATATTTTAAAAAAAATTCGCTACGCAAGAAATCAAAATTATGTGTCCCAGAAGGCTTTTAAATTAATAATATTAATACCAATGCACTCATTTGACTTAGAATTAACAATATACATTATTTTTGAGCAATAACATAAGCATTGAAATTTTAAAAAATAGGTATTTATTAGAAAATACGAATGTATTTTTCAAAACCTTCTAAGTAGACAAAAATATTTACATCATGTTTGAAGTATGTATAATGGGAGAGACTTAAATATGTGCAAAAAAAAATTTAGCATCAGGTTTTTTAGAACGAAATAAACGCAAAATTTTTAAATTGGAACTGTTGCTGACGTGATTTTTTTTTTAATTTGGTACATTTCTATGCTCAAATTGGCTCTTCAATATCATAGAGAAAAATCAATTACTAATTAGTCCCGGCTCAAATCGTAAAATGACTGGGCTATTCAGCGCACATACAAGATATAAACCTAAAACAAAAGAGAAATGATTGCGTATGGCACTGAAATAAACCATTTTACAGTTACACTGCAAGGGTGAATGTACTATGATTTATTCAGTTATAAAATTAATGTGTAAAAACTGCAACAACAGTATGCTTGTTTGGTTGGATTACCCAAATAGTGAGGGTGTTATAGTGTGTGACCGAAAGAGAGCCCATAATAGATAGTTAACAGAGTTTATCATTATGTTGCCGGTACTTCAACCGTTGATTAGGCAGGGTTTGTCGCACCCCTAACTATGGATTTTAATCTCCGTTAGGGACAAAATATGCGGGTCCTCCGCGGTTAGAACATAACGTATTTTTTACACCAATACCTCACTACAAACTAAAAACACCGTTGAGAAAATGGTGTTAAAGTTTAAATTTAGTTGCGGTGGTAATTTTAGCAATCTGTTGTTAATGGAGAAATCAAAACAGGGAAGATAAAATGTCATGGGAACTTAACGTGGGATTCTGATAGGTTTTTGTTATTAGTTGGTCTAAACTTTATGTCTATAAGCATAGGCCTTTAGTAGCATACAGTCATAAGCTTGCAAAAGAAAAATAAAATTAGCTGTTCTATACATTTGAGTCGAGTAAGTATTGCAGTTTACTAAGGAATAGCTGATCTTTTTTTGTTCTGACAGGTTTGCTCTAATAGTAAAAGTTGTTCAGTTTGATGGGTAGAGTATGTGGTTTAAAGGTTAATGATACGTTTCCTTACACTTACACCCTGTATAATAGGACACGACAAGCAAAGTTCACAAGGTCTTTAATACTTTATGGTAACCAAGTCATTATTGTAATAAGTATGTAAACGGACCTAACACTTATTATGATAAAACATTAAATAAATAAATAAATGATTAGAATGATTAGAATGGTTTAAGTTTAGGGTAAGTTTTATTTGTGCTTTTACTATTTTATCCCTTTAAATAAATACATAAATAGTTACGAAAAAAAAATATCTTGGACATTGTCATTTTCTTGGATATATCCATTATATCCTATAATATTTATACACAAAGAGTTCGTGTTTGTTTGTTAATTATTCGCACGGTTTTCTATTTCTATATGTGATCTATTTAACTCTGTTTCTCGAGTATATTCGTGCAACTCTCTATGGGAAAATGCAGTCTAAACCAATTCAAAAATTCAACGATTATCTAGTAATGCTGTTCCTGGCTTATTATTAAAAGATCAGCTCCCACCATCCGCGGCTCCTATTTATGGCTTGTATGACTCTAGAGTTTTCTTTTTATTCGATTACATTACATACAGACAATAATAAAGCCCTTTCGACGTATATAGTCCCAGGAAACAACCTATTTTCGTCTCTATGACACAGTCGTAAGAATTTCCTCAATAGACTGACTGTTGCCAAGAATATGGACGTGCAGTGGCACAGCAATTACGTGTACGGAAGCAATCTGAGACTAAATGAAACTTATTACGTACAAACACGTACGTAAGTTGTCGAGTAATACTTGTATCTACACAAGGTACTTCAGTTTACGTCATAGTACTATAATCGAATTTGTTCCAGTTATCGCAGAAACTGACGAGGATATTATGGTGAATTTTTAACCGTAATTTTAATAAAAATTATGCCGGTTCGTTTTTACGTGGAATATCGAGTTTTTATAGAATTGGAAGTGGAAATCCTGTAGTATTCAAATGAGCTATTCTCGTTAATTTCATACATTTTGTAAAAGATTTTTGTAATTGGGTTTCCCGAAAACAGCTCTAATGATTTCGATAAAATTCATGACGATGAAATGGGGTTTTTTGTGCCAAGAAATCCATCTAACTAGGTAGATCTCAGATAAGAGATTTTTTTTCGATCAAAACTCTATTTATATTATTTGTTTTTATTTATTTATTTGGTCTGCCAACAGTTGTTACATCAATTTAATCACATGTTTGGTTACAAAAAGTTCTAGTCTAAGATGTACAGCTAATTACAGGCAAACGCAACATGCAAAAATCGAGTTACCTTAAAGAAAAAGACTTGTCTATGCGAAGGTATCGCAAAGAAAAAAATGAGCTTAAATCTATATGTAATCTATACACTTTTACAGAAGGGTATTAAAAACCAAGACTATCTAGATATTAACAAGTATATCATGTCTGATGAAACTGGCAAGTGAGTCAAAACCAATATCGCATTTGTCAACACATTATAAAGTCTGCATAAACGAGGGACAGGAGAGTTGGCACCAGACACAGTTATCACACACTCTATCGCCCAGATACCTACTTACTTAGTGATAATGATAATTGATATGATGATAATATAATTTTTAACTTCCTAATATAAAATTCGTAGAAGCTGTGATGAAATACCAGTTCACTGTGGCAATAAAAATAAAAAATAAATTCTGGAAGAGCGAAAAATAATACTTACCTATTAAAACTACTACTTATTAATTAATTAATACTTAAATTAACCGAAAAACAGACTGAAACCAATTTTAACTGTTTATAACAATTCACAAAAATGCCCTATTTGTTTATTAAACATTGAATAGGGGTGGGATGCGTTTCCCAACGGTTCTGCCAACCCCCTAGAGGACAAAGGTTAACGCATTCACTCAAACCGTTCGTGACAGTTCATTCCGGATAAGTAGTCTCGTTACTGTATCTTTACGTCCTTATAATAAGAGTGAAAATGGCTTTAACCGCGAGTCATCGATAAAGGAAATATACGTTGTCAGTTAAATGTTAGTTAACCAAGGGTCGATTGCTTGGAACGGTCACTAGTATTTTTTTAAGTGTGAACTTTAACTTTATAATTAGCGCTATGATGGTTGTTTATGGTCTGTTTTATAGTAGGATCAATGATTATAATTATTATAGTTTTATTGCCTTAAGAACAATAAATAGTTCTCGAGTGATTATATTTTAATAGGACGTTCATAATATTAAAAGTAGGTTAATCATCCTATGAAGAGGATATAATTCGGAGCGCGCTCCATACAAACGAAATCTGGTTATATTTTCAATTTCTAACCTAACCTAACCTAACCAATTAAAGTCATGATTTTTTTCCGATACAATCTAGACTAGAAACTAATCTCTATGCTTGTATGTTGTCAGGTTTTCATTAAAATATATAGTTTTAAAGCACAGATCACAAAAACTAAAGGGAGATGTGAAAAGGGGGGCGGGGCCAGTGTCGCAGCAATATGCGCAAAAACGGAACACATTGATCGCGACAGTAAGGATTCAATATATAAGGTCTAACAAAATTAGCTGAAACTATTTTAAGGGGATGATCAGATCATCAAACTGAACAACTTTCTCTATGGGACCAATATCGAAATCGCGAAAAAAAAATCTGCTGTTCCATACATTTAAGTCGAGTACGTTTGTACGGAACAGCTGATTTTTTTTTCGCGATTTCGATATTGGTCCCATAGAGAAAGTTGTTCAGTTTGATGGTCTGATCATCCCCTTAAAATAGTTTCAGCTAATTTTGTTAGACCTTATATTATGAGGCTGAAAGCCAGTCGAGATATTATGTGTAAATAGTTTACAATGCTTGCGAAGTACTAAAGATTATTCGAACGTTGAGTTCTGATACCGCAATGGATAATGAACACATTGAAGCTAACAAAATACTTTCTATCGCGTGGTACTGGTGGTAATGCGACACTACGTTTCGTACTCAGCGTGTTGGTTGGTAGATATCTCTCTAGATCTCTATGTTTTAAAGTTACTTTGCCTCAAAGATTTTACAAGTCTTAAATTAATACTAGCATTGAAACTGTATATTTTAATGAAATTCTGAACACATCCAAGCATAGAGATTATAGTTTGTATAATTTTCCTGAAAAATTTCATTGACTTTAATTGGTTTGTATTGAAAATATAACCAGACTTCGTTTGTATAGAGCTCGCTCCGAATTATATCCCCCGAAGGTCTGAATGATTTGATGGATGGTTCTGTGTTCTGTAACACTAAAACGGCTGGACCGATGGGGATGAAATTCAATAAAGAAATATTCAAGTCCTCGCATACAAATTCATGGGCAAAAGTTTGTGATTTATAAGCAAAGCCATTTAAAGTAGGTAGCTGTAATTAATAATCTGTATACTAATATAATAATATTTAGAGACAGGTCGTTCTAATTCTAATTATTATCTTAATCCCAGAATCCGGTTAATTCCGGTTTATAAATATCAACCAGTATACTCTTTAAACATGATGTAGGTATAATTATGCTAATGCCGCCGCCAGTAACAAAAGCCTTGATCTTTCTCACCTTCCCTCGCTGCTCACCCCTTCTTTTTAAATGGAATTTATTCAAAAAAAGGTCCATCAGGTCATCACAATGTTTGTGCGTGCTTCAAGTGTCGATTTAAGCTTTTTATTATGTTCAAATTTGCGTATTATGTGGGACACGCGCGTGGCACACGACCCGCATGAGAGAAATACTCGAAGGGTGATTTTTTTTCTATACGAATTGCAGATGACCGGGTTGACAACAACGTTGCTTTAAAAAAGGGTTGATTTATAAATGACTCAAAATATGATAAGTACAATAAACTCTTGTTTTTTTTTTAGTCAAATGTGATTTTTTTGTGGTGCAGTGCAATGTATAAAAGGCATGTGTAAATTGGTCGCAAATAATGTATGACGATAATGATAATGACAAAGAAACAGACATGTCAAATTAGTCACATGCTAAATTGCTAACCTAACCTAACACAGTCGCTATGTGCGAAGAATTAACATTGGTGGTGCGAAGTGTTGTTGGCCGAATCAAGTATGTTCTTCAATTGTTTTGTGTTTAGGTAACCGTAAATAGTTACATTCGGATCCATGCACAGAGCTTGCGCTTGAGCTTCATAGCTGCTCGGAGTCCACCGCTTTCGGTCTGTGCGTCTGCTTGTATGATTCATCATCATCATCATATCAGCCGATAGATGTCACTGCGGGACATGTACATATGCCTCCCCCAAGGATCGCCACAACGACCGGTCCTACGCTGCCCTCATCCAACGGGTTCCCGCTACCATCACCAAGTCCTCGTATCGATCCACCTTGTATTTTAGGACTGTTCGATTTGTTTATCGGGCTATGAGCTAGGTAGGTAGGTGTTTGATTAGTTGTATTGTCTCATAATTTTAGATACGGATATTTACGTAGATAAATACCCAATGCTATCGGACAACGACCCCTCATAGACGACTCCCCTCTACTCGCAACTGCGACGTTTCGATAAAACGCCGGTAGGTATCAAATGAATGAATGTATGAGATGAGGTAGGCATGCAAATATACCTTTGTATTCATGTAGACACCTTGATACGCTGTTATTGTTGTACCAGAGAAACGATAAATATTAATCGACTACGCAAACGTGATGTGTTAGGTATAACGTATAACCAATCCAACGGGAGTATACTTTTTTGTTCTGGAAACGAGTGGAAAAATTTTCCGATTTCAATCCCAAAAGAGGCGTTTTGAAATCAGGACATCAGTATCTCTTCATTTTGTATTCTTTGTAACTGTTAAGCGAGTGAAATCGCTTCCAGAATTCAAATTTCACAATTTTCAATACAAAATGAGCACGTGCTAAATAAATCATTTACTTTCTCTCACCTACCAATTTGCAAATTGTACATTCACTGCCAATTATTCTTGTTTTCAGTAGATTCTGCTTACTTATGTTCCATAACACTCGTCTCTCATGAATAAAGTATTATACGTAAAAATATGAAAAAAATAACATTCTATTGTTTTTAAAAAAAGAAGACAATTGTTTAAGTACCTATATACGATTTTACGCACTTCAAAACACACGTTCCTTTGTACACACGGCGACACATCAAGCTATACAAAATCAAAATAAGCTGGCCGCGCTTAGGACGAGTAACGTATAACATCTCGGGACCAGGTTTATATTGGTTTTGTATAGCTTGATGTGTCGCCGTGTGTGCGTTTTAATATATTTCTCTTACTCAATTTTAAATTCTAGCCTGACACAAAATGTCAGTTTATAAAGGAAGGCACAAATAAACAACGACACGTATGATTTGGTCAATTTGTTAAGCCAATGCGGCGGCACCGTTATAAGTTCAAGGGAGGTATTATACTAAACGATACAGTATACTGTGATAAAAATATACAAAGACAACGTGATTAAACCCTCGGAGCTTGGTATAATGCTTGTGTGTTTATGTACCTATAGGGAGATACGTAATCAAGTGTGAACCAAAGATGGCTGGGAAAGCGGGCTGAAATCAGAATCTTACTATACTTGGATCTTAATTCGAAATCTAAAGCGCTGCTCACGTCTTAAAAAATTGTAATTTATTTTTGAGAAATTACATCAAACTCAGATCGCAAGCTATCCGGAATCCGGAGTATTCCGGAGCAAGTGCTGTGCAATACTCCTACGAAACGCACTTAAATAAAATCGTAAATTTATAATCTGAATGAATTAGTGTGCATGTCAGTACTATTTTGTAAAGGTAGCATTCCAATCCTAGCGAACGCGACCAGGAGTGCGATTTTTGAACATCACACGTTCAAATCTGCAGTAGAAAGATGCATAATCTACATAGCAATTTTGTCATTTTCTATTGCTGATTACAACGTATGATGTTCCAAAATCGTACTCCTGGCGGCCGGTAACGTACGGATGTTGGCGACCAAGGCGCGCAACCCTTAGATTCAATTTTAAAAAATGTATTGGTGTGTGGAGTAATATGATATTCCTGATGATGTAACCTCCATTGGTATAATAAACCACAGTAGTCATCTGAAGCCAGTTTGTACCTACATATTATCTAGAGCTCTTGCGCAAAAAACCTATCGGTAAACTGCTGCCAATTTTGAATTTGACATTTTATGTACATATACCTGAGGGCCATTTCGGCGACCTAGGTCTTTTTCTATGCACGTCGTTTTAGAATGGTTTTTTGGCTATAAAAGAGCGAAATAATATTTTGTGGGCGCTCGATGTGAACTCAAACGATAGATCGATTAATGGATCACTCGTTCCCCTAGATCCACAAACTGATTTTGTTTCGTATATGGCTCAAAAACGGATACTACCCAATCGGGATCGATAGAAAGAGTCAAAATAATAGCTTGCGAAGATGTGTTATTTAATTTGCCAATAAAAGCCCAGATAGCATTTGGAACTGTATAAACGCTGTACAATGGAAATTTTGAAGAGCTTAGGCTGTATAAATTGGCTGAATAAAGGATGTATATCCGGATATACAGCCGTTATATCAGCAAAATGGGTCCCAAATTATACATCTTTAAGTGTAGATCTAGCTGTATAACAGCTGTATAATAGCGGCGCAATAGCTGACTTAGAGCGTAATTAGATACCATTATATAGATACTGTTCACAAATCATACGTTTTTTATTCTTATATACAGTCTAAGGCTTGTAAACGTCTGAATATTAGAATAAAATTATGTTCGTGGTTGAATCCTTCCATACTTGTTTTCATAAGACTTATTTATTCTTATCGGACACTCAGCGGCCATAATACTTTAATTTAAGAAGCAAATAAATATTATTTTGCTGCACGTTAAGTACCCATTATTAGTTTCTTGATCGTTATTTTGCTTGCGGCTTATATATTTCTTCGTGAATATGTATACTAATAGTAAGCAAAAACCTCATGCGCTCTTGAAATAATAGATATTAACGAATGTGTTTGTGTAATAAGAACCGTGTAACCCAACTTGAGACTAGCTTTATAAGTCCGCAGCACTTTTCTATTGAAAATAAATTAATGTTGTATGGCATTGAGGTAAAATTATGTGTAAATATCACCGAAATTTTTAAAAACATATATTAAAATATTTTATGAATTATAATACCATGATTTTTAGGTTATGGTTTAATGGCGTCTACAATTATACATCTGTTGCTCCTCTAGTACTCGATTATGAAGCTTTTTGCTTAACTAAGCCGTAATTTAAGTATATACAACAGCCTAAAGAGTAGCATTGGCTGTACATTAGAATTTAATTTCTATACTATTAATTTATATATACTACTAATTTAATTAGCTGCTTAAAAGAATACGTTTAGTAATTATTACAGCAATTTAGGGTTCCATTGAAAACAAAGAAGAAGCCCATTCTGTATGTCCAACGTACACTTGAGATCACATTAACCTTGACACTTAAGACTTTCCACCGTTGTTAAGATGGCTGTGCGTCATAATTATTTATTAATTAGGTTTTTAATATACAGGATCCTTCTTAATATGCTGACACTTTTTTAAGGGGATGATCAGACCGTCAAACTGAACAACTTTCTCTATGGCACCAACATCGAAATCGTGAAAAAAAATTGTACAGCTATTATCAAGCCTAATATGATGTCTGTACTACAGAGTAATTATGCACCAATATCCAGAAGATAGCAATATTCAATGCTCTTGTACAGAATAAGGCAGCACAAAAGTAGAATTCTAGAGAACTATTCAGTCGATATACTGCTCTAGTCTTATAAACTTGCTTATAGCGGTTTTTTAAACTATAGACAGTATTTTAGAGTTTTTCGGTGCTATTTAAAAGCCTAAAGTAATAATTTCGGCTTTATACAGCCCTTAACCAGATGTACTGTATAAAATAAGACAATAAACATATTAAACCTTAAACATATTTTGACGTTTTTATACATCGTTTATAAAGCTTCTAGCTGTTATTGTACTGTTAAAAGATTTTTTTTCAGCTTAAATGTTTATTGGGAGGGGCACTGCTCGAATCGACACTATGGTAATTTTTCCTTGGTTAAACTTGGGGACCCCAAACATACCTAGGCACCACTTGTGTTGTATACAGGATGCAAAATAAACCAGCTGGAGCCTTAAAGGGTTGTTTCAGTCAATCAACCTTTACAACTTTCATTATGGAGCCACGATTGAAATCTCGAAAACAAAGTCAACTGTTCCATACAGAACTGCAAACACAACTCGACCGAAATGTATGGGACAGCAGATTTTTTTTCTCGATTTCGATATTGGGCCTGTAGAGAAAGTTTCTTAGGTTGATGGTCTGAAGCAACCCTTTAAGGATCCAACTGGGGTTTTTTTTACATCCTGTAGGTATATCACCTGTACCCAACATGTTTTCTACCTTAAATTGGAATTGATTGAATGGAGAGTCAATGCAATCTACTTGAATTGATTTCATTATAGCTGTGGCTCAAAATACAGAAGAATCCATTAATTTCAAATACATTTTGATCTTATTATAAGAGGCAGGTATTAAAAAATTAATTGCTTACTTATTGTTTTTCTTTAGGTACAACCTACGTATTATTATTCGCACCTACTATGATCACAGAACGACGTAATTAAATCACTAACAAAAGATCAAGGTTACGATTCTAAGATATAAACTTTTTGCTAACATTCGTGACCAGTCTTGTTGAGCTTCAGCAAAAAAATCGCCGTGTAATTTAAAATGGGTCCCAGAAAACGTAAAACACGTAGAGGCCTAGAAAACCCAATCACAGATGAGTTTACGTGGAATCCATTATAAATGAACTTAGTGTGAATCTCCCCTAGTATAAATTGCTAACAATACAAAACAGACAATGCATACTAAAGTAGAAACTCGGCATGCCTCAATTATATCTTATCATGTCCTACCTATTATAATGTCTACCGCAGATGATAAACAATTTTCAGACCCAGAAAAATAACATCAGAGAATGTGGCGCAAAAAATATATATTAGGTTGTGTGCGTGACCTCTACCTCTCGATTATCCTACCCTGGTGATGACCATTATAATATTATGTATATAATATTATTATTACTATAATATTACATTATATAATGAAAGCAAATATTTCAAGAAGCTTCCTTACTTATCATTTCGCGGAACTTAATCACTGAGCTTTTATATTCAGCCTATGTCCAGCAGTGGACGTCCATCGGCTAAGATGATGATGATGATGATGATATGGGGTATTATGCCATCAAATATCTCGTCTATTTTCTGTCTTCAATGGGCCTCAGAGAAGAATAACCACGGGCATTTTCCCAGCTATAAAACTGCACAGGTTAGTCAAGTACTTATCTTTATGATATAAATGAGTACATCTTCATCCTAATGCTCAAACGTGTCATAACCATTTTCATCATCACGATACGGAACACTAAGTATGGAATAAAATTACAGAACAGGCCAAAACCAAGGCCGTTTGCTACATGCGGACACGCCAAACTTAATATTCATTTGCTGTTTCCAAGCCACGAATCTGCTATAGCTAAAACGCGTTTGGCGAGCTAAATCTGCCAGTTAAGGCCGGTGCTCACCGGAAGAATTCGAAAAAGAACAAAGGAATCGTTTGCGTTTCGTTTTCATTTTGGTAAGCTACCAAACAACCATTGGCGTAACAGAGGTGGGTGACGCCCAACTCAGAAAGCTCGTTGCCCCCCTTAGAAAATTGGAAAGTAGTGAAGAAATAATTAAATAGTAGTAGGCACTGTCAACATCATCTATTTCTAGAAATTCTAGCCAAAACTCAGAGGCAATACTGCAAATTTTCGAGCTCGCTTCGCTCCCTCCAGATGTATAGGCATGCGAGGGCACTCATACCACAACTGTTATTGTTTATGAAATAATCGCGTTCTTTCACCTTTCTAACATGTTCTACCACCTCCTTAAAAATACCGAGCCAAATTCTGGTTACGGGGAGCCTTAGGAAAATGAACTTTGAACTACGAAGCATCCGACCATGCCACAAGAAATGTCAGTCTTGCCACTGGGGCGGTAGCTATGAGCTGGGTTGCCGGTTGCCCCCTCAGGGAAAATCTCTAGCTACGCCAATGCAAATATCTCGACTACTAATATAATCTGATTTGGGTTTATTCGTTCAATAAGTAAGAGTAAACATGCTGACGAACATTCATGTAGTGCGAAATCTTATAATTAAACACTAAAAACACTTTGTATGTTGGTAAATGTCTAATCTAATTTTGTTATCTACACCGCCTACCAATCTTCTTTCAATATTTCCTCTACCCTAAGGTTGTATGGAAGAAATCGCTTTTTAGCGATAAGACCGCCTGTTTTTGTGCCTTTTTTTATTTCCTGATTGTTTGCTCTCTGTATAATATGTTTTTTGGTGTCAAATAAAGTATAATTGATTGATTATCTCTATTTTTATGTGTACAATAAAATGTTAAATAAATAAATCGGTGGCGTCTGTGGCGCGTTGTGGAGAGGTATGGACACCCAATTATGGGGGTCCGGATTCAAATCCGCACGGACAACATGCCATGTACCAATGAGTTTTTTAGACTTATGTACGTAATACCGACTGCTCTCAAACGGTGAAGGAAAACATCGTGAGGAAACCTGCATACACTGAAGAAGAAATACTGATGTGTATGTGAAGTCTACCAATCCGCATTGGGCACGTTTGGTGGACTAATGCCCATACACCCTCCCTGAGGGTAGGCCTGTGCCCTGCAGTGGGACATTTATAGGCTGATGATGATAATGAAATAAATCAGCAAAATAAAAGATAATGAGATTCAGTTAAACTGTATACCATATTATAAATAAGATTTTTTTTAATCAACTAGTTTATTTTGCATGCTATGCTATCATAACCTTCATTTAAGAATAACAACGCGTTGTTTCTTGAATGAAAAACAAAATTCTCGATCAGCAAGCTATTATACAGTGATCTAATAGCCGTGGGAGCTTTTTTAATTATGTTGCTCGTTTACATTTAAACTAGTTCTAAACATAAGTAAATATTTCAAGAAGTATCATTTATCTATTCACTCATCTTGATAAAAGAGCTTTTGGAATTAGCCGTGTTATACTTAGGACTTTTACATAACCAGTGAACATAGTTTGCCTCGGAATCGAATTTCGGTCAATAAACACAAGAGTAATAAACAGTCTTAGGTAAGCCGGTATTTACGTTATCTAGATAATATGAAACGCGGCAGTGCGTCACCCAAAATGGAAAAAAGAGTCAGTTCATTTATTTTACCCAAAACACGATACAAAAAGGTAAATGTACCTGTGAACCTTACGACTTATTGCTGAGTTTACATCTCATGCCATCCATTACGGAACAGGATTCGCAAAATTCATCTACAGAAACATAATTATATTTATTTGACTGATGTAGGATTTTAGGCCGAGTTTCTGTAACGTCCATTCGTGAGTTGAGTTGAGTCTGAGTACGGACGAAAATGTATGGATTTTGACATTCTATAGTTCAAATTCAGACTTAAAACACCGGTCAAGTGCGAGTCGGTCCCGTGCCCTGAGGGTTCCGTACAAATTTAATTATGAAAGACAAACTTAACTTTGCAGTTGAAAAAAATTGTCTCTCATCTCTCATACATCGGTCTAACCAATCAACTGAAAATGTAAGTTTGCTATCCAAAAAAGTTTCCGTACCTGAAAAAAGTGACTTGACAGACAGATAGGCAACAAATTGATCCTATAAGGGTTTTTTATTTTCCTTTTGAGGTACGAAGCCTAAAAACGTCTCTGAATTTCGACCTGAGACAAGTCACCTTTTATATTTAATAAACCATCCAAAAAATCGAATACCTTAAAAGAATTTGTGCAGACCTAAACGGCAATAAAACTACAAGAACTTCCTACCGTACTTGTAAGTGTGTAAGTAAGTCAGTGGCGTGGTAGTTGTAGCTATTATCTAACAGTGAAAGTGTGAATGTGTGCGCGCTGACGTAACAGCAAGCTGCGCGGGCGCCGCGCGCCGCTCCACTCTCACTGCCTGCCGTCAAGTAGAGATGTTATAAAGCTCGTCGCAACCGAAAAGATATCCGAAAATAATTCAACCGTAATATTATCCGAAATCAGGTTGAAAACATTAAGAATAAGCCTTGAATAAGCCAGATATCTTAAAGATACTTTGAATATAAAATAAACAAAATATCTTAAATAGTACAATTATAGTCAGTGTCGAGGTTTTTTAAGCATAGCGAAATAATCATGAATGAAATATCTGTATGATACAGATATTTCATTTCATCCGATCATAAATCCGAAATAAAAACGAAGAAAACTTTTTATTCATATCCGAATACCCGTACATACATACATAACATCCGTAGTACTAGCTGACGATTGATGCTGATTTTCAAGTAGGTAAACAACTAGGAAGTTTCGGTGAACCAGATATTATTTATTCCGGGTTTAGTTATTTTATCTTTAGGAAGCATTCGCAATTTATAACGTAGATTAATATTTTCCTTTTCTGTGTAGTGTAAGAAAATGGACGCGTTGAAATCTTTTCCTAGAGCCAAGATTCTATCCAGGAAAAGACCGGACTTTCAAGTCGAAAAACTTCAGTTTGACTAACTTTTGATTATAATCTTATGTGATGTCAATTTTTGAATGTCGTTTTGGATTTTATAATTTTCTTTTTTTTTTTCCTTTTCTGCGTAGTGTACGAAAACGGGCGCGTTGAAGTCTTTTGCTTGAGAGTCTTGGAGCTATGATTTAATCTTACGTAATCTCAATTTTTGAATGTCGTTTGGGATTTTAGAATTTTTTTAATTTTTCCTTTTCTGCTTAGTGTATGAAAACGGGCGCGTTGAAGTCTCTTGCTTGAGAGTCTTGGAGTTATGATATCTCATGTGATGTCAATTTTGAATGTCGTCTCGTTTAGGTTTTTATAAAATTTAGTTTTCTTTCAATATACAGTTATACCAAGGAAGGTGGCATAGGTATTGCATATTGGTAAAATCCATGAGTAATAAATTTTAAGATTAAATCAGACTGACAAAATAATGTTCTCTATCGTCTATTCGTAAATTATGTCTGATTTTTCAATGTTAAAATTGTTGATATAATTTTGCTGCGAAAACTTTTCAGTGCTAGTTTATTATAATTATGTACTTTAAAAGTCCAGATTTCATTCAAGGTTTCGTCGGGAACTCACACAGGAACTCCTAATAAATATTATTTCACCGACAAAATAATTATATTTTTCCTCTATTAGTATTTGCCAGATAATACAAAAAAAAACAAGTGAACACACGGCGACACATAAAGCTAAATAGTCGGGGAAATCTACGAATTTTTGTATGGAGTAGGTTGCATTAATTGCACTTTTGGTGATAATTTGGAATATAGTAGATTCATACCTGAAAAACATACATTCTCAATAATCCCCGATTTCTTAGTGTGTATTACTGAATAACTAAGACAATTACAAATCATTAAATTTAGGTATGAACAAAAAATGGAAAACTGGTGGTTTTATACAGGACGGCTTCGTTTAATACGTTTTACTTATAACAATAATAATCCCCGGTTAATATCTTAAATAAATATTTTGTCAGATTTCTTAAATTATAACCTCAAAACTTAATTATTTAACGTTTGACTGTACACATTAAATTTGCCTTGTGATAATTAACTGTCTCTTTTGCTGGTATGCAGGAAGAAATATCTTTAGAAATAAGATTGCCCTTTGTACATTTATATAGATTTTAAGGTATTTCTCAGGGTCCTCAGCCTACATAACCACGAAATATCGACAAAAGTGTTACAAACTAACAGTAATATTAGTTCAAACACAATTTACTAAAGTGTCTTTAATGCAATCTCAAACCTTATTTTTCCTAGACTAAAAACTAACATAAGCTGGACGCGCGACGTTATACGTTACTCGACCAACGCGCGGCGAGCTTTTGTTGGTTTCGTATAACTTGATGTGTCGCCGTGTGTACTAGTGACTTAAATTATGGTACAAACTTTTACTGTAACATTCTTCATCAAATATAGAACAAACAACTAGGTGAGGAAAAAACCCAAAACTTTAATGTATCTTTTTATTAGTCGGAAAATCGTTTGCATTAATGAACTTTTAAATATGCTCGTACAATCAAATTGGACTTCGCTGTAATAAAAATGTTAATCAGCAATGTTCTTAATAAACATAACCAAATAAATAAACTGCTAAGAGTTGTTAGGTATATACATGAAACAGCAACTCACATTACACTTCAATTTTTATTCATAAAACCGGATTCAAAATGAGTCACACTTTTGGGTACGTTTTAGCTGCTTACGATAAATAAAAATACTCTCGACTTTGTTTAGTTAAAATTTCTATAAAGAATTCTATAATAATTCATAGAGGTCCGGCTGTTGTTTGTTTGTTTTTCATTAGTTGGTACTTGTAGTTATAGCATAGTTACCCAGAGCCTGATTGCGCTAAGTTAAAACATCAAAGTTCTATTCTTATCCAATTTCAGTTCTAATCGCATTGTAATCCAATTACTATTCAACTGTGCTGAATTCCGCATCGCGCTAAATTCTATGTAACTGACAGCCAATAACGTCTGAGCGGTTTGTCAAAACGGCTCTAACGGCTGTCAAGAGCAGTACCGCGATTAGCACAATACCAAATGTGTGAAAAGTTATGGTTTGTACGAAGTCCAATAACAGTTCAATCACCGAATATTTACCGCGATTTACTGTTTACCAGACAAAAAGTTTAAGTCCTATGTTAAACAAGTCCTCTATAAAAAAGGCTACTATAAACTCGATGATTTTTTGGATGACCAAAATGTCCGGTCTTGACAATGTTATACTATGTAATGCAATATTGTATTTTAATTGTACTTTGTATATTTTGTTTTGTTTAAAAGATGTGTGTTGCAGAGTTTCTGGCCGCATCTTCTCTCAACGGAACACCTTCCGACGCGGAGCTAGGGTCAAAAGATGACGTCAAAAAATAGCTTTTTACTATGCGGTATTATTTTGAATATAAAAAAGTTGATTTGATTTTATTTGATTTGCCCAATGTGGCACGCTAAACACGTAGTCAGGTTGTGATTGTGAGTTTATGTACCTACGTGTGAAACTGTTGTATTTCCGGTTGGTAAGTAATTTTATAATCTATCTATATACTATTATAAAACTGTAACAGGAAGTTTGTCTGTACATTGAAGATATTAACAAAAAAAAAGTTACGATATGGTTTTTAGGTGTCCCTGATTCCATTTCACCAATTTTTTTATTTTGTCTGTCTGTTTGTTTGTGTGTTTGTTTGTTTGTTTGTTTGAACGAGTATCACGCAAAAACTACTAAACCGATTTTGATGAAACTTTTTTTGTTTGATAGCTTATGATCTGACTTAAAATCTGGTATATAATTTGTGCGGACGAAGTCGCGGGTTAACGCTCGTACTATTATAAAACTGTAACAGGAAGTTTGTCTGTACATTGAAGATATTAACAAAAAAAAGTTACGATATGGTTTTAAGGTGTCCCTGATTCCATTTCACCAATTTTTGGATTTTTTGTCTGTCTGTTTGTTTGTGTGTTTGTTTGTTTGTTTGAATGAGTATAACGCAAAAACTACAGAACCGATTTTGATGAAACTTTTTTTGTTTGATAGCTTATGATCTGACTTAAAATCTGGTATATAATTTGTGCGGACGAAGTCGCGGGTTAACGCTCGTACTATTATAAAACTGTAACAGGAAGTTTGTCTGTACATTGAAGATATTAACAAAAAAAAAGTTACGATATGGTTTTTAGGTGTCCCTGATTCCATTTCACAAATTTTTGGATTTTTTGTCTGTCTGTTTGTGTGTTTGTTTGTTTGTTTGTTTGTTTGAACGAGTATCACGCAAAAACTACAGAACCGATTTTGATGAAACTTTTTTGGTTTGATAGCTTATGATCTGACTTAAAATCTGGTATCTAATTTGTGCGGACGAAGTCGCGGGTTAACGCTCGTGTCTTACATATATTGACGATGACTTGTCGAACTCCTGCGCAGTCAAGTGGAGCAGGAGCAGGCCTCGTTCAATTTGAGCCGTCACGCTTCGCCAGCCCTTGTTATTTTCAGTTCATTACTTTTTGTATGCAGGATACCCAATCAGGTTACACCTAATCTTGCGTTATGTTTTTCGATCTATATGATTTAATGTTTAAAACAGAAAGAGACCAAAATGTGTAACTATAAATAAAATGTGTCTTTGAGAAAAAAATAACACACATCTCAGTCACTAATATTGTAAATGTCAAAGTTTGGATGTTTAGATGTATGGCTGTTTAGATGTTTGGCTGTTTAGATGTTTGGACGTTTGTCATTCAAACACGCATAAACGGCTGAAGGAATTTGAATGAAACTTGGCACGCAGATATAATATTTTCTGGATTAACACATAAATACTTTTTTAAGGTTCATGCAGACGGAGTCGCGGGCAACAGCTAGTTATTCATAAAAGTAATACGTAAAAATATAACTTATACGCTGCTTATACAAAAGAAATCTATTTATACATAATGTATAAAATGAATTCATAAATTTATATTATGCAGTGAGTCAGCTGTATGTGCGAATGAATTACTAGGTATAATATATTTAATGTTTACTGCCAATGGCAGAGCTTTCATTACTAAGAATGAGATCGAATACTTACACGTGTCCTAGCATAAAGATTATTTTAGTTTAGTAGTGTGTTATATTATACATTTTTGTATGCATTTGCATACAGAGCGCAGTTAGTAATAATATAACTGCATAGAAATATTAAGCATGTCACAATAGGATAGCTATACGATCGATCTTATTATTCCTTGGTAGATCTGACATAAGTGTTTCGAATTTTTATAATATGATCACGTTCTGAAAAGGTTTCGTGGCCCTGCTTCAGTAATAGTTTTCTAAAGCGTTTTCATGCATATGACAAAATAATCCAAAGGAAAATGCAGCCAGAACATGATCATCGTATAATTATCAGAGATTAATCTAATTTTTATAAACTCTTCCAATAATGTTAGGTTGTAAAGCTTTCAATTAAATGAAAGAAAAAATTGGTTAATAAAAACCAATGAAACAATTATCGTTTCGCATTTAGCACGCACCGGATACACAACTACCATAATTCGCACGAATGTCATTAAAAGGCCCAAATAAATATAATTATGTAATATGTTGTCATGTGCCGTTGACGCAACTCTTGTTTTCGTGGGTCGGGGTAAGTGTGTCGGCCATAACATTCGTTCCACAAATTAAGACCCCTGGAACAACTCTTGTGTGTTGGTAGTATGTGCGAGAATGGCTTGATTTGTGCAGCTTTGAAAGTGTGTCTTACCATTACGGTCAGCCGATGGCCCACTGAGCTGCGCCGGCGTCGGTGACATAACAAGCTTCCGCAGCTCGCTCGACGACGGTGAAAGGAGCTGTTGTGGCTCACTGCGCTATTTAGTGCTCTATAATCCGACAATAGGATGGATTTGTATTGTATTTACATATCTCGCTGAAAGTATCGAGTGTGCATATAAGCATCACCGTTATGAAATCCATCCTTTGTCTTTTTGCCTGCTTATAACATAACTCGACATTTTGAAGCAGCTTTTACTTTGACCACTCTTCTCCTTAACCTTAAACACTCTTGTTTCACTTTTGACCATGGTGAAGCCAAAAGGAGAGTAAAGTTCTAAAATTATCTGAGCACCATTGAATTGATAGGTTCATTAGCTCGTAAACGAACATGACTTCATGTAAGTGCATTTATCTATTCATGGGAGTCGAGTAGTGGTACCTACATATTCAGTAAAACAATTTTATTGCACCAATGGACGAAGTATTGCTCCATCAATATTCACAAGTACACTGGCATCGAAGACTAAATGAAATACCATTAAAGTTAAGTGCTACGCAATTGATCTACTTATTCGACTAGCCAAGATTTATAAACTCGGAAGCTGACACAAATTAGTACCAGTCTACAATCTGGACTTAGGTACCTTCGAAATACATACAATCAGATCTGTCCAGAGCTGTCCAATAAATGAATGTCAACGCATTGTCACAATGCACTAAACAAGCAGTAACTAATACATAATATTAACTATGTATATCCATTCGAATCCTGCGGCCATAGTGTGGCAGCTTGATATAGTGCGCCTTAGATCTTCTATTTGCGCGCGAACGAACGAGATAAATTCGTGATATAGCTGTATCACGCGCAACATGCTACGGCTTCTGCATATTACAATCAAGATGTAGGAATACTGCGACACATCAAGCTACGCAAAACCAATATAAGCTGGCCGTGTGACGTTATACATAACTCTACCTACGCGCGGCCAGTTTATTTTGGTTTTGCGTAGCTTGATGTGTCGCCCCGTGTGTACATAATTTTTATCGCCAGGGTTTTCGGACTGCACTTCCTTCCGTACCGTACTTATGTTTAAGGAAGTAAGTAGGAGGAACCCAGCTCAAGACGTTTTTCGATCCGAAACCCACGACGATGACCTTGAAATTCAGACTAAATACACTAAAGCTACGTGTAAAGGATCGCTGTCATCGACCATACATAGGTGTATGTAATTTTGGCGATTACGGATTCGTGTCGGTACTGCTTGGTTAATATATTTGTAGCGTTATGCATTGCATTCCACATAAAACGTCGAAACAGAAGTTCTTATTCCTGTGTCGTAAATATGAAAATAGCTTGATTGGTAGGACTTAGTAGTTCGTAGAATTATGGTGATTGTGTTGTAATAGATTCCTGTATATCAACTCTAGCTTGTTGCTGGACTTGCTTATCTGAGCTACCAGATTGTTAGTTGTACACGGAACTAAAGTAAATAGAGCAGGAAATGTTAAAATATGTCAATAATGCTAAGGCTGCTGAATAACTATGCTCTGCACCAGAATGAGTAATAGTACATTATGGTACAAGTGTGTAATGTTGGTGATTACCGCTGAGGCGCTAGGCGAGGGTCTTAAGAGAGCCGAGGACGGTAATCATCAATACACACGTGTATCATACGACGTTTTTCAACACACTTGTGAAGAAAATAATAATAAAAAATCATTTTATTTAGTAAATAAAAAGTTTATTTAGAGAATTTATTTGTACTATTGAATATGATCTTTTTTGTATCGAAACTTTTTTAAGAACAAAGCAACTCAAGAACTCAACCAAGAAGTTTAGATACCTACTATAAAAAACCTATAACTCACTTGTGAATAATAGTAATGAAAAAGTCACAGTTTGACTATAACCGGTGTGAAATTGGTAGCCAAAAGTAGTAGCTTTTTATAACCTGACCAAATTAAGGAGTCGTCAATTTTAATAGACTATTTAGCTTTAAAAAGGTATGATGCAAGAGACCTGAAAGGTTAAATTGTATGTAGGCAAAATGTTTGAATACTAAGCTATATTCTAAGATAAATTTTATCAGGTTTAATAGGGTACGAGTGACTGATATGATCGATAGAACGTGAGAGTATATTTTTCGCTATAGTACCCAATAAAATGCTAGCTACCGGTATGATGCAAGAGACCTGACAGGTTAAGTTGCATTTGGGCATAATACTTGAACACTAAGCTAGATTTTAAGACTAATTTTATTTGGTTTGATATGGTACGAGTGCTCGATATGGCCGATAAAGGTGAGATATTTTTTTTTCTTCGGTACTAAAAAAAAGCTACTGCTAGATATAGGTATGATGCAAGAGACCTGACAGGTTAAAAAGTATATAGGCATAATGTTTGAGTACTAAGCTATATTTTAAGATAAATTTTATCAGGTTTAATATGGTACGAGTGATTGATATGATCGATAGAACGTTAGAGTATTTTTTTCGCCATAGTCCCCAATAAAATGCTAGCTACCGGTATGATGCAAGAGACCTGACAGGTTGAGTTGTTTTTAGGCATAATACTTGAACACTAAGCTATATTTTAAGACTAATTTTATTTGGTTTGATATGGTACGAGTGCTCGATATGGCCGATAAAGGTGAGATATATTTTTTTCTTCGGTACTAAAAAAAGCTACTGCTAGATATAGGTATGATGCAAGAGACCTGACAGGTTATATTGTAGAAAGGCATATTGTTTGAATACTAAGCTACACACTAAGATAAATTTTATCAGGTTTGATATGGTACGAGTGATTGATATGATCGATAGAACGTGGGAGTATTTTTTTCGCTATAGTACCAAATAAAAAGCTAGCTACTGGTATGATGCCAGAGACTTGACAGTTTAAAAAGTATATAGGCATAGTATTTGAGTACTAAGCTATATATTAAGATAAATTTTATCAGGTTTAATAGGGTACGAGTGACTGATATGGTCGATAGAACGTGAGAGTATTTTTTTCGCTAAAGTACCCAATTAAATGCTAGCTACCGGTATGATGCAAGAGACCTGACAGGTTGAGCTGTTTTTAGGCATAATACTTGAATACTAAGCTATATTTTAAGACTAATTTTATTTGGTTTGATATGGTACGAGTGCTCGATATGGCCGATAAAGGTGAGATATTTTTTTTTCTTCGGTACTAAAAAAAAGCTACTGCTAGATATAGGTATGATGCAAGAGACCTGACAGGTTAAGTTGCATTTGGGCATAATACTTGAACACTAAGCTATATTTTAAGACTAATTTTATTTGGTTTGATATGGTACGAGTGCTCGATATGGCCGATAAAGGTGAGATATTTTTTTTTCTTCGGTACTAAAAAAAAGCTACTGCTAGATATAGGTATGATGCAAGAGACCTGACAGGTTAAAAAGTATATAGGCATAATGTTTGAGTACTAAGCTACATTTTAAGATAAATTTTATCAGGTTTAATATGGTACGAGTGATTGATATGATCGATAGAACGTTAGAGTATTTTTTTCGCTATAGTCTCCAATAAAATGCTAGCTACCGGTATGATGCAAGAGACCTGACAGGTTGAGTTGTTTTTAGGCATAATACTTGAACACTAAGCTATATTTTAAGACTAATTTTATTTGGTTTGATTTGGTACGAGTGCTCGATATGGCCGATAAAGGTGAGATATTTTTTTTCTTCGGTACTAAAAAAAGCTACTGCTAGATATAGGTATGATGCAAGAGACCTGACAGGTTAAATTGTAGAAAGGCATATTGTTTGAATACTAAGCTACATACTAAGATAAATTTTATTAGGTTTGATATGGTACGAGTGATTGATATGATCGATAGAACGTGGCAGTATTTTTTTCGCTATAGTACCAAATAAAAAGCTAGCTACTGGTATGATGCCAGAGACCTGACAGTTTAAAAAGTATATAGGCATAGTGTTTGAGTACTAAGCTATATATTAAGATAAATTTTATCAGGTTTAATAGGGTACGAGTGACTGATATGGTCGATAGAACGTGAGAGTATTTTTTTCGCTAAAGTACCCAATTAAATGCTAGCTACCGGTATGATGCAAGAGACCTGACAGGTTGAGCTGTTTTTAGGCATAATACTTGAATACTAAGCTATATTTTAAGACTAATTTTATTTGGTTTGATATGGTACGAGTGCTCGATATGACCGATAAAGGTGAGATATTTTTTTCTCTTCGGTACTAAAAAAAAAGCTACTGCTAGATACAGGTATGATGCAAAAGACCTGACAGGTTAAATTGTAGATAGGCATATTGTTTGAATACTAAGCTTTAATCAAAGATAAATTTTATCAGGTTTGATATGGTACGAGTGATTGATATGATCGATAGAACGTGGGAGTATTTTTTTCGCTTTAGTACCAAATAAAAAGCTAGTTACTGGTATGATGCCAGAGACCTGACGGGTTAAAAAGTATATAGGCATAATGTTTGAGTACTAAGCTATATTTTAAGATAAATTTTATCAGGTTTAATAGGGTACGAGTGATTGATATGATCGATAGAACGTTAGAGTATTTTTTTCGCTATAGACCCCAATAAAATGCTAGCTACCGGTATGCTGCAAGAGACCTGACAGGTTGATTGGTTTTTAGGCATAATACTTGAACACTAAGCTATATTTTAAGACTAATTTTATTTGGTTTGATATGGTACGAGTGCTCGATATGGCCGATAAAGGTGAGATATTTTTTTTTCTTCGGTACTAAAAAAAAGCTACTGCTAGATATAGGTATGATGCAAGAGACCTGACAGGTTAAGTTGCATTTGGGCATAATACTTGAACACTAAGCTACATTTTAAGACTAATTTTATCAGGTTTAATAGGGTACGAGTGACTGATATGGTCGATAGAACGTGAGAGTATTTTTTTCGCTAAAGTACCCAATTAAATGCTAGCTACCGGTATGATGCAAGAGACCTGACAGGTTGAGTTGTTTTTAGGCATAATACTTGGACACTAAGCTATCTTTTAAGACTAATTTCATTTGGTTTGATATGGTACGAGTGCTCGATATGACCGACAAAGGTGAGATATTTTTTTTTCTTCGGTACCAAAAAAAAGCTACTGCTAGATACAGGTATGATGCAAGAGACCTGACAGGCATATTGTTTGAATATTAAGCTACATACTAAGATAAATTTTATCAGGTTTGATATGGTACGAGTGATTGATATGATCGATGGAACGTGGGAGTATTTTTTTCGCTATAGTACCAAATAAAAAGCTAGCTACTGGTATGATGCCAGAGACCTGACAGGTTAAATTGTAGATAGGCATATTGTTTGAATACTAAGCTACATACTAAGATAAATTTTATCAGGTTTGATATGGTACGAGTGCTCGATATGATCGATGGAACGTGGGAGTATTTTTTTCGCTATAGTACCAAGTAAAAAGCTAGCTACCGGTATGATGCAAGAGACCTGACAGGTTGAGTTGTTTTTAGGCATAATACTTGAATACTAAGCTATATTTTAAGACTAATTTTATTTGGTTTGATATGGTACGAGTGCTCGATATGACCGATAAAGGTGAGATATTTTTTTTTCTTCGGTACTAAAAAAAAGCTACTGCTAGATACAGGTATGATGCAAGAGACCTGACAGGTTACATTGTAGATAGGCATATTGTTTGAATACTAAGCTACATACTAAGATAAATTTTATCAGGTTTGATATGGTTCGAGTGATTGATATGATCGATAGATCGTTAGAGTATTTTTTTCGCTATAGTCACCAATAAAATGCTAGCTATCGGTATGATGCAAGAGACCTGACAGTTTGAGTTGTTTTTAAGCATAATACTTGAACACTAATCTATATTTTAAGACTAATTTTATTTGGTTTGATATGGTACGAGTGCTCGATATGGCCGATAAAGGTGAGATATTTTTTTTTCTTCGGTACTAAAAAAAAGCTACGGCTAAATACAGGTATGATCCAAGAGACCTGACAGGTTAAATTGTAGATAAGCACATTGTTTGAATACTAAGCTTTAATCAAAGATAAATTTTATTAGGTTTGATATGGTACGAGTGATTGATATGATCGATAGAACGTGGGAGTATTTTTTTCGCTATAGTACCAAATAAAAAGCTAGCTACTGGTATGATGCCAGAGACCTGACAGTTTAAAAAGTATATAGGCATAGTGTTTGAGTACTAAGCTATATATTAAGATAAATTTTATCAGGTTTAATAGGGTACGAGTGACTGATATGGTCGATAGAACGTGAGAGTATTTTTTTCGCTAAAGTACCCAATTAAATGCTAGCTACCGGTATGATGCAAGAGACCTGACAGGTTGAGTTGTTTTTAGGCATAATACTTGGACACTAAGCTATCTTTTAAGACTAATTTCATTTGGTTTGATATGGTACGAGTGCTCGATATGACCGACAAAGGTGAGATATTTTTTTTTCTTCGGTACCAAAAAAAAGCTACTGCTAGATACAGGTATGATGCAAGAGACCTGACAGGTTAAATTGTAGATAGGCATATTGTTTGAATACTAAGCTACATACTAAGATAAATTTTATTTGGTTTGATATGGTACGAGTGCTCGATATGGCCGATAAAGGTGAGATATTTTTTTTTCTTCGGTACTAAAAAAAAGCTACGGCTAAATACAGGTATGATCCAAGAGACCTGACAGGTTAAATTGTAGATAAGCACATTGTTTGAATACTAAGCTTTAATCAAAGATAAATTTTATCAGGTTTGATATGGTACGAGTGATTGATATGATCGATAGAACGTGGGAGTATTTTTTTCGCTATAGTACCAAATAAAAAGCTAGCTACTGGTATGATGCCAGAGACCTGACAGGTTAAAACGTAAAAAGGCATAATGTTTGAGTACTAAGCTATATATTAAGATAAATTTTATCAGGTTTAATAGGGTACGAGTGACTGATATGGTCGATAGAACGTGAGAGTATTTTTTTCGCTAAAGTACCCAATTAAATGCTAGCTACCGGTATGATGCAAGAGACCTGACAGGTTGAGTTGTTTTTAGGCATAATACTTGGACACTAAGCTATCTTTTAAGACTCATTTCATTTGGTTTGATATGGTACGAGTGCTCGATATGACCGACAAAGGTGAGATATTTTTTTTCTTCGGTACCAAAAAAAAGCTACTGCTAGATACAGGTATGATGCAAGAGACCTGACAGGTTAAATTGTAGATATGCATATTGTTTGAATACTAAGCTACATACTAAGATAAATTTTATCAGGTTTGATATGGTACGAGTGCTCGATATGATCGATGGAACGTGGGAGTATTTTTTTCGCTATAGTACCAAGTAAAAAGCTAGCTACCGGTATGATGCAAGAGACCTGACAGGTTAAGTTGTATTTATGCATAATACTTGAACACTAAGCTATATTTTTAGACTAACTTTATATGGTTTGAAATGGTACGAACGTTCGATATGACCGACAAAACGTTGCAGAAGTTTTTTCGCTTTGTTACTAAAAATGCTGCTGCTAGATTAAGGTATGATGAAAGAGACCTGACAGGTTAAGTTGTACGTAGACATTATAGTGTTCAAGACACTAAGCTAAACTCTGAGATAAATTATATCAGACTAAAGATTGAAAAATTTGTCTCGGGTGGGACTTTAACCCGCACTCTTCCAAACCGGGGAACTGCGTAATCCAATTTCGCCACCGAGCCTGATCTTTAATTTGATTCGAAATAGCACAACATTACTGTAACATGTTTAAAAATCAATAATATTTGAAATTATATCAGGTTTGATATTGTACGAGTGTTCGATAATAATATGACCGACGGAATGTGGGAGTAATTTTTTTCACTTTAGTATTAACTAAAAAACTAGCTACGGGTATGATTATAAACACTTACCTATATTTAAATATTTCTTTTTTAGTGTTTCATATGGAACGGTCATCCGAAATGGCCAAAAAAAGAAAGAGTCCGCTATAGGACCATAATTAAAGCTAGTTACTGCTTCTGGTAAGATGCAAAGAAACAAGTTCAATTGTTTAAAGTTATAATACTTGAATACTAAGCCATATCTAAAATAATTCTTTAATATGGTTTAATATGGTTCGAGTGTAAAAAAATATGACCGAAAGGATGTGGTAGTCAGTTTTTTCCATAGATCATAGTTTGAAGAATTACGGACTGGTTTGTTGCAAAAAACCTGAAAAGTGCATATAGTTTATTTTAAAGTACCATTTAATTTGGTTTGAGGAAAAAAACACGTGCACTTATTTTCTTTTTGAAGAAATATAACACATGCGAAACATTTTTGGCTAGTCTTATTCTTACTTATTGACAATGCATTCCACTTGTTATCGGAAATGCACGCGCCGTCGCCATTGTCCTATTATTGACTTACAATTGCTGCCGCTGCCGCCGGTACGGTTTTGTTTATAATTATGTAGTGCATAAAAATTGTTTTATTGCACTCCTTGTATGAGAGATATTTTATTTAAGTGTCTTTGTTATTATGTTCGACTATAGAATAATTCATGTCTAAAACTTTTACTAAATTACTTTGACTAGATTACTTATATTTAATACCCTTCACTTTACTCCTTTAATTTTTTAATTTTTGCTTTCTATAATACAAATCTATTAACACGTTCCGGGACAGTGACCGGCTATAGCAGTGATAACAATAAAAGTTCTATTGTATCTCGTTCACCAGCCCGAAACGTGTTAATATATTACTCCCACGTTCTATTAGTCATATCAAGCACTGATACATATCAAACCTGATAAATAAAGTTTGAGAATATAGCTTAGTGCTCAAGTATTATGCCAATTTACAAAAAAACCTGTCAGGTCTCTGGCATCATACCAGTAGCTGGGTTTTTATTAGGTACTATAGCGAAAAAAATACTCCCACGTTCTATCAATCATATCAATCACTCGTACCATATCAAACCTGATAAAATTTATCTTTGATTAAAGCTTAGTATTCAAACAATGTGCTTATCTACAATTTAACCTGTCAGGTCTCTTGGATCATACCTGTATTTAGCCGTAGCTTTTTTTTAGTACCGAAGAAAAAAAAATATCTCACCTTTATCGGCCATATCGAGCACTCGTACCATATCAAACCAAATAAAATTAGTCTTAAAATATAGATTAGTGTTCAAGTATTATGCCTAAAAACAACTCAAACTGTCAGGTCTCTTGCATCATACCGGTAGCTAGCATTTTATTGGGGATTATAGCGAAAAAAATACTCTAACGTTCTATCGATCATATCAATCACTCGTACCCTATTAAACCTGATAAAATTTATTTTTAAATATAGCTTAGTACTCAAACATTATGCCTTTTTACGTTTTAACCTGTCAGGTCTCTGGCATCATACCAGTAGCTAGCTTTTTATTTGGTACTATAGCGAAAAAAATACTCCCACGTTCCATCGATCATATCAATCACTCGTACCATATCAAACCTGATAAAATTTATCTTAGTATGTAGCTTAGTATTCAAACAATATGCCTATCTACAATTTAACCTGTCAGGTCTCTTGCATCATACCTGTATCTAGCAGTAGCTTTTTTTTAGTACCGAAGAAAAAAAAATATCTCACCTTTATCGGTCATATCGAGCACTCGTACCATATCAAACCAAATAAAATTAGTCTTAAAATATAGCTTAGTATTCAAGTATTATGCCTAAAAACAGCTCAACCTGTCAGGTCTCTTGCATCATACCGGTAGCTAGCATTTAATTGGGTACTTTAGCGAAAAAAATACTCTCACGTTCTATCGACCATATCAGTCACTCGTACCCTATTAAACCTGATAAAATTTATCTTAATATATAGCTTAGTACTCAAACATTATGCCTTTTTACGTTTTAACCTGTCAGGTCTCTGGCATCATACCAGTAGCTAGCTTTTTATTTGGTACTATAGCGAAAAAAATACTCCCACGTTCTATCGATCATATCAATCACTCGTACCATATCAAACCTGATAAAATTTATCTTTGATTAAAGCTTAGTATTCAAACAATTTTTTTATCTACAATTTAACCTGTCAGGTCTCTTGGATCATACCTGTATTTAGCCGTAGCTTTTTTTTAGTACCGAAGAAAAAAAAATATCTCACCTTTATCGGCCATATCGAGCACTCGTACCATATCAAACCAAATAAAATTAGTCTTAAAATATAGCTTAGTGTTCAAGTATTATGCTTAAAAACAACTCAAACTGTCAGGTCTCTTGCATCATACCGGTAGCTAGCATTTTATTGGGGACTATAGCGAAAAAAATACTCTAACGATCTATCGATCATATCAATCACTCGTACCCTATTAAACCTGATAAAATTTATCTTTAAATATAGCTTAGTACTCAAACATTATGCATTTATACTTTTTAACCTGTGAGGTCTCTTGCATCATACCGGTAGCTAGCTTTTTACTTGGTACTATAGCGAAAAAAATACTCCCACGTTCTATCGATCATATCAATCACTTGTACCATATCAAACTTGATAAAATTTATCTTAAAATGTAGCTTTGTATTCAAACAATATGCCTATCTACAATTTAACCTGTCAGGTCTCTTGGATCATACCCGTATCTAGCCGTAGCTTTTTTTAGTACCGAAGAAAAAAAATATCTCACCTTTATCGGTCATATCGAGCACTCGTACCATATCAAACCTGATAAAATTTATCTTAGTATGTAGCTTAGTATTCAAACAATATGCCTATCTACAATTTAACCTGTCAGGTCTCTTGCATCATACCTGTATCTAGCAGTAGCTTTTTTTTGGTACCGAAGAAAAAAAAATATCTCACCTTTGTCGGTCATATCGAGCACTCGTACCATATCAAACCAAATAAAATTAGTCTTAAAATATAGCTTAGTGTTCAAGTATTATGCCTAAAAACAACTCAACCTGTCAGGTCTCTTGCATCATACCGGTAGCTAGCATTTAATTGGGTACTATAGCGAAAAAAATACTCTCACGTTCTATCGACCATATCAGTCACTCGTACCCTATTAAACCTGATAAAATTTATCTTAAAATATAGCTTAGTACTCAAACATTATGCCTATATACTTTTTAACCCGTCAGGTCTCTGGCATCATACCAGTAGCTAGCTTTTTATTTGGTACTAAAGCGAAAAAAATACTCCCACGTTCTATCGATCACATCAATCACTCGTACCATATCAAACCTGATAAAATTTATCTTTGATTAAAGCTTAGTATTCAAACAATATGCCTATCTACAATTTAACCTGTCAGGTCTTTTGCATCATACCTGTATCTAGCAGTAGCTTTTTTTTAGTACCGAAGAAAAAAAAATATCTCACCTTTATCGGTCATATCGAGCACTCGTACCATATCAAACCAAATAAAATTAGTCTTAAAATATAGCTTAGTGTTCAAGTATTATGCCTAAAAACCAATCAACCTGTCAGGTCTCTTGCAGCATACCGGTAGCTAGCATTTTATTGGGGACTATAGCGAAAAAAATACTCTAACGTTCTATCGATCATATCAATCACTCGTACCCTATTAAACCTGATAAAATTTATCTTAAAATATAGCTTAGTACTCAAACATTATGCCTATATACTTTTTAACCCGTCAGGTCTCTGGCATCATACCAGTAGCTAGCTTTTTATTTGGTACTAAAGCGAAAAAAATACTCCCACGTTCTATCGATCACATCAATCACTCGTACCATATCAAACCTGATAAAATTTATCTTTGATTAAAGCTTAGTATTCAAACAATATGCCTATCTACAATTTAACCTGTCAGGTCTTTTGCATCATACCTGTATCTAGCAGTAGCTTTTTTTTAGTACCGAAGAAAAAAAAATATCTCACCTTTATCGGTCATATCGAGCACTCGTACCATATCAAACCAAATAAAATTAGTCTTAAAATATAGCTTAGTATTCAAGTATTATGCCTAAAAACAGCTCAACCTGTCAGGTCTCTTGCATCATACCGGTAGCTAGCATTTAATTGGGTACTTTAGCGAATAAAATACTCTCACGATCTATCGATCATATCAATCACTCGTACCCTATTAAACCTGATAAAATTTATTTTAAAATATAGCTTAGTACTCAAACATTATGCCTTTTTACGTTTTAACCTGTCAGGTCTCTGGCATCATACCAGTAGCTAGCTTTTTATTTGGTACTATAGCGAAAAAAATACTCCCACGTTCTATCGATCATATCAATCACTTGTACCATATCAAACCTGATAAAATTTATCTTAGTATGTAGCTTAGTATTCAAACAATATGCTTTTCTACAATTTAACCTGTCAGGTCTTTTGCATCATACTTATATCTAGCAGTAGCTTTTTTTTAGTACCGAAGAAAAAAAAATATCTCACCTTTATCGGCCATATCGAGCACTCGTACCATATCAAACCAAATAAAATTAGTCTTAAAATATAGCTTAGTGTTCAAGTATTATGCCTAAAAACCAATCAACCTGTCAGGTCTCTTGCAGCATACCGGTAGCTAGCATTTTATTGGGGACTATAGCGAAAAAAATACTCTAACGTTCTATCGATCATATCAATCACTCGTACCCTATTAAACCTGATAAAATTTATCTTAAAATATAGCTTAGTACTCAAACATTATGCCTATATACTTTTTAACCTGTCAGGTCTCTTGCATCATACCTATATCTAGCAGTAGCTTTTTTTTAGTACCGAAGAAAAAAAAATATCTCACCTTTATCGGCCATATCGAGCACTCGTACCATATCAAACCAAATAAAATTAGTCTTAAAATATAGCTTAGTGTTCAAGTATTATGCCCAAATGCAACTTAACCTGTCAGGTCTCTTGCATCATACCGGTAGCTAGCATTTTATTGGGTACTATAGCGAAAAATATACTCTCACGTTCTATCGATCATATCAGTCACTCGTACCCTATTAAACCTGATAAAATTTATCTTAAAATATAGCTTAGTACTCAAACACTATGCCTATATACTTTTTAAACTGTCAGGTCTCTGGCATCATACCAGTAGCTAGCTTTTTATTTGCTACTATAGCGAAAAAAATACTCCCACGTTCTATCAATCATATCAATCACTCGTACTATATCAAACCTGATAAAATTTATCTTAGTATGTAGCTTAGTATTCAAACAATATGCCTTTCTACAATTTAACCTGTCAGGTCTCTTGCATCATACCTGTATCTAGCAGTAGCTTTTTATTAGTACCGAAGAAAAAAAAAATATCTCACCTTTATCGGCCATATCGAGCACTCGTACCATATCAAACCAAATAAAATTAGTCTTAAAATATAGCTTAGTGTTCAAGTATTATGCCCAAATGCAACTTAACCCGTCAGGTCTCTGGCATCATACCAGTAGCTAGCTTTTTATTTGGTACTAAAGCGAAAAAAATACTCCCACGTTCTATCGATCATATCAATCACTCGTACCATATCAAACCTGATAAAATTTATCTTTGATTAAAGCTTAGTATTCAAACAATATGCCTATCTACAATTTAACCTGTCAGGTCTTTTGCATCATACCTGTATCTAGCAGTAGCTTTTTTTTAGTACCGAAGAAAAAAAAATATCTCACCTTTATCGGCCATATCGAGCACTCGTACCATATCAAACCAAATAAAATTAGTCTTAAAATATAGCTTAGTGTTCAAGTATTATGCCTAAAAACAACTCAACCTGTCAGGTCTCTTGCATCATACCGGTAGCTAGCATTTTATTGGGGACTATAGCGAAAAAAATACTCTAACGTTCTATCGATCATATCAATCACTCGTACACTATTAAACCTGATAAAATTTATCTTAAAATATAGCTTAGTACTCAAACATTATGCCTATATACTTTTTAACCTGTCAGGTCTCTTGCATCATGCCTTTTTAAAGCTAAATAGTCTATTAAAATTGACGACTCCTTAATTTGGTCAGGTTATAAAAAGCTACTACTTTTGGCTACCAATTTCACACCGGTTTGACTATAGGTGTCATTATGTGCCTAATTGCGGTGAAATAAGGGCCATTTTATGAGTAAGTGTGTTGAAAAATAGTTTTACTTAACTATTTAGTAAGAAGCGGAGGTATTCATTCATGGATTAGTTTCGAACTTAGAATATTGCACTTCTCTTTTCACGTGTTTGTAATGTAATCTTTACGATGTTTGTTACAAACATAAATAAAGGAACGCGTCATACTTGTTTGTATGTATGATGAGTAGGCCACAAGTTTTAGAGCGTAATTTCATATTTCCGCAAATTCGTAACGCAACCATGCTCACGGTTAAGTCATAATCATATTTCAACTTTTTTTATTTCTATAATTAACTCTATTCTACTAACGTAGGTACCTACATAATGTCTAACTTGGATTTTAAATACAGTTTATGTTTTCTGCTATTTAGTGCGCAATATTACTAGACCTATTTATCAGCCAACTTACGCTAATCGATTTTTTTTTTTCAATTTAGTGTATTTAAAAACACGTTAGCGTCTAAAAATGTGAAAATAACTTTATAAAACTGGTTTAATAATTAAAAAAAAAATGAAACAGAATAAACAAATGCCAAAAGTAGCAGGTTCATAAAAAAAGGTCATAATCATAATAAACATTTATTTTCACTCCAAATACATTATAATAGAATTTAAAGACAATAAATACTGTTTCGAGAGAAGTATCTGAGTTTATAGGTACAGATCTGAGAGTCACCGAGCCACAGCCCGGACACTAAATACAAAAAAAATTAAATTGAAAAGATAATGTCAGCACATGCGAAACTAAAAAAATTAAACCTTAAGTCTTCTTCTTAGGTAACTGCCGGGTAACAAGAGGGTGATAGAGGGGGTGAGGTAAAAAGTTGGTGGGAGGAAGGGAGTGTCCGGACTGTAGTAGTGTAGTAATAGATACTCTTTCTTATACTGTGACCGAGCACCAGGCCAGGGCCACCCACCATAGCAAGAACCAAAACCAATACCAAAGCAAACCAGCGCCCGCGGCATGACGCCTCGATAAACGTTTTATCGCGCCTGCTGGCTCGTTCGTTCGCGCGCAAAAGGAAAGAGAGGAAGGGTGCGATAGATATGTATCGCGCCGTCATGCCGCGGGTGCAGGAGTGCGATTTTTGAAACTCATTCGCTGAACTCAGCAGTTGAAAATGACAAACTTACTATGGAGATATGCATCGTTCTACTGCTGATTTGACTTTTAAAAGTCGTACTTCAGGAGTGTGATTTTTGAAAGTTAAATCAGCAGTAGAAAGATGCATATCTCCATAGTAATTTTGACATTTACAACTGCTGAGCTCAGCGAATGAGTTTCAAAAATCGCACTCCTGTTCCAATTTCCGGCTCTACTCAGCTAATTTCTTCGCTTTTCTCGCCATGAAACTAATATTATATTTCAGAGAAAATACCCAAGGTTAAAAGACCTAGTTTGATACAGTTCACTCAGAAGACGGCGCCTTCAATCCGAACTGAGAGGGGTCAATTGACAGCTAATTTGTCGAGTCGACGACTTGCGCTGGCAAGACGAAGAGATGTGTGTCGATGCCCTACGATTGTATTCACTCATCTGTGGTTTATTTCTTTCTTTAACAAACGGTCGGGTCGACTCTTAATTTAATTCTAGGCTCGATCTGTAGGCGTTTCACTGGTATAATACCTACTTAGGTATATTCATTAGAAGTTTAGGTAAAGTAGTAGTTAGATTAGTTGCATACCATGTATCAACGCCGAAAGGAAATAGTGACTGCATATCCCTATGTATGTTACTGGAAAATGTCGTTAATCAACGACAACCCAAAGTTTTCCACTTCTACAACACCTTGCCACAAATAACACAATGCCTACTTAAAACCTAGTTTCGAAGTTTAGATCAATGTTGAGGTTTGTGAATTTGAAATTTTAATTTAAATATATGTATGTAGAGATAAATAACACACACACAGGCACATACCAAGTAAGAACTAGGCTTTTAATTATGGAAACCATACAATGCCCAGACGTGTAACATCCATGACCGAACCTGGATTCGAACCCAGGACCCTGGTTGGTTGGAAATTGCAATCAAATTAATGATAAGAAAACATATAAACAAAATTTGGACTATCTGAATTCATACTAGTTACTACTTATAATTTCTTATTTTTTGCAACATTTTCTTATACTTACTTATACGCTTTTGATCCTCAACTTGGTCTTCGCGTGAATATGTGAGTAGGCACTTCATTTGTATCCTATATGTGTTCATGTCAGTTATGAGTTATGACCTAGTTATCTATGTAATATACCTATAATTCCATTCCAGATTATGATATTAGTGGTTCTATTCTACAAGCCCTACAAGAAATTGGCAAAACCAATAATTATACAGAGTGAAATTGATATCATTAGCATCCTTTTAAACTAAGAGTCTACTCATCCAACTGATCAACTTTTACTATGGGAGCAAACCGATAGGAGCACAAAAAAAATTTGCTGTTGCTTACGTTTGAGTCGAGTCGGCACGGCACGGCACTGTAGTTTAGTATGGTACACACGGCGACACATCAAGCTGTACAAAACCAACATAAGCAGACCGCGTAAGTCGAGTAACGAAAAGCATCGCGCAGCCAGCTTATGTTGGTTTTGTATAGCTTGATGTGTCGCCGTGTGTACATCAGATTTTTTTTTATCTCCGATCAGTTGCTCCATAGTAAAAGTTGTTCAGTTTTATGAGTAGACTCATAGATTAAAAGGATGCTAATGATATCAATTTGCCCCTTCGGGAAAAATATATCTAATAGTATATTATATATTAATGTATATTAATGACTGTTAGATATATTTAACGACTTAAAATTTGATGACATGGTTTGCTCCCAACATTTCCAAAAATATTTTACTACCTAGTCTACCTACTCGTTATTTGCCCAAATGCCTATGATTTTTTTCCAAATAGGCAGAATACTGCGTAACATTCGTTACATGTCTAATTGTGAAGCACAGTTTGAGACATTAATGCTATATTATTATGTAGTTTAAGCGTTACGGATACAGATAGATCAACTTGATTAAAATTGCAAATTTTTCTTAATTAATTCATAAATATAACCTTGCCCCAAACGAATTTTCTGTATGAAAAAAATTTTACGAAGTGCTAAAAATACTCTTTTATCGTTTAATTTTGTAGTATTTTGATTGATTTTTCATACATTTTAATAATTTGAATGTTGATTTTTGAGTTATTTTCATGCTTGTTGCGCCCTCGGCTTCATCATAGTTTACAGAGATAGAATTGCGATAGAAATTGCTATAGTAGAGTTATAAATATTTCAATATTTCCGTTATGATATGACCTGTTATTATTCGGATGTGATGATGAATTATTAAAAAGTTATTAACACATGTGCTTCACATGCATGCGGAATTATTCCGAATCGGAATAGGATTTCGTTTGGAATTGCCTCTCCAAAATTCCGCTCCAAATTTCAAATCCATACGATATTGCAATTCCGTCCGGAATAATTCCGCATGTTTGTGGCAGGCCTAAGGCACATCTATATAATATTATATTATTATTATTATCTATATACCGGTGTTACAAAAATAGAAATAAACATTTAAGGGGGTGGTGAAGACCATCAAACTGAAAAACTTTCACAATGGGACCAATTTCGAAATCTCGAAAAAAACATCGGTTGTTCCATCGTCATCATCATCATATCAGCCGATAGACGTCCACTGCTGGACATAGGCCTCCCCCAAAATGAGGAGATTTGCCATAATCGCCATGATGCGATGCGTTTGCGATGTTCTATACTAAATAACAGATCTACTCGAGCTAAATGTAATAATAAAAATTTCCGCAGGAATGGAAAGCCATACGAATAATAATAATGGGACAAACGTTTTTTTTTCGCGTTTTCGTTGTTGGTCCCATAGTGAAAGTTGTTCAGTTTGTTGGTCAAAACCACCCCCTTAAAAGTTTTCAAATTTTATTCTTACTTCTGTAACACCTATATATAAAAATGAAACCCTATTTCCCTTGGTCACGACATCAATCGAAAACGGCTGGACCGATTGCGATGAAACTTTGGTGGGTTGTTGTGTACATGCCAGGGAAGGTTTATAAATAAAAAACGGCCAAGTGTGTGTCGGGTAAATCTGATTCTGAGGCGGTACGAAGTTCGCCGGGTCAGCTAGTGTGTTAATAATAACATCCGAATAATAACAGGTCATATCATAACGGAAATATTAAAATATTTAAAACACTACTATCGCTAACCGCAACCTACTTTACTTGAACCGATAAGTAGGTATATTTATTAATTAATGAAGTAGGCGATAAACTATAATGTACTTATCACTACGAAAACGAAAACAATCCGTATTCATTTTGGCACAAGATAAACTTGTTTGTGTATAATGAAATGCTGGACTGGTTTCCTGGAAATATTAATAAATAATCTTGTACTCGACCATTTTAAAAAATGCCGACCCATGACGCCGACGCGACGTGATGCTAGTCCTTTATTGCAAATTTTATTCCAAAAGCAAACTTTTTAAATTGTGATTATGTTTTTTTCTCATTAACTTCGAACGATGGAACCGACTGATCGATCAGTATTAGACAGTGGTTGTCTCACTGGCCATTAATTTTAAATGAATGATAAAAATTAAATGAACGACAATTTGAGTCACATCATATCGCAATGCTATGTTTCATTCTGGCCAGCCAAGAGTTCCAAGTATGAAAGACTATCGAAATACCAAACGATCTTATGCAATCCCGCTAGTCGACTATTTCGCCGATTTAACAAAAAAATAATTAAGAACAGTGGCTGCTCTTATTGTTTTACGATTTATGTGACGTTTTAAATGGGCAGGCCTACTCCCTGCTTGACCTTAAAACATAACTTGGCGAATGCATGCTTTGTTCTCGACCCAACTCTGCGGGCGTGAAGTTTTTATAGACCCTTTTGTTCTTGAGTTATGTAAGTTAAAATTTGGAACGGCCACAAAAACGAACGTCTTGCGATGATTGATCGTTGTCTACATAATGATGTTTGTTTATCAACTAGGCATTCGTTTCGATAACTATTCATATCGACCACATTTTACAAATGAAATAGCATGATGTCGAAACTATTGAGGTAAGCTGAAACATTTTTGAAACAAAATGTATTATGTACAAGTAATCTCCATTACTATTAAGGAATGTAGAGATAATTATAATTAATTGTTGAGTTTTTTCTAGTCCAGTATAAATTCTTCATTTTATTATTTCTCCTGTATGATCTCCATGAACTCTCGTGAAACTTGTAAACCACCAATTTGTAGTTCACCACGCCACTTGTGCAGTGCCTCGTAGTAATAAGTCTGGCCTCTAAATATTCCAGCGCTATGCACTCTTGTATGCACGGAGACCACAATAACATATATCCTTCGCCTGCATACCAACTCCTTTTACTCGATTTCTTTTAACACCAACTTAAAATGGCGAGAAGTTTTAACAGCGTACGTTTATAGGCCAGCTTCCCCGATGATCGTAAAATATGTTTGCGGGCGAGCTCGCGGCGCAGCGCGGGCGCGGCGGGCGCAGCGCAGCCCCGAGCCGCAGACTCGGGCGCGTCGAGTGATCAAACCGGTGTAGTAGGGTAACATTGTTCATTATTCAAATTAGTGCGTGCCATGTTATAATTCGAGGCAAGCCTTTCGAACTGCGATTAGGTCCTTCGGACGTGCTGAGAACCTGTGGTTTGAACGCTGCAAGTTTTGTATTTGAAATGTAAATGGTAGGTAGAAGTATAAGTGAGTTTAATGTTTGTTTCTTAAAGTGTAATTAACTGACAATTGTAGTATGGTTTACAATTTGCAATCTAGATAAACATAAAAACTTCATTACAATTGCTTCTTGTATTGGTCGATTTGCAATAGACACGAGAAAAGTACAAAAAGGTAGTTTAAAACCTTGAACAACTTTCGAAAAGAAGTTCCCCTATGTATTTATAAAGAAGAAACTTGGTTTTATAAAAGGGCATTTTTATTAAGTAGGTACACAAGTTGTACAAAACATACCTAGCCGTATAACAAGGGTATAACCTATTCAAAGCCTTCCTGTAAACAACATACGATAAATAATAAAGTAAAATGCAGTTACAAGAACAAATATGTAGGTAGGTTTTTTTATCCTCGTCATTTGAGTCGGTACCTTACCATACCTACACTTCCTAGTTGTAAACTGTCAGTGGAAGGGGGTATTATTATAAATGGCATGTGTGGAGCGTCGGCGACACGACGTCGCGAGTGTGTAGGGGCACCATGATGCAGGGATGAAGACAGAATTATAAGCCTGTGCTCAAAGGTACATGTATAGGCCGTAAATGCATTCAGCTTTGTTGTCAAACACAAGATAGTTTGCAAGATTTGCAAGTCGAATGAAACTGAACGGGTATGATTTGCGCTTTGGTGTGCGATGCATCGCCTGGGACGCGTTTAGAGAAACGCAAGTTTGACCATCACTTGCGCCACCCTCTCGATCTCACTAACTATACCCACAAAAACTATGAGTCGATCGTGTAGAGCCAGTTCAGCTGCAGGAGACCAATAGCGCTAAATAAATATCAACTGAACCATGATTGAACCGCGCGAGAACCAAAACCTTTAATACATCCGGTAATAAGCGTTATTCTGCTGTTAGAGCCGTTTGGACAGATCGCTCAAACGTTAAAGGCTGTCAGTCACATAAAGTTTACCGCGATGCGGAATTCACAGTTGAATAGTAATTGGATCGCAATGTGTTTAGAACTGAAATTAGATTACGATTGAACTTGAATGTTTTAAATTAGCGCGATCGCCCTCCAGAAGTCTGCCGCATATTTCCGGTTAGACTTTACTTGCGCCTAACGTAAACTCCTGTACTGGATTTGATTTCGGAATGTTCTTCTCCTAAATGGTTCGTTGCAGATTAATGCTAAGGAGGTCTCCCCCCTCTGATAAGTAGACTCGAACGATTACGGTTTCTTTAAATCGGAGTCAGCTTGTGATTCAAGGTGATTTCGATTTAATCCTAAAGGTTATCTTTATCCTGTTGTAAATAATGTATGCTTTGAGAGTTAGAGATACTAGTTGTGAAAAGAATAAACACATCCTCTTGAAAAGAAAGATGAGCGGTATTATTTTCCTGGTCTTCCTGTATTTGCGAATAGTCTTTAGTATTGATTTATCTCATTTAATATCCGTAACGAAACGACAACGCATGGTGACACTAACTGTGAGGAGAACCGGTCCGAGACTTCCTCGTGAGCGATCTGCGTTATTGGAACTATTAGCGACTCGCCCGGCAACGCCTTCGAGTCTTAGTACATACATAATATAGGGTCCTTCTTAATATGCTGACACTTTTTTAAGAGGATGATTAGACCATCAAACTGAACAACTTTCTCTATATAAAAAATCAGCTCTTCCATACAAAACTGCAAACCTACTCGAGCCAAATGTATGACATAGCTGATTTTATTTTCGCCATTTCGATGTTGGTCCCATAGAGAAAGTTGTTCAGTTTGATGGTCGTATCATCCCCTTAAAAAAGTGTCAGCATATTTAGAAGGACCCTTTATATAGGGTGCTTATGTAGGGGTATCTTATCATGCTGACGGTTTCTTAAGGGATGACCAGACCATCAAACTGAACTACTTTCTGAACGGGACCAAAAACACAAAAAAATCTACTGTCTAAAATATTATACAACTATATCTTCTATTTATCTAAACTTATAAAACAGTTCCGTGAATGACTGACTGACAGGCAACGTACAATCTATACAGTTGAAGATAGAAACATGAAATTTGGCATCAAAAAGCGAGGAGGGGTGCACTAAAAAAGAACTTTATGATCTAAAGGGGTAAAACGGGTTGTTGACGTTTTCTGAACTCCACGCGGACGAAGACGAGGGCAAAACCTAGTTTTATAAAAACAGGAAAAAAATTAACCACAAAAATAGCAATCGGAATGACCCTGCTGCAAATACCAAAAATTTTAGAAAGATGAGAGGTACTTGAAGAGACGAGTCGTAAGGGAGAGCCTGTTGGCTTTGAAATTCAACGAATAACGATGCGTCTTTGGTCAGCCGTATACGTCGCTCCATGATTCGGCAAGCCTACTTGGATACTGGTTCGTATTCTTCAATACAAGTTAGAGACCTTATTATAAGCGGGTTGCAAGTACATACTTAAATAGTAAGTAGACCACTAACTTGCTTCCTTCAACTGCACTGGGCCCGCCTGCTTCGTTGCCTCAATTCAACTTATCCAAAAATTGCTCGTCAATTTGAAACTTTAAAGTTCAGAAGAGGCTTATGAGAAGCCTTGTCTTCTTATCGTGTGGACAGCAACCCCTGGTGTCAGGGTTTCAGACCGCCTTATGACCTCTGACGTGGTTTTTATGTAACGACGACTAACAAAAGAGTTAGTAGCCGGGACCAACGGTTTAGCGTGCCAACCTTCCTGTTCAGACAATCAGGTGATTCGGCCTGCAATGTCCTAACCAACTGGGGAAAACGCACAAAGTGACATACCTATCTGTTGCAAACTCTTTGGTTTAGATCATTTATTTTACTTTTTCGTTCTATAATTTTGAAATGTTTTTAAAGCCTTTGTTTCTGTTGATTTTGGTTGTCATTTCTTGAAGCGAGAAAATTGTCCTGTTTTGCTTTTCTATTCAATTAAACTTAGTAGTCCATCATCACATTATTTTATCTTAATACAGTCCACAATCACGTTCGTTACACTATCAACGATTTAAGCTCATTCTCAGCTAGTAGACCTATAGAAAAGTGACGATTGAATATTAGAAACTCTATTTCGTTGTTGGTTGTTTCTCAAATCACCATACAATGAGCATTCTAAAGATCGAATTTGCAATATAATTTATGACATCACCTTCAATAAAATTGTGACGTAACTAAGTCTAATTCAGACCAACTTTTTAGGCAATCGTGATAACAATGGAGACCAATGAAAAGGTCATTAGAACAATGGTATTTATAATTAAATAGGTAGTTTTTGTATACTGCAAAACTAATTATTAGTACAATAATGTCGGCTAGGTTGTTTTTCATGTGTCGGAGCTTTGCTATCACGTTTCCTTTCTGTAATTAATTGGTTCCGTTAAACATACAGAAGGATAAAATTAGTGCCTAAGTTACTCTGAATTATTCACTAGTCATGTCGTAGACTGTATACGAAGACTATCGTTATTTGAAAAAAACCAATGATCGATATAATGCCGCGTAGGCCGTGCCGGATTACCTATAATAATCTCTACTTAGTAGGTATTATAAACCTACTTAACGAAGACAAAAAAAAATTGTTGTACAAACCTGTAACTGTAACAGAAGTGTTTACAAAAAAAGTAACGATGTGGTTTCTAGGACAAATTTTTAGATTTTTTGTCTGTCTGTTTGTTTGTTCGCATATCACGCGAAACTTCTGGGTCAATTTTGATGAAACTTTTGGTGTTTGAAAGCTCATGTTATTAGACTTAAAATGTGGTATATATCATTTACCACGCTACGATGACGAGAACCCGTGAGGACCAAGTCGCGGTTAAACTCTGTTTGTATAAAGTAAGCAGAAATAAGATATATAAGGTCTAACAAAATTAGCTGAAACTATTTTAAGGGTATGCTCAGACCATCAAACTGAACAACTTTCTCTATGGGACCAATATTCAAATCGCGAAAAAAAAATCAGCTGTTCCATACAAACCTACTCGACCTAAATGTATGGGACAGCAGATTTTTTTTTCGCGATTTGAATATTGGTCCCATAGAGAAAGTTGTTCAATTTGATGGTCTGATCATCCCCTTAAAATAGTTTCACTTAATTTTGTTAGACCTTATATACACTTTTGTTCTACGTCGTCGTAGTACTAAAGTATATACATATTATTGCTGCTGACTGTACCGTACCTACTATTACCTTAGTGTTTAATCGCTGATTTTAATTTGTTTACAATTAGGTATAGGTTACATTAAGGTATTCTTCAATAAAACTTAAAATAGGTACTTACACGTATCAAATTTCAAAACACTGAAAGTAATGAATTTCTACAGAAAATAAGAGAAACTATTTGTGGCAGTAAGTTTATTTTTTTATTTGCTACAGCATAGTTCAAGTAAAGAGCTTAAATTAATACGCTGACTAGGTATTAGACTCGGATGCGCAATTAAATGAATGTAATGTAAATAGTGATAATAATAAACTATCAAAACCGACGTTTTCGGATACAAAATTAATGACGGAAACTCTGTGATATTTCCCTAACATTAACATTCGAACATCATTCGATCAAACTTAAACGTTCAATTAAAATGTAGAGTTGTATAGACATTTAACAAAAAAGAACATGTTACAAAACTTGTGATTTTACCATTTTACTCGATTCCTGTTCTACTCAAACTAGTTCCATTCCTGTAAATACAGCCTTTGCCTGTTTGTGTACCGTAAGCATACACGACAAGACTTGGTAATTGCAAATGGCTATAAGAATATTGTTTTATTGGAGCCATTATTGCCAGGTGTCTCGGTGGCTTCACCTTATGACGAGCCAATCGGGTAAACAGGCTTTGACTGCATAATTTCTTATGGTTTTATTATGAGTCGATATTAAAAAATACATTTGGATATAATTGGACTTTAAGCGAAGATCTTGAATAAAGCTTTGTTGATTTCAAGGCTCGTGGCCGCTCACTCAAGGCCTCATTAAAGAAAGATGAGAGGCTGAAAGTCTTACAAAGGGCAATGGAGGGGCTATGCTCGGAGTTTCCTTGCGAGATCGAATCAGAAATGAAGAGATCCGCAGAAGAACCAGAGTAGCCGACATAGCCCAAAGAGTTGCTAAACTAATGTGGTAATGTAATTGAGGGGCACATTGCTCGAAGAACCGATGACCGATATGGGTCCGAAGAGCCAGAAAGCGCAGCGTGGGTATATAGGTCCACAAGGCGGACCGACGACCTGGTGAAGGTGATGGGATGGGAACCTGTTGGATGAGGGCATCGCGGGATCAGTTGTTGTGGGAGGCCTATGTCCAGCAGTGGACGTCCATCGGCTGAGATGATGATGGTGATTTCAAGGCACTTTTCGCATTTGTTGTAATGCATCTAATCAACACATTGATTGTTTAGTTTTTCAAACGTTTTATGTAAGTGCCTACCTATGTTACCTAGGTATTATACAATGTTTACAGTCACTATAGTTCCGGTACGAAATACATTACAACTGTCAGAAGGAAGTGATGCGTAAACGGTATTACGAGATGATTAGCAGTCAAGAATGTTACACTTTGCTAAAAAACGCTGAAAGAAATATGGAAAGGAAGTTGGTCGAAATTCAACTCGCAAGTTTATGATATTACGAGCGTTAATCCGCGACTTCGTCCGCACAAATTATATACCAGATTTTAAGTCAGATCATAAGCTATCAAACAACAAAAAGTTTCATCAAAATCGGTTCAGTAGTTTTTGCGTGATACTCGTTCAAACAAACAAACAAACACACAAACAAACAGACAGACAAAAAATCCAAAAATTGGTGAAATGGAATCAGGGACACCTAAAAACCATATCGTAACTTTTTTTTTGTTAATATCTTCAATGTACAGACAAACTTCCTGTTACAGTTTTATAATAGTACGAGCGTTAACCCGCGACTTCGTCCGCACAAATTATATACCAGATTTTAAGTCAGATCATAAGCTATCAAACAAAAAAGTTTCATCAAAATCGGTTCAGTAGTTTTTGCGTGATACTCGTTCAAACAAACAAACAAACAAACACACAAACAAACAGACAGACAAAAAATAAAAAAAATAGTGAAATGGAATCAGAGACACCTAAAAACCATATCGTAACTTTTTTTTTGTTAATATCTTCAATGTACAGACAAACTTCCTGTTACAGTTTTATAATAGTATAGATAGATAGATAGATTACTTTACTTCCTTCCCTTAGTTTAATCATAGTTTTAGTTATACACTTACTGTGCATATGAAATATAAACAAAAATATTATGCACTTGATGTAATTGGTATATGTAAAATGTAATATTATGTGTGTAACTGATGCAAATAAATAATTGTTTATCTATGTATGTAAGATGCGAGAAAGGATACCAACTGCCTCTGTCTTTTATCAACTATGTATCTTATCGTGTGGGCAGAGCCCTGGTGTCAGAGTTTTTTCAGACCGCCTTACGGCCTCTGACGTGGTTTTTATGTAACGACTAGACCAGACCAGAGATAGTAACCGGGACCAACGGCTTAACGTGCCATCCGAAGCACGCAATCATCTTTCTTTTCAGACAATCATGTGATTCAGTCTGCAATGTCCTAACCAACTGGGGAAAACGCACAAAGTGACATTTCACTAGGTGTCTCCCGTGGGAATCGAAACCACGACCTCCACGTCGAGAGCCAATGCTCTTAGCCGTTAGACCACGGAGGCAGTATGTATCTTATGAATTATTCGAAGTCAACTATGGTCCATATCTTTATGTAAAGCTGAGTAACATGAACCAAAACAAAATCAAGAAAATAATTAATTGAATGATCGGAAACCTAATTTTTTCCAGTAGGTATGTTTATTTAGCCTAATCTATGACGAAACGATTACGGCATCACGCGTGACGTGTGCGACTAATTGCGATTGAGCACGAAACCTGTGTTTTTTTTTTTTTTTTTTGCACCGCATATTGCGTGTGTTAAAATTCGTACACGAATATTGTACAAACGTAAGTGGCATAGTGTTGTAATTCTGTAATTATGACACAATCGCAGTAATGCCTCGGGTATTGCAGGTGATTAATTAGACAATGATGCACTGTCTGTTCTAACAAAGATAGATCATGTTCTAAGAAAAACGCGAAGGTGTAAAAAAATCGCTATAATGAGGATCAACGACGTTGTTTATGTTCGCCAAGTTGACCAAGTTTTTTGATTTGTTTATGTTGTTCAAGTTGACCAAGTTGTTTATGTTGTTCGAGTTGTTTATGTTGTTCAAGTTGGCCAAGTTGTTCCAGTTGTTTATGTAGTCCAAGTCCCTTATCAAATTGTCTCTAGTGCATATAATACAGTAAAATAATTAAAACATACCTACAAAGCAGTTCCAGAAAAAACGGTCTCCTTTTGCTTTCTCCGATTATGTTTTCTGAATGATGAACCTTATATTACCTTCAATGTTACTTTCTGAGATTTCTTATCACTCACTTCTGTCACTCTGTTCTGACCACATGGGTTACCTAAACAATTATGCAACCTACATCCTTATCTAACGATTGCAATATGTACGTGACGAACACTCAATCGGTCAATATTTCTGTGCCTTCTGTGACGTTGCATGCGACAGATAACAGTAATATTTTGTAAACAACAGTATTTTGTTATTGTACATACATACATACATACATAAGCTCACGCCATTGTCCCATGGGGGTAGGCAGAGACCACGGACCGCCACACGCTACGACTCTGACTCACCTCTTTAGCCTCATTGACATTTATACATCTTTTCTTGCACTTCCGTCGATTGAGGGTGCTACGCACTTTTCCTTTTCGGAAAAGATCATTGATTTAATCATGGTATGTTTTCCTCGGACGGCCTCTCCCAACACTTCCGCTCACTTTTGCTTGATAAATGTCATTCGTAAGTCTTCTTTCATTCATTCTCTCTACGTGACCGAACCATCTAAGCATACCCCTATCATCCTTGTTACAATATCATCCGTCAACTTACACCAATTCCTTATCACACTGTTCTTGATTCGATCAACCAAAGTAATACCACACATACTTCGTAAGGAGCGCATTGTAATGAGTGCAAATTATGTTACCTATTACCTATCTATAATTAAACTTGATATTTATTGCCACATTGTTTACCTAATTGCCTTTTTACTACGCCACACTATAACTATAATTGATTAAGTTATACGTTTTTTACATCAGATTCATTCTTGATAAGAATCTTCTACGCTGCGTTCACTTCATTGTCCATTATTCATAATTTTTTTAACGTCGTCGTCTCCAACCGGAACTTAAAGCCAAACTTCCTGAAACTCTGTCACGGCACTTGACCTTCCATCTCCTCATACATATACAGATCTATTAATCCATTCATACAAGTGTTTGTTTATATGAAACCCGGCAGTGACGGAGGCCGCGACGCGCCGAGGTGATCAGAGTGGATGCCCTTTTCGAATTACCTGGTCAGAACACCATAAATGGAAGGTTGCACAAGTAGGTACTTTCTGTTAAGCAGTTTTAGGTAGCGTGGGATCAATTAATGATAATTATAAATGTGGAATTTATATTTTTCTTTTGAAAGAAGCAAGAAGTAATAAAGTTTCTTGAGAATGCTTTAACATTCTTCTGACCAAGTATAGATTTTATCTATATTTTCCACTTGTTTTTACTAGTAAATAAGTGAAGAAATGTTTTATGAATTTGCTCATTTACCGCAGAGGAGACATTCAGTCAAATATGTATTCATTTGGATTGACGAGGAGAATCTATAAGGCAAGCGTAAGTGGAAATGTTGGAAGGGGACGGCCTAGACGTAGGTATACATTCGGGGCATATAGGTATGGACCAAATTGGCGACGTGCTTAAAAAGGGTTAGGTCAGATGTACTCGAAACCGACGAGCATGCATGAAAGGACTTATGAATGGAGAAATGAAATGGAGGAAGCTAGAGAGGTTTGTCAGGATCGTAGCAGGCGTCCCGTAGTCTCTGCCTACCCCAGTGGGAGACAGGCGTAAGAATATGTATGTATGTATGTATGAAATCTACTGCGCAGTTGGATAAACATATTGTACCTACTAAGTATAAAGGGTGAAATCAATAGCAAATATCAATACCTACAGTAAACCGGCCAATAAATGTAACAGAATAATCACATTCCATCATTGTCTGCAGGAAATGTACTATATCATAAGGAGCAAACCATTACGTATTGTTCGATGTATTATTAAAAAACGAGAACCGTTTGTACAATACGTTTGTGCATACAGAATCGATAACGGACCAACAAATTTTAATTCGTAGAATTTCGTAATACATATTTTAATGACCAAAAATTATTAAGAAAAACAAACAAGTCGACTGCGTAATAATTAATTAAAAAGTGAAAAACAAGCTCTAGTCTATATAAGGTCTAAAGAAATTAGGTGAAACTATTTTAAGGGGATGATCAGACCATCAAACTGAACAACTTTCTCTATGGGACCAATATTGAAATCGCGAAAAAAAAATCTGCCGCCCCATACATTTAGGTTGAGTAGGTTATTATGGAACAGCTGATTTTTTTTTCGCGATTTCAATATTGGTCCCATAGAGAAAGTTGTTCAGTTTGATGGTCTGATCATCCCCTTAAAATAGTTTCACCTAATTTTGTTAGACCTTATATAATTTTGTTTGGGGGTGTATTGCAGGGATATACCAATAAATAACCATAATATACGTTTCATAGTAGTCTTTATGTGAAAATCGATTTTGATTTTACATAAACCAAGATAAAATCAAAAACCTTATCATAGACGTGTTCGTCGATTCACTAGTCAGACCACAGCGGAGCGTCTGTGCCCGATAATAATTCTTTAAGTATTGTGTCTGGTACATAAGGGCTTGACAGGCTTCTGTACAGGCAATTAGTCTATGTTTGAAATTTTTAGGTAGGTAAATAGAATGAAAAAAGGGAGTTGACTGCTATTATGCATTATGTAATGTTCTTAATTAATCAGCCATTAGTAAGTTCGAAATTAAATCAAAATTAGCAATTCTGTTCGCTTGCATATTGGCGTAGGTCGTGTCTTGAACCACAATGTCACCTTCAATGTTATTGTGGGACATTTCGTTTTATGTTTAAATTATCTTTTCTAGTGAAGTTAGTGGTAGTAAACAAATTAACAACTATACTAATAAATAACATACCTACTTTAATCGACTTCGACTTATTTTATAGGTTAATTATTAATAATAATTGCAAACTTATGTGTCAAGTAAGTAACGTCCGTATAGTATATGGTTTTGTGTGCTGTTACTGTGATCTAATTATGATATAGTTTAAAAAGTCACGGTGGCCTAGCAAGAGGACCATCCGGCGTCGTCTAGACTGGTTCTGGAGTTCGTAACACAGGCATCTGTTTACTTATGTATACGTATAATAAAGGTATACGTATAATACATACATACGATATTCGTATATAAGGTCTAACAAAATTAGGTGATACTATTTTAGAGGGTTGATCAGACCACCAAACTGAACAACTTTCTCAATAGGACTAATATCGAAATCGCGAAAAAAAAATCTGCTGTCCCATACATTTAGGTCGAGTAGGTTTGTATGGAACAGCTGATTTTTTTTCGCGATTTCGTTATTGGTCTTATAGAGAAAGTTGTTCAGTTTGATGGTCTGATCATCCTCTTAAAATAGTTTCACCTAATTTTGTTAGACCTTATATATATATATATTTATATATATACGAAGGTATACGTATAATAAAAAAAAATCAATACCAAAGATTTTCCTACTTAGATAAAATTTATCTTCACGAATAGAGGGCGACAAGAAGTGCTTTATCTGCAGGTACCTAATTAACTATATACCTTTATTGTTATTAAATAAATACCTTCTATTAATTACCTTATATATTATTAATTTAGTCACATTGAAAGTACCAGTATCTTAACTGGACTTATACAGGGTGTTAGGGTAAACAGTTGCATTACTTTAAGGGGTGATTATACCCATGATACTGCACAATTCTCCCTAAAAAAGCTATAGAAAATTCGGAAAAAAAATTTCGTCTTTTCATACAAACATTCGATCAGCTGATTGCATTTAGTACGAAAAATCGAACAAATTTTTTGCTAATTTCCTATAAGTTTCTTTGGGAAAGTTGTTCAGTATCATGGGTACAATCACCCCTTAAAGTAGTGCAACTGTCTACCCTAACACCCTGTATTAAAAAATGTGATGGCTTGTAGAAGTAGGTACAAATATTCCCGTGACTCTCGCTCTCGGATTACCAGGCAGGTTCACTCATTTTTCATCTGAGCTATCGAGACGTCATATTTTAGGAGGTAGGTACTGTATCTACCTACCTGCCTACTACGGCCACTCCCAATCTGCCTAGGACCCTTTATGGACAAACTTTCTCTGAAATTTAAAACAAAGCAAACCCAAAAAACTAAAGAGACTTCAGTTTGTAAAATAAAGTATCTACCAACCTCCAGTAATATGGAGAAACCCGAAGAAGACCTAATATGTTTAGAGAGATAGATGACAGAGATCAAAAAGGTCGTACTCTTATTATTCTGTGGTATTATTTCGATTTAATCATTGCTTGGGAAAGCACCTAGGGTTTAGAAATCTAGATTAGGAGCTGGGTTTTCAGAGTTTTGTTCTTGTTGAAAGTAAATTTAATTATAATCATCAGCATCACCAAAATCATACTTCAATATCTGTGATAAACTTGATAATGAATTTAATGGAATTCCTATCTTCAAACTTGTGCTGACTTTTAGCAGCACTACTGGGTAGTACTTTAGTGGCTGGAATCGGGTAATAAATTTAAATTGAAACTATTGGAAGGCAAATGAATTGACCCTCTCCTCGGTGTAAACACTCACTAACCGTCTGGCTGCACTGCACACGGCCATTGAAGACATTGAACATTTTATTCTCAAATTGATGGGGTCTGTACCTACACTCTTTATCATCTCTCCTATAGAAATCAAATTGCCTCTCAACCATATAATCTAAGTTTATCATTATCACAGATGTTTCTAAAATTCAAACCTAAGACTGTATTCTTTTTAGGGTAGACATATAATTATGTAGACTTTGCTCTACCTACCTAACTTATACAACTTAATAAATAAAATAATAAATAAAAACGCACATACACCCCACCTGAGGGTAGGCCTTTTCCCTGAAGTGAGACGTATATAGGCTGATGATGATGATGACATCACTTCCAATTACGGGCGCACTCCCTGTCACACTGGAGACTGGACAGAGCTTCGGTACTACTAGTGAATCGTGGATGTTCTGAGGTTTCAGAATATCTCTAAATATGGGAATCGAACCCACGACCTCCGTATCGAGAGCCCAATGCTCTTAACTATTAGACCACGGAGGCAGAATTAGACCACGGAGGCATAAATTGAAGTGCATGATATGCTTATGATTATGTACTTAAATTTTTTTTTTGTCTCAAATATTTTGAATGTACACACGGCGACACATCAAGCTTTAGCTGGCCGCGCGAATGTTAATTTAATTGTAAGTTACTCGACCTATGCGCGGCCAGCTTATGTTGGTTTTGTATAGCTTGATGAGTCGCAGTGTGTACAGTCAGCAGCAAAAAGATGTATACACTTTTGTTCTACGTCGTAGCACTAAAGTCATCTTTTTGCTGCTGACTGTGCTGTTACTGTGACACACCATGTATAGAATAGTGATAAATGGGTAGTATTTACCAGAATTAAAAATAAAAGTGGTATAAGTATAGGTAAATAGGTAGGTTAGGTATCGTAGGTAACGCATTATGTGAGTATTTTACAGAAAAAATAATAAAACTCCCACAAGTTCGATAAATGTTTGCTCATTGAATGAACATAACAACACAATTTTACGTAGTTTTCATATCAGCATTATCGGAGACCAAATTTCAAGGTCCATAGTAATGTAAATAAGTTTGCTAATTCAGCAACGTAACTTATCACCTACTGACGTTGTTTAAACACAATGTATTGTATTTCCAAGCACCATAAGTTTAGGAGTAAGCACTACGTGACCGTCACTTGACACTGACCCATTAAATAGCTTGGTCTATAGGTACTGTTGAATATATTGTTTGCATTTGTGGTTCCGGCCGAAATATTTATTTAGGAATGGCATTTAAAATTCCACGAGTTATCAACATCATCCGATACCGGGCGACTTCTTCTTCTATTGATTTATAGGTAAGCGTGTAATTTCTCTATACTGCGTACGCGCGGGCAAATGACTTTAAATACTCATAACTTTTGATTGAATGAACCGATTGCGATTAAATAAAGCCTATCTGTTAATCCAAGCCACTAAGCCCTAAGCTTTAGTGAAAACTCCATCCAAATCGGTTGAGTAGTTTTTAAGTGATGCGTGCACAAACAAAAAGACAAAAATAATAAACAGACAAGCAGACAAAAATTCTAAAAATGGTCTTAATGTATTCCATTACGTATCCTGAACACCCCCAAATTTTGCTAATATCTTCAATGTACACACGGCGACACATCAAGCTACGCAAAACCAAAATAAGCTGGCCGCGCGTAACTTATTTACCAATATAAACATATGTTCAGAGTTTATGGATTATAAATAAAATGAAAGAGTCCTTGCCTAAGTATAGATGTATTTTACCGATAATTTGTTCAAGTGTAGTGCAATGAAAGATTTTAACCACTTTTAAGTCTTAGCTCACAATCTCGATTGATCATCCTGGTTCTTAATTTTTTTTAAACCATGTTAACATTAGATAAGTAGGTAATTTGGTGTTAAGTATAAGGTAGGATGTTATTTTTTTTATTTAATGAAGGGTTTTCAAGTTTGCCGGGAGGGACTCTAAAATTTAAATTACAGTTAATATTTCAGTTCGTATTTCAAAATGTTTCCCATGAGAGAGTTTTCAACTTATGCAATATGCATAATGCTAAATCTAAATTAAACCTAAGTTAGATTATTTGCTATTTTCAAAGTTGGAAAGTTAGAGATTATTATTAGGTAAAGTTATGAACTAACTATCTAACTTCGCTGGGTCGCTAAAGGTAAATTAAGTAAGAGATAAACAAAATTATGTTTAGAACCAGAAATTTTTGAAATAAGATTTACTTTTCTCCTTAACGATGGCAAAATGATATCTAAGTTTGTAGCTTTGTATCCTGTTAAATATTTCGAATCCAATGTTGGAGTCTACCAAAGACAACGAAGGCTGCTAGAGTATACCAGGCAGGGACCACAAAAGATATAAAAATATACTTTTAGCACTAAAATTTACACTGTAGGTATTTCTTTCTAGAATAGATATTTCAGTAAATATCTTGGATATTGTCACACAGATTATCTAGTCCCATTAAATAAATAAATAAATATCTTGGACATTGTCACACAAATTATCTAGTCACATTGAAAGTACCTGGACTTCTATTATGATGACTAGACAACGATACAGAATACATAATAGACACAAATATGGTACAAATATTCATATTCATCATACAAATATTCGCCCCTTACGGGATTCGAACCCTCGACTCTCGGATCAGCATGTACGCACGGCGACACATCAAGCTATACTAAACCAAAATAAGCTGGCCGCGCGTAGGACGAGTAACGTATAACGTCACGCGACCAGCTTATGTTGGTTTTCTATAGCTTGATGTTTCGCCGTGTGTAGGTTCACTAATCACTACCAACTGTAAACACCTACCTATAAGTTATTGTTTGTAGCAAATAACAGTTATTATCTCCTTGTATGCAACTTAACCAATGAATTAATTACACTTAAAGCCAAAACAAAGTACATAGGTACCTACGAGATACGAAGAAATTATACTAAAATAAAACTGCCTTAGCCCCTAGTTTTTCGCTGTCGGTCCATCCTAGTTATTGTTTTAATTAGCAATTAACATTACCCGTCGAACTCTATAACGAACGTAAGTTGGAGCCTGTTTCTGGTTCCCGTAAGGTTGGTTGTGGTGGTGGTAGTGGTAGTGGGCAACATAGCGCATAACACTAAAACCGTCAAACGGGTTTGCAACGAACGAATGCCATAATAAAAAGTTGCTCGAGGGACTCGCTGAGCGACGAAGATCATGTTCATACGCGGAGCGATATGATGGACGTGCAAAGCCCCCACACCCCTTGTTTTTAATTACTAACAAAATGTTAAGGTTACACCCTCGGATAGTTAAACTAAACAACTTTCCAAAAAAACGAGAAAATTTTGTTGATCTCCCATACATATAGGCTGTCTCGTTTAGTGATAAGGTATAAAATTGTATGCAAATGTACAAATCAAAGCAAATCAATTTTTTTTATTCAAAATAATATTACATAGATAGATAGCTTTTTAACGTTATGTTTTGATTCTACGACCGATTCTACCAAGGTGTTCCGTTGAGAGAAGATGCGGCTAGAACTCTACAACACACATGTTTTAAACAAAATATACAAAGTACAATTAAAATACAATACTGCACGTGTAACATTTTCAAGACCAGACATTTTGGTCATTCAAATAATCGAGTTTATAAATAAAATAAATATCTTGGACATTGTCACACAAATTATCTAGTCACATTTGAAGTACCTGGACTTGTATTATGATGACTAGACAACGATATAGAATACATATATGACTCGGGTACAAATATTCATACAAACATCCATGACTCGGGTACAAATATTCCATATTCATCATATAAATATTCGGGATTCGAACCCGCGACACTCGGCACAGCAGGCAGGTTCACTACAGGCTGTGCTACCGGGCCGTCAATATAGTACCTAACCTTTTTTTACAGAGGACTTGTTTATCATATGGGACTTAAACTTTTTTCTGGTAAGTTTAGAATATCCTCTGGTATCTTATTATAATAGCATGCATGCAATACATGATCAGTTGATCTTGTACCTTGGCAGAGGGGAATCCTTACGCCACTTTGTAAATTTTCTTTATTTTGAATGTTTTGTTATATCCGCTATCCGCGTTGTTTCTGACAATATGATCAGTGGGCAGGGGCGCGGGCGCAGTGGTTACCTCGATTGGTCAAACCAGCTCTAAAATTGCACCTTTTTGTTCCTCACTTCGGCCACTTTGTTTTTTAGCATTTCCTCGCCAAAATCTACTCAGACCTTGACCAAACCTGAGTATGCTTGTACTCACTGGGTGTTAAATTGTATACAGGGTGTTAATTTAGATTCTAAAGCACCTCTAATCTAAAGTAGGTAAGTATGTAAGTTGTCCAGTCCCGTCACCATAAAAACAATGTCCACTCGACTCGACCCAAATATTTGGGTGGTATGGTCATCTGATTTTATTTTTCGCGATTTCAATGTACTCATAGCACAATTTTTCAGTTTGATAGTCTGAATCAACCCCAAATTCTACAAATTTCTAACTCTATGTAACGTATTTTAAATTTAGGTACCTACACCCTGTATTTGTGTGTACCGAGGTGATTGACGTTACTTGAGTAAATTTTAGCACATTTTATTTAGATAACGACGAATACAATACCTAGACATAAAATTATAGCACGTGGAAGGAATAGAATACTATGTTAAGTGTGTTGTGTAAGTTAATTAATAAAAAAATAAAAGGCACGACGGCACTAGGCGTTTTCAAAGGCTGGTAAACGATAAACCAGTAGCATGGCAATACTAAAATTAGGAAAAAAAATGCTGATTTGTGAATCTGTGATCTCAAAATGCAAAAATTAATTAGAAAATAATTCCTACTCCTCGGAGAAAAATCTTTGCATAAATAAAAAAAATATCACCGTCCTTCTCTTTCTGCCTCTACGCTGGAAACAGAAACGGCAAACATCAAATGCCAAATTCTCATATAGTGAATATATTTTTTACTGTTGGCCTGTTATTTTAAGGTACCACGAAGTTTACACTTTGCAGGTCGTCGATTAACGTTTTAACGCACTACATTTTATTTGAAATAACTGTAATCCTTTAATTTTAAAATAGGAAATACAATGTAATAGGGGCAAGGGAAGATGCTCCCCGAGTGACGAAACCTGAGTTGGTCTGGCGAACCCTGGGCAGTCAGCCTCGATACGACCGAATATCGTCTAAGGACCGAATGGAAACATTAGCCAGTCTGGATTCAGACTGGCTAATGTCTCCACTAAAACCTGTTGTCTTATACACAGTCATATTAGCTCATGCTGACACGAAAGAAGATATAATTTTAAAATATTAAATAGAAAAAAATTGTTATTGAGACTTCGGTAGGTTAGGTACCTATCTCGAAATGGTTTTCAATTCAGGCCTCCAAACAAAAACTGTCATACGTCATACCCGAAGGTGCAGGTACGGGGGAGCAGATGAAACATAGAAGTAGGATGTTTGATAGATACCTTCATACAAAAGTTACAAATCACATAGGTAACCTGGGATTCTGGAGTGCAATTCGGTATGTCAAGTTTTTTTTTGTATCGATGTTATATTTTTTACGGATAGTAGACATCATTTTAAGAAACTAATTTGTTTTTTTCGCGATCCATCGAGTTTATCAATATAAATTAAATTTTTTAATTAATTTGATTTGTAATCTTTAAACGCAAAAAGTGGTCAAAGTGGTACCGAGAAAATCATTCGAACTCCATAAACAAAAACCAATGCTTAATTTTTAAAAAATCACCTGCTTTCTCTTTCTATTCTAGCTCTATGTTGGAAACAAAAAATTGTGTCAAATTCTGACATTGTGAATATTATAATTTTTTTTTTATTTTGGAGTTTTTCGTTTCGACGAGTGACGTCGCGTCGGACCGAAAAACGACGTTATTTTATTAAAAAAATATATCTGTAATCCTTTTTTTAAATCTCTGATATAGAAAATATTGTTTTTGAGACAATTATAATTATCTCGAAATGGTTTTCAATTCAGCCCTAAAAAACACACAACTTAGGAGGTAAGTACTGAATTTTACCCATTCTAATTCGTCCTGTAAAACGTGGCAACTTTGCGTTTTGTGTGTTTCAAAAAAGGAGGAGGTTTCTCAATTCGACTGTATATATATATACACATTTTTTTGTTATATTTGTAAGGAAAATATTTTTAGTTGCGTTATTTTTTAATCTACTTATTAGGAACCTGGAGATTTTAAAAATAAATTGCGTTTTTCCGGGAGAATCCCGGAATTCTTGGAGAGTTGGCATTGGCAACCCTAAGTATAACCCTGTCGTGATGGGACTGTGCCGAGAATTCTGTCAATTTACGAGTTTAAAAATTGTGGGGTCGGTCAGGTTCGGGGCTCTGCCTGGGTCATGGGTAGGTACCTAACTACCTAGGTTATTTTTAAGGTAGGCCACGGGTATTTTAAGGTAGCGGTAGGTAGGACATTGCCCTACAATAACCCCAGATGCACATACATCCATGTTTTCAAGTAATCCAATCAGAGTTCCACAATCGTTTCAGCTAAAGCTGCGATTACATTAACCTACATCAGAAATGAAGCGATAAGTACGTCTCAGAAAACTAAAGTGGTTGACATAGTTCAGAAAATTAGCAAGCTCAAGTGGCAATGGGCTGGTCATATCTGCCGAAGAACTGGAGTGCGATTTTTGAATCTCATACGTTGAACTCAGCAGTTGAAAATGTGTGGAGATACGCATCTTTATACTGCTGATTTCACTTTAAAAAATGGCACTCCTGGAGTATGATTTTTGAAAGTCAAATCAGCAGTAAAAAGATGCATATCTCCATAGTTATTTTGACATTTTCAACTGCTGAGCTCAGCGAATGAGATTCAAAAATCGCACTCCTGACAATCGATGGGGTGTCAGCTCGCGAACTGGTAGGCGTAGTGTGGGACGCCTTGCTGCCAGTTGGACAGACGATCTAAAATATGTAGCGGGGAGCGACTGGATGAGGAAGTGGAAGGCCGAGGACTGCTGATTTGACATTCAAAAATCATACTCCAGGAGTGCGATTTTTGAAAGTCAAATCAGCAGTAGAAAGATGCTTATCTCCATACATTTTCAACTGCGGAGTTCAACATATGAGATTCAAAAATCGCACTCCTGTTACCAACCTACGACGTCAATTCATTAATCTGAGGTCAACGGTCAATAGAATAATAGAAAAGCCAAAACCATAGACAAACAGTTTTTTTTTGCCTTCAGTCAGTGTGACAGTTTTTTTCGATGACAATCTATTTATTGATTAGGTTTTCGATTTACTAATCTTGGAAAATGATGCGTGCCCCACATCCCTCACTCATTCGTAGTACCACTACCTACTTATTCAAATTAACAAAGTAAAAAAATAAAGCCTAATAATCTAGTATGAAATATCATCAAGTGGTTCTTTCTGACCCTCGATGTCGATCAGGGAGGTTTTGCCATTTTTGTTGTGGCGGGCACGGGCTTGGTAATAACAAAGCAGACGAATATTGCCGAAAGAAGCCGAACGTGCCCGAGCGGAAAACGAATCTCGCTCCAAAACGTGATCGCGCTGTTTGATTTGAAAACAAAATTCACCCGCCCGCTGCCGGCTGCCGGCTCAGTGCGCGAGCAAGCGTGATACGGAATGAACGTGTGGTGCGTTTTGCGCGGACGTTGACTCTGCGATATATTTTTTTTAACTTGCGATTTATACGGCCAGAATCAAGAATTTTTGGAGTATAGTATCGAGAATAAGAAAAAGTATTTATTTTTAAAGTTGACTTCGACGCAGTTCGCGCAAGATATTGGCCAAAAAATTTAAATTTCCGTGTAGACGCGAAAAAAAAGTGAAAAAGACATTTCGAAACAAAGGACTGTTTTGTACATTTTCGCAACGTTTGCGAAATTGTGTTCAAAAATACTGATTTGGCTATAAGGTGGAGGGTTCAACTTAAAAGTTGCTCTCGCTCGGCCAACTAGTTCGGACACAATCTGTGGTCACCGAACGAAAAAAAACAAAATCGCAACGATTTTACTAAATTGATATCAACTGTATTTACAAAGGTTTCATAAAATTCTCGTTGAAATTATCGTGAACTTTTCAGTACCATACTAAAATTATAGTGAGTTCGACGACCTTACATCTTCCGTGCTTCAGTGGATCATTACAGAAATTGCCGAATCATTACAAGATACCAGATCACCCGAAAACCTGGAATAAGTGTCGAATTTTACAATGTCTACTGCCATAATGCAACAATCTGCGCTGTACGACTTCGGTGAATTATTTATGAAGGTAAAATTCATATAATATTTTCTAGCTTACCGTCTCTTTGAAAACTTGCTGCTGGATTTCAACAAACAATAACATCGGTCATTAAGATTAATATTTTTACCCGACTGCGCCAGAAGGAGGGTTATGTTTTTAACTTGTTGATTCACGATTCAACCAAGTCAAGTTAGACTACGCCTTTGTTATTTTCCTTCTACAATCAGGGAATCGAATACTTTGTCACATCAAGGTACCTTCATACCCACGCATTTATTTACCAAATACCTACAATACATTATTATTATTATAAATCGAGGCAATTACTTACCCAGAGGTTGCTAAAACTTCCTGAACCAATGCCTAGGCATAGCGTAAATATTGTTATAGGCACGGACCTTTTTCAGGTCCTTGGTCATAGGTATATACTTTGGCCTAGGTACCAATTACGCAGGTAAGTACGTCAATAACCTAGGTAGGATCCTATTTAATTAGTGAAAAATATTCGATTTCGATAGCAGATTTTGTATGAAGTAGACCTGTTTATTAGGTATTTAGGTATTAGCTTAAATAGGTATATTATAGGTACGAAGAACGTAATACCTAATCATGAATGGGATTTAGATGCTATCCGATCGTACTAACAAAATCGATTTGAGTAATGACAAATTGACATAAATAAACGTCATTCGTAGAACAGACACAATAATTTTGAAGTTTTTCAACTCAACAGGTTCATAGGTAACTAGGTAAAAGCAGGCATTATTAGCACTACACTCTCGTAATAACTTCTCGGCGAGAACTTCCGAGGAAATTAGTAGCCTGCTACGACTCATGAATCTCATGATGAACGACGACGCCGCGAGAACGTTGAAGGGCATTCACAGTCCCGTGCTCGGCTTTTCTCGTCTGTTCTCGGCGAGAATGTAGTGCAGGCTTTACCTAGGTACCCAAGTGTTCTTGGGTAAGGATACCATATGTAGCGCCTACCTATACATACCCTAGCGCCATAATTACCGATGCGGAAAATACCAAAGTAAAACCAGTTACTACCTACAGTGACTTGAGTGGACCCGCATGTTACCATGTTGCTAGTTGCAAGACTGGTTGTAGGTACATTACATTACATAGGTACAGTTCATTAAGAATATATCTGTTATTACTTATGTATTACCATTTATTAAAAAAATCGCTGACTTGAAAGCGTAACAGAATTTCTTGTTTTAAATACCGCGTGAATATTTTTTCCTCTAATTTACACATCCTAAAACGTATAACCTTTGTTTATAAACTGCTCACTTCTCTTCCCTTGTTGTTTGTTTTAAAGCTGAATTATTAAATAATGTGTCCTCCATTAGGTGATAAAACCACATCAAAATCTGTTCAGCTATTCTCGATTATGAAATGGTACCTAGAGTCTACCTAGGTGCATAAGCAAACAAAAAACAGATGCTGTCTATGCTTCAACAATTAGTAGGTAGATATAACTATATCTACCTACCTAGTCTAACTAGACTAGGTAGGTAGATTACGTACCTACTATCATTCATTACCATTATAATAGGGAACTGATGATAAGAAGATAAGGTTCTATTTTCTATAATTACCTAGTTACTTGGTCCTACCTCCTACTTAAATCTTTTGTTTTGTTTTGAATTCACAACAAACCTAATCTACTCTTTTAGGGTTCCGTACCCAAAAGGTGCCAACGGGACTCTATTCATAAGCCTAGGCTGTCTGTCCGTCCCTCCTCGATTTAGGTCCGCCACATGTTATTTTGTATAGGATTTGACACCTCCGCAATTCCGAACGCAATTATGGAGGGGGAAAATCCATACTAAATCGTAAACCTAACGAAATTCCGTATGTGCCTAAAGTACCTATGTGGCGGACCTTAAGCACCGTCACATACATAATTCATATACATAAGGAAGAGGGGATATGGGAATGATTTATAATAATTCCGATCCGAATCAGGATTACGACGATTTCGTATGGATTAACCCCCTCCATAATTGCGTTCGGAAGTGCGGAGGTATCAAATGCTATACAAAATCACAATCCTGATTCCTGATGAATTCCGATCCGGAATTCCGTATATGTGTGGCACGTCCAAAGGGTGTATGCTATTACACCGTAATTAGACCGTAGGTAGAGAGTTGAAATTTTCACAGAATACGAAATCGCGGGCAAAAGCTCGTACTTTTATTTATGTAGATAGCAGAGTTTCAATATTATTGAATCAATACTGTAATAAAACAGTAACAGAAGTTGTGTCACAGATTAATAATAAGTGTTGTGTCTTGTCTGTACATTGAAGATAACAAAGGAAAATTATAATTTGGTTTTTAGGTGTACCTGACTTCAAACCACCAATTTTTAGATTTTTGTCTGACTGTTTGTGTTTGTTCGCGCATCAAATGATACTTTTGATGACTAAATATAAAATCTGGTAGGTAAGTATATCATTTATCTCAGTACAATCGATACCGGGAGCCCGTTTGCGTGCGGACGAAGTCGCGGGTAAACTAAAGTAAACTATAAAAATATAACCTGGTACAAGATTCATTGATTCAATGAACCTATTACTTACCTACATAACAGGTATTATATTTTTGTAATTCCATTTATACCTACCTACACCCCAAACCTACCCATCTACATGTTATAGCGTTGTGGTATTATTATGATCATCCTTTTCGAATCTCTGCAGGGGTGTACACAACAGACGCGGTTAAGTGGTTATGGCTCATAGTATTATGGTATGAAAATGTTATCTAAAATATTTCTTACAGTCCTTGCTCTAAAGCACAAAATTGCCTGTCATCTGCTCGTTTAGATCCTATTTTGTAGTCGAGGGAAAACCGGTTCTATTAGCTAAATTCACATGGTTATAAATGGTTTGCTTCTCTGTCCGTACTCTCCGTACCTGCTCATGGTTTTTGTGGTCTTTTTCTTTGCGTAAAACACACTTGTTGCTTGGGGTCGATTCTTTTTTCTATTCAGTGTCTTAGTTTCGGTCATGTTATACATAATTATGTACATTATTTTCTATGTATAATGTACTTGTATCATCATCGTCATCATCATAGGCCTTTACATCTGTTGCAGATGGTTTAAGCAGTGTTTTTGGAGAAGCTTGTTTAATACAGAGATAAAAGGTTGTCCATCTATTAATAATTTATGAATTAGCTAAGATTGTCAGTTTCCTCGAAAAGCCATGAAAAATCGAGGAAATTCTTCTAATATGTCTACTAAGTTGACTACTATATCATCTACCTTTTTATTTTTACCTAGATTCTGATTTGATTCGACTCATAGGCAACTTTGTAAAAAAATCCGAATCATTAAATCTACAAATTACGTACCTATGTTTTGGACTTCGGATTCTGCAGTGGGAATTTCGAAAGGTGCATCGCGTATTTTTTCTCTATTATGATAGTTTCGTACCAAAAAAACCAGGTTTCAAAACCGTTGAACACGTGAATACACCTACAACCGTCTACCTGCTGCCTATTTACAAATACAACCGCTCACTATTATGTTCTGGATTTTTTGTGCCAGTCTCTTACCCCTCAGATAAAGAGTCCTTTGTCCTGTGCACTGCTTTGTCCTCTAAATCTACTGGTAGAAAATCAGCAAGTCCTAAATATTATTCTTTTGAGGGATGAGTCTGATGAAACCTCTTGTTCAGTCGGATCCCTCATAAATTCATAGTTTTTACTCCGGGGTACCGGTTTGTACTAATTTTTTATTCCGTCCGACAACAATTATATTTGACGTATTATGTGTCTGACTTAACCTAGATTTAAATATTCTTAGGTTTTAATGTTAGCCCAGTCTGCCAGACTACCCCAGGAAAATACCTAGGTACTCATTTACTTTATAATGTTACAAAATTAAATTATCTTCTACATCTTTTATTGATTACTCCGCGCTGGTACAGCGTAGGTAGATAAGTATACCGATCTAAATTACGCAAGGAAAGAAAATGCATTGAAAAGCCAATCGATGTCGTAAAAAGGTTTGCAAATTTTGATTGCGTCTATGATCTATTGATCAGAGTATTTGGGACATTCTGGTACTATTTCGATGGTAGTTAGTTGGTCAGTAAGGCGTGTAATCACATGGGGCGGCGGACCGTGCTATCGTAACGCTCGCGTGCAACTCGCAATATTGCTCACAACCTTTTATTGCCTTATATTTCAGTTATACATTAACTTTATAAACATCTCAATGATCACAGTAAGTTCATCTCATGGTAGATTGAGATATTAGTTGAAGTTTCGATTTGCCGTCACTTTGGTCAAAGGTCCTTCGCCACAACATGAACGGTAACCTCGTAGGATGAAGAAATTGCTTTCTAACGCTAATGTCCGCCCTTGAATGCTGGGTATTGAAGGTCCTAATGACAGTGTGTTTTTTATGAACTTATAGAAATTGACAGTGCTTGCTCGATACCACTGTCCTTTGTTCGTCTTTTTATGTTTTTATCTCAGGGAAGCCAACGATTAAAAATTGTTGATTTGACCTTGCTTGCTTTTGAATGAGAATTTTCGCAAAAGCGACAAGTATGAAACACAGTTAGACGCAGAGGTCGTTACTTGTTTCCACGTGTGATCTGATGACCAAGTCTTTAAGACGTTGCATAATATATTTTTGATCATGCTCCATGTGTCCTTAAACCGGGATTTGACCCTAAAGTAGGTGTATTATTCATGAAGTCTGTACGAAAACTTTCCACACTGCATGTTTCACAAACATGCGGCTCCAGCCTTAAAGCCATCGTTTCCCAATAACTAGTAGTTGCAGAAACCTTCGAGTGTAGTATAGCGCAAGCAAACAATAAGTGTCGATCGTGGGAGTTCAGTAGCCAACGCAGCATTCGTTGTGTACATAACACAACACAATAAGTAATTTTAGAATATTTCCTCTCATGCTTCATCGGCGAAATTCGATGCCGCGTGGGACTTTGTGCGCCATTTTGCTATCGACCTGTAACTCGAGTGCTATTCAGCCGTCTATCGCTGGCTGATTTAACAGGCTCGAGCACGCTGGTTATCACGTCCACAGGCCATGCCGAGTTGCACTCACCCACATTATGTAACGAAATGAAACACGTTCGCAAACACTACCATAACAACGGCTTGCAACTGGTCAACTCTATTTGATTAGCGCATCATGCTTGTTTGAAGTACCTAGTTATTGATCATCGGAACAAGTTACGCGTGTAACTAACTCATTATCTATGCACGTCGTATGTTGTACCGGGAAATCTTGGATGCGTTAGAATTACATGTGAGGTGAATAAGATTCGTTAGCGAAGTATTAAACTTGATTGGTCATAGTGGCACGGCAGGTCAAGAGGGCAATGTTGAAGGATGTTGCGTAGGCCAGGTCCAACGGTCGGCAATGTTCTCGTAAGCGACATTGTACTATTTTTAGACCTACTCCGTGCCTGCTCCTTTCTCCCGCGACAAGAGGACGTGAGTCAACCCTTTGTTCCCGCACAGCTCAACGGCCTCACAGTAAAGAAGTGCTGCCCATTCCCTCGCACACACGCCCTTCTGTTGTTTGCTCAATGACTCTACTCGCAGTCGCCAAGGTATCGCGCTTTCCAAACACGCGTGAATATTGTTTAGGTTTTTAATATGTGGTTCGCCTTGAGCCTTCTTGCTCAATGCGGAGATGTCATTAAGCGGCGACGCTCGTAATATTATAAACACTAGACATTTATTTGAGGCAAAGATGGAGGTTTCTCAGCACGGTCGGCCCTGCCAGGCGTTGCGACAATCGAGTTGCCTTGCCGTTTGACACCCACATTTAGTTGAATTAGGTACAGAAACACAAATATTCTCTATACTACAACTCTTAATTTATATAACTATGATCGAACGCTAGCATTAGCATTACTGACCTCGTTATTTGTACTCAACCATAATCTTGAGAATATTATGAAGTTCCTTCCGTAACTGATTGGTTTGATATGGAAAAGTGAACACTACCTAGCAATTATTGCTTTACGACAAATCTACCTACCCAAATGTATGTTTGTGTAATGGAAACTTTACTCTACAATCTACATACTTATTAATTTGAGTTATTACCTTTGTTATATCATACCAGTATTGTGCAAGTTTCCGTTCATTAAGTAGGTACCTGCTACACCACCAGCTTTAAATACCTTCTAGCTTTTGTGTCTTTAGTTTACTTTATGGGTTGATTTTAGAAAAATCTTAGGCAATTCTCGATACTTCGATACCGATCTAATCTGATAGCTTACACTAAAGCATCCCGTTTTCCTTCGTCGCGAATTATTTTATTTCTTTCGCGAATTATATTAGTTCTTAGTGCAGTTCCTGACTAACCTAAATTCCTTTCAATACCTAGGTATCTAACAAATCTCCGTAGAACTATAGATCCGAACCCGCACCCGAAGATATGCTAATTTACTGGATTAATTGACCTTAGGTTAGGCATTGATTCATAATAGGCTAAAGTCAGTTGATTTGTATTTTGTGTTTGACTCATCAAAGTGTTTACTAGAACCGTATTTATAACAAAGGCTTTCTTGTCTGTCCGTGGTTTACCTCTATTTACTAGGTATTATAAGGATACAAAGTACGGTTTTACAATATTTTCTCATTTAGGTATATTTTGTTACTAATTTTATTGGAAACTACTAAACTATTTTATACCTTGGTTGATACGTTTGGCATAGCAAGTTGTTTGACAGCCCAAAAGCTCAGTTGGTGGTGAACTTGCCTTCACAACCGAGGATTGCGGTTTCGAATCTGTCAAGGGACAAATCATATGTATGGTGAAATACGAGTATTAGTAGTTTGTAAGTCATGGATGTTTGTATCTTATACATATATGTGTGTAGGTTGTCAAGTTATCATAATACGAGTCTGGCACTAGAAAATCTGTGTGCTAAAGTCCAAGATGCATAGCATAAGCATCACGACTATATTCCCCAAGGGGGTAGTCAGGGATATTCTGAAACTTCAGAACATCCACGTTTCCCCAGTAGTACCGAAACTCTGTCGAGTGTGACGGGTAGTGAGCCCGTCGCCACTTTTAATGGACAGTGGGTACAATACATGCCTCGAAACTGAAGCATGCAGGTTTCCTCACGATGTTTTGCTTCACCGAAAAGCCAGTGGTGTTACAAATCGTACATAAATTCCGAAAAACTCATTGGTACGAGTTGGCCTGGACGGGGCGGGGATAGAACCATCGCCAAGTCCAAGATAGGTATATATTTTACCAAGATATAGATTGTTACCCGCGAATTAGTAATTTTTTTTTTATAGTAATTAGTCTGCGTAGACTATTTAATGCATATGTTCTTCCTCAAGGTGCAGGATATTCCTATACCAAATTCTATCAAAATTTGTTCAGCGGCTTTAAAAACGTAACAGACGGACAGGGACTTGAAATATATGTTTGTATTCTTAAACTGCTACTATAGATCTTAAAGAACCTAACTTCTATAGCTGAAGCACATTAATAATGAAGCTCGACCAAATAGTTATCAAATAACCCAATTAAGGATGAAATGTAAGTTCATACGATAGTAGTCTGTTAGTAAATAGCCTCGTTTTATTCGTGACGCGACGTTAATTGTTTCGGCAGAGCAAATGGTAGGGTTCATTGCCGGCCAAACGTCATTGTGGCGAGTCCGCCCACGGTTATCAGCTTCAAGTCTGCTCGCTGGATTCTATGAAATGTTCTTAGTAATTGTTTTAACAATATTCGCTATGCTTAAGCCTTGTATTCACTAGGGATTAATGCGTTACATGAATTACCTAGGCTCGCGAACAGTGCTTATGGACACTGCCGGCAGTGTTATCCGTATGGTAAAATACAGAGCTGGAAAAATGACTTGCCACCGTACCACCGACTCGATAGAAGAGGAACTGGGGATCAAGATGTGTAGGGCGCGGTTTATAAAGAAGAGACGTGTGGCGGTGGCGGATAGTCAAAGTAACACAATATAAACCTTATAGTACGTGGCATAGCGTCGTTTCAAGATCGCGTCAGAAACACCTACGCCAAAAATGTTGACAGCCAAATTGAAATGGGATTGTACCGGTCGGTTATGTTATGATGTCTTGAATGTAACCGGCAAGATTGCTATTTAAGCAGCTGTACAGGGTGAAGTCCATATTATTAGCCTTTTAAACTATGAGTCTACTCATCAAACTGAACAACTTTCACTATGGGAGCAAACCGATCGGAGCAAAAAAATTATCAGCTGTTCCACACTAAACTGCAATGCATACTCGACTCAAATGTATGCAACAGCAGATTTTTTTTTGTTCCGATCGGTTTGGTCCCATAGTGAAAGTTGTCCAGTTTGATGAGTAGACTCTTAGTTTAAAAGGATGCTAATGATATCGGGATGCCCAAGACAGGTATGCATGGAGGATGATGGGGGAAGCCTTTGCTCAGAAACTTTGCATGGTTTTGCTTTGAGTTGAAATAGGCTAGATAATTTTTTAAAACATGAAGATAGCCATCCAGTTTAATGTAGCTAAATTGAACACTCACGTGCTTAATAATTGCATGCTATAAACGGCAGCGTTTCTGCCTTTTAAAAGTGATTTTATTATGCTCGGCTCACGTTGCACATGCGTCTAATGAATAGGTAGGTTACATTTAATTTTAATGCGTTTAAACCCATAATGCAACAAATTGATATTAAAGAAAGTTAGGATGCCAATTTGTATACAGGGTGTTAGGGTAGACAGTTGCATTATTTTAATGGGTGATAAACACATGATATTGAACAATTTTTTCAAAGGAACAAGACAAATTCGCTAAAAAATACCTTTCAATTTTCATAAAAACGTTCGATCAGATTACATTTAGTATGGAAAGTCAAAAATTTTTTTTTACGAATTTCCTATAAGTTTCATAGGGAAAATTATTCAGTATCATGGGTAAAATCACCCCTTTAAAGTAAAGCAACTGTTTACCCTGACACCCTGTATTAAGTTACATAAGTATGTAAGGAATAACCAATTTCATTCTAAATAGGTACCTATCTAAATAAAATTGAAGTATTGACTATAAATAAAATACAAGAAACTTGAACGTGTTGTTGTATTAACTAATTTAGGTAAAATATAATTATAATTAATTTAATTCGGTTCATCCTCATCAACACAAACAAATTGAAATCGAATTAAAATGACCTAACATTAGAAACAGGATATTTTATTTTTGACTCTTTTCACAACTACAAAACATTAGTGTACCTACTCTATTATCATTACAATTCGTTCTTCGAGTTTCTAATTAGGTAACTGGCACAACTTGTCGCCTAAATAGCTATGCAGTAACATGCGCTAAAATAGGTACCTACATTTACAATCCAAATTACGAATTTAGACCTTGTTTTTTATGCTGTTCTGGTGGATCACGTTTTTAAAACCGGTCTAATTTATTCGATGATACAAAATAACATTTGAAATTGTAATAATTTACGTCATCTAGTATTGAAAATCTTTTTAATATCTAGTCACTTGAGGTAGACAAAGAAGAGACGTGGATGGAGTGAGTAAGCAAATAGTGCACTTATGTACATTGATAGATAATGCGTATCTAAGGTCTTATGCTGGAGTGCAGTTCATAAACAAAGGGGTACTGTACTATATCTTATCTGGTTGCCTGATAAGCGGTGGTAACATTCATTAGTCTAGTGTTATTGTAAATATAACAATGTGGTTATTTTTACTCTCTTACGCGCACTTTATACCTACGACGACGGCTTACGATTATGTCTCTATATGCCACAATTATTTATTTACGTTTGGATTTCTTTTACAAATCGAGTACTTAGTCATATTTTACCTTTTCCGATACATATATTTTCCTTGTCCCACTCCTTATTCTCCATGTGTAGTACTAAAAATATCCTTAAGGATATCGTAAGCTATGAAACAGATGCTAACATACGCAGGATCGACAGCAGTTTTAGCACACATTCCTCTGAATATTCTAACAATATCTTAAACGATATCGTAATCAATGAAATAGATGCTGACATAGATACGAAGGAAGGCACAACTGCAGTTTTATTTTGGCACACATTCCTCTGAATATTCTAACAATATCTTAAACGATATCGTAATCAATGAAATAGATGCTGACATAGATACGAAGGCACGACTGCAGTTTTGTTTTGGAACACATTCTTCTGAATATTCTAACAATATCTTAAACGATATCGTAATCAATGAAAAAGATGCTGACATAGATACGAAGGCACGACTGCAGTTTTGTTTTGGCACAGATTCTTCTGAATATACTAACAACATCTTTAACGATATCGTAATCAATGAAAAAGATGCTGACATAGATACGAAGGCTCGACTGCAGTTTTGGCACACATTCGCCGGGCGGTTGCGTCACATCGCAGCGCGCACTCTGAATCCAGCACAAGCACACCGCGTAACACTTTTACCATTACCACGCCGGCACCGGCCACTGCTCTACCTACTTTTGCTCGCCGCGATCCACCACTTTACATAATTGCTCGTAAAGAACACATCAAGTTACGCAACAACAAAACAACAATTTGATATTCTGGTCGAGTTTAAGAAAAGAGGGTCGCCTAACTGGTTTAGATAAATCTGCCTACTTAATGTATTTAAGCATCAAAAATTTATCTTTCACGACGTAGGTACCTTCTGTTGTGGTTATTGCTCACGTCGATAGCAGATATCTCGGTCGATAGGAAATTATTCGTTGCTATCTTAATGTTCTATTGTTTTAGAAATTATCACTAGCGCACTTAACTACTACCTTACTGCTACTTAAAGCGAAAGCTTTCCATTTACCATTACATTGCTATCGCACTAAACTCCGTATATATATAGCTCCAACTTACGCTTCCATCTTTCAAGGTTCCAAGTCCATAATATTGACAATTTTGTGTTGCACAAGAACGTAAACATGTATTAACTTATAAATTATAATCTTATAAATGATAATGAGATGCTGTTCTCAATCCTAGTGGAGAATCGAGGCCGGGTAAACAAACAAAAAGTGCAAGTTGACATAAAGCCGCAATTACATCACAAGCGGAGCGGGCAACGGCTCGGTCGCAGAGCATTACAGCACAAGACTGCGGTAAAGCGAGTGGAGCGACATTCTCTGGGTCGAAACGGTCTTAACTTTCTTTTTCTCGTTTCGTAATGGCACGGTCGAACGGAGAGGAGCTGTCGCGGTACAGGGCCGAGCCAAAGCTGCGCCTGCGACGGCGCTTGTTTCACAACCGTCCTTTTTAAAAGTGCTTAACAGCTTAACGCCGACGACTAGTAGGTACGAAAATAATGTCCTCATTCACGGTGTGATAAGGGAAAAATATTCCGACGAGTGTTTTTTGCATTACGCTGAATCGCCGACAAATTAAGAAACATCCTGTCATTACAAGATAGGTTTTTGCAGACCAGCTAGACTAGAAGCTTCGTCACATGTTGCGCATGATTCGCACGATTGCAGTTTGCATAAGAGCATTGCACAAACGGGTAGCTATTACACTACGATTACAATCCGCGCGTGCTACGATATCTTATGCACTCGCTGCACAGGAAGCGAACTTTCGATGTCTTTCACTTTTAATAGGATTTGGAAATTTTGGAATCCTTTCCCCCTTGTAAATACCAGATATCATGGATGTCAGCCAGAAACCATTTTTTTTTAATGAAGAATATTTAAAATCGGTGACCAAAAAAAACCAGCAGGCAAGGAAGGAGACACCTGCACCCGGATGTACGGTTATAACCCGTTAGTAACAAGTCAACAATACAATGGGTCTGGCTCTGGTGACACATCGCAGTGCTTGCCGAGGTCGACCCGGCTGATAGCAGGCCAATTGCGCAGCTAATGTTTTAAAATGCAAAATAGGGACTGTGCCCCGTTTATGTCCCTTCGCAATTAAGTCAAAGGAAATCGGTAGGCAGCGCTAATGAGCTAGCTAGCCCCGATAAACTAGTCACATAATTCTATTGTTCGTTGCGGAAATATTACTCACAATGGCTACACAACACGTACAAAATTGAAATAAAAAAAACGTTCTTTACAAACTTTTGTGGCTGCGATTAGGTTAGGCAATACGATTATTTGGCAATGCAATAAGAATGTTAAATCAATTGAATGAGATTACCTATGGTTCAAGTAAGTGCATAAATTTCGGATGAATATTTAGCTACTTTTAAGAATCATCAAATATGATGTCAATCAACGTCTCATACGGAGATTAGTTTAAAACCACAATTTGCCCGTTATAATTATATATTAATTACGCGTGAACAATAACAACAAATAATCTACGAGTACAATTTAATTGTAGATTATTATTCTGTCATTATTGCATAGATAACAGATGATAAAACTAAATTAATTGACCGTAGTCGAAGTAGGTATATCAAAGGCATGAAAACAATTGACCAATCACGAAGGGCTTGATTGTTGCAGACGCACCGCGCACCGTGATGTTTATCAATGCGTCCGTAGTTCTTGCATTATAGTTACTTCGTTTCATATAATCATCGTGTAACATTTCGCAATGGTAGAGGAGTGTTACCACCCACGGACGAAGATCGTGTCGTCGTTGCAGGCTTTCGCAATTGGTGTCACATGGATCTTGGATATAGCAGCGAACGTAGCTGCTTGTTTTTTAGAAATTTGATTATCAACGCTCACAGGCACAATACATTGTAATGATCCCAAACATAAGATCTACTAGGCTTTTTATTATGAAAACCATACAACAACGGCACAACACATACATCCTGGTTTGGCAGTCTGGCGTGGAAACGATCCTACCCACACACAATGAGTCAGGAGAACCCCTAGGGTTGCGTAGTTTTTCTCTGAACATTGATAATTGGTCTGGAAGTTTACTCAAGCTTGCGTCTCATTGTTCTAGATAATCAATGCGGTTAGTTCTCCCTATCATACCAATTAGGTACCTACTTGTATCTATCATCAATTACTTGTTCTAATAGATAAGTAAATTATAATATCTTTATACTTGTAAAGCATTTTTCTCGATCGTTGACCACGTCGTAGCTAACTCCGCGATTGTCCGTTTATAGAGTGTGTCAATAATGAAAGGAAAGTGGCACGGCTACTCGTTGGGTAGGTCAGTGTCGATCAACTCGCGTTACATAACTCGTGCCATACTCATCCATCGTGCTCATTTTGGAAACGGCTTACTTTTCCGGTCATGGAACTCCTTTTGCAAACGTAATAAATAACAACAATGATCTTCGCAATAGTCGCAATCGACACGTAGGAAGAATTTGTTGATGTTATATTGACTCATTTGTGTCGGGTGCCTACTTACCTAATCTAAGTTCAAATCTTTCACAATTTCATTATGAAACAGTGTAGTATGTAGAACGAAACTACATATTGAACACGAATGCGGGTCTTTACGCCATAAAGATTTGTTAACATTAAATTGTACGCATTCACCAGTTGAGCACCCGCATTGAGGAACTGTTGTCATGGCAAATAAATACTGCAATTATTTTGGAATTTGTGAACCCAATATTCATCGATAAAAGTCCATATAAGTTCGCTAGTCATGACTTTTATCCGATGAATATTGCGACGTGGATGTGGATGGCAAAGCTCAGAGGTCAGTTTTCTCTTGATGGCGGAAGCGTGTATAAAATGGCGGAGGTAGGAAGGCAAAGGCATGCGTGGGCCTCGGCTTCATCACCGATGGCGTTGAACTTGGCAAGGTCACGCTGCCTACTTCCTGCTTTGCACACCGACCAGTCCTAGTCCTAGAGCTACCAGTATATTTGTTTTAACGCTTAGAGTTTAATTATTTATTTTATATTGCTCTTGCGCTGTGTGCTATTAATTTATGCGGTTAACTGCGAATGAGAAAACACTTAAAATACCAAAATTTAAATCAAGCTAGTTTTTCTAAAAGAACTTTTTTATACTTTGAATCAAATACAAAAACAAGCTGTTCCTTTTCCGTCTGTAGATTTGTACAGAAATCAACAATAAAAGCTTACAATACGCATGACTTAATCCCATTTGGTTTCTCGGTATAAAAAGCGTGGCAAAACCTAATTACGTAATGTTTTTACTAGTCGGACGAGTGCTTGTAGAGTTGTTGAACTACCTTAAATAAAAAAGTTGTGAATATGCATAGATTGCGATTAATGTAGGCAACAGTCAATATGCGCAGGATTATTGCCTGGTCATGCTTTACTATTAATCTTCAGTACTGGGGCTGGGTCAGTGTTTTCAATTTACTATTCACTTATTGACATGTACGAGTACATTATGCGTAACACACATCACATCATATAACTTATTTAACACAATATATAAAATGCGCATTAAGATTTACAATGATTTAAACTACTTCATCTTGAAACTAATAAAATTAAATTCATTTCAACAACACAACACCAATTCTATTGCTCATAACATAAGAAGCAAGCCTCTTATCGGTGTGACACAAAATATTTGTAAAAATTCTTGATTTGCCATTTCTAAGGTTTAAAGAGTATGCTGAATCAATTCTAGTATATCAACCAGACAATTGTTAAGGCTGCAATTATTAACAATTATGCAGCTCTCATAAAATTAATTAGTGCACTAAGGTGCCACCAATAGCAGGTTGTAAACAGGTGGAACTGGCCCTAACTGCATTCTATGCAATAACGTGGTGCATTATCAAATCGGTGTGTTTCGGTCCGTGTTTCGTTGCTCACAGGGGCGGAACGCTTGCGCAGGGCTGCGTGAAATGCCACTACTTTTACAATTTGTGCATTAAAGAGGAGCTAGCGAGCTTGTTTTGCTACCTCTATTATACCGATATTCATCTTATTTGATTATTTTTTTAGTTCTTTTGATATTTATATGGATCGCGCGATCATTGATAAGTCAGCTTGAGCTCTCCTCTAATGCTAAATGGATTTCATGAATCGGCGAATAAATAAAATGTATGTATGGAAAGAGAGTCGCTTCTTAGCGATAAGACCGCTTTATTTTGTGCCTCTTGTATTTTTATTTCTGTATTTTACTGTTTATGTTTTGGTGTTAAATAAAGTATATTTGATTGATTGATTGATTGAGAGTATACATTAACGCCTATATGAATTTAACATGACCGATGCTAACCTGTCACGACAGCTTATGTCGTGACAGGTCAGTTTATAGCAAACATTCACTATGAGGCTTTGCGTAATACCTTCATTAAAGCACTATCGTGGACCCTCTCCTCGGAGCGAATCGACTCCTTGCTCGGTGTGCGAGGTGAGGAGTCATCACCGTGACAAGTGGGGTGGTCTATGGCATGACGTGGAAAGCTATGCTTCGGTGCTCCACCCGACACCACACCCGTGGAAAACGGTTGTGTTTCCACGACCCTAACGTTCTACCTCTAATGTTTTAGTCTTGCGTCGTTGATTCTGTCTGAAATATCTAGTGCAACATGTATGTCGAAGGGAGAGTGACTCGTTAAAAATAATTATCGTGTGACGCAAATTGATAACTTATCCAAAACTAGTACACAGTAGTTCAAATGTTATCTCAGTTGACCCGCCAGGCGATAGCGTTTCCTCGAGCGCTGGCTTTACACAAGTTTGTTCAACTTGTATCATGTTTCGTCACAGAGCTTTATTTACCATTTCTTGGCGACGACGGAGGCTAAAAATAATCGCTTAACTGCTCTATTCGCATCGTCTTTCTCTGAATTGGTGCAATGAGGACTATTGCACATGTTATAAATTCACTCGATTATAGCAAAGCATAGAATAATACCCACTTTGAAAATATTCCTAGAGGGGACAGCTAGACATATTCTAAATCAATAGTTATAAAACAGTTCCGTGACTGACTGACAGATTTTGTCTAATGTGTCCAAGTTAATCTCCAAATTAATCAAGCCTCATAAGGTACCTTACTTGATTATGGATCAATTTTTTTTCTCTAAACAAAAGTTATCGCACGATATTGTGGAACCATGAATGAGTAAAGTTTAACGCTTGAATTATCCTGGCATTATAAGCCTAGCAAAAGAAGGGTAGATAACTAACCTTCGGTTTCATAATGTTAAGTTAGTTCCTAGTTTGTTTCTACTAGATTCGTATCTATCAGTAATCTATAAAGTTATTTACATTCTGTACTGGTATCGTTGTGTCTACTTACAAGTAGGTATACATAGAATGCAATGGGAGTGCAGCGGCACTTGGCCGAGCGCAGGCGTAGCATGCAATGCACTTCGCTGACCCGCCGCCAGCGTCTCCAACGAAAGGGAAACTATAGTCATAATCTCCTCGCCTCTATTTTTGTTTCTGCCGCTACTGGCTACGTATGATTATGTGAGATGTGAACTAGCACATTATTCTATACCTATGTGACTGGTCAATCTCCATTGTACTTTCCTGTGAATCCTGTGATCCACAATGAAATCTATTTTGCTGGTTTCACTGCGCCCCGTCGCCGCTTTGAATTTACTTCCACGAAGCAGTAATAAATAGCACGAGGTACTGTCATACAGCTTACATCTCACACCGTATGATTTAACACCCACTGCATTCAAAGGATATAAATTGTTTTCCTCAAATCTCGTAGGTGTTAGAATGATATGAATCAATATATTATTCAATGATTCCTAATTCGTAGTTCGGTATACTTTACAGTTCAAACATTGATAAAACACTTTAACTACAATTCGCATCGAAAAAAGAAGGCGAGAATGTTTTTAGAGCGGATGTTGCACATCTGTTGCGTTGGAGACATAATAACGAGTAATTAGCGAAGCAAGGCGTCCTGCGGAGACCATGTTCGCACAATGTGCCCCGCACTTGTTGGACTGCTTCCGTCGCGTCGCCTCCATTCCATCACACATCTCGCATTGTCTCATAAAAACCACAACTTCTGATCGAAGCGTCTGGAAATATTTATTTAACAGGTTTATAATTATTATCGTAACTAAATTGGACGTCTATTTGGTAACAAACATAATAATATTTATGAATGTGTTAACATATAAATGAGTAGATAATTACAATTCCAAGCGTGTATGATGAATGCGCGATGTTGAAGAGCCCGTTCGCTTGCTCCTCCTACGAAGGTCAACCGTTCGCTCGCACACCTAGTCACCTACACTATAATTGTTGAACACAACTCGCCTGACGACCTACCGACCAATTTATCTACCACATCATTAACATCTTAAGTGTCTTACTAATATCTCCCAGGACTTCCTTAACGCACAAGATCGAATATATATATCGAATCGTTAATTAATGTTCTCTTTATTTGACGTTCACGTTTGCGAAGAAAAACTCCTATATAGGTAGGTATACCTTAAATTTTTTACTTTAACCAGCTTATCTGCTCACGCCTACTTAATGTTTCTTCATTCTATTACTTAAATTGACGTAGATATGCGTCCTGATGCCTATTATTACTTTACTGACAGTTTTATTGATTTGTCTCCTTCGTTTGTTACAGGTAAGATTTACGTTACTTTCTTCCTGGATCCTATAAGTAAGCAACTTTTAGGTACGTTTATTGTATAAATATCTTCAGACGGCCGGCTGAAAGCGTGAATGAATCACTATTTCATTAGACTAATTTCTCTTTTCAAATGTGGCGTCATTAATGCAAGGACGTTTTATGCAGGCATTATTTCCGTAAAGAACTGTAAGATGCAAAATGGCCATATAGTGTGGCCATAAGTAATCCGCAACGAAGTAGGCGTGTCGGCTGCGTGGCCAATGTGGTTAATCCACTATTTCACTGAAGTTGTGAAAACATTGCCCAACCGACGACGACGGCGGTGTTGCCTCCACCTCACGTAGCTAGAGCTACCACACTTACTGAAACCCGGTTGGCTGCAACCGTATCGATTACCTTCGATTTCCCCCATTATGACACAGAATGACGTTTGCTCGTCAAAACCAACGTCTGTTACAACTTTAAAACTTCAAATATTGATTTATCTGCTATTTTCTCAATAGGTCTGACAAGTAATGTTTCGTAGTTAGATGTGCCCAACGCGATGGAGGTGTGAGCTTCATCTGATTGCGTAAGGGGCCTATATTTTGGTGGCCGCGTTCGTGATTAGTATTCAAATTGTTCTGCGCTAACTACTCGTATCGCAATGAATTGCAATGTAAATTGCCCCTTTATTATTCATCTCGGACACTGGCTGGCTATACCTACATTCCTACAGATTAATTTACGTCTGAAGCGAATGAATTTGTCCGAGACTACCTACAATGTATGTTTATTGCAAAGGAAGTGCACTAATGTTGATTTTTGTATCATGCTGGTCTGTGGTTGAATAACACCTAATGGTATTTAATAAAAAATATGTTTAGTTCGTTTCTGAAGACCTAAGTAGATAACTAGCGTTTTTTTATAGTATATATTGAGCTTCGCGTGAATGTTACGAAATATAATGTAGGTACGTATGAGAAGAGAACGTCCCGTGATCACAAGCCGAGACCAAGGCTTTGTTTGTTTTCAACAATGCGAAGACACTGATAATGTAATCCGGATTGTCCTCAAATGAGTCTCGTACAGAAACACCGTAATTTTGGGGCGATTATGTCAACTGTTCCATAGAGTGCTTCGTCGTAACTCGTAACCGCGTCGCGGTACTCGTGGTACAGAACAAAAAGACCAAGCATTGTTTCTCGGAGTACGTAACGCACGTGGGTATCAGCGTCGCTGCACCGGAGAAAGTGGCACAGCCGAGCCGGCGGCAAGGCCGTCTTACGCTCTCCGACCTTCAGCGTCACACTTCCGGGATACACCTTCAGAACTTCTTTAAATTGCCCCGGGGGCATTATAAATAAATCCCACCTCAATTATAATACTTTCTGCACTGATTTATCGGTTCGAAAGTGGTAGGAATATTCGAAGGTCTCTGATCAACGAGCCCTTTCCCGCCTAATCGCGATTCGTTGCGTAAACGCCGTTTCATAAGTCGGATAATTGCTCGAAAGCGATTCGATTAAATATTGGTGGATAATGATTTTGTGGTACTTCTTAGGTACTCTTATTTTGAAATACTTTCGTTGCTTGGTAGTTGTGTTGCGGCTCTATGCTGTTTTTTTTATTTAATACTTTAACAATGCTATTTTGCTTCCGGTCATCAGGTAATAAGTTTGCTCATCGTTAGTGACTCGCCACTTTAATACTTTTAGAACAGAACTATCGATTGCGATACAAGAAGCTGAGAATTGCGTGACAGTCGCAGTCGCAACATGTGATTGCCTCACCGTGCGCAAGAGTTCCACTCGCGTGCATCACGCCCGCTGCACCAACCGTACCATAGATCCGCTAACTAATGTCTCCATTTAACAAATAATTTAAATAATTGCACAGATACGCGAATACAACCACACATTGCTTACACGCGATCACCTAACACTGACTTTGTTTACTATGAATACAGACAATGACAGACGGACGAGTGACTTGTCGGCTTATACCTATTGACAACATTCATTCAATCGCTTGACCTATATCTAAAAGGTAAAGATAAATCCTCATTTACAAAGCAATGTGGTAGATAAATTAACATTTATGAATTTTATGCGCATTCATTAAAATTTAATGAATGTGGAGGAAGCTAGAGAGCTTTGTCAGGATTGTAACAGGTGGCGTTCTGTTGTATCTGCCTACCCCAGTGGGAAGCAGGCATGAGAATATGTATGTATGTATGAATATGAAAATTAAAACCAACTAGATAGATAAACAATTTATTTGCAAAGTAACACCCTAAAACCAAATGCATCCGAGTCAGTTTTCTGCCTCACGTTTGGTTTTGTCTTTACTTTCCCACATCGTAACTTATTATTAACCTGTGTCTAAACCTAGTGATTGGCGTGCTGAATCAAATGAGACCAAAACCATAGATTTCTGTTAGATTTTTAAAATGTGTGTAGACTGCTGGCTTCATAATTTGAAAATTTTTTCTTAAATAGTTGGTAGTGTTAGTTGTAGCTAAGTTTATGACCAAGCTGAAAGATATTTGTTGTGAGTTTATGTTATATTGTAAGTAGGTATTTTGGTTGTATTCGTTCCATACTGTCTTTTGCTTCCAATCGCTCATTAACAGTAAGACATTGGACTCAATTTTCCTCCCTAAATATCAACTTTCACTTCGACTCTTCCCTGAACAAATAAGACTGTATTAATTAACCTGTATATCTATCTATAATTATGATATTACAAAACCAATTACCAACGATTACGCATCACCGCAATAAACAGATCGTGTTTCGTTCTAATAAATTTATTGATAGTCTTGGATCGCACGTTGAGTGGAGAATCAACACGCGAGCCACGGACGACTCGGACTGGCCAAACGAGTTACGTTATAAATAATTAATTAATATTTGGCCGGCGAACTCTCTTTGACTTCAAGGTCGACATATAACCGGCCGATTTACAAGATGCATTCATTTGTAATTGGAAGGTAGATTTTATTTTTATTGTCAGGTAAATTAATTATATAGGTATCTAAATTTAAATTAGGTCGCCGGGGACCAGGTCGTCCTAGAAAGAGGTGGCGGGTTGATCTGGATGCTTTTGATGACAAGTGGCCAGAGCTTGCTCAGAATAGAGATGAAGAGAGGCCTTTGTCTATCAATGGGATGAAACAGGCTAATATTTTTTTTCTTTGGATACACTTTAGTCGCAGATTCTGCCTATCACTTTATTCACAGAAAAATTACGACTAAATCGAACTTTGTTATTGTAATGAAAAATGGTATTTAACATATTTTTAGAACCTCGATCACTTCAGGGCTTTAGGTTAAGGTTGTGCATCTTAAATGAGCATACTATTATTGATTGCATTCGGCATCGAATAATTATCATAATATTCTGAATCAATTTAAAATTGGTCAATGCTGATCTTCATAAATATTAATTTTCAAAATGTATTTGATCTCTAAACTTGATTGTCAAGCCAAATGTCTGCCTACTCTTGGTATTTCTAATATAAAAATCATTATTGTTACAAATAAAACTACGAGAAATATTTTCAAGGAAAACATGTTAGATTTACAGCCAGTAGATACAAAACGACCAAGTATAACAATATTGTAATAATGTGCCTATAAATTACAGATAATGCAGCGTTAGATTAAATTATTATAACACGTTAGATAAAAGATGTTGTAGTACTAGTTAGTGTTGATAAAATAATGTCATTATTATTATAATTAAGTATTATATTCATTCATGTTATTAATAAATCCTATATTTTATGTGTGTTAAATATGTGTTTGTGTTTTAAAAAGAATTTAATTGATTCGAGTTACGTCCAAAATGATTGCTCATCAATTCACTACACCAGATCATGTCTCAATGTCATTTCTATTGATCAATCGTTGAATGCTGGTTGATATTCATATTTCTTAATATAATTATGTATATTACTATTTCGTACTATAAACTACTCAAGTATAATTATGTACTGATCGTTGATTGTTTTGTTTATTTGATAAAATTTAAAACTTTTCGATGGAAAAACAAGCAATTTCTGTTAAAATGGTTTTCTACTAGAGTGATAATAAAAAACCGTTTTCGCGAATGGTAACACAAAATACCAATTTGCCCTTAAAATTGAGATGTTTGGTATGTATTATTATTGTAAGTAAGAACACATCGAAATACCGTAAAATTCGTAAGTGTAAAATATTAGAAAGTTTAAATATTAAATATAATAAGAATTATTTAGTCCAAACTTGTCTGATATTATTGTTTCGTGAGGTTATCAGGTGATTAACTTTGTTTTATCTATACTGGGGGTAACAACTCTAAAAACGTTGAGAAACGATTTAGGTACTAATACGAAATAACACAGTTGATTTTATTTAACCTAATATTTGAGATAAAGGGACCATTTAAATATGACCTCAATTCAAACAGCTCGGTAACAGTTTTTGTTGCTATGGCCTCGTCGCTTATAGCGTTCGTTCCCTGTCTTCACATCTAATGACCTCATATGCTTTATTTAATTGGGATTTAATAATAGCCATTAATATTTTTTTACTTTTGAGAACATTAGATAGGTATCTACTTACTTAACCTACCGGAAACGTAAAGATTTTGTTTTCGGATGACTATTTCTTCAATTGACAGTAAATATATTTCTAACAATAAGGTTAGTACTACCTAGTATCCTTACCCGCTGTTATGTTACACAAATTCTTAGTTTCCTAGGGAGTAGGGAGTATTTTTCCATTACATAGATGATACTCGTTGGTTTTATTTGGTATCAATGTAAACAGTAGCGCGATACAGCCGCTGAATTAATGTCCCCAATTCAATTGAAGTGTTTCATTAGTACAAGTGGCCCCGATTGCTTCGTTGATCGAGAGAGACGATCGTCGCAAAACTAAGGCGCCGTACGTACATGAATGGATTGGTGTTTTATATTATTGGAATACTAGACCAACGTTTTGTTGATGTACCAGATGAGTAATAGATATGTAATTACATTTAAGAAGTAAACCTCACGTCACAAGCGGACCTTTTTGAGTCAATCAATGTTGTAAAGTTCGTGATCTGCGCGAGACCTTCGCGCGCTGCCGGGTTCAATTAGAGATCACCCGGTTGCGTTAGGAACGACTTCTCTTATTATAGAGTAGGGTCGTGACACCGCACGTCTAAAGCCGGTGGCGTAATGCCCATATTGTTGGCAGTAATTTCCACGTGCAATTCGCGTTTAATTGTGTAGAGTGGACGCAGTCTGCTTGCTGCTGTCGAGGAGCGGAAAATGTGAACATTATCCACCACGTCCGAAGGCCACCACAGCCTGTAGCAGTAACAGCAATTAGCCCAATCATTTTACGGTTTGAGCCTGGACTAAAGATAATTGCTTTTTTTTTGGTATAGTATTTAAGAGCCAATTTGAGCTTAGAAATGTACCTAATTAAAAAAAAAGTACGTCAGCAACAGCCCCAAATTTAAAATTTAGCTATCTCGTTCTAAAAAAAACATTTTTTACATTTTTATTTCAGATTTTTATATTTTTATTCATTTTATATCGAAGTTGACGAAGCTTGTTGCAGATAATCAGGATGTATTTATTGACGAAACGAGTTGTGAATCTTTTTTAAAGGTGAAAAGATTTAATGACAAAGAAATCGACTGTTAAGACTTAATACTGTTTCTCTTATTTCTTGCTTCAAATAGATTTTTGAGATGATGTTACAAAGAGAATGAGCTTTTGAACTTAAAGTTGGAATTCATTTTGGACCGTTATCCAAAACTTCATCAAATTGGAACACTCAAATTCTGTTTTAAGACAAAAGAGTTCAATGAGATTCTCTTCTTCTTGCGAAGTGAATTCTGGTGGAGATTGAGCATGTAAGGGATCTAAGATCCACGCGAATTTTTCGACATTATCTTCCTCTTAGAGCGCCTCAGGACGCGCGCCCTATTAATTTCTTTACGTTTACATTATAAAGTATTATCCCATAACGTAGAGCAACACTCCTTCATAATATTAAATAAATAAATAAATAACGCTCACAGGCACATACATTGTAATGATCCCAAGCAAGCACTATAGGCTGTTTATTATGGAAACCATATAACAACGGCACAAACATATAAACATCCATGACCGAACCGGGATTCGAACCCTGGACCATGGTTCGGCAGTCCAGTGTGGTAACCATTACACCAACCGGGTCGTCAATTATACTAGGTACAAGGGTAACAATGTGTACAATATTGTCACGTCAAAAAGTGAATGTTTTTTATTACGAATACATTTAAGGACTATAAAATTAAATTACATCGGTGTTAGACGCAGACTGACCTGACTGACGCAGTTGTTTCATCGCTAATCCGATATATTACAAGCTTGAATAATACGCTTAAATATGTAATTATTAATTAAGTATGCCATGCAATGTACTCGTAATAAACCTGCAGTAAACACCGTTTACAGTGGAGTTTACCCACGCCCAGCACAAAGTACGTTGGAATTTTTATTCAGTTCTATATGGAGATAGATAGACCGCATCTATGTCAGTAAAAATTCTCATGACGGCTTTTATAATACGGAGAGATAAATAAGGCTTCTAGCGTAATAAAGTTTATAATATCAGGCCATCGCAGTTTTCCGGCCAGCTTGCGGAGTAGCGGAGCACGATTTTACTTTCTTGTAGGAAGTGCTATCGCTTTCAATGGAGACCGGTTAAGAGTACCTACCCACTCGATAGAGCCATAGCGTATAGTTGTCGACTGGACTGTATTGGATTCAGTTAGAAACAAGTGGCTTTGTATTCTCAAACCATCAACAGTCTCAGTAATTGTGTACTCTGTTTCATCGACCCATCGTCTAAAGTTGTACGCTACTATTTGATCAGAACAAGTTTATTAATATTCTTTTTTCTTTCTTTGCAGGTGAGCCCTGAATACCCGGTCAAAAGTGGAGTACCGAGCTTCGTAAGTTGATTATCAACTTATGTCTCTTCTTCATTATTTATTATTTTAGTATTATTGTTTAATTCGTTCGTTTGTTTGTTTGTTCGTTCCGAGTTTTCTGATTTCCGTAAAATCGATTACGCCTGTACGGATTTTGAAATTATTAACTTTTTTCACAGTCGGGTTAAAAAGTATCGCAGTTATTAAGTTGGACCACAGGGTATAGAATAGTGAAAACCGAATCGAAATCGGTGTAGTAATTTGCTCCGTGATGCTCGAACAAACAGACTAAAATAACTCGAAATAGTATTGTTTCTTAAACACAACACTGTCAGAATTTTATATTTTCTAAGTTATATCAAAGTATATAGGTATACCAATATGTAGTTTAGATGACTAGAGGATCACAAAGGAGGTTTTGAGACTTAATTCCAAAACAAACTACGAAATATTTATATGTACGACCAGATAGTTAAGGTAGCTATTTTGTCGTTCAAGACTTCAAACAAACCTCTCCTTCAGGAATAATATTAATTATGAATGAGATCGACTTGAAATGAATAAGTAGTTAATTGAAATTGATGTCAAAGTTCAAAAAACTGTAAAGTTGCGATTGCGAGATCGCCTTATCAATCGTACAACAGAAAACTTGACGAAGAATGTTGCCGTTGTTCTGATTATGGCTTCTGAGTAGTTAACTAATAGTCACTGTCTCAATAGATAAGCGTTTACTAAATAACATCCACTGTCTACCTACTTAGTGACAGCTTTAAGCATTTACAAACGATCCAGTTTGTATCTAAATGTCTAATAACTTTCTAAGAGCATTTTATAACCAACTCGAAGAACACAATAGGACTCACGTTAAATCACGTTAGTCATAGAAAATGTTTTTCCATTTTATCATCTTTTATGAGTCACATCGCACAATTTGCGGGGAAAGTGTAACCCGGTAGCGTGACGCAACAATAAAAATTGTTCGGACAAAGGAATTGTTGCAACGTACACACCTGACGTAAGGGACCTGTTTGTCCCACTAATGACCATCATGCAACGATCTGATCCGTTGACATCAGACATCACCGACGATACGGCTGCGCTCGCATTTAGACCTGGAATAACCGTGAAGTTTAGAAGGTTCTATAAATTCCGATAATAATAAAAGTATTGACTTTGAGCAGAGCGTGAGCAACAATGTTTACATGTTGGGTTCTGCAAATCAGCGTCGGAGCAGCGTTCTGTTGTTGCATCTATAAATAAGGAGGTGCTAAAAGCGGCCCGGCCGGGGGACGTGCTTCCTCCGCTTTGAGCGGCCGAGGCCGAGGGGTAAACACGCTCAGGTTGGTTGGACGAGGCCCTTTGTTGACATTCCCTTTACAGCCGCGTCAAGTCTCCGGCCGATGCGCGGTGATGTACGCAATATCAACGCGCGTGTGTGTGCGTGCAGCACCACGACTTAAGGCTGGGCCACACAGAGTGCAGCTGCAGAAAGGGTGCAGGCCGGTTGCAGACCGGCAGTAGTTGTAAACGATGGTATTATATGCGAGGTGTCACGCTGCGGCCTGCACCCGTTCTGCAGCTGCACTGTGTGGCCCAGCCTTAACTCTTACTCCTGCCAAAGGTTTCAAGGGCCAGCCTAGCTAGCATGCCACCCCCGAGAAAACGACAAAAATCGAGATGTGCCTTCATCTTTACTATTTTACGTAGGCCAGAAAGAGCGCGCGTTTTTCTCGTTTAAACGCTTTGTCGTGGGTGGCATGCTAGCTAGGCTGATTTTGATAAAAGAAAAACCTGCCAAGAGCGTGTCGGGCTCCCCCATGATAGGGTTCCGCATTGCATAAAAAATGTATCCTAATATAGCTTAGATTACTAAAGAATATCTTCAAAAGCAATCGATTTCATTTGGGTCGGTGCGATCTATTGACATTGACAGGCGAGAAAATTTGTTTCTTCTTAACTACCACATTTATCTGTTATCTTTATTTCAAATGACTCAATGGGTGCAAAAACGAGGGGGTAATTGAGGCGGCCATACACACAGAAAAGTAGACAGAATTGACAAAAGTATAAGGGTTCCTGGGTGGTGAACCCTAATAATGCTTAATTCGTAATCGTGACATCTTAACGCGTTTTGGCATCTTCAATGCCTTGATAATAATAATAATACATACTTAGTTTAATCCTTTACTAGTTAGCTTGTTACTATTTAATATAACAATGTATTTTCTGAGAGAAACACATCAAAATACAGAGTTTTTCTAGAATTAATTTACATATATAATGTCAACGAACTCGTCAAAACAACTGTTTAGTCATTAGTAAGTGTGACAGAAACAGAATCGATCAGTTGGAAAATGAGAATGACTTCACAATTCTCGAAACAACGAACAAACTCTACGTGATTTCCTTTCGGCTATGATAATGATTTACTTAGTCTTCAAATACGTTGCCATTGTTTCGTCTAATGTAACCAGAAGACAATCGTTTCGTAGTTATTCAAATTGTAAATAAAAGACGAGCGAGTGATATGTGATGGCATTTTATGCCATAGCCGGCGCGTTCTCGCATTGCAATCACGCTGGAAGCCCATCTGCATGCGAGCAGTGCGCACCGCGTCCGGTCTTACTCATCTGACAGTCGCTAACTATTATATTATTTACCATATAACTTATAAAACGTACTTGCTTGAGCGTCCACATTGCTGGCTACCTAATGAAACTAAACAACACATCCGAGATATTTTTGAACTGACGTTTTGTAGTTTAAATTCTTATCTTGAAGCGGGAGTTTAAATTTAAAGGAAAGCGACTCATCTGTAAATAAAACAGTGTCTTAAAAAGCGAATCATTTTGCAAATAGCCCTTTTAAAGTTTTTATTTGGCAAGCTAATGAATAGTATTTTAGGACTAAAATACGTGGTGTATTATTGAAATTTAATTATTCAATCCATTAATATTTTGACAAATAAATTTTTTATACCTTAGATTTAAATTAGAATTAAATTAAATGAATTAAAATGTGAATGATATTGTTATAATTGTATAGTTTGATGTAAAAATTCATTAACCAATAATTAATTACTAATATAGGGATACATTTTAAAAGGTTGCACGCCGTAAAGGGCAAACTGTATTGGTCCTATGATATAATCACTCTCCTTCTGTAATCTATACCTATGGTTTATGGCAATAATTGATTCTGATTCTGATTCTGTAAAATTAAATTCGTTACATAGGTACCTACTTTAGGGGGTGCTTCAGACCATCAAACTAAAATTTTACTATGGGACCAACATTGAAAACGAAATAAAAAAATTACCTGTTTAATACAATTGGCTTGGCAGTGACCGTTGACATTTTTTATGGAACAACCAAAATTATTTTCTCAACTTCAATGTTGGCTCCAAAAGCGGGCCCCTAAAGAATGTAACGCATTTAATTTTACATCCTGTATTACAATTTCGTCCAGTGTTTATAAATTACTCCCACGGAGCTAGATTATGGACTAATATTATTATTAGTCATATGAAAACGTTAAACGTTTAGAGCGGCTATCTGAACTGTGCGGGAGAGCATCGCACTCTATTGTTGTCACTCGCTATTATTGTTTTATTATATTGCTTCAAATGCTATAAGATACATAATTACGCCGGTATTAACTTCGTTCGTACATGATTATGAAGAAAGACGTTTAATCTTACTTAGTTTTTCTTTCTTGTGTGAAGGTTTATCATAATTTTACTGCTGTATTTGTAATGCTTAGCCACATCTTTCTCGAGAAGAAGCCTCTATTAGGTCCTGGAGGCAGCAAGACATCCGTGTCTTGCGCTCCGACACAAGCTACACTGTCCATTGTTTTTCACCTGACTACACCCACACTCCACAGTGTCCCAAGCCAACCAGCAATGTCACTCATCTGTGCAGATTTCATTATCCAAAAATGCTATTTTTGAATCTCGCACTTCCAAAATCATGATCGAATGATGCATAACTCTCCATAGTACTTTTGACATTTTAGATTGCTCATTTGAACGTCGTGTGCCAAATGGGAGTTGGACTCCCATTCGCAATTTATTGAGTCCCTTCCATTTTTATTTAGCCCTTCTTCTTCTTCTTCATCTTTAATTCTGTAATGAATTTTAGTTTTAACTTTTCTAGTCTTTACAATTCGTAAAACTCTTGATATACGTGTCCCGAAATTCAACGTCAAGCCGAAAACAGGAGATATGTGGGTTTATAACTGTTCAGAGAAAAATACAAAAAAAATCCATGTTTAATAGTTTTTTGAGAACTTTACCTACTACTTTTTAAGTGCCCAATGTGGTACACCGTTATGAAACATTGATGAAATTGGCCAGCTTTTGAAATAACTTGCCAGGTTAACGCCATACATTTATTATACAGGGTTTAGTCCGAAAGTTGACATAGAAAACATTTTTGCCGCACCGCAGCAGTCTGACAGAAAAAATTGTTTTGTGTAAAAAGCATTGAACTAAACCTTTATTTTTGAATTGTGTCCTCTGAAAAGATTATTTTGGATTGCGTAACAAGTATTTTCATAAAAAAATCCAATCTGTAGTTACTATCTATCTATCTATCTGCTACATCTAAAGGTTGAGCGCAAGGCGGCGATTTTTCCAATGTTAAACAAAATGACAAAATCTCGAAAACAATCAAACAATCAACAAAGATTGTTTTCTGTATTTTTTCCATTACAGTTATAAATGACATTGAGTTTTGGGACACCCTGTATAGATGTATGTTTACAGAAATTACTCACTAATATGTGCTAATATTCACCAGAGTAATATTCTATGACCGGGATCCAAATTAGCCAAGCTTATCTATCTACTCACTCTGTAAATGCATGCGTTTTTGGAAATAAATGTTTAAATGTATTAGCAATAGTTGTAAAAATCATGCCAGAAATGTAATTACTTAAAAATACTCTCAAATGAGTCGAATATAGTTAATATATGTAATAAATTATACCTACTTAAATTACAATATTTACTATGCGCCCTCAGCGAATAAATCTGTATCATTAGGATTTGCTTATGTAATTCTGACTTATGTAGGTAGATGGCTAATATCTTGCTTTGTAATAAACGTAAGTTGTATTATGTGAGATATTTACTTCATTACTTCTTAAATTTGCATGTTCTGTCAATAGCACCTACACTTCTAAAAGTAACATTGTTTAAAATTCGCTTGTAAAGTGACTAGTTTTAAGTCTTTTGAGATTAAAATTCTTTTTAAACCTATATAATACTAACTGCATAATATAGTACTTACCTATTACGAATTGAACCACCACGGTTAAACATGAATCAGACCTTTGTTTATGATTCTACATGAACAATGCAAGTAAAGTTTAAGATAGTCATTGTACCTATATTAATTATTTTGCAGTAGGTATCTAAATAACAGGAAAATTTTATGATACCTACGTGAGTCTCAACTTACAAAGTATGCGACATGAATGGAGACATCCTCAACTCCCTTTGTCTTACAACAATGATTAGGTGATGTCTCCAAACCTTTCTCATCATAGTTTCAAAAATAACTTCCCTCATTCTCTATTAACAAGTTATAACCAATATTTAATACGACATCATACTATAGAGACAAAGATGTAACAAGAGAGACATAATTTATGTGTATTGTTATTGTTGAGTGTTGAGTTACCTCAATCCTGAGGACGCGGTTCGATTCCTGGCCTGTACCACTAAGTTCTTCGGAATTTATGTACGGTTGTATTTATCATTTACTAGCTCAGCGGTGAAGGAAAACATCGTGAGGAAACCTGCATTCCCGAGGATGAAAAGAAAATACCATAAGTTCGGAGGTATGCGTAAAATATGGGTGAGCTTGGGGCGAACACAAAGGACCAGCGCTGGTCTCAGTGTTACAATCAATATTGTTGAGTGGGCTTATTGCAAGCAAGGTTCGTATGTAACGCTGCCGCTGCGACCTTTGGTGGTCTATTGTGTTCGCCCCAAGCTCACCCATATTTGTACACATATCTCCGAAGTTTGAAGTTAAGGTTTTCTTTTCATTCACGGATATGCAGGTTTCATCACGATGCTTTCCTTCACCGCCGAGCTAGTGATAATGACTTAATGTAGACCGTACATAAATTCCGTAGAACTTACTCGTAGAGATACAGGCCAGGAATTGAACCGCCCCGCCTCTTGCTTGAGTTACTTGCTTTCTTCCGTATGGGTTATCAGCTCTTTAGAGAGACTTTCAAAGTTCATACTGAACAACCGCAGGAGCAAAGCTCGTACCATCGTCGGAGCTCTCACCGGCCACTACGCCACAGGCACGATGATGCACAAGATGACGCTCACCCTAGATCCCAGCTGCCGAGCGTGCGGAGAGGAGGAGGAAACCATGGAACATATCCTGTGTGATTGCCATGTCTTGGCGGCTAAACGCATATGCCTCCTGGGAGATGGTTATTATAGGTTTCTTCCCCTGAACTGTATTGCCTCTCATTTGCCACGTTTTTGAAGGGTGAAGTAAATAAATATGTAGACGGTTAACAAAAAAGATCCCATTGGATCGAAGTGTTGCTGGCTTGCCAGGACACATAAACAGATAAGAGATACATGACATAAAGGTTAATGACAACTGTAATGTAACAAATGGGAGGCTGCTGGAAAGACGCTGTGTCGGAGGGGGCGAACATCTCGACGCTGGGTATTTTCGCGCAATCATTCAATAAACTTGATGGCAGCAATCGACAAGACCCTCGCTCCACTCCTCAGAGAAATGGACCAATTTCATTGTACTTGCGTACTTATTCTAACTACTGTTTGTTTAGTTATTCGTTTTTATTCACCTTTCGATTAAACATCATCGGCACCTCAAAACTTTTGAGTTTTGTGTAGCAGAACAACATACGTTTGATCCGTATTCTTCTATTTATGTTTACCAAAAATAAGATAAGCTGATAAAATCAATTATAAATACTTACAAAACAAGCTTGACAACCAAGTGTTTAAATCGTTAAAAGTTCATTTAAATATAGAACGCATTTGATTAGAATCAATTAACGGTCAATTAAGCAATTCTCTTGTTTGAGTTACGTCGCTGTTTCAATTGTCGCGAGTCTGTCTTAATGACTCGTACTCTGGCTCGTTTACTATCCTACAATACACGCAATAATATTATTCTTGGTAGGCAAGTACCATTGTAAAGTACTATCGTTAAAATATACATTACACTGGACCTGAGTTATTAAATATTATTCACTTTACAGATCTTTTAAGATTTATCTCTTTCTATACTATTTCACCCTACAAACATAATTAAATCAAGAAGTAGTAGTAGTATCTCTTTATTATCACTATTGTCTAAAGTGTGAAATGTATGATGTATTGTTGTCTATATGAATAAATAAAGTTAATGTAGGTATAAAAGAAAAGCATTAAATAATAACTTATTACATAGATAAGAATAGAAACTAGATACCTTATTGAACAGATACCCATCATCTTTGTGAGTTACCTATATTAATTTGAATTGTAAAATCTCCTCCGGTGGTTACCGTTTTGAATGCGCTGAAAAACTCATAACCCAAATTCGCGTTCTTTGTTATAAGCCGATGCCCTCGGCGCGGACGTAGTCTGAAAAGAAAATATATTTAGCGGGACCTCGAGTTCAAATAACAACAAGCAATCTGTAAAGGTGTAAATTTTGTTTGATTACCAACATAAACATTACCTTCAGAGCTTGTTCATAAAGGTCGATAACCCGTCTTAAATTTTATGAATATTTTTTCTTGATATGAAAAATTTAAAACAGTACCACGTGCATGGTTTAACCTAGTGTCATTATATTAACGATGTCCATTGTGCGCCCATATTTGCACCTTCTCGTATAAAAGGTGCCTCTGTTTGCCACATTTGTTTTCGTTACCAAGTCGTTGCCCTCGGCCAGGCCGCATAAAACCTCTTAAACTGCCTGCCGACGACGTTAGCTCTTTCAATATTATACGACCGCAATTTGGGATGCTTATGTCATCTCCATCTATGAGACAATTGTACATAACTTAACATACAGGCAATAATTACATTTTTAAACTGACCTTAGCGTATCGATTCTAAATATAATAAATAATTAGGTAAATGAGGCATGTTTTAAGGTTTTAGGTAATGAAGAATAAATACAAATAAGCCTGGTTGGAGCTCGCGCAGTGTTCACCACGTGTTAGTTGACAACATGGTGCGCTAACCGATAAGGTACACAGCGAGGCGTGAGTCGCGACCTACCTACCCGCCACTTTGGTAATTCATTTACAACATCCTTGCGGGTGTTACCTAAAATTATACATATTTACCAAACAAATGCCTGCCACATCGTACATGTAATGGATTAGTTAGTCGCCCCTTGAAGTGTAAACTGTTGACGGCGAACTATGGCTAAACATTATGTTATTTAATAAACAGACCATAATCACGGTCTACGAGGTGCTTGCGTATGATTGGCGTCGGTTTCGAACGCAACAACCGCGGCCGTTTGAAATCGACAGTGATTACAATTTTCCCTGGAGCTCAGTTGCGCGGGCGCAACGTCCGATGGAAAGCAGCGTTTAACCAATGTTCCGCTCTGATAACTCTCTAATTACGCTGCCGTTTTCCTTCGACACTTGGTGGCCACCAAGTTAACCCCTGCGCTTTTCACTGCAACATTTCACCCGAGATTGCACCGCACGGCCGGCACGGTCATTTGTTTGCTACACTTTCGCCTTTGACGTCGCTTCGCTGCTTTATTGTTTCATTAGACAGGAATATATTGTTACCATAAATTCCCTACGCTGCTATCCGCTTTCAGACATTTTCGGAGTAGGTCGGCGGTAACTTTCCGTTGTCAAAGATTCTACACCGTTCCCCTGTATGTATGTAGTTATGTACCCCAATATCCTCTCCATTCTCTTGACAGTTCAATAAATGCGCAACTTGTAAAATTTTCTAATAATAGCTGTCACTATTACAACCCCATTTGCATTTGAACTATAAATCAAAGCACGAATCTGTTTAGTTCCAAAAACATAGCTAAGCAATTAGCCCATATGAGTGAAGGAGGAACAATCACCATCGAAGGACAAGTTGTTGCGGTGCCAACCAACCTTTACCTCCGTCGCTCCGCCGGTTATAGTAAAGCGAACAATAGGTACTCGGCTCATACACTGCTAAAACCAATGAATAATTGCTCGCCTACCGTTTGTTGCCAAAGGCACAAATTGTCGACTAACACATGCGGACGTTGGCGTGTAACAGCCAGAACCAACATTTATTGTACAAACATTATCCATTGTAGATTTGTCCACTTGGAAATATACAGCAGCAAAAGAAAAATAATGAAACTAACAAAAGTGTTGTTCATATTATAATGCCAGCTTCGTCGCGTCGTCGTCCGTCGGTCTTTCAGGCGGCTGCGTACATCAGCCTAACAAACAGCGCGGTATAATAATTTGTCCGTTGTATTCCAAAACACAAGTGTTTGTGTGTTTACGATCCCCGGACGAGGCAGAGCCGAATAGAATATACAATGATGTGTCATTCACTTCGATTGAGGCCGCATACAAGATGCGGCGTATCATACATTATGTATATGTAGAGTTCGTGTTCCGCGTCGCTATGATCTGATCCGACCTTCACGCTGCTCGTGTGCCAGCTCCAACGATCTCCTACGCCACCGTACTTGGCTGTGCTCTTTCGAAACCGCGTGGGCTGAACATTGTCTATTAGTATGTACTGCAAAATTACGGCCTCTGGGGCCTTCGAATCTGCGTGAGAGTTTCAAAAGTTTATTTATAGACTCCACTTAATTGTTACTCTTCCAAAACAAAGTTGAATGCTATCCCTTTATGATTGTACAACTATGTGCATTAACAATGCGTCGTTTGTTGTATTAACAAAGGTGTGCAGGTGCGAGGGCGTCTAGTAGATAATGCATAGATCACTATAAGAGTACTGTTACCTAACACGAGTTAATATGACGCTGGTCGACCGTTGCCCCCTTCGCAGAGTGCGCACGGCGCTTGCTAGCTACAGGTATCGTCGAAAGGCGACAATTATTTCTCATGTCATGCGGCAACACGGCGAGCCAGCGCGCGACGCTTAGGTACTGAACAATAGTGCACAATCACCGCAATTGTGTCCGCCGTTGTCTCGTGTCAACTGCCTCTCGCGTGAACACCAGAATTGTTATGGTGATGCGAAGCGCCAGGTTCGACGCTCCGTTAAACAAAAGACGGTTCATACATTTGCATCTATAAACCAAAACCAACTAAACTAGAATAGGAGAACTGTACGCATTAATAAATAATTCATGCAGGATACCGTACTACAGGACCGAGATGGTCCTTAATTCCTTATAAATGTTCGAGCAACCTATAAAATTCGACTCGCCCCAGGGCACTAAAACTACCACTTTAAAGCTTGGTTAATTGGAAATATTACTAACCATTTCAACTTGGAGACCATTAGTGAAAACGAGAAGAGCTCGGGCAGGTAGACGACGAAACCAGCCTCCCGGGGCGACTTTTTTGTTAACTTTAGCAGGTACCTACCCGACCCTCCGGGCCAGATTGTATACGTTTTTTCTACTGGCCAAAATAAACGAAGGTCTCGAATCCCTTAAAATGCAGCCTTGTAAATCCTTCGAAATAAGGCTTAGAATAGTTTATACTAAAAATATAAATTGAGAAAAAAATCGTGCGATATATTTCCAAAAAGTTTGTTTACTTCCTATTTGAGTGCGACCCAAATACTTACCATTTGTTTTGTTTGGCTTGATAAATAACGGTCACATATGAAGTTATAGGATAATTGTCTTTTTGCCTGTTTTGTAATGTACAATATCTGTCTATTTCAGAACCAATCTCGGCCAGTGCAGACAATGAACGGCGCACTGGGTCCTGTGGGAGCGAACGCAGTGACGGGCGGTGTCGGCTGGGAGCAACACCAGGTGCTGGCGCGCGCAGCCTCCGTGCCCGCACACCGCGCCCTGGCCGGTCTGCTCGACCGACTCGGGCACCGCCGCCTGGAGCGCACCACCAGCGAGCCTGCACCACCTCCGCCAGCTACCAGCCGCTACAAGACCGAGCTCTGCAGGCCATTCGAGGAAGCCGGCGTCTGCAAATATGGCGACAAATGTCAGTTCGCACATGGCATCCGTGAACTCCGCAATCTGCAGCGCCATCCTAAATACAAGACCGAACTGTGTCGTACTTTCCACTCAGTTGGATTCTGCCCCTACGGACCGCGCTGCCACTTTGTGCACAACGCAGAAGAGGCGAGACGCCGTGAGTCTGGTTCTCCTGGCGGCTCCGTGGCCTCGCTGTCATCCGGAGGCTCGTTCGCGTCCTACAGCATGAGCGACGGCTCCCGCTCCCCGCGCTCTCCACACTCGCCGCCCTCGCCGCAGTCGCCTCAGTCCCCGATGACGCCACAGTCCCCGCTGACCCCGCAGTCCCCGCTAACCCCGCACTCGCCCCCGGCGCTGTCGCCGCCCGCGCAGGGCACCGCCTTCGCGTTCCGTCGTGCGCACTCCCCCGATCCTGAGGAGGAGAGGCTGCCCGTGTTCAACCGCATCTCGTCGGCTTTCGGCGAATTCGTGATCGCCTAAAGACCTGCGACCGCCTAGTCCTAAGTTAACTTATACTGAGCATAGCGTAAGGATCGTCCGTCACCGTTAGTGCCTCTCGACGTCTTCCAGCCTGCGCCAGCCGTGTCCCGCTCGTCGCGCCCGCGCCGTGCACCACACCCGCTCAACGAATGATCTCCAGTTTGTCGATGCTCTTTTACTACTTCGCCTGTAATATAAAGTTAACGAAGTGTTCACTGGCGTCTCGAAAGTTTGCGGTGTGATTTAGTGGTTACGTACATCATTTAGTTATTATCGGCACGCACTTGTAAATGGCACCTTATATTATTAGATATTTATTGCGTAGCTCGCGGAAGTCTTCCCGATGCGATCCTCCGCCGAGCGGTGGTCTCTGTAAAGTTAGCTCATAGAACATTATTTATTATGTACTGCCTATCCGCGCTCGGTACCGTACCGCGAGAAGGCGCTCGTGATCTATTTTTAAGGATTAAGATAATAATTTATTATTTATTTCGAGTCTCTTTAACTGTAATAATTATTTTGTAACAAGCAGCTGCGACGCCGCACCGCACACGGACGAGGCCTGCGTCGAACGGGACGTGGCTCGTTGTGACTGCATATGTTCGACTGGCTCTGCTCCTGACCACTTTCTGACACAGTATCACCCTGTCCATATACACGAGCCGGGTCAGTCGATGTTGCCCTCGGGAGCTCGTTGAGCCAATTTTTTAACACTGTATTCTTATTCGAACATCTCTGCGTTATTGTCCGGACTGCGCTTCCACTAATCGAGAGTTCTCATTTGCGCTTGCGTTCCTTCTGCGGTAATCGCAGTCTAACCAACACCGCTAGCGATCTCAATAATCTTTGCGGCCCATTTGAGAACTATCGCTGCGATCCTACGCCGTGCCGCCTCCAGCGGACCGTCTGCGCAGGATTTTTTCGTTTTGCGTCGTGCGAGGAGGGCGGGCAGCGAGCTAAAACCTGTTTGGAGTTTTGGTGATTGTTTTTTTCGTCCTCGCGACGCACTCCCCGAGTCCCTCTCGCTTCGGCGCACCACGAAACGTGTCCGGACGCTTGCAAAAAATGACAGATATCCATGAATCGCCCACCGAACTCCCGAGGCCATTTACCAATAAACCAGTATGATGTAAAGATTAACCTATAATAACTAAATACGGAGCATGTTTGTATGAACTGCAGCGCGCGGCCGTCGGCGGCACCCCCCTTGCGCGCTTCCAGTCGCCGAGGCCGCGCTCCTCACAAAGTGCCTTTTACTTTATAACAAATAAATCGATTATAATATTTAATTTTTAGTTCATCGAGATAGATTGATTGTTTATTTATTGTCTCCTTTTGAATATAATATTCAAATTGGCACAGTTATTACTTTTGTACTTTGACAGAGCTAAGTGATTAGTTTCGACGTAGCATAGTTTTTTCTTTGAATTTAAAGTGTGATATTTTATATTTATATAACAAAGTATAAGGTTTTAATTAAGGGACCAATGTAAGTGTTTAGGAGAAATTCTGATAGAACCAGCCAGATACGCTTTCGATTCTTACCAAGAGACTGTATCCTCGCGCCAACATATTATTATATTTTGTTATACTTAACAGATCTACGATTTTATACGTTTAATAAAACAACATTTGACCATACTTGGTTTCGTGTTTAATTTATTGTCTGGAAATAGAACCGAGATGGTAATGTTTATGTTTTTCCTATTTTAGTTTCAGTTTTTCTCTTACTTTTGTATGAAGTCGTTGCATGGTGACCACTGAAAGATAATAATTTTGTACCTAATGTTAAGAAATTTAGTTTTAAGCGTTTTCATAAAGTTCGCGAATATTATTTATTATCAGTTCATTACGAATTATGAACCATTAAAGCTGATTTATTTAATTTCTTTTGTATTTAAACAGACATTTAAGTACTACGATTACATGTAACTTAATGTTAGTAATATATCATGAGTCATTTAATATAACAGGCATTAGTTTAAAACTCTAGTACCTATGTCAGTTGTAATTAAGTATTTAATTTTTTATTTAATTCCAATTATTAGTTAATCTTCAAAAAAATGACTACGTATTCTTATCTCTTATGGACAAAACAAATTAAGGCTAAAGCTTGTGTATGACATTTTCTTGTAAGTTTACCTTATTTCCATCTGCATTTTTATTGAATTATAGTCAAAATATGTTAATTCTTTTGTTTTTATTTTTGTTTTCTTCCCGTACCTTCTCCTATCCCACCCTTTTTTTATTTCACTTTTCTAATAAGAATTGCATACATACGCAGTCAGACGCATGAGCATCGCATGACATTTAAGTTAAAATCATAAACAATTGATTTGAAAATTATTATGAAAGTTTTAAATGAAATAAAACAAAAATTAGGAATATTATTTATTCGTAAATAAAGACAAGATAATTTGCAATGAAGATCACGCACAATTTACTTACAAATATAAAATTGATAGAAACAACTTGTCCTGTAGATAAAAGTTGAAACATTTGAAATCAGCATTTCAAAAGAGGATTCATACCCTACTTATACTGGATTGTGGATGTTCATAGCTCTGTACTAGTGTGAATTTTCTAATTATACAGGTTGTAAGGAAAAGTATCATTATCCTTTTAAACCACAAACTCTACCCATCAAACTGAACAACTTTTACTATGGGGACAAACCTGTCAGAGCAAAAAAACATCAGCTGTTCCATACTAAACTGCAATACCTAGACCTACTCTACTCAAATGTATGAGACAGCTGACTTTTTTTTTGTTCTGACAGGTTTGCTTTCATAGCAAAAGTTGTTCATTTTGATGTGTAGAGTATGTGGTTTATTAAAGGTTAATGATACTTTTCCTTTCACCCTGTATTACCAAAGCGCTGTGATACGCTTTTTAATACCTACAAAAATTGATTTCATGTAAGAATTCGAGGGTGAATGTTCAGGCCGGCGTTTGGACGCCATAATTTATCAGGCCGAAAATGTTAATCTTGTTTATAAGATAAGGCATACAATTTTATACCGCTGTTTCAAACGTTCAGGAGCTTTAAAATTGTGTGCCTTTTCTTTTAAACAAGATGAAAATGTTCGGCCAGATAAATTATAGCGTTCAAACACCCTGAAGGTTCACCCTCGACCTGCCTTACAGAATACACATTTTGAACTTCGATGGTTGCTGTAGGTATACTTAGTACCCAAAAGGAATAAATCGGAAACTAGTAAATTACTACAATGGAATAAATCAGAAACTTATTGGAGTAGTTGGATATTTTCCCTGAGGTGGGCAACCGCAACCGGCCACCTAGCTCATAGCTACCGCTCCAGTGGCAAGACTCGCATTTCTCATAGCAAGGTCGGATCCCAAAGTTAATTTTCCTAAGTAACCAAGGCTTGGGAGAGGTTGTAGAACATGTTATAAACGTGAAAGAACGCGATTATTTCACAAAAAATAACAGTTGTGGTATGGGTGTTTCAGCCCTTGCATACCTATAAATCTGGAGCGAGCGAGGCGTGCAGCATTGCTTATTATCACTACTTTCCATCTTTCCAAGGGGTAGGCCCACCTCTGCCCCCCCCCCCCCCCCCCCCTGCTACGCCAATGCAGAAACTAGTAAATTTTTATTCTGAACAAAAAGTAATGATATCCCATCAAAAACATTAATGTGAAATGAGAGCCAAGTTCAATATTGATATGTGACTTGGTTGTTCACTTAAACGACAAAAGAAGTGAGATCTAAATGGGTGCCAACTGCCAAGTTCAATGGTCAGTCCTGAAATTTATTTATAAGAACATAAAATATTTTATAACAACTTAAAATATAATTTCTTCTTCTAACTTAGGATAATATATTGAACCCTAAGGTCTGATTTGGCTAGTTGCCATTTACAACCACCCCTCCCAACAAAACTCCGTAAAATGACTTGTGACTGGTGAGTGACTTGGCTTGAGTGTTATTTGCGGACGGACGTATTTCTAATAGTAGCGCAATAAAATATTTGTTTGTTACACTGTGATGTTTGGGTTTCAAATTAAGTTAATTAAGCCTCTAAGGTTACAGATGAGTCGGTCGACAGTCATTGGATGCTGAACTGCAAAACATGGAGTTCCTAGAGTCGAGTCGGCGAGTCTTGTAACCCAACGCCGAGATAAGGAGTGGCCTTCAAAAACTGTTGGCCTAACACCACTACTATAATACCTACATATAATTCTTTATGGCGATACAAATAAAGTTCAAATCGTGAAAAACTGCGAGGAATTTAAAGTTGTAAAGTTGCACACAGACGCGAAGCGGATGTTATAATCTGAAGCTTGTCGAACTAAATAATGAACAAGCTTGTATAAAAAGGTCTGGATAATAAAACACTAATTAACATTAGTTTAGTATGCTATTTCATTTAGCTGACACATTACTGAACTGCAATAAAGGCAGAAACTAAAAACCTCTATCTAAAAATGTCGACATTTACCCATCTCGATGTGAATAGTTTCTAGTCTCTACTTAGCCATATACAGGGTGTAGTGTAGGCAGTCGCATTATTTTAAAGGGTGATTGTACTTATGATACTGAACAACTTGAGGAAAGTATCGAAGGAAAATAGCAAAACGTATAGCTCCCATAGCTATAGGTACTAAGCGATGCAATTAGCTAATTTAACGTTTTGCGAATTGCCCTTAGGTTCCTTGGGGAAAGTTGTCCAGTATCATGAGTAAAGTAAAAAAGTAAAATTACAATAATCAATCACCCCTTCAAGTAATGCAACTGTCTACAACTATGTTACACCCTATATCTATATCTACTTACCCACCTAAAATACCTACTTAATATTACAAAAATGCATAATTATTCCTAAATTATATAACTACTATGATAATGAGATGATTTAAGTTTAATTGTCGCATATTATGGGCTAGATTTTACTGAACCGTTCCGTTCTGTGCATGATTATAATTATTGTTATAGGTATCGTGTGGTATCGTTAGCTTCCATTCAGAAAACCGTTCAAAGAATTTGATTGATTATAAAGAGCAAAAGAAAACTAGGTACCAGAAAAACACTAGTATTTATTGAAAAGAGCTTGCGAATTTGCGACTATTATTGAAACTCATTGCGAGGAGATCCCTAACTAGTTGGGACTTCTTAGTGCTTTTTTCGGTTCCATAGCCAACTGGAAAAAAAATTTACCCTAATTTCGGTTCTGTCCGTAGTATGTCACATTTCTATGAAGGAACCGCTGACTAAATCATGGTTTACACTCTTATGCTGGCTGCCCGATTCTGGCAAAGAGATCTGACACTCAAAGATGCAATAAATCATAGAACATTCCACCCCCGTCCATAAAACAGCATTAGTATATCATGAACATCAACGACACACATATCAACTAAGAAAGTAAATACTAGGCTCGGTGTTGGTTCACTGATAATAATAATTGCTGCTGGATGTAGCTGATATGAACATTATCTAATATTAGTACAGCTAGCTGTGATTAGATAACGAATGACTTTTACAAAAACCATGAGTTACTAAAACTGCTTGTGTTAGGATCTTGGAGTAGACAAGTACTCAGGCTCAGGAGACTCAGGACATTGGAAGTCGGTAATTTTTCAATGTTTTTTTTTAGAACTAAACATTAGAGACCATTAGCGCCCCGAAACCCATTCAGTCTATTAATAAAGGAGGTTCTCTGTACGGAATAACAATGATATATATTCATTGATACGTAAGGAGGGACAAAATAGTGTAATGAAAAATTTGAAAAATAATAGATGTTTGTGGGCCTTAGACTAGTCCCCAGACCAATCTGTTTTGGGCTTTCTGTCTCCAACCCTTCCCACTGATATTTTTTAAATCTTGTCAACATGTTGTAAACTCCATCCAGCAACTTGCTTAGGTCGGTCAACCTATCCGGTTCACCCTCCATGCCCTCCAATAAGCGTTTTGGTCCTCTGACTTCCTCGAGCGTAGGCCTTCTAACAATTTCAACATGCTTCATACATGAATGGATGAAAGTAATTAAGTGTAAATACGTAGTGAAATAACAGAGAGAGCAAACTAAAATAGAAAGAGGCACATCTGACAGTGACATGTAGACTTCCTGGTCTTAGCGAATTCATCAAAATATTTTAAAAGTCACGTTTCAAGGGTAGCGAAAAAGGAAATCGCAAATATGTATTATGTATTTCGTTCCATATTTACTTATGGGATTATTCGAAGGGCGAGCGGAACGGACATGATAACAATTTTTTTGCCTTTGTTGATAGTGTGGAATCCACGGGTGTCTTATCTAAGTATGTATCTATATATTTTATTAGAGATTTATTTTTATACATTTTATAAGCTAAAAATATTTTACTTCGATAAGGAAATGTTATATAAAGTACGCTATGATTCTAAAATGCATAACAATCATAAGAATTCGCACAGAAACGTATAAAATGTTATTTTTCGCAAAACTTTGTAATGTAACGTAACTAGGTACATAGAGACATGGTTATATAAGGCAGCATTGTGGTAGGTTATATTTCTATTACAGATCTAACCGTAGAACTAGACTGCTATCAACCACTGGCATGTCGCCTGACCTGCTACCGGTTGAACGCAATATAATTTTTACTGCCTTACGTTTGGACCGTCGGATACACAATGCTTGAGGGTCTAATTTTTACCATAAAGGCACGCTTAGGTATATAAACAATCAAGCGGTAAATAAAGACACTATGGTCTCCTGAAAACATATTGTGAAAATATGCTGAAGAATGTGTTTTTGACATTTGATTTAGTTAGCAATTCAGAAAGATGATCGGCGAAATGCAAAGAAACTTTATACTTGGGAATCTATCTTTGGTGACTAGAAATATACCTAAGCCAAATTGAATACACGTTGTTTAAATCATCATGTCTTCTGTTCCATGACGACGAAGATTTACCTGAGACAGTTATTCCTATTTGTAGCCTGAGACGTAGTTTAGGTACTAAAGTTTCCAATAATCCAGCGTAAAGAGTGATGTGACTGCCTGTACCCGAGCAATACGGTTGGCAGCAATCGAGACAAAGGCTCGTAAAGATAGGGACCTACTTGTAACGTATCGCAGGCTTTGCTTTGCGCACCACACGTTCAAAATGTACCACCATGTTCAATTGTACGCACCTAATTGAAAACTTAGATTGAAACTCACAAACGTAAACAACACCGATATAAGTTTTTTTTATTTTGCTTGTGAAACACCATATATGGGTAATCATTACCTTAGTTTATTACATGAATAAAGCAGCATACTTTAAACATATCTACGTTTTGGTATGCCTTTACGTTCTAGGATAATATAGTCTCATACAAAATTACGTAGCTAACCACGTGGTGATTGAATTTACTGAATTTGTTATTACCCTATGTTTAATTTATTGTTTTGTTGTTTACATTTTTACTTAACATGCAGCAAAAATAATTGATTACTTATCTGTAAATTATTAATTACAAGTTTTAGATTCAACAAAAAAACATTTACTGAATCGATTCGTACTTTTATACCTACATTCTTTTTAGACTTTAGGAAGTTTATTTTTAGGGTTTATTTCTCTTTCTTTTGTCTTTCTTAATACGTTTTGTTTATTATGTTGTATTGTTGTAAATTAATATCTTTCTTTAGGAAGTAATTAGGTCTATCGATTTGTAATGAATTAATAGGTAGGTACATTTGTGTTTCGTTCCTTTTGGCAGTGCAGTATACCTAGGTACTGTATAATGTTTACAAAATTACATTTTGCGTCGCACCGTGCATTATGCAACTGTCGATGACGTCATTAATTAAGTGCATAATATTTACATTAAATTTATCAAGTGAAATTCGTTACGAACATATGCTTAATAAAATTATACATACAATACAATAATTAAACAGAGACATGATGTCTGTCATTGAGATCTTTGTCAAAGGCAAATTCTCTTGCTTCAGTCATTGTTTGAAATTCTGCATCCCATATTTCGCCATTTTTATGGTTAAAGGTACGGACCTGAAGGGTTCCAAAAGGACCCTATTAACTATTATTTAACAAAACAAAATAGTGGTGCTTTGGTGGTCGTAATTATTATTGAAAATAGGAAAAGGCTTTTGCCTAGTGCAATGCCAGAATGTTTATGGAATTAGGTATAGGTATCTAGTTTAGTTCAGTTATAAACTTAAAAATAAGTCAAATACTACAAACTAGACAATTAACTTATTCATGATCGAATTAAATCACCAAACAAGGAAAATACTATTGCTTTAATTTCACTGCAAATGACTTCGAGCAAGTGTAGTTAAGTAGGTAGGTACTATAACGGAGCAGCTTGCTGCGAGAGGTAAAATTAAAGGTTATACCTATACATGAATAAATTATTGGCGAATTATTTTTTTTAGTGGCGACGGGCTCACTCCAAGTCACACTGGACAGAGTTTCGGTACTACTAGTGAAACGTGGATGTTCTGAACTTTCAGAATATCTCTGACTACCCCCTCGGGGAATATAGTCGTGAGCATATGCTATGCCTGAATAAATTATTAAATACTTATTTCTTTTTTTATATGTTTTCTCGAGATGTAACTATTCTGAATTCGGTCTCGTACATAGGTACATTCGCATACCTGAATTATGTTGTAGTTAGGTACGTTTTAGAGGTTAGTGGTTTCATTAATTAGGTTCCTATTTTTGTTTTTAATTTGTATAATCTAACTTATCAAGCTACTTATCAAGAATAGGTAATCTAGAGTAGTAGTCAGCCCGCCATAAAAACAGCAGCGTAAGAGACAAAGCTATCTAGGTAAACAAAAGACTAGCAGTATTTTACTTCATTCTATATAAGGACCAAAAGATTTTCCGGTTCCTATTTAGCTTTCTGGCTAATTCTGATTAGCAAATATGATTTATTTATCAGAAAGATACCTATATTATCCGACATATCTTGGATGTTACTAAAGCTGTTCTAATAATAGCTTGCGCCTAGCAGGGTTATCGTTATTAACTCGGAACTAGACGCTAATTTGGAATTAAATTATAATTATGTCTTGCACCATCCTGTTTTAGGGGCTAAAGTTGTGTTATGTTTAAACCGCCGATGTGGTAGGTTTAAGTCACTAAACTACGTGCTAAATGTCAAACTTGAGGCAACAGCTGTTTTTACAGTTTTGTTGTAGGCTCGCGCAACTCTCTAACAAACAAAATTTGTATGAAACGTGCACCGCGCCATTTAATTGCTTGGAACGGTTGCACACGTTTCATACATTCTGGATAATCGGTCACGACCAGTTTTTAGTATGGAAGTTCCGACTTATAACGTAGTGTGTTACATGCTCTTTGATAACATGAAAGAACGATGAAAACGAAATGTCATTGCCAAAATAAAACAAATGAGACAGACAAATACAAAGAGATGCAGTGTGAAAGAGACGTGTTCACTTTTCATATTTGTCGGATTACATAAACTCTATGGTCTTTTAGGAGGTTGCCAGCAAAAATAGAGAACTTTCAGGTTAGTTAACTATGAACTAGTTTTCATTGGCGCAAGACAATCTTCGATAACAGTCGTTCAATCTTTAGGTAGGTGCTACTAAAGACGGGGTTACGCAATTTAACCCAGAATTTGGCGCAAGTGGACCTAAGTGTTCTAAATCTCTGTTTCTCTAATTCATAACAGCCTTAAAATTTCGTTGCTTTTTGGAAGGGAGTATAGAATTTCCTCAATGCGTAGGTACTCTTTCTTATACAATGACAACAGTTACTAATTGTTTCAGCCCAAACTCATTTGTGTGTTATGATATTGGTTGAAATCCATTCGAAATTATGTTTATTGGGCTGGTCATCATCAAACTCACACGGTATAATTGACATGGAATCCTCACAGTTCTAATAAATATCTATGTTATTATTTGATATTTCTAGGTATAATCTATTGGCTGATGCCTTTGAAGCTTAGGAGTGCGATTTTTGAATCTCATACGTTGAACTCAGCAGTTGAAAATGTATGGAGATGTGGAGACTTGCTACAGATGTCAGCACCCACAAGTTATAGCAAAGATGCCAACAGATGCCGATACCGTCGCTCTCGGAAATATGCCCCACACATAGACAACGTTCACCGTGAATACGTAACTCAACTAACAAATAAGGTTCACAATCGAATGCAAGACACACATCGCGCAAGAGAAATAATCACAGAGATTCGATAACTATACAAGGTCGAACTAAGAACGGTTGGACCACGGCCGGTCCCCAGGCTTCACACATAGCCTGGTGGAAGATCTTCCCTTTTCAATGGAGGAATATTCCCAGTAGCAGTTCCATAGAGATACACATCTTTCTACTGCTGATTTGACTTTCAAAAATCGCACTCCTGGTTTATGATTTTTGAAAGTCAAATCAGCAGTAGAAAGATGCATATCCCCATAGTAAATTTGACGTTTTCAACTGCTGAGCTCATCGAATGAGTTTCAAAAATCGCACTCCTGTAGGTCTTGACAACAGTTGAACCGATTTCCACAAAACATCGATAAAAATTTCTCGTTGCTTTAGATTGAGGGGGTGCAACGAAAGAGCCATGAAAGAAACTCGCCAGCACCCTGTAGAGGTGTAGATGAAGCAAAAAGTCAAAACAAAGTCAGAAAAAACAAAGGCCGATAAGGCACAAATTGACTGAATTTATCAAAGTTATGATGAAAATAAGTGGTTTTTAATATTATTGTCACGATAAAGCAATAGCTGGTTATTCAGTATTCACTGGTAAGATCTAGTTTATATAAGAGGGTTGACTTTGAATTTAAATGTTGTGCCCGACTTGATATAGCACATCAGAAACAAAAAAGATTTACTTACTCACTCATCATCATCATCGTCATATCAACCATTAAACGTCCACTGCTGGACATAAGCCTCCCCCAAAATGGGGGGGGGGGGGGGGATTTCCCATAATCGCCTCGCTTCGCAGGCGGCTTGGCGATCGCAGTTGGATCGAATCAATGTGTGTACTCAGAGGATGCTGCTGCCCATCCTTCAGTAGATCCCTTAGTCGCCTTTTACAACACCCACGGGAGGAAATGGGATGGTGCTATTCATAGCCGACACCACACGGCAAACTCACTACTCACTAATTCGGTTAAATTCAGCTTTGTATAAATGGAACTAACGTTGATTGATGATAATTTTAACCAACATTATCGTCAACCTGTTTTTAGAAAAAAAAAATTGTTCATACAAAATCGAACTCGGATGGAGACAGCCAGAAGCAGACTTTACCTAGATACTTATTCAGGGTGTAAAATTAAATGGGTTACATATTAAACGGGGTGTTTCAGATCATCAAACTTAACAACTTTCAAGAGCCAACAATGTAATTGCGAAAAATTTGCTGTTCCATACAAATAATTGCGTCGAATAGCCATCGTAGGTTTCTTTGGAACACTAGATTTCTTCGCAATTTCGATGTTTAGTTGGCTCAATAGTGAAAGTCGTTCAGTTTGATGGTCTTAAGCACCCCCATTGATAGGTATATAATGTACGTAGAAAAGTAAAAAAAAATGAGTTTTCATGGACATTGATTAAAAAGTAGGAAGCTAGGAGGTTTTTTTTCCAATTCCAAAACGAAATAGTAGGTATACCTAAGGATCATGAGTGTTTCAGTGGTTTCAGTTACCGTGCTGTTGTGGTAGGCCTCGTTGCGTAGCGTACGTAGCAGTTCTTATTACCCATAGTTATTTTATTACTGTATCTATGACTTGGTATTTCAAAATCTTCATATGTACCTATAATAAAAACAAGCTCAAACAAAACAACAAACTCTTATACGTCCGAACTAAAGTGAGTCCGTCTGAAGTCTAAAGTGTATGTCCGGACAGGGTCCGAACCATGGAGGACAGAAAGGAGCGAAGGTATCGCAAAGCAAAGCAATATGTCGGGAGACAAAACGGGTGCACAGGTTCCGCCCCTTTGGTTTTAACCAAATCCAGAAACAGCGCACTTAGATTGTTTTTTATTGACAAAACCCCTCTCAGCAAAACAAATGCCACGCCCACAGTGTTGTCATGAACTCGTGACATGACATGATAGGTAATGGTGACAGACTTAACCTAATTGCCTTGCAACACCTCCGCTCCGCTCCTTTCTTTCGACTTTAGAAGATCAGTTCGACTATGCGTAACCTATTGAAATAAGTATTGTAATAATCATAATTTTTTTAATTTAATTGTTTATTGGTACGGCCATAAGACATACAAGTTATCAATCGTATGACAAAATTAAAGATAAAAATTTACAATAATGACCGATAAAGTGATTGTTGAATTGTTGATACCTATTAGGTACTGCTACAGAGTGTTTACTAGAATGAATACAAAACTAAACACTTATAACTTGTAATGGACATGCCACTTATAATGGACAGTCGGTACATACAATACATGACTCGAAATTGAAGCAAGTTCCTACCTATTAAAAAAAGACACCGACTGCAAATAAAACAAATTAATGTTCTCATAGATGCGAATTTAAAAAACCCTGGTTATATTATATTGGTGGTTATTACTTACTGGTTATTGGTTATTGGAAGTGAGAGTTGGGTATGGCAGAAGAAGCATGAATCTAGAATAAATGCGGTTGAAATGCGCTCCCTCCGTAGTATGTGTGGTGTGACTTTGAATGACCGGTTACGGAATAGTGTGATTAGAGAAAGATGTGGTATGAAAGAAGATATAGTGACTAGGATTGAAAAAGGTATGTTGAGGTGGTTTGGCCATGTGGAAAGAATGAGCGAAAGTAGGTTGACGTATGAAATTTACAAGGCAAGTGTGAATGGAATGGTTAAAAGGGGTCGCCCTAGGCGCACGTATGCTGACCAAATCGGATGCGTACTGAAGAAGGGCCAAATAAAATGTACCCGGAACCGACGAGCTCGATTATTATTTTCGTACTGTTTTAGTTTAGAAGTCGGTTTAAATTTTTTGTTAAAATGTAATTTTTATTTCAATTTTTTGTGTTGGTATTAAGTAAGTATATTGAGTTGACATAAATATCCGTTGTACCTACAGGCAAGGGGAACATCAACACGAATCATTTATTTCAATCGCCGATGATATGCTATACATTTTTGAGGAGTTCCATTATATGAAGTATGTACCTCTGAAGTATGACTTACTTACTTTTACCAAACAAAAAAAGAATCATTCAAATCAATTCATAATTGGTGGAGTAATCGCGTAACTAACATACAAAAAAAACATACGGGTCGAATTGATAACCTCCTCCTTTTTCGTTGGTTAAAAAACAAAAAAAATGTTTAATACTTTAATAGGAATTTGCATTTACCTCATACCTACTTCTACTTTATACGGCCTCTTCATAACTACGTATGAGGTGTCGAAGCTCTGAAGCACACCTTCGGAAAAACTGACAAAAAGAGGTAAGCATGTATGATACTGAGTGAGTCCAGTCTCACTTGCAAGACTGGAATACAACATTGGCTATAACTATACCTTCGGGCACGCTTCATACCAAGAGGTAAAAATATCAGATTGTCCGTATGTAGTACAATACTGTTTCTTAAACTGTGCCTGAAAATGTGAGATTCAAAAATAGTGCTATTTTCTCACATCTTCAAACTCATGTATGAATGATGCATGCATATAATCTCCAGTTATTTTGAATTAGAATGTACGAGATTCAAATGTACCATTTCTGTTCGTGGCGTGACCGTAAGCAACCATTTGTCTACCAGTTTCGGCGATGGTTCTGTCCTGCTCACACTTATGAGTCAGGTTCTCCATTAGTTTAATCTTGCATTGCAATGCATTCGTCACTTTAATTTAATATTGCGAAATATTTCTCTACACAGTTAAAACTAAAAATTAAGAGGATATGTGAAAAAAATAGGATTCTTCAAAGCGTCATATATCATGAAGTACTAACAGTAGGAGTATGAATTACGGATATATGTAAATTGAACATATAATTGAAGTTTTGATTAGAGCCAAAACACGATTAAGACACATTTTCTCGATAGAAAAACAAGCCAAAGTAGCCTCCGTTTTTATTTACATACGCTTGGAACTGCTAAACGGTGAATAATAGAAACACGAGACTTGATTTTAAAAAAAGAGATTGATATTTTACAAATTTTGATTAGAGCAGAATTGAACTTACATAAATAGTACAATCACAATTAAATAAAGTTTGTTTTCCGCTTGCGTCGTTTCAGTCGCGCGCGCCGCCCCATCTCTTTCTCTCGCATCAGGCAGTAATATAAGCTATCACACGCCCATTTCGCTTCAATTATTTTTCGACATAGGCCCTTAACTAACTGCAATCGCAAAATCTCCAGTACTAAGTATAAGGAAGCCATATGGAAGCATACTAACTTGCTTGTTTGGCATGTTCTTACGTGTGAGCTATTACTTCTTGCTCGGTTTCATTTAACATACCCACCGAGTACCTACCTAACCAAATAAATACATAAGAACATAAACTCAAGACCATAATCTCTCACTGGTCGGTCAGAAGCTTTGCTTCAACTATATAGGGTACCTTTTGAAGTATGCAATTGTAAAAATAATGCTCACTTATATCATTCAACTACAGATTTTGAAAAATCTTCTTTTATTGTAAGTATAAGGTCCGCCACATACACACGGAATTTCGAATCACGATTACGATTTCGTATGGACTTTCCCCCTCTGATTCGGAATTCCGTATTAGTGTTACAGGTGATTCTGAGGTGACGGCCCGGTAGCACAGTCTGTAGTGAACCTGCCTGCTGTGCCGAGAGTCGCGAGTTCGAATCCCGTAAGAAACAAATATTTATATGATGAATATGAATATTTGTTATTTGTATCCGAGTCATGGATGTTTACTATAAGGTCTAACAAAAATAGGTGAAACTATTTTAAGGGGGTGATCAGACCATCAAACTGAACAACTATCTCTATGGGACTAATATCGAAATCGCGAAAAAAAATCAGCTGTTCCATACAAACCAACTCGACCTAATAATGTATGGGACAGCAGATTTTTTTTTCGCGATTTCGATATTGGTCCCATAGAGAAAGTTGTTCAATTTGATGGTCTGATCATCCCCTTAAAATAGTTTCAGCTATTTTTGTTAGACCTTATATATGTATTATATATCGTTGTTTAGTCATCATAATACAACTCCAGGAGTGCGATTTTTGCCCTTAGCCTTAGCTCAGCAGTTGAAAATGTCAAATTTACTATGGAGATATGCATCTTTCTACTGCTGATTTGACTTTCAAAAATCATACTTCAGGAGTGCAATTTTCGAGAGTCAAATCAGCAGTAGCAAGATGCGTATCTCCATACATTTTCAACTGCTGAGTTCAACGTATGAGATTCAAAAATCGCACTCCTGGTTCTTTAAATGTGACTAGATAATTTGTGTGACAATGTCCAAGATATTTATTATTATATTTATTATTATTATTTATATTCTTCCTTTTTCTTTATCTGTTATTATTATTATTCTTCTACAACACTGTTTAGAATTATCAGTAACAGAGTGCAAGGCCTGTGATGATGACGATGAAGTAGTAAGTACCTAATATACAATTCCCAAACAATGCAAACATTTTGCCTATTCCATCTACCTATCAGTTTATTTGCAGATTATTTTGCTTTGTTGTATTTAAAAAAAAACAGCTGAACGGAACAGCAAAGCCATTATTATTATCGACAGTGTGTGCCGCATTATCGTATCGGTAACCCACATACAAAGTTATCTGATACTGCCCATTCTGTTGTTGTTATAAAAATATGCGTTTTAAATTATAACATGGGTACCCAGTAGTTGTTATTGTTACCTATATTACATTTTGTATTACTTATTATTATTACTAACACTGGCTATTAGCACAGTAGGTAGATATGTAGTGTACCTAACCAACTAACTATTTGGTCGAACAACTAACGTTATGTCGTCGTATAGTCGAACATCAGACGCATAAATTCTTCAAAGCGTCATATATCATGAAGTACTAACAGTAGGATACGATTAAGGCCCCTAGAACACGGCGTATTTTAAACGCACAGACGACGCACTTTTACAACTTACACTTACACTTTTTACTGTATACGAGCGTCATCTGCGCGTCGTCTGGGCGTTTAAAATACGCCGTGTGCTAAGGCTCTAAGACACATTTTCCCGATAGAAAAACAAGCCAAAGTAGCCTCCGTCTTTATTTATAAACGCTTGGAACTGCTAAACGGTGAATAATAGAAACAAGAGACTTGATTTAAAAAAAAGAGATTGATATTTTACAAATTTTGATAAGAGCAGAATTGAACTTACGTAAATAGTACAATCACAATTAAAAAAAGTTTGTTTTATGCTTGCGTGGTTTCAGGCGCGCGCGCCGCCCCATCTCTTTCTCTCGCATCAGGTAGTAATATAAGCTATTACACGCGCATTTCGATTCAATTATTTTTCGACATAGGCCCTTAAGCCTTTAAACATGTACTCATGATACTGAACAACTTTGCCTGAGAAACCTATAGGTAATCGAAGTTTTGTATAAAAAGTAGATTTTTTTTGCGAATTTCCTAATGTAAACTTTCGTCATTCCCATGTTTTTAATTTATTCTAAACTCAATATTGCGCTTTTCATATTTAATTTAACATTAAAGTATTTTCATATAGAATAATCATTTTATTTCGTGTGATTGTTTTGTTATGTTATTCATAATTCATACCTAACTAGATGGTAAATATAATACCTCTTGCCACTTCCTATGTACACATTTTATCAGATAAATAATGTTCAAATCCAGAGCCAGTTCCGTCTACATAACCGTATAGTTACATAAACAACAAGAACAAGGTAATCTAACACGCAACAATTGCTAATTTGTGTGATCATTAAATTATTGTTGCAATCGCATAATTGCAACTGCAGTTTAGTTTACTTAACATTATAAAATTATACATAATGTAACTTTTACTGCGGTTTGAAACGTATCTAAGTCATAGGTCGTAGTGATAGTAAATAAGTGGAAAGTATGGCACCTATATACAATAATAATAACATTATTCGAGTTTACAATACCTACGCAAATAAATTGTTTTTTTCTATCTATCTATTTTTGGTTATTAATACGTTGCAGAGCCAGAGTTGCTGGCCAGAGTTTCAGTACTATAGTGAAACGTGGATGTTCTGAGGTTTCAGAATATCTCTGACTACCCCCTCGGTATTATAGTCGTGAGCATATGTTATGCTTTGATATCATATCAATTCAGAATAAGTATCATTTCACTAGCAGTGCCTAAACTCTTCTGGCGTGACAGGTAGTGAGCCCGTCATCACTTTGAATTCTTTTAACATAGCATAACGGAGTGAGGTTTTGGTATGCACCAAACAAACAACTACGGTGGTTTAAAAACCACCTGTGTTATATTTGTCACGTTTTTTTTTTCCAAAAAATTTCAAAGAACCTGTGTATCCTTTAGTTTCCAATAAAAAACAAAATTTTTCATCACAACACCAACCTAACTGGAAATAATAAGATACTCATAAACATATGATAATACATTACTATACAATAAAATATAGTAAGGTATGTGGCTTATAGCTATATGAGGATATTATAATAAGGATATTTATTCAAGTGCTACGCTATTTATTCTACCACCTGAATTATTGACTCAGTAAATGAATTATGTGACTTTATCATAAGAGCGAAGCACACTGCACCAAAACTATAGAAAAACATTCTATTTAATATTGTAGACAGTTAATGCATTCTATTACATCCATCAAGATATCATACATTCATACAATCACAATCACGTAGCTCATTCCCATGGAAATAGTACCTACTACAGGTCCAAATATCGTAGGAATTCATTGACTATTGGGTTTCTATTTGATTGAGATAGTAGACTGTAAGTCTAGTCTAGCTTTACGCATAGGGAAAGTGGAGAGGAAAATGAACGAGACTACAATTATCTAAATATATGCTGGTTAACAATTAAAATAGAAAATCGAATTAGAGAGATGAGGTGAGTTAAATTGAACCTTGCTCTCTTTCGAGCTGCTTTTTGTTCATGTCAACTCTTTTGCACTTTTTCTATTTGTTACTACCGGTCTACTATTATGGTTCAATCTTCTAATTATGTTGTTTTGGTCAAAGTGCATTACTATGTCACTAGTCACTAAGGCTTCCCAATAATGTCCTTCAGATGTAGCCCGGTTCATTTCCAGTTTCTACAGATTCATGTTGTTGTACATAGTCTAGTGTGCGAGGGCTCTTAGTTCACTCTGAAAAATTCCTTTCGCGGCCATTACAGTACGTTTTATTGTCGTTGTGTTATATTCTATTGTATTGTACAGAGTGCGTGCGTTCGATAAACTTTGTTTATAGCTAAATGAGCGATATAGGCGGCCGTTGAACTCTCTCGCTCTGGAATAGAACGTTTGCGATTGCGTTGATAACATGCGCATGAGTGCTAATTACCTGATCGCATTGTAGGATAAGTTAAGTCCATAATATGGAATTACGTCAGGTGTTTATTACCAAAACATACAGTATAAGTTAGTAAGTTCTAAAGTTCGCAGACCGATTGTTTAGGTTCGATTGGGGTTCAGCAAACAATGGGTACTTGTGTAAACTTTGAGGCCAACATCGATAACTAAAATATCATAATCTACCTGCGTTTATGAGGTGTAATGTAACGGAAACAGAAGCCGATCATTTTTTTGTCGGCATTTATTGTCTCAAAGGTTTATCGACCAGATTCTGCCTTGAGCGCTATCAGTCATACACATAGTAATTTAGATAGCGTTTTGGCATCGATTTCACCGTATCTCTTCTGTAATATTATGGGAGTTTATTCGTTCGGTAAAAGGTATTAACGGGTAGGTATACTAGGGATACCGAGGTAGACTAGCACTCTTTTATCTTTGGTGCCTCACGAGATTCCTAGGGTTGAGGTTTCTTTTAAAGTGTTTTTGTGGACTAAAGGCTACCACCATACCACCAGATTGACACAGAAACCAGCTGTAATTGGCCGTTTAAAAAGTTATACTGTTAGGTAGTTCTCTCAAAGTTTTTGCCCTCTCTGAAGAGGACGGAAGGATTATTACAATTGACTTCATACCTACGGATGTATCGTACGAAAAACTTTACGTATAAGTACCACAAAATACACAATTAAGTCAACATTAAATTCGTGAAGCGAATTCAACAGGAAATTAAAGAAAAACTGATTTGAATAAACATTAGGTTTCTCTACAGTAAAGCACCTTATTTTAGCTTTATAATTATTATATTTCGGTTGCTATTGCCTCATTATTATGGGTACCAACAATGTTGTGTAATATTTAGCAGGTATTACAATTACAATGGATATTTGCAATTATAATCGCGATCACTTGAGTGACTGCAAATGTCTATATTTATCGCTCTCCCAGACGCTTAGGTTATCTCTTAATGACCTAACCCTTATTATTATGTTTTGTACGTGTCGTGTGCGATATAATAAGGTAATAATGACTAGATGTTTTGTTATGCATAGTGTCGGTCGGTATCTGAATCTTTGCAAGAAGATGGCGGTCGTTTGGCATTAAAATTGCCTACAAAAAAAGTATCAGGGTACTTTTTGCCTCTAATATAAAATATCTTCAGACACTGAAGGTTAACTTCTGTATGCAGGGTGTAAATTTAAATTCGTTGTTCCTTCTTACTTTTGAGGGTGCTTCAGATCATCAAACTGAACAACTTTTACTGCAGGACCAACTTTGAAATCGATAAAAAAATCCATAGAAAACGTCGATAGCCACTTGACCAAAATGTATGAAAGAGCAGATTTTTTTTCGCGATTTTAATTTTGGTCCCCTAGTGAAAGTTGTGCAATTTGATGGTCTAAGGCCCCTAAACTAAAGAATGTAACGTATTTAAGTTTACAGTACACCTTGTATTGTCTTTGTCCAGATGGGTGAATCTGTTTTCCTCTGAATTCATGGCTCATAATACGCCAGTCGTATTTCTTGGCTGCAAGCAACACGACTGTCCAGATTTTCTGGAAGAAGATACCTGACTACGAATATGGTGGGTTCAACATCTTCTATGCAATATTTAGCTATAGCAAGCCGTGTGTACATGACCGATAGTTCGGTCATTGACCTTCTTATCAGCCACCTCCATGCGCCTGTATACTCAATCTTACTTTCAGAGTACTTCAGCTAGGAAAGTGACAAAATAATATTTACCTACTATGACTAGGTTCCTACCTAGGTTGTTGGAAAATTACTAGTGACTCAAGTACTGAGGCTATAGGTTGAAAATAATTCACCCAGCACGTCAGTTCATAAGTACTCTAGGTATTATCGTTTGACTTCGATGTGATTTTTATGTGCTTCAGCGTACATTGCTTGTATTATTTATATCGGTTCTTGCATTTCACGAATGGTGAATGGCGCTGGATAGATTAGAGCCTTTCGTATCTATTTCTTCAAGTAGTTGCTGCCTACCTAGTAATAGCTGGGTATATACCTGGGTTATTTTTTATCTATTATGCTACAATTTGGTTGGCAACACTTTCACTTTCCAAAATTATTTAACTATATCTAACTGTAAATCCTTAACTAAAATCGAACTTATGTTAAGCCAAACACCTACGTATTTTTATAAAAACTGTAAAAATAATTTTTGGGACCTCCAAGTCTGGTATCTGTTCACTAGTTTTAGATTTATTGTTATTATTAAGACTGTTTGTGTCCAAAATTGAAAAATAAAAGTAAAAAAAAATATACCCGCCGTGGTGTCCAGCTTCGAATTGCACCAACCCATTCAGGTAACATAACAACATTCGTATGAATCGACTTATTCCTTCAGGCGTCATACACATAAACTACATCATATATAAGGTCTAACAAAATTAGGTGAAACTAATTTAAGGGGATGATCAGAACATCAAACTGAACAACTGACCAATATCAAAATCGCGAAAAAAAATCTGCTGTTCCATACTAATCTACTCGAACTAAATTGTATAGGCTGTTTTTTTTTCCCGATTTCGATATTGGTCTCATAAAGTTGTTCAGTTTGATGGTCTGACCATCCCCTTAAAATAGTTTCACCTAATTTTGTTAGACCTTTAGTTTGGGCGTCCTTTGATCGTATCGGTCCCCCGTTCGATCAGACGTACGCGAGTAAAGTCGAGAGATGTCATTTGTGTTTTCTGTGTACAATTATGCACTTTAAAATATCCAGCATACCTGACTGCTTTATGATAAAGATTAGCAGTCGCCGTAGTCGAAATCGACTGGGAAGTAGGAATCCATCATCATCATCATACCTACATGATTAGCCTAGACTAGAACAAACTCATATCATTAATAAGCTTCGTCAAATATAGTCGCCGAATTACTTAACAGATACAGGGTGACTGGTAATTCGACCTATTCCTTGAAAGGGGTTATACTAGAGTTCATTTGCAACAATTTTGCCCCAGTTAACTGGGGGTCGAAAATCGCTTGTTTTCGAGTTATCTCATTTTTAAGATTTTTTTGAAAAAATCCATTTTTCCACCTAAAACTGACAATTGTGAAAAAAATACTCCACTCTCTGCACTCTGTAAGCATTTTTCTAGTAGCTGATGAATGAGCGACTACTTTAAACTAAAATACATGTGAAAAATACCCAAAACCACCGAAATAAAAGGTTATAAACCGCAAGACAACAATTTTTTATTTGGATTTTGTTTCAATCCAAAGAGGATTACTCAAAAAAAATTTATGACACTTGGAGTACAAATTGCGGAAATAACTTCCTCAGTTCCTAAGCTTTCCAAAAAGATGCAAAAGTTGTGTACTTTAGTTCAAGTTTGGAAAATAAACCTTATTAAACACGCAGATGTGAATTTTATTCAAAAAGTTATTGGTTTGGTAAAAATAAAAAAAAGAGTAAAATAATAATGTTTAGTACCTAATCATATGAAATTACAAATTTTGTTTTAAAGTTTTACATTTAAAAATCACAAGTCTTGCTCAAATTGTCTTCCTCCGTTACGTATGCAAGCACGAAGCCTGCGACGTACTTCGCTTACTGTCACTCGAGTTGAAAGCGTGTCTTTAATTTGTTGGGCAGCTGCCAAAATCCTCTCTCTTAATTCTTCTTGAGAAGAGATAGGTGTACGATACACCAATGTCTTCATATGACCCCAAATGTAGAAGTCGCATGGGGTTAGATCGGGACTCCTAGCCGGCCAAGGGATCGGGCCGCCTCGACCAATCCATCTCAGTGGATAGTTCTCATCCATCCACTGTCGCACGCCCCGGTAATAGTGGGCTGGGCAGCCATCATGTTGATACACCAAAGCTGTTCTTGTGGTAAGCGGCACATCCTCCAGCAGCGGACGTAACTCTTCTCTTAAAAAGTTTTCATAGGCGATGCCGGTTAGGCGTGCCGGCAGAAAGAATGGCCCGATTAAATTATTGTGCACGATTCCCATCCACACATTAAGTGAGAATCTGTGCTGGTGAGCTCCTTCGTTAGATTTTCTCGGATTCTGACCTTTAGGGGCCCAAAAATGCAGATTATGATAGTTTGTAATACCATCACGGTCGAAGTTCGATTCATCTGTCCACAAGATTGTTTTTAGATACTCAGGGTCTTCAATGTCTGCATTTATTAGAAATCTGCAGAAATCCATCCTTCTGACAGGATCTCCCTCCTCGATAGCTTGTACTGGCGTGTAATGGAATGGATACTGCCGTGCTGTGTGCTGAGTGAACCAGACTTTCCACTGAGACATACCAAGCTGCCTAGCCACAATTCTTGTTGAAGTAGTGCCGTCTGCTTGAAAACACTGCAAAATTTGCTCCTCTTCGATTGGATCACTAACGCTAGGTCTACCAGCGTCGGTTTGGCGACGTCGAACCGATCCCGTTTCTCGAATGCGCCGATATGTCGTACCAAACACGCTGACATCAGGTAAACGGCGGGTAGGAAAACGTCTTTGATAGTCTCTTCGAGCAGCAGCAGCGTCACCATCACAAAACCCGTAACAATACATGATATCCGCGTATTCTTCATTTTGGTAAGCAGCCATTTGAAAAGGAAGCTGTTTTAGCGCAGAATTTAAGTTAGTTAACAACGACACGTCCGAACTCCAAGATGGTTGAAACTAACTGATTACTTAATGAATTGAGCGAATGAGTAGGCCTCGATTGTGAACCTTAGTACAAACATTCCCGAATACTTACAAAAGAGAAACAATGTAAGCAATAAAATGAAAGAGACAAAAGCAAATCGGCATCTTGTAAGGTTCGCTTCTAGGAAATCCGCTACCTGCTCTGCCATTGTTAACAATTTTTTTTCAAACTCTTGTCAAAGTAGACAACATTTGCACCTTTTTGGAAAGTTTAGGAATTGAGGAAGTTATTTCCGTAATTTGTACGCCAAGTGTGATACATTTTTTTTAAGTAATCCTCTTTGGATTGAAACGAAATCCAAATAAAAAAATTTTGTCGTGCGGTTTATAACCTTTTATTTCAGTGGTTTCGGGTATTTTACACATGTATTTTAGTTTAATGTAGTCGCTCATTCATCAGCTATTAGAAAAATGCTTACTTAGTGCAGAGAGTGGAGTATTTTTTTCACAATAGTCAGTTTTAGGTGGAAAAATGGATTTTTTCAAAAAAATCTTAAAAATGAGATAACTCGAAAACAAGCGATTTTCGACCCCCAGTTAACTGAGGCAAAATTGTTGCAAATGAACTCTAGTATAACCCCTTTCAAGGAATAGGTCGAATTACCAGTCACCCTGTAGATACACGCCGTAAGTAACCTTGGGTTACTGTCAGAAGCACGCGAATATAATATTACTCTTCTGCTTTGCATAAACTTTTTACAACTATTGTGAAACTATCACAACTGTTACAACTAATGTTATTTGCCGCGTTCTTATCTGTTATACGATTATAACCGATTTTGCCTGACAGCTGAATCCTATTCTAAGTGCTCACGCTCACGGACTCTGTCTCTAGCTCTCTTGTAGGCCTCGCATGCCACCCCCGAGAAAACGACAAAAATCGAGATGTACCTCCATCTTTATTATTTTACGTATGCCAGAAAGAGCGCGCATGACGTTTTTCTCGTTTAAACGCTTTGTCGTGGGTGGCATGCTAGGTATGCTGAAAGGCTACTGGTCCACCCAGGTTTCCCAAGCATCGCGTGACTGTGGACCCCCATGAAAACAAGCAACAAATCAATCAATAGAATCGCTTGATTTTTATGTTATAAATAATATTTAATTCTATACCTATCGACTATTCTTTCCTATTCCTAGATAATCTGTCCTACTTATGTTGTATCCAGAATCCAGATATAATATACCTAGACCATTCGATGCGATACTTACAATTAAAACGAACATAGAAATGATTCTTAATCGAGCAATTGGAGCGTTCCGATATTCGACTCGAGACTTCCATTCACTGCATTATGAACGAGAAAAACGAGAAAAACGTCATGCGCGCTCTTTCTGGCCTACGTAAAATAATAAAGATGGAGGCACATCTCGATTTTTGTCGTTTTCTCGGGGGTGGCATGCCAGCTAGGCAGGAGTGCGAATTGTCAAAATTAGGTACTATGGAGATTATACATCATTCGATCATGATTTTCAACGTGACTCAAAAATCACACTCCAGAGCGTTTTTGAGCGAGCTCGAGGATTATAGATACTGTAAATACGTTTTGGCCGATAAAATTAGGTAAAATTAAAATTCGGAGCAAGCGAATAGAGCACGAGATCGCCATTGAGGCGACACCCAGACAACATTTTGTGTAACACTTGTTTGAGCTGATGGGCTCTAACCTACTTAGCATGTGCTGATGCCAGGTGCAAGCTCCGCGACGCTCTCAGTGCGCACCTCACTGCTGATCGCAGTGCACTGATTTTGTTCGCGTTGTCTGTTCTATACATAAATTATTCAATGGAGATCGCACAATAAATAATCTATGATTGCACTGCAATTAGAAGCTTCCCTGATTTTCCAGAAAGTGGAACATGTCTTGTTTTTCCCGGGGCCTCGGGCACGGGTCCCTTGGGCCCATAAGGTAAAGACGGCCCTGCAGATTCTACATAACATCCATTTATATGCCTAACACGTAAAAACGTGGACCAACTCCATGGTTTATGTAAGTAACATTACAGATGTGTTTGTTTGATCAAGTGTTAGCTTATCAAACACTGTGGTTATTGTAACCAGGTTCCTACCTTCCTTCACATTCAACGGGGTCTTTGTAATCAACCCTGAGCTGGCAGCCCGACAGAATATTAAAAACGAGCGTGTTGTAATATACCTATACTACTTACAAGCTACTTCGTAAACGAGGTTTACTTTTTTGTTGAATTTATGAATAAAAATTATTTAGTAGGTTCCTTTGTAATTATCAAACAGCAAAACCATAGCCCAGCAAGTATAACATTATTACAATTGGTAAGGTCACTACCTACCTACGCATTTTACTTAGATAGGTAGATAACTACCTTATACATGGTTTTAGGGTAAACAGTTGCATTACTTTAAAGGTTGATTGTACCCATGATACTGAACAACTTTCCCGAAGAAATCTAAAAGAAATTCGCAATTTTTTTTTCGACTTTTCTTACAAACGTTCGATTACCTTATTTAATTGCATTTAGGTAGTATGGAAAGTTCGAATTTCCTAAGCATAGGTTTCCTAGGGAAAGTTGTTCAGTAGGTATCATAGGCCTCACAACACCCCTTAAAGTAATGCAACTGTTTACCCTAACACCCTGTATAAGGTAGGCATCTGTAGGTGCATATTGGTTGGATAATTTTTATTATAAAATAAGGTAGGTACCTACATACTTAAGTAGGCAAGTACTAGGTTCGGTAGGTACTACTAACTACCTAACAATAACAAAGGCGTAAACACATAAAAACAAAGGTCATGAGCTAATGTACCTACCTATGTGCATACATAAACTATTGTTAACAGAAAGTTGAGAAAAATTGCCAGTACTGTCCTGCAAAGGCAGTTGTAGTTGGTTGTAGCCATGCTATGTTATCTTAGTACAAACTAAGTTGAACGCTGATTTTCCATAGACAGCTTCCGCCATCTATAGGTTATGTTTCGAAGCAATATGTGTTGAACTAGGGTTCACATCGGAGTAACAGCGCTGCGCTGTAGTAGTGAGAGATTTCGCCCATATCATTTACTGTCTTGTTGGTCTAGCGGTCTAGGCAACCAGCTTACGATCCGGGTAGCTAAGGTTCGATCCTCGTGTCGGCCGATCGTCTTTTTAAATTTATTTCGTAATGTGGCTCCCCCTAGTGCTAATAAGCGGCAACGCAATTAGGACTTCCTAAAATTCAAGGCGAGCTACCTATCTATATCCAATATACATATTAATCTATGGTTGTAGCAAGGCTCATCCTTAGCATATTGAACTAAACCATAGCGTTATGCATAATTTGACTAAACCAACGGGTAGTAGGTACAGTATTTATTCTATGCTAAAGCAAACATATACATACCTATTTACCTACTAAGTAAATGTACGTTTTAGAAAAGAAGATTGAAAACTGTTGGAAAAACTAACATTCGTTACGTTACGTTTTCCCTGAAACTTTGGTTGAAATAGTACATAAATATCAATCATTCTTTAAAACTTAATACGAGGAACGGAACGTAATACGAAAAAGTACTGCCATATGTACGACTACAAAAATGTATACACATTTCAAAAAAGTCGTCTTTTCATTTAATTATAGACATTGTGTCGTCTAATAACAAGAAATATGTTTCTGTGAAAAATGTGTACTGTGCAACATTTAAAACTAACAATACATCGAATCAAGATTTATCAATGATGAAAATTTGTACCATATGATTAAGTAAATTTTATAATATGGCAGCACTAATATTGCACCGATCCGAAGATAGGTACAGTTTATCATACGTTCTATATCCAGTTCTGTTTCTCTCACAAGAGTAATAAAGAAAGAATAATTTGGCATCTCTCTCTGCGTCAGCGAGAGAAAGAGAAAGAATGCTTATTGTATCTAATCATTTTCATTACCTACTACAAATGTCTTTGTATTAATTATTCTGAGAAATGTCTTGTCTAGCAAGCCACCCTTGAGAAAACGACAAAAATCGAGACATGTTTCTGTCTTTGTTTCTTTACGTATGTGAAAGCGAGCGCGCATGACGGTTTTCTCGTTTGGTTGCTTTGTCGTGCGTGGCATAGGTGGCATGCTATTTTTTAGTGACAGTAGACGTTGACGTTTAGAAATTGAAGATTTTTAATGTAACGTTAAACCAACAACGAACGAATATATTCTTAGAAAAATTAGCAGATTTTACTTGCTTATTTTCAAATAATTTAATTTACAAAATAAAGAAAATTTAAATCTACTTATGATGCTTTTTCTGTATCATCGCGACAAACTTTTCATTTAAAATCTGTAATATGTAATTAATGGAAAACGGAGCGTTATAATACCAAAATAAAATAATTCAAATCGGAAACCTTGGTGGTGCCTACGACGACGACAAATAGAATTAAATAACTTTATCAATTCAAGGTCAAAATGACTTGTATTATAATCAGTTAGTCAGTTGGTTTGGCCCCCAACCTGCCCGGCGGTTGCTTTCCAGATACCTAGTGCTTTTAAAATAGTACTGTATTCAATAACACTATGGCTTCAGCTATGTTGAAACTTATTAAATCTGAAGTAAGTCTAATTTTTGTCATATTTTTATTTAAACTAAATTTAAGTATAAAGCATATATATATATATGCCCAACGATAACCTCTTAAGACATATTATATATTAAATAGGCAATGTTAGTTCAAGTAAAATAGTTCCTGGTACCATCTCGATACCTTTATTTTTATTTGTATGTTTGTGAATATCTGAACAAAGTGTACATCATTCAAGGAATTTGGTAGTCAAAGCTGCCTACATAATTCATAGCTGGCTCGGAAAGATTTGTGTTGCGCAGTAGAACGTTTTGTCTCATCATTTCAACATATTGTCTATCAATAATTTCACTATGCTAATGTTATGCTTTTGCGCCACATTCCTTCCAAAACCCTAACGTATGTGCATTATAGTTAGATTTAGGCAAGAGCAGGCACATATCCAGACTTTTGTTTTGGGGGAGGGGGAGGACATTTAATTTTCGGGGGCGTTATCCAATTTCGCCCCCAGTCGTCGGTCTCTAGATAGTGGGCTCGGTGGCGAAATTGGATAACGCAGTTCCCCGGTTTGGAAGAGTGCGGGTTCAAGTCCCGCCCGAGACAAATTTTTCAATCTTAAATTTGATTTGAAATAGCACAACATGACTGTAACATGTTTAAAATCAATAATTTTCGAAATTTACAATGTTTATTTTAAATTGTAATGTAACCTGGTCACTGTCACTGGCAAAGACTGCTGTTCATTTATACTCTTGTTTTCATTAATTGGGATTGATGAACCACTGAACATTTTACATTAACTAAGATTGAACCAGAATGGCACTGGCTTTAAGGTTGACTGATAAAAAGATAGAGAGTTGGTCAGTGAAGAGAATCAGAGAAGATTGGAGAGAAAACATACAATACGCTCACGCCTTGGTCCCATGGATGTAGGCAGAGATCACGCACCGCCACATGGTACGACTTTGACATCCTTCTTAAGCCTCATTGACATTAATACATCTTTGCATGCACTTCCGTCGATTGAGTGTGCTATGCACTTGTCCTTTTCGGAAATGATAATTAATTGTCAAAATTATACTGTATTTAATTTTTATTAATTTGTTGTACAGTCTCACATCCTACTAAGAAATAATTACAGCAGCACAGCACCAACCACAAAACTTTACATCGATGGACAGTATGTGGAATCTAAGACCAACAAATGGATCGATCTCACAAACCCTGCTACAAACGAAGTTATCGGCAGGTATGTAGTTTCTAGTTGGTATATTTTATAGCATTACAATACTTGAACATTTCTTTATTCATCATTGTCATCATTATCTTGCCTGTCTCCCATTATTTGACGACCCGGTTGGTGTAATGGTTACCACGCCGGACTGCCAAACCAGGGTCCTGGGTTCGAATCCCAGTTCGGTCATGGATGTTAATATGTTTGTGCCGTTGTTGTATGGTTTCCATTATAAACAGCCTAGATAGTGCTTGTTTGGGGATCATTACAATGTATGTGCCTGTGAGCATTATTTAGGGTCAGCGCAATATGTCATCCTCTTCTATTCCTCTCTCTTAGCCGTCGTTTCAACAGTCACTCACATTTCTTTATTGCAATATAAGCATGCTTGTTTATTTGTGAGGTAAAAGATTTCTGTAAATACAATAATAATCATCATCATTATCCTATAAAAGTCCCACTGCAGGGCGCAGACCTACCCTCACGGAGGGTGTATGTAATACAATAATATAAAATTTAAATACAATAACTGCCATACTAAATACACCGCAGTCAGTAGACCGTTTTTGTGATTTGAGAAAAACATGCTTCAAGATTTGCCATTTCCACGACTTCTACACTAATAGGGGGTTTTAATTCTTATAGATCTCATCGTGATGGCTCAAAATAAGTGATTATAAACGCTTTGAATTTGTAGTACTGTATGTAAAACACGATTATCTTTTTCTATCAAGTTGATTTTATGTCCTAATGTTTGACTTGTCAACATTGTGAAGTGATAAGAATAATTTAAGCATGCATTGAAATAAGAACTGAAAAACATAAAATTTATATCCTCTCTCTTACAGAGCAGTATAGAATCGTATAGAATTACGACAGATTGCATAAACATACTTTATTGTAATAACAAACGAAAACATGACAAAAAACATTACGAAATAATTCAAAAATTTATGTAATAACATTCTTCTGTATCTTCTTATTTAATTAACCTACAGTTATGTTGTCAGATAAGGATAAATCTGTTGAAAAAGTTTGATAAGAACTGATAGCTTCATATCTCACTATTTTGCCTTTGTTATCTTGTAAGATTTACATAACTAGGTATCCTGTTTGATAAGATTTTGTATCCAAGGGGGGCAAAAATAGGCTAGCTACCCAGCTAGCCTTAAATTACTATTGATTATAATCATCATCATATCGTGTGAGACGTTTCCCCGGTGGAATCGAAGAACTTCACAGGCTAACCCCGGCAGCGGAAGACTGGCTGATACACCTCGATCTCGAAATCAGCCCCCCCCCCCCCTCCCCCCTCCCCCTCGGATCCGAGCAGGAAGATAAAAATGCCATACGATATGATGATGATGATGATCATCATATCGTATGGCGGTTTTATTAGTGCGGCAGTTATTGCATTTAGATCTGCAGGCTTAAGACTTGATTTTTTCATTAATATTTTACCTCAATAATAATAATTTGACATTATGAAAATTGGTACATGCATACATACATAAACTCATAAGTTCACGTACTTCGACTAAGACATATTTAAGCATATGTAATGTAATGTAGCAATAGCAAGGTACAGTTTTGTAATAGCAAGATTTGCTGACGATCATGATTCATAATTTCATAGGGATTCAATTAGGAATGACGAGTCAAGATTATACTACTTTTCTTCCATGTATAGTATAAGTGCAAATAGCCGATAACATACAAGGCAACAAAAGGAAAAGGTGTTTCATAGTGGTTTTGTGGGCTGTGGGTTAGAGGAAACTATCATTTATTTGCTAGGAACTACAGTCGTCATCATTAACCTATATTAAATGTACGTCCCACTGCAGGGCACTGGGTAGTAACAGATACTCTTATACTGTGGCACAGGCCTACCCTGAATGAGAGTGCATGGGCGTTAGTCCACCACGCGTACGAAATGCGGCTTGGTAGACTTCACATACGCATCAAAAGTTCTTCAGCATATGCTGGTTTCCTCACGGAACTACAGTGATAATTTATTAATACGAAATAAAATTTGGTTACAGGGTGCCGGAAACAACGCAAGATGAATTAAAAACAGCTTTAGAGGCAGCTAAGAAAGCGTACAAGTCATGGGGCCAATCCACCATTATGACTCGCCAGCAACTCATGTTCAAGTAAGTTATTCAAATGATACAATAATTCAATTAACCTTTTGACCTGTGCAATCGTTTTTATATGATAATCCGTTCGGACATGTCCCTGATGGATAAAATTAGAACATTTAAAGTAACATTGGTGACTCGGATATATGGAATTATAATTTAAGGTATGTTTTTGAAGGTTCTTTGAGATTGCCGTCTAGTAAGGTCATGGAAAATATACGTCAAACACCATGGAAAGTTCTTATCAGTTCTAAATGTGGTTAAAAAAGATGATGATTTCTCTAAGCTAATTTCGATTACCGTGACTCTTGTTTAGCGCAGGATCCAGTGCCTTTTAGAATATGCAGTGCATTTTATTATAACTTCTTTCAATTCATTACAATCTTTACCGTATTTAGTTATGTTATGACCAAACATGTTAGAACTGGAAAATTAAGAAAAAAGCGAAAAAGGAAAAGTGAACAAGTTTCGTCAACAATATTTTTTAAATGGTACTGGATCCAGTCACAATCTAAACCGGTTGTTCTAAAAGCAAATACAGTGTAATATTTTTCAAATGCAAGAGTAATGTCCTCACCGGACGGACTAACAGTAGCGTTAGACTATAGATTGGATACCATTCTAAATTATGTATCTCTATTATTTCAGATTCGCGCGTTTGTTGCGAGAGAACTCTAGCAAATTGGCGGCTAAAATCACAGAGGAGCAAGGCAAGACTATCGCAGATGCGGAGGGTGACGTTCTTAGAGGAATCCGTAAGTAAAAAATAGCATAGCATAAACATATGTTCACGACTATATTCCCCGAGGACGTCACAGATATTCTGAAACTTCAGAACATCCACGTTTCACTAGTAAAAAATGATGAATTATAATAAGCAACATCTCTTGCCTCTGCATAATACCAAAATCTAAAAAATAAAATCTTAAACCCAAGACAAATTGTACATTTTTGATGATTGACTGAAAAAGTATTGATAAGCTTTAAAACAATATGCCACTGTCGAAAGTTTTAAATGATAAGAAGACACAGATAAGTATTAATTAAAAATGATAAGAATGGCAACTAAGTTTTTAGAGTCCCACTACTGCAGGGCAAGTGTCTCCACTTAGGAATAAATGTGTACGAGATTGGGCCATATCCCACCACGCGGAGTTCCCTCAGGGAATAAATACAGGGCTTCCCAAGGCCATGCCACATGAAAGGAAAGTAAGTACCTTAAATATTGTATACATATAGGAAATTTTACTGAAAGAAGACTTCATTTTGATTTTAAAAAGAATTCGAACTGCATTCAAAGATTTTTAACTAATCGCCTGCCTGAACCGGAAATGGATCCCGCCGAGTGAAAAAAACACATACTGTATTTTATGATTAAGGTCGAAAGGGTTAATAATAAGAATAATTTTTTCTTAAATAACATATCGTTGAAATAAAAGGAACACCAAAAAATTTTACATTTTATTAAAAGTTTTGTTGAGGAAAATGAGCACCTACCTAATTGACTTTTCTCTGACTTTTCCTCGCTTCCATCAATTATTATTAAATAAAAGTTAAAATTTTATGGTCTTCCTTTTATTTAGGATGATATGTTATGAGACAAAATAATCCTTATGATGGTTATTATAAAACACAATGTTTGCGATGAAACAAGGGAAATAATAAAAATAGTATTTAGTTGAATACTGATTTACTTGATTTATAAAATCTTTGAAAAATCGTTACAATTTAGCTATCGGCATGGAGGCGGAAATGCTAGTGTTGGTGTTGCCACCTTACAATTTAAACGTAGGCTAAGTGTCGTAGACATACAGTATGTATTTTTTTCACATTTGGCTGGTTCGATTCCCGGTTCAGGCAGGCGATTATTTATAAATATTTGAATATTTTAAAATCAAAATGAAGTCTTCTTTCAGTAAAATTTCCTATATTAAATATTTAAGGTTCTTTCCTTCCGTGTAGCATAGCCGTGAGACGCCCTGTATAGTCCTGAAAATAAAAAACATTAATACATATTCATAATTATAATAATATAATTTAATTTATAAAAAAGAACAATAATCCATGTGTTCGTAACAATAATGTTGTCTTAAAAACTATGTTGTGCAAATTAATGTCATGTCATGCGAACATTTGCAGAGTCGGTGGAGCACTGTTGCAGCATTACCACGCTGCAGCTGGGCGATTCCATCCAGAACATCGCTAAGGACATGGACACGCACAGCTATAAGACGCCTTTGGGCGTTGTTTCTGGTATGCTATATTTATTTTACGAAGGCGTTTAAATGTAAATAAACTAGAAACCTTTTTGAAAGTTGATTTCTTGTTTATAAATTTTTTAAGTCCAAGGGATTTTGTGATGTTGTGTTATATTTTCAGCTAAATCACTTACTTGTCTTCGTTGAGAAAAATAGCCCGATTCCGACCATACATAATATTAAGAAAGGCCATGTTTTCTTAATATGCCGACGACCCGGTTGGTGTAATGGTTACCACGCCGGATTGCCGAACCAGGGTCCTGGGTTCGAATCCCGGTTCGGTCATGGATGTTTATATGTTTGTGCCGTTGTTGTATGGTTTTCATAATAAACAGCCTATAGTGCTTGTTTGGGATCATTACAATGTATGTGCTTGTTTTTTTAAGGAAACATAAAACTGAACAGTTATGTCTATGGTATTAACATCTAAATCGCGAAAAGAAAAATTGCTGTTCCAGACAAAAATTGTTTAGTTTGATGTTCTGATCCATTTCCTTAAAAAAATGAGAAACCATATATATGTATCGCAGGATTATTGTTAAAGCCGTAAAGTATTTCGGCATTTCGATTGTTATTCAAATTTTAGTAATAAAAAATTTTAATAAAAATTTAAAACCGCCTTCAGAAAAACTAAAAAGTTAAATTAATAATATTGCAGGCGATGACTTTTTTGATTCGCGACAGCGCTTGAATTCGTTTTTTGGCTTGGCTTGACACTGAATTCAATAAAACAAATTAATGTTCTTATGATGCGAACGAAAAAGTCGTCGGATGCAATATTATTTTTTAACTTTTTAGTTTTTTTTTTAAGTTTTGTTAAAATTTTGTTTATTTCACCATTTTCAGTGGTGTATTCATTAGTTCGACTCGGATATCAGTTATAAGGGGTACATTGATTTGAAGCGAATTTTTCAATCGCCGATGATTTGCAACTTTTGATGAATTCTATTGTGTAGCTCCGGGATGCCATCATCAGATCCTGGTTTCCTTATCATTGTACCTCCCTTGAGATATCTCCAACAAAAAAAGAATCATCAAAATCGGTTCATAAACAACGAATTTATCCGCGAACACATATAAAAAAAATATACTGTCGAATTAAGAAACCTCCTCCTTTTTTGAAATCGGTTAAAAATAGTACTTCGCTAAAAATGCCCGTTCATCTTACAGGCGTAGCCGCATTCAACTTCCCCGTAATGATTCCCCTCTGGATGTTCCCGCCCGCGCTGGTCACCGGCAACACTTGCATCATCAAACCTTCGGAGCAGGACCCCGGCGCGACGCTGATGATGATGGAACTGCTTGAAGAGGCCGGCGCTCCCCCCGGCGTTGTCAATGTGAGAGTGCACTTTATTGTAAAGAGATAGAGTCCATGTCGACACTTGCATCATCAAGCCCTCGGAGCAGCATCCCAGCGCGACGCTGATGATGATGGAGCTCCCGCAGAAGGCTGGCGCTCCCCCCGTCGTTGTCAATGTGAGAGTGTACCTTATTGTAAAGAGATAGGGTCCACGTTGACACTTGCATCGTCAAGCCCTCGGAGCAGGACCCCGGCGCGATGCTGATGGTGATGAAGATGACATGGAAGATTTTTGGAGGACATGGATAGTACGCAATGGTGTCGTCCTTTCTCTCTCACACGCACTTACTCAGTATTTCACGTGCTTTACCTCTTCTTGTCAGTGCGAGTCCCTTTGTATAAAATATCCAGGGTGTATGTAGATTTGACAGTAGATTTCAAACATTATTGATTTTTAAACATGTTACAGATTGAAAATTTCGTTCTCTGGGTAGTGGGCTCGGTGGCGAAATTGAATAACGCAGTTCCCCGATATGGAAGAGTGCGGGTTCAAGTACCGCCCGAGACAAATTTTTCAATCTTTAATTTGATTTGACAGTAGATGTTTTTTTATTTTTTCGACGTTGTTTCCTATCAGTTTGGTGGTTTAACCGCCCCTTTAAATATTACTAAGGTGTCTAGTTATACCATGTAAAACCCAATCAAAACATTTAATAAGATTTATTCTCGATGCCATAATGTGTGTTTTCCCTTTGCAGGTAGTGCACGGCACCCACGACGTGGTAAACTTCCTGTGCGACGAGCCGGACATCAAGGCAGTTTCGTTCGTCGGCGGCGACGCGGCCGGCAAACACATCTACCAGAGGGCATCCGCCGCTGGTAACATGCACTTTCATACATAAACTCTCTCTCTATTTCTTTACTCTCTCTTTCGGGGTGGTCAGCAATTTAGCTACAATTATCCTGAGCTGAAACTGATCGACCAAAATCAAAAATTTTTTTATTCAAAATAATATCACATAGATAGCTTTTCGACGTCATTTTTTGTCTCTACCACCTCGTTGGAAGGTGTTCCGTTGAGAGAAGATACGGCCAGAAAATCTGCAACACACATGTTTTAAACAAAACAAAATATACAAAGTACAATTAAAATACAATATTGCATTACATAGAGTAACATTGTCAAGACCAGACATTTTGGTCATTCAAATAGTCATCGAGTTTAGCCGGATCAGAAATGATATTATTCGCTCCAAAACCAAGTAACAGAGTCCCGGGCAAAACGAAATCGGCGTCGAAGCAGACCTAAAAGAAGCTCTGTACCTATGTAGAACTAGATTATACTAATATTCTATTCTGTGCTTTCTTCTTCTTCTTCGGGTTCCTCTCCATTACTGGAGGTTGGCAGTCAGCTCTGCATATCCCTGTCTATCTCTCGTCAAACGAAACAGCTCTTCGACGCTGGCCATGCCTGTCCACTCTTTAAGGTTCGCGAGCCATGACATTCGTGGCCTACCGACGCTTCTTGTGCCCTCCACTTTGCCCATTATTATAATAAGCGTCTGGAGCAGTTGGTATCGCTCATTCCTCAAAATATGACCAAGGTAGGCGACTTTCCTCCTTTTAACGGTTTGCAACAGCTCCCGAGACTTCCTGACTAGTCGTAGAACCTCCACATTGGTGACTCGTTGAACCCAACTAATTCGCAGCATTCTTCGGTAGAACCACATTTCTATAGCCTCTAGTTTCTGGCGAGTAGCTTCCTTAATGGTCCATGCCTCGCAACCGTATAGAACTATTGGCCAGATGTAACACTTGAGCATTCTTACTCGGAGTCGTATATCCAGTTTTCGATTAGTTGCTTTCAGTCGACAAAAACACAAAATAGCCCTTTTATTTAGTTCTTACTGCACCCACGTGTGAGATGGTCTTAGATAGAAACCACACAGCAGTTTTAATCATAGCTACGTAGTTGTAATAAAATATAATAAATGTAAAATTTCAGGTAAACGCGTCCAATCAAACATGGGCGCCAAGAACCACGGTGTGATAATGCCGGACGCGAACAAGGAGCACACCCTCAACCAGCTCGCCGGAGCCGCCTTCGGAGCCGCGGGACAGCGCTGCATGGCGCTTAGCACCGCCGTGTTCGTCGGTATGTAACGCACTAGCGTCTATCTCAATTATTATAAAACTGTAACAGAAGTGAATGAGTGAATGAAATATACTTTATGTATTTTTGTGAAGTGTTTCTGTACATTGAAGATATTAACAAAAAAAGTTACGATATGGTTTTAAGCTGTCCCTGATTCCATATATCCAATTTTTGGATTTTTTGTCCATTTGTTTGTTTGTTTGTTCGAGCATCAAGCAAAAGCTACTGAACCGATTTTGATAAAACTTTTTTTGTTTGATAGCTCATGATCCGACTTAAAATCTGGTATATATTTTGTGGGGACGAAGTCGCGGGTTAACTCTAGTACTATTATAAAACTTTCAATTAAAAAAAAAGAAGTTTGTTTGTTTGTTTGTTTGAACGAGCATCATGCGAAAACTACTGAACCGATTTTGATGAAACTTTTTTGTTTGATAGCTTATAATCTGACTTAAAATCTGGTAGATAATTTGTGCGGACGAAGTCGCGGGTTAATGCTAGTTGAATATATTTTTTTCTAATGGCCAGCTATTTTGTGTTGATTTTTAGTTTTCCAAGGAGTTTACAGTTCTTGCGAGTAAAGCCTTGATGGAACAACTGCGAAAAGAGTGCAGTACTTTTAATAACTCGGAAAATACTGCATACTTTGGAAAAGTAATGGCTAAAATCTGTAAATGAATGAGTGTCTGTGATGTCGTTAGTTATCTATCTATCTAAATATGTTTTTATGCATTTTAGCCTTGGACGAATAAACCACTTTAGGTCTAGCTTAGTAAGTACGTTCAACGCAAAATAATAAGTTAGAACAAATGCTATGCACTAGCATTCAGTCAGTTCATCAGAGTGAGAAAGTAAATAAAATGAAATCTCATCTGAACAAAGTGTGTTAATATAGTTCACATTTATAAACATGGACACAGAATAAATACTAGTACTACCTGTACAGATGGATCACTTCGAAAACAGATTTAAATAAATAACGACTCTTTCTTCACAGCAATAAGGTGTAAAGTTATTCGCGCCCGTCCTATCGTACTCGCGAATAACCTACCAACTGTCACAACGGCGCGCTTGCAAACGAAAATGAACCGAATCATTAGGCATGAAAGCTTCCTTTACAAAGTCTCCCTCTTTTATTCTTTCACGTGCTGGCAGCGTGACATCGCTAGGGTTTTCAAGTCTCGCATTGACTACTCACAAAATGGCGGCAAGTCTAATGAGATTTGACCAAAAAGTTTAAACGGTAGTTATAGATTATGGAGGATTATGGCGGATTATGGCCTTTTTGGCCAAGCTGTACCTTATTTTAATCTTTTTGGTGACCTCCGAGGGGTGAATGGCAACCTATTGCCTTTGACCCCTCGCTGGGGGCCGGCTGTCAAACGTACCTGAGCTGTGGAGTGAGACAAGCCTGACATGGACTAAGACCAAAATTAGTCAAACAATAATAACTTTTACTGATTTGTGGTTTTTAGTTACGAAGAGTATGCACTTTAATTCCTTACGTTCTGACAGGTGAAGCCAAGGAATGGATCCCGGACCTTGTGCAGCGCGCTCAAGCGTTGAAAGTAAACGCGGGACACGTGCCCGGAACTGACGTCGGTCCCGTCATCTCTCCCGCTGCCAAGGACAGGATCCTGAGGCTTGTTGAGTCTGGTACGTTACTAGTAAGCTAAGAAATGACTATCTCGGCCTAGCCTAAAACCAGACCTATAATTTATTCCGTACTTTTCTTAATATATTATGAAAAAGAAAGAAAGAAAAATAATTTATTTGGATCAACAACAATTGCACCGATTCTCTGAAAATATTATTAATTATTACTGATCGATCATAGTTATTACAACTGACGTATGTACTGATTTTACATTATTATACTCATAACTTAGGAGTCTATTTAGGTTAATTTCTCTACGACGTAGACTCTGCATGTTGATTAATGACGTGTACATATTGATTAATTCTCATTATCATCATCAACCTATATATTATGTACACGGCAGGGCACAAGCTTTCCTTCACGGATGGTTTATGAGCGTAAGTCCACCACGTGACCAATGCGGATTGATGGACTTCACATATGCATCAGAATTTCTTCTGTTTGGGAGCAGTCTGTATTTATGTTAGAAAAACTCATTGGTACATGGCGTGTCATCCATGCGGATTCGAACCCGGACAATCATGTTTGAATGTGGTGGTGAAGAGGTATGCTCTTTGCAACTCAAAACTAACACGCTCTATCATCTAGTTACATAGAAATAATACTAAATAACGCATTTTTCAAACAGGAGTCAAACAAGGAGCTAAGCTCGCTCTCGACGGCCGAGGCGTCAAAGTGGCTGGCTTCGAAAAGGGCAACTTTGTGGGCCCCACTATCATCACCGACGTCAACCCTAGCATGGAATGCTACAAGGAAGAAATATTCGGCCCCGTGCTAGTCTGCCTCTTCGTCGATACCGTCGACCAAGCTATTCAAATGATTAACTCAAACCCTTACGGTAATGGAACTGCTATTTTCACAACAAACGGCGCAACTGCAAGGAAATTCGCTTCGGAAATCGATGTTGGACAAGTAGGCGTCAACGTACCGATCCCAGTGCCACTATCAATGTTCTCGTTCACTGGAACTCGCGGCAGTTTCTTGGGAACTAATCACTTCTGCGGTAAACAGGGCATTGACTTCTACACAGAATTGAAAACTGTTGTGTCGTTCTGGAGACAGAGTGATGTGTCACACGCTAAAGCCGCTGTATCTATGCCCACGCAGCAGTAGTTAAGAACAAATATATTTACGACATCTTATGTAAGTGTAAGTCTAATGGCATTTATTTTTGTATCCGTATATATTTATTTAAGCTTTATCAAGTCTTCCATTTATATGTAAGTATTGATCGTGAATTATATTATTGTTGACTATTTACTAAAGTCTGAAGGTATCACTTGTTTTGTTTCGCACTGTTATTTTTCTATTTGAATAAATCTTTATATTTTTATTATCTTTGTTTCTATAGTACAAAAACGTTCATGTCCCGGGGAGGTATTATTACATGTAAGAAAGGACTATTTCTTTTAGAGATGCTATTGTTAATGATGACAATAACGATCGTAAAATGGTTCATTATACAACACTTGAAAAGGACAAAGGTGCATTCTTATAAAAAGAAAGGAAAAAACTATCTATGCACAAAGGTTTTGTCTCATAAAGTAAGTACTATTGCAGTTCTTTGAACTTCAATGTAAGTGTGGAAATTAGTAAGAAACAGTCACATATTCTAGATTTAATAGTCTTTTTACCGTTCAGTGGCGTACACATCACAATATTTGATTTCTTAATACTTAAATCTTTGATCAACAATCAATCGTGCAACTCCAACTTACTAAAAAAGCATAAAAGCTATTTTTATTATACTAATCGAAATAAACCGTGGATAGGACTATTATTTAAATAAATTTAAGATTAAACCGATTAAGGTTTGCAGTAGGAAGGTTTTTAGTTTGTAAAAAATATTGTAATTTTTTTCTTTGTAAAATAAATTAAAAAAATAAAGATAGTTGTAACCAATTGATAAGATGTCGGTAAAATGATAAGAATGTTAAACTTTAACTAAGTAGAACCTGTCAATTCAGGTAACAGCGAATACCGCGCAGAATATCTCTGTATTCCCTGCGAAACCGAAGCCTTTCATCAATGATACAGGTATTGTACTTGTGTTCATACTGTATATGCTTTTCATAACATCACTGATATAAACCCTATCACTATGCACGTTGCACCAAAACATAAGAAAGTTGGCCCGTTTGTTTTCGTACGTTTTAGAAGCATGAGACTTCTATCTTGACATATAATTAATCAAAGGCGGCGCGTAATCATCTGTTAAATCTAATTCAAAGAGTCCTTTATTAACCATTCCTATGCGTCAGAGCCGCGCAAAATGTACCCGTGGACTGCGGGAGTGAGCGTTTGCGCTTGTCGAGTCTCAGAAATAGTTCAAATTCTCTAAAAAAATGTGAGGAACACACAAAACCTATCAGAGAAAATCTTGTCTATGATAGATTATTTCATTCATTTTTTTTATTTAACACTTTATTTTACACAAGGAAATATACAAGAAAACAACATAATAGACGATTACAAAGGGCGAGCTTATCTCTAAAGAGATTTCTTCCAGCAAACCCGAGACAGAGAGAGAGCATTGAAAGTGAGGCAGGCATAGTGTGCACATTTAACTAATAAAACAGTAGGTATTTAAGACTAATAAATATATATAGATACCGGTATATGTATACTTACATACATACATACAAATATATACGGTATGATAAATAAATGAATATATACTAGTATATTGAAGAGAGAGATCTTTGACTTGTTTTTTAAATGAAGCAATTGTTTGACAGTCTCTTATATTAAATGGGAGAGAGTTCCACAGCCGGACTGCATGGACAGTGAAGGAATAGGAATAGAAGTCAGTAGAGTGGGATGAAAAGAAAACAAAAAACCACCTTAAATCTTTATCATAAGATTTAAATAAACGTTAAAGGTGACCTAGGTAATCTTGTCTCAAATCTAAGACAACGCAGATAGAAGGGGTAGCGCAGATCTGAGACTTAGCATACGAAGGGTTAAAGGTGTATGTTTTGGTTTGGTGTACAATAAAGTATAATTGAATTGAATTGATATTATGATGTAAACAACTAACAAACAATAATATTGATTTTCATAATGAAATCGAAAACATGTTCTCATAGTATTAAAATAATAATCGACATTATTAAAAGAATCAGATTTTAAGACATAATTTTGTATTTATTTGAGGTTAGCTTTGTTAGACAATTTTACAGATATACGCGTTGTTACTTGATGCATTTTCGATGCGTTATTATTGGTTGGTTTCGATTTTGAGCTTTATGTGCTTTGGCATAAGAATCGAAATCCTTCTGCGCAAGTTTCGTGTTAGTTTGTTGACAGCTTGACGCGCATACGCTTCATTCTAACCATCTGCATTTGAACATAGTTTACAAACAAGTTCCGTCGTGAGGTCACCCCAACCGACGTTTCGTTGAATTAAATCATTCGCGTTACGAATTTCGAAGGGATCTAACGTAACTAGCGAAAGGAAATGCACTGTAATGTTATGTAAATAAAGACTAATTGTTTAAGACTCGCACGGTATGTCAGCTCGAATGACATCATAAACACGAGTGTGAAACGGGCATCCTGCGTCTCCTCTTACTTCGATTGTGATTTTCACGAAACTAACACGCGAAATGTGCACTTTTGTGAAGTTATTTGTGTGTATAGCATTTTTGAATGGTTTTTTCTGTTTAACGCCACAATGTAGAAATGAAAGGGGGGAGCCTGTGGATTGGTAAGTAAATGTTTTATATTGTTTCGTAGAATTTGGTTTACTTGGATCCTTTGTTATCCTTTGTCTAGTTTCTAAGCCTACGATTTATTTAACAATTTAATTGCAAGTTATTTTGCGTTTAAAGTTTTACTAGGCACATTTAACAATTTTAATGACTTTACTTATAAGTTAACAAAGGATAGTTGTATGTTATGAGTCATTAAACTTAACTATTGGTATTTATTTAATTACGCACTATGTATTTCTATAACTTTGTCTAGAACAATTAAATGTTTCACTTAACTCTCTTTTGTTACAACATAACACCACTAACGTATTATAATAACTTTGGTGGTAACTATTCTGGTTCTGTTATTATGTAAATTAATACACGATGTTAAATACGTTACATATTTTAGGGGGTTCTTCAGACCATAAAGCTGGGTCTACTGCGCCAAAATTCTAACAAAACATGTTAGATAAACATTTTACTTGTCTAATCATTGGAGTTGAATATGTAACGCATTGAAATTTACACCCTGTATAATACAGGGTGAAATTGAAATCATTAGCATCCTTTTAATTTAAGAGTCTACCTATCAAACTGAACAACTTTTACTATGGGAGCAAATCAGCAAACCGATCGGAGCACGAAAAAATTCAGCTGTTACATTTGAGTTGAGTAAGCATTGCAGTTTAGTATGGAACAGCAGACTTTTTTTGTGCTCCGATCGGTTGGCTCCCATAGTAAAAGTAGTTCAGTTTGATGGGTAGACTTAGTTTAAAAGGATGCTAATGATATCAATTTCACCCTGTATGTAAATGGTGAATCGACCAAAATGCACGGAGCAGCAGATTTTTTTTTACGATTTCAATTTTGGTCCTATAGTGAATGTTGTCCAGTTTGATGGTCTGAATACCCTTAAATATGTAACGCATTTAATTTCACAAACTGTGTACATTTATATTCTAAACTAGCTTTTGCTAGAATGGTTTCTATAGGCAAAAACTATAATAATTAATTATGTAGAAAGCAATGAGTATGGTTCGCCCCTCAAGCTCTCGACAGTCATGTCGAATTTGTTAAATCCCACTTACCCAGATCTAAGCTCTTTTTAAGAGTTTCTACTTGGTACCGACCACATGACTCTGTTTGAAGGTTCTACATGTACAAGCTGCCCAGAGAGAAGAACCACCTGAACCCGCTGGTGCGTCGCGGAGTCGCGTACATGCACCTCACGCCGTCCAAGCTTCGCGGCGGATGGATCATGTCCGACATGGCAATAAGTGACCCCAGGTCTATGTTGGGCAAGACTCTGTCTCCTATGTATCAGGTATATGATGACTTTAATATAATAGCATGCTTATCTATACTATTATAAAACTGTAACAGGAAGTTTGTCTGTACATTGAAGATATTAACAAAAAAAAAAGTTACGATATGGTTTTTAGGTGTCCCTGATTCCATTTCACCAATTTTTGGATTTTTTGTCTGTCTGTTTGTTTTGGTGTTTGTTTGTGTGTTTGTTTGTTTGAACGAGTATCACGCAAAAACTACTGAACCGATTTTGATGAAACTTTTTTGTTTGATAGCTTATTAACTGACTTAAAATCTGGTATATAATTTGTGCGGACAAAGTCGCGGGTTAACGCTCGTACTATTATAAAACTGTAACAGGAAGTTTGTCTGAACATTCAAGATATTAACAAAAAAAAAGTTACGATATGGTTTTTAGGCGTCCCTGATTCCATTTCACCAATTTTTGGATTTTTTGTCTGTCTGTTTATTTGTGTGTTTGTTTGTGTGTTTGTTTGGGTGTTCGTTTGTTTGAACGAGTATCACGCAAAAACTACTGAACCGATTTTGATGAACCTTTTTTTTTTATAGCTTATGATCTGACTTAAAATCTGGTATATAATTTGTGCGGACGAAATCGCGGGTTAACGCTCGTGATTTATAATTCGGAGCGCGCTCCATACAAACGAAGTCTGGTGATATTTTCAATACTAACCAATTAAAGTCAATGAAAATTTTCAGAAACAATTTAGAAACTAATCTATATGTTTGTATGAAGTCAGATTTTCGTTAAAATGTAGTTTTAAAGATTTTCATACAAATTAAATTAATCCTAGCTGTATATTATAACGAAAATCTGACTTCATACAAACATAGAGATTAGTTTTTAGATTGTTTCTGAAAAAATTTCTTGAGAATATCACCAGACTTCGTTTGTATGCAGCGCGCATTTGCGCTCTCGGAATAAACTTCTCTTAAGGCTGCACCGAGCCCATAGTGCTGCCCCCAATCGTATTTTTTTATTTCTTAACAATTAAACAATATTTCCAAAAAACAAGAATGTCACATTGTGGTCATTACTGATTTTCAATTTATCGGGTCACTGCAGATTTGTTTTTATAATGTTTGTAGTTATTATCTTTAAAACCGCCAAAAGTGGCCACTATTAGCGGGTTTAACGATAATTGCTACAAGCATAAAACACTATAATCCGTGATGTTTCGTTAAATTGAAAGCCTACAATGTGACATTCTTGTTTTTTGGAAATGTTGTTAGAAATAAAAAAAATACGATTGAGGGCAGCGGTAGGTAATTATATTTCGTGTACGAAAATTACTTTACACGTCTAAACTTTCGCGTTTATAATATTTGTGGGACCTGCATTAACTATTGACTAATGTGTCTAAGACTTCAGCAGTTGTGCATTTTTAGTCATTACATTTGCAATCGACAATTTAGCACAAGGGCAACATGTTTATCTAAGAGTTGTTTAAATATAACTTATTAAATTATAAACTTCAACTTTTTCCTTATTTCCGATAACATTCATTGTTATTTTTGTACCCAATACTTGGTTCTCAAATTCGATATTTATGATTGTTCATGCTTTCAGCAAAAAAATATAATATCAGTGGTGTACAATGATCAACCACCAGCCATGGAGAATCAGCCTGATATTTTGCAGTCTGTTGCAGATATGTACTCAAAAAGTAAAAGAGGTAACTGTCGTAATCAAATTATTAAAATTTATGATGATGACATTTCATTTCATTTATTCAGCCTTAAATTGCATGTATTTACAGAGTAGTGGTATATATTATATAGAATGGTTCCAATGCAATTTTATCCAAGAGGTGTAGCTTAAGAATAACTTATCAAATATCAATATTGAATTATAAAGTCAACTACAAAATAAAAAACAGTAAAAATACAATGATGTCAATGAATTAATTGATACAATTTTTAATGTCCATAAAATTAATTTAGAACTTACTACGTAATTGGACACATTGTTATGCGGGCACTACATTCTCGCCGAGAACAGCCGAGAACGAGAGTGTGGATGCCCTTCATTGTTCTCGTAGCGTCATAAGCTGTAGTAATTTTCCTTGAAAGTTCTCGGCGAGAAGTTCTCGCGAGAGTGAAGTCCCTGCTTTACAAGCATACGTACATCTTCTTTTATAGCGTGACCAAGTGACTCATAAATTACGTCGTAAAAGAGTAATTTTTGACTGATCGGTACAAGATGTTTATTAACAGTAAAAAAACACGAGGAATGATTCATAAGAGTTATATTGACAATGATTACTCATGAATTCATTTCATATGAGATTTGTTTAATTAATTACTTTCATTCAAAAATACTCATGTATTCATTTAACATGAGATTTGTTTGATTATAGATCCATTACTTTCATTCAAACAGTCTCGATACGCATTCAGGGACTGAAATGCTCAAACTTAATTATTGCATACATTACGTATTCGTATTGTGATACGAATACCGTAATGTGTGCAATAATTAAGTTTCATGTTTTAAAATCTAATTTACCACTGAGCCATTACTAACCATATAAAATAATGAAACCATACATTGCAGGTCAAATGAAGCAGGCAAACGTGAGGAAGTACAAGAAGTTCAAGCTAGGTGACAAATACTACGACGACTACGACCTGGCGGAGATGTGCAAGATGCACTCTAAGTTCATGAAGACGAGGGTGGAGAGTGGGCATACAAAGGGCGTCATCTTGGGCGATAAGTTCACTTCGCTATGGCTAGTGCATTCCGTGCCTAGGTTCCCGCCTGTGCCCGATAGTAAGTGTACAGCATAATCTCAGAAAATAATTTTTACCGTTCCGAAACTTTCAGGGGTGTTTCAGATCATCAACCTGAATAACTTTTACTATGGGAGCAAACCTAAAATCGCAGGAAACTGCAATGCCTACTTGACTCAAATGTATGATACGGCAGATTTTTTTACGAATTCACGTTTGCTTCCATAGTAAGAATTGTCCAGGTTGATGATCTGAACCACCTCTGATAATTTCGGAACCGTGCAAAAATCATCAGGTATAAAATCAAGAATTTCGATCACAATTCATGACTTTCAATGGTCAAATATACACGTCGCAAGGGGTACATAGACACGAAGCAATTGCTTCAATCGCCTATGATTTGCTGTCATCTTTTGAGGAGTTTTCATTCGATATTCACCAAATTAAAATGGGGCCAACATGGTGGTAACTCTTTAAGAACAAAAAACGATGTATCCAAATTGGTAAAGAAATGCCGAAGTTATAGTAGAATAATAACAAGGCGGAGAACCTCCTCCTATTGTTGAAGTCTTTTAGACTTTAGTCCCAGTTCTACTTTTCGATCTAACCCTTCTCTGCTTAACTTAAAGTGCACTTTCCAGTGAACGGACTGAACGTATCATCCTACAGCTACCCGTCGACCGGCATGAAGTATGGCCAGTCGTTCCTCTGCGTGTCGGTGCAGACCTCCACCGTGAACCAGATAGCGAACCAGCTCAAATACAACGAGCCCCTCTTCGTGTACAGTCACATACCGCAAGAGTTCGAGAACGAGCTACCGAGTCTCGTCGAGGTGGTGCATAACAAGACTATTGATGCTTCACCTTGGTGAGATTTTATTGGCTATGTGTGAAGTGGATGGTGGGAACTGTCAAATCTCCCTGTGGATTAAATGTGATCCGTTTCCAGATAAAGCTGTGTCAAAGAAGATAATATCTCCATCTGTGGGAAGAAGGCCCCCAAAAAATTTTTGCGTATAGTTGGCGTACATTTATGGAACTCATGTCGATTTGTTTCTCATAATCTCTATATTATAGCGGTAATATTAGTTATACATCATCTCAACGGAGTGTCGCGTAATCGCAGTTGGCGCACATCTTGTCGTGGTAAAATATGTTGGTTTTTTATTTTTATTTTCGTATGAACATCTAAGACGTTCTTATACCCGCATTGCTTTACATGTGCCGTTTAAACAGGGAAAAAGAATCTTATCAAAAAGTCAAAACATTGGTGAATTTTTTATATTGATTTCATAATTCCGTTTGAATATTAACCTAATCTATTGAGCGATTACTATAATAAATTAAATTATGTTTTTAGAGTGTAATACCATCAATAAACGTTACCGTTTGTGGGCTTGAAATAAATGGACTCCTTTTATAGATTTATCTATTAAAAAACAAATAGTTTTCACTCTGTCTGCCTAACGTAGGCGTAATAGGGCCATGACTATCTATTGGATTGGAAACCGAATATCATCCAATCCATCTGCCTCCGTGGTCTAATGATTAAGAGCATTGGCTCTCGACACGGAGGTCGCGGGTTCGATTCCCACGGGGGGCACCTAGTGAAATGTCACTTTGTGCGTTTTTCCCCAGTTGGTTAGGACATTGCAGGCTGAATCACCAGATTGTCCGAAAAGAAAAATGATTCCGTGCTTCGGATGGCACGTTAAGCCGTTGGTCCCGGCTACTATCTCTGGTAGTAGTAGTCGTTACATAAAAACCACATCAGAGGCCGAAAGGCGTTCTGAAAAAACTCTGACACCAGGGCTCTGCCCACACGATAAGAAGATCCAATCCATGATATCCACTAATATTTTAATGAGAAAGTCTCCGTTGTTATGTTTTCAATTCTAAACCGCTGAACCGATTTTGATAAAATTTCGATTATAGATAGCTTGAACCCTGAGGTAGGATATAGGTATAAAAATTCTACGCAGACTAAGTCGCGGGTAACTAGTTCTAAAATTAAACAAACACTGATTAGATTCGTCAACAATTTATGCAGTAGAAAAAATGTTTTTATCTATCTACCTAAGCGTTTTCAAACAACTTGTATATTTAATAACAAATATATTATCTCATACGATGTGTCATAATAAAACATTACAGCATAGTAGCAGTAATTTAGAATTGGTGATCATAACATCTCCCTATACAAAACTAGATGTGAGAGGACAACTAGCATAACAATAATGATATCACAAGTAGATTAAAATAAAACAATAACATCTTTGTGACCTGTACTATAACAAGATTCTCTTGTTGTATTTATCATACCTTCGTATTAGGCGATGCAGTGTATTTATTCATTTTTTGTATTTGAAAATAGAGCTCCATTTAAATGTATTATTTAGAATGACATGTCATCGACTCGAGAAGAATGTAGACGTATCCCTGGCCGAACGACCTTGACCCTTTCAGAGCCGCCTCATCTCTACTAAACTACAAAAGCTGTAACAGAAGTGTGTCTGTACATTGAAGATATTAACAAAAAAAAGTTACGATATTATTATGGTTTTTAGGTGTCCCTGATTCCATATCACCAATTTTTTGTCTGTCTGTTTGTTTGTGTGTTTGTTTGTTTGAACGAGTATCACGCAAAAACGACTGAACCGATTTTGATGAAACTTTTTTTGTTTGATAGCTTATGATCTGACTTAAAATCTGGTATACAATTTGTGCGGACGAAGTCGCGGACGCTCGTCTCTACTAAACAACATCATTTTAGTAGCTATACCTATTTTCGACTGACTTGTCCTTTATTATGTCACTGCCTGTGGTGCCTTCTAATCAAAGGAAATCAAATTTTTATTATCGGGTATAGGCCCACCAAACATTCCCACCTCTGTAACTTCTGTGTAAGCCAGGATCAACAGCGGCGACCATTCGAGATGACTCTAATCTTTCTTGGAACCCGCAATGAATTAATCAAAGAAGATAGGAGGAGTAGGAAAAAGAAATATCCGACTTCCCTCCATTGCAAACTGGAGACAGGAAATAATAAGAAAGAATAACAAGAATAACTATTTTGTATCAACAAGTTTTGAAGCGGCACCATACTTGGAGTGCGATTTTTGAAACTCATTCGCTGAGCTGAGCAGTTGAAAATTTCAAAATTACTATGGAGATATGAATCATTATACTGCTGATTTGACTTTCAAAAATCATACTCCAGGAGTGCGATTTTTGGAAGTCAAATCAGCAGTAGAAAGATGCATATCTCCGTTGTAATTTTGACATTTTCAACTGCTGAGTTCAAAGTATGAGTTTCAAAAATCGCACCCCTGAGCCGCGCCTGTGCCATGCCTTGGCTATGCCTTCGCCTTAGGCCTTTTCTGTATAATTTGCGCCTAAGAAGATACAGATAAAGAGAGACCAAAATACCACATCACGCGGACCCTATTTAGATTTCCACTTAATTCAAATTATTAATTAAGTTTTTTTCATAATTTACTCTAAAAACGATCTTACCTTTTCAGGTACCACATAGAGAGCTTCGAAACACTGGTAGGTCGTAAGTTCCTGTCGTTCGCGAAGAGCGCGATGTTCAACGACGACCTGTACAGCGGGCTGGTAGCCGAGGTCCTGCAGTCCGATCTGCTGGTCGAATCCTGGACTAATGGCCCTGGCACCTTGGACTCCGAATGCGGGAGAAACTTTCAGTAAGTGCTGAATTATTATTATACAGATGTTAGGGTAAAACGTTGCATTATTTTAGGGGTGATCGTATCGTACCCATGAAACTGAACACCTCTCTCTAAGAAACCGATAGGAAATCACAAAAAAAAAGATTGTACTTTCCACACTAAATGCAATCAGCTGATCGAACGTTTGTATGTTTGTATCAAAAGGCGAATGTTTATTTGCGACTTTCCCTTATATTCCTTTGGGAAAGTTGTTCAGTATTATGAGTACAATCACCTATTGAAGTAATACAACTGTCTATCCTTACAGCCTGTATAGGGTCTTTTTTCATATTCTAATAATTTTTATATACCCTAACATCATGTATAAAGTCTTTTAAGGGGATTATCAGACCGTGAAATTGAACATCTTTTTCTATGGGACCAACATACAATTCTTAAAGATTAAAGAAATTTTACTTTGTATACAACTTGTAACCAAAACGGTAACAAACAGCAATACAAAAATTTTGTCTCTTTGAAATATGAATATTTTAACACAACATGGAAATGCAGCGACCTTATTAGTAAAAAGTGATTTCTTCCATACAGGTATAGTTCTACTATAGAATCGAGTGTGATTGCTTGAGTAAATATATATCATATTTCTGAGGTCGTGTGTTTCGATCGATACTTTCATCTAAGTCGATAATCATCAAAAATATTTCACGACTTTTAATAAATTTCAGTAAAAAGTGGTTGGTTTGAAACCCAGAGTGGGTTTCACTAGTTTTGTGAAATTTTTTTTCGACGCCTTGGCCTCTGTAATTATGACCTTTCTAATATTTCACCTATTTTAATTGCAGAGTTCGCAACATAGAACGTCTCAAGTTCCCCATAGCGAAAATGTCCTTTACTTCCCATCACGACCATTCCAAATGGGCGGTGGCTGTGGCCCACAAAATGCACAATAGCCAGGACACCAAGGTGGCTGACTACTGGGTGTGCGTTGGTGACATCAATAGAGCGGTCAGTACCGTACATACATACATAAACTCACGACCATAAGCCCTTTCGGGGTTGTCAGAAACTATGCTACAACTACCAGCTGTCTTTTTAGAGTTGAGACACATTTGCCGACGATAACCGACGGCGGCCCATACAGAAAGGGTATTTAGTATGGGAAGCCATCCACCGCTTCCCATACTAAATAACATTAAGTTATACATGTACATAATATCGTTAAGTCTGGAATTGTAACAAGGCTCACTTTTAGCTTCGATCAAAGTAAAATGAATGGATGGGTCAAAGCGTATTTAGATGAAGCTCAGAAAGCTGGCGAAGGCTTGCACTTGGTCTGTCATCTCGTTACGTTGTTATTAAAAGTATGTAGGTACCTAGACCAGATCAGGGGCGTCATTAAAAAATGCCCGGGTAAAAGTAGCTGAAATCGACAGGAATGTATGGACCTAGAGGAAGCAAGAGATGTTTAAAAGGATGCCAATGATATCACCCTGTATAATATGAAAAAAATAAAATAGAAAAGGCCGCGTATGCAACAAAATAAAGTAAAAGGTGTTTTATGTTTTCACAGTTGCCACAAGAATCAAGGGGCGGTGGCACAGTATGCACTTCGGGACCTATTCTATGGGGAAACTTCGCGCATCTCATAGAATCCGTGCAAACGTGTAACTAGCGATTAATATTTTCTTCGTGTTCTCATAGACTTTTATGTGTAAATATTCATATGTAAGTTAGTTTAAGAAATCTCGAGTTAAGACTTTATAGTGTTTAATATAATAAATATCAGCAGTCATGGAATAGGAATTACTGTGTTGTGTACAGTCAGTACCTAGGTATGCAATATTTGGATGAAGGAGTACAGTAAAGAATTCATTGTTATTGAAATCGGAGCTAACGTTTTTGATAACAATTAATCATACAAGGTGTTACAAAAATACAAATAAACATTTAAGGGGGTGGTTAAGACCATCAAACTGAACAACTTTCACTATGGGACCAATATCGAAATCGCGAAAAAAAATCTGATGTTCCATCATCATCATCATCATTATATCAGCCGATAGACGTCCACTGCTGGACATAGACCTCCCCAAAATGGGGAGATTTGCCATAATCGCCATGATGCGATGCGTTTCCGATGTTCTATACTAAATGCTAAATGTATGGGACAAAAGATTTTTTTTTGCGATTTCGATATTGGTCCCATAGTGAAAGTTGTTCAGTTTGACGGTGTCAACAACCCCCCTAAAAGTTTTAATTGTTTATTTTTACTTTTGTATACAGGATACAAGGCGCGTTAAATGCGTTACATAATTCAGGGGGTGGTTGAGACCATCAAACTGAACAAGTTTTGCTATGGGGTTAACATTGAAATCGAGAAAAAATAATCTGTTGTACACATTTTGCTCAAGTAGCTATTGATATTGTCAATGAAACAGCTGATTGTTTTTCGCGATTAAAGTAGGTAACGCATTTAAGTTGACACCTTGTATACATAAATACCCGGAATGTTCTCATTTCTAAGTAGCTGATTTAAAAAATATATATATTCGTCCTATATTCGTCCCACTGCAGGGCACAGGCCTGCCCTAAGAGAGGGTAATGGGTGTTAGTCCACCACGCGTGCCCAAAGCCGGTTGGTGGACTTCACAAAACCCTCTAACAGCCCGTAAATCAACGTCACAAATTAGAAATAGAAATGGAAATATAATTTATTTGCTTTGAAAACAGGTATACAAAAGGTGGTAAAATAAACATTTCTATTTCAATTGTATAGTTTTAGTACAATACAAGAGTGTTTGTAGAATGTGATCTGTGATCATAGGATATTTGTAGGTAAATGTAGGATATTTTGTAGACTAGACATGCATTGTTAGTAGAAATTTGAACAAAACATTGATGGAATTTCAATAACATTCAAATATTTTGTTTCTCTTTGCCGTTTCGACAAATGCCAATATTTTTGTAAACAATTACTCTTCAATTCAACTGAAAAATTCATGCATACCTACATTTTCCGTTTTATCAATAATGCCCTAGTATTTTACTTCACGTATTAGTTTTTTTATTTCATAGTTTCATACTTTGATTTTCTAATAATGTCTTCAACTCCTATTCTAATTTTAATTATACTTATTTTATTATAAGTAAAAATAAATTATGTACCAAATGAGAAGTGTGGGTTATGATTTTTTAATAAATGAATGACAAGTTCTTTACAGTATTTGTATTGTTGTTTGTCTTTACCTCTCTTCACAAATACAATTTTAATCGAGGTATATTCGTACTATATTGTTATACATATTTGGTTTCATAAGATTATTTTTATGCGTGCTATAAAAGTGTAATTCGTTTAGTATTCCTTTAGCCATTCAGTTATGAAGAACGATGCTTTATTTTTATTTTATCGTTAGTTTTGTGCATGTTTGCAATAGTTTTGATAAATTGTCAAAATTTGATTACCTTATCCATTGTAAGGATAATGATGCCATTCCTATCCATTGGTAAGTTGGTGAAATGATATGATTTTGTAGGATTATTTTGTTAACGCCTGGTAATTTAACTTAACATTAATTCAGGTGGTACCTATACAAGCCGCTTGACGACTTTTTTCCGAACATTTGGCAAGCTCCAGGTCTCAATTTCACTTACCTAACACCGGAGAGCGAAGGACGATGGGAGCCTGCTCAGAAGCAGATCATGGCTGGTTCCATGTTTGTTCACACCTTAAAGCCTTTGTATATGGTGGGACTATCAACCTGATTAGTATTTATTTTGACACATTAAGAAATAAGTATTACAATAAGGCGTGACGTACAGTTATTAAAAGCATTCTTTTTGAAGTAATATAAAAATTTGTAATCGTTACAGAATTTTAGATTACAAATTTAAAAAATGCCCAACGCCAAAACAAACATTTAAAAAGTGAAAAATAATTCGGTCATTTTTGATGTAAGCTAAATATATCTTTTACTTTTAACTTTCTTTACCTACTATATTTTAGGTCAATTAATGCGTAGGGGAGTAGGGGACCGCTTTGAAATGACCATTGATTTTTTTATTCGACAATTACTTGCGGTTCCCGACACATTAATTGACCTAAAATATCCTAAAGAGAGTAAGCAAAACATAAATTTGTTTACATGAAAACTAATAGGTGACCGAATTTGTTTTTGGCGTTGAGGTTTATTAAATTTGTTATTTAACGTTATTTCGTAATTTTAAAGTTACTTCAAAACTACTGAACCTTCATGAAACAAAGCTAAGAACACGGTCGCAAAAATGAGCTTTCTATTAAAAAAAAACGCATCGAAATCGGTCCACCCGTTTGGGAGCTACGATGCCACAGACAGACAGACCGACAGTCCGACAGACAGGCGGACCGACATCAAACTTATAACATCTCTCTTTTTGCGTCGGGGTTTAAAAATTAATAAACCTAATTTCTCAAAGATTGAGATTACATTTCTACCAGTACCCCCCGCGCGGCAATAAGTATATGAGTTCTTAGACCTAACCTAACCCTCGCGGTGTTCGTCATCAATGACGTAGAACGACTTATACACGAGACTGTTTTTCATGATTTTTAACATACTCAGTATTGAGTATTGAGTATGATTTTTAACATCATGATACCTCAACCCCACAAAAAGTGACAGAATATTTTGTTAGTAGTAAAATGGTTTAAGGTGGTTGCAGAGGGGTCAATTTTATCCAAAACTTCGACGCACAATACGCGTAGACGGTTTTAATATAAAAAACTTTGTATATATTATGGAAAAATAGTTTAGAAAATCTAGACGCCGTGTCACAAATAACATTTGCAATTTATAAAATAATTACGAAGATATAAAGCTTTGAAATTTTTCATACAAAATTTTAAAAGCTTTATATCTTCGTAATTAAATTGCAAATGTTATTTGTGACGCGGCAACTAGATTTTCTAAACTATTTTTCCATATATAAAATATTACTTTTATTCATTCCGTCTACGCGTATTGTGCGTCAAACTTTTGTATGGACGGAAACCACCTTAAGGGCGAGTTGCGTTCCAAGATGGACGAACCTGAAGGACAAAAGGGTAACGTAAAATTGAAAAATCAATAAACGGTTTTTGGTAGGTATCGTTCATTGGTTAGCACTTAGCATATTTATTTATTTATCACAAAAAAAAAGGACAATATTATTACACCTTTTACTTGGAACCGAGCATGCGTTTAGACTTATCTAGGTGTTATCTTATCACGTTGCTCTAAAACGTTGGTGTATTAAAATAAATGCTGTGACCTATTATTTCAGCCGGTAATGAAAAACAGAGTCGCATACGCTATATACGAAGAGAGCAGCTTATCTTCCGCACAGGGTATCTTGATGGCGGACGAGAAGGGGGGCGTCTGGATCACTCACACCCTGCCTGGCTTCCCCGATTTCACTAGTTCGTGTACATATCTTTTTATTCTTAAAACTAAAATCCCTTTTTACGCTACGCAACCGATCGCATTCAATTTAAAGTAGATACCCAGATACTTACATTGGGTCTATATTAGAATCCATAGTTGAAATTGAAAACCCTATCTATCTATCTATAACGTCACGCCTCTTTCCCAGTGGGGTAGGCAGAGACCAGGGCGCGCCACTTACTACGATCCTTACATACTTAGATAAGGTCAATATTATTGGTGCAATGTCGGATAGCAGCGAAAAGGGCGCGAAAACAATTAGCCAATCGTGGCAAGGAATTTCAGGCCCGCGAAGGCACATCCTGATTGGTTAATTTATAATTTTGCGCGCTATTAAAATTTGTCAAATGCGCAAACATAAGCTGGCCGCGCGACGTTATACATTACTCTACCCACGTGCGGTCAGCTTATTTTGGCTTTGCGTAGCTTTATGTGTCGCCGTGTGTACATCTAATACCTAATCCTGGTAGGTAATCGTCCTACTAAGGTTATCCTACTAAGGCAGAACAATTTTAACGTTTAATTAAGCTTATTTTTTACCCTCTTTAAACCTAACAAGCATTTCTACAAACTATCTTTTAATTTTAGTTACCTAATTATAGAACATTTTTGTAGGGCATACACTTAAATTCCCTGAATCAGAAAAAGTCCACGGACACCTCATGATGTGCCTGACCGTTGATTTGACTGCCATCAACAAAATCGCCGCTGCTATCAAACTCGCATCTCCCAAGTTCACTACTTTGCACATACCGAGTAGTATGACAGATAAGCTACCTAAATGGGCCACTTTGCAGGGACCCGTCGACTCGTTTAGCCCGTAAGTATAATAAAGTTCCCCTTCATTATCTTTGGCTGTGTTGCTGAGGGCAAAAGGGCATCACAACCCAAAAAATACTGGCTGAATCACGAGTAACATTTCTGAAAAAGTTAGATTGTTGTGTTGTCTTTGTATTATTTTTTTCTTGTGGATATTCAGAGTCGTCTATTGAGTGTGAACTTAGTCTATGTAGGGTCGAAAATTTTGACATATCATGAGTTCCAAGTCACCATGAATAATGTATGGGACTCGTCAAAACAAAGCAAGCGAGCCCAAACTAGAGTGGTTTACAAATAGGCATTGAAGAGTTCCACTATTCAGCTCATGACTCCAATTGACTCCATCATCAGATCAGCTCGATGGTGCAAAATTATTGTATTGTCATTAGAACTACATACACCAGCTAAGTTTCAAATCGACACATTAATTAGAAGTATGTAAAAATCGATTTCCTTACGTTAGTTACATACAGGTGAAGCTAATATAAGCGTGTTAAAAAGCGTCCCTGAATCTCAATCTTTTTTAATACGTTTGTCCGTTTTGATTTAGTCCTTTCCATTGTCACTGTTCCTAATGACTAATGAGTCATTCTAATGATGATCAAATAAAACTCATAATCATTCGTACCAATGGCTCTTCGATTAGGTAATGAAAACATTTTAAGGAAACCTGCACACGTTGAAGTTCATACGTTTTCGTGGCCAAATGCCATTTGTACACCTTCATAATGTACCTGCAGCGGATCAACGTATAGAGGCTGATGATGATTGGTACGGATGATCGCGGTCCACCCAACTGAATAACTTTCTATACGGGACCATCATTGAAATCGCGAAAAAAATCTGCATTTCCATAGATTTGGGTCGAGTAGGATTGACAGTTGATTTTTTTTCGCAATTTTGATGTTGGTTCCATAGAGATAGTTGTTTAGTTTGATGATCTCATCATCCGATTGAAAAACCGTCAGCATATTAAAAAGACTCACTCGGTGAAGCTACTTAAAAGGTGAAGGAAAACATCGTGAGGAAACCTGCATACGCTGAAGAAGGAATTCTGTTGTGTATGTGAAGTCTACCAATCAGCATTGGGTACGCGTGGTGGACCAATGCCCATACACCCTCCCTTACGGTAGGCCTGTGCCCTGCAGTGGGACGTTTATAGGCTGATGATGATGAGATTGAAAACAACCATGTATATATACTGTAATCCTACCTATATGTTTCAGGTCTAAACCTATTTTAAATTTTGAAGTATCCAAAATGTCATCGTTAAAAGTTTTAGCGGTGGTCAGGCAGCCCGGACAGACGTACTGCCTCTACCGAAGCTTTGCTAGGCAGAGATTGATAGTGCTCGACGTGTACGGACGCACCGGGAACAAGTTCTTGGCGTCGGCTTGTGGAGATAATTACAGGTTCCAATTTTTTGAAACTAAACTTAACTCACCTGCGGATCCTTACAGTCCGTTGTTAAACGTATCTAAATTAATTCCAGTGTAAGAAACATCGACATGATATCCCTGAAGTACCCCGACTACGTTTACTATGTGCGCAAACAAATGGATCTCTCTCGATTCGCAGTCAGCACCGCAGCATCCTGGCAGAAACAAGGTTTTGTATTTACTTCTGATTGTTTGCTGCTTTGTATTACAGTGCTCAAGTATGATACGGCAAGTAGCTTAATCAAAAAAATCTGGGATTATCCCACCACTTTAAGAGAGAGACGACCTGGTGAAAGCGGCGTGAGAGGCGGATTTTGAATTACTCTCGTAGTTACGTTTTTTTAATAATCTTTATTTAAAGAGCGTAGTCAATAAGTGACTACAAGTAATACGCTCTGTAAGTAATATAATTATTGTAGATCTACAATCTACCACTAACGCCCCCTTTTATCAGTTTGTATAGTGATTTTGCCAGATCCGACAGAGAATATGGTATACGTCTTCAACGACATTCAGTGCAATTTTTGGTGATGGAACTTTGCCCATCAAAAATGCAAATTTATTTAATGGGATGTGTCTGGAACGCAATCTCACCGCCGTGATTATATCCTGTCTACTCATAGAGCAATCATTCATCCAAGAGCTGTTCATTGGTTCAGTTAGCTAGAACTACACTGCCCTGCAAAACTAAGTATCACACTTTTAAAATCGCAATAACCTTTTAAGTACACAAAATATACTTTCGAAATAAAAAGGACTCCAAAAAGAGTTTAATTTACAAAGAATAGTAACAAAGGAAGCTGATAACATTGGCTTTAAAACGTTTTTATTTTAAATCTCTAATTTCTATAGTTCAGATAAAAAATGAAATATTAAAAGTGTAGTACTTAGTTTTGCAGGTCATTGTAGAAAGAACTTTTTGAGATAATAAGAGAAAATATAATTCGCTATTTTGAAAAGGCGACTTAACATTTGTTGTTCAGTACTTGATTCCGTGTTCACTGTTCACTTGATTCCATGGTTGGTCCATGGTTTCTTTATTTCCTTGATACCTTATCTGCATCGCACCATAGCGTAAATTGAAAAAATGTTATTTCCTTTTAGGTGCTGGTCGAAACCAACACTGGGTGTGTACCTCCAACCTTGATAAAGAAGACTACAGTACCAAGGGAGGAGTCCTGGTTTGCGTTGATAACTACCAGATCTGGTTGGCTTTCCGCAACATGATTGTTAAAGAACCTGAGTGCTATTAACCAGACGAGAGTGACCATATAACAGAGAACCTTGATACGTCAAGGAATTTAATGTTTTTGTAAAACACCCGTTATTTATGTTTGTAAATACGTTATTATTTTAGCTTCAAACCTATTTAAATTATGTAACTGCTGAAGATATGACAGTGAAATGCGCTATAAAGATATTACAAATTCCATTTGTAATATCTAAAAATAGGTACCGGGTTAATATCTAGGTACCTACTTATTTAAAACAAACAACAGGTTGTTGACATTTCTGGTAAAATATTTTATATGTAAACTATTGTAAACCTGTAACAGAAAGTGTGTCTGTACATTGAAGATGTTAACAAAAAAAGTTACGATAGTGGTTTTTTAATTTATGAATTTTTTGTCTGTCTGTTTGTTTGTGTGTTTGTTTGTTTGATCGAGCATCACGCAAAAACTACTGAACCGATTTTGATGAAACTTTTTTGTTTGATAGCTTATTATCTGACTTAAAATCTTGTATATAACTTGTACGGACGAAGTCGCAGGTTAACCCTAGTTTAAGATAAAGATTCTACGGGATAAGATTTCCAAAGTTACAGAACTGTTTTTTTAGCAAAATGAGTAGGCACTGAAAAGTTTCTATTGCTGTTTATCTAGTCAGTTTATCTATATCTATAGGGTCCTTCTAATATGCTGACACTTTTTTAAGGGGATGATCAGATCGTCAAACTGAACAAATTTCTCAATGGCAATAACATCGAAAACGCGAAAAAAAATCTACTGTTCCATACAAAACTGCAAACCTAAACCTACTAGATCCAAACGTATGGGACAGCTGATATTATTTTCGCGTTTTGGATGTTAGTCCCGTAGAGAAAGTTGTTCAGTTTGATGGTCTGATCATCCCCTTAAAAAAGTGTCAGCATATTAAGAAGGACCCTGTATGTGTGTCAAGGAAGTTGTAGTAAAATAAGAAATTTATGTTATTGAGAAATGTTTATTATACAACGTACAAATTATTTACATTAACGTAAAAATGATTTTCCGTTTCGTAGATTTTATCACGATGGGATAATCTTTGAATATTTACTTACAGAATTATAGACTGAACATTTGAAACTTTTCCACAGTATCTGGAGCGCATCACTGGAACTGTAGCAAATAAATCTAAAATAGCGCCTAAGACATAGACAGTAGAGTATAAATTCGTTAGGGCTGCTATGCTACAGTTGACTTGCATAACTGCAGATATTCATAATTAATTTCAAAGCTCATTACATTCCTTTTCTATTAGTAAGAGTAACATAATGGAATCTAAGGCTAAAAACGAATAAACCTGACAGTAGATAACTTACAATACAAGTAACTAAAGTTAGCATTTGTAGGTTTACATTTTAACACAATGCCCGATATTTATTTTATTATTAAAAGTACAAAAAACAAATTCGATTCAAACGAAACGTCAAAAAATCATCCGATTCAAACACAATTGGCACGTGAGCTAGAAGTATTTACAATTCTCACACAAAAAACAAAAGCTGCTACATTTTTGATAACAATTGCAACTTGTTCGTAAAATAAGCTTGTGATAGAAATTCCATCACCGTCGTAAAAATCGTGGGAAGAAGGTATTGTTACACATAGGTACATTGTTTTATCCCACTAGTATTGCGAAATCATAATTTCTTTTAATACCTTCAAAGTTTGGCACAAACATCCACTATCCCGTGCCTTCGATAAGGGATAAGTAGGTCGTTAATACAACATTAACAAACTTATAGTTAAATAAAGTTAACACTGAAGAACTTATAGATATGTGAGTAAATAAAAGTAAAACCTGCTTTTATAATATTAATTTTGGCAGTATATATATACATAATTAGTGTATGATTATACTACAATTGTTTCTGTAACACGTATTTGACAAGTGCCTACAAAAATCTTTTAACTGTTTTTGCCAATAAATTAACTTACAAAAGCGAGTGAATATCGAAATCAAAACGTGAGACTGCCTGAGTGATAGGTACATCTAGGTGAAAAAGGCGGTAACCCAGTAGTTCGACAATGTCCCTTAATTTCACGTGGATTTTCTAAATAGCACCAAGTCTAGCATTAAAAATAAAATTTTCTTCGTTACACATTGAGGAACTACAGAGATTCTTAATTGCAGCAGTATAGAGACTAATATTTGTTCAATGAACGACTCTTAAAGAAGGCGACCTGGTGAACCAGGAGTCCTGCTTCATCTTCAAGTAGTAGGCGTCCCTCGGGGAGGGGGCGATGAGGGCGTCCTCGAGGACCTTCAGGGCGCTGGTGGGGAGGACTTTGGCGCTGTACTCGGCGGCCTCGCCCGGCATCGTGACTGCGCAACTAGCTGTGTTTGTGCTCACGTCGGAGCTCGGCGTTTCTGGTCGACTGGAATAGAAAAGAATGGGATTATTATTAGATCTTTCTTATCGTGTGGGCAGAGCCGTCTCAGAGTTTTTTCAGACCGCCTTACGGCCTCTAACGTGGTTTTTATGTAATGACTACTACTACCAGAGATAGTAGCCGGGCCTAACGGCTTAACGTGCCATCCGAAGCACGGAATCATTTTTCTTTTCAGACAATCAGGCGATTCACCCTGCAATGTCCTAACTAACGGGGGAAAAACGCACAAAGTGACATTTCACTAGGTGTCCTCTGTGGGAATCGAGCCCACGACCTCCGTGTCGAGAGCTAATGCTCTTAACCATTAGACCACGGAGGCAGTTATTATTAGATTATAACAGATTTTTGTTACTAACAATATTTGGTAGAAAAAGTTGAAATGCCAAAAACGGAAAACCATGAATCTTTGTAACTACGTATATTTACTTGCGATATATTTTGCTCAGGAGTGCGATTTTTGAAAGACATACGTTGAAATCAGCAGTAGAAAAGTATGAAGTTTGTGTATTCACGCTCATGATTTCAAATTCAAAAATAGCACATCAGACAACGATTTTTTTTTATTTATTAAAAATGGGTTTGCTCTTGACCTTAATCCAGTCCTTAGGACAATCATTGGTCGAAGATGTAGCGAGCAAACCCAGAAGAAGCCTATTCACTCGTACTTTAAAGTGATTCGGGTTGTAAGCGCTCGGAAATACTGACACAGGCAGGGCATTCCACTCCTTGGCTGTGCGCATTATAAAAGAATCAAATAGGCACTTAGTGCCGTTAGGTGGGGTGAAAAAAATGCAATTTTTAAAATGCCCCCAAAACCGTTAGCATATTAAGAATGACCCTGTATAAGTACTACAGTTACCATTCAAAGAGCACTAGTCAGCTTTGTTGAACTTCAATGATAATTTCGAACAGCGAAACTCCATCACAAAAATCGGTTGCCAAGAGATAGTTAATGTCACCTAGCAGGCTGGCTGGGCGGTGTGAGCTGGGCCGGGGGCGCGTACACCTCGGAGGCGGAGAGGTCGGGCGCGTGCAACAGCACGACGTGCAGGCGGCGCGCGCGGAGCGAGGCGCGCAGGGCACGCGCGGCACCCCACGTGCCCCAGCGCACCGCCGCCGCTCCCGCGCACTCCTCACCCCCCTCGCGGGACAGGTTCTCACATGCTGTGTCTGATGTTAGTCCTGTAAAGAGTTAGAAAGGCACTTTTTAGGTGTAGGTACAGTACGACCAGGAAAATAATTAACCTCGGCAATCTTCGTTTGCGCAGAGTCCCCGACAAAACCCGAAGCACTCTATTAAGTCTGTGACCCGAAGTCGTTTAGTAATCATAAAATAAAAAGGGTACAAAGTCGGATAACAGCGAAAAGGGCGCGAAAACAATTAGCCAATCGTAAAATCGTTGCAAGGCGTTGAAGCTGGCACATCCTGATTGGTCACATAATTTCGCGCCCTATTAAAATTTATCAACTGCGCAGATACATCGGGGGAACTCGGGGAACTTATAAATCTGGTGCAACTGTACTGTGTAATGATAGGTAAAAGTCCCATGAGCAGAGACTCTTGACCATCAACGTCTTGAAGAGTTTGGGCTATCTAATCTGACTTTAAAAGGTTCTGTTTGATTGTAGGTACCTACTACATCATCATTTACTAACATATCTAGATGGCCACTATTGATAGCCAGGGTTCAACTTGTATTTTTTGATATTATCCCCCATTGCAATCCAATAGTGGGCTTCTTGCGGAAGTGACGATGTCCAAAGCGTGAACAGTTTTAAAGCTGTTGTAACTAGCAAAAAGTCGACTAACTAGGTACGCACGGCGACACATCAAGCTATACAAAACCAACATAAGCTGACCGCGCGTAGGTCGAGTAACGCATAGCATCGCGCGGCCAGCTTGTGTTGGTTTTGTATAGCTTGATGTGTCGCCGTGTGTACAGCTGAAAGGAAATTGTTTCTTTTATGATGCCCTTCTTCTTCTTATCATGTGGGCAGAGCCCTGGAGTCAGAGTTTTTTCAGACCGCCTTACGGCCTCTGACGTGGTTTTTATGTAACGACTACTACCACCAGAGATAGTAGCCGGGTCCAACGGCTTAACATGCCATTTATGATGACCTGAGTAAATAGTATAAGAGATAAGATGTACTTTTTGTTATCATCACGAAGAGAGCGAAGAGTACAAAAACTGATATGTTCTGTCAGTCGGTTTAGGAGATACAGATACAGCAGGCTGTATCTCCTAAAGCTAAACCGACTGACAGACTCTTTCAGTTTTTGAACTGCTCAAATAGCTACGGTGCATATTACAATAATACTTGCATATTCATGCATATTCATTTTTAGCAACCATATCAACCCTTTGAACGGCTGTTTCTCCTAAACAGACTGGAGTTATGCAGGTACACCTGGTCACAGCCGTTCAAAGGTCTGGCCCTTGAACGGCTGTAACACCTAATCCGACTGGAGTTATGCTGGCAGGCCTGGCCCATCACAGAGATGCTCTTCGCCCTATGCATACTGAACCAGTCTTGCAGCTGATGATACCATAAAGTACGACTAAGACAAGTATCTCTCGTAATAAAAGGTAGTTCCAATATTTCCATCACATCAGAAAGTTGACCACCCACTTGCCTCCATCAAGCAATGCGCAATAGGGCGGCAGGCGTGGTGGAATCTCACCTTATGTTTGAGCGAGACCTTTAGCTATCCTGCAGTGAGATCTTACAGGACATGCCTTATATAAATGAAGATGTTTGTACATATCAACGTACCGATATAGAACAGCCTGCCGGCGTGCTCGTGCTCGGCGGCAGCGGCAGCCAGCAGCGGTGCGAAGGTGCGCGCGACGCGCAGCGCGCCGAGCACGTTACCTCGCAGCGCGCTCTCCCAGCACGTCGAGCCGCCGCGCCCGCTGCTGCCCGCCGTGTTGATCACTGCCCACACACCTGCGAGTACCGTAAAAATTATAATTACGATAGAATCGGCTTCAAGCTCAATTCACATGGCGCGGACGGGCGTAGAGGGTGCTATGTAAAATAAAATAGTAGGTACCTATTTCAATACAGATCCACGGAGAAAACTTCGTCCCCGTCCGTGGGGCCCGTATTGGCGTTCTCTCTGTCAACTCTATCTGTATTAAAATAGGTATTATATTACATTGCACCCTCCGCGTCCATCCGCGCCCGTACGTCGTATTGTGAATAGAGCTTCAGATTGAAAAAAAGCTGAAACAGTGCAAAGTTGGCTTGTTTGTCGGATTGGAATAAGTTTAGGTCAATGATATGTTTCTAGCGCGCGCAAAGTGAAGACTAGAAAATAACCCGATTGGCACGTCTTTCAATAGTCCGCGTCAAGCTATGCTACGAGCGAGACGGCCTGTGACGCGGCAAAATATTTAACCGACTTTAATAAAGGCGGAGGTTTCTCAATTCGACCGTATATATATATTTTATGCGCCATTTTCCATTAAGGTAACATAATTATTATCCTGTGTAAAATATCATTGGGTCAATGATATTATGTTTAGGTTTAAAGATAACTAAGTAGGTACGTTCGGTACTGGTCATTTGTCCTGAATGAAAAAAAAAAACACAAACTTTTATAGCAAATTATGGCATAGAGAAAGCTGAAAATGCTTGGGGGAGACATTTGTCCAACAATGGGACAACATTTAGAAAAAGAAAAAGAGATTCAAATGACGATTATTTTGTTGCTCTAGTTGATGTCTTTTATATGAGCTTTGTTACAAATTCATTAGCTCATATAAAAGATTTCAACGATATCCCGATGTTTTTAAATGTGTTTAATTTCGTTTAATTTAATATTATTTTAATAGTAAAAACTCATTGGTCAATGAATAGATAGTAATTAAATGCATGCATGCATTGCATACTGCACACAAAGTCAACATAAAATAAAATGGATAAAATATAAGTAACCTCTATTATAAAAGTGTAACAGAAAGTCTGTATTGTATACATTGAAGATAGATAAAGATATGGTTTCTGATTCCAAATCAACCTTTTTTATAATTTTTGTCTGTCTGTTAGTTTGTTCGAGCATCAAAAAACTACTGAACCGTATTTGATGAAACTATTTTGTTTGATAGTGATGGCTTATGATCTGACTTAAAATCTGGTGTATAATTTGTGCAGATGAAGTCGCGGGTAAACTCTAGTAATGTATATAAATAAAATGCATTGGAAAATATTCCCAGTGAATATAACTAATTAAGTTATAGCGCCCTCTAACAGAAGTTTACTGTAGCTAATAATCTCGTCAACCGGTGAATGACAGTTGCAATGAGTCAACAAGTAGTGTGTGGAAACCTTGTAACCATATTGGTACTACATGGATCGGTAGATGGCGCTACGACTAAGTGTAACTTGAAGTGAGGGGGAAATTTCATCGTAATTGATCATTATCGGTTTTGATTAGATCATAATTATCTAGAGATCTAATAAGCTGATGGAAAATATTAAAGTTAAAATAGATAATTTGAAATTTCTGTAATAATCTTTACAATGTGGTTGTTAATTTCGCCGTTTTACCTCGAGCACTGCTGGTGTAGTGGTATCATGCAAGATTCCCATTCTTGCGACCCGGGTTCGATTCCCGGGCAGTGCACGCTTTTTGCCACAATTAGCTCTTTTTATAATCTTAATTTATATTGTAGCGTTCAATCAAATTAATTTTTAATCCCAGAAGCATTATTATTTGAAATCTTTAAAAAAAAAATGTTATCTGCAAATATTGTACATATTTTTCATTAGATGTCCAGATTTTATCATTAATTTAATTTATCTTTATTGGTTATCAAACAGAAAATTTCTTAATACAACAAAACTTTTATTTTAATTAACTTTTATAAAACTATACCGCGCGCGTGTGTTGTTTTGTGTATTTACCTTGTGTTTACCTACTTTCGATAACGTTGCAATTAATTGCAAAGAACTGCATTTTAACTAGATGAATTTTATCATTATTTTGGGTTTCAGGAGTGCGATTTTTGAATCTCATACGTTGAACTCAGCAGTGGAAAATGTATGTAGATACGCATCTTTCTACTGCTTATTTGACTTTAAAAAATCGCAAATCCTGAAGTGTAATTTTTGAAAGTCAAATCAGCATTAGAAAGATGCATATCTCCATACATTTTCAACTGCTGAGTTCAACGTATGAGTTTCAAAAATCGCACCCCAGATGACGTGTTTCGTTTGGGTAAACTATCATATTACATTTCTAATCAATTTTTCTAAGTTTCATTTCTTTTAAGCTACTCCTTTACAAAAATATAGGTATCAAAATAAAGATCATATCTCACTCACCATGTTCACCAGCCGGTAAATGCTGGGCAGTGGCCCTTGCAGCTTCTTCCAGCAGATCTTCTCTGGCCACATCAAGTTCCAAGGTGGCCAACCTCGGCGGGGGCTGGTCCTCGGGTGTGGCAGCCGCGTGGGCCTGCAGCCACGAGTCAGCCAGCCTCGCCCCAAGACCGCCGGAGCGACAGCCAGCTATGACGCGCCATCCACGCCCGCTTAGGTAGGTTGCTATCTGTTAATTTAAGGTTTTGGTAGTTTAGATAGATATGTGGGTGAACAGTAAGAAATTAGAAATAAGTAAAATGGGTTTTTAGCAGTTCGCTGCTCGTCCCGCGTGTACCCTACTTTAATTAGGTAATAATTAAAATACTACGGGATTATTGAGCACTAAATGTTTTCTTTGGTTTCAGTAATGGACAACCTAACAATTTTATACGAATTAAAATTTAAAATAAACTTATTAAGTTATTGTAATTTGAAGTAACATAACGAAAGCACCAATGTATAAATTCAATAACAATGTATCTAAATGCATAAAATTTGTCTACTAATAAAATCCAGATTCCACATGAATATTTTTTAAACAATCATGTATGTGAGAACTTTAAAAACAAAAAAGTATGTTTGAAGCGGCATTTCGCGAGATGTGTCGGTAGGTATGCTTGTTACGTGATGGAGCATAGATTTATCCTGTTTGTCGGGTTTGTTTGGTAAACACTGCACGCTTGTCTACGAGGTACAAAGGTTTGTATGGTAAACAACACAGTATACACGCTTCAAGGAAATGGGATAAAGGTCTATTGTACGGTCATGGAGGCTCTCTTATGTTCGTAGGTTGTGTATTTGTACGTCTGGGATATCCTTGGATTAAAATGTCTTTCTTGCATTCATCTTCATCATCATCATCAGCCTATAAACGTCCCACTAATGGGCACAGGCCTACAGCAGGGAGGGTGTATGGGCATTTGTTGCATTGATTAATTAATATTGTATGAAAATAACAATGCTTTTTTTTAAATGCTGGAGTGCGATTTTTGAATCTCATTCGCTTAGCTCAGCAGTTGAAAATGTCAAAATTACTATGGAGATATGCATCTTTCTACTGCTGATTTGACTTTCAAAAATCATACTCCAGGTCTGCTATCTGTATCAGATTCAAAAATTGCTCTCTTGATCGTGAATTCGTCGTGAATTCGTGCTTGTATTACCTGCAATCCAAGCGCGGTGTCCACAGAAGTGACAAGGACAGTCTTTGCGCTGTCGACGGGAAGGACTTCGGCAACCTTGACCTTCCGCAGTAGATAGAGGAGCAGTGCCCCCACGATGGAGCAAAGAGCAGCCAGCTGCAGTCCGAGTGATAACCACGTGAGCGGGTCCATTGTTCACAGGGGCATTGTTTGTGAGGCTATCTGGAAAGAGGACGAATATTGGTTTCATTTCAACTATTCTATTCTCAATTTTACATGACTGCACCAGAAGGAGGTTGATTATGCCAAAGAAAATTACGACAGAGGACAGAGAATGAAAGATTTTATGATCATATAAATGAAATTAATTCTCAGTGTTTGTACTTATTGCTATTCTTACGCACTTACCTACATAAACTTATGACAGGTTTTGCTTCTCGGAGTGATTAGAAAGTTAAGATCTCTCTTTTTAGGTAGGTTAGGGTTAGGTCATAATACAAGTAGTTAGATAAACAAGTTATTGAAATTGAAATTGAAAAAAGTTTTATTGTGCAAACAGAATTATATTTAATTATATTCTACCAACTAACTAAATTATATAGTTTAAATCTAAATATTGTGAATGTAGACTCTTTTGTCACGATTTTAGCCGCCCCTACGTCGGGAGTGGCTAAAATGGTGTACCTTTTTATTTATAGTACTAGTGTTTAATATGTGATTCGTTAGGTAGTGTTAGGTTTTTATTTCATTGTAAAATTGTTTCATTTTGTAGAGTCTGGGGCTGACGTAACCTCCAAAAAAAAACAAAAGAATTAAAAAAAAATAAACTTTAATCGTAGATTATAGTGTTGCTTAAACAATGTCTAAGGGTTTTAAGGTATATTGCTTATCGGATACTATCTAATCGTTTTGATAAGACAACTAGGTAGGTAGGTTATTATGTTATGTTCTTATGCTACGTCAATTTATTTTATTTTAATACTTTGTTCAAAAGTTTATGGAAAGTTATAGACAGTTATACCAATGCACTCATTTGACTTAGATTTAACAATATAAATTATTTTTAGCAATAAAATAGGCATTGAAATTTAAAAGATGAGGTAGGTATTTATTAAAAAAACTAATGGATTTTTCAAAACCTTCTAAGTAGCCAAAAATATTTACACCATGTTTGAAGTATGTAATAATGGTAAAGCCTTTTATTAAATACGTGAAAAAAAATTACCATCAGGTTTTTTAGAACGAGATAATAGCTAAATTTTAAAATTGGAACTGTTGCTGACGTGATTTTTTTTTAAATTTTGGTTAAATAGGCTTAAATATCCATTATTAATTAGTCCCGGCTCAAACCGTAAAATGACTGGGCTATCAAGATACTCTAAGATCGGTACACTTTCGTTTCTTCATTGACTTTGAGTTATTGTGGAAATACCTATATAATTTAGAATTTTTAAATTGTTATTTAAAACACATACGTCGCTCGTTTAACTACATTGTGAGATTTGGAATTCCACAACCAGTTTCGAAAGAATCACTACTTATCTAAATTAGCGGTCATGTTGCGAAAAGATGAAAACTATTAAGTACTGTGCGGTCTACAATTAAGTCAGTTTTTATGAATTTACACAATTTTTCAACCTTAATATAACTCTCCACGCATACGAAATTTGATAACCAATAACTTCTTAAATTATTTTGTTTATAACTGATAATACATAGCCAAAAAAAAACGATAGCATATTATTAAGAAGGACCCTGTATAATTGTATGGCGGAAACTCTTGTTCTATTGTCTTCGTCTTGTTGGTATTTAACAATATTATTGCAAACTACGTAGCAGTAGACTCATGATCTTAAATACCTTTTGTTTGTTTGTACAGAACACGTCTTGGACGTGCTTTAGTAAACACTAAACACTAACAATGGTTATTATTATTACCTTCTTTGTTATTATAACCAGTCTATTATGTCTGTCGCCAATGTCTTTCCCACGTTCACTTAGCTGCGTTTACTGGGAGTATTACAACTTCTGCCGTTAGTAGATAGGTACATAAATAAACACATGACCATAATTTATTTTGGGGTGGACAGAAACATTGCTGAATAGTGTTTTGTTTTGACGACGCATGTTACTAAAGGAAATTTTGTAGGAATTTCGACGACGCATGTTGCTGAAGTAGATTTTGTAGAGAAATTGTTTGTTTCGTTTCAATAAATGATATTATTTGATAAAAATAAATAAATAATAACAAAATGTATTATTGATTATTTCAGTTCCAAAATTTCAAATTATTATTTCTTGCTTACTATTCATAAATGTAGTCTTCTTCTAAATTGTTATGTTCTAATTTTTACTTCTAGATTTAATCATGATTGTAATACCATGTGATTTTTGATATGTTGTGTAGATTCATATGGAAATTTACTTGTAATGCGAAATAAGTTATGCTGTTGGTGAACCTATTAAATCTATACTATTATAAAACTGTAACAGGAAGTTTGTCTGTACATTGAAGATATTAACAAAAAAAAGTTACGATATGGTTTTTAGGTGTCCCTGATTCCATTTCACCAATTTTTGGATTTGTTGTCTGTCTGTTTGTTTGGGTGTTTGTTTGTTTGAACGAGTATCACGGAAAAACTACTGAACCGATTTTGATGAAACTTTTTTTTTTTGGTCGCTTATGATCTGGTATATAATTTGTGCGGACGAAGTCGTGGGTTAACGCTCGTAAATAAATAAATTGCTTTCGTCGACGTCAGACGTCATTTTTGACTCTACCACCGCGTCGGAAGGTGTTCCGTTGTAAAGAAGACGCGGCCAGAAACTCTAAAACTCACATCTTTTAAACAATTCTAATGAATCCTAGAACATATCTAGGGAAAAAAAAACATCATCATATCATATCATCATCATTTTTGGTAGGTAAGTACGCATTATATTTTTTAAGCGATAGTTTTTCTCTTTCAGTTAAACTATCTATCGTACGTTATCTAGGTTGGCTAGCTGAAAAAGTTGTAAAATTCAGCCAACCGTGATATTAATCTCATTATTCGTTGTATAAGTGAACCAGATGCTTAGGAACAAAAACTGTTGTAGCTCGAGTTTGAGTCTTCTTAACGTGGCGTATCAAATACGTCAAAACAGTTTTCTGATTACACGAAAACTTTAATTCTATTAACTGAAAATGAACATAATACTGGGTGAAATTGATATCATTAGCATCCTTTTAAACTAAGAGTCTACCCATCAAACTGAACAACTTTTACTATGGGAGCAAACCAATAGGAACCCAAAAAAAAATTTGCTGTTGCATACATTTGAGTCGAGTCGACACAGCACGGCACTGTAGTTTAGTATGGAACATCAATTTTTTTTTGCTCCGATCGGTTTGCTTACATAGTAAGAGTTGTTCAGTTTGATGAGTAGATTCTTAGTTTAAAAGGATGCTAATGATATCAATTTCACCTTGTATAGAGGAACTGCTCAAACAATTATTTAAACACTAGCGGCGCCCGCAACTTCGTACGCGCAGACCACTGACTTTAAATACTCATAAGTTTTGATTGAATGAACCGATTACGATGAAATAAAAACTAGATTTAATCCAAACTAAAGCCTATACTTTTGTGAACACCCCATCCAATTCGGTCCAGTAGTTTTAAGTGATGCGTGCACAAACAAACAGACACAAATTCAAATAAAAATGGTCTCACATTCCATTAGGTGCAAATCCTAAACTTTTTGCCAATATTATCTTCAATGTGCATCCACGCCAAGTTGAGAATTACTTATGCCTATGGTTAAAAGATTTTCGCATTCGATAAATTGAGAACCCTACCAAATAATGAGTCAAAGAGTTCTTTCTCATCACAAAGAATCCTAAAACGTCGATTGAAAACAAATAACCTTGCCAAGTAAAATTTTCCGAATGTAGCCAAAACAAAGGATACGAGAATCTGTGGAGTACACGTACCACCTTTTTACAAACCCATCGTTATGCACAACACTTATCATTGTTTTATTCAACTCATAATGGGATAATTAAGCGCCAACAATACTGCTAACGTGTGTGTAATGGTTACATACCAAACAGTCTGAATTTGCATCGGAATTCGTAGTTTCTTGAGCGTAATAGGAGTGGGTAAATGCCAAATGGTTGTGTAGCGACTTTAAATGTGGCTTTACTTGGAAACGGGAACTTGTGTCATATTGAGGTTATCTGCAATTTGAGATGATGACATACAAACACACGTCTAATAATACCCTTAGGTATATTGGTACATGTATAGTAAGTATATGAGTTTTTTAGCGTATCAGCGTCGTATCCAATAGTTATTTGATGATTCATGAACAAAGTAAAATAAAGTTTTAGATAATTAATAGGGATGCAACGATTACGAAGCGGTGCATCGTTTTGCATCTGTAATCGTAATAATCACGATTAATAACAATGCAATGCACCGTAGTAAGAATCATACGATTATTAAAATGAATTAAAAACGTCAATCAGATTGCAGAATCATCCCTAATAATTAAAATTGTAATTTAAAATAAATCGTTTCATAGAATTATGCCCCTATCACTTAAGGCTGCATATCGTGCTGCTCCCAATCGATTTTTTTTAATTTCTTAATAATTAAACAATATTTCCAAAAAACAAGAATCTCACATTTGTAGTCATTGCTGATTTTCAATTTATCGGGTCACTGTGGATTTGTTTTTATAATGTTTGTAATAATCCGTAATGTTTCGATAAATTGAAAGCCAATCAGGACTACAATGTGACATGCTTGTTTTTTGGAAATGTTGTTTAATTGTTTAGAAATAAAAAAATACGACTGAGGGCAGCACAATAGGCTGGGTAGGCTCTTTAAGAGGATAGTCCTTGCAGCGCGCTCCATACATAAGAAGTTTGAGTATATTTTCAATACTAACCAATTGAAGTCAATGAAATTGTTTAAAGACAATCTGAAAACAAATCTCTGTGATTGGCAGATTTTTGTTAAAATGTATAGTTTCAAGGTTACAAGTGCCTCAAATATTTCCATACAAATCTAAAATGAATCCCTTCATTGTAAACTGTATATTATAACAGAAATCTGACAATCCACAAGGACACAGAATAATTTCTAGATTGTGTTTAAAAAATAAGCGTGTTAAAAATATAATGATCGTCTGTTCGGAGCGCGGTTCAAAGACTGTCCTCTTAATCATAATTTTTTTGTATTTAATTCTCTATCATTGCACCTGTAGTAAAAATTGTTTGGTATGATGGTCTGAACCACCAGTTCAAATACAATATACTTACCTAGTTAGCCTTACTTACAATTTGAAGACAGATTCACTCTACCATAGTTAATATCTATCATCATACATCGTAATCAATTCAAGTACATCACAATGCATCCGTCGCCAAACAAAAAAGCAGTATAAGCGGCCTACTAATGATAGCAAGAAGCTAATGATCGTTTACTCGGATCGTTATCATTACGCGATATGACACGACACGTAGTGACGGACAAAAACGTGGGAGAAAACACACCGTGTGGTAATTGTTCTTGTTCCCTATTGATAAGAGCAAGATCAGGGGCTTGTACGTGGTAGAGGAGTGCTTGAATCACATATTGCGAAAAATGTGCAATCTCAATATGCAATCTGTCTGATAAAGTAGAACGATTTTCTTTTGCGAAACACTTCCTATCTGTAGGTTTTTATTTCGAAATGATACAATTGTAAAGTTTATATCATTCACTACGAGATCTCTTTAAAGATATCAGTATCTTGACTTTCTACAGTCAATGTATTTACGAAAATATTTTATACGTTCGGAAAAATTTGTATCTCTTTCCCAAAAACATTGACGTTCATAATTACAATACAAGAAATAAAAATAAATTAGTATCCCCACATTTTCGACTCAGTAAGGTCAACACATCTTTCATGGGGCACTGTATACGCTATTATAATAAGATACCCGAGGATATTCTAAACTTGCCAGACAAAAAGTTTAAGTCCCATATTAAACAAGTTCTCTGTAAAAAAGGCTACTATAAACTCGATGACTATTTGAATGACCAAAATGTCTGGTCTTGACAATGTTACTCTATGTAATGCAATATTGTATTTTAATTGTACTTTGTATATTTTGTTTTGTTTAAAAATGTGTGTTGTAGAGTTTCTGGCCGCATCTTCTCTCAACGAAACACTTTCCGACGCGGTGGTAGACTCAAAAAATGACGTCAAAAAGCGATCTATGTGATATTATATTGAAAAAAAAAATTGAATTTGAATTTGAATTTATCACTTGTTACGTTTAATTTATACAGGGTGTTAACTTAAATGCCTTACATAGTCAAGGTGGTTCAAACCATCAAACTTCCACCATGCTATTGAACCAACATTGAAATCGCGAAAAAAGAATCTGCTGATTCATAAATTTGAGTCAAGTCGCCATTTACATTTTCTATGAAGCAGCATATGTTTTTCGCGATTTATATTGGTTCTATATCCATAGTGAAAGTTGTCCAGTTTGATGGTCTGAAGTATCGATAAAATATGCAACGCATTTATGTTTGCACTGTACACCTACTAAAATCATTAGTGACATGTTATATTCTAAAAATATAACAAAACTAAAAAGTTACTGTCTATGTATTTTGTTGTATACTGAATTATAAAATTGAATTAAATTAATTGAATTGAATTGATTTAAATTATGTATATTTAATTGTGTATAATTGTGTTGAATGATGTGTACCTAACTAACAACGTTTTTAAGTCATAAATGTAACTACTAACCACACTATGGACATTGTCTGAAATTTTTTTTTTGTACATTGGAAAATGTTGAAAAAAAATACAGACAAAAATAGAACCTCCTACTATTTTTTATTATTGGGGCTATTAAATAAATAATATTCGTTAGGGTCAAGAAGGACTCATAATTATAACTCATTTGCCAAAGATAGTGCAGTTAAATAAAGCCGTGTATAAATGTCTCACTGTAAAATCTTGCAAAAGGAAGATCAAAACGAGTGTTGCTAAGCAATAAACTCTGCTGAAACGGCTGAACATCGGATGCAGAGTTAAAATTAGTTTATTCGCTGAACTGTACAAATCTACATTCACGCCTTTACTGTTCGTTTTATAACTAAATGCTGGGGATACATTCAGACGTTTAGGATTCTTAATAGTTCACTGCGTAGTCTAGATTTAGCTTATGTGCTTTGCCAAGAAACAAATTTCATAAAAGGTTTAAGGTGGTTTCAGTTCATACAAAAGTTTGACGCACAATACGCGTAGACGAAATTAATAAAAGTAAAAAAATTGTTTAGAAAATCTAGTTGCCGCGTCACAATTTTAACATTTGCAATTTATAATATAATTAAGAAGATATAAAGCTTTTAAAATTTTCTATGTTTGAATTGTAAAGCATAGAGCTATTCGGCCATGGAGTTTTGTACCTACCTTTTTTAGATGGTATTATATTTCAAGTAATCCTGACCGCGTATCTTTACGCTAGTATTTATTTTCATTTTCATTGAAATATTGAAATTCTGTGAGGAAACGACTGTCACTTTAGAAATGGTCGAGAAAAGATTGTTTTTCCTACAACTTTATTTTATTATCGTGATTTTCTATTCCAAATTGATTTCGATAAAATTTATGAGGGACCACCTCTGAAGTATGATCTACCCAAAAAAAAAAATCATCACAACATCAATTCATAATTGACGAGTAATCAGGTCACAAACATACAAAAAAAAAACATACGGGTCGAATTGAGAACCTTCTTTTTGTTGAAATGGAGGAGTCTTATAACTAAAAAGTAAACACATTCAAACAAGCTCACGATCACGATGGAACCGATCTTGGTGAAATTTGGCAGGGAGGTAGTTTGTATCCTGATGAGTCTCCATTGAATTTGACATATGACAGCTTTAATAGATAAGCTGCAGGATATAATGATAAGTAGGGTTCTAACTAAAGCAAGAAAGTAACACAATATTTTCTTCACTACTAACACTCAATAGATAATCATTTGTTTTGTTAGACCGAAGAATGACTAAGAAAGAATGAGAGACGTAACTTATTTCATGCGAGCCACTAATATTTACTTTGTAAGTATCGTGTTGTATTGTTTTATGAGAACAAAAAAGTCAATCATTTATATAAAGTTATGTCATAGAGATTGTCTAGTTCTCTTGTTTGCCAATATCGTTTATTATATGGAGTTATGTATATTGAACCGTTTTATTAGGAGAAATCTCTTCTTAGTTGCGAAAGAAATGTCCTATCCATAGACGAAGAATTTTTCGCGTCCTATTCAAAGAGTTTTTTTTTAAAAGTCTACTTGGGTAACAAACAATCTCTTTAATTATTTGTACGATTTACAATTTATTATATTTATCTCGTGTTTTTGGGGTGTAAGAAAGAATTCTAATTCTATGGAGTTCTCAACATTTTGTCATTTCTTTTATTTTATAATTTGTAACTCCTGAATACAAATCTTTTCGCCTACAGTTAATAGTTAATCTACAGGTGCGTGTATGTAATTATTACAGGCTCACTAGCCAAGCGTTTCGAACCGTTTCGTTATAGCCACATTACCGTTGCCCAACGATAGTGCTTATACGTTCGAATGGTGTAAGTGATTAATGGGAATAGCGACAGGTTAGCTTGTTTTCTTAATATGGGTTTACGGAGGTTGGTCTGCAAAAACTAACTGACCCCGGCATAGTTAATACTTAAACTCTATGATCTCCAGCTGAAAGTGAAAGCATAATTTTTTTTAGTGAAGTTTTTGAATAGATTCATGATAGATTATGGGCACCATCATTTCTGATGTAGATGATTTTCTCTTTAAAGATAATCTAAATTAGAAAACCTTAAAGTTGAAAAAGACTCAGTAATCAGGTATAATATTTAAGATTTTCGAAGAATTATCACAAATTTGCTGGCCCACTTTCTTGAGTGAAGCGCTCAAACAAAGCCCTTTAAATACTTGAAAACTTCTATTTCTGTTGCAAAAAGATCTAACGGAGCTGCTTCAGGTTTAGATTAGGTACAATACTTTGCTGCTTATCAACCAGTACTTTGCAAAGCAGGAGGGACAATCTGTAACATGACGATCCTCTTGGTGGATATTTCCTTCGCTTCTTTGCACTGTTTCGGTGGAGAGGTAGTATAAGGAATCCGCCTCTCTTTTGCGCCTTGTACCACAGACGTATAAAAGCCTTGTCTGTTATTGATATGCAAAGAGCGTGATTTCAGCCCACTCATTACTCGATAGATACCCATATAACAGTACATGTCGTCGCTGTTTCACAACCGTATATTGTTATTCGTGTGTTATTGTTTGGGTGACTGTATGCATTTCTATTAGCTATTTTTAGATGTAGCATTGAATAAATAAATGTTTCTTGACGTGTCTTACCTATTATAATCATAAGCAGGTAAATTATGAAAATAAACAAAAAGGACAACGTTTGTGTAACGAAACCTCTGTCGTATGAAAGATATAGTTAATACTTACTTAAAGTAATGAAATAACATTGACAAAACTAAGGTATTGTAACACAACAGTAGCAGATCGAGTTATCGTTAAAGTTCTAACTTTTTTTCCCTTTGGTTCCCCCGTCTACGTCTTACAAATAACGAAATATGTGTTTTTGTTGTGCGCAAAGTGTGCAATAACATAATAACACGACAAAACTTTTCAAATCTTAAAGTTTTTAATGTGTAACGCTGTTAGGCGTAACTTTATAAGGTTTGTAGTACATTGAAATAACAAGCAGTTTCACTTTTATTTAAAATAAAACAAAAATGTTTGAAAAACCTTTGTGAAGAGTTATTTGTGCTCATCCGGAGACGTCTGGTAATTAAAGAATAAAGCTTAAAATGTTGCAGTTTCTCTGACAGGCTAATCCTTCATTAGTATCATTAGATAATTGCTGAAAGAAGGATACTGTACATTATTTATGATAATTGATAATACATAATAACATTCAGCTATAAATGAAATCTGATTAATCTTCAAACTAGAAGTGTATAAAAGGTTTATGATAATGATAATCGATGCAAAACTGACGGTTTAAACTAATTTTGTTCATAATAATATTGTTTTATTAAATAAATTGACGAGCAAAATAAACACAAGCACTTTCGTTGTTTCTAAAATCGAATATGATTAATTAATTGTACATTTATAATACATACCTTTTTTAGATGAAAATACGCCTAAACCTAACACTGGGCGAAGAGGCCACGATGGATAGGTATACTTTCGCATTTGTGATACCAAATACTTGATCGTTTTGTAAAAAAATTGAGAACCGGATTAGCCACGGCTTAAGCAAAGTGCTCGTTTTGTATTCTGGTAATAAAGTAAAATTTATAGACCCTCCGTGCGCTAAAGGGTCCGAAAGACTTTTTTCCTGTTTTATAATTACTTTTAGTATCACGATAAAAATGTCAAATGTGAGAGACGTGAGCGGAACCACTAAATATAAATACGATGGAGTTTAGGTTTAACCATGGATAAAGTAATAAAGGTAATAACCATATCCATTGCAATGACTCTCAATATTTATGTTGTGTTCTGACAACTTTCTTTTGACTTTCCACTTATTTTATTACCCGACAATTTAGCCTCCAATCGGTTGGTTAGACTTTAATTTCTACCATCATAGTAATTTCTAGTATCGATTACCTTCTCACGGATAAATAAAGCTTCAAATCCAATTGCATTTTTTATAGTTCGATAATGTTTTGTGAAACGATAATAGGTACTTTTTTTTTTCTTGGATATAACAGGTACCAATTAAAGATAATATTACTGAAGAGAAATTATATAATTTACCAACTGCTATTTGGCTTTGAAGGCAACGTGCGATCTTTCTAAAGTGATATAATAGTAATTGTAAGTGTGAAAGTTAGATTCCTGGCTAAGAGGAATTTTCCTACACTAACTTAAAACACATTCTACCCCATTTGACTTTGTAATGCGGCATTTTATTTCACCCAAAAAATAATGCAGCGAATACGCAATTATTCAATTACCTAATGTGTGAACAAATACAGTGTGTTAACTGACCGTGACTTTAATATTAGACTTATTTTAATTTATAATTTCCAAATTAGATGTTAATGGATACTTAGCAAAAGTGAAATGCTTTGAGCGAAAGCAAAAATTAGGCAGTCGTGTAAAAGAGATAGGTAGGCATTTTACTACGTTCTTAATAAGGATAGTTTGTAATTTTATTGTCTTTCTCATTACGTAATGCAGGCTAATTATATTGTACTTACGATGCAGAGTATAGATTGTACTATAAAATATGAGACTATTAAAGTGTTGATTATAAAGCATATAATGACGTATGTCGTTACGATAATGTCGTAACATACTAACTGTCTATTGTTTGTGTTCGGGTCGATAGGTGCGCCAGCGCAGCGTCGCGGCCGTCCAAGTGAAAGTCGCGAAAGTGAAGGACCCGCGACTTTTCTAGTGGTCATTCTATAGGTGACTATTCGTTGTTATGTGTGTCTAATTTGTATGTTAGCAGGGGCATTAGAAAGAGTCAACCGATGTGGGGCGTGAAGATGTTAAAATGAAAGGATTTCAAAAGTGATTGAACTATGAGGTGATTGTTGTAATTTGAAATCAATTACCTACCTTGGCACTGGGCACTGTGACGCCCCCAGATACGATATAACTTTTCTACCAAAGATTATATAATATTTGTTAACGTTTATTCATAATACTGTTATTAAATAAGAAGATAAATAGAAGGGATCGATTGAGTTAATTCTATCTATGCATTTTTTAGAACAATAACCGAGTCATTTCGATAGGATACATTGAAACCATTACCTATACGATTACCTAACCTGGTTTACATCAAGGACCAATATGTGGTCCTAAATTTACATAAATAAATAAAATAGAACAAAATTAGGTTATTTCCAAAAAGATACCTATTAAAATGACATTCGTTTATGCATTTCGTACAATAAATAAAATAAATAAATATATTGGACATCGTCACACAAATCAACATGTGTATTGATCGATCATCTCTTGTTGCCATTCCATTATACATACATACAATGCAAATGGTTTCTTATTTACATATTTTAAAGATGTGTTGAAGAATTTTACAATGTACCTATCTACAAAAAGGCGATCTTAAATTGATAAGATTATTAAAATGATTGACAGAGGTGCCAGAGGGGTACATTTGAAAAGTTTTATATAATAAAAGCAATTAGCACACACTTTCACAAGCTTAAAATGGGAATCGTTGACATATTGATCGCATTACATGAAAGCAAATAAATAAATAAATATCGTACCAAAAATAATATACTAGGAAATGGAAAGTAATTGATTACGTCACAGTGTTTACGACAAAGTTCATCCGATTTGAGTATTTTAGGAGTGGGTGTCGTTTATTCGATTCGAAAGTTCAGAAATACGTAGTGTATATATTGTATAAAATACGAGCGTTAACCCGCGACTTCGTCCGCACAAATTATATATCAGATTTTAAGTCAGATCATAAGCTATCAAACAAAAAAAGTGTCATCAAAATCGGTTCAGTAGTTTTTGCGTGATACTCGTTCAAACAAAAAAACACACAAACAAACAGGCAGACAAAAAATCCAAAAATTGGTGAAATGGAATCAGGGACACCTAAAAACCAAATCGTAACTTTTTTTTTGTTAATATCTTCAATGTACAGACAAACTTCTTGTTACAGTTTTATAATAGATAGATAGATACGTATATCTACGTATACGTCTTAGTCAGAGCTTATAAGTTTTTCAGATTATCTACTTAAATACGACGAAAATAAAAGAAAAATATGGCATCAGCTATTTTAGGTAACAGTAGGTACATTATTATGAATGCAGAGGAAGACCTAGACAGATATCTAGATCAGGATCTAGAGCTAGCGGAAAAGATACTGGATTGGCGAGAACACCGACGTTCGTGGGTAGTAACTGGCTATAGCAGTGATAACAATAAAATTTCTATTGTGTCTCGTTCACTGTACGTGAAAGTGTTAAATGAGATGATTATGTACATTATTGTAACAAACCCATATGCACATTGATGCACCGCCTCGTCCTTACCCTCCTGAATCAAATGGATCGGGGAATATCTACGATCAGCAGTGATTATCCCAGAACACGCTGATCCTAGGATCGCGATGGATTTAAAAAAAATAGATATTCGTGATCTGACGACAAGATCATCGATCCGCGGATCGTGATCTGGAGAGCAATCGCGCTAAATAAATCTCAACTTTTAACACATTCGGTATTGCGCTATTCATTTGACAGCCGTAAGAGCCGTTTTGACAGATCGCTCAGACGTAATAGGCTGTCAGTCATGTAGAGTTTAGCGCGATGCGGAATTCAGTACAGTTGAATAGCAATTGGATTGCAATGTGATTAAAACTGAAGTTGGATTAGGATTGAACTTGGATGTTTTAAATTAGCGCGATCGTCCTCCTGGATTGATCGTGTTATGGCTGCCATAGGATAAAGTTACTCTAACCAGCTGGTCGGCCCGACTCTCTTATACGGGGTGAAATTGATATCATTAGCATCCTTTTAAACTAAGAATGTACCCATCAAACTGAACAACTTTTACTATAAAATTGCTGTTGCATACATTTGAGTCGCGAACTCGCGCTTCGACATTGTAGTTTAGTATGGAACAGCAGATTTTTTATTTTCTCCGATCGGTTTGCTCCCATAGTAAAAGTTGTTCAGTTTGATGGGTAGAATCTTAGTTTAAAAGGATGCTAATGATATCAATTTCACCCTGTATTGTAGTCTGTGTCGCCAAATCGAATGCTTCTTTTATCCTAAACTGAACTAACAATTTTCATCCTGGAATTCGTAAATTCAAAAGTCGATATATATATACGAATAGTTTATACGATACGCTAGAATACTTATTACTGCAGCTCCTGACCTCTTCATTAACCTAATTTATCCATGATTAGAATTTAACCCCCTCAGACGTTATTCATACCTACATTTGTTTATCTTCTTATTACAGGTACCTACTGATGAATGTTACTATCCATGAATAGCACACGTGAGCAGTGTTTCTATTCAGCCTACAGTTTCCGCTCCGCTAATATCAGGAGCTACACCCACCTATTCATCTCATTCAGTTACAATACGCTGTTATATTACCTTTGTTTTTAGTTCCATACTGTGACTAGTAAGATTAGGTGTATGCCGGGACATAATTACAATGTTTGTAAAATGTAATAATTTATGCATCATTCGATCACGATTTTGGGGGTGTGAGTTTCGGAAATGGCACTTCAGGAGAGCGATTTATGAATCTCATTCGCTGAGCTCAGCAGTTGAAAATGTCAAAATTACTATGGAGATATGCATCTTTCTACTATTGATTTGACTTTCAAAAATCTCACTCCTGAATTATGATTTTTGAAAGTCAAATCAGCACTAGAAAGATGCATATCTCCATAGTTATTTTGACTTTTTCAACTTCTGAGCTCAGCGAATGAGATTCAAAAATCGAACTCCTGGGGTGCGACGGAAAATCAGCGCTGAGCTCGTTGAGCCCAGCATAATGCTGAGTCGTAACCCTGTTTGCTGCTGCGGCACACACTGCTCTTAATTATGTAATTTTTAAATTGTGTGTTTTAGTTTAGTTTTTATGTATAATTATGTCAGTGTGTTTTGTGGTGTTTGCAAATAAAAGTATTTTCTTTCTTTCTTTCACTCATAATCATATCGTATGGCATTTTTTTTTTATCTTCCTGCTTGGATTCGGGGAAGTCTAAATTTCAAGGTCAAGGTGTTTGAGCCAGTCTTCCGCTGCCGGGGTTAATCTATGGAGATCTTTAATTCCACCGGGGAAACGGCGCAAGTTGCACTCATTTACCACATGGGTGAGGGTTTGGTCAGGTGCCCCGCAGTCGCACATCGGTGACTCCCTCAGGCCCCACTTGTAGAGATGGTGGTTGGTCCTTCCGTGGTTAGTTCTGAACCGGTTTAGCTTAAGCCAGGTATCCAATCTGACCGCCATGCACTATTAATATCGTACTGGGAGTGAATTTGGTCGTCGGTCCAGATAGGTCCGGATAGATTTCTTTCACTAATAGCTCTGTATTGCACAAAAGGTTTTATTAAAAGGTTTACTTAAAAAACCTTTTGTGCTTTATGGCCCACTCTCTCTTACCCTTTACCCTGCTGTGGGATCCTACAGTCTATAACTTACTTACTGTGCTTTAGCAGGCTTCATTGGTAAAAATGTCGTAACTACCGCATGTATAGGATGTATGTACCGCAGGTATATGTACCGCTATTAAAATACCATAGGTATCACTAGAAACATGTACCTACCTATTATTTGTTTTTAATTATTTTGTGCATTAAAATACCGTAAGTATCACTATTAACAACTGCCTCCGTGATTGGCTCTCGACACGGAGGTCGTGGGTTCGATTCCCACGGGGGGCTCCTAGTGACATATCACTTTGTGCGTTTTTCCCCAGTTGGTTAGGATATTGCAGGCTGAATCACCTGATTGTCTGAAAAGAAAGATGTTTCCGTGCTTCGGATGGCACGTTAAGCCGTTGGTCCCGGCTACTATCTCTGGTGGTAGTAGTAGTTACATAAAAACCACGTCAGAGGCCGTAAAGCAGTCTGAAAAATCTCTGACACCAGGGCTTTGCCCACACGATAAGAAAGAAAGACCTAGTAACAAGTACCTGCCTATTTTTTTAAATTATATAGTACATAACTAGCGACTCACCCCGGCTTCGTTCCTCTTGAATCTCTTGAAAAATCTATCTATTAAAAAACCGCATCAAAATCTGTTGCGTAGTTTTAAAGATCTAAGCATACATAGGGACAGACAGCGGGAAGCGACTTATTTGTTTTATACTATGTAGTGATGATAGTTATAGTGAAGTTTGTAGGTTGGTTAATTGGTAGGTTACCGCTAGATTACTTTACACCGTACTCCATACTGATAAGTTATGTATATGTTAGTATTTAGTAATAGTAGCATAGACAAAGCCTACTTTATCATAATAACGCTAAGCCTTCTAAAATTTGATCGAGTGACATTTAACAATATCTTGTTTTTATTTTCATAAAACATCTTAAAATAGAGTAGACATTCGGGGAAATAGAAGTTCAGGGAAGTGGGCCTTAGGACGTTCGTCCAAAGAAATAGACCTAACGGACCAGCCTAGCTAGCATGCCACCCACGACAAAGCGTTTAAACGAGAAAAACGTCATGCGCGCTCTTTCTGGCCTACGTAAAATAATAAAGATGGAGGCACATCTCGATTTTTGTCGTTTTCTCGGGGGTGGCATGCTAGCTAGGCTGAAGGAGAACCCATTGAAATGTTTAACTTTAAATCAAATTAAAGTTTGAAATTTTGTCTCGGGCGGGACTTGAACCCGCACTTTTCCAAACCTGCGTTATCCAATTTCGCCACCGAGCCCACTACCCAGAGAACGAAATTTTCAATCTGTTGAGTCTTAAGGTGACGTGAGCGCCATTTACTGGTAGTTATTACAAACTAACCAACCCGCAAGTCCAGCATTACAACTGGAATTCATACGATATAGATGACACACCCTGTTCCAATTTCAAAAATTATTGATTTTGAAACTAAAATATATATTATAATCTATACTATTATAAAACTGTAACAGGAAGTTTGTCTGTACATTGAAGATATTTACAAAAAAAAAGTTACGATATGGTTTTTAGGGGTCCCTGATTCCATTTCCCCAATTTTTGGATTTTTTGTCTGTCTGTTTGTTTGTGTGTTTGTTTGGGTGTTTGTTTGTTTGTTTGAACGAGTATCACGCAAAAACTACTGAACCGATTTTGATGAAACTTTTTTTGTTTGATAGCTTATGATCTGACTTAAAATCTGGTATATAATTTGTGCGGACGAAGTCGCGGGTTAACGCTCGTAAATATATATATTTTTAATCAATAATATTTGAAATTGGAACAGGGTGTGTCATCTATATCGTATGAATTCCAGTTTTCAATCTATAATTTGATTCGAAATAGCACAACATGGCTGTAATATGTTTCAAAATCAATAATATTTGAAATTGTTTAATTTTAGTTTTAAAACGGTATTATATGTTTTTAGTAGCACGTAGGTAGGTAATACTTTGATTTTACTAGTTACTATCGTAGACCACAAAAAGTTATTATTGTAATTAAGATGACAGCAAATGAAATCAACACCATGAAATGGAATAGAGTAAAGAGAAAGTCGAACAATCTATAATTGAAAATTTTAGCAAACTGTGCCGCGGTGCTTTTTCCCATGAGATACCTATCACATGATTTACTGTCTCTGGGAAAGAATCTGATACCAAAAGATTGAATTTGTTTTCGAACCATTATAAGTTTTGTCTTTTCGTCCAGAATCCTGGTTGTTTATGACAGCCCCAAGTAAAAAGGGTGCGATTTATTATCAAACTGAACAAGTTTTCTATTAAAATCATGACTGGAAATCAGTTCTTCATTCAAAATAAAGAGCTTTTTACTTAAGGTGGTTGCAGAGGGGCAATTTTATACAAAACTTTGACGCACAATACGCGTAGACGGTATTAATATAAGTAACTTTGTATACAAAGAAACATAGTTTAGAATATCTAGATACCGCGTCACAAATAACATTTACAATTTATAAAATAATTACGAATATAAATAAAGCTATGAAATTTTTCATACAACATTTTAAAAGCTTTATATCTTCGTAATTATATTATAAACTGCAAATGTTATTTGTGACGCGGCAACTAGATTTTCTAAACAATTTTTCCATATCTATAATATTACTTTTATCAATTCGGTCTACGCGTATTGTGCGTCAAACTTTTGTATGGACTGAAACCACCTTAAAGGTACGTTTCACATTCAACAAATCAATCCACATCCAAGGTTTTACATCCAACATTGATAATAAAAAAATAGAGTTTTTAAAGGAAAAGAAGACCTGAGACCATACAAATTGATTGTGTGAAGGATTTCGAGGTAACATAACCAACTCTGAAATTATTCGGTTTTAAGTAGACCCTACATAATGGAACATAAACAAGAGGATAATGAGTCATCATTGTAAAATACAAGATTTGCAATCAAAGTACGTACAATTACATCGTTATTTTTTTGTACTTACATATTATTATCACAGTTTTTGAACATAATGTTATTCTTCCTTTATGGCTTTATCCCCAAAATACGTAATATATATCATAAATATACCTAAGTATATTACATGATAGATATAACTACAGAAACGTAAATACACATACCTATTGGCTTTGCTGACTTTTACCTATACTACAGTTTGGTTACCACCTGTTTTAAACTGCTCCAAATAACCATATTAGATTCGAATGATATATTTACACATAAATTTACACTATAAGTAACTATGCCACCTACTAACCTGATAATTAACTGGTCACATAGATTCCATTTTCAACATCTGTCTCCTAATTACCTGACAAAATTGGATACTTACCACAAAAACAAGGCTATCTACAACTATCTAATGGCAAATAATTTAGTTAAATTAAGTCTACATAATAATGTTGTATGTACGACATACTAAAATTATCTCTCTTTATTTTTATAGTACATATTTTTACAAATATATTTTTTTAAAGTCCTTCAATTTGTATTGGTAAAGTTATTTCCTACCTAGTACTAGGTATATAATATAAACTCGGCATGAGTTGGTAAAAAATAAAATAACAAATAAATAAAATAACGCTCACAGGCACATACAGTTAAGAACTCTACAGGCTTGCACCAAAAATTATTTAATTATAATATTAATCATGTTTAGATATGATGCTGTCGTCACTATCATGAGTATATGAGCAGTGTGAGAGATAGTGTTCACTAAATACGTTTAAGGCTACACTTCATTCCAAATAAGGACGAAAAGGTTTTCCGATTCCTGTTTAGCTTTCTGGCCCATTCTGATTACCAAATATTATTTATTTATTAGAAACACGAGAAAGATATACTATCCGACATATCTTGTACGGTACAAAAGCTGTTCTAAGAATAAGCACGGAATATCTAAGAGGGAATAAGTGAGAGTAAGTGCTGCAAATCTCTGTTTTTGTAATGCAAAATAGGCTTAAAATTACGTTGCTATTGGAAATGGAGTATAAGGAGTGGAACGCCCTGCCTGCGTCAGTATTTCCGAGCGCTTACAAGCCGAATTCCTTTAAAGTACGAGTGAATAGACTTCTTCTGGGTGAGCTCGCTACATCTTCGACCCCATCTTCGTCTTGAGGACTAGATTGGGGTCAAGACTCAACTTCAACTTTTTGGTGCAAGCGAGCCTAAGAATTCTTATATTCCGATCGTTGGCGCTGTAGGATGAAAATAATCTCTACTTTAGTATTGTGAAGTCAGTAAAATGTGATTATAAACAGCGGAATATTTACTACCTATTAAAAGTTTAAATACTGTACTGATCTCCTCACTGATAAATGCAGCCCAAATACAAATACCTGTTATTATTTAAACTTTTTCATCATCGCTTCGTCGAGGAAATTTCAAATCCGATTCGCAAGCTGCCTCTTCATACGAATCTCAGTTACAAGCATATTATTATGTACCATTGAACATCTGGCCTCATTTCCTCTCATTCTTCGGTTGTTCCGCCCACTGGCTGGAGGACGGTCACCTCTGAAGGTCGTTGCTCTGTACTCTCTAACTTACAACGGACAGTCGGCAAATTAACTATTAAATCTTCCTCAAATATCGAATTTGTAGTGATAGATGCAATCGAATAAAAATGGAATATGAATATGAATGTAAGTAATAATTATGACAGAGTAAACGGAATTCAATTATTTATGCTGCCGACGGTCCAGTGTCGATACTGATCATATGCGTGCCAAGTTAATTTCCGTGTGTTGTAGTGGAAAACTCTAGTTTACACGGTCCTGAAGTTGAATGAGACTGGTTTAGGTCTTTAATGCTTCGAAAATAATTTACTATGTATTTTAAATAGATATGATTTAATATCAAATAAAAAAAAACACGAAAATATCTTGTTTTCATCTCGCTTCCCTGATACAGCTTGACAGAATTAGTACTATTATATATTCTGTGCCTGAGTTAAGTCGTACATATTATAAAGGGCCAATAAAGGACCTCTCTTAAAAAAACAGCAGATTTTTTCCATTTCTTTTTTGCTGACAACGTTGTTTAGTTTCATCAAAGACCATTCCTTTATGCTTTCATGGTCTAACCATAATTATGTAATTAATATCCCCTTAAAATGTTTTGCATTAGTTTAGTAAGAGGGACCCTGTATGTACCTAGTGTTTTATTTCAATCTCGAGTAAACATCATGAAACTTATCGTAATGTTTGTTTAGTTTGAAACTTTTTAGAAATCTGCGTTTTATAGAACGTATGCTTTCCTCGTAGATAATGCGTAGAACATAATTATTTCCACGTGAAACATCAAGTGATACAATACAATTAGCACAGTGTACGTTCAATTGTCCAGTTAAACGATTATAGGGTACTTGAGCTCATATTAAATGAAGGCCGTAGAGCAAGGAAAGCGTGAAAATGGCAGCTTTTATTTACTAGAAGGCTAGGTCGAGTCGGTCGACCTAACGTTAGATTTATGTTCCATTCAATTGTTACGGAGGTGTTGAAAGAAACGTAATATGTTATTGATTTAAGTATAGTGGAGTGATGGTTGAGGTATTTAGTGTTATTATTGATAGTAAAGTGAGGTTTTTGCCTAGCAAAGGGACACAAAACAGGCTAATTAAAAAAAACCTATAGTTTGTAGTGGTAGCCATAGATTAATATGTGTAGTTGGTAGCAAAGCTTCTGTCGACACGAAATGATAGTGGTCGTGAGTTTGTTTAGGTTATATCATTTTTTAAGCAACTTAATACTAGATTTTGTCAGCGGCTTCTTCCACGTATATTAATTAGTTACACTTTCAGTAAGTTTAATTATATTGCCATATTTTCTTGCCCGTATACGTTTAAGTTTTTGTTAATAAAAATGGCATTATGTTACGTTTTTTGGCATCATCTTAAAAGAATCAGTATAAAGTTATCAACTCCAAAATAGAATTACAGATCAGATCAAAGATGATCATGATCGCATTCTTCTCTTGATCAGAAGTGCATGCTTCGTTTGTTCTTCGTATGCCAATTATACAATAAACGGTGTGTTACGGTAACTGCGAAGTGAATTCAACCAATTTATCTTTTCAATTAGTTTGACCTCAGCCAGCAATCGTTTATTAAAAGTGAGTAATCTTTGGCAATTAAAACTCCAGTAATTAATGAACACCGCAAGTATTTTATCTGCAGTTTAAAAGATATTTATCTTATAACGTTAATTTGGTTCTGAAAATTCCTAACATTGTAATCATAATTTGGTTTTCTTTAGGATTAGGCAACATTCCAAAAATAAGAGTGTGAAGTGAGTAAGAGATGCCGAAGTTACACCATCTATATTCTATAGCAAGAGTTTCGGTACTAGTGAAATGTGGATGTTCTGAGGTTTCAGAATATCACTGACTACCCCCTCGGGGAATATAGTCGTGAGCGTATGCTTATTTGCTTATTCTATAGCAATTCGGCACTTATGGTTTACTTTTTGTTTATAGAATCTAATTTTTTTTATTCACAGCATGAGATTGAAAAAAACCTGAAAAGATATTGTTTAGTAAGCTCCATGACCAGTTTTATATTTTTGCAACAATGTAAAAATTGGAAAAATATATTAATAGTTCCAATGCGTGTTGTAAAGATAACAGAAAATGTTGGACTATTCGTGAGCCAACACTTAAAGGTTGTTAGTCGTTAGCCGAACCAGCCACTCCCATACATTCCGACTTGACTTGACACACTTAATAAAAAACGTGATGGAAATTAAAGCAGTACGATTTACTTGAGAAACTTTAATTGGTGTTTCGTAACATACTTAAAAGGTTAGCAGGTCTAGTTGTTGTTACATACTTAATTTTGGGACCGAATTGCCTTTCAGGGTGGTCAGTGGGGGTAATCAATTAGCACGCATGTATACTGAGTTAGTGAGAGAGAGGAATAAACCACTGCTTACTGTCGACCTGTCATCTACCTCCCGTACCACTCGACGGGGGAGAGGTCATTGGTGGCATTGAGTTGAGTGTCTTTACTGTGCGAAGATATGAAATCTTTCGTATAATGGTTTTAGGAGAATGGTGTCGATTTTTTATGGCAATCTTTCTCGCTTTCCTGCACACTGCGTGGTTTTATTGCACTAATAGGAAAAACAAAATGATAAAGTAAAGGACAGATAAATATTCGTATCGTCAGTTTTCTCACGAAGATAACAAACAAGCAAGGTGCTGAAAACCTGTTCCAACGTTAAAAAAAACATCGATAAATCGAGACTTCATAAATCCTGGGCAGGTGGCAAGAGGCAGCCCTATTTGTGCATAAAAGGTGCTTTATCTGCATATTTACGTTTTAAATCTTTTAACGTAGCCGAAGTTATAATAATAAAAATAACATTTTTGCTTTAATTAAAATTTTAAATGTCAGCTGTATCAGTTAAACTTAGGCATTTATTTATTTTTATAAATATGTAGATGTAGAGGTCAATTTAAATGCCATGCTCGAAACAACCCAATAAATTGTTTGCTCGATATCTACAACTTCGATTCTACCTCCGTATAGATGTCCTCCGTCAGTATGTTTTATTGGCGATTTTTTTTTAATTTGTATTGATTCCTGGTAGTATGTAAGAGCCGTTTCCCACGTACCGCTTCCAGCGTGCGTCGCGTCGCGTTAATACATTTAAGTATGGAAGGACGCAGCTCTGCCGCGATGCCTTCGCAAAGCTAAGAGCCATATCATTATATCACACAAGCTATTTTTGAGCATAGACGATTTAGAAACTGCACCGAAGCGACGTAGCAACTGCACCGCCACCATGTCGAAACACTGATTCGGGGACACTAATTGATCTCAGAAATTTCAGGGAAATATCGCGGCGGAATCGTGGCGATGTCGAGGCGATACCCCTACCTACGCTTAGAAATCACTTGTGTTATGACTCAAAAAGCTCTGCGTCGGAAAAGGCTTAACTCTATAAAGCTTATGAAGAACTTCATCATCATCATGTATCTGATATAATGCTGTAATATCCGCGAGTCTTTACAATATTCTAATGGCTATGTTATGATGTACAATGTACATACTCTTGTACATACTCTTGTACATTTCTATAACTGTTAATATCTCCACAACTTAACCATTCAGAGAGGAAATGATAACGGTTGGCTTTATCGAATATCTTGTACCGTTATACTTCGCGGACACGTTAATAGCAATAGTATCTTCTAGATTAACCGCTGTTATGGATATATAATAATACAGGGTGTAAGTGACAGCCTAGCAAATACTGAAACGGTGAACTCAGACCATCAAACTGAACAACTTTCTCTATAGAGGCTACCTCAGGAGACGCGATAAAAAATCAGCTGTCCCATACAAAACTGCTGCACCTACCCGACTCAAATGTATGGGACAGCAGATTTTTTTACGCATCTCCTGAGGTAGGCTCCACAGTGAAAGTTGTTCAGTTTGATGGTCTGAGTTCACCGTTTCCGTATTTGCTAGGCTGTCACTTACACCCTGTATAGTATCATATCTACCTACGGATTTCAATATGGGAAAATAATTTGATTTGTTAATTTAGCCGCAAGCAAAGTAATCAGCTACCAACATACGCCTTCCATAAAGGAATTATTATTGAAAAGGCAAAATAGCACTTAGAGACAAAAAGATGTGGGTTTTTCATGGAGGAGTAAACATTTCAACTGAGTAGGTACCAACCTACATATATAATTTGTCGGCGTTGAGATGAGAATGGGGCTTCAAGGCATACATTTTAACTCTGTTGTTGTAAAATGTCGAACAATTGCACATGGAAGAGATGTTTGGATGAAGGGAGGACAGCTAGGCTTTACCCAGTAATGGGAAACTGAACATGTTGCATGTATACAATTTTCTTCATGAACACAAATTGATAAAAAACATACTAACCACTAGCTCAAGACAAATTGTGCACCAAAAAATGTTATATGTTGCCAAAAAATAATCCATTTACTGAATTTTCATACCTTCTCGATACGTGATACCATGGAACTTTTTTACATTCGCGCTTTTTTTACGAAATCTTCTTACAGGAAATTAAACAATTCTACAACTTTTCTCATTTATCTCCTTGCTAAAGCCATAGATTGATTACAATACCTGTAATTTTTCATGAATATATTACCATTATCACTGAATTGATGTCCGACTGTCCGTATATTAATTACGAAGAATTTTTCGCTTACGCTGGGTATGAATAAAGCCTTACCTTAGATGTTGCCAGGGCAAACAAAGTAATTTGGTAGAATTCATTGTTATTTTAACAGTTATTATAATAATAATAATGACACCATCATTAAATCCAAGCACATTTACTATGAATAACATAACTGCAATGAAATAAGCCCGTGGGACGTAGCTATGAGCTGCGCGTAATTATAAATAAATACTGACAAGGTCGTAGTTACTATGTTACTGACTTGCTACATAATTACATAATGGTTTATGTTTAATACCTAGAATACCGTATACTCCTGTGCATACTCTTCAAATTAAGTTCGTTCCACAGGGTGTAAACTTAAATGCGTTATATTAGCGGGTGCTTCGAGACCATACATCTGAATATCTTTCCCTATATGGGAGCAACATAGAAATCGTGAAAAAAACGGTAGTTAAATTAAATAGATTTGCGTCAATAGGTACGAGTAGCCATTGCCATTTCCTATGGATTTCTCAAACTCAACAATCTTATGATCTGCAAAAATTAAGTTTCTAGGTCAAAAATAAAATAAAGAATACTCTATTATGATTTCGTAAGAAGGTAAAAGTTTATTGAGGTATGTCAAAGGTGTGTAGTAACATTTACAAAGAATGAGTTAACCCCTGAAAATATTCCTAGAACTTTGAAGCTTCTTAAGGTGGTTTCAGGCAATGCAAAAGTTTGACGCACAATACGTGTAGACGGAATTAATAATAGTAAGATTTTATATATGGAAAAATAGTTTAGATAATCTAGTTGCCGCGTCACAATATAACATTTCCAATTTATAATATAATTACAAAGGTATAAAGCTTTTAAAATTCTGTATGAAATGTTCTTCGTAATTATTTTATAAATTGCAAATGACGCGACGCGACGATTTACTTGTGACGCGGTATCTAGATTTTCTAAACTATTTTTCCATACATACAAGGTAACATGTATTAATACCGTCTAAGCGTATTGTGCGTCAAATTTTAACCACCTTAACTGACATTTAATTATTTGGATTTGATTATTCCATGATAAGATTTACTTACCTGTATACTTCATTCTTAGATTCATAGAGAGGAAAACTAAACTTTGCCTTAAATAATAAAATTGTTTTTTGACGTCCGATAAAAACTGAAACAAAATCATTCCTACATGGTAATGTAAGTAAGTTTTCTCTCCCTAGATCACTATAGGCAATCCAAACTTCTGAAAAACGTGAACTGTCGTTTATTAACAAACCTGAACGTAACAATTTTGCTAATATTAGCTGTCGGCTAACCACGAGTTCCGTCACGCGATGCTCAGCCCATTCCATGTCTCCATTCAATTTGTGGGCAAATTGTTACAAGTCTACAAGTCCACTCCACAAGTCTTGCGACGCGATCCAAATTCATGCTTAAGGTATAACCACAAGGGTTCTGTTAGAGGACATCTTATGTGGGAAAGTATTTATTTGCGTGCAATACCAGTAAAGCTTCCTGTATTACGCGCCTTTATGTTTGTAAAAGCTAATTCTGTTGCCACCTTAATAAGCTTGAAAGATTTATGTTAATTGCGTTGAGAAATGGTTTACAGAAGCGATGGTTTGTTAGTTATACTTATCTATGATGATTTTTGACGATAATTAAGTGTAAAATCCACTTAACGGATATTATTTAACTAATAGTAGTAACTAGGGAGAGATCTGTAGCTCAAGATATAATATCGTGTATCTATCAGATAGATTGCAATAGGATAGTAATACCAAACTATTAGTAATATAATAGGTATATTGTGCAGATTATGCTAACTTTTGCCAGCGACTTCGTCCGCCTGGGTTTCGGAAGACTTCAACAGCCAAGTGCTCCCCTACATCCTCTGTAGAATATGTACGAGTACTATTCCAAATTTCATGTTTCTATTGTTGTCTAACAGTCAGTTAGTTACGGAACTGTTTTATATGTATAGATAGATAGAAGATAGAAGACTACCAAAATAATAAAATGCAAATAAAAAGCGTAAGGATCAACAAAAAGGATACAATTGACAATTAGCGGTGTTATCACTAAGCGATTATAATTTGTAAGAAAAGACGGGAAGGAAATAAGGAAGATTGCGGACGAGATCAGCACAGCGTAAAAAGTGGCGTGAGAACGAAGAGGCCTACATGAGTGGGCGGACATGGACTGATGATGTTCGTAATGAGGTAGATGGTTACAAAGTCGAGATAAAGCAATTTTAAATAAAAACTCAACCTCATGTTGCTTCCAAGGAAACTTTTACCCATGCCTAGCCTAACCATGCACAGTCGTGTAGCTGAATAAACCACTCCATGTCTTCTACCAGTAAGTGTGTTGTATAGAAGCCGACTAAGACATTATCGCAGGGTTAGCTAGGAGGAACGAAACTGTTAAAGATAAGATGTTGTATACCATTGTATTTTGTTTCCAAGAAAATCTAAAAATAAAAGTATGTAAAGTTAGTTTTTTACATTTAAAACAATATAAGATAGTAACAAAATCTGCTTCAGCAACATGCGTCGTAGTGAGTTTTTTTGAAATTTTTGTTAGTACGCACAGAACTGTAGAGCTAAACTCCCTATATTGAAATAAACATTTTAATGGGTTCTTACCGCGTTTTGGTATATTTGAGTTCCTGATATTTCGGCAGTGTTACAACTGCCATGATCACGGGATGAATATCGGGAGCTCAAATATACCAAAACGCGGTAAGAACCCGTTAAAATGTTTATTTCTAGATTGAATAAAAACCGCGTAACTCTCAATCCCTATATGGAGTTTTGGTGGAAAATGGTGTTTCTTCTACAGCGATTTTGTGGGAGAAAGGCTAACCACCTTGAGACGTCATTCCATCCTGTTTTTTCAGTGCGATAAAGGTGATCACCATAATTGAATAGCAATTGCTTCAACATGCACGCTTAAAAACATATAGTTAGTGGTTGTAGCAGAGTTTTTGACCACGCCGAAAGGGATTGTGGTCTTGGAATAATGCATGCTAAATTATATCCAAGGAAACGTTTACCCATCGCCTCTCAAAACACGTTTCTCGCCTGTGTTATGTTTATGACCCTAAGGCATTCTCACTTTACGATAAATGATGTGATTGCTATCCACTAAATGTCAAGCAAACAGGTATCATGCATAATGAAACCTGTTTGCTGACATCAAGCGAATTCCTAACATCTGAATTGCATTTATCGTGAGCCATTAAGGCTTATTTTCGCGTGCATCTAACCAAGAAGGTGACTCCAACTATATGGGTCAGTTTGTATTAACAGAGTCTCTATGTTTACAAACAAAATATTTTCTATAGTTCCATTATGCTGAGTAAATATTGACAGATCACGTACATATCTATGCATTGATCTATTTCATTAGTTATCTCACAAAATCTTGACATGATTTAATACTTATATTTGTGAATTATATAAGTGCAATTCTATTTTGCTAATAAAGTAGTAGGTTACTGTCTAATGACTAGTGTAAATCCTTCCTCCTTCTTCGTTTTTTTCGATTTAACACAAACACTAAAATGAAATGTTATTTATTTGCTTGAATACAATAACCCCAACTAGACACACACAAGCTGGCTGTTGTTACTCTATACTATACACTGCGAGCCTTTTAATAGGTGATGGTGTACCACTTCAATCAACACTCTGGTTTGGTCTAAGTATGTACACACGGCGACACATCAAGCTATACAAAACCAACATAAGCTGGCCGCGCGACGTTATACGTTACTCGACCTACGCGCGGCCAGCTTATTTTGGATTTGTATAGCATGATGTGTCGCCGTGTGTACCAAAATCACGTAAAATTATTCAATCAATCAATCAAACCAGTCAAATAATTATTATACTTTATAAAAAACAGCAGCTGCTTGTGTTCAATTAAAAATAGCAGATTTTTTTTGCGATTTGGATTTGCGATGCGACGATTTCAATTTCACCCTGTATTTATTTATTTATTTGTAAGACAACAAAAATACACGACACAATATACACCTTAAAATAGACTCAAGTAAGTATAATGGTATCGTTAGCGTATCTGCTATTGATATGAATACAGTATCAAAATAATAATTACTATTCCGTCTAACCACTCTACTATAATCGTACGAGGTCAGTAAGCATGCCGCCGAATCAAGAAGGTCGCATATCAAGTCATATAAACGGGAAACATTATTAATATGTATTACATTACACAACGAGAGGCTGCTCGCACGGACGAACTCGTTGTTATTGTTTCATTGAGATATCTGGAAGTAATGAATGAACAATTTGTCAGCGGGAGCAATTGTTCTATTTGAAGTCTCTATTTTAAGCTCTACTGGGTAAATTTTAACTTTAACATGTATTCTCCTCCACAAACTGAACAACTTTGACTATGGAGCCAACTTCGAAATCACGAAATACAGCTAGGTATATCCATACTGCAGTTTTGTATGAAACAGACATTTTTTTAGCGATATCGATGTCGATTCCATAGTTCATGTTGTTCAGTTTGATGAGGAGAATACATGGTGAAGTTATCCGGGATGATATATTTACCCTGTATCATAGGTTTATAGAATTTAAAATAAACACATTTGAAATGGAACAATTATCATAACAATAATTATTCAATGCAATTATCTAGTATAAGTTAAATTGTTATTGAAAGTTAGTAATTACCGTTTTTACGATACCTACAGAGCAAAAAAAAAAAAAAACGTTGAAGAAAAACACATTTCTTGTGAGACCCCTTAATTTTATATTAGATTTGTTAGAAAGTCCGCCATAATAACGTATCATCATCATCATCATATCAGCCATTAAACGTCCACTGCTGGACATAAGCCTCCCCCAAAATGGGGGGATTTGCCATAATCGCCACGCTTGGCAGGCGGGTTGGCGATCGCAGTTGGATCGAATCAATGTGTGTACTCAGAGGATGCTGCTGCCCATCCTTCAGTAGATCCCTTAGTCGCCTTTTACGACACCCACGGGAGGAAATGGGATGGTGCTATTCATAGCCGACACCACACGGCAAAAATAACGTATATTCGTGATATATTCTGTGAAAAATTCAACAGTCCAGCTATTTTACTAAATAGCTGGAACAGTTTTTTTTTTTTCAATTTTTTTATTCATAAGCCTACGCTGTCCGTCCGTCCGTCTGTCTTTCCTATCACATAAATGGCTGTATCTTTTATAACAGTAGTTATAAAAGATAGGAAAGGATAGTTAGTTAGGAAAGACAGACGGACGGACGGACAGCGTAGGCTTATGAATAGGGTCCAGTTGGCAATTAATTTAAAAAAAAATTACGGGTTTTTAAGATTCTTCCCGATATTTCGCCAGTATTACAATTACAACTGCCATGATTACGGGGAGACAATATACCTAATAACCGTGTAACTCTCAAAAACTGTAAACAAATACTTAGTTCCAATAGCAAACATGCGAAGATTTCAGAATTTGAACATAATGTATGTATAAGAAGATGTTAACTACCTAGAATATAATTTTTAGTTTTTCGTTTGAAATGAGATGAGGAGACTGATTTTCGGGACAAGTTTTTAATCACGTTTATTAAATTAATGTATATTATGTTATACATTTTTGTGTTGAAGCTTCGTTATTACGTAAAACCACAATACGATATAGATATTTAGTATAGTAGCCAAGTAGCAATTAAATTCAAATTACATCCTGCGATTAATTAGCGAACTTGTAGAAATGATTTATTCAGTACATGTCTGCAATAATTTTGTTGGTTTTAATTACAACGTTATGATTATGAGGGAAATCGCATAATTCCTCCGTTAGAGGAAATATACTTATAATAGGGTATGTTTACATAGTGGCAGAAGATGTATATTTCCGTGGTGAGTAAACTGCGTAGTAAAAAAAGATTTGGTTATTCTAGTCTTCTTTCAAAAATCAGAAAATTTATTGCAGAACTAGTGTGGTCTGGTCTGGTCTGATTTCGTGTCAGTATAAGGTCAGCATTAGATAATTATATCGTACGAGCGTTAACCCGCGACTTCGTCCGCACAAATTATATACCAGATTTTAAGTCAGATCATAAGCTATCAAACAAAAAAAGCTCATCAAAATCGGTTCAGTAGTTTTTGCGTGATACTCGTTCAAACAAACACACAAACAAACAGACAGACAAAAAATCCAAAAATTGGTGAAATGGAATCAGGGACACCTAAAAACCATATCGTAACTTTTTTTTTGTTAATATCTTCAATGTACAGACAAACTTCCTGTTACAGTTTTATAATAGTATAGATAGATGACAATCACTCATAGTCCACTCAATGAATGGCTCTTAAGGGGGTGTAGAGTGCGTGAGCTGGGACCTAAGCGATTTCTTCTGAAATTTGTTCAGGGTTCTTTCTTAGGGAGTAAACATACTTAAAGTCCCCTCCTCTAGGAGTCGCGCCGGAGGGGGGAGAGGGGGTTAAAGTTCCCACTTTTGGGTTTTTCGTGAATATATCTAAAACGGTGCGTCGTAGAGAAAAGTCGTATCGTAATAAATGGTATTTTATAAAATTCTCTATAATTTTTATTTTATATACTTTTTCCGATTTCCCAATATTTTTCGAGCAACACGCTCCGGAAAATTAAAAATTTAAGTTATTCAGCATTCAAATTTCAGAAGAAATCGCTTAAGTCCCAGCTCACGCACTCTACAACTCTGTTGTTGAGTAGACTATCATGCTATAGTGGAAAGATTAGCCAGCCAGCAATTATTATTATTGAGGGGTTTTAGGCCTTGACAGGCTTGCTAAGCCTCCTTAACGTCCTTTTTAAAGCAGCTAGACATAGTTATTCTTGTTTCACCATAGAAATTCTAAAAACCAAATCAAATAATTTATTACATGAACTACAGGTGAATTATAAACATAAATTAATATAGAAAGCATAAGACCATAGGTTACTATTTTTGATTTCATCGAATTTGTTGGAAAAAATACGTAGAATACGTACGTATACATGTAAAACAATAAAACTATAAACACGCTTATAAATAAAAACATTTTACGAAATCACTTTTATGTTGTAATATGAACCATTTAATATCTATTTGTCTCTAATTGGCCTCATAATTCTGAATGGGTTAACCAATAAGCCAGTTATTTCATATGTTTATTGGAATGTTTGCCCAAATAGTTACCCGTTAGATAAATGTCAGTCGGCCAATCCACTCTATTGTTCTCCATATTAGCTTGTTATCGCAATACATTTCTATTTTGAAATAAGCTAGATAATGTTCATATAATCACCGGTAATTCAACCGCTCTAGTATGATCGTGTTTGGTTCTGTTACATATTCTCTAATTAAAATTGATCATACTTGTAAGTATTTTGAATCTTTCTATCATAGATTATACAATACATTTAAAACATTCGAATTTCTGTGGCATATGGTTTGAAATTAGCTGGAATTTGGGAAAACATCATTTTGTTTTGAGAGTCACTTAATAAATTTATGTGAGAACCACTTACCGGACGGACTCACAACAAAAAGGCGTGTATTCATTCTGTAATGGTTAATAAAAACACCGATACCTATAACCTTCGGAGCGTGGCGGGCATTGAAGGTTAAGGAGTAATGAAAGACGCTGACTTGTGTTATACAAAATGGGTATCTTAAGTTCTAAACAGTTTATGTGTAGGTATTTCATGGCTTAGCTTCGGTACCGTCATTCAGAGTCGATTTTAAATAAGACTCAGTGTTGTGTAGCAGTCAATGAGCTTATTCATATTTCTTTTCTTGAGTTGAGTTAAAAATTTCGCAAAGTTGGGACTGAATCAAAGCTGTTGTTAATTTGCTAAACTCGGCAGTTTTTTCGGCATTCATCATGCTACAAATTGACTTGTCCATATTGTACACCTATAATGTATTTGAACAAAACAAATTTTTATAAAATTTTAATACCATCGTTGTTTGCGAACAGATTTTATACTTCTTAGACTCGTACTCTTAGGTACATACAATACTTACATTCATTTAATTCTACATATTTATTTATACATTCAAGTCTATAGAAACAAACAACAAATGCATAATCGATTATGCAATCGTTGCATAATCAACCCATGAGTAGGTACATACGAGTACATTACCGTTCTACGGAAACTGAATGATTTAATGTTTATAAATAAACATAATTGCTTTTCTATGGCTAACGTCGATGTCATTAACATTCATTGCCACAATATTGTCACTTCCTTGGCTTACCTTTTACAAACTCGGTAAGTACGTCTACATCCAGGTTTTAATTTTATAATATTTATTATTTACGGACAAATTCTTTACGCAACTGTTTGGTCACAAAATATATCACTAAAACAAATTTTTCCCGAATTTCAAATAACAGCAAACACATCCAGAGCAATGGCGACAAGCAAACTCTCCCCTTATATAAATGGAGGTTTTTCATGGCGTGATGGCGATAGCGCTTGACTCGTTCATTTTAATCCTCCAATGCGAAATCTTATGCATATCTTGGTACTTTACAAGACCAAACAACTCTGTCTTTTTAAAACAAATTGGTCAAGTAATTATTATTGTCATATTTAATTTATCTGTGCATTAACCAACCTTGACCGTAACTACAATTATATTACAATTAGTAGCACAGTCCAAAAGTCACGTAGCTAAGTAGGTAGGTATACGATAGTTTAATTTTCAAACGTTGTGCAAGTTTCCTTGTTTATTTCCGCACTGTCGGTCGTAATAGTGTCGTAAGCCGCTAAAATGCATATTGAAGCATAAACCATATCATGTTAAAAGACCAGTAATTTCTATTATAAATGGTCTTGGACTTATACCATTATAAAGGAGACTATATATATTATAGATAAATTTTTAAATCCTGATTTTATCATACACTCGTAAAAAGAACAACAACTGAGAACAGAAATTCAGAAACGTGAGTTAAACAGGGCGGAAAGTTAAAAAGGGACAGTATGGGTAGGGCAATACGAGGCATCAAAAACCACTATACTAGTGATTAAAGATAATAATAGTAACGTCGCCAGGCTACCAGGCTGACTGACTAATCTATCAACGCCCGGCCTGAAACTACCGGACCAAGAATCGAATATAGCTTTCAGATCACATATAGATGCACAATGATATTCTCAAACTTATATTTGGCCGAAGTCGGCAGAGGTCCATAAAACACAGGACACTTAATAATGTTTAATTGAATACGTCTTCCCGGTGCCCCAGATTATATTAATTTAGAGCTAGTAACACTAATTTACAGTACAGTACAGGCTACCTGCATGTTAGTTTTAATTATGTTACTTGCAAAAATATTATCTTAAAGTGGTTTCAGTCCATACAAAAGTTTGACGCACATTACGCGTAGACGGAATTAATAAAAGTAATATTTTATATATGGAATAATAGTTTAGAAAATCTAGTTGCCGCGTCACAAATAAAATTTGCAATTTATAAGATAATTACGAAGATATGAAGCTTTTAAAATTTTTTATGAAAAATTTCAAAGCTTTATATCTTCGTAATTATCTTATAAATTGCAAATGTTTTTTGTGACGCGGCAACTAGATATTCTAAACTATTATTATTAGCAGTGTGAAATGCGACAAGCAGTGCGAATATGTCGCTCCAAGCGTGCCTGCTTACACGATACTAACATTGCACTTTGCTGTAGGTACTTTGTACAATGTAATCCTAAAGCGTACCAAAACAGTTTGATTCTAGCTGGATCCATAATTCTTATCAGGCTTAAAATGAAATCTCAAGCGTCTGTGTAGTATAATAATACTTCAACATTTTTTTTTATTTCTTGGTAAACTAATTGAGTAAGTAATCGAACATAATAATGAAGATTCATACAAAAGAAACTGTTAACCTTTGTTATAATAAATATAAAATAAAATAAAATAAAATGTTTATTTCATTCACAGTAATTAGCGATTTACAATAAATAGTGATTGGAGTCTCCTTTTGAGCATGATAGAATGTCGGATGTGTGTGTTATGTATATTTTGTTTTGATTCTAATTGATCGATCATATTTAGCATGTACTAATCCAGCAGTTCATGGCAACAATGTAAACAATAGAGTGACCTCTTTACCTCATTGAGATCCTCTTGGGACGAATGACATTATTGCAACCATTCCACCTACTTCTAACCGCATGTTATCACGTACATCACCATGTAGGTACCTACTATCACTATAGGCTCCAAAGCATGCTAAACTAAACTTTATCGCCGTACAATAAGATGTCAATGAAGGGAAAATGTTATTTTACTTCAAAAGTCGTGTCAGTATCTTCCACTTTTCCGCTTTCTTGCTCGGAAATAAGTTGTGTTCATGTTGATAAAGGAGAACTATTGTAAATTGAAACTTAGATATTTATTTATAGACTTTACTGTGGTTTTTCCTTTAAACTGTAAAATTATGAGTTTTTTGAAATGTTGGTACCTAAACTGTACGTACGTGTGTAATTAAGTACATGACCAGTTTTGACGTTACTATGAATGAAACGGATCTATCCAATTATGATTTACAGTTTAGTGTGTTATTTCCAAAAAATATGAAAAAATAGGCAAAATGGCAAAACAGGCAAAGGGTCATTGAACCAAGTCTCTTTAAAATTTTAGAAGATAGATAAAGAAAATTTATTTTTATTCCCGTCTCATGTGGCCAGTACCAGGATTTATTTGAAAATTAAAACGTGGCCTCGATGTAGTTTATCTCGTAAGAGATCTAAATGTTCATTCGCACGGCTTTGCTCGTCTTTGTAGTTCATTCACATTTACTACCACACGGTCTTGTTTTGAGACTGTGACCTCAGATGACCTTGTAGCTACCGTTGGATTGTCATCATCATCGTGTACTGAGAAAGATTTCAATCTGATAATTTGTTGGCTATCAGCATAAACTGCCGCATTTTACAACATCAAAGACGGCGCGAAAGTTTACTTACTTACGTTTCCTTGTTTTTTGTTGGTTTTTATGTCTAGAATAGAAACAAATACTGAGCAGTCAGTCATTGTATAATCTGCTATGTAATCATAGTAAAAAACGAATCGCTAAGTATACTTAATCAAATATATGTATATAATGCGTTTTTAAAAAGTTAAATACAGGAAACAACAAATATGGTAAACTGTACATTTCTATACAAGAAGTCTAAAATAAAAGCCTAGGCCTAGTGCGACCCCCGAGATAATGAGAAAAATCGAGATGTCCCTCTGTCTCTGTTTGTTCATTTTTTCATTCTGTTTACTCATCCTGAAATGAGCGCGCATGCATGATAGTTTTCTCATTTTGTCGCTTTGTCGTAAGGTCGTACGTGTATAATCTAAAAATCTAAGTATGACTTTAGTTTAACAATTTGTACTAAAAGTATAGTGCAAGGTAAGTACATTGTACACATTTTTTTTTATAAATATCTCCTGCCTCCTTGGTCTTACGAATGAGGGTACAGTATTTTCTACTTTAGTTGCACGTACGTTCTTCGGTCGTGTACGATTTCATTGTAAGGGCAGTAAGTACGGCTAATGCCGAATGATTTACACGTACTTATTGTAAGGCAAGGCACGACGAAATCGGCGGACGCCACATTTGCTACGGGTTTAACGGAGTACGGTCCAAGGTGTTGGTTTTATTCTACGTTTTATTATTTCAAACACAAACCGGTGATTATGAACTAAAAATTCGCGCGTAGCAAAATTCGTAGGCGAAATATTGCGCTACGCTTCTCGTAGCAGGCTATTAGTATTATAATACAAATTAATTTACAGTGTGATGTTTAGAGACATCATTTTTACATAATCATCCACAGTAAATAATCAAATTATAAATGCGAATGAATGAAAGTTTGTCCGTCTGTCTGTTTACGTACAACTAAACTATTTCGATCAAAAAGTCTGAGGAAGTCGGTACACTGCTGCTCTGCGATAAAATCTACATCATCATTGAATTTGACTAGCCCACTTGCTCCATACAAATACCTACTACCTACAATATTTTTTTAGTAAATTAACAAAAACATAATTAATTGTCATGCCTTGTACGTAAGATTTGTACATTCGAGGTACCTACGCGATGAAAAAAATTCAAGTGTTTAGGTTGAAGATGAGGCCATCTTTTTATGATAACACATATTTTGCTGTTTAAAAGAATTTACATATGCTCACGACTATATTCCCTTATATTCCATACTATATTCCAGAGATATTCTGAAACCTTAGAACATCCACATTTCAAAATAACTATAAATTAGACCTAGAACACAAACATTTATTCATAACCTGATGAATAATAATTAATGCTAGGACAATCGAGGCATGTTCTCGTCGCTACCGCTGCATTTCATGACTTAAACATTGCATATTTCTGAAGTCTTCTACAATATTGGGGTCAGAGGCGTTTGTTTGCGCGTACGCCGTGACCATTTCGATGGTCACCATGGATTAGCTGATAATGAAGCGAAAACGAACTGTGCTGTTACGTAGTCTGTTTTTACACGTTTTTGTTTTACAATTATACAGGGTGTAAAATAAAATAGGACAGTTACATAAAGGGGTGCTTCAGACCATCAAACTGAACAACTTTCTCTATGGGACGGAAATGTATAGGACATTTCAGTTGAGTTATGTTTGCAGTTTTGTATGGGACAGCGGAATTTTTTTCGTGAATTCGGTGTTGGTCCCATTGTAAAAGTTGTTCAATTTGATGGTCTGAAGCACCCGTTTAAGTAAGTGTCCCATTTTATTTTACACCCCGTATTTCAATTTAATTTCTATTCATTCATGCAGATTTCGTTAATAACTGCACAGAGTATTATGTAATTACTAAGTAGGGGTGTAAATCTTTTTTTTAAGTTTATTAACGGAAACAAATACAAGCAGCACAAGGTGGACAGTGTTTGTTGCACACATTAAGTAATAATGATACCACACTTGGCAAGCCTGGCAACGCTATTCAATTCTACGCTTTCTGTTATATTTCATTAATGAAAATAATCTTGTTATACCGGTTTAAGAAAACATTTGAGGCAGCGATCGCCACAACCATAAACTTGTATCAAGCAAGTATAATAATTTTTGACCATTCTGCAAGATTACAACATTTGCTTATTCGTGTAAAATGATAACTAGGCAAGCGAATGTTACATAAAATATATGACAAGTTTTTTAAAATTTTTGTTAATTTCATTACTACCTAATATGCCAAGTTTTATACAAACTAAAATGTGTATAGGTATAAACGCCACCTGGGTGTATATATAAGATAGTTTGAACGCCAAAATTTATCTGGCATATATAATTTTGTAGCGCTGTAATAAACGTCCAGGGGCTTTATAACAGTGCTTTAAACAAAGATTTCCTTTTCTTATAAACAAGATGAAAATCTTCGGCCAGATAAATTGGGCGTTCAAACGCTCTTAAATATAACGTGTTAATGAATTAGCGCAAATCCTCATACACCCCAACTGATTTATAACAAAATAATTAGATTGAAACAATAATTTACATATTTCGATAGTTAAAATTTTAAGTTATGAATGAAAGCGCTAACGTACTCATGGATACATTTTAATAATTGTGTTTTGGTAGTAAGTAGGGTGAGTGTGCCCGTGCGGTGGGTTGACATCGGGTTCAGTAAATTTTAAATTTTACAAACAAATTATTTAATTTTTTGTAAAAAAATTACCCATGTTGAAACTATGATAATTCGATTCTGCTATCGATTCTAAACAAACTACTTTCTAGTTTTGCGTTAATTCATTAACACGTTGTATACACCCACCTAATCAATGAACAACTTTTTGATTAATAGAAATTTTTTCCTACTGGTCATGGTCATAAAAGTAATAAGTTTAGATCAGATATCGGGGGCAAGGGAAAAGCTTTCGTCGGATGATGAAACCTGAGTTCATCTGGCGCACCCTAGGCAGGCAGCTTCGATGCGCCCATTGCTGACTGGTTAATCTTTCCACTACAGCTTGCTTGGGTGATTGTCATGTGACACGAAAAGAAGAAAAGTTCGATTCTGGTTCGGTTTTCAGGTTTCAAGTTAAGTTGTTAACACGTATATCTTAAATTTCACCTGGGTTTAGTCAACACAAAATATCCACTGCCTTTCGGTATCCACTGTCCAAATTTGCTTTCGGTTATGCAAATGTGTGAATTTTAAACTGCATGTTTTGTAAACAGGGAAATGTAGAGATGAGCGTACTTATTACGTAAAGGTACGGACCGGTAACGCACTTTACAAATACACCGACAAAAGAGTTTTGTTACGAAATAATCTTGATAGCGGTATAAAAAGTACAATGAGATCATTACCCCATGGAAGAAGTTTTAACAAGCGAAGCAATAATAATGTGTGGTGCATTATTGGAATAATATTCCGGCTGGATTAAACATTGATATTTAATCGATCACAGATTAAAGAACTAGATCATCTCTTCTTTAGTTTTTTCTCTAGGAAAGTATGAGTGGGTCGTCCAGCAGCAAGGTAGAGGAAAAGCGCCGCAATTGCATCCAGGTGTAAAACCTGGATGCGATTGGCGCAGGACCGGGAAGAATGGCAAACATAATTGGGAGGAGGCTTATGCCATGCAGTAGGTGGATACGGGCTAGTGATGATGATGATTCTCCGTAAAAACTTAGCAAAGTTTTGTCCGAATCGACATATTTAGTCAGCGAGATGGCGCAGTTCTAAGACCAAAGAGCACTCAGATTTAGTTTGAGGTCATTTTTGGATCGACTACTTCGTTGATTGTGTAGGTATCTAGTTTTTATTATTGATCGACTTTCATAAGGCTCTCTGATGTACCACAAAAAAGCGATTTCTTTATGTTTTGTTTAATTTGATTTCAGCAGCATAGCATAATATGCTGTAATCTAGAGTCTAGACTAGAGCACGTACTATGCTGAATTCTGATTCTGATATAAATAATTATAATATCCACATTATAAAAAGAGACTAAGCTATATTCCAGAACATGACAAATGCTGATCTTAGTACGCGTGCGCATGACATCATCGGTATGACATACTGAAGAGTTAAATCACCTCGGAGCACGGGAGATAATGAATACTAATGGCTACGATCTTGAAACTTCGTAGTTTAAGTTACTATGTTGTTCTTGGTGTGTAGGGAATGTATTAAACAGTACCTTATTTAATACGAATGTAGAAATCAATACATGTAGCAGTAAGAGGCTTCAAAACCATCTTTCGCGCAATACGAGCTAAACAACGAATTTCAAATCATCATCAACAGCAAAAAAACATAATCTTAACTATTATAAAACTGTAACAGTAGTGTGTCTGAACATTGAAGATATTAACAAAAAAAAGTTACTACATGGTTTTTAGGTATCCCTGATCCCATATCACCAATTTTTGGATTCTTGTCTGTCTGTTTGTTTGTTTGATTGAGCATCACGCAAAAACTACTGAACCGATTTTGATGAAATTGTTTTGATTGATAGCTTATGCCTATGAGTTGACTTATGATCTGGTATATAATTTGTGCGGACGAAGTCGCGGGTTAACTCTAGTTCTTTATAAACGAGCTCATTTGTAAACCAACATTGTAAAAGATAGAGTAAAGGAAAAACTAATTTGAACAAAAAATATAACATTTGCTACATATTTTTACAATCTTAATTTACTTTTATGCATCGCTGAAGAGGAAACAACTCGGGCATTGCAATTTTTTGTTATAATTTGAACGACGCACACCTACTCTTTATTTTCATATTAAGTTTTCTTTAGAACATACTAATGGGAATTTAATCATTTAGATTGACACAATTTTTTCTGATCCATGATTAAATGAGTAGAAGGAAGGTCTTATTAAATGCGATGGTAAACATTCATTATAACATTACATGTAACTATGGAGTGCGTGTAATTTATCTGTGGATATAGCCGATATTTTATGAATTTAATGATTTACCGCTCGAATTTATTATCTAAAAAATAATGTAATTTAAATTATCAAATGACTAAAATTTACATGTGTAGTGTTTGTACTGTTAGTGTAAGTTGTTGAATAAATAAATTGAATTGAATTGATTTTTTTTCATTTCATACACAACAATAAATTATTTTAATACGTTTATGCGTTTGATACGTTGACGTTGAAAAAATTTAATCGAGCTTATAATATAGCACACGAAAAATAATATAGCAAAGTATAGCTTTCTTGGTTTTATCCAACTTTATTGAAACCAAGAAAATAAGTTCAAACTGAGTTTAAATGAGCAGTTTTTAAAGTGTGAGCAAGAGAACTATATTTTTCAAGTTTACAGTCGATCCCGTATTATAATTGCATGGGATGTAGGTAGTTAGTTAGATCGCAGTGATTAATCTGATCCAGTTATAGCAGTTTTTGATATATCGCGATCCATTTTACCGATAGAACGTAACGTTTGATAAATTGCTAAGATTCACGCTTGCGCGTTCCGCATAACTAAATTGGAAACTATAAAAGGAATTAATATTTTCATGCCACGTTCTAGACAACATCATTAATATTTTTAATAACGTAGGTTATTTAAGCGGAGGAAGTGGTCTGAGTAATATCTATATACTGTAGGTAAAACTTTGATCTTAGCTAGTATTAGCTTCATTAGGGGCTCCAACGATGGAAAATTTCATTTGGAAAGAAGCAGAGCATGCCATTATTAGCTGTGTATCGCACGCAAGCGAGCTGGGATGAAATTATTATTATTTATTTCGTAATTTTGCTGTTCAAGGATGTTTCCAGGAAATGTTTGAACTCTGGTATGTTAGCTATGTTAGATAGCTATTGTATAATTGTTAGATAGCTGTTTTTTGATTTATTATTATCATCGACCGATGCGGATGATAACGGTAAGTGGGTAGCTACTACATGTAGGGCTCGCATGCCACTCACAAAATCAAGATGAGCCTTCATCTTTATTATTTTACGTATAGGCCAGAAGGAGCGCGCATGTCGTTTCTTTTTCGTGTGTGGCATGCTAGCCATGCTGGTAAGTATTAATGTACAAAAGTATAATATTAATAATATTAGGGAAAACCCTTTATTTGGCTATAACTAAACTGACATGACATGTTAAATACAACATAACTCTGAACGGACTATGGAATCAACCTTTAGCTGAACATTAATTTTTTAAACATCTAATCTTATGCAGGGTGGTCGAGTTAAGATGGTCCAACAGATAATCTGGGGTAGAAGACATCATTTTCGACCTTTTTTGTTCTTTACAGTATGATCCAAAAATTTACGGTTTCAAAGTTATTTAAGTTTTTGTGATTCTCACCGATCTGCTACCTTGTCCCACTAAACTGGTTACTGTGTTCAAACTAGTAAACTTTATGTCGTTCGATAGATACGTTACTGAAGTATGTTCATGCCAAATTTCTAGTAACTAGTTTGAACACAGTAACAAGTTTAGTGGGACAAGGTAGCAGATCGGTGAAAAATAAAAAAAAACTTAAATAACTTTGAAACCGTAAATTTTTGGATCATCCTGCATAGAACCAAAAAGGTCGAAAATTATGTCGTCTACCCCAGATTTTTCGTTGGACCATCTTAACTCGACCACCCTGTATATGGTTTATGGTACCCCACGATGAGTTCAATAAATTGAAGAGAAAAAAATATTATGAATATTATGTTAAAGAATCGCGCAATTTTTCATATTTAAATTCCAAAAATTTCAAAGTTTCAATGTAACTTTTAGATAGAACATGTAGAATTTGAAATACTGTTTTCGAATTTTGAAAAGGTAGAACACGTCGTAGGTTGCATAAATAAAATGGATTAATTGATGCTAATAAATCTGTTGTGGCCGAGGAGGAAATATTTAAACTGTGATAAAAACATACTTTTTGAAAGAGTAGATTTTTGGAAAATGTGGTAAGTTTCCATATTATCTACGAAAAGTAGAGTGTGAATCTATGATGAAATGAAACATCGGTCTCGGTTAAAATTAACAAACAGCCACCACCAAAATAAAAAATATTGAAAAAAAAAAAAAATCGAAATAATCGAATGAAATAATGTTAGAAGTACAGTTTTTGAATGTAGACCGCCAGGTAGGTACATAAATATCGGAGGTATCTGAGTATCAATGAAGACCGCGTACTTGAAAAGTTTGGCCACCCAAGGCGCATACCTATTATTCTCTCGAGACGAAATACAAAATACAAAAAGAAAACGACACTTTTATGAACTAGTTCATTATACAGTTCAAAACTTGTTGTAACAACATCAATAACTAAATTCAAAAGACTTTTAGCGCACCAACACCGGCCGGCAAACCGTTAACTTTAATATTTGCCAACATCTAACAAACTGCTAAATGAACCATACCTATTGTTGTTTGTATCATTTCTCGCATTCTAAACGCTATGCTATGAAGAAATATTATGTTAAAAACGGTACAGAATAATAAAATGTAGAGCAGATGTGATTAGCGGACAATATGCCATAATCGTTGAGATTCTTCAACTCATGAATATGTGTAGGTGTGTTTGTGTGTTGTACACGCATTGTTCAGTCGTTCGACCACCACAGGAGTATACTAATTTTTTTTTATTGTTTAGTCTCCTTTATTTTACCTTCTATATGGTGGATGGTCTAATTTAAACCACTCCTTTAAATATAACTATAGGTTGTTTTGTTACGCCCTGTATAGTTTCCACTCGATAACAAGATAGACCAAATTCTTGGTTAACCGTAGTAAGTATGTAGTATGTATACCTCTAGCTTGGTGAATTTACGCCGCGCCGCCGGTTTAATTTTCTCTACTTCATAACGTTTCGTTCAATTTTAGTCTAAGCCCAGTCATTTTACGGTTTGAGCTGGGACTAATTAATAATTGATATTTTTTTCGGTACAATATTTAAGAGCCAAATTGAGCTTAGAAAAGTAATAAAATTAAAAAAAATTCCCGTCAGCAACAGTTCCAAATTTAAAATTTAGCTATTATCTCGTTATAAAAAAAACCTGATGGTAATTTTTTTATGCACATATTTAAGGCATGACCATTATACATACTTCAAACATGGTCTAAATATTTTTGTCTAGTTAGAAGGTTTTGAAAAATACAATATTTTTTTCTAATACAAACCTCATTTTTTAAATTTCAATGCCCATTTTACTATTCAAAAATAATCTATATTGTTAAATCTAATTCAAATGAGGGCATGGGCATTAATATTATTAATTTGAAGGCCTTCGGGACTCACAATTTTGATTTCTATGTTGCGTAGTGATTTTTTAAAAATATGTTTTCAGATAGTCTTTTCTCTTTCACTAAATGGTGCTGGTTACAGTTTAAAAGTCCAAATACTAATTACTTCCCACCTCTCCTACCAAAACTCCGTAAAATGACTGGGCTATCTGTTAAGTCTGTTGATTTTGTACGCAAAGCTTTCAAGTTTTAGTAGTACATCACGTCATCAAACGGTCAGTCTATCTAAAACGAAATAGCCAATGTTCCATGAAATTGAATAAATCTGGTAAATACAACTAACTGTTAAATTCTGTGCTGTAATAGGTAGGTGCAACAAATTAGCACTTTAGGTGACATCATTTTAAATTGCATTGTTAGATTTTGTATGCAACTATAGATCATTTACACCTATTACATATTTATGTTACCGCATAGGTACGCCTATTTATTGTCACTTTCGTAGATACAACAATACTTATTTATCAAAGGGTATCAATAATTTATACACTTATACAATAAAAGCACTACCAGTTGTATGTATTCTAAGTAAATATACTATTTCATATATGATTTTCAAATTAACTGTATTAATTAGCAGCTGAACTTCAGTGTCTGTTCTTCGATGTGCATGTCAATTCTATGATTCTACTATTGTATGATAATAAAATAAATATATAAAAAACCCTTCTCTTTTTAAAACAGTAGCTTTTGCATACTGACTATATCGAGCCAACTTTCCACCTGGCAACAATAAATTCCATCTTGCAAGTTTGTTAAAGCCATAATTGAACCCTTTCTTAAACGAAACATGTGTTCCCATTGGCCAAACTTTTGTTCATGTAAATAGCATCAGCACCAACGTTGTATTATTTAAATTTGTGGTAAAATATACCTTTTGAATGATATACCTTCGGCAATTATCGTAATTATCTTGATGAGAACCACTGTCGGAGTCGTTACAATGAGAAGAGATATTATTATCATAATAACATCGTACTAGTATTGAATTTCGATTCGTGCATGAATTCCAACATCAAAGTACCTATGCCATACTTTGTATTAATAGTTAGATTGTAGGAGGAAACGTGTGAAAATAGTAAATTTAAATACACAGATTGTGAAGGAATGCACAACAGTTTAAGTAGATGGCTGATAGAAAATGGACTACGCGTATTCAATTGGTACTTTTGAAAATCATGACCGTGCTCCCTTTTTCCGAATAGTCAGAAACCATAACTACCGTTTTAGAAGAGCACCCATCAGCATGGTTTAATTTTATCATAATTCTATAGTGTTTCAAGATAGACTAACGTACCTATCAAAATGGTAATAATGTATAAGAGCCAAAACCAAATCTTTTAAGAAAAGCACGGCAAAACAGCGTACCCTCAGCGTTTTCTCGTATGACACCCGGTGTTTTATCTTGGGCAGGGCTGTTTAAATTGCAGTTTATTCCCCTATTAACCTATGTATCCTAACTAGTTATATTATTGTTACCTATTTATCGTTACCATGAATAAATGTACCATGAATAAACATCATCATCATGTCAGCCAATAGACGTCCACTGTTGGACATACACATAATGTCGGATATTTATTAAAAGATACATCTAACAATAATTTAACAGAATAAGAAATCTTTATAAAGCTGATTTATTAATTAAAATTATAATAAAGAGGAAAAACATTACAGCAATAAATTATTAATTGATTGAAAAATGTGTCACCATTAAAAACGTTGAATTTGAAATGGTTCATAAAAAAGGTGCCTTGCAACATGCTAACATAAAAATCACGGGTATTTCACTATCAGTTCACCAAATTACCAAAACCATTTTAATTTTATTTAAGTAGCAATATGGTTTTAAACTGGGCACCGAATATACGTCTGTGTTATATTTTCATAATTATATTCTATACCTATAGAATCCAGATATGGATACCATTCCAAAATGACATGCTTTTTAAACTCATCCTCATCTACAATTCTCGTAAGTTCCAAACATAGACATTGATTGCTACTATCCAATACTTAATTTGGTTACTTATAGCAAATTTTATCGGCTATTTAGTAATTTCGTATACTGAGGTTCATAACACCTATAGTGTATAACCACATCTAGGCCAACATCCGTAGTCGAGAAATCGACTCGACATCGGCAAACAGATTTAATGCCAATGCAAATCTACATCGGGAATGCGAGTGAAATTGTGTAGACATGTTTACACAAAAATTTATGAGCCGAACGATTTAATCGCGCAGAAAAATGAAGGAAATAGATTCCGCGGAGTAAGTACCTGTAAATGCGAATAGAAGGTGGCTAGGTATAATTGAAACTAAAAATATTGTTACGGTCAATGATTGTTAAGTAACTTCGTAGATAATCTATGTTCGTTAAAATTTTGTTCATGTATAGTCAGTGCATAGCATTGTTGTTTTAATAAGGCAATTTATGCAATGTGAATCAAGATTTAATTAGATTTTGTTAATTTAATTTATATGTGCAATCCAGGAAATTACACAAGGACCATTTCAAAGGAATAATCTAAAAGGGATTTTTTATGGATTTTTTTATATAATGTACAGCAAGCATAACAATAGTTGCTTTTATTATTTTGAAATCCACTTTTAGAGTCTTATGTTAGAACTCTGTAAAGCCTGTAACGAAAATTCGTCACGCGTAATGCATTCAGGTCTCAAGTTATTTCATAAGACTTTTTTGGGTCGTTTTTGTATAGCTAAGCTAGTTCAAATGAACGTTAATGGATTTCAAAATGATAGAGCGTTAGCGTTAAGCTACTAATATTGCCACTCCTTACCGATACCGTACTACAAACATCAATCAGTTCCGTGCATACTTACACAATCAACAAACAATCCGATCGAAGGTATCGAATCAATGGAGTATCCAACTCAACAGTTTGATGCACTATCCGAATAAAATTTCCATAAAATGCAATCACAACACTGGCCACTTCTTCAAAACTCAGCGTCAACAAAAAAGTTTAGTAAAAGTTAGAAATTTAAATTTGAATTAGGAATAGCAAGTATTCCGAGAGTGCGCGCGTGCGCTGTCGTCCACCACGAAGGCGTCCGAGCAACCGTATGTCTACTTTCGAACTGACTCAAGAGTCAAGATTCTTCGACTCGCCCGAAGCAATACAACGATATAGGTATTCGTCTTCAGACAATTTTAGCCTCCATTACCATGTTATAAGATACATTAAAGAGTCTTAAAGAATCATCTTTATGTGGCTCACTATACTCGGTCTGCCTTGCCAGGAATGCCGCGCTACAACCTGGGTTAGGCTATAATTTGTCTGTACATGTACAAAACTGGAAATCCTTTGCAAGAACAGATTGAAGACGTTTTGCCGTTAGTTATAAATAAGTAGGTCTTCGTAATTAACTCTATGCGTACGTAGGATGCCAGTCATTTGCTTCGGGCTTAAGTAGAGTTTGATTACTTAGACCTACATTCAACTGGACGTATTAATGATTTATCTTCACGATTTACTCACGATCACGATGTCTTCAGTAAAAGGCCTATATACAATATATCATCATCATCTCAGTCGATGGACGTCCACTGCTGGACATAGGCCTCCCCCAAGGATCGCCATAACGACCGGTCCTGCGCTGCCCTCATCCAACGGGATCCCGCCGCCTTCACAAGGTCGTCGGTCCACCGTGTGCGGGGCCTACCCACGCTACGTGTTCCGGTACGCGGTCGCCACTCAAGAACTTTTCGGCCCCATCGGCCATCAGTTCTGCGAGCAATATGCCCAGCCCACTGCCACTTTAATTTAGCAATTCTTTGGGCTATGTCAGTTACTCTGGTTTTTCTGCGGATCTCTTCATTTCTGATTCGATCTCGCAGGGAAACTCCGAGCATAGCCCTCTCCATTGCTCTTTGGATGACTTTCAGCCTTTTTATAAGGCCTTGAGTGAACGACCACGTCTCTGTTCCATATGTCATCACTGGCAACACACACTGATCGAAGACTTTCGTTTTAAGACACTGCGGTATTTGGGACGTGAAGACACTACGTAGCTTCCCGAACGCTGCCCAACCCAGTTGGATTCGACGGTTGATCTCTTTCTCGAAGTTGGACCTACCTAACTGAATAGTTAAGAGTACTACAATACTACAACTAGTACTACAATATATATGAGACGGAAAAGAAAATAAACAGTAACGTCCTGACTTTCCTTACGAACAACAAATTACACAACGGTACAGGAATTACAGGATTGGTAGGTTTATGAATGTGGTAACGCAGGCAGTATGTAGTAGCGTACATTGGACTGTCGTATAGTATTCACACAAGTTACTTAAAGGCAATAAACAACTTTGACTTCGACTTTAGATTTTCAAAAGTTCGGTGCCGAATTACTCACACAAAAAAGTTTGAAGGGTTCGGTATCGAACTAATTACTGAACTACTGATAACTTGAAGGGATTTTGTATCTTGCAAGCAAGTATCTTGATCTTGATGCAAGATCTGGCTATGGACTAGGGTGTAATTTAGAGACCTATCACACAAGCGATTTTTGTGCGTTAGCGATGTCGGTCGCTACGATTTTGTCGCGTTTCCATCACGTCCACGCGGCGAAATCGTGGCGATATCATTCCATCAACGCCTCCGCTCAGAAAAAGCTTGTATTATATGGCCCTTATATGCAAGGAATTCTTATTAGCTAATATTCTGTCAGTAGCTGAAATACAATTAGATTCATAGGCAGTATATTTAGTCAACATGTGTTTTTAAACAAACGTCTTCTAAAAGTAAACAAGTAGACAGTAACTTTCCAAAGGCCGATGCGATGTTATAATGAAACACCTTTACAAACTGTCGATGTCAATGACCGAACGTTGATTGCTGTCTCTACTTATATGAACATCCACTTCCGTGTTTGATGAAGTTAGTTGTAAATATCGTTTATATATATTATGTGACTATACTGTAATAGTTTAGTGGCAATTTAGTGTGTTTGTATTTTATTAATATGATGATGATAATCAACACATATAAAACTCATAATTATTTATGTGAAAAAAATTACCTTCACAACAAAAAATACTATTTTTGAAAGTTAACAAATGCAAACGTATAGTTATTATTAGTACAAAACATACCATATTTATGAAAGTTATCAAACTAACAGTTATTGTTATACAAAATATAATCTTCGGATTCCAAATATTTAAATCTCGTCTCGAACAAGTATTATCTACGTAACTCTACGAATTCATATTTAATTCTTTTCAATAATTTTATTAAGACTAAAATGTTGCTTCTAAGCAATATAATAAGTGCCTATTAAGGTGGTGGCAGAGGGGCCAATTTTATACAAAACTTTGACGCACAATACTCGTAGATGGTATTAATATAAGTAACTTTGTATATAAAGAAAAATAGTTTAGAAAATCTAGATGCCGCGTCACAAATAACATTTGCAATTTATAAAATAATTACGAAAATATTAAGCTTTGAAATTTTTCATAAAAAATTTTAAAAGCTTTATATCTTTAGCTAGATTTTCTAAACTATTTTTCTATGTACAAAATATTACTTTTATTAATTCCGTCTACGCGTATTGTGCGTCAAACTTAGTTAAGTTAAGTAAGTAAGTTAAGGTTAGTAGCTAAGTTTATATTTGACTGTTTGTAATCCCTAATAAATTAAAAAAAAAACTTTTCTATGGACTGAAACCATCTTAAGCAAATATATGCAAGCAAAAAGTACTATCTACTAAGCAAAACTACCTTTAAGTAGCCTAGGTGTTTTTTTTCTGATTGTTTTGTTGCTTCTATCGTTGTCCCATTATATTGTATTTATTTTAGATGTAAGCAAAAATAAAGTATTATATTCAATTTAAATATCTTAACTACCTCGTTGTCGATTCTTATATTTCAACCATGTTATGTGACTTTAATACTCCCTGTCCGCACTACCTACTTTGTATTCCATTAAACGGGTACTTATCATACCTAATGATCCTGTTACTGGTGATAGAATCAGTGTTGCCAGAAGGTTACTTTTGTAACCTTTTAGGTGATTTTTAGCTCTGTCAGGATACTTTTAGGTTACACGATTCAAAAGGTTACTTTTAGGTGATTTTTCGGAATTTGTATAATCAATTTATAATTCTTATTTTTCCATGAAATGGAACACATTTTCATATTTTTTGCGATATTTTAAAATGCAAAACATTCGTAAAGTAGTGAGTGCAACTCCTAAAACACGTTTTTCTCTTTCGCACTAATGTATACCAAATCACAGATGACTAAAGCGTCTCACTTACTCGCTCGATCATTCAAACGAATGAAAAATGTAACATATCATGGAAAACGCTACTGAATTGTTTATGTTTCTGTAAGTTAATACAACCAACATCCGTCTATTAACTTTTAAAAGTACCTTATTACTGGAAAAAAATGAAAGGTTACTTTTCACACCAAAAGGTTACATTTTATCTATTTCCGGTTACTTTTGAAAAGACCCAGCTGACAACACTGGATAGAATAAATTTAAACCGTGACAACTTTTTTGCTAGTTAATGATTGCATAGTGTTAACGATTCTTGTTTTTGCTATGCTATACATTGTGTTGGTATAATTATGCAGATCATTGCATATGATCGATGGATGTGGTCGTATTGGTACAGCAAACTGTTTGATCGATGTTTGTTTGACATGCAGGCATTTGGTAAACAATATCTGTTGAAAATACTAAGTGTAAATTGTTTAGGATAGATGAAAGTTCGTTCAGTCTATAGATAATCTTCTACTTCCGTGTTATATTATCAATGTACCAATCTTTGCATCAATATACCTACTGCCTACCTTTGTTCAATATTATACCCTAATGCATTTTCCTCAGAATTGTCGTTATTGCAATTTTTATTACTTTGAAATATGTGCGAATTAGCGATTTATCAATAATTGATAACTTTAACCTTTCGAAATTAAATAGTAATGATATGATAACGGTGGTTAACTTGATGATTGGCGAAACTAATTCAATGTTCTGAGAATTGCATACCATTTGTATTAAAATAATAGAGATTACGAAAAAAGAAATATATATCGATAAGTACGAGCATCTGAAATACTTATTTTTAATACTTGACTGCTTTTCTAGAAGGATGTAAAAAAATTACAATCATAGCTTGTGACTCGATATGATACCCATTGGGGTATCATATCGAGTCACAAGCTATGATTGTAATTCGAACAAACAAACAAACTGACAAAAAAAATCGATGGTAAAGAATCAGAGACACTTATAAACACCATTTCGTTTTTTTATATTTTCAATGTCAGAGACACTTTTGAGTTTTCAATTAAAATAGTTAAGTTGGGCTGAGTCCATAACAAAATTACAAGCATTAGATATAATTTATTTGTGAACCAAAGAATACTGACTTACTCCGTAGCTATCCTGTAATTCCTGAACAATATTAAGATTAAGATCTTAGGGTATGGTGGGCCATTGAGATTGCTCAATGGCCCACCATACCCTAAGATCTTAATCTTACTATTTTAATTAGCCCAACTTAACTATTTTAATTGAAAACTCAAAAGTGTCTCTGACATTGAAAATATAAAAAAGCGAAATGGTGTTTATAAGTGTCTCTGATTCTTTACCATCGATTTTTTTTGTCAGTTTGTTTGTTTGTTCGATCATCGCGCAAAAACCACTAGAACAATTTTGATCAAAGTTATTGTATTTAAAAGCTTACTTATGAATTTATGATTAGACTTAAAATCGTACTTGAAATTATTAATATATGAAGGTTTTTAAGGGGATGATCAGGCCGTCAAAATGAATAACTTTCACTATGAGGCCAAGACAGATATCGCGTAAAAAAAATTACTGTTCCATATAAAACTGCTACATTTTTTTCCCGACTTCTATTTTGATCCCATAGAGAAATTTGTTCAATTGGATGGTCTGGCCATCCTCTTAACAATCAGCAATTTTGTGAGCATAAAGAGTCTACATTTATAATTAAACCCGGCTTAACTTGAACAATATTGCAAAACATAAATCATGTGTGATTGACATAACATTAAAATGTTTAACAACTGAACCAGTTCCCAACAGGTCAATGTCAAACATAATTATGTGTATAATTAAACAGCTAACTTACCTGCTCCAATTTACCAAATTTACAAACACCCACGATGTTCAAGTTACATTGTAAATTGTAAATTAAGTAACGATCATTAACAGTGTTTCTTAACTTTGGATTACAAAATATTATGTTTTTTGTTTAGTAGCAATAAAAAGAATAAAATAATAAATTTCCGATGTAAGTTGTGATTTGTTGTACTTAGTATTTACCAGTTGTTGTACAAATACGGTACAGGCGCTCACTGTAGGTACCGATTTTTTGTACCACATTTTATGCAGCTTGCATAGAGTATTAGGGTTGTAGGCAGTGGCGTAGCGTGCCTTAGAGGGGCCCTGTATCAAAATTCGTTGGGGGGCCCAAATGAAGGGTAAACATTCTTCCACAAAAGGAAGAAAAACGCTCTCATTGAGTTAAAATAATTATATATTGAATAGACGTTATTACTGACAATTAATAATTCTATGAACTAAGCTTGTCAAACAATTAAAATCAAATAAACACTTTTCTTGCCTTTTGCTCGGCGAACTTATTTATTAAATCATTTATAGACGATAAGGATTTCAGTTTTTCTAAATGTTCCGCCTCTATAGACAATAGTGACAAGTCTGATTACCTTTCCTGTCCCATTGAAGTCCGTAGATAATTTTTTATTAGTTTTAATTTTTGAAGTGTAAACTTTAGGCACGTTGGGCACTTTTCATGATATGATTTTTTTTCTCGGGATGTTGAGGCCTAAGAGTTTAAGTGACATTGTGGATAACATTTTACGAATTTTTGTTATACATGTTTAGGGCCCCTGTAGCCCGGGGGCCCCGTATCATTGATACGGCTGATACGGCGGTAGCTACGCCCCTGGTTGTAGGTGTAGTAGAATTGACTCCGAAGGTGACTGCATGAAATAAATCGACCCAGGAAGAGGTGGCGCGATAATCGGGATAAATTTGACGACCAGTGGCCAGAGGTTGCCCAAAACAGGAACGAGTGGAAGAGCAAGGGAGAGGCTAACATAGTTATAAGACAATTGTTACTAACACAATATGGATGAATAATCTGAAATAAATAATTTTTAATTTAATTTAATTTGCTCAGCAGTGCGATTAAGTGGCTAACAAATAAATAAAATTATGTGTGTCGGAGAACCAAATTAATCATTTTTGTTTCTTTCTGTTCCATATAAAAGGTTAATAGCGACTTAACCCAAATGTATGGAACATTATGTATCTTTTTGGCTATTTCAATGTGGTCTCATTGTGAAATTTGTTGACTTTGATAGTCTAGTAAAAATTGTTTGTGTCCGAATTGTCAGATTACCTATAAAATTTGCATTTATGTGTCATATTTATTATTATCAAATAAATCGACATCATCGCCATTGTGATTGATTTAGAAGAGTTACTGGTAATAATTAATCATATTCATACTATAGCAGTAATGTTAAATTAATGATCTATCAACGCATAGTGTGATCGTATTCTAATTATCATATCATTATTTTGAGCGTTCATGAGTGCGTTTATGTACGCAGTATACGCCCACTTTCTTATTTGCATAACTGAAACATTAGAAAGTGCAGTTTCATTGCTATAACATTTTTAATGCAAGGTAGTTAGCAGTCATGATTATTATGTGATAAAATTATGATAATTTTTCTCAGTATCTTCTGTTAGTTAAAGCCATCATACACTAAAAAAATGTTTTGTTTAATATAACCAAACATTTGGTATTAAAAACAAAAAGTTTGACTATGATACAAATAATATGGAAGTCAGAAAACATATTTTTTCTGTGTAAGAGCAAAGTCAAAGATAGGCCATACTCCATCCACCACACGGAAATTATTAAATTATAAAACCGCCTTAAAAAAACTAAAAAGTTAAAAAATAATATTGCAGCTGATAACTTTTTCGTTCGCATCATAAGAACATAACTTTTTAGTTTTTTTGAAGGCGGAACTATAAAACCGCCTTAAAAAAACCAAAAAGTTAAAAAAATTATATTGCAGCTGATAACTTTTTCGTTCGCATCATAAGAACATTACAACATAACTTTTTAGTTTTTTTGAAGACGGTTTTAATTTTTTGTTAAAATTAAAACCGTATTTCACAATTTTCACAGGTGTATTCATTAGTTCAATTTAATAGTAGTGCTTTAAATGCCTTCATCAGATCCTGGTTTCCTTATCATGGTACCACTGTTGGAATAGCTTCTCTCCAACAAAAAAAGATTCATCAAAATCGGTTCATAAACAACGAAGTTATCCGCGAACATACATAAAAAAAAATGTATACGGTCGAATTGAGACTCCTTTTTTGAAGTCGGTTAAAAAAATTCAACATGCAAGTACTAAAAGCTAACAATATATTCAAGACACTATTTCCTCATGTAATTGTATGTAAGACCGCTAACTCAATTCACGATAACACTGTTACGAATTCAACAACAGATTGGCATCATAACAATGCACAACAACTAATCCGGCAATCCCGTAAGCATTAAATTATTATGGAGTATAGCGTTATAGCAATTTAGCTGCCATTATCGACGTCTCAGCAAACACCATGCCATGCAAATTGCTTGACGATAATGTGCCAAATGAAGCATAAACTTAGTTCATGGGGTTTAAGTGTTAGGGTGTAGCGAAAAGTTTCTTATTTCGATGACGAATTGAGAATTCAATGCTGTATAAATGTTTTAGCAAATACAGTAATAAAATAAAACGCTGCTATCAAGGAATATTCGAAGAATCGGTTCGTAACAATACAGGTTTAAAATATTAACATATTTGTCCTGAAAATGAAAATGAATAGGTAAATTTTTTCCATGGACGTATTGGAACTAATAATTTCTAAACATCAGTTTATAGTTTTTTCACATATTCGATAAAATAAAAAAAAATTGTTTGCAATATAAAGCAATATTACAATTAACTCATGTATACCCAGTTATTCAGTTATACAGAGTGAAATTGATATCATTAGCATCCTTTTAAACTAAGAGTCTACCCATCAAACTGAACAACTTTGACTATGGGAGCAAACCGATCGGAGCAAAAAATAATCAGCTGTTCCATACTAAATTGCAATGCCTACTCGACTCAAATGTATGCAACATCAGATTTTTTTTTGCTCTGATCGGTTTGCTCCCATAGTGAAAGTTGTTTAGTCTTAGTTCAAAAGGATGCTAATGATATCAATTTCACCCTGTATAATGTCAGAATATACGGAACTTTTTTACATTTGGCTTTATTTTGGTGCCTGCGCTGCGATATAGCTCATGCTGACATGAAAAGAAGATTAAAGAGCTCAGAACACATAGATTAAACAAGGGAATTATGCATTGATGCAGTATCTAATGCATCATGATGATAATAGCTGCGTAACTCTCTCGCCTCTCATGACTTGATAACCCTTGGAGTACTCTGCGTCGAAAAAGAATCGTGGGCGCGCGGACGGCTTTCCAAACCTAATTTTTCTCTTAGTTTTTGCTCTGAACAGCGAAAGCCGGTCTTTATAGACTGAAATGTGGTTCTTTTTTTTTCATCTAAATTGCATTTACTAGGTAATTAGTGTTTCTTGGTCAATCTTAATGTTTTGCCAGGTTTATGAAAGTTTTATGCTGTTTTGGAAATTAATTTTATGGGTTTAATGCCCTGTGAAGTCTGGCTTAGAACAGCACCAATCTACACGGGTGTCGTGTCGTAAGAAGCTAATAATCTTATATATATAGCTTATCAGATATCATCAAAATTACTGATGCTCACATGCTCTATCCAAAGGGTCTTTCTTAATATCCTGACCGCTTCAAGGTGATGGTCAGATCAGCTAACTGAACAACTTTCTTGAAACCAACATCGAAATCGTAAAAAACAAATCAGTTGTCGCAAACTAGTGTCGAGTAGGATTGTAGTTTTGTACGATTTCAACTTTAGTCCCAGAAAGTTGTTTAGTTTGATGGTCGGATCATAACCATAAACTTAATATTACTAGTATATTAAGTTTATGAACATAACCCTGTATTTGAGTAGGTACTATGAGTGCCTTACCACCGACAACTTTCTCATCAAAGTATGTAGCTATAGATATAATATTAATAATTTGTTATGATTCTGAGCCTTAATACAATGACAATTTGCTGTAACGCTGAACAAAATGATCTCATTGTTCAAGACCGTTTTCATCTCAGATAAGAAGCTTGTTAGGTAGCGGATTACAGGCACGAAATCACTGCTGGGTAACACAACATACTTACGAGCAAAACACCATATGATTATAAGTTTCCCAAAGTAATAGGGTACCTATAGAGCCTTCAGTGGCTGCCATCAATCGTGTTTTTATATTTCCTTACAACTATACCTCTTCTTCTTCTTCTCTTATATACTATAACTATATTTCTAAAAAACAAGAATTTCACATTGTAGTCGTGATTTTAAAATTATAGGGACATTACCTTTTTTTAATATTTGTAGTAAGTCAAAAGTGTCCACTTTCGGCCATTTTAAAGATATAGTTACTAAAAAAATAAAACATTTGAGAATCAGCAACGACTACATGACTACATAGGTTTTGGGAATGTAGAATAAGTTAAGAAAGTCGGGACATTACCTTTTTTTAATATTTGTAGTAAGTCAAAAGTGTCCACTTTCGGCCATTTTAAAGATATAGTTACTAAAAAAATAAAACATTTGAGAATCAGCAACGACTACATGACTACATAGGTTTTGGGAATGTAGAATAAGATAAGAAAGTTAAAAAAACGATTGAGGTCAGCACAGGAATGTAATTCACTAAGCGTCACATCGACGAGAGATTTTATACGAGTTTGACACATGAAATTGAAAGCTCGCCGACGTTTTAACGACTGGATTGCATTGCTGGAGGCTCGGTGCCCCCTTACATTAAATAGTTAGAAAGGAAGCTTCCTTTATCTTTTGTGCCGCACACTATTTGCCTTAGTAGTAAATTCTTGGTGAACACTCCATACGTATATTATAATTTTATAGTTGCTTTGCACACACCTGTTTATCATACCTATCTAACCTTAAAAGGCAGTTTCGACGGAGATCTAGGTGCATTTACGGTTTATAAATGTTATGACTTATTTTCGCAACAGTAGCAGGAGAGGTACAAGATGGACATTAATGATAAGTATATCAACACAAAATGAACGAAAATGGCTACAAAATGTTGTCTCGTTCCCAGAGATAAGATAACGTCACTGGAGTATATTTCATTTGTACCGATGAAATTGCTATAATTTGCGATCAATAACGCTGTTTTGGAGACAGTTTTAATGTCATTTATGAATTTTATTATGATGTGCTCCTGAATGATTCCTAGGTTCTTGTATCCCTAATAGCATTTAATGTTAGCATTTGGTTGGGCCACGTGCAGATCGCAACAGATCAGACAGCCAACAGATTCCCCATTGTGAGCATTGTGGGTGGAAGCCAACGGAAAATGCTACCAGGGACCTAAGGGACCTATAAGATCTATGTACATAAAGTCAAAATAAGAATAAAGATAAAATAAGATAGTGATAAATATTATCTATTTGCACTGCAAAATACACAAAAAATTTACAATTTATGTACATTCGTAATGTAATTATTAGTCTTTAACTTATTACTTCGAACGACATCTCCTACATCACATCAGACACATCATTCACATTTTGTCAGATAAACTAACCTAACTCTCGTGTTCTTGACGCATAATTATTATTATTAGGAATGTCTATTTGTATTTTTTTATTAAGTTAATTAATTATTAGATACGGAAATGTTAACATGAATTCATGTATAACTCGCTATCAAAGAAATCGCTCGACTTTATCGAACGTACTCACTTTTTGTGTTCGATCTACATAAATTACAAAAGCCATCCGCTCGAATATTTGTCTGGTCGTTTAGAATACTCCTCGTGAAGACGTTTTATGGCCTTATTTCTCGACGATTGTGGATTATTATCAATTTAACAGTTTCAAAACAAATTTTCAATTTCGTAACAGAATAGGAAAATAGCGACGGTCTGTAACCGCGTAACTAATTTGGAGTCAGTAGATACGACTTGCGTAACATAAACTGTATACTTAGAGGCATTTTATTGCTTTACTACAATTCCATTCTTGAAGTTGTAATTCAGAACTCTTACGTCTACGTCTTTAATATCAAAATGGCGTGTTTTTTGAAACTTCCCAAAACGAACCATAATAACAAGTTGAAGCAATGGTTTAGTGCTGAAAACTAACATATTCGTGTGAGCTCTATTTTATTTTATAGCCACGACAAAGTATTAATACATGTCTTTAGAAACGCAATCCCGAGAGTGATACCTACACATCCATATTTATTTAACTATTTTTTTTATAATAACTATAACTTCTTAGTTTGGAATTTTTTCTTATCAATCTACCACAAAATTTAATATGGTCAATGATTAGGCCGCCCTTCTTATTCTTGTTTCTAATTATTTTTGGACTTTTTTGATGTCCAAATAAAGTATATTTGAATGGTATGTTAAACATGTTGTAAGGAAAAGTAGTAAGGCTACCTATACACGGGCCACTCGCGAAGTCGCGACAATTTTAATTTATCTTATGATCATTTCTCTGTTATGTCTCTCTCTCTCATTGTTAATAAAGATATTTGTATTATTGTTGACAAGTAGGTATATATCGTGTTGAGTCGCAAAAAAAAAATACGAATTCTGAGGCTCTAGCCATAACAGATATCCAGAAGTAAAAATTTATAGATACATTAGTAGAAGCACATGGAAATATGTAGTCAAACTTCAAATTCAAAGGAATGCAAGAGATAGCGTCTGTTTAATTTTTGTAACATTTTTTTATATAGGAAAAATCAGGCAGTAGCACGGATTATTTAATAGTTAGGCAGAGCTGTCTGTGGCTCTCGACAGTGGCCCGTAGGCAGCAACCCTAAAGTTCGTTCATCTTTGTAGCTTGGAGAGATTTTCTCGAGCATGTGCTCAATGTAACTTTCTCACTGGTTTGACTTGAAAAGTGTATTAAATAACCATAAATTATCATGTCTGATGAGAATGATCATGAGGTCCGGGTTTAGCCCCAAGCACCTCCCTATGACTTGTGAACTTGTGAAGTAATATCGTAATTTTGCCTAGAAGAAAAACATGTGAGAAAAGCTAGTGTTGTAGTATAGCACTTTTAGCTCGTGTTGTGATTCAGTTTATTCCTAAGAGGATTATGATACCTACTAACTGTCTCCATACTGTTAGAATTTTTACTTAAATATATTATTTATATATATTTTTTTGTTAAGAATTTTAAATAATTTACATACGCAATATTATTAGACACTATAAACATTGGGCGCGAGAGTTCGAAGGTCACTAATGAACGTCAAGGGCCATTCGAGCACACGCCTCAGGAGAGGAAACAGTTTATAAAGTTTTGTCTCTGATCTCGTTTATTTAAATAAGTTGTATTATTGTGACAGCTGTAGTTTCTAACCGCATCTTCTCTACAGGTGAATTTCCGAAGCGGTGGTAGAGTCAGAAAAATAAATGATCCGAGTTTTTTTCAAAATACCATAGTTTGTATTTTACTTCATCACGAAAGATATGGATAAGCTTATATTACAATAAGGGAAACATTTTTGTTTACTATTTTTTATATAAAAAGAAGAGGGCATTATGCAACTACTCGATTTAATCAGTATCAAATCGACTCAAATCTACATGGTATTTTACATAGAAGTATTTTATTCTGTGATGTAAACTCAAGTCTAATATATGTAGATAGGGCATCTGAAAGCACTAATTGCATCCTCCGTGACAATAATAGTGTTGCTCTGACAGATTGTATACATCCTGTTACACTACATCATCCTCTGGATTGAGAACATAGGACATTATTCATGGCGGTCTAATAAGTATAGTAGATATACTACTGCATGTTACAATAACTGTTTGTTTTGCTAGGGTTGGCACTAGTTTTCAGGTTGACCTTTGTGCCGCTACAGAATGGATATAGGTTAAAAAAATTTACCTACTTATGTACCTACTACAAAGCTAAAATAATCGTTCTTATAGTGTGAGCGAGTTCTACAGGAGTGCGATTTTTGAAACTCATTCGCTGAGTTCAGCAGTTGAAAATGTCAAAATTACTATGGAGATATGCATCTTTCTACTGCTGATTTGACTTTCAAAAATCATACTTCAGGGGTGTGATTTTTGAAAGTCAAATCAGCAGTAGAAAGATGAGAGAGTTGAGTTGAGTTGAAAGTCTCGAAACTCATTTCAAAAATCGCACTTACCTGTAGGTACCTATAATATAATCATGATTTTAGTTAGGTACGACGCTTTGCAATGTTTCTGCAGATTTTTATTTTATTTTATGTTAAGATGAATCTATCACCAATTGGCTCAGTAATTATGAAACCTGAAATTGAACCTATGATTGTAGTTGTTAATTGTAGCAATGTTTCTGACCACGCCGAAAGCGTATATGGCCGTATTCTATTCTTTCTTATCGTGTGGGCAGAGCTTGAGCAGAGCTGAAATAATTCTGACACCAGGGGGTGGGGGTGTCAGAATTATTTCAGACCGCCTTACGGCCTCTGACGTGGTTTTTATATAACGACTAGTTTCACCAGAGATAGTAGCCGGGACCAACGGCTTAACGTGCCATCCGAAGCACGGAATTATTTTCCTTTTCAGACTATCAGGTGATTCAGCCTGCAATGTCCTAACCAACTGGGGAAAAACGCACAAAGTAGGTATCACTAGGTGCCCCCCCGTGGGAATCGAACCCACGACCTCCGAGTCGAGAGCCAATGCTCTTAACCACGGAGGCAGGGAGCCGTATTCTATGTTAGTATTGCATCCAAGGTTTTCATACACTAAAGACACAAATCAAATTGGAAAATTGGTCACGCTGCACTGGAGGATTTCGAAAATTTCTCTATTCGCGTGAATGTGTATGTCGTTGCTTGTTTCAGTCTAAATACTTCTAAGCCACATGCTTAGCGATCTAGTGCTATCAATTAATGCCTGTCGTTTCGTGTAAACATGTCATGTATACATTTGTTAATTAATATTATTTTTTCATCAATTCCTTGTTAGTGTAATTACTACTTGTTACACTGATAATGGTGATTAATAGTATAGTGTTTTATGTTTACGTTTTGCAATTCAGAAAAACGTATGTACATTGACAGTACCGAATTACCAGGAAATTATAGAAGTGGTATAAAAATATGCATTTGAATTATTTGAGGAATCAAATGTGTGAAAGGAAAAATATTTTAATGAAGAGTTACTAAGTTAAAAAAATTGCTTTTCTTTTTTTGAATCAAATGATTCAAGAATTTTCAGAGAGAATTTCAGAATTAAGAGTGCTATCCATTTTAAAGCTGACACCAGTTTATTGTTAGTTTGGCTAAATAGTTATTTCACCGAAAAAGCTATTATCTTTAGTAGATATAATATAATACGATTGGATATTCTTTTACTTTTTATATGTGTTAATGAATTTACACAAAACTGAAAAACAGTTTGATTAGAATCGAGAGCAGAATCCAATTATCATAGTTTCAACATATTACATATTAAAGGACTAGTTTGTAAAATTTAAAATTTACTGAACCCGATGTCAACCCACCGCACGGGCACACTCACCCTAATTACTACTAAAACAAGATTATTAAAATGTATCCATGAGTACGTAAGCGCTTTTATTTATTGCTGAAATTAAAGCAAATCATTTTTGCCTCAAAACTTCAAATGCAAATAACTTTAAATTTTATGTATCAAAATAATGAAATGATTGTTTCAAGCTAATTATTTTGTTGTAAATCAGTTGGGGTGTATGAGGTTTTGCGCTTATTCATTAACACGTTGTATAATGCTTTCTTGAAGTTGATCTTCACAAATAGAAAAGTATTAGCCTTCAGTTGCTTTAACAACTAGATAATATAGTGCGACAATATACTTCGTGATTTTGACCGGAGGTTTTAGAGATTTTTTTTTAACCTATTTCATCCCATTGTTGGGCAATGGTCTCCCCTAAGATTTTATTTTACTTTTTGAAAATGTTTAAGCCGTCAAAACTTCCAAATCAAATTCAAAACACATAGAAGTTTACAAGCTTAATTAACATTTATTATAAAATTAAAGTAGTTACGGCTCAAACATTTTCAGAAAGCAAAAAAAATAAATAATCGCTCTTAAACGATGTGTCAAAATCACGAAGCTATCTTGGACGCACTATAATCCGCTATGCATGTCCAAGATCCTATGCCCAGTGGGTCAAAATCATTGGACGCCAGGCCACTGTCCGCACAAGGCTCCGTGACTGCATTACATCCTCTTTGGCTCTGTGTACAGTTAGATCGTCCCTAATGACTAAACATGTTATATGCCACCTCTATATTAGCACTGGCTTATTGCCAATAAAGCCTTGTGGAGACTGATGAAATGTGATACAGAATACATGATATTTATCGGTGAAAGTTGGGGAAATAAGTAATTTTGGTTTATCCTAATGAACTGTTGTATGAATGAAAAATAAATACTTTATAGTACCTAACAGTACCTAACCCAAACACGAATATATAAGGTCTAACAATATTAGCTGAAACTATTTTAAGGGGATAATCAGACCATCAAACTGAACAACTTTCTCTATGGGACCAATATCGAAATCGAGAAAAAACAAATCTGCTGTCCCATACATTTAGGTCGAGTAGGTTTGTATGGAACAGCAGATTTTTTTTCGCGATTTCGATATTGGTCCCATAGAGAAAGTTGTTCAGTTTGATGGTCTGATCATCCCCTTAAAATAGTTTCAGCTAATTTGGTTAGACCTTATATAGTAAGTACAGATATTGTTAAAAATAAGCCGGTCTTATAGCTCAAAGGCGACACACACAACTTAACATGCTTGATTTATTTTACACAACCAAAATATAACGGGACTGCGGTGCTTGACAAATTAATATAAACTTTTTTTTACATCGTTTAAAAAGGAATGGTGGAAAAATAATAAATAAATGTTTCTTTAAATAATAATAATGCTGGGAAAAAAAACAGCAACAAATCTTTTACCACGTATAAAACTTACTTGTATATCTAGACTTTGTTGAAGTAAACATAATATTGTTGGTTTGAAAATTCAAATTTAAGCTTAGTACAGATGAAAACTAAAAACTTTTTTAAAGTAGTTGTACGAGAGTAGTTTTATTATAGTATTAGTTAATCTATCCGATCTCTCGTTTGTTCAAGATTCTGCTGATTCGTTTTTCCGCTATAGGAGCACTTCAATTTGGCTTTCCATTATCTGTCTCAGTTTTCTGTTTTGGTTTGTCGCAATGCGCTTTTTGCTAACATCGAATAACACAATTTGTTTTGTTTAAAGACGATCTAAAATCTAGATGACTAGGGCATAATCTCTTAATGTTTATAGGGTCTTACTTAATATGCTAAACATTTTAGTGATCAATTTCTATCGAACTGAAAAATGTTCTCTACGAGACAAATATCTAAATCGCATAAATGTACAGAAGATTTTTTTTTCGCGGTTTCTTTTATGGTCCTATGAAGAAAGTTGTTCAGTTTGATGATATTATCCACCTTAAAACCCTTATTATAAATAAGGTGTACCATTATAAGGTAATTTTACTGTAAATTAAATTAGTTTACATCTTAAATTGTATTTTGTGTAAGTATTATTAGTAAGCTGAATACATACCAATAAAAATTGTCAACCGTAATATTGACCCTATAATGTAGTCTACATTACAACATACACTACATCATTGTTTTCTAGTTTATCATCATCGCAATGTGTCGAAACAAAGGACTGTTATGAAAGTTGTTAGTTCTATTTCTGAACTAAAGATGTGCTGCACGATTTGTCTCATTTCCCATTATTCTAGTATTCAGTGTCTCTTATTACACCGCATAAGAAAGTTAATATTACATTAAATAGTTCTTCCTTCCGCAATGGTAGACTGAACACTGCGATCACTGCGAGATCTTTTTTAAAGATATCAGTATTTGGACTTTCTACAGTCAATATATTTACGAAAATATTTTATACTTTCGGAAAAATTTGTCTCTCTTTTCCAAAAACAGCGACGTTCATAATTACAATACAAGAAATAAAAATAAATTAGTATTCCCACATTTTCGACTCATCAAGGTCAACACATCTTTCATGGGGCACTGTATACGCTACTATAATAAGATACCAGAGGATATTCTAAACTTGCCAGACAAAAAGTTTAAGTCTCATGTTAATCAAGTCCTCTGTAAAGAAGGCTACTATAAACTCGATGACTATTTGAATGACCAAAATGTCTGGTCTTGACAATTGTACTTTGTATGTTTTGTTTAAAAGATATGTGTTGTAGAGTTTCTGGCTGCATCTTCTCTCAACGGAACACCTTCCAACGCGATAGTAGAGTCAAATAAAAATGACGTCAAAAAGCTACCTTAAAAAACACAAAAATAGAGCCACAAAAATTATCTTAATTTTTGGTCAAATCAAATCAAAATTTTGTATTCAAAATAATATCGCATAGATGCGATTGTCTCTATTTTTGTGCTTTTTATATAGTAAATATAATTTTACGCATTTGATTTGATGTCAATACGATAACGCCCGAACGCGACGCGACGCGCGTCGGTCACGCTCTTGTTTAAACGCCTACTCAGCGTCACCAATAAATAAAGAAGTTAGTAGATTGCTGTTACTGTATCTGTCCTAAATATTTTTACAACCCCGTCGCCTAAACTCTACAACCTTACTTTGATGATAAAGAAGGCAAGACCGAGGGTTTTATCGCGAGTATAAAACACATAATATCGGCATCGTAACGCACGCGAGCATGTAGGTTAACCGCATTAGATGTTATTCAACGGAGACTGATTTAATATTCCATCTTCGTAATATCATGTACCTATTACTAGCGTTCTCATTGATCTTATGTTATATTTTCTGACACATTTACTACAAACATTTACTGTGCATGTATTATTATTACGCTGCATAAGCAAGGTTTTGGTTTATATATTTACACATTAAGTGGCCATAGGTTCAGACGAATATTTTCTATGAGAAACGCGATTGCCCACCCCTCCGAAAAGTGCGTGCGTGTTCCGTATTTTCGATTAAAAAGTACTTTTTATTGATTTTTTTTATGATTTCACTAGAAAAACTATCGGTGAATATATGAGTATAAATACCAAAAATCGGAAATTATTTTAAGTTCTTCTAAAACGAGAAAAATGTTTAAAAATACAAGAAAATACGTCATTTTTCTATCGAGTGAAGTAATTCCGATCGTGTATTCAATTGACGATTTCACTGAGGTATGACTTTGGTTTCGGTAAATTGTATAAATCTAGTCGAAAAATTAACAAATAAAAGATGCCTTCAAGGTGTTTCGTCCTACCACAGGGCCTGCTGCCTGGTTTACTACTTCTTAATAAGTTTCAGATATAGCCTGTATAATAGATATATGGCAAATAAATCATAGGTTATCAAGAACTTATCAGGCAACGTATGGTGAGACAGGTCCTAATTAGGGCTTATGCCCTGTCCGAAGAGATTTTAATGGTTTTTTTAGTACCGCCTAAATATAGATAGGTAAGATACATATAGTCAAGACAGTTTTGGATTTTGCGGAGGTCAGAAACTTTGCTTCAACTACCAACGACAAACCATGCTGAACTGAAATGAATTTTGCAATTGTAGCATAGTTCACTTTTAGCGTTTTTAGTATTTTAAAGAAATGTAAAATTGTATTGTAATATTTATTTTAGATTGTAATTAATAATAATAAAGAATGATAGCAATATTGCTACATTACAACACAATCTTGATAAAACGTAAATAATTTTTTTTAGATAAAAATCGGTAAAGCGCGGCATTGAACGTAATCTACGCACGCTGCTCAAAAACTCTGCATAAACATAGTTTAGCTTGAAAGTTCGTACAATAACATAACCGTATACAGCGCGCTCTGGCGTCTTCCTCGCGAATTACAACAATTTACGCAGCTAAGAAACAACTCTACATACATATTATAGAGTCGCATTAAACCGTTTTAAAAGTCGTTTTCTGCGTATTCTTGAAACATTTTGTGATCATTATAACCTCGACTCATGAATTTGGATCGAAAAAATTATGATACTACTGAAAACATACTTGTTTGGAATAAGCTGAAATAAAAGTTAGTTGTTGACCTGACGAGCTTGTTCGGCGGTTGTCCGCTAGATGCGCCACTGTGCATCATAAAGCGAGATTCAATATGGCGGTGGCATTCGCCTCTAGAACTGGGCGGGGAGAACAGTCGCCGAATCGACGTTACAATACCTACGCGTATTTTTGTCGAAATCGTCGTCTTCGTGACTCGAACGCGGGTGCAATTGCGAAATAATCCAGTGTTTCTGTGTTCATTTATGCCGTTTGTGTTATCATTTGTGTATAATTGTGATTGTGTGGTGAAAAACGTGAAAGGACTTTAGGGTAACAATGTCTAGTAGTTGACATGTTTATCTGTGTCGTGTGTGAAGATTTTCCCCTGGCGTGAGGAGGTGCAGTGCGCGTGTGTGCGAGACCCGTGTGTGTGTGTGGCCGTGGCGACGAGGATCCAATGATGGATTGCATTTCCATGGATGTGTAGGTAAAAATCACTCGTTAATTTGTTCCTTCTTCGTGTGCGATGGCCGATGGCAAACAGTGCAGTGAGCGTTTCATTTTGGACGCTCAGTGACTGCTTTGTTTAAAAAACTCTTTATTCGCAGCGCATGTATTTTGGCGAAGGATGTATTCTTGAATCGATAGAGATAACGTGGCTTTAGCGTGTATAAATCGTCGAGCTTTCCAGTGTTATAGTTTTGTTATCGTCATGAATGAGGTCGAACCTTGAGCCGCTGCGATCTTACGAAATGTTTTCCTCTACGGTTCATTGTGTAATGTTCAGATTGTTGTACATCTTTTGTTGCTCTGTTTTATAAATATTACGTTCTCTGCATGAGTATAAATAAGGATAATGAATGCGCACTTTCTTGAATAAAACCTAAACCAAACGTAAATTAATATTCCAATAAGAAAGTCTAATTAGTTTCTGATTAAATGTTAACTAACGACTTCATAGGACTTGCATTAACACAAAGCTTTTATTGAATGCAATGCAGACGCACGCATGCAACCCCGTCCCAGCACACCATTGAATCTTAATTCATTACATTCATGCAGTCCCGAGAATATGCTTCCCCTCGCTCTGTTAGCTGCCTCTGGTTATCAGCTTACAAAATGTCCCATCCCGTCCCACTCTACCGTGCAGCTAATCTCTATAGTCGTCCCTTTTCGGCGCGTATTGCGCGTTTTTCTTCTTTTGTCGCGTCATATGCCAGTGTTGGAGCATGAGCGATGTTTAGAGTGCCGAGTGGTCGGAGGTGTTCCTTCAGTGGTAGAGTTACCCTAGGTATTGTCAAGTTAGTTGGCCTTAATTGATCGGAGGTCCTTTGTTTAAGGGGCAGGGTTCGGTTTAATGAGGGTACCTATGTTTAAGGGCAGCCGCGCATCCAAACCGCGCAGTTAGACGATTGGTACCCGCCCGCGACGCACGTGTCTCCCCTTGTGACGGTCCACATCGTCACTCTATTGTTTCGTCTAGCTTCTGAAGGAAAAAGTAACAAATAAATTAGTTATCCATTCATCTCCACTTCCATACTGACTAGTAACAATACCAGAGGTGAAATAAATATGTGGAGTTTGTTTAAAGCTGATGTGAATTTTGGATTTGATTTTCCTGAAAACAAAAAGGATTGTAAGTTGTTTGTATGTCATTGCTTCTCGATGTTGTTATTGGTACCTTTCAATATGTATGTCACTTGACGATATACGATGCTATTGTCTAAATCTATAAACTAATAATGGGTTTGTAGCAGATCCCAAGAAATGCTTCAAAAACAGAAAAGTTAGATAAATCTATGTATTTACATCGTATGTTCTCATTTGCCACTTTTTGTTTAAAATGGTTACCAAGTAACAAATTACCATTAACAACGACACGGCCTTAAGATTTTTTTACGGGGGGCAATTAAAATAGCATTGCTTTATGACAACGATTTTATTTTTTACCCCATATATTTTGCTTTTGCTAAATGTGCCCACATTTCAAAATGTGGTCTATCTTGAATTGAATCATGCATTCGGAACGCTATCCGAGTTTTAATAAATGTCTTTGTCAGGTGGACATTTCCGCATTGTATGCCCTACAATTTAAACAATTTTAAAACTAAGAAATTTACGAAGTAGCCCAGTCATTTCATTTTACGGTTTGAGCCGGGACTAATTAATAATTAATTTTCTTTTCGGTATAGTGTTTAAGAGCTGATTTGAGCTTAAAAATGTACCAAAATTAAAAAAAATATCACGTCAGCAACAGCCCCAAATTTTAAATTTAGCATTTATCTCGTTCTAAAAAAACGAATGGTAAATTTTTTTGTAAGCTTTTAAGCCTTTACCACCATATATATTTCAAACATGGTGTTAACATTTTTGTCTACTTACAAAGCTTTAAAAAATACATTATTATTTTCTATTAAATATCTCATTTTTAAAATTTCAATGCCTATTATATTGCTCAAAAATAATTTATACTGTTAAATCTAATGAAAGTTACAATTCATAATTACTCCCCACCCCTCCTAACAAAACTCCGTAAAATGACTGGGCTAAAGTACACACGGCGACACAAAAACATAAGTTGGCCGCGCGGACGGACGTTAAAACATTACTCTGCATAACGTGCGGCCAGCTTATTTTGGTTTTGCGTAGCTTGATGTGTCGCCGTGTGTACCTATTTTGACGTCACAGAAAGTTTTTTTTAGTGTAAATTTAGTTCTTAGCCCATATTGTTTTCTACAGTAGGTACCTACTGTAAGTGCAATAACGGAATAACAATCAATCAAAACTTAGTTTTATTGGTTTGACCTTAATATCAATAGTTTCAACCTAGCTATAGAAAATATTAAGGCTCTATTTATTTATCGTATGGCTTTTTTTCAAACAAAAAACTAAAATATAGAGCGGTGAGTCATTAAGTTGGTCTAGGTAATGAGATACTAACTGAATAACTGATTGCGGCATAGCATAGCATAAAACTATTCAAACTGTAAGTAATTTTAAATATCATATTTCTAAATTCCTTTGCTTTCATTAGTCTGAATTATTGTCTCTACATTATGTAGAGATGATAGTATCTTAAGTGTGAAATACGATTGTTTATTCCTATTCATGCGCCTAAACTCATTATGCAAAACGAAATGCCGAATTATGCAGATGATAACAATAATGACTGCTTCAAATTTATTCTTAGTCAAGTCTATTCGGGGAAAAGAGAGCTTGAGGACTTACCCTCTAGAAAGAAAGAGAAGAGAAACTAAGGCCACAACTGGTGCTCTACACGAAATTGCAGGGTTATTTTGTTGCTATAGGTAACTTAAAGAATTTATTGCCATCAAATTCAATGCTAAACATTTTACATAAAAGGTTACAAAATTAAGGGTTTGCTTCTGTAATTTTGTAAATAAAATGGAACGTGAATACCTAAGAATAATTTGAAACTCACTTTCAGTGGTAAAGGGGTTTGTTTAACTTTATATGGACCAATGGCGTCAAATTTTTTTGTTGCAGCCACCGATAATTTTATTATTGTTTTGTAACATTACCTCAAATAAACATGTATGACTAGTAAAATTTGCTCTAAGTTATATCGGAGCCGAGATATACAGGGTGAATGTTTTTGGACGGGGCAATAGGGTAGCTACCTTAACACTTTCGCTGCTAAGCTCAAAACAATGTTCTTCGCGCAGTGCTAACACTGTGGAATGAAATATAATTCTGACTCACCGGGCGAGTCGTGCGCACTGCGACACATTTGTTGCTGACCTACGACGTAGGTTAACTGCTATAGCACAACAAAATGTTTTAAGAAGACTATGCTTAACTTTTTACAACATTTAGATCTGCATTCACAGGTTCTGAAGAAAATGTACTGTCAGCAAGAAAATGGGCAATTTACACAAAAACTTTTTTTGTTCCCATCGATCCTGTTTTTTATAAGGATCAAAAAACTCTATGAGACCAACCGAGGTTCCAGTGCGAGAAATGTCAGATTCCTTACGTCCTTCTGTAAGGCTCGCATTTGGACGCATGTGAGGGGATGCCACACTCGCTTAGCACAAAAGTAGGTATGTTGGAGTCTCATTTTCGATGAAATGTATAAAAAAAATATTTTTGAAATTTCTGACATTTCGAGTACTCTAACCTCAGTTGGTTCATTACAGTTTTTGATCCTTGTAAGAAACAAGATTGATTGGCATCAAAAAAATGTTTGTGCAAATTGCCCATTTTCTTGCTGACAGTACAGTCTTTTAAAAAAATTGTGAATGCAGGTCTAAATATCTCAAAAAGTTAAGGATAGTCTAACGTTTTGAGACATTTAGACCTGCATTGACATGTTCTTAGAGAACATTTTTCTGTATCTACAACATTTAAGGTACTGTACGGTAGTACAGTCCTATCTAAAATATTCTACCCTGTATATCTCAGCCCCGATATTACTTAGCTATATGTGCTCCATAGTAAGTTTGTTTCCTTTAGTATTCCCATCTTAATTTCAGAATTTCCATCAGTGGCCGCGAAAGTATAAAACGACGCCAACTTTAACCATACCCCTTTTTGTAAACCCTGTGGTTTCTGAAGAGCGGCTAATATTTATAAATAGTTATTTTAAAGTAATGTATTGAATAAAAAAAAAAAAAAAAAATGTAAAACTATAATGTTCTATAATTTACAGTAGGTACTGAGATAAGTTTAGCTATCGTATCTCAATATTTGTTTTTAAGGAAGTTTTGTTGATACATTTTGTAAAAAATATATAAATACAGACTTACTGTTTACTAGCGACCCGCCCGATCTAAGCCCATCCCCCCTACACAAACACCTACACCAGCCCACAATGGGGGGGGGGGGGGGGCATTATGAACTGAATATTTGTATGGAACATTGATTACATTTATAATTTTTTCATCGATTTTCAATGAGAATTATCCCCCCCCCCCCCCCCCCGAAAATGAATCCCCCTCCCCTCGAAACCAAAGTCTGGATACGCGCTTGATAGATAGATACGTACCTATTGGATAAGTGGTATGTAAAACTCTAGATACTGCAGCTCAAATATGGCAAAATATTGTTTTGCTTAACTTGGGAGGGAAAAGTTCTGTACCTATCAAAATACTGAATTCTGAATAAGACTAAGTTTTCTGAACTAAAGAACATCAGTAAAAATAATCTTGCTCCGCTCAGATATGTCTTAAGACTATAATAAAGCTAAAACTTTGAAGAATATTCAAATAAAAGAAAGCTGTTTAGCTTATTGCTGAAGATAGAACTGAAAATATTAAAGATTTACATAATATTAATATTCTACATACAGAAGAAAAAAGAAGATGAATATGAAAATATTAAAACTTTACCTAATATTCTATTCACAGATGAAATAAAACCGGTCAAGTGCGAGTCGGGCTACTCGCGCACCGAGGGTTCCGTATCAACACCACCACACAAAATAGTAACTTACAAAAATGTGTTGTTTTCTCCGGGACCTATAGCGCGAGACCGACTCACAGTTGGCCTTGGTTTTTTATTATTTGTTGTTATACTGTAGAGTGCGTAGGTAAAATTAAAATATTGAAATATTCACTTTTGTTCTGACAACAAATACATTTAGTTTTCTTTATCAATGAAATTATAATTAATAATTCTACTGAATAAATTGTTCTTATATAACTTTTACCAAATTTAGGGAAAGATTCAATTTGGACCAAACGTTCTACAAAATTGTATATCAAGTTTGTTTTTAATCTCGGTCCAAAACTACGTTGGGCGGCATGTATCGTGTTATGAAAGCTATTTTTATAAAAGCTCGTAGTATAAAACTTGACATAAACTTATGTGCTGCTAAACTAAAACAGACTTTGTACAAGAAGGATAACATGTAGTTTAGATTGTATTGTGGTCTGTAGATAGCCTATGATTAATATTTGGAAGCCTTCCCTTCATAACGGTTATTAAAGATAAGTGTTTGTTTATTAAAATAATTTCTATTGCCGTTTATGTTTATTCCTTAAGGTGGTTTCAGTCCATACAAAAGTTTGACGCACAATACGCGTAGACGGAATTACTAAAAGTAATATTTTATATATGAAAAAATAGTTTAGAAAATCTTGTTACCGCGTCTTGTTATGTTATAAATTGCAAATGTTATTTGTGACGCGGCATGTAGATTTTCTAAATTATTTTTCGATATGTATACAAAGTTACTTATATTAATTCCGTCTACGCGTATTGTGCGTCAAAGTTTTGTATAAAATTGACCCCTCTGCAACCACCTTAAAGAGAAAGAAGCGAAATATTTTTAAACTGAATAGATTTATTTACCCAAATCGATACTTTGTTGCATAAGCATAAAAATTATTTGATACTGTTCAGCCATAATTTTTTTTTAAGCTACTTATTTATTATTTCATGTTACCCCAAGAAAAGTGTCGCTATGGCTCTAAAGTCGGTTGCCTTATTAAAGGTTTTTTTTTCATTTTGATCGATCGCAACTCTAATTTCTTGATAAACCTTAATTGGGTGTTAGTTTTATCGTTGATTAAATAAAACGGTCCATAAATAAGTCTCGTGACCACCCCCATATTTCGTTGCGGCACTTTCTTTTAATTGCGTGGACAGAACAATAAAATTATCGACTAAGCGTTAACCTATACTTTAACGATATAAGAGTTATACTTAAGTAGGTATATAATAATTTATTGTTCATTCACTGTTATTTCACATGATTCGCCTTTGAAGAGCTCATTTTGGTGATACTCCTTCGTAGGGATTCCTACCACTCAACGTGATCCATTAAAATATAAATAAGCCAATTTGTAGCTTAAAACTATAAATTTCCATTGGTTCCATTTTAAAACAATAATATTCTCACGACAGGAAATAGGAAAAAGTTTTGGTATAAAGTACTAAAAAAGCTAATTTTATTTCGATAAACTTGTTGTAAGTAATGAAAATGTATTGACACTAAAATCATACAAGGTGCCATGCATTACTCAAGTGGTATTAAAACGCCAGATAAAATTCAGCTTTTAAGAAAATTTTCCTAAAATATAAAATCGTGTTACCAAAGATTACGGTTCAGAGTCAACTTTAGAACAAATTCTTGCTTATAATGTTTTATTTATTTTTCTTCTTTGGACACAAACATTAAAACAATCAGAAATAGTAGTACACTGGGTAGTATTTAGTATTTTATCAATAAAATAATCTACCTAGAGCGTAAGAAGTCATTTATAAGAATAATTAATTTACACAAAAAATTTCACAGATCCGTTAAATTGACAATGACCCGGTTACAGTAACAACCACGTAATCAAAGCACATTTTGTTATTATAATTGAGAGAGTTTGCTCATAGTTGGACGAATAATAAAACAAAATAAGTGAACAGATTTACTTATATCATCATCTGTTGAGTTAAGTACTAAATCTCTTTTATCCCTTGACGTATGGGGGTCCCGAATATTCCCCAAGTACAGCCGATTACGTCAATTATTTAGAACGTTTTCTTTCATGGGGTTCGCGAGATTGCTCTTGACTGTATTTTTGTTTATTTACTAGAATAATTTGTTTGGCGACTACCGTTTTTAATTAAAGTTGCAAGTTCAAAACATAAACTTAATATACGTAGTAATATAAAGTTTATGGTTCAAAATGTACTATATGCAAAAATTTTGTTTAAGACAAAATAAAGTCTATAAAAATAAATAAATAAATGCCCATTATTGCCACAGAAAATTACAAAAAAATGGGTATCAATTAATATTACACTACGTTTGAAAGCATTACATATCATAGTACGTTTGAAAGGGGGTTTAATAAAAATCTTTTTTTTATATGCAGCACCAATATCTGTTCGAGAGAAAAAAAAGATACAGGGTGTTTTGTTTAGCAGCTTTTCATACTAATGTTAGCATTTCACCGCTATTTTTATCTGCTTGAAATCCTTGTTTCATATGGATCATTCATTATTGGTTTATTATTACTATTAATGCAAAATAATCTTTAAACCTTCGCATGTCGTAAACTAAAAACAAGAAACATCGTGAGATTGCTATTATAGTACACGCGAGTCTTATCGTTGCACGTTTAATCATAACTTTTTGTAGTTGTAGCTAAGTGTCTGATCACTCTGAAAGAGATTACACCTTTAGGGCCGTAATGTCGAAATAACTTCCTAAAACGGCCACGAAGAAATAAAACACCCTGAAGCTTTTTTTTTCTCGAAAATATATTGATGCCCGTTGTACACCATGTACGTCGGGGTATCCTCTAATTGTCCCTACCTGTCCCATTGCGGGGGGCTCTTGGACCAGTGGTCATACATTTTTGCCCAGTGTCCTTTAACAATCCTACTATCCTAACTCCTACTAATATTATAAACGCGAAAGTTTGTAAGTATGGATGGATGTTTGTTATATATTATATAGGCGGGATTATAAACGAAGCAGGCGATATCCCGGGATAAAGCTGGTCTATAATAATTAACCTTCTATACCACCTGTAACTTTCAACAACAACGGCAACTGTTAAAGTGCGAAACTTTAAGTTCCATGGACAAATAAAGCGCTGCTCATAGGTATGAAGATTATCGCATCAGACAATATAACGTTACATGTTTGCTTCCCACCAGAAGGTATTAGCAATAATGAAGTTTACAAAACAACGATCAGAATCCCAACAAGGGATTGTGTATTCTGTAATTGCGGCTGCGTAATCAAGTCAAACTGTCAGATTGCTAGCAGATAGTAAGCCGGTAAGGACTTATATTAACCACTACAGTGCTTCACCAGCTCAAGCAGGGTCTTAATCAATGTGTCAAACAATAAAGTAACTGTGCAAATGAACTTTTAAAGAAAAACATGTTTTCTTAAACGTAACTGAACTACAGGACGTTGGGTTGATGTTAGTTGTATTACTTTGAGGGGTCATTGTACCCATGATACTGAAAAATTGTCCCTAAGAAACCTATAGGAAATTAGCAACAAGTACTTATGATTTAGGCCGGATTCAACCAAACTTCGAATTATAGAAGAGTAACTATACAAGGAACAACTTAACTCTTAGCGTTTACTCCCAAATAACTTCATTTGTCTTCTACCACACTAAACATTCGTTCTTTTAGTATGGACTAAAAGAACGAATGTATAATCCACCCACAGAAAGAGGTCGTTGTATCCATATTTATTGCGTTGTGAGTATATACAGTTTTGATTTGTTAGGTTTCTTATTTCTTTAATTTTTTTAATTATGTGACATTGAAATTTCATTAGTTTCGTTATAAGGTTACACCGTCAGAATTGGCCGTGTAAAGTTTACTCTCAACTTATTCATAGATTAGGGTTGGTAAACCTCAAAATCAGTTTACTCTAGAGTAACCAGCGACATAATCTAAGAATAAAATTTACTCGCGTTTGGTCGAATCGGGCCTTAGTTACAAACTTTCGCGCTTTGTAGACCTGGATAACTAACAATAAATTTTAAATGTTAGACAATCCTACTAATGTATAAAATATAACAAAAAAATGTGACGATGTTCTGATGTTTGGACGTTTATAACTCCAGTTATAAATCGCTGAACGAATTTGGATGAAATTTGGCATACAGATAAAATAAGTTCCGTATTTACAAAGGATAAACTTTTTAAGGTCAAAACAGACAAAGTCCTTAGTTCAAAGTAAAGTTCAGTTAAAGTAGCTCAGTAATATTGCTCCAGCATTCGTCCTCAAATAGTATGAGAAGATCAATATTTCCTAGAGCTATTTTTACTCTTTAGATCCGCCTGCGAGCTTTTGTCGCCAAGCAATAGTGTTGTGCAATACGTAGTTTAGTCCTCGAAGGATCTTACAAATAGGTTATGTTAAGGTTAAGAGGCATTTTACCGTTTACTGGCATATCAAACAAATTTAGAATTCTCGCAAATCAATGTGTATCTGTTTTGCTCTTGTTTTTGTCCTGTTCTTATTTACTAGACACTGCTGTAAATGAATAAATGTCTGCAGTTTATAATATAGGTACCTTCTTAATATGCTGACACGTTTCTAAGGGGATGATCAGACCGTCAAACTGAACAACTTTCTCTATGGCACCAATATCGAAACCGCGAAAAAAATCAAATGTTCCAGGATACAAAACTGGAAACCTACTCAAGCCTCGAGTATCGGATCGTTTTTTTTCGTGATTTCGATATAGGTCACATAGAGAAAGTTGTTCATTTTGATGGCCCTGTATAGTACGAGTATACATGACCTTCAATATAATTTCAAAATGCTAAATGTGAGCATTACTACAACTCCCTGCAAAACAGTTGGCAGTAAAGTTGTAGCATTGTTTCTGACCACCTCGAAAGGGATTATCGTCGTTTATATAATGTACATAGGTATGTGTACAAATGAACGTAAACATGAAAATCTTGTTTTTCCAGCACCGATAACTGAATAACATTGCAATAATTTTTTTATTACTGATGGGTTTGCACTTGACCTCAATCCTATTCTCAGGACTAAGATGAGGTTGAAGATGTAGCGAGCTTACCCAGAAGAAGCCTATTCGTACTTTAAAGGAATTCGGGTTTTGTAAGTGCTCGGAAATACTGACACAGGCAGGACATTCCACTCCCCTTGGCTGTGCGCATTATAAAAGATTCAGAACGTTTCATAAAATTTATAGATATAAAATATGAGAGAAAGGCTTTATTGAAACTTTTTGTAAAAGATTTATTAGATCTATAGATTATATAAGATTCAGAAGTTTTGAACTAATGTGACTAAGCATTTTAAATAAGCTGTAAAAAGTAACTTAAATATTGAAATGGTATGTACATATTATAAGGACAAGTCCGTAATTAACATTAACACGATAATAAGCCTCCATGATAATTAAAATAATTATCATGTATCGCAGATTTTTATCCTACAGTTTTCTGATAATATCAGTGAACTAAATATAAACTCGGATCAGATCAATCTCAATAGAGCTATAAAACCGGTTAAACTTATAAAATTATAATTTAAACCACATGAAGGAAAAAGACGGGTATCGTCACCTTTAAACAAATTTATGTTGATTGATATATAAATAGTTAAGTGATATTAAAGGATAGTTAAGTTATGGGCGCTCGGAGAAGGCAAGTAGTGAATTAACATAGTTAACAGAGAAGTTGTAGGTATTACTTGCGACTTGCGAGTGAGTTCGACCTGTTACCAGCAGCTTTATGTTTTACAATGTTTGTGGTAGAGGATGTTTAGTCAATTTGACATTATAATCATACGAATATTCACTTATCAATTGGGATTGCACGTACCTACCGTACAACAATTATAAAATAAATAAATCAAAAAAATAAAAATCATTTATTTCAGGCTTTCGCCCATATAAGTTTAGAGGTAGGATAGTAACTCGGACACAATTAAGAATAAAAAACAATGTCAATTATTACTACTATATAAATATAGCACCCTCTCTGTTCACCAGTTTGACCCAGTGAGCCAGAATTATAGCATCATGACTACCAAAAATTTTCTGATTTGTTTCGTCATGATCATCTTCAGCTATTGATATCCTACTGTTGCAAATTATGTATATTATTATTTAGGTAAGCATAATATTTTTTATTTCTTTCACAAAGTAGTATTTTTTCTGTTTTTCTCTAATCCAATAAACACTTAATTAATTACCTCCTTTGAAATTGACGGTTTGAAGAAGACGTAACAATTTCACACGAGAAGAAGAAGAATAATATGTATCTTAAATAACTGTGATAAAATAATTTCATATAAAATTGAAACACGTTTTTTTTATATTGAGTTTTTTTTACTATTGTATGCGAATGCAATGTAACAAAGATAGGCACATATTTATCTTTTTGGCTTTCTCACAGAATGTGTTCTTGTCCTTCAAACCTATAGCGATAATCAGACCATCAAACTGAACAACTTTCTTTATGGGAGCAACATTGAAATGGCAAAAAGAAATCAGCTGTTCCATATAAAACTGCAAAGTCGACCCAAATATATGGGACAGCAAATTATTTCTTCGCGTTTTCGATGTTGGACCCCATAGACAAAATTTTTTAGTTCTATGGTCTGATCATCCCCTTCAAAAACCGTCAGGATATTAAGAATAAGTCCCTGTATATACAATGTCCAGGATAGGCCTTAGGTTCGGACTCACTCTGTGCTCTACCGTTCTTATTGGAAGTAAAAGAGACATTATCAGTTATCAAACAAACATTAATGTTGTAGTAGTAAACTAAACAATTATCAAAATGATCATAGTATAACCACAGATTAAATACTAGTACGTATAACGTTGGCATTATTAAATATAGTATCATCATCATCATCATCATATCAGCCAATAAACGTCCACTGCTGGACATAAGCCTCCCCTAAAATGGGGGGATTTGCCATGATCGCCACGCTTGGCAGGCGCGTTGGCGATTGCAGTTGGATCGAATCAACGTGTGTACTCAGAGGATGCTGCTGCCCATCCTTCAGTAGATCCCTTAGTCGCCTTTTACGACACCCACAGGAGGAAATGGGATGATGCTATTCTTAGCCGACACCACACGGACAATATATACGGACAATAAATATAGTATATATTTGTATAAATTTTCTCTCTGCCTTTCTCACTTTGTCAGCAAAGAATATTTAAACAGAAGCAACTGGTAAAATGTTACGTACCTAATCCCAAGTTTAATCCGATTTTTAACGAATTTGAAAATATTTTAAATTTACAAAAATTTTCGTGTGACGCGCCTGTTAACCTAATCCTTTTCTACCCAATTACCGGATGGCCTCACCCTGGTGCCTTGGGATCAGTGTTGCCAGATCCACACTTAAGAATTATCCCAGATTGACAGCAAATTGAATTCAATCATTTTTACATATTTTGCATGCCACTATTTAATGTTACCTATTTATAGGTAGGCAAGTACAAGGTTTTTAGGTAATTTTAGTAAAAACTCTTGATTGAAACGACGCAGTGAGGAAATATTTTCCATTTCAATTTTTCTCATTAGAACTTCAATTTTAGTAATAGTATTTGAAAACTGTTTTACGCGATAAAATTATGTATTATTGGAATTTGACGGACAGTATGATTGAAAATTGTGATTGTATACACAGATTTCATATTACAAATTATCGTGGATTATCGTGGAGTTTTTGTGAATTATCGTGCGATACCCGACTATTATTTTCTATCGCATGCCCCTAAAAATATCGTGGATCTAGGATAATTATCGCACGTCTGACAACACTGCTTGGGATAAGGGTCGGTCTCTATTATGGGACGCCACCTGCGTGAGCACGTTTGCATCATCCCACTTGCCGGGCACCATGAGGGTGGCTGGAGCAGCGGCAGAAACCGCTGCTATGAAAAAGCACACGAAATACCATGATCTAGAAGGCTCATATCTGTTTGTGCCTCTTGCGGTAGAAACGGCGGGTCCTTGGGCTGCCGAAGCCAAAGTGTTTGCCAGGGACTTGGGCCGCATGATGAGAGAGAGGGGCTTGGACCCCCGCTCCGGGTCTTTTTTCGTCCAACGTATCTCATTGGCCGTCCAACGCGGCAATGCTGCGAGCATAATGGGTACGTTTGGCTCAACCCGGGGTGGGCTATTGGACTAGACAGTTGTCAAGTTTGGTTGCTTTGTTTGTTCTTTTAGTAGTTGTTAGTCTAAGGATACTGTGTACATTTCTTCTTATTCTTATCATTACATAAATTGGTTTATACATATATCTATCTTATAGTATAAAGGAATAAGTCAAAAGATGAATTATTAAATTATGTCTTTGCATTAGATAGCTGCATGAAGAGAGGACAACCGAAGAAAAGATGGATGGATTGTGTGAAAGATGACATGTGTAAAGATGAGTGAAAATGACGGATACAGATGAATATAGGAAGACGACATATTGCACCGACCCCAAGTAATGGGATAAGGGCTGGAAGATGATGATGATGATGATGGTCATGATTTTATACTTACCTTATTAACTCGTACTACAAATTAAAAACCATGGGTAAAACTAGTATACCTATTTACGTGTAGGTTTTCCAAAAGATGTTATGTAGTCATATTAACTGTAGGTACGTACCTACATTTCTACAGTATACTTATACTGTTTTAATATTCGTACGATATTCTGTGCATTATGAAAATAAACAATCATATTAAAGAAATCGGCAAAACATGTGCAACCGGACATATAAATTAAACTATCTAAAACATTAATCTGTTCGTAATATATAAAAATCTTTGAGCAAACTTTCACTATTTTAAGTTTATTTTCTGTACTAAATATGGACTCTAAATACATAACAATAAAGCCTCTACTTGTAAAACTTGGGTAAAGTTTTCAGTGTAATGCTCATAAAATGGTTGCGGTAACGTTCGATAACAAGTACGAGTAGGTAGGTACTAAATCTTCCCTGGCCTCTTGTGCACTTAGATGTTTTACGGCATCTTCACATGCACCATTTTTTGTAAACACTAAAAGTATTAATTATACAACGTGTAAATGAATAAACGCAAAACTAGAAAAGCGCAGTCCTACCCTGCACCATATTTTAGGTTAAGTTAGTTTTATTTTCTCAATAATTTTATTTATTTTTAATGTACATGCTACCTTCCTTTATTTGTCTTTAATAAAAACTAGAAAATAGTTTGTTTAGAATCGAGACCAGAATCGTATTATCAAGGATTTAACATTCGCGGGCAACAGCTAGTATTTAATAATTTGTTTGTATAATTTAAAATTTACTGAGCTTGATACCAACCCACCGCTCGGGCACACTCCAAAGGCGGACAAGGTTCATATATACATGAGCACGGTCTAGCGCTTTCATTGCTGAAATAATAACATAACAAATCAGTTGAGGTTTATGAGGTTTTGCGCTTATTCATTAACACGTTGTATATATTAAATTTTTTGTCCAGTTAATTGAAAGTTAACATGCTGATGTTTAAAGGGCTTTGGTACACCACTTCACTCCAGTATAGTCGTGTATAACCTTCACTAGACTAGTCAACGCATTCTTGAATGCCCGGGGATAACCTACTTCAGACTCGATGAAATCACATAATATACCATCATCATCACCAGCCTGTATAAATCCTAACGTAGACCATGAAACATTATATTAAAGTCCCCTTGAATATAAATCCCCTTGTACTCATACCGTGGCTCCATGGTGGACTTCAACGACCTGACACCGGCAGCTGTGACGTACCTAGAGCGACTCGATGACTCGCTGCTCTAAATGTTAGTGTTTTGTTTGTTAAAGTGTATCAGAATCAACCATACGATAAACTGTAGGGCACAGGCGTACCCTCAAGTGGGTGTATGAGCGTTGATCCACGACGCGTGCCCAGTGCGTATTGGTAGACTTCGCAGCAAAAGATGGTAGAAGCCATAAATTAAATATTAATCACAACACTTTTTTATACTTGTAAAATATTTAATTTTTGGTTTCGACTGATTTGAATTCAACTCTCCGCGACGCGACTCCGTGTAAGTACCTAATATGCTGGAAAATTAATTAATTTCAGCACTCAGTGATCTTTGCTCTCAATTTGTTTGTAAAATTTTTGCTCCATCCTTTGGGAACCATTTTTCCAGATGAAATATTTTGTTCCTTTATTACGTGAAGCCACACATAAAATACTCGTAGGTAAATCCCAGTTACGTGGTCTGACACAAAGATAGAAAAAAAAATCGGGTAGGCTGTATCAGTGATGCAGCCGTAGTAGAGTACGTGAAACGTCTTGTATCGTGTAACGGCTTCTATCTTGTAAATAATGGTAATAAAATAATGCTGGTAATTGCTATACTTTCAAAGTAATAAGCGATCTTGTCACAAGATATTTCTTTAGGTACATTAGGCTTTTGCAAGTTACTGTCCACGTGAACCTGACCGAAATGAAAGCCACCCACAGGCCAATATCATGGTGAGATTCGTTTACAATGTCATTGAAATAAATGTAAATTAATATTTCAATGATTTTCTATTGCCGGAATACCGTTTAACTACATACCTACTAATATTTACCATTGCCATTTCAATAATTATTTGATATAGTTTATTGAATTTCTGCAATGGAGAATTGAGCTACTATCAAATAAATTATTAGTTAATTTTAATTCCTTTGAATTTTGTAATTAAAGGTTTCTTGCCATCTTCTCTACGACACCTTCGATGGTAGATTAAAAAAATTACGTCAGAAAGTTATCTATGTGCTAATATTGAATAAAAAATGTTGAGTTTGAGTTTATGCAGTGTTTATGTGGGCGAAAGGCTAGCCACCTCTCACCACTTGACCTCTTCCATCCTGAAACTTAAATTGCTAAATGTGAACATTCCTACAACTACATTCATTTACTACGTTTTTCAACTACCTACAGAAAGTTGGTAGTTTTCGCAATGTTTCTGACCACCCGGAAAGGGATTATAGTCGTGAGTTTATGATACAGTTTTCAGGTAAACTGTAATCATATTGTTTGACACGTAATATGCGCGTGATATTAGATATCTAATTAGTTAAAAAACAGACAAAAATGCTTTGTAATAAATGGTACAGATTAAAACAGAACCACTATTACTGAATTATCACTTAATAAAACGCCGAATCGTTTTAAATCAGAAAGCGGAAGAAAGTTAAAATGTAAACTTTTCAACGCTAGCCGAGATAAGTTGAAATGTGTTCGGAATTTCAGAGACGTGTCGAGTGATTGGTTGATGCGTCGGACATTGTGTCCGGTCCGGTTAGGGATTTTTCACACGTACTACCTAGTGACTAAAAACTTAAGAGGCTATGTGAAAAAAATAGGATTCTTCAAAGCGTCATATATCATGAAGTACTAACAGTAGGAGTATGATTAGCGGATATGTGTAAATTGAACATATAATTGAAGTTTTGATAAGAGCCAAAACACGATTAAGACACATTTTCTCGATAGAAAAACAAGCCAAAGTAGCCTCCGTTTTTATTTATAAACGCCTGGAACTGCAAAACGGTGAATAATAGAAACACGAGACTTGATTTAAAAAAAAAAGATTGATATTTTACAAATTTTGATAAGAGCAGAATTGAACTTAGATAAATAGTACAATCACAATTAAATAAAGTTTGTTTTACGATTGCGTCGTTTCAGGCGCGCGCGCCGCTCCCTCTCTCGCATCAGGCAGTAATATAAGCTATCACACGCCCATTTCGCTTCAATTATTTCTCGACATAGCCCCTTAAAGCAGAGATTAATATTTTGTCAAATTATGATTAGTTCCCGCTCCACTAAAGTGACTTTACAATGTATAAGCAAACTTTTGTTTGCCCGCGACTTCATCCGCACCGGTTCCCGTCATCGTAGCGAGGTAAGATTGCGTGATGCTCGAAAAAACAGACGGACAAAACATAGCAAAACTCATAAAATTCAACATTATTGGAATAAACTATACTGTTCGACAATTTCTTTAAAACTAAAAAAAACTAAATTAAATTATTTTTATTAATTATTAAACTGAAAAAAAATATCAATTATTAATTAGTCCCGGCTCAAACCGTAAAATGACTGGGCTATTGAATAAGATGACAATCAAAACATCACATTGACAATCGCAAATAATTGTGCAGCTCTGTGCCTTACCTGGTTTGTAACAGTTTATTACATCCGTTGTGAAATAGCCCTTACATCGATATCTCTATATTGTTTGTTGTGCAATCAGATCCGCACAGTAGTCTGCGTTTGACATATATTTGCACGTCGCACTCACTTGTTTGCCTTGCTATGTCGTCGCTATTGACAATATCATTGTCATTCGAGTTATTTATAGCACATTGTAATAACTACAAGTGACAAACATACACATCCTATAATATTATTTGTCAATGGATAAACTTACGACTTCCTTCAGGGAAACTAAAAAATACTTAAATAACCAACTATAGCATTATTTCTTTAATAAACATTTACATTTTTAGTATAAATTTCGGTTTAGAACTAAGTGAAACTTCAAAACACCAAAACTGTAAAAAAACGAGGGGAGAGGCACGGTTGCGCTTTAATTACAAAACATAACAACGATATAGAACAACTGTTTGAAGATAACAAACATCTAACATAATGCAACTAACTATAATGAAGAGAAAAGCAAAAGCTAATGAGCTCTCAAGTTTCAAAACTGCAATGTTGAAAGTAAATGTGCATATAAAATTCCGCCAGCCCTTCTACTTCGGCACTTAATGAGAAGTTAACTGGGAAACTTAGCTGTACAGCCTTTCCCGAGTTTTATTCATTGCTCTAAGGCCTTTAGCTTAAATTTGCAAGGTTCCCGTCGCAAATTTATGAGGTGTCATTGAGAAAGTTAAGTCGTTGATCAAAGTTGCTACGTCTGCCGGCGCTCAGATTATCTCTAATGATATTTATCACTCACAGCTTAATTTTCGTTAAGTAAATACGATGTATAATTGTGAGTCGATTAAGTTGATGGATTTGTAAATGATAGGGGAACTCGCAAGGGGATCAGTAACTGGAAGTGTATCACGAAACAGAAGCTGGCTAAAAGTATTATTCAGATTTTTTCGAAAATCATGTAATAGTACATTTTTATTCTAATTTTTGGAATCAATATTAAATATCAGAAATTATTTTGGTGGGTGAAAGAGGGCAAGAAGAATGATGATGGTGAATCTTGAGGGCGGCGTTCGAACTCCGTAATTTATCTGACCGAACATTTTCATCTTGTTTATAAGAAAAGGCATACAAGTGTTTTTACCTAATCATATAGGAGCTTTATGCTAGCGCCTTTTCTTATAAACAAGATAAAAATGTTCTGCCAGATAAATTAGGTATGGCTTTTAAACGCCCTGAAGATCACATCGCAAAATAATTAATATTGTGCGTATTTTCTGGCGATGCCACCTTCTATACAGGGTGTAAGTGTCAGCCTAGCAAATACTGAAACGGTGAACTCAGGCCATCAAACTGAACAACTTTCACTATGGAGGAAACGCGACAAAAAATCAGCTGTTCCATAAATTTTAGTCGGCTGGTACAGCAGTTTTGTTTGGGACAGCTGATTTTATTTTGCGTTGAGGTAGGCTCCATAGAGAGAGTTGTTCAGTTTGATAGTCTGAGTTCACCGTTTCAGTATTTTCTATACTGTACCTTACACCCTGTATAAAATCAAATATTCTGAGTTTGTTTCATTACAAACGCTAGTCCTTCGAGCCAGATCGCTAGTCTATACTATTATAAAGCTGTAACAGGAAGTTTGTCTGTACATTGAAGATATTAACAAAAAAAAAGTTACGATATGGTTTTTAGGTGTCCCTGATTCCATTTCACCAATTTTTGGATTTTTTGTCTGTCTGTTTGTTTGTTTGAACGAGTATCACGCAAAAACTACTGAACCGATTTTGATGAAACTTATTTTGTTTGATAGCTTATGATCTGACTTAAAATCTGGTATATAATTTGTGCGGACGAAGTCGCGGGTTAACGCTAGTGTTAAAATAAAATGCTTTCAATTCATTGAATCTAATCCACCGCACTATTAAAATATACTTACATCATGCACCTACTCGTACGACTACATTATATTTTGCTTAAAAGTCTTTTTAACAATGAGATAAATTCAATGCAACATTTAGATCTTTCAGAAACAACAAGTTTCATAAATAATCCCCAGGAAAGTACGATTAAGTTCCAGTCCAGAATCTAGGTAAATACATAGCTATGCAATCCGATGTTACGGCAACCAGATTAAGTAATACTAGGTCAACCCCGGATCACTGCCTAATTCGACTAGCCTGGCTGAATCTGTAGGTATTATGAAAACTGTATAATATCTTTGTTAGAATATTACTAGCTAGCTGTCTGAGTTATAGAATCGCTTAAGTAAATATCTTGGATATTGTACGTTATCTAATCCCAATAGGAGTTCCAGAATCTATCCTGATGTCGAATAATATAATAAAGACAAAAATATACGTATGAATTAAATATCTTGAACATTGGCACACAAATTATCTAGTCACATTTAAAGTACCTGGACTTGTATTATGATGACTAGACAACGATATAGAATACATATATAGATACAAACATCCATGACTCGGGTACAAGTATTAATATTCATCATATAAATATTTGCCCTTTACGGGATTCGAACCCGCGACCCTCGGCACTGCAGGCAGGTTCACTACCGACTGTGCTACCGGGCCGCCGTATATTTAATTTAGGTATAAATATTTGTATTCACCGTACAAATATTTGCTCTTTGCGGTACCTATTTGTACCCTCGACCCTTGGTCCTTTGTAGGTTCACTACCAACTGAGCTATCGGGCTATGGACCAAAATACGATTTAGCAGATTTACTGAGGAGTGAAAAGTAAAGATAGTCAATGTCATATTGGGAGCATAAATAAGTGATTCCACTCGCACTCATTCTCAAAATTATTTCCATTACCCTACATCTAGCGTATGGTCGCAAAAAACCCCCTTATGTGAATAATCCAAAATATCCACGTTCAATGTAAAGTATCTAGTATGAAAAGTAAACAACAACGATCTTCGGAAATATCTTTTGAAAATACAGTTAGCTACTTTGCTATCCACTTACATATGCGAAAGTTAGAGTGGATGAATATGCCAATCTAAAACGGCTAGATCGATTTCAATATGACACAATTTCATGTCCTCATAGTAATAACAAAATTCCTTGGCAATAATACTAATAAGGAACAACGTCATACTCGTCTTTCAAAATCATATTCTGTTAGTTTATAAAGTTATCTTAAATATTTCTATCTCTCCTCGCATTTAGCTGCCAGCAAACAAATCAAGTAATCAAGTCATCCACTAGGATAAAACCACTGGCAAATATCTCACTAGATCGTTTGTCACTTCAGGACCGTTTGCTGGACTCGTTACTCCAGTCTGGCATTAACTGAGTAAATTTATCGCCACTTTATACGTACGCCGAGTCAGGCCAGAGTCAATTCATGTACTTAGATCGATTTGGGCCATGTTAAGCATGAGATAGATTTTTTAGGCATTTTGTCTGAAGGTAAAAATAATTCCGTGAAATATCATAATCCATCGGATCGGAGATATAGTAACAGAATACGAGTGATACGTATTTGAAGCATGTAAAAAAACTGGTAAAGTGCGAGTCGGAATCGCGCACGGAGGGTTCCAGACTTCCGGGTACATACAATATTATCAAAGAATGTTTTTTTCTCCGGGATTCTTCGCGCGCAGGCCCGAAACACTCGTGATCTATTTTTGTTATTTGTTGTTTTAAAATCACACCAAGTTGGACACTTGGGTGTATTAACGTTTTTACGATAGAGTAGAAACAAAAAACACGTTTCTAATATTCCCTAAATTTTTGTATTATAAAGATATAATCCCCGCGTTAGCACCCTTTGGGTACGGAACTCTAAAAATTCGATACTCAAATACTGTAGTCCAAAACAAATTCTATCCAGCGGTTAACAAATCATCAAACACATTTTACAGAACTGACATACAATACCTGTCGGAACGTTGCGAGTTGCGACTAACATCGACAAACGATCGGACACGACACCGACAGCAATCACTCTCTCTCGTCGAAACAAGTCTAATGAACGTCTCAATAAGTCACAGCACTCGACAAACATTAACAAATGAACCAATAGTTAATTATTTCCATCGTTTAAGACGACAAATATTTCGAAAGTTTCCTCAATTTCATTGTGAATCGCATCCCCGGAGTCCCAATCAAAAGTCTGCAAGTACTTAGAGACTTTACAGCACGAATGCGAGTTGAATGCCGCGAACTGTTTCGCGAAGTGGAGATTTTAACTTGTTATTAATTAACTGTCACGGCGGAGAACAGGAGAAATCGTCGACGTGGGAACGACGGCAGATGACGACAAATTTTCCGACAATTAGACTAATTTTTAAACATAATTGATGTCTGAGACCTATTTACTTCTTCATTTTTTCTCCGCCACCAACTTACAATGAGCATTACCTATCTTTAAATTTTCTCATTTTTGACATCAATATCTTCGCATCTATCTTTTCCAATATCGCTCTTATTTATTCTGTCTATTTCTCGTATTAAATTCATTGTGATCGTAGATTTATTTTATCTCAAATATTTTTCTCTTAAATGTTCTCTCTGAATTTAACCACGATTGGTTTTCAATGTAAATGAAGCTATTAATCGAGACCGTTTATTTATTCTTGTGTTCTTTATGGAAAATCGTTGTAGCCTCATTCAAAATAGTTGTTATTGATTACTAATTTTGTTATATTAGCTGTAAAATAGCAGTGATTAAGTAATTATTAAAAGTTTAGAAGATAATCACTTTGTTTACCCATAGTTTAGTATATTAATTTTTTTTTAAGAGATAACGATTTTAACCGTTATTATTGAACTAGGTCGGCCGAATCCAATTCGGAAATGTTTGGAATTTATTGAGTGGAGTTTTACTTTGCTTATTGCGACATTGCTCAAGATAGTAAAAAACGAAGGAATCTTCCGTTAGCTTCAAACTCGAAGGAAAAGAGAGTATATTATATTATAATATTTATAACTTCTGGTATTTTGTAGTATCAACAAACAGAGACCTTTATACTTGAGTATTGTTTTAATGTTGTACTTACACAGATTGTATAGGTACCTGTAGTTACCTAATAGGCGTATACAAACAGTGTACTACAGTTAAAACTAGTTTTTAGTTAAAACTAATTCCCTACGCGTCTCAGGTAAAACTAGAATTAACTATGAATGTCAGGTTAAAACGCGTATAAAATCTGTGTAGTTCCGAAAATATTATATAAACATTAAATGGTGAAACAGTACGCAAAAACTTTTTAATAAAATGTTACCTATTCAAAGATTAATCGAAAGGAGTCTACGACAACTCGACCCCGACACAACTCAACCCCGACAATTCAACCCGGACAATTCAACCTGGACAACTCAACCCCGACTATTCGACCCGGACAATTCAACCCCGACAATTCAACCCGGACAATTCAACCCGGACAACTCAACCACGACTATTCGCAACTAGACTATAATCATATTTTGTGTGTAACATTGTATCGAAACCTTTCAAGCTCATCAAAAACCAAATAAACCGCCACTAAACCGCTTATTTAGGAATACGGCTTACTATTAGATCGTTCTTTGTAAAGAGCGACCTAACGGATCTATTTATATCCACTACGCGTTGTGCTTGTACCGCGCCGTGCGCCGCCACGTGGCTCGACAGCACTCGACCAAGCTACACGATTCATTGATACGTTGATGACACGTAGACAAAACACGTTTTTGTACAAATTACTTGTCTATTGGCATTGTTTCATATAAACGTTGCTAGGTTCATTTATGCCTCATCATCATCGTCAGCCTATAAACGTCCCACTACGGGCTCAAGCCTACCTTCAGGGAGGGTGTATGGGCATTAGTCAACCACGCGTGCCCAATGCGGATTGGTAGACTTCACATACGCATCAGAATTTCTTCTCCAGCGTATGCAGGTTTCCTCACGATGTTTTCCTTCACCGTTTGAGAGCAGTCGGTATTACGTACATAAGTTAGAAAAACTCATTGGTACACGTCATGTTGTCCGTGCGGATTCGAACCCGGACCCCTATGATTGATTTATGCCTATTAGAATAAAAAAAACTAAAGATTAAATTGACGCTCCTTACTATTATTTTACCGTGCTGGTATAGTTACGACCTTTATTACCGAAGGTGGCAAAGGGTCTGATCTGATACTTATACCTAATTACGGGCCTGCAATAAGATCTTAAATATGATTTGTGACATCATACTCTTTGGTGAAAGAAAACATTGTTACGAAATCTGTATACACTGAAGAAGAGTTTCTGTCCTAAAAGTATGTGAAGACCACAAAATCCGCATTGGACACGATTGGTGGACTATAAACTGACACCTACTATGAAGGCTGGCATGTGATCTCAGCAGGGGGCGTATACAGGGACCTTCTTAATATGCTGAATAATGTTTAAGTGGATAATCATTGATCAGACTACCAAACTGGACACCTTTCCTTTCTCTATGGGACCAATATCGAAAACGCAAAAAAAACTGTTGTTCTATACCTATACAAAACTGCAAACTCGATCTAACTCTACTCGATCTAACTCTACTCGATCTAACTCTACTCGATCCAAATGTATGGGACAGCGGTTTTTTTACGATTTCGATATAGGTCGCATAGAGAAAATTGTTTAGTTTGATGATCAGATCATCCTCTTAAAAAACCGTCAGCAATTATTAAGGACCCTAAATGTAGAGGCTGATGATGACGAATATATTATTGACACAGATTAAAAGACGAATGGTCTACAAAAGTTTGTTAAACATCTTCGGAAATCAAGTTTTTCACTCGCACCTTGCAATGCATTGCTTAGGGCTGCGGTAACTTTCTTTTAACTTTCACTTTACACCACAATATCTTCAATCCGTTACAGCGTTACAAGCAATAAACCACTTTGTAAAACGTATTTTAGTATCGTTATAATTTATAGTTTGCACTTTGAGGCACGGCAGCAACGTTGCACGCAATTTCTTTAGCTGCTGGAATTTAATAGTTTTTACTATTCAATGGAAACAATAGAATAGATTAATTCATTAAGCTTCATAGTTTAGATGTTTTACAAACATACAAAATTCTACAAATCCTACATTAACCTAAAATACTTAGCATCAGGAGTGCTATTTTTGAATCTCATTCGCTGAGCTCAGCAGTTGAAAATGTCAAAATTACTACGGAGATATGCATCATTCTACTGCTGATTTGAATTTCAAAAATCACAATCCTGAAGTAGATTTTTGAAAGTCAAATCATAATTAAAGTAATTTTGACATTTTCAACTGCTGAGTTCAGCGAATGAGATTCAAAAATAGCCAAACTTTTCTTCACATGAAAATAATCCGAAAATAAATTTTAAACTACCTTTTTAACTATTATGTTACTTACACTCAGTTGCAGAAACGCTCATTAAAGTTAATCCTCCATTAAATCTCTTGTTATCTTTTATTACTATGTCAATAAAATAAAATGTGACGGCATGAGATTTAATGGAATCTTTAATGAGCGTTTCTGCAACTGACTGTTAGTCAGTAAAATAAATGTCATAACAAGAATGCTAGACAGATACATCTGGTTCTTAGCATACACTGGACTTATTCTTATATCATGTCGAAAGAGACGAAATTGATATTATTAGCATCCTTTTAAACTAAGAGTCTACCCATCAAACTGAAAAACTTTTACTATGGGAGCAAACCGATCAGAGCATCAAAAAAATCTGCTGATCCATACTAAACTGCAATGCCTACTCGACTCAAATGTATGCAACAGTTCATTTGAAAGAAGAAAGAAAAAATGGCTGCCTTCTTGGTTGTGATGATTTTGTCAATGTCTACTTTATTTATTAAGAGTGCTAAGATTTGGTGACTTCAAGGATTATTTTTCGAAAAAAACACTATCCTGAGCCACCACTGGAGCTTCGTTGTAGGCCCGGGACCCCTCCAACTCCCCTCCTCCGGGCGACCAACAATCGACGAGCGACACGTGACTACCCAATAGCAGACCTACAACGCGACTCTTCGCTCCCATAGTAAAAGTTGTTCACTCTTAGTTTAAAAGGATGCTAATGACATCAATTTCACCATGTATACGAAGATAGAGACATCTACAAGGCTATTTAAACCATACAAGTTTAGTCATTAATATTCTTCGTAATTTTTTCCACTTACCATTAACTACATTTTTTACTGACACCAGGCACCATAGCTACTTCAGCTTAGTATAATTTTTTGCACACATTTGTTTAACGTCATAATAGTTGAGGAACCACCTTTGTGTGGGGTCCATAGAAACACAATTTATTCCACAAATATTCCCCTAACATATGTCTTAAGTCTACTATAACATAAGAATGAAAATGACTTAATTTACGAGACTTCATATGTAGAACGAACTGTTTGATTAATGTTTCCGGCAATATGACACTTGCAACGCCTAACATGGACACTAATGCATCTAAATAAGGTATTACGATCGTAGGTATGTCTGTTGACATTCCTAAGTGTACTAGAAAGCAATCCATATTATTCCTTATGTTATTGCCATTGTGTCTTCAATAGGAAAATTTACATAAACAGTAGTTAAAGTACGTTTTCTAGCTTAGCGTCAATGCATGGAATGCGTCAAAACAAAATACTGTTACATGAACACTTGTCAAATGCGTAAAAATTTTTTTTAGGTACCTTCTATATAAGCTCCACTTGCATCAACCTGGATTAGCAATTAACTCTAGGTTAAATTGGTAATCCATGATAGTTAGTTTAATAAGAGTTGACACACGTGGGAATAAGCGAAACTTCTCTCCTTTCTTCTTTAAAAGGATGCTAATGATATCAATTTCACCCTGTATATTAAGGGCCCATATTATGTCGAAAAATAATTGAAGCGAAATGGGCGTGTGATAGCTTATATTACTGCCTGATGCGAGAGAAAGAGACGGGGCGGCGCGCGCGCCTGAAACGACGCAAGCGTAAAACAAAATTTATTTAATTGTGATTGTACTATTTACGTAAGTTCAATTCTGCTCTAATCAAACTTTATAAAATATCAATCTCTTTTATTTTAATCAAGTCTCGTGTTTCTATTATTCACCGTTTAGCAGTTCCAAGCGTTTATCGATAAAGACGGAGACTACTTTGGCTTGTTTTTCTATCGACAAAATGTGTCTTAATCGTGTTTTGGCTCTTATCAAAACTTCAATTATATGTTCAATTTACACATATCCGCAAATCATACTCCTACTGTTAGTACTTCATGATATATGACACTTTGAAGAATCCATTTTTTTTCACATATCCTCTTAATGAGTAATTTTTACTTATTATTTAATTATGTGATTAAATTTAATTGAGATCGATTATAATATACCCATATTCAATGGCAGTCCTTAACATAATTATATAATTTAGCTGGCCATAAAGTTAATATTAAACCGTACCGCAAAAGTTAAATAAACTGCAAACACCTGCGGTATTTCAATTAATTAGTATACAGCGCGAAATATAAGCTGGCGCTAAAACCGATTCCAAACCAATGCTTTTGTGGACTCTGGAATCCTGAATCCTCTTTGACTACTTATATAGGGACGGGACTAGTTACGCGTGTAATTCTACTAACAAACATTTCTGCCACTTTTTGCGGGGGGCGAGGTAACATGAAATCCGTTACTTTGGATTTTATTCCCATAACTTTAGATTCTAATTTTGGACGTTAAAAATCATGAAAAGTAGTTTCGCGTGAACCCCAAACGTTCTAAGTTCGAAATTATTGTTTCGCAATTATAGGCTGTCTCGTTTAGTGATAAGGTATAAAATTGAATGTAAATGCACATGATTAATTGATCTTATACCGTGGCAGAGGGGAAATCCTTCCACAAGGCTAGTCCTTATAATAAATAGTCAAAGTGAATCTTATTTGATCTAATATCAAGAGAAGCCCATATGTTGACTTATTGATATAACTTAAATATAATAGTCATACAATCAATCAATCAATCAATTATACTTTATTTGACACCAAAAAAACATAGTAGCAGTACAAAATTGCTACAGCGACGACCAAATTGTTTGTTATAATTATAATTATATAGTTATAGATATAATGAATTGAGTTGTTGAAAAGTAGCAAGAAATCTATCATTCGAGATACGAGTAATGACTACAAACATTACCAAAATAAATCCGCAGTGACCCAATAAATTGTAAATCATCAATATTTATTCAAAGAATACATACATATTATTTTTAAGGTAGTAAAATTAGAAACTACAAACACTCTTCGACGTTTTAGCATTAAACAAAAAGAAAAACATTTATTTTTTTATTTTTTAGTAACATTTTTACAAAAAACAACAAGCAAGAGCACTGTATTTTGTTAATTTCCAGACTTTGTTGCGCGCATACCGCTATTATAATTTATAACACTTGATTAATCATAAATTCATAACGTATTTAACTAATAAACTGTTTTAGTTTAACTCTCATTAAAAATATACCGCACATGTGATAATTTTATTCAAAATTAATTTTCTTTCATTTTATTACAGTAGTTCTTCGTGGTTGAACGTATTTCTACTATTTTAAAATGTATTTTAATGACATTTTAAAAGTATTTTATAATGAACACTATAATAAAGAGAACTAATTAAGAGAAACAAAAGTAAAATAAAAAAACGCAAATAAACTTAATCACAATTTTAATGACATTCGGTGTTGTTTAAAATATTTTTCGATTTCTCGTTGATTTAGAGATCAACGCTCTCGCATCACGGGATCTCTAAAAGCAACATTATAATGCTAATGTAGTCCAGTGTTGCCAGCCGGATCTTGCCAAAAGTAACCAGAAATAGATAAAAAAGTAACCTTTTGGTGTTTAAAGTAACCTTTTATATTTTTTCCCAGTAATAAGGTATTAAACGTTGATAGAATTGCTTGGTAATTTACAGAAATATCCTTTTGAATCGTGTAAACTAAATGTAACCTAACAGAGCTAAAAATCGCCTAAAAGGTTACAAAAGTAACCTTCTGGCAACACTGATGTAGTCTCTAAAAATATCTGCTCTTTGTTTTTAGAAACAACACCCAAACAAAATCGTAAACGATGTCCGAAAGTGTTGTGTACGTATAATAAAAAGTTAGAGCTAAAACAAAGAAAATGTAACAAATTAACTAAACAAAAATTTGTTTTATTTTTTGTGCAGCATCGCAGCGGCCGGCCGTATCATAACATTTAACGTTTCCCAAGACTCTTTTGTGAAAAAGAATGGCGCTAATTAACAGCTGTAGTATCTGTGAATCGGCCCACGATAACATTTGCATAAAACGCCTTGGGCCGCACGAGCACTCATTATTATCACCGAAAAATTGTCTCTTCTTTGTGTGCCGGTTTCGTTTAAATCTAGAATTATTTCAACAATTTTTTAATGTCATCATGAAAAGATGCTGAACTAACAAGGTGGGGTATTCGCCAATACAGCCTCTTTGCCGCTAGTGGTAGGATACTCTGTCTAGGTCTTCCTCTAACTCTCTTCCCCTGTATTTTCTCTTCTACTTAGTATATGTAGTTTTAAAGGAATTATCCTAATTATAAATATAATTAACAACAGTTAACAGGAATGAAAAGGGGTACAAAACACGGCCTCAATATTGCATTGATAAGTCAGAACAATTTTACGCTTTTGTGTTTTTCGGACCATCATCATCCATCATCGCCTGAAATTGCTAATTGAAAAAAATACGTTTCAATCCAATATCGAGGTATGATTGACAAGTTGCCGTTAGTCATACATAAATAATTAATGCGATATTTATTATGTTCAATTTATGATTTCTTTCATTTATTCAATAAACCAGTCACCCTGTATACATTCCTATTTCTTGTTCTACCGTTATTGTAAGGAGTTCTTCGTAAAGTAGGTCGCAAGAGGATGATTCCGCGTTTCACATACGAAGCAAAACGCAAAGTTTACAAAGCGCATCTAACCAGCGAATTCGCTTAAAGTTATTCCTCTGTATTTATTTTCTCAACTTATTCTTTCATTGGGAGAATGTATTGTGTTCGCACTTAGGGCTTACGATCTATGTAAACAGAACAAGTTAAACAAATATTTGTTTTTGTAGGTATCAATTAATAGAACGAAACTACTGTAAGATAAAGAATATTTCTGATGAATTGTCGTAATCGTATCGAATGCATTTAAATAATTGACTGAATGCAAATTTTTAGTTTCATGAGTAACACTTCAATCTTTAAATTATCTATTATATAATGGCGATACGAATATAGACTCGCTACTGGTATTTTCAAAGATTGGTTCCTTAACCAGATATTTGATGAATTGGTTTTGTAAAGTATTAGAACAAACCGTAAACGTCGATATTTAATATTAAAGTTCTCTAAAGTAACCATCAAAGACCTTTGTCTTCAAACGCAACTTCGGCAATCTTCCATCCTATAAAACTCAACTCCAAGCCGACAATGTAAAATGAGGAGCAAACTTGTCGACATGAAATGTGTCGTAACGGAGAGTAATCCTTATGGACTTGACAACGTAATTGTTCCGCTATTTTGACGTTCTGCCAACTGTGCGATGTATGAGATTTATGACGTCGATTCCTGACATCGAGTAGTGGAAGTTACTTTTGCATTTTGCGGCTTTATTTACATACTGGCACTGAGTTGACTGTCGCTTTTATGTAACTGTGCCAGTGGTTCAAACCAATGAATATGGTACACCATTTTGGATATTGGTAAAAATAATCCAAATAAAATTGGTTATCTACTTCTATATAGTTCTATATTACAAAGATTTTTTTTGAGATTTTTCTGGGGTTTTTGCCAAGTTGATTCGGAATTTCTACATAAATGGAAATAAGCTTACATTAAGGTTCTATTACACTAATAACAGCGGGGTGGCAATTTTGCGTAGGTGTTTCAAAAGTTGAGTTCAAAAGTAATTTGATTTTATGCGAAATGTTAAGTCGAGGTTTTTTGAATTATAATTTCCACTTTTTTTCATAACTCATGTTATCCATGTATGACAGTGTAGGTAACTTCTTTTTTCAAGCTATTGAGCTGACCTTTATCAGACTTGCCCTAGCGGCTCCCCGGCTGTTTAGGACGCATATTATAAACAAACTAGCGCCCTGCGCCACCCACATCGTGCTTTTATTGATTTTCGCTTTATTATTTGAAAGCAATTTAAAAAGTCAAAAAGCTATGTACTAATTAATTAAAATTCTCTAGTGAGCGGGATCCGAACCCGCTACAAACAACTAATCTTATTATGTATCTAACTAGATACGTATCCTAGGGGATATCTATATCTGTACACCTTACAATTATTTCCCCAATTTTGTTCCTTTACAGATAATATCGATTCACGTGTCATATTTTCAAGATGGACGAGGAAAATGTACGGCGTATTCTCGTTCATCGTCGAAAGTGCCGTAAATAGCCAGTAAACTCACTGAACTTTGAACGAATATTGTGAGAACGGATAAAAAGTGGCGTAAAGCGATTCTGTTTCGGGCTAACAAGTGATTTCGTTTCGAAGCGAAGGGACCTTTACAATTGACGGAAATCGGAATTTCCTCTAAGACAGCCTTTTGTGTCCCAATCTTAAATCACTCTAACAAATCAAACGGCCAAAATCGGGCAACGCATGAACGGAATTTACTTTGTGTTGTGATTTAAGCATTCATTTAAGAATCATTTTATTGTGTTGTTTAAAATGATCAAAGATGAATACGCACACACACACCCCAACGGACATAGATTAAAATATAATACAGCAATAATATCTACTGTTGGGAGGCCTTGGAGTTAACAGGCTTTACATTGTTAAAGCCTTTATCAGGCACCATGTCTCCGCAAACATAAATTATTGAATGAAGCTGTATTCTGACGTTAGTTAATAGGAATTATGAATGATTTTTTTGTATTCTTTTTGACTCTAAATAGTATAAAACGAAACCGCTATCCGCGCCTGTCTTCATCATTTCTGTTACTCCGCCTACTTCTAAACCACGCTACGAATTTGATACGGTTCACTGTCATTTATAGAATTTCTTCCGGAAGCAAGCCCTTATCTAGACTTTGGTTTCGGTTGGGCATTCATTTTCGGGGGGGTGGGGGAGGGGGAAAAAAATTATTGCTGTAAACGTTGTTCCATACAAATATTCGGTATTTATGGGGGGGGGATAAATCCCACCTATCCCCCCCCTGAATACGTACTTGTATAAAATATTCACTTATATTTATATTATAGAGATCCCACCCACCCGGGACACGGGGTGGGTCGCTAGTGTTATTATAAACTAGCAACCCGCCCCGGCTTCGCACGGGTGCAATGCTGATATATAAACCTTCCTCTTGATTTCCGCGATAGAAAAACGCATCAAAATCCGTTGCGTAGTTTTAAAGATCTAAGCGTACATAGGGACAGACAGCGGGAAGTGACTTTGTGTGATGATGATAAAACATCGATACTTACCTGCAAAATGAAGGCCATCCAGCAGAAGTTCAGCTTTAGTTACCTACTTAGTTCGTAGTTAGGGAAACGAAGCTACTGGCAAATAAAATATACTGCTATCGGTAAACAAGACGGGATTATTGAAAATGCAGCCATTTCACAGCGGGAGATAATTCTATCGCACGCCCAAACCGAAGGGCGAATGACGTCATTTGTCACAATAATTCTGACCAGTCCACGGGGACCGTCCACCCTCTGAAAGAGACAATGACTGGACATTTTATTTAAAGCCATGAATGCAGTTGTTTTTAAAAGTTACTCATCTGGATTAATGACCTTCGACCGCGTGCACTAAAGTAATAGAATTAAAAGTTATATTTTAGCTAGGGCTTTTAGTGTCAATGTCATTTGCGTAACGTTATATGTAAGATGTACATAATGATCAGCCTGTACCCTGTTTAAAGTGGCACCTATTCCAGACAAACTTCGTGAAAACCAGCTCCGATGGTATGGAAATGTGATGCGCTGAGAAGACGAGCATGCGGTTAAAAGCACGCTAAAAATGAAGACTGGCAAACAACCTCGAGGGCGCCCCAAAGCTACTTGGAACAACCTGGAAAAAATTACAATGACAGAGTCGTATGGCGGAAATATATTAAGAGGACCGAACCCAAATGAAAAGATAAACAGACAAAAATTCAATGTACACCCACGTCAAGTTTACAATTTTATTACATGTCATAGGCCTCTGACGTGGTTAACGAATAGTAAGATCTCGAACTCGACCATCCGAGAACAACTGCTTAACTTGCCTTCCAAAGCACAGAGAGCTCCAGATGAAATACCACTTAAAGTCAGGCAGGAGGACATTTTGACCGACGGCGACCTACGCGGCGAGCCCCATACAAAACGTGCTTTTTGTATAGGCCCGCGTCGGTCAATGTGTCTCAACCCTTAAACGGTCACCCATTCAAAGACTAGCGGGAGCTGACGTTGCTTAGCTTCGGAGATCGTTTCTAATTCTTATACCGAAACTTAACCAACGAGCGCCTCTTGGACGGAATAATATAAACGTACCTATGTGATCGCAGGAGACAGTTCGACATTACGGTTGACATGCGGTGAGTAGACCGGAGCGGATATGACGTCATTACCGTTCCGATACGCTGTTGTGCAGGAACCCGCGTCACCAACATTCTGATGTTTATTTATCCAATCGTATTTGTGACCGTATTGTTATGAAATTTAGGTTCAACGTAGCATTGAACATAAATATGCTTTCGTTACAAAATACGGTTAAATAGGCATTATAAATCTTTCCAATTTCGCCATTTTGACTGTGATTTTGAAAGTGACATCTTTGTAGTGGTACTACTTGTGTCTACTGGATATTTAAAAACTTCAATATCGGATATCAGTCAACCTTAACTGACTAAATACTGTTTGTCGCATATTATAGAAAGATATGGAGACACAGAGTATATAAACAATCAGTTATTTATCAGAAAGACAAAATTAAAAATAGTACTTGTTTACAAAAATAGTCATATGCAGGGTGAAATTGATATCATTAGCATCCTTTTACACCCCATCAAACTGAACAACTTTAACTATGGGAGCAAACCAATCGGAGCAAAAAAAAAATCGGCTGTTGCATATATTTGTGTCGCGTAGGCATTGCAGTTTAGTTTTCTTTTTGGAGATGACTATTACAGCTCTGCTCAACAACACCAACTACATACGCCAACTACGGGAGCAACTACTGCTTTTTACTGCGGACTATTGGAGGGACCACGAAGGGTCTACCAAACCAATTGAATGAACTTAAGCAACCGACCTAGGGGCCCCCAGAGGGGTACGGACCTCGGCATAGGACGCTGCTGGGGCTACATGCCTAGAGAATGCAGTTTAGTATGGAACAGCAGTTTTTTTTTATCGCTCCGATTATACAGTATTGTAGGTAGCTAGTTACACTCAGACCCGTGCATTTTTGTCATTTAAATTATGTTCCCGTTTATGATAAGCGTATTTTTAGTACCTATAAGTTTTAAACTTGTTTTCTGAAAGATTCATAACGGTCTTGAAGATTTTATTGTAACAGCGTACAGCATTCGAAGTCTTTGCAAAACGCATTTAGTTGATAGTTGAAGTACACAAAGTAGGCGCTTGGCCCGCCGGCGCCGAGCACTTGGTCTGTCGGTACGTATTTGAAGTATACCTGACAAATTTCGTCAAAGTAAAGGCAGTATTCCTCGAAGTCAAGAAGCTTGCAAGGTATTGGGTATGACTCGGAGTATACAGTGACCCAAAATGAAAGACGTGTTGATCATACTAAACCGATAGCACCAAAAGTGTGGACATAGACAAGTTTGCTACAACTTAGTAGGTTTACCCAAGTTGTTGTTGCTATTTAGACGGTATATTATGTATTCTGTATCGTTGTCTAGTCACTTCTAGTCTGGGCTAGATTCTGGTAGGTACTTTCAATGAGACTAGAAGATGTAGATGATCTGTGAAACAAAACATAACCTTAAGGCGGTTGCAGAGGGGTCAGTTTTATACAAAACTTTGACGCACAATACGTGTAGACGGTAATAATATAAATAACTTTGTATATGTGGAAAAATTGTTTAGAAAATCTAGATGCCGCGTCACAAATAACATTTGCAATTTATAAAATAATTACGAAGATATCATACAAAATTTTAAAAGTTTTATATCTTCGTAATTATATTATAAATTGCAAATGTTATTTGTGACGCGGCAACTAGATTTTCTAAACTATTTTTCCATACATAAAATATTACTTTTATTAATTCCGTCTCCGCGTATTGTGCGTTAAACTTTTACTACGTTAAACTTTAACTTAAATTATTTATTGATTAATGTAAATTTTAATATATTCTCATAGTCGTAGCTAGCTTCATTTTCAACACACATAGGGTTTCAACTTTCAGGATTGAATTACATGTCAAGTCACTTTGTGGTTGAAAGGCCAACCACTTAGTATGGGTAACAATTACGTAAGATCTACACTCATGAGATCAACATTTGTATTATCTATAGACTATTATAACCATTATAACTATACTTATACACCTATAAACTAGTGATAACACCTAGCACCAGGTGATTGACATTACACCCACATTAATTCTCTTAAAGTACACCTTATAGCTTTGTGATCGCACGGAAAGAAATTGGATGATCTAATCGAGAGAAACTATACCGGAACAAATTGAAGATTGAAAAATTCGTCTCTGGCGGGACTTGAACCCGCACTTTTCCAAACCGGGGAACTGCTTTATCAAATTTCGCCACCGAGCCCACTACCCAGAGAACGCAACAGATTGAAAATTTCGTTCTCTGGGTATAGTGGGCTCGGTGGCGAAATTGGATAACGCAGTTCCCCGGTTTGGAAAAGTGCGGCTTCAAGTCCCGCCCGAGATAAATTTTTCAATCTTCAATTTGATTCGAAATAGCACAACATGGCTGTAGCATGTTTAAAAATCAATAATATTTGAAACTATACCGGGTTTAAAATTAAACCATCAGGAGTGGAATGCCCTGCCTGCGTCAGTATTTCCGAGCGCTTACAACCCGAATTACTTTAAAGTACGAGTGAATAGGCATCCTCTGGGTAAGCTCGCTACATCTTCGACCCCATCTTTATCCTGAGAACTGGATTGAGTTCACGAGCAAACCCATTTGAAATAAAAAAAAATAGGTACGCCACACACAGACGGAATTGCGATCCGGAATCCTATGGTTACAAAAAATACTCGAGTGCTGTTTAAAAAATGCCTAAAATAAAAATGTATGAAACGCCAAATGAATGACAATAATTGCATTTTTAGGTATTTATTAAAACAAAACATACAATTTCTATACATGATAATTACTATCATGTGTGTGATTACTATCCTAGATCTAGTGAAAAAGTCGGCTAAAACGGCAACACTCCATACGGAATCTAATTCCGAATCATGTTTATTCCGGATGTATGTGGCGGACCTTAGGGACAGACAGACAGCGGGAAGCGACTTTGTTTTATACTATGTATATAGTGATGATAGTGATAGTGAAAGTTTGATGGCCTGAACCACTATGTAACGCTACGAATATGTAACGCATTAAAATTTACACCCTGTATAACTAACTACTCCTTTCAATAATTTTCATAAATTTCTTACACGATTTTTAGTGTTTCTATCAACAATACGAAGGTACAAAGGATTTTGTAAGTTGCAATAATTAAATTGAAGTCTGAAATAATAATTGTACATTAAGTTAATCGGATAACAACCGAGTAACAAGCGTTTCAGAGGATAATTGCCCGGCGTGGGGTTTCGTAGATAATCGTTCATTCGAAATATTACCCTAACCATGCTCTAATACGACTGCATTTACATTGGAATTACTGTCACAAATAAACGTTAACATGATCTGTAATATCGTTTAATTTGATTGCAAATCTTTGAATATAAACTTGATATAATTTGTTTGAAAGGAAGGATTCTAATTTAAGTTTTCCTGGAAAATTTAAACTAGGACACATGAATCAGTTTAAAACAAAATAATGTTGTTTGTTGTTAAGAAAATTTACGCATGTTTGGATTTTGCGTGAATTTTCGAATAAACTCGAATAAAACAATTTGTTGTTTGTAAAAGTTACTTTATAATTTTTTTAACCTTTTTTGTCCCACTGCTGGGCAAAGGTCTACCCAAACCCTTCCACGTCTCCCTGTATCTTCCACTTTATCAATTATGACTGAATCGAAACAAGCTTTACTGTGTTCCGTTCTATACATATTATACACATACATTCAAATTACTTTGGTATCTTTAATATTATATTTTGCCCTACGGGGGAATAATATTCATATGCTGACTGACATATCAAATCAGACCAATTTGACAACACTTGAACCCCAAATGCCTTGGTAGAGACCTACCTTCACCTACAGTAGGTGCCTGGTGCATACACATATAAACTCAAAACCAAACGGGGGTTGTAGCAAGGCACTCTATTGTAATATATTTACTTTACCTTAATACTATACTCGTTCATGTCTCGGATCATATTATTATTATAACTACCCGATTCAATCGGTATCAAATCGACCGACATGGGTTTTTTTGACAGTTCTTAGCGATTCTGCTTCTGAATGTTTTGTTAATTAATTTCACACAATGGATGTACAGAAACAAAATACGAAAAGCGAAATTTGACTATAACAGCCATAACACGTTATACGATCTTGTAAACGCAATCGCAAACTTACGCAATAGCCCAATTGATTTACATTCCTAAACTGTAGAGATAACCTTTGTCATAAAATCCGAGTTCTTTCATTAATATTAAAATCACATCTTTACGTAACGTAAGAGAGAATATATTCTAACAAGTTATGTCCATGAATGCGTATTGAGAGCGGTCGTGGAGGACGTTGTATTCATTCTAGTGGCCACTCCACGCCCCTTACACTTACAAAAGAGAAAAATTGTGAAGAGACGAGTCCTACGCTACGCTCAAAGTGAAAATGAATGGCGAGTATAATAAACCTTGATAAAAGGCTGCGCTTGCGTCTTGTAATTTTGACACTTGATTTCTTTATTCATAACCCATAAATCTTAACTTTGACGACGTCTCTCCCGCGGCGTGGTAATAAATAAGAGGCGTGCGAATAAACTTCATTAATTTGGCACTTTGACGTGTTATTTTTAGCAAGTTTTTAATGAGTTTTGTTGCGTTAAGATTAAAAGTTAATAGCAAGAATGTTGCTCGACTATTTCGTGGGTATTATTATAGAAAAAGTACAAAGAATAATAAAGTTATAGGATATACAAATTTGCAAGGGACCGTAACGTATTCGTCACAACCTTATATTGTGATATTAAATAAATCTACGATATCAGACAGGTATAACATGCATATTTTATTATTTGCGATGTACCTATACTTAGTTATAGTATTACCTTACATATACTTTGGTTATATTAGAGTTAACAAATGTATTATAACAATTCTTATGAAATTTTAATTTACAAGAATAGAACAGAAAAGCGTTATTAGCGTAAATACAAATTCATAATTTTTGACAATTCTTATAAAATAGTAAACTGTATGTACTGTACAAAAATATATACAGACATAAAAACTGTATGTACTGTACTGTACAGACAACCGAAGCGTAGTCTCGTGTAATTTTCATATAAAAGTGATGTCGTATTCCATTTGTAAAATGCTGTGCCAGTAAACTACTACGTAAATAAAGCTGCAAAATATTCGTAAAGAACTAAACTAACAATTAGGAAAAGAATATCATTTTTCAATTCTTTTAAAAAAGAGCATTGAATATAAATTTTCAGTGAAAACAAGATAATTAAAGTTTAAATAATATAAGCTTTAAAATGTGGGTCAAAACTGCAATCATACTAATGACCCTCTGTTTTTCAGGTAGCAAAAACTTGGCAAAGAGTCTGTTTGAGGTCGTTTCCGCACTACGGACGATTTCATTAGTTTCTCAGTTCCTCTCTCTGATCGGTAGTCATTTACGTTAATTAAATAACTTCCCGTTTGTTTGAACACTTACAATGAGAGTTTCTTTATTACGTTTCTAAATATTGGGTTTTAATTTATTCTCTTACAATATCGTTGTAACTTTGTTGACTGATAATGATTAGATTTAATTTGTTGTTGAACTTTGTTCTGAATTGAATCTTCTTCTCCCGGAAGAACTTTGTTATCCTTAGTTAGTTTTCGAATGTTTTCCTTTCATCTCGTAAAGTGACTTTTAGTAACAATCTGCTTTGGTTTCTAATTAAAAATCGTAGTGAACCCGGGTGTTTCTCCTCGGCGTTTGAACGCCGTCATTATCCTCACCAAATATTTTGCCATGATTATAAGAAAAGGTATATTTTTTAGTGCCAGGGGCCGGCGTGCTTTATAACTGCGTTATAAAATTGTGTACCTTTTATAAACAAAGCGAAAATATTTGGTGAGGTTAATGACGGCGTTCAAACGCCGAGGAGAAATTCCTATAAACCGCTAGTCTTTCAATAAACTGAATGTACTTACGTAATGTTTTGTCTGTCTGATCGTTACGTCTTCACGTTCAATCCGGCGAACGAATTTTATCAAAATGTGGCATTCCCGAAAACGAAACGAATTCAGTGAAGCTGCGGGAAAAAGCTGGTATTGAATAAATAATATCGACACGACTTGGTCTCAAAAAAAAAACCTAAATCGTAAACCTTTCTCAGATCACGGCTGACGTGTTGTCGTCAACGATATTTTCCGCAGTATACATTAGCGAACGACTGTTGGCAGCTCGGCACTTGGGCCTTATCAGTATTACCGTAATTGACGGCCAAGTGGCGTAAAAGTGAATCTGAACCGTCTCGGGGATGTTGGCTCGCGGGCCCGATCGATAACGTCCCCCCCGCGACGCGAATTGCCCTGCCCTCCCCCCTCTAAGACCCTGCGGAGGCTAACAAAGGCGCAAATCTGTAATTTTCACAAATAAATGGCGATACCAGCCTGTTGCTAATATTGCTCGTGTGCTTTCGGTGAGCAAATTGAGTTGCGTGAAATCTGTCGCGTTTAGAATAATCCTCTTTATGTTGAGATTCAGCTTTGCGGAATTATTTCATGAATTCTTTTCTTTTCCCCTTTTTTGAATGGTCGTAGTAACGTTCCTACTTTTTTTACTTATTCTAATGTTTACCGCCGCTCAATGCGATTAAATCCTTGCAAAATCATATAATGATTCGCGACAACTTTTTACGGCTTAAAGAGGCTTTGCCCTATTTTTTTTTCTGATTTGGTGATTTTTTTTACAATGTCTGTCTGCAAATAATAACTATTATTAATTTTCTTACCAAGTTTCACTCATGTCAATCATGTTGTTTTGACAAGAATTTCTAACAAACAGGAAAACTCAATGCCTAATTACTAAAGATGCTATTATCGGCATCTTTGCAAACAAACCCAATTAATGGTTATAAATTCTTCTCGATTAGCGAAGACAAACAAAGCAGCCTAATATACACTTACCCAACAACCATGCATTGATTCGCCCCACACCCCACCCCATCTCACCGAACAATAAACTGACCCCTAACCCAAACAATAACAGTTTCGCAGTGGTCACTTCTTATTAGATTAGCCGGACAAAGCGAGCCAGTCGCTTAATTATTTATAACTGAGGCATCATTCTCCCTCATTATTCCTGTGCCTTTTCCCGAGTAGTCCCGTCTACCGACTTGCGGGGACTATCGTATTAAGTGTTTTATAGTAAGATATTTGATTCTGGTTTTCAATTGAGTTTGCGATCTCTAATACGATATTTTAGTTATTTAAGAATTAAGTTGGAGGCTAAAGTTAAAACTCAAACTTAAAATAACTTATTCAAGGTAGGTAGCAATAATGTTACAAAGTTTATGACGTAATTTTTTGTCAATCTGCCACCGATTCTTTAAGTTGTTATGTGTTAGAACCATTAATTAAATTCACGTTTGAGCTCTAGAAATCTACAATAACATACATATTTTAAGCTATATTACAAACATTTACTTAGCGCTTTAAATTTTTATTTTTTTTATTTTATTCTTTCAATCATTTAGGTAATGTAAAATAATTCGGTCCAAACATTTCGGTCATAATCATCCATTACATCAAATCGTCCTAGATTACATCAAGTTTATAAAAATATTTTTTGCCGACGACGTCATGATTACTCTATTGTATACTACTTTGCGTAATTGAGACTTTTCTACTCAGTACTTTTGAAAAAGGAGTTCAAGGCGTTGAGAGCTGCTTGGCTGTCACTGAGCTGCCTATGTCAAATAAGGGTACCTTATGACTACGGCATAGGCATCCGCTACAAGTATCCTTGTAGCGGATGTACATGGATACTTGTAGCGGATGCCTATGCCGTAGTCATAAGGTACCCTTATTTGACATAGGCAGCTCAGTGACAGCCAAGCAGCTCTCAAAGCCTTGAACTCCTACTATGTAAGTTCCAAGCTAATTCTGAACGGAGTGAAGACCCTCAACAAGCTTGGTCTTCACAATACCGTAAGATTAGTTTGGGGTCCGGGACATACCGGCGTCCAGGTTAATGAGAATGTTGACGAGCTGGCGAGGGCTGGGTCAGAACGAAAGATGGTTGGCCCAGAAAGAAGTGTGGGAATCCCGGCATGCAGTATAAGAATGGCCATTAGGAACTGGGCTGATAAAGCACACAAACTGGAGTGGTCTAGCCTTGTTGGCCTACAACACTCCAAAAACTTTATCAGCAATGTGACAACTCGCGTCTCAAGATTCATACTGAATAATAGCAGGAGCAAGACTCGTGCCATAGTCAGAGCCCTCACTGGGCTACAGGCGCGATGATGCACAAACTGAAACTCACCCTGGATCCCAGCTGCAGAGCATGCGGAGAGGATGAAGAGACTATGGAGCATGTTCTTTGTGACTGTGATGTCCTGGCGGTAAAACGCATGTGCCTCCTCGGAGATGGATACCCGAAACCGGGAAATCTTAGGTTTCTTCCCCTCAATGGTGTTGCCTCCTTCATTGACCATGTATTTGAAGGGTGAAGAAAACAAAAAGTATTGGGGCTAACACAAAAGATCCCACTGGGTCGAAGTGTTGTTGGCTTGCCAGCCCCCACAACAAGATAAGAAGAAGAAGACATAGGCAGCTCACTCGGTCTTTACCTATCAATCAATCCAATATACTTTACACACTACCTACCAATCACACTAGTTAGATAAAGATATAAGTGTGATTGGTAGGTAGTTTGTATAGTATATTTGATTGATTGATAGGTAAAGATCGTGTGAGCTGCCTATGTCAAATAAGGGTACCTTTTGACTACGGCGTAGGCATTCGCTACAAGTTTCCCCTTTCTCAAAATATTATAACATGGGATGGTTGGATGTTTTATAAATGGTTATAGAATGCTAACTAAACGTTGAACTCAAAATGACATGAAATTGATTGGATTCAAATTAAATAGGTACATATTTTGTAGTACCTATTAATTTAAAAATAAAAACTGTCTAATTACTATAAGTGGTCTAAACTACAAAACTGAAAATAGAAATATGTAATAAAGCAAAACAGTAGGAGGTACCTTAATAACTTGATAATTAGATTCATAGCGGTACAATTAAATTAAATCAAGTTCGTATAAATAACATTTTCGGAGTTCATTTTAGCTAATCTTTATAACGTACTAATTTAGCACCTACTGCGCGAATATTTTGTTTTTTCTGTAAACCTGTCACGACCTTGTCATGTTAAGTATAAAAACTGGTGAAGTGCGAGTCGGACTCACGTACCGAGGGTTCACGGTCGATGCTTAAACTGAAAATAGTTTGTAATCGAAAAAATATGTTTGTATGATATTTTTATGTGATATATCTATAAATTAACAATTATCTGATTTTTTCCCATACTTGTGCTTTGAGACCTTGCTTCTTGCCAAATTTCATGATTCTATGTCAACGGGAAGTACCCTATTTTATTTGCGAGCTGCTTGCATGAAAATTTGATAACAAATGGCCGTATCTTTGACTTAGAAGCTTGAATTTCTTACACCACCAAGGGACCGTAGACCTCAAATTTCAACTTGATACCTCCACCCGTTTCAGAGAAAAAGGGTCTTGACAGACAGACGGACGGACGGACAACATAGTGATCTTATAAAGGTTCCGATTTTTCCTATTGAGGTATGGAACCCTAAAATAGACAGTTCACTGACAAATAATATTTTGAAAACCATTTCTAGCTTTTGTTTGAAAACCAGCACCAGCATAGTAAAGTTTTTCGCGATTTCGATGTTGGTCCCATAGAGAAAGTTGTTCAGTTTGATGGTCTGATCATCCTCTTAAAAAATCATCAGCATTTTAAGAAGGACCCTGTATGTGTTTTGTTTATAAGTCTCCGAAATTAATTGTTTGAAAAACTGCGTTACTCTTATGTTTCTGTAAAACAAAATATCTAACAGACAAAAACAGAAGAAAGGATACAGAGCAAAGAATGAAAGCGCAGATATCATAAATCACAGTGTTACTCACGAGATGAAATCCAATTTACGTCCAAGAATAATTGAATCAACTGCAGTTATACTTAATTCCAAATGGGAAGTCTTACGAGCCAAGTCATTTTAGTTCTTATTATTTAGGCACAAGCATACTGTAAGGAGTATCTTTATAATCGTGGAATGAACTGTAATAGAGCAACCGTCTAAATTCAACTGTTTGAGATCTGACTTCGGTTCAGACACTAACTAAACAAGTTGAACGTACCTTTGTACAATTAGCTTGTTTGGCAATGAAGCGAGCGCTTAGATTACGATTTCAAGTTTCACTAAGTACATCATATTATTAGAGTTCATTTTAAATTGAAGTTCTATTCAGTGGCAGATAGATAGGAAGATGATGGAGTCACGTTGCAGGTTCTGACCCGAGCACACGTCTCGCGTGGATTTCGCGCGTCGCGTTTTTGCCTGCCACGAGGCTCCGTAACCCTCAATCTCTTCTTGTTCTTGACCAAAAACAATCCCTGAGATTGGGATAGATTCTCCCATAAACACGTGACACTGGCGGAAATGCAGTGCTAACGCACAAGCAAGAGTCCATTAAATATAAGTAAAAAAAAAAAAGGAAGATGATAGCATCCTCTTTTTTTTTAATAATGAGGTTTGGACCTCTCTCACTGCGTCCGTTTTTCGAAGCAGACACATACAACAGTGTCGCCAGACGTGCTATAAATTATCCTAGATCTACGATATTTTTGAGGGGCATGCGTTAGAAAATAAAAGTTAGGATCACGATAATTCTCAAAAATTCCACAATAATCCACGATAATTTTTAAATTCAATGAAATCTGTGTATCCAATCACTATTTTCAACCATATTATCCGTCAAATTCCAATGATACATCATACTGGCGTTTAGTACCGCGTAAAATAATTTTAAAATACCTATTACTAAAATTGAAGTTCTAAATGAGAAAAATTGAGATAGAAATATTTATATTATACATTTTCTTTTGGATTTTCATGGGTTCATTAGAAAAAGATGAAAAAATTATAACTGTAATCAACTACTCACTGTTCCATAAAAATATTCGTCTACACTTTTTCTATCAGGTAAGCTTGAAGTCAAGCGCAAGCCCATATCGAATAAAAAAATAGTCGAAATGAAAATTTTCATTCAGACCTAGATTACAAAATTTACTGTTCAAAAAACTAGAATTTAATTATTCAATGAAAAGTTTTGAATTTTATCGATAATTTTAAACGGTGAAACTGTACAAACAGTACCTACACAAACTTATCAAAATTAAAAAATGAGTTCTATGCTTTGTATTTTCTTGTGCAAATTTTGTGTAGCAAGAGGGAAGATAATGGATAAATGCATCGCATCATTATTGTTAATTTTCCTAAAATCTCGCTGCAACGAGGCCTTTGCCCTGGCTATCTGTTATTTAATATTCGCAGAAACGCCAACGAAGGCCGTTTAAAACTTTTATTGGAATAGTTTGGCCGTCCTACGTTCAGCAAGCTCTTACGTGGAGGCTCAATGGATATTACTTTTTTTATGCGCCGTGTTTCGCCTCACAGATAATAAATTCGTCTTAATTTTATTTGTTTCGAATATTTTACAAGCAATGCGAAATGTTTTATGAGAACTGGTTATGCGTTAGCATTACATGCTATCGTTGAACAGATTTCTTTGTTTGTTGATATAACTTACCTTCTTGCTACTTAACTGTAGATAACTACTTGTTTGTTTATTTCCTTCAAGTTTCGAATTTCATTATTTTACATTTATGCATACATTCGGTATGTAAAGTTTTTTTTATGTATTTATATTATATTTTTACGGATAGTAGAAATAATATTAAGAAGCCAATTTAATTTGTTTTGCTTTTCATTGAGTCTTTCAATAGAAATTAAATTTTTAAAACTCTCTAAAGGCAAAAGTGGTTGCTAGAAAATCAATCGAACTCCATGGAGAAAAACTTTGCATAAAATTAGCAATCACCTGCCTTTTCTTTCTAACTCTATGTTGTAAACTGAAACGGCAACATCAAATGTCAAATTCTGACATTGACATACAGAATTGAGTGATATTGATACATAGACGAAGAATTTTTCGCTCTTTCTACGTATTGATAACAAGAACATTGTATATATTTTTTATTGATAATGACTGATAAGCAGAATTTCACCAAAGTTTTTTAGGACACTGGAAAGTCTCAGCCACCTAAAGACAAAAGAAGAATCTTAATCGTTTTATTTCAACATTATACCTACAAATTACCAATTTACCAAATGTCGCTTAGTATCCCTTTAATAACGACGGCATCGGCACGTGTCCGCAGGTATAAAACTTGGTTAGCTTTTGTCCTTTTTTGTGAGACCCAAAAAAGTAACACTTAGGTGTATTCAAGCGTTAATATTATGTACACATGCTATCGAGCAGATGTTTGCTTTGGATTTGATAAACGCCTTTTTGGTTGGTTTTTGCTTTTGGGTTTAAAAGCCTTCGAATCGGTTGTTATACTTGTAGTAAATAATACTGCATGTTCTCAATTATGCTATATTAATATTAATACCTAATGGCTACTCCGTTCAATTGTTTAAATTACTTTCAACCATTCTCAATAAACTTGTTTAGAACAATCCAAATACGTTTGTGTTAGTAATTTTTAATTTTTCTAATTTCATATCAAACCTATGCCTAGAACATTATAAATGTGACAATAAATTAGTAACAAATTAATATTCTTATCGATCTGACCTCATTTCTTATTCATAACTCTATCACAGATTTCCGTTAAGTCATTTCGAAGAAAACGGAGCGTAACAATGAGCCATCTGTCATGCATGGGGCAAATCATACTACAAAAGGTTTTTTGATCAATTACCGAAGCGACGGCTGCAATTCGTTGCTTAGTTCTAAAACGGGTTACAGCCGGCCATTACGAATTTATAATTTTAACCTATGTCGTCTCTTGATGAACAATTTGTGGTGATACAGTATTTTCTTTTGTTTCAGGATGTGAAAACCGACATCAATACCTCAATGACGGTAAAATTCATCTGACCACAGCAGACAATGCGGTCACAAGCTACAAAACCTTTACCTAAGAAAGGGGCTTTGAATAAAACAACATTAAAAACTAGCCTAGCTACAAAACAAGCTAAAAAGAAAGCAGTGACTCCTAAAAAAGTAAAGAAATTGGTTAATAAATCATTAGTGAAAAGCCCTAAGAAGAATGCTAAAGAGGATGCGGGTAAGAAGAGTGACGGAGAAACTTCAAGTGATGAAAAATCTGACGTCTCGTCAGAAAATACTAAACCTGGTCCTTCTAAAAGCAACAGCTCTCGAAGCAATTCTCCTACAAAAAAATCTAAGAAGGAGCCTAAAGAGAAGAAGGACCCGATTAAAACACCAGAACAACCTGTAAAAAAGGTGGCCGCTAAGAAAATTGTCAAGCCTGCTAAAAAAACTAAAGCTTCTGAAAAACCTAATGCAAAGAAAAATGATTCAGATAACGACGACGTAAAGTACAAAATTAACATTGATGCAGGTAAAAAAGCTGTGTCGAAATTTACTAAAGCTAAAACAATTATTAAAAAAGCTAATAATGCTCCTCAGAAGAAAAAAACTGTTTCCGTAAAGAAGAAAGATCCGCAAGACAAAGAAAAACAAGGAGATGACAATAAAGGTAAAAGAGAAATTCGTGATGGAAATAGAATAGCTGAAAATATTAAAGATATATCTTGTGACAAAGGTGAGATAGACAAAAATGAAGCAACTAAATTAGAGGATAAAGATGAACCTCAAAACACAATCAATGTCCCAGCTCCGGGTGATTCAGATATATTAGCCAATGGTCAACCAGAAACTCCGAAAACGGAAACTGAGAGACCTCCAAAGTTTTTTACATCTAGTAGATCTCCAAGAATGGTTGATATTGATGTGAAATGTTGTAAAAATTTGAAAGGGAATCTAAGCGTTTCTGAAAGATTTTTATCAATGAAATGTGAAACAAAAACGGATGATTCCAACAAAGACAAAAGTACATCTAGCACTCTTGTATCTCAAGGCCCTGAAATTGATGTTTACACATTTACTGAAAAGGTTGATTCTCCCAAAAGTATTCTGTCTGATTTTCGAAGCCCGATAAATAAAAATGTTGGTAGAGTGCGACCCATAGCCAGAGTTAAAGGAACAGTAATTGATAAAAAGACCGAATCTGAAAAGAAAAAATATTCTCCGCATAGGCCAATTGAAGAAGTAGTAAAACAATTAAAAGCGAATAAACGGACAGAAGATTTGAATGAAATTCAAACTCAGGATAGTAACGCTACATCTAGCGTAGACTCGAGTGCAATTAGTAGTGAGAAAGAAGTAGAAAATAATCCGAAACCAATAGTCAGCAAGTCATACAAAATGGTAGCACGAAAATCTAGTATAACTGGAAAGCCTTTTAGTCCCATTAAATTCCTTGATCAAGAACCTTCTGCGAGTAAAAACGAAAAAACTGCTACAGTTACTGCTACTAAGAAAGCCACAGGCAAGTCTAAAAAGCAGCAGAAAAAGAGCAGTTTATCGGATGACGAACTTGACACGTGTAAATTTTCATTGAATACTAAAACTTTCCACTACACTTCGTCAGAAGATAGCGTCGGTGAATCTAATGACGATAATGACACCAAAGAGTCTTCCGAATCAGACATCCCTAAAAGTAAGAAAATTAAAAATAAGAAGTATAAAAGAATTACAGACAGCGTAAAGAAAACAACTTCAAAAGAATTGAAAGAGCTTTCGAAAGATTCTCTTGTAGATCTTAAAGATGAGTCTATGATACTGGGCGATGAAAAACCTAGTAAGCGACGACTCAAGCTATTGTCAATGTGGACGGGTCCGAAAAAACATAGAATGGCTTCTTTGAATGCTATAGCCAAAGTTCATTGTTTATATGAGAATGAGAGCAGAACTCATATGGAGCTAGGTTTGATGAAAACAGTTGATCGGCAAATAATCCCTGGCACGTCTAAACCTACAACATCCAAAAAGAAAGACACAAAACCTAAAGAAATTGAAAAGGAGAGTACTTCAGAATCAGAATATGAAAGTAAAGGTAAAGGTAAGAAATCGGATAGTTCAGAAAGTTCAGATGACAACCCTCCTCAGCGGACCCTACGAGGAGTGCCCGGCATCAGGCAGAGTGCAGGAAAGTATTGGGACCACAAGTCTTCCACCTCTTCGAGCGAGGATAGTGAGCTGGAATCGAAAAAGAAAACCATCACTCATGAGAAAAAGAAAACGCCAACTAAAACTGCTTCTGCCAAATCTGATTTAGAAAAACCACCCGCAAAAATGAAGAAGACTGCAGGCGTGCCTGTGAAGAAGAAACGAAACAGGAATGAAGTAGTGATGGATTTGAAAGACATGGTGGTACAAAAACGAATGGCCAGCCTGAACGCTACAGCTATTCTAGCTGCTAGCTACGAAAAACGTTCGCCTAAATCAAATAAAGATGACACTACATCTGATTCTTGCAGCGACGAATCTTTCTCACAGAAGTCAAAAAACGGGGTAAGTTCCGGCGTAAAGTCGGAAGTAAAAAACGAAGATACTAAAAAAGAATGCGAAGATAGTGGTATAGCTGATAAGAAGCAGAAAGTGGAAGTTGTTGTGAACCAAGACACAGATGTCACAATAACTGGGGTCTATGCAACGCATCACCACGAGGGTTTCTGCACAGTTTCAGGGATGCAATATCGCATCTCGTCCACAAGTCATACTCAGACTACAGCAACAGCTAATTGTGATAAGGTAAGAAATCCTTTATTTACACTAATTCAGATAATAGTTTTCTTTTGTGAAATGCGAAAGAATGTTCTCCGGTTCCTTGCTAAAAATGTCTTTGCTTACACTATAATAACAGAAAAGCATAAACATAATAGGTACATGGCCTTGACGCGAGAACAAACAGGAAATCTAAACACGTGTCAACATTCAAAGCTACTTTATACGTAACAACAAAAATAAAGAGCAACAGTAAACAAATGGCACCTGTAATGAAGATTGTGTAGCCACCGGCACTCTCATTAATACCCGGTAATGAAGTAAGTTCTATGTAAACACGCCTCGGGACCTCATCCGCACATTATCCCTCATCGCTTCACTTCTCAAGTTACGTAGAAAACTGGACCCTTTGTAGACAGGCAAAAGGCGAATCTTGGATGAGTCGTTATCAATTGGGGCGTAAACGATTTACGCGTGAAAGGAGTAACTGGTGTTACCCTTGACTCAGATTAGATCGTCAGACGTGTTAAGCCTTATTAACATTATGTTAAACACTTGTAAGTAGAGACCTGCTCACTTACATGATATACAAGTATGCCACGTTGCATTTGTGTTCTTGCCGGTACGATATATCGCGCTACTATCAAAAATAATAATACTTTAAACTAATGTTTGCAGAGACAATTAAATTGCAGTGCTACCTGAATATTTTATAACACTAACATTCAATTTCCAATCAAGGTTTATTTCAAACCAATAATAAATGTTTATTTTCATAACAAAGCAGCTAAATAAAACACTTCATCTATTGCGAACGAATCCCCAAATAACTACGAACTAAATGAAATAAATATGGACTAGATAACAATAGTCAGTAAAATGTTTTGTTCTTACTACAAACATTGAATCGCTCTGTTAATGCTTCGTGCGTATCGCGGTTCGTTGCAATTCGAGCAATCGACGAACGATCATCGATTTCTATTGCCACTACTGAAACTTAAAGCTGTAACCACTAAGCTAGGATTACCATAGTTACGAGTACGCACGGCGACACATCAAGCTATACGAAACTAACATAAGCTGGCCGCGCGACGTTATACGTTACTCGAACTACGCGCGGCCAGCTTATGTTGGTTTTGTATAGCTTGATGTGTCGCCGTGTGTACATTGCTAATATTCTCTAACACTAGCACCTTACCCTGTTAAGGTAAACATGTCAGTCAAACTACTGCAGTAGCGTTAATATTAAATAATAAATAAATAACGCTCACAGGACATACATTGTAATGATCCCAAGCAAGCACTAATAGGCTGTTTATTATGGAAACCATACAACAACGGCACAAACATATAAACATCCATGACCGAACCGGGATTCGAACCCAGGACCCTGGTTTGGCAGTCCGGCGTGGTAGCCATTACACCAACCGGGTCGTCATATTATATTAACAATCGACTCATAATACTATGATTCAAAGGAGATCAAAACTGGTTTTTTTAAATTTATTTGGATAGGCTTCTACAGGCTACAGGGTGTAAACTTAAATGCGTTATATACTTTTCATTACGGGACCAAGATAAATCGCGGAAATAAAATCAGCTGTTCCATAGAAAATGTCAACGACTCAACATAAATGTATGGAACAGCTGATTTCTTTTTTAGCGACTTCGATGTTGGTCCCATAATAAAAGTTGTTTATTGCTCTCCTGCGGTAACTTACGATGTTTCTCTTTGAACAGGAGGGTTGCTCGCGGGAAGATGGAGCTCGCTATACGCCACTATCTGCCCTCTCCTCCATGCAGCCGCCCGCCGAACATACTCATTCACATCCACATCCTGGTAAGTACCACTTGTTTTCAAAACGATGTTCAAATTTCAAAACGATGCTTACAGCCTTAGGAAATTATTTATTCAAACTAATAATCATAACATAACCTTATAATGTATATACGGTCTAACAAAATTAGGTGAAACTATTTTAAGGGGATGATCAGACCATCAAACTGACCAACTTTCTCTATGGGACCAATATTGAAATCGCGAAAAAAAAATCAGCTGTTCCATACAAACCTACTCGACCTAAATGTATGGGACAGCAGATTTTTTTTTTCGCGATTTCAATATTGGTCCCATAGAGAAAGTAGTTCTGTTTGATGGTCTGATCATCCCCTTAAAATAGTTTTACCTAATTTTGTTAGACCTTATATATCTACATTCTACAACATCTTTTCAACCACAATTCGAAATCAAAACTATGCGATTAGCAGTAGTTTGTCTATACCTAGCTAATTAACTAGCTTAATTTGACGGAGATATAAAGCGGCGACTGGCGAGCATACATTATGTACAGCCTCTTACAGACTATTATACTTCTGTGGCACAACAATAAGATGCCGTTTCATTTCGTACAGTATTGTAAACAATAATTATATATATTTTTAAGCTATGTTAAGGTGAAGTTATTCAGGAAATAAATACTTCAGCATAAACAAACTAATAAGCAAGGGATAGTATCGAAAGCTTCTTGATAAATTTGAGTTTAAAAAATCTGGGTTTTTCTACGTCTATCAAAGCGAGGTGAATTTTAAAATATATGGACTCATGCGCCTCAACTTTGAAGTGATAATTATTTATTTATAACAAATTGACTTCTAGTAAAACGGAAAGTAATTGACGGTAGTCAGAATAAACTCAAGATTTGTTTTGATAGCGTCGGATTAGGGTAGGGTTGCCAACCCTACTATAAAATATAGTATCCTACTATATATTTTTATTATTCTTTTTTTTTGGAGCTTTTAACCCTAAGGTTACGTCAGCCCCATCGTGCCTTAACCCTTAAGACTCTACAAATCCTACTCTACTAATCTACAATACCTACTATTAGGGGCCCCACTACTATAATTCTGAAAAAAATATATATATATTTTAGGTAAAACTACTATATTTTAATGATCAAGAACTGCATATTAATAATTTAATTGAACTCCTCCAAGTCTTGACTGGACCATGTAGTTACCTTCTTCTTGATCAAACATTTTCAACTAAATCTAAACAGCTAAAAATGGCGACAAGTTCCTCTGCAGTTAACTACCTAGTGATAGTGAGTCAGATTTATCCAATATACTTAAAATTATATCTTGTCACTATCGATTCCAGCGGTTTCTGCTTTTAGAGTGCATTATTTTATTTTCTATGACAAATACGAAATGGAGAAATTAATGCAACAGAGCCAGTACCTATCTAGTAGTTAAAACTTAGCAGATATATAAGTACCTATTTTGTATATTTTGTGAGAAATAAAAATGCTAATTCTTAAGAATAAGAAAAAGGTCCGTATTCAAACCTATAAAAGCAAAAAAAATTACTAAATAATATAATAAATTCGAAAAATACTATATATTTTCTTATTTTTCACTGATCTGCTTTATTTTTTGGGCACTGGGCTTGAAAATATTATATTTGGTCAAAAAAAGTTGGCAACCCTAATTAGGGGGCCTATGTGTCCGTATGACGTATTTTGCCTGAGATGATGATGAATTTATTATACGTATTATTACCAACATATCGACTAACAATAACATACTTATATTTTTTTCATTCTTTATTGAAACATTTTTCGGAAATCCTGGCCTTAAGAGTAAAGCCTTGTCTTAAGTGCATTCAGGGTCATAGTAAACTGGCACGTCATAGTGAATGATGTGAACTAGTATCTAGATTCCAGAGTATCCATCATCGTGGTCGGTTGCCTCACCACGTCCGTTAATAGGCCAATATTTCGACAGAGTGACCTCGCTGCGCCGGCGCACCGTTTTCTATGTCGCTGTTTTCACATGATATTGAAATTGCATTGAGGCCTTATGTAATAGTGCAGTTAGATTTTTAAAGACGTTTCTTGTTATGAACACATTTTATTTGTGTATTTTTTTCAAAGAGCTTACTGCTGAATGGTTAATCAGTCCGATATTGTCACTACCAACCGAGTTGTAATATAAAAAGAAACATTGAAAGTGTGAACATTCTAGTATAGTAGATCATTCATAATACCACAGATACACTATTTGTTGTGTCAGTATCTAGTTCCTTAATTTTTCCGTAGTAACATTTTCGACATCTTTCCAACCAACTTTTTTATCCATAATGCTGTCTATCTCTTCAATAAATATATTCCTTCCTTTCCTTCATAACTTTTCATATACAGGGTGTAAGTGACAGCCTAGCAAAAACTGAAACGGTGAATTCAGACCATTAAACTGAACAAATTTCACTATTGGAGCCTACCTCAGGAAACGCGAAAAAAAATCAGCTATCCCATACATTTTAGTCGGGTAGATACAGCAGTTTTGTATGGGACAGCTGATTTTTTTCGTGTTTCCTGAGGTAGGCTCCATAGTGAAAGTTGTTCAGTTTGATGGTCTGATTTCACCGTTTCATTATTTGCTATGCTGTCACTTACACCCTGTATATTATATATTTCAGTTAGAGAGCCTATCTTAAATATCGAAATTGGATAGTTCGATATCGACATCTTCTTTTTATTATAACCTCTTACTCCTGAGTCTTTGTTTACCTTTTCAGTATTGCGACATATTTTATCTTCGTAAACCATTCATGTGCTAATTAGGTGACTTCACAGAATAACAAACCACAGTAAACACGTATTGAGCCTCATAATTTCAAGTAATCGTAACCAGTTACCTCCTAGGTATACAATAGATGGCCAAAAACTTAAGCAAGCGCAGTATAATTATACAATGTAAGTAGTTTTGGCTTGAAGCCAACTTTTGGATGTCAATGCAAGATCTTGGCCCCGAGAGGCGCTTCCCCGGAATATTATAACACCTATTAACATAATGTCTCGTGTTTTACTCTTATATTGTCACTAATATGCTTCCTTAAAACAACGTATAAATTAAGGAAGTTTGCTTTTGTTGATACATGAGCGAATTGATTGGTATTTTGTACCTATAAATGGCGCATTTAGTAGCCAAAGTTTTCCTGATCGGAATAACTCTATTAATAATAACTTTCCTTTTTTCCTTTTACCAGTTTTATTAGCCTTCTGCGTTTAAGAAAAAGTATTATATCAACGTATCGAATGCAACAAGATGTGTTGGATAATGAACTGGTACATGACCTAGTAAGTTATGTTTGTGTTTTGATCTAGGTAGGTACTTACGTCGTATTCATCAAAACTGTAATAGAACCTACTTCAGACGAGCACGCACTTGTATGACAGTTGTGTTCAGCATCTGCTGTATAAAACCTTACACAGATCACAAAGTATACCAACGTAAGAAGGTAAAAGATGTTTTGTTTACACAAGCAACACGTTAGCTGTGTAATAGCTGTACAGTAGCTGAATAACGATAATTAGCTACTGTACAGGTATTATACAGCTTACGTATTGCTTGGGCGTAAGTTGGTTTTAAAATACGCTCTTTTAAAATATTTATGTTACAATAAAAAGAGAGAACACAGAACACGGAGAGAAAAATCTAGTCGTATTTATTATTATTATTACTACGGTAATATGATACTTATCATTTTTTTTTTCGTAAAATAAAATAAAGAAAATAATTATTATTTATGGCTAAAATAATTCTGGTACATTTGTCTAAAATCTGTTTTCTTAAATAATAAAACAAGAAGCTTTAACAAAAATACTATTTGCATTTGTTTAGTGTTGTTAATGTTTAACAAAAATGTACAATACATTACGATCATACTTTATTGAACACCAAAACCAAACCTACACCAAAGACCACGGAAATTTCCGTAGTCTTTGCCAACTCTGAAATATATAATATAATATATTTTTAAATTCTTACTTTTCCAAAAGTACCTATTCACTTGCATGAAGGAAAACAGTTTTGCAATAATCCCTCCACGTATTTCTCTGTGCCTCTCTCAATATCAAGTCAACAATACACAATAAGGGCCGGGTATACATTTCTAATCTCCTCAAACAGTTTCAACTCTGTGAAACCACTATAGCTAAGTACCAAGAATTCGCAAGTTCGGTGTACTTTATAACTAGCTCAGTATATTTCACCGGAAATTTTAAATTTTACTTAACATCGCAAATTGGTTTACTTCTGCTTCAAGAATTCAGTTTTTAAACTAATTAGTTAACAATATTTTCTAGCAAAATAAGAATACTTCATCGTTTTTTTTTTGTATTGTTCGTACTCCTAACTTGGCATTTTCTCCGTCACATATCGTGTACCAAAGCGAGATAAAAGATGTGGCAGAGCTCAGTCTCTCGGCGTGTGCTATACATCTGCTCCTTCTAGTGATAGCTATATGCACATGCACATATCCGAAACATTCCTCGATTCAGGACGATATTTAAATATGAATTTAAGCTTTGTATACGGTTTAAATAAAGTACCTCTGTGTTAGTACGAAGCTTGAACTTTGACAGTTTTAAAGCCAGAGCGGCTTCAGCGGAGTCCAAGCGTCAAACAAATTTGAGCCGTATACATTATGAGCTTAAAGTACGTATTTACCTATGGCCCTATGCCACTTAGTAGGTATTAAGAGATCCTGTGAAAGATAGTTTAAAAGTTTGAAAGTATTAGGTATACGTAGAAACTTATTATTAATCTGTGGTATTATTATGACCCTCATAGGCAGGTATAGGTGTACGTCGCGACACGGATTTTGAGCGCTCGAAGGAGTGTATTAATACGAAAATAGTGCATAGTGCCTTTTACATAAGGTTCAGCACAACCAAGGACAGCGCTCAAGATCCATGCCGCGACGTTTACAGGGTCCTTCTTAACCTATTGACCGCCATGGTCTGAAATATAAGATGTACCACAAACGCCGCCGTCTCATAAATAAGACTATAATTTCTATTGTTTTCATACTGTTTTTTTTTCATTTGACACGGCGCTGGGGGCACGTTCAATGAAAAATTTTCCGGTGGTTAAAAGTTTAATATAGTGACGGTTTATTAAGTTGATCAGACCATCAAACTGAACAACTTTCCCTACGGAACCGACATCGACATCGCTTAAAAAAAATTAGTTGTCCCATACATTTCAGTCGAGTTTGCCGTTTGCCGTTTGTCGTGTGGTGTCGGCTAAGAATAGCACCATCCCATTTCCTCCCGTGGGTGTCGTAAATGGCGACTAAGGTATCTACCGGAGGATGGGCAGCAGCATCCTCTGAGTACACACATACAATCCAACTGCGATCGCGAACCCGCCTGCCAAGCGTGGCGATTATGGCAAATCCCCCCATTTCGGGGGAGGCTTATGTCCAGCAGTGGACGTCTGTCGGCTGATATGATGATACATTTCAGTCGAGTAGGTTTACAGTTTTAGGTACCTATATGAAACGGCAGATTATTTTTGCGATTCTGATGTTGGTCTTATAGTGATAGTTCAGTTCGATGGTCTGCTTATTCCCAAAAAATAGTCAGCATACTTATTAAGAAGGACCCTATATGTAAAATCTAATAAGTATGTTGGTTTTTTTATTTGCTAATAATTGCGATTTTCCAGGATATTTCAGATCAATGCTCAATAAGCTAAAACAATATATAAAAGGTTTTGAATTAGACGATTCCGCTTACAACTTATATATTGTACGAGCGTTAACCCGCGACTTCGTCCGCACCAATTATATACCAGATTTTAAGTTAGATCATAAGTTATCAAACAAAAAAAGTTTTATCAAAATCGGTTCAGTAGTTTTTGCGTGATACTCGTTCAAACTAACAAACACCCAAACAAACACACAAACAAACAGACAGACAAAAAATCCAAAAATTGGTGAAATGGAATCAGGGACACCTAAAAACCATATCGTAACTTTTTTTTTGTTAATATCTTCAATGTACAGACAAATTTCCTGTTACAGTTTTATAATAGTATAGACTAACGTTTTTGTGATAGCCCAGTCCACGTAGTCTGTCCACGGATGGCAAGCTTCCAACTCGCCCTATCCCGATATTAAATAGCGGCCACTTATCTAAGCACTCGCCAGACCGAAATCAGCACTATCGAAATTGTTTGATATTCAATTTAATATCCTTCCCATAGATCTGATATTTCATTGTAATATCAAAAGAACTGTTATTTTCTGGAGCGGAATTGCGAGAACAAAGAGTATTTTTGTACCCACCCACTAGGCGGGAGGAGGTGGGTTATGTCCTATATTCATGGAATAGGTTGTGTAATTGTAGCATTGTATCTGCGTCCTAGTCTGATTAGTAGTTCGATTTCTTTGTTGAAGCATTTTTAGAATTTTACGAGCTATTGCCCGCGACTTCGTCCCCACCGGCTTCCGTCATCGTAGTGAGATAAAATAAAGTATCATAGGGTCCTTCTTAATAAGCTGAAATTTTTTAAGGGGATGATCAGACCGACAAACTGAACAACTTTCTGTATGGCACCAGCATCGAAATAGCGAAAAAAAAAACATCTGCAAACCTACTCGCGCCAAAATGTATTGGACAGCAGATTTTTTTCGTGATTTCGATGTTGGTCCCATAGAGAAAGTTGTTCGATTTGGTGGTCTGATCACCCCCTTAAAAACCTGTCAACTAATATACCAGTTTTTAAGTCTAATCGAATCAGCATTTCTTTTTAAACTTTGAGTTATTATGTATTTTACTCAAAGCAGCAAAATCGGTTTAGCAGTTTTTGGGTGATGCTCGAGCAAACAAACAGACAGAAAATAGATCGATATTTTGGAGACCACCGCCCGTAACCTTTTTTTTTTGTTAATATCGTCAATGTACACATACAATTTAATATAACAATGTAAGAATAACATTTTAAGAATAACAGTGTAAACATACTTACGTATTAAGAATGTGTAACAGCCTGTATAAAGTGGGTACCGAATGCTTTCTTATAGAGAGCAACAAAATCGTATCTATTTTCTCTATATATCGTCTTTGGGACATCTACTGGTGTTTTCAATTCTTAATTTGATATACAAGGTGTAAGCTTAAATGCGTTACATATTTTAGGGGCTGCTTCAGACCATCATGCGTTAGGATCACGAATATAATAATACATTTTTCATTACTTCTGTTGGCACATAGAAAAAATATTTTCGCGATTTTATTGTTGGATCCCACTAGGGATCCAAAAATCCTAACGCATGAACTTGTACTAACAAGTTCTTCAAGTTTTTTATGGATGCAGCAACATGGCTTATAGCCATGTACATAATAGCTATGTACAAAATCAAAAAACATAAATTAACAAAAAATTTATCCAGTATTCTCAAAAAGTTTGACTCTGGTTTAAATTACTAGCCTCTCTGAATTATTTAACATCCATCTCAGGATGATTCAAATTTCAGAGCATAATTTTCATTGCTTAGCGAAATCCTATTTCATTAATTCTCGTTCATTTAAGTGCGGCTAGGCTGTTTGTTGTTCCACTGAGAAAAAGTCATTCGACCTCGGAAACGAGTAACAAAAGACGACGAAGACAACGAAAATACGATGAATTAAAGACTGGGCCACACATAGTGTAGCTGCGGGCCGGCCGCTGAACGGCTGCAGGCAGTAGTTGTAAACTATGGAATTATATGCGAGGTGTCACACAAGATGCAGTCCGGTGTGGCTGCGGAACAGCTGCGGAACGGTAGCCGCACAGTGGCGCCTCGCATATAATTCCATAGTTTACAACTACTGCCGGCCTGCAGCCATTCCGCAGCTGCTTTAGAATGTTTGTCTGTCTATTTGTTTGTAACAGCATCACGCAAAAACTACTGAACCGATGTTGATGAAACTTTTTTGTTTGATAGCTTATGATTTGACTTAATATCTGATGTATAATTTGTGCGGATGAAGTCGCGGATAAACTCTAGTATGTTTTAAATCCGTTGCTTCGTCAAAGGCAATGCACAAAATATAATCCGCATGCAAGGAGCCTAAATACTACCTAATAGTTGTTTCAGGCCACCCGTAGAATCTAAAAAGTTATTCTGAATTAACCTAACCTAACATTAATTATCTTAGCAATGTTAATTGTTATATAATTGATTAGGTTCGCTCCGTTCATTTAGTTAGTTAATTAAATGTGGTGTATTAGCCCGTGCTAAGTGCTACAATGAGTTAACCCACAAAGTTACTAAGCTACACTTGATTATGCTTTATTTTACAGCTAATCTATGGCATCAATATTCTCTATGATGGCATCACTATTTTAATTAGATAGGTATACACGCTGTCTAGGCAGGCTGTAAACTTGAATGTATCACATACTTTAAGATACCCCCATAGACGAAGAATTTTTCGCTTACGCTGGTAGACGGAATGTCAGTGTAACCGGGTTGAGATAGCGATAGCCATAAAATACTATACAATTTATATGAAGTGACATGTCGGAGTCAGGTGGAGTCAGTACAAAAAAGTGGTTACGCCGATAAGGACAGCAATAAAGGTGGCGATCTCCTTTTTTAACTAAAGCGAATTTGCTATGTGAGTGCCTATAACAGAACACGTGCTTCCTTCTAGTACCTTCTCTTTCTACGGGGTACCCCAATCGTATTTTTTTAATTTCTTAACTATTATACAACATTTCTGAAAAAAGATTGGGTAGGTATTGACAGAATTAAAACCATACAAAAAACAAAAGGTAACTAATAAAATTAAGGATTAATATAGAAAAATTAATTAAGCCTTAATTTTTCTATAATATTAGGTATATTATAATATTAGGTAGGTTGTCTCAAATGTATGATGCAAAAGCAGATATTGTTTTTTGCTCCGATCACTAGACTCTTAGTTTAAAAGGATAGTGATATCAATTTCTCCTTGTATACTCCGTCTACCATCTTGTCAAAAACCCCAGTGACGTGGCTGGGTTTTACCCGCTACCTAGCTCATTCCCAAATATTATTGTGTTAGCACTCAGTTAGTCATAATACCCTGATTGATGTCACTTTGTGTGCAGTTCCCGAGCTGGGAGGACTGGCGCGTCGCGCTGCGGGCTGCTCCAGCGCATTCTCTGCACCATCGCCGTCTGCGCATCATGAACCAGGTTAGTTACCTACTACTGCATCCGCATGGATAGACACCTAACGGTGACCGTCACTTACGATTTTTTTCGGCTTATTTGTATGAGATTAGCTTAGCGATAAAAAAATTTACGCCAGTTGAGGTACTGCGGACTGACATATTTAGTGACCTCTATATAGATCCTCTATGTTAGCTTATCGGCTATAGAGGTCAATTAATTTATGTTAATGTTATTACAATGAGATACAACCATACTATTCTTATTTATTTATTTTGTTCCTCCAGAAACAAGCGCAATTTTTTTTTATTGTTTTTGGAAGACCAACAGCTCAAAGCAATAAATTAAACAGTATTATATAAGTAACAGAAGGCCAATTAAAGGTCGTCGCTAATATACATCAAACTAAAAATAAAAAAAGATTTAGTTACAGTTACATATATGAATATCAACCATGATCGAACATTGCGAAAATAAAACTTAGGCCCGCCACAGCGAAATTATTCCGGACGGAATCACGATTTCGTATGGATTTGCCCACTGTAGAATTTCCTTCGAAATTACAGAGGCATCAAATCCTATACAAAATCCTTATTCTGATTTGGAATCCTGCATGAGTGTGGCATTAGAGATGCATAAAATTACTAAAAATAACCTAAAAGTACGTATTTAATAAATTTTGTGTAAAAGTACGTTACATACCCTCGGCAAAGCAGGTAGGTTCACTGCCGACTGAGCTATTAGACCGTCAAATTACTATTGCGTACAAAACATGAGGAGGAGAAGAATTACCTACTTCACAATTGAGTTCACAATTAAACTTTTCAGGTTGCACCTACCTAGGTATTATATGATAACGATGATAATGATAATAAACAATCGTGTATATATATATACCTAGTAGCAATTGCCTAAATTGAACTGCCGCCGCACCGTTTAGATGAGCTATCAAATCCCCCTTCTAATAGATATATTGTAATGAAACAACTATCAACAGATATCTAGATTGTATTGATTTACTACTTGATTATAACTATCCGAGATAGGTAATATTTCGGGATTTTCGGCGTTAACATTGAGAAAACGTCCTCTAAGTTTTCCTAGTCCTTTTGGACTTGAATTGAAAATGAAATTGTATTTATTTCAGGTCACTGTGATTAATGCGGGTCAATTTCATATTTGATTCGATTTTGACAATCGATGTATTGCTTTAAATACCACAAAACTTTGCTTCCGGTACATTAAAGGCACACTAGTGTCACACTAGATGCAGTCCGGTGCGGCTGAGGAACAGCTGCGGAATGGAAGTCGCAGTGTGACACCTCGCATATACTGCCGGCCGGCCTGCACCCGTTCCGCAACAGGCCTGCAGCTGCACTCCTTGTGGCCCAGCCTTTTAAACCTAATCACAACACTTAAAAGAGAAAGACGCTTGTGAAGGTGCTCGTCAAGTATTTTGGTCGAAATTTTGTTTTTTGGTTGAACGTGATTTCAAATCAATTTACCTATAATTTTTTATGTTGAGGTACGAATGAATCAAATGTACCCAGTTTTTTTTATTCTTTATTTTTTTATATGGGGGCTTTTAACCCTCAGGTTATGTCAGCCCAAAAGTACCTAGTTTAAATCACACTTACTTTAACACTATTCGAAAATGTTGATTATTGTCTCGCACTCTTAGCAAAACTTTAAATCTAAAATTAAGGTTGTACTGGACGAAAAATAACCATAATCTACCCTTTCCCTCTCCTGTTTTCCTCACTGCCAACACAAAGACATACACACACAAACACACACATACACAGAATAATGTAAATAATTTTGTTCAAGAAATGTAAAATTATTAGCGCAATAACATAGATTATTTAACCCCTACACACCATTAGACCGAGAATTTTTGACTGTAGGTAAGTATAAAAGTGAAAATTTGTAATTCGCTATTCTCTTAGCACTGTAGATAAGTTAGAATAATCACATTTATAACGCTGTAGATTTTCCAAATAAATAAAATAAAATAAACTAAAGCAATATACTCCTGCTCACCACTTTGCTGTCAGCCACTCGCTGCGCTGCAGTCTCTGCGCTGCGGCAATTTGCGAATTTTATAAGTTGTATCATTTAATAGTAATGAATTACAGAGGATTTTCGATTTTATATTAATTTTTCACCTACAAAATTTATAAACTTCGATTCGGACTGGAAAATCAATGTTCCACAACAAAGTAAACTCTAAAAATGAATTGATTAGTAACGAACTCTATTTGTCAGGTTCATAAAAAAGATGAAACAAGTAACTTTGTGTGCAAAAGTAAATTATAAAAGTGGCTGACTTAAAAATCCTTGGTTAATGTCAAAAGGTAGAATAAAGTAGTAGAGAGCACCACCGTTAAGCTCATTTTATACGCTACAGTTAATTCCAAAGTCTCTTAACAGAACTTTAATGTCCATAGCATAAGTATGAACATTGGTAGATTGGCGAGACTTCATTTGGAACTGAGTCGACGTCAGAAAGTTCTTTCACTCCCGCCAGTTGGTTAAGTAATTAATTCTTTTGCTTGTCTGTTTGAATAAATCACTCCTGGCTAATTTTAGCATAATAAAATAACTCTTTATTATTACATCAACTGCTACAGCCTTCGTCAACATAACACGGACGTTTTGCGACTTAATTAAAGCTATAGATTAAAAATATAGGATTAATTGGACTAATGTTTATGTCATAGTGTTATGTAGATGTAGGTACTTATGTATTTGTTTCTACTTTGTTATTGTGTTTTTCGGGATCTCTCGAGCGTGTTGAAAGGTCGTAGTGGTGGATGGGGCAGAGAAGTGAAGGCTTTTGAGTATCAGTGTAGTATATTTATTTAGGATAGAGTTTTCCTGCTATTTTCTCCTTGGGTTTCCGTCATTGTAGGGAGAGAAATGATAAACCAGATTTTAAACTTTCAGTCACAAAAACTTTCATCGAAATCAGTCTAGTATAGTTTTCGCGTGATGTGCGAAGAAACATTTCCAGTTTTTTTTTATAGTAGTACAGGGTAAAATTGATATCATTAATATCCTTTTAAACTAAGATTCTACCCATCAAACTGAACAACTTTTACTATGGGAGCAAACAGATCGGATCAAAAAAAAATCGGCTGGTGCATACATTTGAGTGGAGTAGGCGTTGCAGTTTAGTATGGAACAGCAGATTTTTTTTTTGCTTTGGTCGGTTTGCTCCCATAGTAAAAGTTGTTCAGTTTGATGGGAAGAATCTTAGAAAGGATGCTAATGATATCAACTTCACCCTGTATATGCACATTTATTTATACCCAAATTTTGGTTCGCTCTTAGACGGTACATCAGCCAACAAAACATAAGATACCCCACAGTAAATAGGAATATGCAGCATTTCTTTAGGCCTCTAACGAAAGAGCCATTACCGCATAGATAAGATAGATAGCAGATAGTAAACTTCACAGCCCAAGCACATAGAATCTGTTTATGCACTCTCACGAGGATATACTGCTCAACATCCATCAAGAAAACAAACTATGTAATACGAACGATATCAAAACACGGCGCTCACTACTCGGAATCCCCGTTCAGTTCAGTTCCACTATCGTGCTGAGCTCTTATTTGCAATAAACACGTCCCGTGTGGTCCCACACAGTGGAACAAGTTTTACAGACTTGTTTGCACTTGGAAATGTTAAAACTGGGACTTTAGAACTGCGAGAATTTTCTTCCGGTCTCTTGGCGTCTCTGAATTAGCTTGAATGTAATGTCCTTACGTCCGTTCCAGAAATTAAATAGGTAGGTAAAATTTTTCTCTTCTGCTTTTAAAGTTACGTTAAAATGTTTTTCTTGATGTAAAAGGGTTTTATGTCACTACTAGTTTTTGCCTACGACTTCGCCCGCACCGGTTCCCGTCATCGCACCGCGATAAGATATACAACGTGTTAATGAATTAACGCAAAACTAGAAAGTAGTTTGTTTAGAATCGAGAGGAGAATCGAATTATCATGGTTTCAATATTAAGTAATTGATTTGTAAAATTTTAAATTTACTGAACCCGATTTCAACCCACTCCACGGGCATACTCACCCTAATACTATCAAAATAAGATTATTAAAATGTATCCATGAGTATGTTAGCGCTTTCATTCATTGCTGAAATGATAACAAATCATTTTTGTCTCAAAACTTAAAATGCGAATAATTTTAAATTTTAGCTTTCAAAATAATAAAATTATTGTTTCAATCTAATTATTTTGTTGTATACAAGTTTTTAAATCTAATCATAAGCTTTCAAACATATAAAGATTCATCAAAATCGGTCTAGTAGCTTTTGCGTGATGCTCGAGCAAACAAACAGACAAAAAAATCGGTGATTAAGAGTCAGGGACGCCAAGATACCATATCGAAACTATTTTTTGAAAATATGTATTTATAATATGTGCAGAAATACTTATGACATAGTTTAATAATACCAAATGTAGGTAGCGCTTCCTGGAGAACTATTGCCATCATTAATTACAATTGTAAAAAACGTTACGTCTCTACAATGATTTCGGTATTTAAAAGTCGCGGAACTCAATATGCATAGTTTTGTCTAAAAATAAAATGAAGTAGGCACGAGGCTTGAATTAAAACAGCTAGGCCGCCCAGTAGAGGCTTATTATGAACGCAATATTCCTTTACGCGAACAGAATTTTTATTTTACCCGCTAAATATCTGTTTCCGGTTGTTTGTAGCTTTTTTGTAAATATATTTTTTAATATAACGCTGTTTTTATTTAACATGGAAAATAATGTTATCTCTATTATCTATCTCAGGACGTGTCTTATTAGTAAACAAGCTTTTGCCCTCGACTTCGTCTGTTTGAAATTAAACTATCGAAAAATCGTTTCCAAGGGGCCAGTGTGCTTTATAACTGCGTTATAAAATTATGTGCCTTTTCTTATAAACAAAGCGAAAATATTTGGTGAGGATAATGACGGCGTTCAAACGCCGAGGAGAAACACCCAGGCCCCTAGATCCATACTATAATTCTTAATAGCCCAGTCATTTTACGGAGTTTTGTTAGGCGGGGTAGGGAGTAATTACTACTAATTGGACTTTTAAACTGTAACCGGAACCATTAAGTGACAATAGGACTTAAAGCATATTAAAAAAATCGCTACGCAACATAGAATTCAAAATTATGTGTCCCAGAAGGATTTTAAATTATTAATATTAATACCAATGCACTCATTTGACTTAGATTTAAGAATATACATTATTTTTGAGCAATAAAATAGGCATTGAAATTTAAAAAATTAGGTAATTATTAGAAAATACGAATGTGTTTTTCAAAACCTTCTAAGTAGACAAAAATATTCACACCATGTTTGTAGTTTGTATAATGGCCTTAAATATGTGCAAAAAAAATTTACCATCAGGTTTTTTAGAACGAGATAATAGCTTAATTTTGAAATTGGAACTGTTGATGACGGGACTTTTTTTAAATTATGGTACAGTTACAAGCTCAAATTGGCTCTTAAATATACTTCAAACATGGTGTAAATATTTTTGTCTACTTAGAAGGTTTTGAAAAATTCATTCGAATTATCTAATAAAAACCTCATTTTTTAAATTTCAATGCCTATGTTATTGCTCAAAAATAATGTATATTGTTAAATCTAGTGTAACTGAGTGCATTGGTATAGACATATTATTAGTTTAAAAGCCTTCTGGGATTCACAATTTCTGTTGCGTAGTAAATTTTTAATATATGTTTCAGATACTTAGTCTTTTTGTCACTAAATGGTGCCGGTTACAGTTTAAAAGTCCAATTAATAATTACTTCCCACCTCTCCTAACAAAACTCCGTAAAATGACTGGGCTAGGTGCTTGGAAGTTTTTTAAACAGAATAAGTTAACTAAGAATCTTAGAGATAAAAATTGAAAACGAATGGTTAAGCGAAAGCAGTAAAATTGCCTTATTTTTACGTTAAATAAGAGTGGGTTTTATCCAACAAACCGATTTATTCCAATATAAATCGGCTGACAATAACCATTTTTCGTAGAACCGAAGGCATGGCTTTAGTTATAAGTACGAGTTTAGGCCGGCGATCGCTCAATGGATTTTATTTACCTTTTCCTAATAAAATGCTGATACGGTTATACGTAAAGACTAAAGTCTATTCAATGAAATCTTTGAAGTATGTATATAATATATGTATTTATAATAGGTTTATTTTGTATATTTACTTTTTGTTTTTACTAATAACTGCTGATTTTTGATATTTTTTTCTGGAAACACCGCCTACCTTTCTTCTTTTCACCGTTTCCTCTACCCTAAGGTTGTCTGGAAGAAATCGCTTCTTAGCGATAAGACCGCCTTATTTTGTGCCTCTTGTATTTTATTTCTGTATTTTACTGTTTATGTTTTTGGTGTAAAATAAAGTATATTTGATTTGATTTGATTTGAAGTATTCACTTTGAATTTGAAGGAGATGACGAAATAAAAGGACAAAGGTACCAAAATTCGAAAACCATTTGGAGATTAAGTCATAATAAGAAAAATAAAATTAAAAAAAAGAAAAAGAAAAGAAGAAGTTTAAAGAATATTTATGTTATGTTATTATTTCTCGAGCCGTGTGGTTTCGACTTAGAATGGATCACCCCTATTCTTCCCGTGGGTGTCGTACGAAGCGACTAAGGGATAAAAGGTTTCTTATGCAGTGTTTATATGGACGAAAGGCTTAGCCACATCTCACTTGACACGCATTCCATCCTGAAACTTATATTGCTAAATGTGAACATTGCTACAACTACATTCTTAAACAGAATGTTGGCAGTTGTAGCAACATTTCTGACCACCCCGACAGGGATTACGGTCGTGAGTTTATGTATGTATTTTTTGAGATATTTAAAAAATACTGAAAAATTACAAGCTAGGCTGAATGGGATGCATTTCCTTTGCCTGAGTCTGAATCTAATCATCTTTTGTCAATTTATATTTCTCTGAAATTGAATATAACTATTGTGTGTGTGTGTGTATGTGAGTGTGTGTAATTAATATGTACATAGGTACAATCCACGTTACTTGTAACTTTTCAGTTTAAATATTATAAATTATTATATTATTTGTTGTTGTGGAGTAGCGTTGGTATTTTCAAACTAACGCAGTCTGCGGTGGTCTTATTTCAGTTATATTTATTATATTATATTAGATTATATTTCAGTTAAGTTATAGTTATACTTACTTATAGAATTAAAAAAACGCTCGCATAGGTACACGATAATAACTTCATATTCAAAATTCGACTATGACCGCACACCGCGTTAGTTTGAACGTACATTTACCTTTATACAGGTTTTCTACCCCATTGCGAGTCGCTTGCTGCCGGCGGCTTTCCACGCCCGCGCGCATAAATATTTGATATCAAGCAAGCAACGTTTGCGGGCACCATCACAATTTTACTATATCCAACCATACGTCTGGCGCTTTATTCCCAATGATTCTGTATTTACGTAACGTATCGCTTTATGACTGATTGATGAGGCCACGGATAGTATGAAATAATTGCAATACAAATGACGAAATATTTCGTGATAAATGATCCAATATGGGCCGTTAATGGGCTATTATCGCTACCTATCGGTAATATATGTATGCTTAGGTATTGCAGATGGGGCGACGGTCCCAGAAGAATCTATGACACTTGACCTACTAAAGGGTAGTTTTCCCCACTTCTCTCCCGATGTTGCCATAACCATAACCAATGGTTTTCGATAGATAAAAGGAAACTGTAATAGATCCCCTTTCAATTCGGTTTCCTTCTACGAATTGGCGGCTTCCGGGATTTTAGTTTGATTGATTTGATCGCGTTTCTATAAATAAATCTTTTAAGTACCTATTTATATGTCGCAAGAATATTGTAGCAGGCAGCATAATAAGAAACCAGCAAAAAGGTTATCTTATCTTATCTTGTTTTAGGGGCTGGCAAGCCAGCAACACTTTGACCCAGTGGGATCTTTTGTGTTAGCCCCAATACTTTTTATTTTCTTCACCCTTCAAATACATGGTCAATGAAGGAGGCGATACCATTGAGGCGAAGAAACTTAAGATCTTCCGGTTTTGGATATCCATTACCCAGAAGGCTCATGCGTTTTGCCGCCAAGACATCACTGTCACATGTATGTTCCATGGTCTCCTCATCCCCTCCGCACGCTCGGCAGCTGGGATCTAGGGTAAGTTTCATCTTGTGCATCGTCGTGCTTGTGGCTTAGTGCCCGGTGAGGGCTCCGACGATGGCACGAGCCTTGCTCCTGCTGTTGTTCAGTACGAACCTTGAAACACGAGTTGTCACATTGCTGATAAATTTCTTAGAGTGTTGTTGATCTGCAAGGCTAGACCACTCCAGCCTGCGTGTTTTATCAGCCCATTCCTTCATGGCCATTCTTGTGCTGCATGTCCCACATTTGGTTCTGGTCCAACCATTTTTCTTTCTGACCCAGCTCTCGCTAGCTCGTCAGCATTCTGATTACCCTGGGCACCTATGTAAAAAAGGTTAGGTCCTATGTTAATGTTATGCAAGTCTTCTACTCCTCTGTAAAAAGGCTAAATTATAAATTCGATGATTATATGAATGACCTAAATGCCTGGTCTTGACAATGTTACGTTATGTAAGTTAAACCTCTCTAGCATCACGTTTCGTCCGTAAGCAGTTATACTGGTACGTTGACGTTCCATTAAGGCTATGTAATATTTATTTGTACTTTGCTTATTTTGTTTTTGTTTAAAAGATGTGTTTTGTAGAGTTTCTGGCTGCATCTTCTCTAGAAGGGAACGGAACACCTTCCGACGCAGTGATATAGTAAAAAAAATGACGTCAAAATCTGTGCTATTTTTTCAAATGTTGATTTTTTGCAGGAAAATCATAATTATCCTGATAACTTTATAACTGTCCGGTTTATTTTTAATCAGGTCGAATGCTACCATGGAAAAGTTATAAATATATTTTTTTCTGGATTCCTTAATTTTAGGTAGCCATTTGTTAATTCATAAATAGGATTTAATGGTTATAATGTGAAAAACGTTCTGATACTTCGAATTAGTCGACTTTTATATTATTAAACAATATAACAATATACTGAAATTTGTTTTTATTGCGTATTTTTTATTGGTAGTAAACAGTTTTAGACATCGGCATCAACACTAATAACAAAATGTCAGTCAGATGACCAAGAAGCTTAAAATCATAAAAGCTTTTACGTAGTAAATTAATATTTGTATGCTTAAAATAAAATACAGTTAAAATACATACCCATAGAAAATCTTACTCAAACTTACTTACGTACTTTTTACCGTCAATGTGACAGGTTTTTTTCGAATTTTAATATTACCATCTACAGACGTGTTTTGTTAGCAAGGAATATACTCCCTACTTGGAAAGCACCTCATTGCGTCATCATAAATTTTCCTAGAAATCGCCATATAATAGTTTGTGAAAATTGCTCTCATTTCACGTAACCTAACACCTTTCCATAATTACTTACGAAAAAGTTAAATATTGTTATTATGCAATGAAAATGTGAAGTGTGTCCAAAGACCATCAAACGGGCAAATGGCTGTAGGCAGAAATGAACTCACGTTTAAGACGATAGCGCTAAAGAGACAAATGATTGAGGAAACTCAGCTCAGGAATATGCCATAACGCCGGGCCTTGTTCCACTGTTCATCGTAAAGGATTATTGGACGAAGTTATTGCTCAGGAACCATTTTGTAATTACCCTACTTGTTATAGAAGGACTTTGTTTCCACTTTCGAGAGCTTAGATGATACCAATAAGTAGGTGATTTAATTATAATTATAAAGGTATTATTTAGCGGACGTGTAAGTACCTACCTATATAAGGTCTAACAAAACTAGCTGAAACTATTCTAAGGGGATGATCAGACCATCAAACTGAACAACTTTCTCTATGGGACCAATAGTGAAATCACGAAAAAAAAATCTGCTGTCCCATACATTTGATACATTTAGGTCGAGTAGGTTTGTATGGAACATCTGATTTTTTTTTTCGCGATTTCGCTATTGGTCCCATAGAGAAAGTTGTTCAGGTTGATGGTCTGATCATCCCCTTAAAATAGTTTCACCTAATTTTGTTAGACCTTATATACTATACTAGCTGGTGCCCGCGACTTCGTCTGCGCTTCGTCTGGACAATTCACTCTCCACTTCATCTTTATAAATTGTAGCCTATGTGTTATTCTGTTGTATAAGCTATTATAAAGTTTAAATAAAATCCATTCAGTAGTTTTTACGTGAAAGTGTAACAAACATCCATCCATACTTACAAACTAGGACGTTCAAACGACGGACTTCCAACGTTTATAATATTAGTAGGATAGGTATCACCTATTAGGTGATTTTGTAAACACTTTCAAAATTTTCAGGGATGGTTCAGCCCATTAAACTGAACAATTATTACTATAGAGCATACATTGAAATCGCAAATAAAGAATCAGCTGTTTCATACTAAACTGCAATGCGTACTCGACTCAAATCAAATGTATGAAACAGTTGATTTTCTTACGATTTCAAGTTTGCTCCCTTAGCATAATTTGTTCAGTTTATTGTTCATTTAACCTTAAAATTTAGAAAGTGTTTAAAAATCACCTAGTAAGTATAAACTAAAAATTTATATTGCTAAGAATGTGTTGGTTGAGTCGTGCGTAACTTGCAGTGGCATTCTTTTATTTCCTCTCATAAATCTTTGTTAAAAATAAATCTAAACTAAAAGTAGGTAAAGACTTACTGTCTAAGCAATTGCATTAGAAGGAAATAAATATAACGGCTCCCGTTGCGGCTACTAGTAGATTTCCTCAAGTTTTTTTACTTGGAACAGGGTTGCTAACGCACAAGTTTTCGTTCGAAAGCTAGTAATTACGGATTTAATAAGAAAACGCCTTATTACACGCTAAGTGAATAGTATTATTATTAGTATGTAAAGAAACTACATAATTTTGATTTCTACAATAAAAGTCTAAATCATTAAATTCAGTTTCGCTGACTATGTAAGAACATCCTTTAAAATCTGTGTATACAAATTATTTTATGTACAAATTATACGCAAAAAGGTGAATGTTTTTAAAGGTTAACTACGTATGGAGGTGCTACTGGGAAAGTTCCTCCATTGAAAAGGGAAGATCTTCCACCAGGCCATGTATGAAGCCTGGGGACCGGCCGTGGTCCAACAGTTCTTAGTTGGACCTTGTATATGTATCGAATCTCTGTTATTATTTCTTTTGCGCGATGTATGTCTTTCATTCGATTGTGAACCTTATTTGTAGTAGGTTACGAGTTACGTATTCACGGTGAATGTTGTCTATGTATGGAGCATATTTCCGAGAGCGACGGTATCGCCATCTGTTTGCATCTTTGCTATAACTTGTGGGTGCTGACATCTGTAGCAAGTCCCCACATACGTTAACTACTTCGAACACTATGAGCACCTGCTACAACCTAGGTACCTACCTAGGTAGTCTTACACTCAACTCATTTCTAACTTCATTGTGGTGGCCTTATTAGGTATGTATTTGGCGCAACCGGCAGAAAAAAAGGCACTACAGTAGTGCCTTTTTTTCTGCCGGTTGCGCCTAGTCCGTAAAGAGATGTCTTATTTTATACCACTAATACAAAAGCGATCCTCCCGGTACTTCACAAACTTATCAACTGTCAGCCCTATCTGCAAACAACTGTATTATGAAGTTATGTAACAAAGAATATGCTTTCTTGTTAGTACTTACAGCTGGCTCTGAGGTTCCGCTTACTTCTCTTTTTAATTTAATTTAAAATGTAATTAACGTGGTTGTTACTTGAGGTTAAGATAATGTATTTTAAGTGTGAAAAAAGCCTGTAGGGTTGCGAGCGCAGTAGGTAGATTGGTGGAAGCAAATTAGTCGTCAACTTGCTGTCATCATGTTGTCATAGCTGACTGTATCTACAGTTTTCTTTTCTCGTGCTATTCACAACAAACGGTTTCAAGTATAGCGAATGTCCAATAAAATCCATATCTCATTTCTGGCATAAGCATATGCTTACGACTATATTACCCGAGGGGTAGTCAGAGATATTCTGAAACTTCAGAATATCCACGTTTCACTAGTAGTACCGAAACTCTGTCCAGTGTGACGGGTAGTGTGCCCGTCGCCACTTTTAAAGGACATTGGGTACAATACATGCCTCGAAATTGAAGCATGCAGGTTTCCTCACGATGTTTTCCTTTACCGAAAAGCCAGTGGTCAAGTTATTTCTGGTACCTACGTAAAATTAGAGGATGATATCGTATCGCTTCCGAACTGGCCGAAATGGATTTACTATTAATGTCCAGCCTGACAGATCAGCTCGTCACCATTTTAATCAACAATATCATGATTTTAATGGACAATGCATCGCGGAATTAAAGCATGCAGGTTTCCTCGCTGTGAAATAAAAAAATTAATTTAATTTAATTTAATTTAATTTAATCATTCAATCAAATCTCACGTTTGATCGCGTTTTTGTCAACTTCGTTTTTCTTCAGGAAGTAGTTATAGAATACAATATTTAAAAATTTACATAGGTAGCTATACGCGTTCTCGATGTTGATTTTATGTTCAATTTATATCGTCAGCCAGCCACAATGAACTGCCTCAAACTGCGTTGGTTTAATCGTAAGTACCTTTATAATAGTTCATTCCTTTACTCAACTATCACTCAAAATGAAAGGGTTTTAATCAGTTCTTTACATTACTGCCTAGAGTAGACTGCCAACGAATCAGTGTTCATTATAATACTAGGCGACATCTCTAACCAAACTAGTTAGATAAAGAACGTTCTGGGTGCCCTTGGAGTTTTCCTCCGTTTTTCTTTAAACCCGAGCCAGTAGTGGAAGCTAACTGTTATTTATTATTTAATTTTGTAGCTAAGATTTGTCTTTTGGTAGGGCAAGCGCATAGAGGACAGAAAGTTTTGTAAGTTAAAGTCGCGTGCAAAAAATACTATTTTCGCGTAGGTACTTTCTAACGTCATTCGTCAACGTATGAAACATCCTAAGGAAAATCATACATACCTTACCTAGTTTTATTTTGAATATTTTGACATCTGAAGTTTAGTTACTTCGCTATATCAAATGTTTTGGTCATTTAAAAATCAAGTTTCTAAACAGGGTGAAATTGATATCATTAGCATCCTTTTAAACTAAGAGTCAAACTGAACAACTTTTACTATGGGAGCAAACCAATCGGAGCACAAAAAAAATATGCTGTTGCATACATTTGAATCAAGTCGGCACGGCACTGAAGTTTAGTATGGAACATCAGATTTTTTTTTTGCTCCGATCTGTTTGCTCCCATAGTAAAAGTTGTTCAGTTTGATGGGTAGACTCTTAGTTTAAAAGGATGCTAATGATATCAATTTCAACCTGTAGACGATAAAATTCTTCCGCCTCAAAACAAAAATCTAAAATTTAAAATTAATTTCAGCTACGCTAAATTAACGAAGTTCAAAGGGTAACCAACGTTATTATTTGGTTCTTAATTCAGTGCAACTACGTCTACAAATTAAGCACAAAAGACGGTAGTTCCGGGAAGCGTCAACATTTCTCGGCCAGAGGTTATGGAGCCTCGGCGGAATGAATGAGGTTTGCTGGAAGAGAATCGTTTCTTTTATTCAGAACTAAGAGATGACTGACAAAGTCGACTTTTTAACGTGCTACTTAGTGTAATGTTCAGTAGATTCTTATGTCCTATGTATGAAGGTAACTTTTAGATTTAATTCTTTACGTATAGGTACATCGTGGAATCGGGGTCGTTTTGAAGCCGGAACAGGGTGCTTCTTACCATCAAACTGAACAAATTTTTTGGGCCCACCTTGGAAAACGCGAAAAAAAATCTGTTGTTTCACACATTCTGGTCAAGCAGTTATCAAAAAATGGGCTGTTCTATAGAATATGTTAATGATAACTTATCATTAACATATTCTATAGAACAGCCCATTTTTAAAATCGCGATTTCAAATTGGGTCCCATAGTAAAAGTTATTTAGTTTTTGATGATCTGAAGCACCTCTTATAGTATGTAACGAATTTAAACACCCTGTTAACCGAAACATTTATAATGCTGAACTCTGTATAGTGATAAAACAATATCTTATTTTATCTAAAATACTGTTGTATTTACAAGACACATCAATTTGCTAAACTGCGTTTTAAACTTATTAATATAACAAAGTATCGATTACCGCTAACCGCCATTAATAACATTGAACTATGTTTACTATAATTAATTTCAAGTACAAATAAGCAAGCAAAAAATAATTTGTATTGTTAACTCGTGGCTCAATATCATTAACTATAGCCACCTGTTTATTCGGTCTCTTTTAGTTTTCATACAACAGCGGGCACCCTCTTTTCTTAGTTAATTGGACTTCATTATTTATTTTTCCTTTCTTGCTTGTTTTCGTCGTTATTCATTTTGAATTAGTGGAAATGAAAAAGGTTCTTTTTGTTTTATAGACTTAACATAACTTTAGATTCCGTTTTAATAACAAGTTATTAATTTTGATTACATAAAAGTTACCCCTGGAAGGTTTTATAATTTTATATGGTATTAAAAATACCTGGACCTTTGGCCTGGGGTCCTATAAATTGTAGGTCACAGTAAAGGGACACACAACAAATCGAGCCCATAGATTAATATGTATATTGAATAATCGAGCCGTGTTTAGGGCTACAAGTTGATTACTAAAGATACATTTTAGCTTGTATTATTTCAGATTTTTGTTTCAGGCATCGTGCCATTTCTCTTTGGTTTTATTTTAGGACACTACTTAATAATAAAAGAGGATATTCTGAATTATGCTATATTTCGGATGTAGAGTCTGAGTACTAACCTCGGAGACTGTCTATTAATCAATGAACTCAGCCTACATCAACCCACAACTGGGCTTAGGCATTCCTTTTATTGTGACATTCCTCATGGTCCTGTGCTAATGGGAATTCAGAAATTCGATTTTTGTAAGTCACATGTTCAAATCAGCAGCAAAAAATGTCAAAATTAATATGGACATCATGCATCAATTCGATCATGATTTTAATCTCACGATGCAAAAAAGCACTTCTGATCCAATGCAAGCCTCACCATCACCCTCACAATGTCATCGGAAACGTGCTATTTTTTCGTGGTAAAGATTACGTTTAAAATAAGATATAAGAATTGAGAATAAAAGATCTCAATTAAACATTGTTAAACAACCCATAACATTAACAACACAAGGCGACAAAGAACACAAACATCTTCGCCGCAAACCTATTTATTTATTCAATGATTTATTTATAACACTATTCCGAAATAGATTTGAACGAAAATAACATGTTTTATTTGGGAATACGCTCGTAAAACACAAACTTGTTACCATAAATTGGCACAGCGATGTTGTCTGCAAGGAAATTGATTTCTCAGACACTGGAGGATGGTAGGTACTGTAATACAGTCAAGAAGTTATTTTATGAAAATTTTTCCTTTTATTGATGTCTGTAGATCAATAACGCAGTTGAAGGTGAAATTAATTCTACGGAGTGCTGTGAAGTCAGAAGTTATGACGTTATGATCCATATTTACGTATTTTTATTGGGACGACCGCACGAGGAAACAAAATTAAAAAGAAAATCTATAATTTACTGAAAACAATAATTACATTTTTTATTTATTTATTTAAATTGCGAACTTAACGTGCGAAAAAAAATCGTTACAATTGAGCATATAAGGCACATGAAAGATGGTGAACAATATGTGTTGGACTTTTAAAAAGATTTTTTTTGTCTTAATACATCAAAATGTTGTGTTGAGGTCATAGACATCTAGTGGTCTGCCTATCTTCTCCTGATTTTCACGAACATAAAAGACACTATCGTTTGTGTTGAGCCTAAGGGAATAAAATAAAAAAAAAATCGTCATTCGTCATCCATTTGTACGAAATTCGGGTCCTAGCCTAGGTATACCATCGAAAAATTTATTGATTGTTTCACTCGATATAATTTTTGAGGGAAAAGAGAAAAAAACGGCCAAGTGCGAGTCGGACTCGCGCACGAAGGATTCCGTACCATTATCTATAAAAACGGCAAAACATCATGTCTGTGGTATGGGAGCCCCCTTAAATAATTATTTTATTCTGTTTTTTAGCACTTGTCGTTATAGTGGAAACAGAAATACATGATCTGTGAAAATGTCAACTAACTATCACGGTTCATGGGATACAGCCTGGTGACAGACGGACGGACAGCGGAGTCTTTGTAATGGGGTCACGTTTTACCCTTTGAACCCTAAAAATGAGGCTCTAACAACATATTTAGATACAAGTTCGATCTGTACCTATAGTATGAAAACAAACACGCCATAAATAGAACCTCTCTTGTAGGTAGTAGTGAAAACTGAAAATGTTCGCTACATCGTCCTAGATTTAAAGTTGTAAACTATTTAAAGAAGACTTGTGTGCTTAAACTTTCGCATGTGATTCAGTAGAATAGTCTTTAGGGAATAAAAACCTGTTTTAAATCGCTTTCTGATTGAATTTTTTTTATTCTTGCTACGTTGGAAATGTTCAAACCTTTAAGAACTAGAATGAAATCTGGTTATTTCCACTAAAGTCGAAAAAATTTCGGAACCAAATTAATGATATTACCGCCTTCGAATGCACAATTGCTAGATAGACCCTTGGCGCTGGATTCAACTGCACTGTGGCGCATCGGCCAAATAAAATGTAAAACATAAGGACTTTTTTTGATTACATAAATAATTTTTACGCACCATCTGCTATTTTAACATACTTTTCAAAGCGCCTATGTCCATTATACCAGCGGGTACACATCGTGAATTTACAGTGATGAATAAATCGCGGCCGGGTGGTGCGAACTGGCAATTTTCAACAGAGTGCCTGCCCGTTCCAACTTTATCATTTTGCCACTTCATATTTTGGGTGTTTATTAATGATTCTGTAATTGGTGGTCTGTCGTTTACACTCGCATTTCGTTTGCGTAGTCCATTACGTGACGATTGCCAGAAAATGACGTTTCATATTTATATTGGTGTGCAATTTGGGTTTTCGGCTGCTATGAAGCACTTTGCAAATAAACATTACCTACTAACGTACACAAACCAATGGAAGTTTGTTTCGCTTCGAACGATATATTGAATATGCTGGAAGTCAAAAACGTTGAACAAATTAATATACTTGTTTACTTACGAGCAAATATTTTATTTGGTCTTCACGCGCAGCAACGGCGACGACCAAATAAAATCTTTGTTTACGAGTAAGAACGAGAAATTTTCAGAATAGGGGATCGGACAATTTGCCAAATTAGCAAATTTTAATCGAATGTCAAAACGAGCGCGATGTATGAAAAATTGTACTAAATATCCACAAGTGACGTCATCAACATTTCATTACTTTTTATAGTTCATCATGTTATTAAAAATAGAATTCTAGCTAAAAAAAACAACATTTTTTTACTAAGAAGATAAAACTAAAATATATTTTATGCAGTCCGCTTCACTATTACCTACCTAATATTACAATTTTATTTATTTATTTCATTAATATTATTTATTTTATTTATTTAATTATTTTATTTATTAATTTATTTCAGGCAACGGCACAAACTTAATTATAACAGGCCCATATTATAAATACCTTAATCTAGAATATATAATATAGTGTAAATATAGTACAGAAATTAAACACTACACTCCCAAGGGTTTCTTTATTACAATATTACTCGTCATACTAGGTCCGAAGTATAATTCCTACACTATACTTACCAAAATATTGGTTCTGAAAAATAAATAGTTCGAATTAATTTGCTGCATTCTGCTGTTGCTACTAATCAATTTGCGAATCTGAAAATTTGCTGTCATGTTGCGGATTTTTCAACATTGCAAATTCTGTCCAAACTCTGGGATAACATTCGGGAATATACCACTTTCTACTTACTTACTTTCAAAAAGGTTTCACATCAAAAAGATCGTTATACAAAAATAAAAAATACTGTCCTTTTATGACGAAAACAAATCAGAAAAAAGCCATAATATTAAAAAAGAAGAAAACTAATTATTTCTTTTTTTGTATTAAGGTAATTATTTATGTTAATGTTGGCCAGTCATCATATCAGCCGATAGACGTCCACTGCTAGACATAGGCCTCCCCCAAAATGGGGGGATTTGCCATAATCGCCACGCTTGGCAGGCGGGTTGGCGATCGCAGTTGGATTGAATGTGTGTACTCAGAGCATGCTGCTGCCCATCCTCCGGTAGATCCCTTAGTCGCCTTTTACAACACCCACGGGAGGAAATGGGGTGGTGCTATTCTTAGCCGACACCACTCGGCCATGTTGGCCAGTATTTTTCATAAATTAATAGAATAAAAACTATTTCGATTGGAATCTTTTGGGTCACGAGTAGAGTAATGAAAAAAGTTTTTTTAAGGTAGTTATTTAAGTTACTGTTGGCCAGTATTTTTCATAAATTAATGGAATAAAAACTATTTCGATTGGAATCTTTTGGGTCACGAGTAGAGTAATGAAAAAAGTTTTTATATCTTGACAATTTTCTCATTGCTTTCCGAGTTGACATAAAATTCTATGTAGCTTCCGAATATGTTTGGATATTTATGAATGAATGTTTGGCACGCAGATAATATGATAAAATAATTATGTTCTGGATATGATATTTTTAAAGTCCACGCAGACGGAGTCGCGGGCAACAGCTAGTAATTTATAAGAATCAAAATGATACACTAACTAATAAGTAACTCTAATCTTCCAGATATAAGTAACTAATAAGTTACTTTAATCTTCTTATCATTAATTAATCAGAGATAAGATAGCAATTCCTCAAGAGCATTATAATCTCGAAGGACATATTAAACTATCATCCCAGTTCACCAACGTAGTCGTATGTAGAAATAGGGTAGCATATTATATTTTGAGTAACGGCTTAAGTTTTACGAGGGCCTTTGCCTAAACAAACATCATTGATATTGGAAACATACTTACTGCTTTATGGACTTTTAGGGACGGGTCGACCTTTGGATGTAATACCTACTTATAATTGTATACATGTATTTACCTATAAAGGGATTACAGGGAAACATAAAGTTTTAAAAAACAAACAAATACTGCAATAAATGACATATCATTTAACATATCTAAACTATAATTATAAAACTGTAACAGAAAGTGTGTCTGTACATTGAAGATATTAACAAAAAAAGTTACGATATGGTTTTTAGGTATCCCTGATTCCAAATCATCAATTTTTGCATTTTTTGTCTGTCTGTTTGTTTGTTTGTTTGAACGAGCATCACGCAATAACTACTGAACCGATTTTGATGAAACTTTTTTTGTTTGATAGCTTATGATCTGACTTAAAATCTGGTATATAATTTGTGCGGACAAAGTCGCGGGTTAACGCTCGTTATACAAGGTGGTCAAAAAGTCGTGGATCAAACGAAACAGGGAGATAAAGGAGATAATTTCCTACAAAAAATCTTTCTACAGCATGGCCATAAACTCATTGCATGAAAAGTTATGAATATTTTTGTGTTTTTCAATAAAACTACTGAATTTTTTTACAATTGAATGAAAAAAAATTAAGTTGATTAAAAACAATGAAACAAAAGGTGTTGTATTATGACTAGATAATGTATCAACACTACAAAAATTGTATTGCAGCTCTTGGTACCAAATTTAACGAGCAATGAATTTTTTTCTTTAAATTTTGAAGCGTTACAAAAATAACTTCTCACTTTAAGAGCACCCTGTGAAAAAAATGTATTACGGAAAAGTGACCCTGTATTGCTGCTGATTTAATGCTGATTCAAATGAAGTACAACACGTTACTGTTTGACTTTTAGTTTTGGTTTTAGGGTCGTTTTTTCACATCACATCATTTCATTAAATTAGCCTTATTCAAAATGATTTATTTGTTTGTCATAAATGGCTAGTTTTTTGTACGTAATCCTTTGTCGAAAGGTGCAAAATGGTAAATTTACTTAAGGGAAAATTTTTGCTCATTTTGTTTAGGTTAGTAATTTCAGAAACCATCATGGAATAAAAAGAACAAATTATGAATTAGTAATTTTATTAAAATTTAAATTTTTACATTAAATGTTCAAAGTTCCTACCTCTGTTCAAAGTTCCTACCTCTAACATACTATATACTTTTGGGCCTTATAGGCCTTTGCCCTGCAGTGGCATCCTACAGGCTAACTAACTAATCTGTTATTTATTCTGTACAAACAGATATATTCAACATGATTTTAATATTAGTATGCTATTGACATGATGGCTAAATAGGCATGATCAAACTTTTATTATAACATCTGACATTGTACCTACCCACCCTATTTATTGACAAATACATTATTTGTATGCTTAGAAGACAGGTGACTAGCCTACAGCGCATGAACTGCATAAATCAGGCCCCGTCGCCTAATTTACATAGAGCGGCATTGCGTGTTTGAGATTTTTTATTTTTTAATTTTAGGCGGGATAAAGATACGACAATGCCTTCGCGTGCTTAAAATTCGTTTTACAAATCATTCAAGAAGAAAAAACAAATCACACAGCATTACTTTTCACTCGTAAAAAGTACATGAAAAGCAGGTCAATTTTTCGAGTACCTAATGCAAGAAGACGTTCTTGATAGGTGACGACCTATCTTGCTGTTTTAATTTGTATGTATTTGTATTTTAGCTCTTCTTTCATTTGTTACCACTTGGTGTACAGAAATACCCTACCAATATCCTGAAATAAAATTCGAAGATCAATTTTCATACATTATGCTCGTTCGACATCTAGCGACTCAATTTCCATTTGATCCTTTCCTTTTGCTATTTCGGCAGTAATATTTCAATATCCCGTTTGTACCAACATATTCCGGATGTCCGGGTAGTATGATTTAATCCACGTGTCTTTTGAAATCTTGAAATGGTCATGTAAATAAAAATGCAATTCTGTTATACAGAGTGTAACAAAACATGCTAGTAATATTAAAAGTCCTAGTTGAGACTATCAAACTGAGCAACATTCGCTATAGAAGTTTTTTTTTAAATCTGCCTTTTCATGCAACCTACCGACTAGGTAGGTACTACAGTTCAGACCCAAATGTATGGGACAGAAAAATGCCTAAAATAAAAATGTATGAAACGCCAAATGAATGACAATTGCATTTTTAGGTATTTATTAAAACGAAACAAACAATTTCTATACATCATAATTATTATCTTGTGATGAGGTCATGACGTTACGATGATGATTTGTAAATTATGTTTCAATATTATGCAACTATATAAGGTCTAACAAAATTAGGTGAAACTATTTTAAGGGGATGATCAGACCATCAAACTGAACAACTTTCTCTATGGGACCAATATCGAAATCGCGAAAAAAAATCAGCTGTTCCATACAAACCTACTCGACCTAAATGTATGCGACAGCAGAATTTTTTTCCCCGATTTCAATATTAGTCCCATAGAGAAAGTTGTTCAGTTTGATGGTCTGATCATCCCCTTAAATAGTTTCACCTAATTTTGTTAGACCTTATATATCAAAAGACTATGGATAGTTTTAACATTAGACATAATCTGCATACAAAATAGGATGAACCATTATCACACAAGTGATTTTTGAGCGTAGGCGATTTCGCAACTATACTGGAACGACGTTGCAACTGTACCGTCGCGATACGGTATCGTTCCATCAACACCTACGCTCAAAATTCACTTTATAATATGCCACCTAAGACATCAAAAAATCACTAGATCTGGTGAAAAAGTGTCTAAATGCGGCAACACTCCATACGGAACTAATTCCGAATCAGGTTTATTCCGAATCAGGTTTATTCCGGATGCATGTGATGGGCCTTACTATGGGAGCAAACAATTCGGAGTAACAAAAAAATCTGCTGTTCCGTACTAAACTGCACCCGCCGCCGCTGCCTACTCGACTCAAAATATGAATGTAACAGCAGATTTTTTTTTGCTCCGATCGGTTTGCTTCCATAGTAAAAGTTGTTCAGTTCGATGGGTGGGTCTTAGTTTAAAAGTATGCCAATGATATCAATTTCACTCTGTATGTTGTTTCAATAGGTGCAAAAATGAGAAAGTTATTGAGGTTGGGCATACAGATACAGACATAGAGAGAATGGACGAAACAATAATCCTGGCTAAAATAAGACTGCCTATAAATGATTATTATTCTGCTTATTTACAGAGGAAATGTGCAGTTGTAGTAACTCTCAGCGATTCTTTTTTAATTGCTAAAAGGTTTCCAACAAATAAACAAACGAGTAGGTGAAATATACACTTTCCAATTAACAGCTTTTTCACAAATTCAATCGAAACAAAAACGGTTAACTTTTCGCGTAAAATGCGGTATAAACCAAATATCTCCGAATGTCCGGTATCCATTGCCCAATCTGACTGAATATCGGCAGTTCTATATTGTTTAACAATTCAGTGTATTCAAATTCTGACTTACAGTTCGTTAGGTTTTGAAAGATTTATCCTTTAATATTATGTTTTATTTTATATTACAGGTAAGTCAACGTCATCATTCCGCTTCAATCGTAAATGATAAGGCGGTAAGTGACATTTTACCTATTAATTAATAGACAGAGGTCTCCTCTTAGACATCTCCTGCATCTCCCAGGTACGACTGCCTCTAAAGGTACGTAAAACAAAGAACAATAAGTTCCAAATCTAAATCACAAAAAAAACTACGCAAACGTAATTTTAAGAAGTACATACAAATATTTCAAAGAAATTAAAGATTGCATTGTTTCTGGGCCGGACCTGCTTTGCTCTAAGCTAATGAGCTATCGCATACCACACCCGCTACTCAGAAATATTTAATTTTTTTATTGTATACAAGATGTAAACTTAAAAACATTATTATTATTATTACTTAAATTTAGGGGGTGTTTTAGACCATTAAACTAAACAACTTTCACTATGGATAAAGGAACGAACACCGAAAAAGCATAATAGAAATGTGTTGTTCCATAGAAAACAATGGTAACTCATCCTGAAAAACCTTTATTCGCTACTTTATTGTTGGTTCGATAGTGAAAGTTTATTTCATATTTGATTTCATGAAATGTGAAATGCATATGAATTTACAGCCTGTATCAGCTAAACATTTAACAAATACAAGTCTACAATTCTGAACTGCCTATCCCTATAATTGTATAAAGTAAAGAACCCCACCATAATCGTCACTCAAATCATTGCTTAAACAGCATAATAGAGCATCACGGGCTCAAGAGCTTTAAATAAGGGCCCGACGATGTTATCACACGATGCGTCGAGGAAAATTATCTTTCGTGATGTCGAGTGCTCGTAAAAGACCCACTACACTTATATTAGAGCAATATCACTGATCTCGGTCATGCAAAACGGCCTTCAGGATATAAGGCAATTTCTAAAGGGATTATGAAGAAACAGAGATCACAGTTTTATATAGAAGTCACAATGTTGGATTAAACAAGTCTTTTAGTCTTGTTTTTTACGAAGAATAACAATCATCGAAGCTTAACCATTCATAGTCATTGATACGTTACAAATCATTTTACAAAATTTAAAAGAGAGAGTAGCAGAGTAGCGTGCTTGTCGGTCTTCTACAGATTATACTTCGGTGAGTGTACCATCCCACCTTCCCATTTCTACTATCGGACTTCCAGACGCACCGCGGGATACCACCCCTTCTTGGTTGATATCCCACATATCCGCACTAAGCGCCTTTCTGATTCTTTTATAATGCGCACAGCCAAGTAGTGGAATGTCCTGCCTGCGTCAGTATTTCCGAGCGCTTACAACCCGAATCACTTTAAAGTACGAGTGAATAGGCTTCTTCTGCGTAAGCTCGCTACATCTTTGACCCCATCTTTGTCCTGAGGAATGGATTGAGGTCAAGAGCAAACCCATTTGACATCCAAAAATTACATTAAATGTGTAATTTTGTTTGTTTAATTATATCCTTTGTATCGACTGTTTTTTAATGAAAAGCATTATAACCAATTTTAATTACGACGTAGCTTTAAAAATATAATAGAATCGCTCTACATACATACCTATCAATGAATGTGATTGGGTATGTAAAATCTAACAAGTGAATACCCATGTTAATAATTATATATCTACGTGTTGTTTTTTTAGTGCTCCGGTGTTTCCTCTAATTAAATATAAGCTGTCAATAATGTGGCATAGATCCAATTAGAGCTAAAATCGTAGGTCTGTTCCATATAATTAAAATCCTCCCACCTAATCATTTTTGATAAATTGTTTTCGAACTGTCTTTACAAAGTCTGACTAAAAGTTTGATTACTCAAAATAAATATAAAAAATTGTGTTAGTGCCATTACAGACACAATAATTATAGTTAATTAAGCAATCATGGGCCATTCATTTTAACTAGGTAGGTACTGTAAGGAATTAGGTAGGTTGTATAGCCATAGCTTGCTAGCTGGTTTTTATCTATACTATTATAAAACTGTAACAGCAAGTTTGTCTGTATTGAAGATATAAACAAAAAAAAGTTACGATATGGTTTTTAGGTGTCCCTGATTCCATTTCACCAATTTTTGGATTTTTTGTCTGTCTGTTTGTTTGTGTGTTTGTTTGTTTGAACGAGTATCACGAAAAACTACTGAACCGATTTTGATGAAACTTTTTTTGTTTGATAGCTTATGATCTGACTTAAAATCTGGTATATAATTTGTGCGGACGAAGTCGCGGGTTAACGCTCGTTTGAAATAAATTTGGAACGTCGAAGAACCCCGGCGCGGGCTTCAATTATTAGTGAAGTCAGAAGAAGATCGTTCTCAGAGCAAGAAAGCAAATGTCTCGATCTATGAAAATATAAATATAAAATTAACAGTAAAGCTCTATTTTAATTTACCTATATAAAAATTTTTGCTGTTATCGATTTATGACTATGGAAGAGCAAATACTGAAACGGTGAACTCAGACCATCAAACTGAACAACTTTCACTATGGAGCCTACCTCAGGAAACGCGACAAAAAAATCAACTTTCCCATACAAAACTCCTGTACCTACCCGACTAAAATGTATGGGACAGCTGATTTTTTTCACGTTTCATGAGGTAGGCTCCATAGTGAAAGTTGTTCAATTAGATGGTCTCAGTTCACCGTTTCAGTATTTGCTAGGCTGTCACTTACATCCTGTATAAAGAGGTGTCAGGATCGTAGCAAATGGCGATCAATTGTCTCTGCCTACCCCAATGCGAAACAGGCGCTTTAATAAGCGCTGTTTGTTTGTTTGTTTCGCTGTTTTGTTTTGTTTTTGCTTAAATAAGCTATAGACAAAAAAAATTATGTTATAATGTCGCCTCTATGTTTTTTATGTCCATGGAAAAAGCAACCCGAGTTTTATCGTCTTAATGCAGATGCTATCATTAAATTACGGTCTCAAGTGGACAAAAGCGTGATACATCAGGACGAAGCCTTTAAATTGTTTGTCCTTCGTCTTACCTTTCTTACCGTTTGCTAGTGGCCGAGTACAAGTATTCATTAAATTATTATTACGTAAGAATATTAATATTAATGTACAGATCGCACGCAATTATTTACAATGGAAGAAAATAAAGAACACTTGACTTATTCAATTTGATAATAAACTTTTTGTTAGCTATAGCTACATTTTGTTGAATACTATTACTTCTTTGTTTACATTATGTTGTCTATACTATTATAAAACTGTAGCAGAAAGTTTGTCTGTACATTGAAGATATTAATCCCTGATTGCATATTACCAATTTTAGGATTTTCTGTCTGTCTGTTTGTTTGTTTGTTTGTGTGTTTGCTTGAGTGTTTGTTTGTTTGTTTGAACGAGCATCACGCAAAAACTTCTGAACCGATTTTGATGAAACTTTTTGTTCGATAGACCAAAAATCTGGTATATAATTTGTGCGGACAAAGTCGCGGGTTAGCGCTCGTTCTGTATAAAATTACCCATTAAAATTAGGTTACAGTAACGTCACTTTTTGTCTTTTTGACGTAGTAAATCTAGCAAGAGATTTAATAAAGGATTAACTCTAATAAGCGTTTCTGCAATTGAGCGATAATCACCGAATGGGCAATGGAGCTCAGGAGCTATGTTTGGAGTTTCCCTGCAAAATGGAATCAGAAATGTAGAGTTTCGCAGAAGAACCAGATTAGCCGACATTGCCCAAAGAATGTAACACCACCGGCTTTTTCGGTGAAGGAAAACATCGTGAGGAAACCTGCATGCTTTAATTTCGAGGCATGTATTGTACCTACTGTCCATTACAAGTGGCGTTGGGCTCACTCCCCGTCACACTGGTCAGAGTTTCAGTACTACTAGTGAAACGTGGAAGTTCTGAGGTTTCAGAATATCTCTGACTTCCCCCTCGGGGAATATAGTCGTGAGCATATGCTTATGCTTATACCCAAAGAATTACTAAACTAAAGTGGCAATGGGCGGGGCACATTGCTCGAAGAACCGATGGCCGATCATGGGACCGAAGAGTTCTCGAGTGGCGACCGCCGACCGCGTACTGGAAAGCATGCAGGGTGGGGATGGTCCCCCACAACCACAAGGTGGACCGACCACCTGGTGAAGGCGGCAAAAACCCGTTGGATGAGGGCGGACCGGTCGCTCGCTGTTGCGATCCTTGCGAGAGGCCTATGTCAGGCCGTGGACGTCTATCGGCTGAGATGATGATGATAAAATTACCATACTAAAAATAAATCCAATGGTGGCATACCCATTGAATTAAACGGAAGAAATAAGAATTTGATCGCTACTGTTTGAATTGCCCAAAGGATTTATCGAAGGGTCTCGAACGTAAATGAGACCTATTAAGTAATTGATGTGTCCACGCTCTACTTTATTTATTATTATGGTCCTAAAGAGATTAACAATTGTTTACCTACCTACGTAATTGGTCTAAAGAAATCATGTTTCTAATATTGATAATACGATGAACTTGTGCTGACTTCTCATTTCTAAAAACATTTACAAAACGACTGTTTTCCCTGAGCCGAGTACATACACACACACGTACATATTCCGAATATTAGCCCAGTCACTTTACGGAGTTTTGTTAGGCGGGGTAGGGAATAATTATTAATTGGACTTTTGAACTGTAACCGGCACCATTTAGTGACAAAAAGACTATCTTAAAACATAAACTTAGCTATGCAACATAGAAATCAAAATTGTGTGTCCCAGAAGGCTTTTACATTAATAATATTAATACCAATGCACTCATTTGACTTAGATTTGACAATATAAATTATTTTTGAGCAATAAAATCGCTAACGAAATTTAAAAAATGAGGTATTTATTAGAAAATACGAATGTATTTTTCAAAACTTTCTAAGTAGACAAAAATATTTACACCGCATGTTTGAAGTATGTATAATGGTAAAGCCTTAAATATGTGCAAAAAAAATGTACTATCGAGTTTTTTAGATCGAGATAACAGCAAAATTTTAAAATTGGAACGGTTGCTGACGTGTTTTTTTGTTTAATTTTGGTACATTTCGACTATTTCGAGGCTCAAATTGGCTCTTCAATATCATACCGAAAAAAAATATCAATTATTAATTAGTCCCGCTTAAACCGTAAATTGACTGGGCTATTCCTTTTTTTCGCATAGTAAAAGTCCCTACTTTATATTACAGACAACGTATTTTTCAAAATATTTGTGGACTTCGATGTATTTTTTTTTTCGGTCTACCTGGATGACTCAATAGAAAAACAAATTTACCTATATTGAGTTCATCACTAACAAAGAGGGTATAGTGTAGGTAAAGGAATCGGCCGGGGGTTACATCCTTGACCCGATATCCTACTTACGCGGTTTCTTCGCAACTGACGCAAATCTAGCGACCTTTTCGTGGTAATCAATTATTTATTTGTTTTCTCCAAACATCCTGAAAGGAGGGAAAACAACGTCAGTAAAGTTTGTATGACAATGAAACTGGCGCATGATGTTCTCATAATTAAAAACATTCATTAATCTATACTGTTATAAAACTGCAACAGACATGTGTCTTTACATTTAAGATATTATCAAAAAGAAAGTTATGATATGGTGTTTAGGTGTCCCTGACTCCATCATCTGTTCAAGAAATCACCGATTTTTCTGTTCGTTTGTTCGAGCATCATGCAAAAACTACTGCATCAATTTTGATGAAAGATTACTACTACATTACTATACTACTGTATTTACAAACTGGTATATACAGGGTGAAATTGATATCATTAGCATCTTTTAAAACTAAGAGTCTACCCATCAAACTGAACAACTTTCACTATGGGAGCAATCCGATCGGAGCAAAATAATAATCAGCTTTTCCATACTAAACTGCAATGCCTACTCGACTCAAATGTCGTATGCAACAGCAGATTTTTTTTTTGCTCCGATCGGTTTGCTCCCATAGTGAAAGTTGTTCAGTTTGATAGGTAGACTCTTATTTTAAAAGCATGCTAATGATATCAATTTCACCCTGTATATTTAATCTCGCTACGATGACGGAGTGCGGACGAAGTCGCGGGCAAAATTTAGTATTCTATGTAGCCTTTAGAAATTCTTGGCCTAAATTGTCTAATCCTATTAATTCCAATATTGAACTTATTTCTCTAAAGGTGCTGAAAAGTTAACAAATCCCAGCAATCCCACGCATTTCGCTGCCTACACAAAATCGTGGGAAGTTAAGGGCATTTTCGCTCCGTACAAGGTGTTCCTACTGCAGTACACTGACTGGCATGGTTCACGGAAGCCGCTTCTAGAATAATTTGTCCCGCGTCTGGTTCGCGCATGCGCCTCGCGCTTCCCATCCTTTTCTAGCGAGTTGCGCGCCAGTGTTCGCAGCGCACCGTACCGCGTAACCACGCCACTATCGCGCTCGGTACCACAACAAATCCTTTACCCTATTTACGATGATAGCTGACTTGCCACCGGCACGGCCAATGGAAAATAGACTCTATGGCCAGCACCGCAACATCGACAGCATAGCACGCGTCGGATGCCACGCCGCGACAAAGAACGTGATAAACGGTACATTTCTGGTTTTGTTTGAATTCAACTACGTAGTAGACAAAACAAAGAATACTTATCGTAGAGTGTTTTACTTGGTGTTTAAAAGAGCAAATCTTGACCTTTACCGACCCTGCGTCAAAGTCAAATTTAAGTGAATAACTTCTATAGTGATGTACAATGATGTTTGCCTTCAGTTTAGCAGAATAATACGGATATTACGCATCTGTAATCATTGGGATGCCGGTTGAAGGTTAGGGTGTATGCGGCGGTTGTGGCCATAAAGATTGGAAAGGGTCTTGCGGGACTGATCGGTGGGACCAAGCGACTTGTTGCTTGTTTTGTTCACTGGTTGTTTACATCAGAATATCGATGCGTAGATAAATTTCACGCATTCTTTGACGTCATGCCTTTTTTTTATGAATTTCATGAGGCACACCGGGAAAGTGAATGAATTATTGTTCTCGGGATCACTGATCCGGTAGTTTTTAGAGTTCCGTACCCAAAGGGTGAAAACGGAACCCTATTCATAAGCCTATGTTGTCCGTTCTTCCGTCCGTCTGTCTGTCTGTCCGTCTGTCCTAGCTATTTAGGGCTGTAATTTTTTGAATCGTGATAACTAGACAATTGATTGAGTGCATTATTATCGCGGATTTGCTAACAAATAATAGCATATGCTCACGACTATATTCCCCAAGGGGGTAGTCAGAGATATTCTGAAACTCTAGAACATCCACGTTTCACTAGTAGTACCGAAATTCTGTCCAGTGTGACGGGGAGTGAGCCCGTCGCCACTTGTAATGGACAGTGGGTACAATACATGCCTCGAAATTGAAGTATGCAGGTTTCCTCACGATGTTTTCCTTCACCGAAAAGCCAGTGGTGTTACAAATCGTACATAAATTCCGAAAAAACTCATTGGTACGAGTCGGCCTGGACGAGGATCGAACCATCGCCTCCTGCACGGCAGGCAAGGTTACTCGCCACTGGACCACCACGGCTTGTGTGGTACGGAACCCTCGGTGCGCGAGTAGCCCGACTCGCACTTGACCGGTTTTTTTATTTTGATAGCATTCCTACATTTCCTTACTTTATTTGTACCTAGATATTTTATTATGGTTTTCAGCATCTAAACAAATGTTATCCAAATTAAAATTTAAGAGGAAATACCTAAATGAAAGAAAATAATTATTTTTAAAAATTTTAAAATTTTTAAATTGGTATTTGTATAAATTTGTGGTCCAATATAAAGGTGTTGGTTAAAATTTGAACGACTTATCTGAATTTTGTTTATTCAATAATCATCATCATCATCATATCAGCCATTAAACGTCCACTGCTGGACATAAGCCTCCCCCAAAATGGGGGGATTTGCCGTAATCGCCACGCTAGGCAGGCGGGTTGGCGATCGCAGTTGGATCGAATCAATGTGTGTACTCAGAGGATGCTGCTGCCCATCCTTCAGTAGATCCCTTAGTCTCCTTTTACGACACCCACGGGTGAAAATGGGATGGTGCTATTCATAGCCGACAACCACACGGCAAATTATTTATTCAATAATGTCGAAAAAAAAATGTTCGTTCAGTAAGTATTCAAAATCTTGACAAACCCTTACGTTAGGAAGTAAATAAAAGAATAATAAGAAACATGCGATAGAGGTCAACAGTAACTATACCTATCTTAAATCTATGACCGCAATGAGACCCTAAATATCTCACTATTACAACTTTAGGAGATAAGCGCGGCATAAAGATGTCAAAGAAATAAATTAGACCCTTTTCGGTCGGGCCGAAGCATCGAATAGTCCTGTTTAGACAGAGTAAATTTTCTTTCATCGTTAGGTACGTAGACAGTAGGTCAGACAGGTCGAATCGACCTTTACTCGACCGATTCTCTGCCGGTGCCGGTGTCGGTCGAATATCAACCGGGAACGTTACTGAAAAGCTTTGTTTGGGAGTTGAAATGTCCGGGAAAATAGACACGTTTTTCCTGTAACTACATTTTGGGTTTAAAATTTAGAATGGTCATGGAAGCTCACTACTGTGTACTATCTGCCTGAATTTTGCTAAACCAGTGAACTAGGTACCTAAACTTAAAGCTTGCAGATGTAGGTGTTTATTTTTAACACAAATAAAATTTTTTTTTTTTATTCATAGTGGGTTTGCGCTTGGCTTCATCTCACCTGATGGGAAGTGTAGATGAAGCCGAGGATGTAGCGCGCTCACCCAGATTGTATTTGCTTGGAAACACAGACGCAGGGAGTGAGTTCCAAACCTTACCGGTTCTCATTATAAAAGAGGATGCGAACCTTTTTGTGCGTACGTATGGATGCAGACTCGCACTACGTCGTACGTTGGTGGAAGGGGGATAGTGGAATCAGGTCATGTAGCTCCTGGGCACACTCGCCGAAGTGTATCCGATAAAAAACCGACAGACAAGCGACCAATCGCCGGTGTTCCAGACTATGTAACTTAGCCTCGACGAGTGCGTCATCGTTGATGAGTCTCTTGGCTCGGCGCTCAACTGAGTCCAGTGCATCCAGTTGGTATTTCGCAGAACCGTCCCAGAGGTGACTACAGTACTCCATGCAGGATCGCACTTGGGCTTTGTAGAGAGTAAGAAGCTGTGCAGAAATTAAATGTGGAATGGACATGTACAAGGTAATTAATAAGCCTATTGTGTTATTAAAGTGGAGAAGACATACAGTCTGCGTTACCGTATTACGTAGTATCAAAGGTGGGCGTCAGAATAACGTGGGTGTTCTGACGTTGTTCGACCGCCGCGCCCATCTGTTGTGAAGTAGGTACCCTATTTCTTTTACTACTTATACAGAATGTTACAAAATACAAATAAACATTTATGGGGATGGTTTAGACCATTAAACTAAACAACTTTCACTGTGGGACCAATATCGAAATTGCAAAAAAAATTTGATGTTTCATACTAAACTACAAATGTATGGGACAGCTGATTTTTTTTTCGCGATTTCGATGTTGGACCCATAGTGAAAGTTGTTCAGTTTGATGGTCTAAACAATCCAATTAAAAGCAGAAAATTTTTATTTTTACTTTTTGAACACCCTGTATATCCGCATCTATATGTACGCAGGACTACCACGATTTCTAAATGACGCAAAATCAGTCAGGTTCGTAGGACTACTGCGACTCCTGAATTACAAAATCAATCGGATAAGCAGGGCTTGCACATTTGTGCAGTCTCTCTTCCTTATTCTCCAAAAGAAGGTGGAACGGAAAACCGCTACGACCACAATATCTACTTATCTTCTTTCAGAGAAGGGGTCATAGGAACTGACTCTTATCGGCAGTCACATAATGTAGGCATCAGACAGGTTGACTGACGACGAGGACGCATGAAGGAATTAATCGACTATTACGGCTAAAAGCACTCTAATATTTCAGCATAAAAATATTTATGCTGAAATTATAGTGTTTTAGTGTACAAATCCACCAGGAGGGCGATCTCTCTACTTTAAAACATCCAAGTTCAATCCTAATCCAATTTCAATTCTAATTACATTGCAATCCAATTACCATTCAACTGTGTTAATTCCGTATCGCGCTAAACTTGACTTATTTACTTTGTGACTGACAGCATTTAACGTTTGAGCCAAGTGTCAAAACAGCTCTAACGGTCGTGTCATGAGCTGTACCGCAATTAGCGCAATGCAAAATGTGTAAAAAGCTAAGCTTCGCACACGGTCGAATCATGGTTCAGTTGCGATTTATTTACCGCAATTGCCCTCCAGTGCCAGGCCATTAATATTGTAAAATAAACATAACCCTCCTTCTGACGCAGTCGGGTAAAAAGGCTGTTAGCTCCTCAAATATTATCAAATAAAAGTGTATTGCTACAAAACATATTTTGTTTATAATCGTGCAGAACAAAACATAGTTCACTATCACTTACTTAGATGCTAGTTGCACGTCTCGTACAAACTGTAAAGTGCATCATACTTTCCTGCATACAAAGTCAGTGCAGCAAAGTCTGCTATGAGGAGATTTTATACGATTACCTTAGATAAAACCAAAAGAGAAGAAAATGAAGCATGTTGTGCTTGTTCATAAACAATGAAAATAACCCTCAGCACCGATCGAAAAACATAAAATGCTGAAGTGTAGGTATCTTGAATTGTTTAAGAACAAGCTTAAATGATCATAAAGGTAAACCTAGCTAAACAGGTTGTTTCTTTACTAACTTTCTTTAAAATTGCACTGAAAGGATAAGACCGCTTAAAAGTTGTTCATTCTATAAATATTAATTATCAGTGTATTATATATTTTTGGTGTGCAAATCAAGACTGGATATTTTGCGTTTAACTCTATTATGTCGTTGCTGCATTCTACACCACACTTTGAGGCGACAAAAAACAGTCAACAGACTGTTTAGAAATACACGTCGGGTATGTAGTACGCAGCTTCCTCCTTTAGTTTAATCTTAGAGTATTTCTATTATATTTTGTAGTAAAGCGTCTGTGAAAATATTTGGCAGTGTCTTTCAATATTCGCCCGTAATTCCAAGAGCGCTAACGAAGTGTGTTTAAAATTTGCATTGATTAAAAGTGCTGTAGTATGCAATTTCAGTGGTGAAATGAGAAGTCCATTTGTTTGGTTAGCGGGGTGACGTTGGATGGGCGAAGTGGGCGAAATGTCGTTGTCCACCCACTGCCTGCACTTTCATTGCTTTCATTTTCATATCCCAGAGGGTGGCATTCTGTAGGTTGTTGCAAAATGTTTAGAATTTAGGATCAACTCTTGATTAAAACGTATTACGTAGGTACATAAATATAATAAATGGTGATGAAAATGGGTGAATGTAAATGTGTAGTATTTATTTACTAATTATAAAGTTATTGAAAACATACCTCTCGTTCTGCGCAAGCTGGTTGCATACATTTGCATACACGTTGCCACAGTATTAGCATGTGACAAAACCGGGACCCGTAAGCCACACGGCCCACTAAAACCCGAAAAAATTCAAGGAGTAGATACCTCAGAGCTTATAGACTTTACCTTAAATAAGAGCGAAATGAGAGCGATAAATTTCTTTGTTACTTTTGCTTTGTTTTACTCAGCGAAAAGAACTGTCTATAAAGGTAGTTGGTATGGTAGTTGTAGCAATAATTCTGACTGTACCAAAAGTGAGACCTTGGATAAGTTATATGTCAATATTGACAGTCGAAGCTACAAAAATTTTAACCAGTATTGGCCTCTAAACCCTATCCATATACACGAACACACACATAATTTTTATGGCGCCTCACGCACCCCAACCTAAGAAAGTTGGCCCCTTTGGTTTTATACGGTAGAAGCATGAGGCTCTTTCTAGACATATACTTTTTCTAAGAGTGAGACGGTGTTGCTCAAGTGCCATAACATGGCCGAGCCGAATAGTGTTTGAATTTCTAATGTTACCACCATTGATGAATCTGGTAACCAGAAGGTTAGTGTTACCACCTTAAAATAACTACGATTATTCTTTGAATAAATATTGATTGATTGATCGTGATTCGTGCGTCTGTATTTGTGGTAACATTTAACTATAGTAAAGAGTAGGTACTCCGAATAACAGCTCTATATCCATTTGTTATGATATCAGCTAATTAGTGCCCCATGTATGCTAATGTAATTACACGGTATGGCAGGTATCTACGAGTAGTATAATTTTTCAAATGTCAGTGAGTGGCAATTAAGAGTAGTTTTTGACTAGGCTTGTGTGGCTTTTCTCGTAAAACGTGGGAGGAAGGGGGGAGGGGGCTTTACCTGCCATTGAACAAGTAGATACATCTCGTAGTACAGTTGCTGAACACACATTCGTACGTACATCAATTCAAAGTCGCTCAGCGAGCTATGGACAGAGCTTTCGTCTGTGTTTTTCTGAGAGATCACAGAAGGAATGAGATGATAATACTGAGAAATAAAGTGGTTAACATAGCTCAGAAAATTTGCAAGGTAAAGAGGCAATGGGCTGGTCATATCTGCCAAAGAACTGACATGACAACCGATGGAGAGTCAGAGTTCTACAGTTGAGACTGTGAACAGACAGGCGTAGTGTGGGACGCGGACCGACGATCTGAAAAAAAGTTACAGGAAGCGACTGGATGAGGAAAGCCTATTATTTGGTTGTAAGGGTTTGGTCAGTGACCAATAGCTACTGCGACCTGAACAGATCTATTGTAGATGAGGAAAACCTAGTATAGAGTTTCGTGGCGCGCCTTGGGATGGGTGAGGCCAAGTTCAGCAGTGGATAATCCTGATGATGATAATGACGATGACATATTCATAAGTTCAACTTTGATTTGACCGGTTTTTACTGACGAGGTTAAAATTTAATGGCAGCTTCAGCTTCTTGTTATTTCAACACTAATTTTTTGAAGAAACAAAAAATACAGCGTAATCCGTTAATCGGTCATACTCGTACGATTCGAAATAGTTGGTGCAGTTTGTACAAAACTGAGAGTCAATTCTAACAAAAAACAAACAGCTTTTGAAACGGCGAATCAAAACCGATTTTATAATTGGGCTTTTTCGAATCACTGTTGTGGCTTTTTCAAAGTAATTTAGAACAAACATTGTGACACTACAAAATAATCGATTTGTCAATGCCATGTGAGGCCTCTGTAATCGATTTAGAGGTAACACTTCATTTGTATGTAAATTAGATTCAAGATTGACTATGTCTATGATTTAATCTAATCCAATAGCAATGTTACACCTATAACTACATTACTGGTCGACTGATAGTATCGTATCTATTCTTTATTATTATTATATCAGCCGTTGCTGTACCACTATTGGGCCATGGCTTCCCTCCGTTATCTTTATGAAGTCCTGTTTTTAGTGCCTTATGTTATGTATCTTAGGTATACTTTATGTGAAATGACGAGCAGTCGAAACTATTTCTGAGAAACTTTGGGACGCCTTTTTATACTTATAGAGAGATGGTGGATTTAGGATTTATATTTTAATAAGTACTCTCTTTTACATAATTTCGGATCAGACGAATCTTACCACATAGGTGACCCAAAAACCTCAACATTTACATCATTAGATAGATAATTTTGTGACTAGACGATTTCGGGAACCAGTCTGTTTGGCGCACTATAGTCAATAATCATCATCATCATATCAGCCGACAGACGTCCACTGCTGGACATAAGCCTACCCTAAAATGGGGGGATTTGCCATAATCGCCACTCAGAATGTGTGTACTCAGAGGATGCTGCTGCCCATTCTCCGGTAGATCCCTTAGTCGCCTTGTACGACACCCACGGGAGGAAATGGGATGGTGCTATTCTTAGCCGACACCACACGGCAATATGTCGCAATATGCGGCAATATGTCAATAATGCCGTCCATAAATTGTTAAACGAGGATTTTTTAAATATTACTATGTTTTGTTCGCTGATTCGTCTGACTAGACATCATTACGCTTCCAAAAAGAAGCATGTTTTGTTTCTTACGCTGTTTTAACTGTAAAAGCCTTAATAAACAGTTCCCGATTTTCCCGAGCTACAATATTATTAATATGTATTCTGCGTCCGCAGTTTCATCTCATACAACTCTAGACATGAAGTATACAATAATACTTTCACTATTTACTTACATAAGCGACATCGTAATATGATTACTCGGCATGATATCCGCGGCTTGACTCGCCTCGCCTCGCAACTCAATACATTATTCAAACACATTCTATAGTTCACTTAACTAACCGAGAACTTTATTAATGTCATCATACAAGCGATGCGATCATATTATTATCATGTAATTCTGTAACTGATATTACCTAAGTACCTACTTGATTTGTGTACCTATGCTTTGTTGATCAGTGCAACTTCAGAAGAGCGCGTCTAGAGATGCTTATTTATAACTTTTTCTTTAACGTAACTGGGGTTTATATTTTTTTTACTCCTTACCTGTACAGGGTGTAAAATTTAATGGGGCACTTACTTAAAGGGGTGCTTCAGACCATCAAACTGAACCACTTTCTCTATGTGAACAACATATCGAAATCCCGAAAAAAAAAATCTGGCGTCCCATACATTTCAGTCGAGTCATTTTTTTATTTTACGCTTACAGGCACATACATTGTAATGGTCCCAAGCACTATAAGCTTTTAAATATGGAAACCATACCACAACGGGATTCAAACCCAGGACCCTGGATTGGCAATCCGGCGTGGTAACCATTACACCAACCGGGTCGTTATGTTTGCAGTTTTGTATGGGACAGCGGAATTTTTTTTCCCGATTTCAGTGATGATCCCATTGTAAAAGTTGTTCAGTTTGATGGTCTGAAGCATCCCTTTAAGTAAATGTCTCATTTAATTTTACCCTGTATAGGTCAAGTTTTGATAAGTTCCATTAACTATCTCCGAAGCGCTTCATCAGATCTTCACCAAATCAAAATCGTGTCCTTCTTAAAAAATAATTGTGTTAGGGAAGAAATTTTTTATGCATAGGCTTCATTTTGAATAGAAAGGATAAGCATATGCTCACGACTATATTCCCCGAGGGGGTAGTCAGAGATATTCTGAAACTTTAGAACATCCACGGTTCACGCGTTTTCGTTTCATTTTGAATAGAAAGGTTAATATTTATCTCAGTTTCAATAACAACCGAAGTAAACAAACATATTTTTTCGCTTCGTTTTTATAAACTCCTATAACGCTCAACAAAATCGAGGTCGATGTGAAAAGTCGATACCCCCTCAAGGAATAAGCTGGAGGTGGCTTAGGAATTAGAGCAGGTGTTGACTCTTGAAATAGGTTAAACAATTTAATGGCTATTCAATTTTTCCACAGCAAAAACTCGTTGAAGATATTCTATTACGTTATTCCTGAATAATTGCAATTATATATTCCTATAGTTACATAAACACACATAGTCAGAACTATAAATTCGTGTTTGAATAGATTCAAAAACGAAGACGGAAAGGAGATATAGAAAGAGCATCGGTGGCGAGTTGTGGAAAAATATGCACACTCAATGAGGGTCCGGGTTCGAATCCGCACGGATATGCCATGTACCGATGTATGTATTATACCTACCGACTGCTCTCAAACGGTGAAGGAAAATACCGTGAGGAAACCTGCATACAGTGAAGAAGAAATTCTGATGCGTATGTGAAGTCTACCCTGAGGGTAGGCCTGTGCCCTACAGTGGAACGGTACGTGATAGAAGGAGATATCTCCATCAATCCACAATATGGGCTGGCGTGATGGAGTATTTACCACTCCATCTCACCAACCCTGAGGAGACTTTATCCCTGCAAGAGTTGGCGCCATGAAGGATTTCGTTTGCAAAATCTGCGAACCGCTGTTTGACTTTTGTAATGTATTCTTGAGGTCACGAGGATGTTTTATTACTTCCAAACAAAAAACTGATGACGTCACAATTTTTTTTGGCCTTCACAATATGCCGGCTACATGAAAACTATACATCCTTGTGACCTTAAGCATACATTACAGAAGACATACCGAAGTACGCATATATTGCAAACAAGATCCTTTATTGCGCCTCCTCTAGGCAGTGGAGTCCCACAGACTATAAATAACTTACCGTAAGGCTTAAACTAAAATAATAGAGATCATTGTTCCGTACGGCAGAAGCTTTCTAGGTCAATCTGGCCGGTAATTTATTTGGAGAGAGCGAGCGTGAACTCGATAGGAATTAGGTACCAACGACAAAACACGGTCGGCACTCAGTTCGAGCCATTACACTGCTAGGCTATGAAGAAAATCGCTTTTTGTCTAGTAAAGCTGGCCTATTACGCGTTTTGTTTTCGCTTTTTAAGTTTTACGCGATTCTGTTTTTCGATAGGCCTTGGACGATTTTTGTTTTTTGTCATTAAACTTTCTTCTCGTGTTTATGTTTTCGGTATATTAATTGATCGGTACTCAGATAAATCTTTTACAGATTCTTTAAAGAATAAAATAAAAATATATTATTTAAAACCACATAGTCCATACCTGTGGTCCATACAATACAATAAAGAAGAACTCAAGAAGGTTGTAAGGTAATGTCAGAAGGACTTATAAAACTATGTTAGTGCTACTAATATTATAAACGCGAAAGTTTGTAAGTATGGATGGATGTTTGATAGTTTTTCACGTAAAAACTACTGAATGGATTTTAATGAAACTTTACAATAATATAGCCTATACATCAGAATAACACATAGGCTACAATTTATAAAGATGTTGTGTGAATTGTCCAGACGAAGCGCAGACGAAGTCGCGGGCACCAGCTAGTAGAGTATAAAATTAAATACCAAGAGTATACAGGCGAGGCTTAATGCTTACATCTCAGTTCAGGTTTACGTTCATTTGTTAACGTGTTTGTGTAATTTAGGTTAAACTCATAGAAACTATATAAACTCAACCATAAACATGAAAATTATTAGACGTTCAAGAAATCTGTTTGCATTTTGACAACAAACCGCTTTAAAACACACAAATAGAGCGTGAGAACAACATAACTTGTTGTTCTGAAAGATAGTATCACGTAATCTTGTCCGACAACTAAATTATACAATAGACCGTTTGCCTTTATGTTAAGGTCTATAATGGAGGCGGAATATTCATGTGGGTTGGCGTCACTCGGCGCATCACATCTAACTGAACTGTTCAGTCCATATGAAGTCCCCTGTCAAAACTCTTAATGTTATCTGCATACGAATGAAAATGGTTTAATTTAGTAGGTTTCTTATGTAGACTAAACTGTAATGGCAAATGAATACTTTATAGTGCACCAAAGAGCAATATCACTGGACTTGTTGTTTGTGTTACATATTCACACATTTATTTACAGAGTCGGGAAAATAGGTGTTAATTACTTCTGTATGCGGAATAATTACAGTCAGTATGAAGAATATACACATACATACATACATATTTGCAAATACCTGTGCTTATGCTCACGCCATATGTCACTGGGGTAGACAGATACAATAGATCGCTATACACACTATGATTGGTATACACATCTCTCGCCTCTTCAACATCCATAAGTATAAGAGTAGGTACATTTTACTTGGCCCTTCTTCAATACGCATCTGATTTAAAGGTAAGGCAGCAGGATTTTTTTCGCGTTTCCTGTGATAGTTCATGTTTTATTTGAGCCAAAAATCAGACGCCTTTTTTTATTACTAATTTTGTTAGATCTTAAGGGCCTATGTCGAAAAATAATTGAAGCGAAATGGGAGTGTGATAGCTTATATTACTGCCTGATGCGAGAGAAAGAGATGGGGCGGCGCGCGCGCCTGAAACAACGCAAGCGTAAAACAAACTTTATTTAATTGTGATTGTACTATTTATGTAAGTTCAATTCTGCTCTAATCAAAATTTGTGAAACAGAAATCTCTTTTTTTTAATCAAGTCTCGTGTTTCTATTATTCACCGTTTAGCAGTTCCAAGCATTTATCGATAAAGACGGAGGCTACTTTGGCCTGTTTTTCTATCGATAAAATGTGTCTTAGTCGTGTTTTGGCTCTAATCAAAACTTCAATTATATGTTCAATTTACACATATCCGCTAATCATACTCCTACTGTTAGTACTTCAGGATATATGACGCTTTGAAGAATCCAATTTTTTTCACATAGCCTCTTAATTCTAGCTCCTAGATTTATACGAAACTGTAACTGTCGTCGTTTTTATATGGTGTAGCAAATAAAAAAAGGAATGTATGAAACTTAAAAATTGTTTCGGTTTCCTTTAAATGCGGCGTAGAAAAATGTTTGAAAGAAAACCAGTTTGTTTGGTATTTCTCCGTTACTGTAAACAATAAAATATTTTGATTTCTTTCTAAACTTATAGTTTTAATAGACCCATTAAACTATATTACTAATTATTTGTTATCCCTTATGAGTACGAAGAATTATCATTTTTTCGATTTCACGGGAACGAAAAACGGGAATTTTCAAAAATTCATAACTTCTAAACTAATGAAAATTGACACTTCGGTTTTCTCGTAGTGCTTTTCAAATACCTACTAAGATCTAAAGAAATTTGTAATAAAAAAGGGGCGTCCGATTTTTGGCTAAAATAAAACAGTGCTCAGGAAACGCAAAAAGAATCTACTTTCTGTCAGTTAAAATAAAATGGCATATTTGTCTGTATATACGAGTACAGAAGGTAGGTGCCTAAATCGGTGGCAGATACACGATCGGTTTTGAATTGAACACGATTCAATCGTTGTGATGTGCTGACAGGCTCAGTGCAGATTAGCCTCCATTCGCATTCGTATACCAGAGGGTGCTAGCTGTATTTGCGTAGGTATTTTGGATGTTTAAATCCTCAACAGCATTGAACTGCAATTTACAATAGCAAAACATTTCGTAGTTGAAAGTAAGGTGGATATTGGGTAAAAATCATTTAAAATGACCATTTTCACATCAAAATTTGTCCAGAGGCTATATTTAATAAAATATTCTTTTTACTGACGAAATAAGTACTTACTATAGTAGGATGGTTCATAAGGTAACTAAATATAATCTAGTTTAATGTTCCTTATTACCAGTATTTAGTAAAATACTCAATTTTTCACACCTAACCCAGATTTGCTTCATACAAAATAATTTGTCCTTTTCACGACTTGCGTTACAAAATACATCCGAATAAAAATACTAGTTACAATATTTAAATATTCGTTTATTTTTTATCAAAATAATACGATTTTCCATTGATACCGGATAAAGCTATAATACATTTACTTATTTTTAACAATAAATATTTGTCTCTGAATGAATGTCCATTATTTAGTTCATTTTTGTTATTCATTTTTGTAACGACAAAATTTGGTAATATTTTTATTTTTATTAAATGGCAACACTCGCTCCCTGAGGAGCCAATCAGATGCCGAAGTGATTGTGTGTCGGCCATTTTGTCATCGCAAGTAAAATTGTGTAACACGTGTTGAACTCTGTCGGAACGAAAATTCCAATTTTAAATGTTCATTTTAGTTATTTAACTTAACGATACAGGTAAGCGAATACATATATATTTAATTGATGTATGTAAACAGTTTATTGTCGACGATTATTGAAATGCAAGGTGCTTTAGCTTTTTTCTATTCTTACTCGACTATAAATATTTGTAGTCATATTCAAAGTTATGGATTTTTTTCATTTTTGTAACGATCCGTTACGTTTTTTCTCACGTTACAAAAATGATGTTACAAAAATGAAGGAAAGCCGCATTCACAAAGCTGATTTTTATATTATTATGGTACGGTAACCTAAAAGTTTTTATTCTGTTTGTATGTCGGTCAGTTTTTCTGTTTCCTTCTTTGCTTGTTTATTTTTATTTTTTTATTTGGTTTATTTTTACTAACACTATACTTTTCTTTATAACACGCTATTATTAGCTTGGTATTTTTTTTGTATGTATGTATGTATTTTTGTATGTTTGAATTTTTAACCGTGATATTGACCCCCTTCAAAAAAACAGTTGCTTAACAGTTACTTTAAGGAGTGATTCTACCTATGATACTGAACAACTTTCCCAAAGGCACCCATATGAAAATCGAGAATGTTTTTTTTTACTTTTCATACGAATGTTCGATCAGCTGACTGCATTTAGTGTGGAAAGTCCGAAATTTTTTTGCAATTTTCCTATAGGTTTCGGAATGTTGTTCAGTATCATGGGTACAATCACCCCTTAAAATAATGCAAATGTTTACCCTAACACCCTGTATAATTATTATGTTCGGTAATACTTGATAAAATGTCTAATTTTTGTACCGTTAATTTCTAGATACTTTATATAAGGTCTAACAAAATTAGCTGAAACTACTTTAAGGGGATGATCAGACCATCAAACTGAACATCTTTCTCTATGGGACCAATAACGAAATCGCGAAAAAAAATCTGATGTCCCATACATTTGAGCGAGTTATGTTTGCAGTTTTGTATGGGACAGCTGATTTTTTTTCGCGATTTCGATATTGGTCCCATGGAGAAAGTTGTTCAGTTTGATGGCAATGGTTTTAGCAATCCCTATTAAGCGATCTCTTAGAATTTAATTCAAAAAATATTTTTTTTAATACTTTAAGTGAAAGTGATTATTAGCAGTATTCATTCTGTCATTGTTATGTTACAATTTTTTATTTAGATTTAGTAGGTTGTATTAAATGTTTAGATTTTTTGATAAGAGGTGTACCAACGAGTGTAGCCTAAATGTTGACTGATTAAACGAATTTACTAAAAATATGATGTTTTATTTTTCTTGTATTTGATCAACAACAAAAAATCGATATTAATTGTATTTCGCATGTGCATTGTGAAACGATCCTAATATTTCATTTTTGTTATTTTTTGTAACGAGTTTCATTTTTGTTACGATTTCATTTTTGTTTCATTTTTGTCACAATGGTCGTTTTAAATGATTTTCACCCTATATTGTATTCACCGAAAATACAGAATTATTATCACGTGGAAAACACGGAATTGTGCTGCAAAAACAGTTTGTAATGGCAGCTTATTTAAAAGGTAAATATTATAACTCATTCTTACAGTGCTGAATTTGAAACTCACGAAGGTACTAGGTATGGTAATAAGATTTTTGCAATTAGGGGTACAGACAGGGACCCAATGCAGTCCGATTGCGGTGAACCTATCCAGTCGATGGCGCACCTGCTGACGCTGTCAGGCTCGCCGAATATCTGGTGAATAAAATATAGAAATAGGAGAACAATTGACACGAAAAGAAGAAGAAGAAGTAAGATAAGATATGATAAGATTAGATAAGGTAAGATAAGATAAGGTAAGGATATATAAGATAAGATAGAATACGATACGATAAGATAAGAAAAGGAATTTTGCATTTTTCTCCTACAATTGCAACAAATTCTGATATGTAAAACTGTAAGGTACACAGTTAATATTGTAAAGGGAGACAGAAGTCCAAACTAGGCAGAGCTCTGGCTTTAGAAGGCCAGGTGAAGTACCTACCAGAAGTTCAACGACAAATAATAAACAATAACGGGTATTTTATCAAAATCAATTTATCACTAAACTTATGTGAACGTTTCCCCGTTTGAAATCGGTAGGTTTTCCCCACGGTCATGCCGCGAAATGATCACAAAACGTTGTTCACACTCCCACTCTGCATATCATTGCGTGCGATGCAGCATATTGCTTTATTCGGCGAGTAAGCTATCGGATTTCCACGTCAATTTAACTTTTTGACTATTCAATGAGTAATTGTTATTCAATTTAGCTCGTGTCGATAACAAAATGTTCCATTAGTATGCTTATTAATAAAATATTTACATTGGTGGATAATACTATTGACTATTGAGTATCTAGGTATTCCTAGTATGAGAAATATGTCAGGACAGTAATTATGTAACTAAGTATTGTAATGTATTTTATATTAAAGTTAATAAAGTATATTTGATTTGATTTTAATATTCGTAAATTTAAGCTATCAAATGTCTCATATCATTTATGTATATAAAAGCTTTAGGTTTAGTTGTTACAAAAAAAGCGTACGGAAGATAGTATTGTGGTTTGTATCATTGTTTAGATGTTAGTTAGCATACCAAGCAAAAAATAAAATGTTTTCGAACGAAAAACGATGTTTACAATAAATCGTTTAAACAGCTCAAAAGGAAAACGAAATTAAATCACCATATTGTCGTCTCCCAAAATATTTGTATCCCGTCGGAATCAACTTGAAAGAGTTGCTGAGCTGAAGTTTGCCAAATCACTTTGATAAGTTTACAGGCCAAAGTTGGCGAATCACGAGATCACGACCAAGTTTCTTGGACTACTGCCGGAATTTCTATCCCATTCCCAACTTTATACGTATTCCCGTAACACTGTGTGTGACCTCATTAAATAAGACGCGATGATGGCAATTTATAGGTGTTTCAGAATACAATTTATTTTGTAGCGTATAAATACGGTTGGCTTCAGATAAACCTGACACCTCTGTCTAAATCTTTATAAGCGCAATTCGGTTAGATTTCTCTGAAGCTGGCTGTACGTAGGTACCAATAATAAGATATCCGAACCCCCTTGATTCCCCACGTAAGGCCAAGTCGAGTCCATCAGACCCCGAATAAAAAAGCATCAAACCTGAACAAATTTATTTGAGAAAAGCTTAATTTAGAAAACAAAGGCCTATTCCAAACAACAAATTCTTAGTCTGTAATGGTTCAGTTTCGAACCGATGGTGTGATTATCGTGGGGGTAGTGGTATCTGGGGATAGTTCAATAGCACGTGGGTAGTTTGCAAAAACATTTGCAAAAACGTGCCATACGTAAATCTTTACAGGAAAGAGAAAGAAATTGAAAATTCTTGAACGGTTAACCTATCGGTGTAAAATCTTGTATCTGATGACTTTACACTGATAGGTTTAAAGTTCAAGAAAGCAATTCAGATTATTCTTTTCTTTTCCTGTTAAATTTTTCGTAATTGCAGTTATATGCCTTTTACGCAAATGCTTGTTACGCGCTATTGTACTATCCCCGACGTTATGCAGATGTACTTATGCTCCGTTATGTGCCTTAAAAAATAATAAGCTGGCTATCGATGATGATTCCATAAATATCCATCCTTTGTATCCAAAAGCTCACATAAGATTATATTAATTATGAGAAAAGTGATTAAAAACTTCTACGAATATATTAAAAGAGAACTAAGATAAAATTGTGCGTTATCGATGTTTAGCACTAAACAAGTTATAAAAACCGATGAGTGACAGAGGACAGTTGTTGATAAGCCTTATCTGCCCACTTATTCATTTCATAACAAAGGACCGGAACCATGTAAAGGATCGCTGTATATGTAATTATGTATGCGAATATAATAGCAGCTAGTCTTTGTAAACTACTTTTTGTACTTACATTCTAATGCAAGTTTCATTTGACTCTTTAGACTACACGAGGCCAAATTAATACTATGACCTGTAAACTGACTATTTTTTTGGTGACAAGACAAAAATATTCCTTTCATTAATAAAGCTAATTACTTCCGTATCGAATGCACCAATAATTTTTCAGACGACAAGACACCGACTCCCTATATATATCTCCAAAACAACAGAATGTTACTGAATTGTGGTTTAGCATTGCTACTACGAACTTAGGCATTTTTCATTGAAAAATATGTGATTGTTATATCAAATCGATCCCGATATGATGTCGTAACTGTGGGTAAACCATTTGAGCTTGAGTTGTTTTATGGTTAAATGCAATGCTTATGTACATTAGTTTATATTCAAAATTTTCTGGTAGAGTCAAAGATAATAAATCTACATTTCACTTAGCAGTGCTCAAACACCAGCATGACAGAAGTGGTAAGTATTTTTGAATCGTGATATTATCTTGATATGAATCAATCAAATATCTCATCATATCATATATCGTTGATATTATCATTAATATCTTTGAGGTGTATATCTTTCACCGAACTTATGTAATTACAAATGCTGTAAGGACCCATTATAATCTTTAAAGTTATTTCAAGCATTTCTAACATGGGGCTGTGTAAACAAAACATGTTAAAAATGCAATCAAAAACATGGATGACGTACGAATCCTAAATGAAGGAGAAAAAAAGTGTTTGAACCTTGTGTAACTAAAATAACTTTTTAAACAGTTAAAAAGTTGTGAAATGTTTCGTTCTGCGTCTATTACAAGAATTTCAAGCCCTATAAAGAGTCTTGAACTTAATGAAAACAAGAGCGGACTTTCATTGGCTTCATTCCTTAGAAAATTGTTAACTTGGTCCGGTTTATACCTTGTTGTTTGGAAGGTCATACCTATACCACTATTGTTTACAGATTGCTGTTACATAGGCATTATTTTAACGTTCTTTAAATCAATTGGTACCTAATTGTAATAATAAGTAATAAGGTAATATGTAGATGAATCCTGACACGGCAATCCAGGATGCAGGATATTGAGAGTCAGCATCATCACATAATTATTATCGTGTAATATTCATTGTATCTATTTGTATTGCATTACTGGTATGTGTAAACACATACATGCATACATAATCTCACGCCTTTTTCCCAGAGGTTAGGCAGAGACTCCACAGAGTCTCTCCACTTTGAGCGGTTCTGATGCCTCCCCCCTTCCTTTGATTTCTCTAGGTCCATTCATCTTGTCATACAATTCCGTCAATTAAGGCTACTTTTAACCTGGTTTTTTTAATGACGTCCCTATTCTTGACTAGGTACCTACGTCTTCCCACGTCTGCCTCTATCAATATTTTCTGCCACGTAAATAAACAATTTTATTTTATTGATTCAAAAGGAAATCATAATTAATTAGACGAGCAATGTAGACGTAAGTTATGAACTGACCCATTCATAGTTCTTTCATAATTTATATAAAAATTAGTCTTCTAATGATTTCCGGTATAAGAATAAAATTAAATCGACGTTTGCTTGTGCGTATCAAAGTGGTTTATCTATCCAATCTCAAGGATTGTTTTTGAGCAAAAACCCAGCTGAGAAGGACTGCGGAGCCTCGTGGCAGGCTCAAACATGAACCGCGTGAACACCACCCGAAAGACAACTGCTCACAACATTGACTCCATCTTATTCTCCATTTATATGCGTTTAATTTTTACTTTCGATCTACAAATTTTACAGTCGATTTATCATTCAGTATCTTATTTTTCGTATAAAAATGGTAATTATGATCAGTCATAAATAGCAATGTGAATATCTTTGTGCTCGTCACGTAGGCCAGCTTTGGTCGAGGTTGCGGATGCCGTAAATAAGCAATTATCGACTCTGTTAACGTCCGATTTTGGTATTTTTTCCCTCGACGAGGGGCTACTAATTGAGCAATAAATTATTCCTAATCCCTTCCTATATCCCGAAGGCCGACTCCAAAATTGCCTCTCGATAGAACTTTATGACTTAACTGTTGCACTCCGGCCCCTTTGTATTGAAACTTTTTCTTAACTTGTCTACTTTATCTCAGTTTAAATTGATATAAGAGAAAGTGGATAATGATAACGACGTAATATTTGGAAAGGACTGAATTTTATAATATTTTTTTGTATGATTACTGCAACACTATACAGAGTAAAATTGATATCATTAGTATCCTTTTAAACTAAGAGTGTACCCATCAAACTGAACAACTTTCACTATGGGAGCAAACCGATCGGAGCAAAAAATAATCTAATATTGTTTTATGGGTAAAGCGCAAATCCATTATGAGTAAAAAAAAATAAAAAGAATGGATAGACTCTTAGTTTAAAAGGATGCTAATGATATCAATTTCATTCTGTGTATTATACCTAACCGTTTGACCTGGTTTGAGCAGAATCGATGACTTAGCAACAAGGAATATAAATTTTAGTTTGAAACATTTTAAAAGAATCTTTGAATTCGTTTGAAACTTTTGATGAAAATACACAAAATATTAAATAATACCCGAATAAATTGATAAATTACGAAGTGCGTACCTATACCCTCTACTCTATAGGTACATACAATTTTATTGTTGTCATATCCGAGCCCTGCAGGCTAAAAATAAGCTATATTATGTTTCGCAAATCTCTGTTAAATATACAAACCTACTTATGTTAATTCTGCATTCTTAATAATCTACATTTCTGCTTTTATAAAAATAAATATCTTGGACATTGTCACACAAATTATCTAGTCACATTTAAAGTATCTGGACTTGTATTATGATGACTAGACAACGATATAGAATACATATATAGATACAAACATCCATGACGCGGGTACAAATATTCATATTCATCATATAAATATTTTTCCCTTGCGGGATTCGAACCCGCGACTCTCGGCACAGCAGGCAGGTTCACTACAGACTGTGCTACTGGGCCGTCAAATAATATTAGGCCGTTTATAATAATAGGGAATGAGTGATTTGGATCATATATCAACCTAATCAGTGACTGTCGTACTCTTATATACTCTCTTATGCTGTCGTGATCTTTCTGAAATTCATCCAAAGTATAAAGAAGAACTTTTCCGCCTTGTGAGTTGTACAAGCATCCTAATTGTGTTAATTCAATGCAATAAATAGCTCTCGACGCTTAAATTAAACTTAGGTAATAATTGAATGCTAAGAAAAATATTAAAATGGTTAGAGGTGCGGATTCTTTAATGTTACATCTTCGATGAAACCAAGAAAGGATGAATGCGGTACTTCCCTTATCTTATCACCAGAGTTCGGATTCTATCAGTTATTCCAGGGGGTCTACCCGAACATTCGAACTTCGCAATTCCGTGAACGTTTTCGTTCCAATGTCAACTCTATTACAATAAAGTTCGGACCGAAATAGTCGCGATAAATCGAGAATCGGAAGTCCAGGGCCAGGTCCGCATTTAAGTGATATGATTAGGGCCCTCTTTTTAATTTTCACTTTGTCTCGATTTTGTAAGATGTTATAATATTTATAATAACGATTTCCTTGTTATTTTGAGATTCTAAACAAAGGCAATCTATAGTAGCCCTCCCCCGCTGTCACAATACAATTTAAAAAAAGAGGGCCCCAATCATATAACTTAAATGCGGACCTGGAATCACATACATACAAATAGACCAACTTTTTTGAGCATAATAGTTCAACCCGTTTATGTAATGTGGAAACTAAAATAACTTACACGACGAAAGCCACTAGGAGAATGCAAATAAAAATATTGAATATGTTATCATCCGAATACTGTTGATTATAGTTACAATGGATGAGAACCTCAAATCTTTAAACGACAAAAATCGAACAATCAAAACACGTTCCACCAATAAGAACTCAATCACCACAATACCACTTTCAATCAGCGAATAAATCAAATAAGTTACAAAAAAAACCAATCGAATCATCATCACGCACGGTTTCGCCGATGAACATACAAAAAACGCAAATAAACAAACATTAGGTGAAATGACTACGAGGGGATAACTTCCTCTAGATAGCAATCGCAACGGCCGGATGCTTTTTAATTTAGCCTTCTCTGTATAATTAAAAACAATGGACGTTTTCGTTTTCGAGAAGAGGCAACAATACATTTTTTTCCTTGTGCTAAAAGGTAAGAAACCGAGTAGAAACGAAGGGACGAGATAACCGCTGTTTGTTTAATATACCTACAAAGCTTTTACCCACAAAGTTGAGTTTTGTAATGATTACATTTAAATTTACGCGTGTATATATTTAGTCAGATGTATTTATTACTTACATAAATATAAGCTAATTAATACTTATAATTTAGGACTGGAAATTTTTATTATTATTTATATTAAAAAAGGTAAAGGGAACGATGCGGCATAATATACTCTACATTCGTAATGGTTAATCTGCTTTTACAAGGAAAGTATCATTAACCTTTAAACCACAGATTCTACCCATCAAACTGAACAACTTTTACTATGGGTCTAACCGATCGGAGCAAAAAAAAATCTTACTGTCTCATACATTTCAGTCGAATAGGTATTGCAGTTTAGTATGGAACAGCAGATTTTTTTTTTGGCTCCGATCGATTTGCTCCCATAGTAAAAGTTGTTCAGTTTGATGGGTAGAGTATGTGGTTTAAAGGTTAATTATACTTTTCCTTGCACCCTGTATGAGTTATGTATAAGAGTAAGAGAGATGATTTCATGAGCTATATCTATATCTCACCCTACTGATTAGACTTATACATATGTTGCGACAAAACAAACTACGTCCAATGGACTCCGTTTAATGCTGTTTCTTCCACTTTTTGTTCCATTTGCCTAACAAAGTTATCCGTTCATATTTTTTATTCTATGTTTCTTTTTCATATTACGTATTGCTTTCTATCTACGAATTCGTAGCTCTCTTTAATAAATATAGTGTTCTAGTATGGCAGTACCATACAACGCTGCGCGCTGTCTCGCTTTAGCTCTCTCTTTCTTATAGAGATAATAGACGCGACAGGGCTTTGTCGCTTTTCGCTAATTTAAGGGGCCATAGGTTAGACGAATATTTTCTACAAGAAACGCGATTACCCAGCTTTCTACAAGAAACGCGATTACCCAGCCTTCCGAAAAGTGCGTGCGTGTGCCGTATTTGCGATTAAAAAAAATTTTAAAAAGTAATTTTTATATATTTTTTTTATGATTTCACTAGATAAACTTATGGCGAATATGTGAGTATAAATACCAAGAATCGGAAACTATTTTAAGTTCTTCTAAAACGAGAAAAATGTTTAAAAATTCAAGAAAATACGCCATCTTTGTGACAATTTTCTATCGAATGAAGTAATTCCAAATGAGTATTCAATTTATGATTTCACTAGATAAACTATCCAAAAATACTGAGGTATGACTTTGGTTTCGATAAATTGTATAAATCTAGTCGAAAAATTAAAAATAAGAGATGCCGCCAAGGTGTTTCGTCCTACCATAGGGCCTTAATACCGGGTGATTGGGTAAAAACTTCTCTGTTGAAAAAAAATTAAACATAAAAAAAAATTTGTTGTTCACCCACAAGATAGAGAGTTTTGTTCTTGTCCTACATAAGCACAATTTCTGCAAAGAATCGTACCTAGTTGTCAGTAGTTCCATCATGATCACATCACTTTCTCGGGGCGTGTCGGTATTGTTGCAACAGACAGACTGACAGACCGCGCCTTTTGTTCGTCACAAGTCACAATGGCAGAATAACGATTCGTGTTTGCCAGATAAACTTAACCGGGTTCCGTTTACTTTCCCTTCTAATGATTTTAACTACATGTAAAGTTACTAGGTATTTCGATTGACTAGGACTCAATATTGTGACTGCCTACGTCTTTGTCCTGTTAATAAGTTGACAGCCATGGTCTTAGCTAAAGTCTATGCTGCTGGTGTGAAAGAGAAGAGCAAATTTAAAGCAGAGTCGAGGTACGGTATATCTTTTTACGCAGCGCTAAGGTAGAAAGACGTTGGCTAAGCCGTATTGTTCGTGTAAAACAAATTGACCGCGTTTAGGTTCCCATCAAGCTTAGAAAACTGCAGGTTGTCTTTAAATTTTTTCTCACCAAAGAGCAGCATATGTATACCTACATATTATGGGACCAACACTAAAATCTTTATTGCTCTTTCTTTTATTGTTATTAACTGTAACTGGTATAAACAATTATATTAGCTATCATTAATGCATATGTATACATATCTCTAGAATCACTTATATCGTTAAATCATTCTCAGAGGTTGAGTGGGAGTAGGCAGATAATAATCAAATTATCAAAAATATACCTTCTTTTCTTATAATCGTCTTGGATCATTCGTGAATCCGTCATAACAGACTATGAATTCATCCATCTATACTTATAAAAGAGTTCCGTGACTGACTGACAAAGCACAGTTTAAACTACTGAAGATAGAAACATGAAATGAATATATTCTACAGAGGATCTAGGAATGCAATAAGAAAGGATTTTTAGAAAATCTATCCCTAAAGGGGTAATCCACGCTGACGAAGTCACGGGTCAAAAGCTCGTACACTTATAAAACAGTTCCGTGACTCCCTGACTGACTGACAACGCACAACCTTAAGGTGGTTTCAGTCCATACAAAAGCTTGACGCACAATAGGCGTAGACGGAATTAATAAAAGTATTATTTTATATTGGAAAAATAGTTTAAAAAATCTAATTGCCGCGTCACAACTAACATTTGCAATTTATAATATAATTACGAAGATATAACGCTTTTAAAATTTTGTATAAAAAATGTCAAAGCTTTATATCTTCATAATTATTTTGTAAATTGCAAATGTTATTTATGACGCGGCATCTAGATTTTCTACACTATTTTTCCACTTATACAAAGTTACTTATATTAATACCGTCTACACGTATTGTGCGTCAAAGTTTTGTATAAAATTGACCCCTCTGCAACCACCTTAACCGCTGAAGATAGAAACATGAAAGGTTTATAGATTTTCCGGAGGATTTGTGGAGGTGGAGGAGGGGTGCACTAAGACAGGATTTTTGGATATTCGACGAAGTCGCGGGCAAAAGCTAGTTGTACTACACATAAATTAAACGAGTCTTATTCTTGTCTCTTTTGTTGCAAAAACCATCAGTCACTTTCTACTCTGAGAAAACTAGTATCAAGTTCATACTGTTTGTCTCTCTCATACGCACGTGTTAACATAATAAATAGTGAAATAGAAGAGCAGGTAATCATGAAGAGTGTTTAATTCCATAAGTGGAAAGGTAATTGCGTAGTAAAATGCAATTTTCCTCATTCATGGTGAATAGTGAGTAATGTTATGTTGAGAAGGGCCATAAAATTAAATGCATATTACGTGCTAAATAAACAATTTTCCTTCACTTCGTAACATAACATAATATCTGTGTAATAAGTATTAATTTGTAAAATGTTTATTTACCTTTTAAAATTCGATATTTTAATTTTATTCAACTAACATATAAACAAACTATGTCAGTTAATAATAAATAATAATAATAAATATCCTGGACATTGTCACACAAATTATCTAGTCACATTTAAAGTACCTGGACTTGTATTATGATGACTAGACAACGATATAGAATACATATATAGATATAAACATCCATGACCTGGGTACAAATATTCATATGCATTATACAAATATTTGTCCCTTACGGGATTCGATCCCGCGACCCTCGGCACAGCAGGCAGCTTCACTACAGACTGTGCTACCGGGCCTTCAGTTGACAGATGAATGATGATATTTTATATCATACGCAATAAAATAATATAAGTATGAAGACTTTATTCATTTGTAACCATTTTTCGGCAAAAATTATGAACATTTGTGGTTAGGGCAATCTTGCAAACGTGCCTATGCAAAATAGCAAAAAAACATTAACTCTTCATACCAACGTTCGATCTGCTGATTGTAGTATGTAAGTCCAAATTTTCTTTGCGAATTTCCTATGTTTCTTAGGGAAAGTAGTTCTGGAGTGCGATTTTTGAATCTCATTCGCTGAGCTCAGCAGTTGAAAATGTCAAAATTACTATGGAGATATGCATCTTTCTACTGCTGATTTTTGAAAGTCTAATCAGCAGTAGAAAGATGCGTATCTCCGTACATTTTTATCTGCTGAGTTAAACGTATGAGATTCAAAAATCGCACTCCAGTATCGGTACAATCACCCCATAAAGTAATGCAACTGTTTACCGTAACACCCTGTTTATACAGACAAAGAAAATTGTGACAAGACGAATAGAAGATCTCAGAATTTCGTGTAACTGTAATCAATCTGACCTTAACTGAATCCAATCTTATGGACGTTGGAAATGTAGATATAACGAGTGGGTGTAAGAATTCACAAATAAACCAATTCCAGGAAAAGTTTTCATGGAAAGATTAATTCCGGGAAATGATCTCGACAGTACGTCGATCATTTCTTACGTGGGTTGCTCGTGTAGAAGACACGAGATTTCTATCGTAGCGCCATCGCATGGAATTCGTCGATACTACATGATATTTTGGTTCCATTTACAGACAACATGCGTTGCGCTGTCAATTAAATTGTATTGCCATAAAATTAAAAATAAATTACACATTCTTACAAACACATCATTAAAAAGGAATTTGTCAAAAACTTATTACATAGGTACATGCTCTACACATATTCCTTGCTCTACACTGTACTTAGAGAGTAGTGCTCTATCAGTGTGGCGAAATACTGAGCTGGAAGGATTAGAAATCACTAAAATAAGAGAACTATGAAAATTTTAACATTATGGGAAACAATCGTAACGATGTAGAGCATGAAATGAAATATACAGGGTGAAATTGATATCATTAGCATCCTTTTAAACTAAGAGTCTACCCATCAAACTGAACAACTTTTACTATAGGAGCGAACTGATCGGAGCAAAATGAAAATCTGCTGTTGCGTACATTTGAGTCGAGTAGGCATTGCAGTTTAGTATGGAACAGTTGATTATTTTTTTTGCTCCGATTTGTTTGCTCCAATAGTAAAAGTTGTTCAGTTTAATGGATAGACTCTTAGTTTAAAAGATGCTAATGACATCAATTTCACCCTGTATAAAATTACGTAAGATACTCGTATTCTGTATTTCCACTGCCATTTATATTTTCCACACAAACTTCAAAGGTAAGTCTAACGTAGTCACCGCGGGAACGCTTTCTAAATAACGTTAATCTAGTCTGCTGTACCTAACTTACTAATTTCCGGACTTCTCCCGGCTTTTCCAAGATAAAGTAAGTACTTATAGTAGAAAGCTACGCCTTCCAAAGCTGAGTTTAAAACTCTTATTTTATCTAAAAACTCATTAAAAGTAACATTCTAGACAATAACATCTTCATATAGCGTACTGCGAAACATTATTTAACTTAACGACTTTTCACAATGGAAGTCATGTTATAATTACGCGACTCAGAAAATCAGAGTAATAAACATAGTCGCAATACTTTGAACAGATTCTTTGAAAATAAAATGTATCTTGTCAAAGATCCTCATTATTGTGAAACTAATTACCTCCAACTATCTTAGAGCTACCCATACCTACCCGCGCTACCTTAAACCTATGCTTTTCTTACTTACTGCCATTTTTTGAGGCACAAGAGTTCGAATATACGCATTTTCTATCGTATCGTATTCGAATTGGTTAAAACAATAATAGCCTTTTTAAATTGAAGCATTTAATACAATGGTCCAAAAGAAAACTCTTGCTTCCACCTCTGGAATATCATCTTAAAGCTCGATGGATTTCTTGTATTTTATTGTTTTGATTGAGTTAAATTAAATGTGCGTACGTACACACGGCGACACATCAAGCTGTACAAAACCAACATAAGCTGACCGCGCGTAGGTCTAGTAACGTATAACATCGCGCGGCCAGCTCCACACATACATATTAATCTATGCTCCACACTACAAGAAAAAGTATGGTACTACTACCAGATCGGAAACCCCCCACCAAATTTTATATCACCCCATCATCGTGGAAGTCGTTTGGAAGGCGACAGTAGGTAATTATGTAGTCCTCTCGCACTCGCCCACTCGCACGCATCGCATGTGCTTACTCTTCTTATCAATGCAAACAAATTTGTATAAAGTAACAGCGAAGTGTCATCATCATCATAGCCTATTAACGTCTCACTGCAGGGCACAGGCCTACCCTAAGGGAGGGTGTGTGGGCATTAGTCCACCACGCGTGCCCAATGCGGATTGGTAGACTTCACATACACATGAGTATTTCTTCTTCAGTGTATGCAGGTTTCCTCACGATGTTTTCCTTCACCGTTTGAGATCAGTCGTACCACGTAATACCACGTACATAAGTTAGAAAAACTCATTGGTACATGGCATGTTGTCCGTGCGGATTTGAAACCGGACCCCGATAATTGGGTGTCCATACCTCTCATACCATACAGCGAAGTGTATAGGTATAGAACTAAGAAAAGCTTTTCCTTGTGTTATTTTGAAAATATCTATTACGTTAGTACGAAGGACGACGACCAAATGCTAGAAAATAAACCTAAAACTTTGGCTTTCACGTTCATAATATATTAACCGTCCGATCTGAGTTCACCTACTTTCCAATCGAGACGAACTATGTTTCGATAAATATTTACATTACACGTCTTATAAGATGCTTAAGTGATAGTGAAACTTGAAACCCGACCGTGATAGTCGATCAAGTCGATCTTGATAGTTTGGTTACATTTCAGTACGTTCAGATACTTTCTTTTTTCGTTTTCATCGCTCTTATTCAACATCTAGACAGGACACCTAGACAGGACATAAAGGAGCGGAATGTCCTAGCCGAGAAAGAAAGTGAGAATAACAATATTCAAGGAGAGAAGTAGTTGATCCAAGCATTACAAAGCAGTTATACGGGCTGGAAAAATCAGCAAAGCACGTTAAAATGAGCACGTGTTTGCATTTCTCTTGCTGGAAAACAGACTCAAGTACAAATTACTTGTCTTTAATTTCGTACTCATTCACAAAAAAGAACTTACTTTGCTCACTTTTGAGTATTATTAAGGATATTTCTTGCTAAATCTAATGCTAGCTCAAGGACAAGCTCGGGAGTGATGTCTTGAATTCTTTGATAGAAAATATAATGTCTTGGTAAGCGAGTCCAATCATGTTCTTCATATATTAAACACACAATAATTTTTTAAATAACTATTGCATCCATTTGATTAAATTTTATTCTTAACATAACATTTGATCCATAATGCATCCATAATTGTAAACATGTTTTAAATCAAAAGCTGTGTTATTTTACCTACTGTAAAATAGTTAGATAGTTCCTTTGATTTCATTATCATCAACGTTAAATCTCAAGTATTTTTTAATTCTGACCTTTTTAATTAAAACAGGCATTTGATAATATTTACTTGAAGAATGTTATGGTTAGGAGATCAACTTCCATCCAAGTTCAAAAGTACCGGTCTCTTTCTGATCATACTAATAGATAAACCCTAATTCGGTCTATACATTGTTATAATAATTAATGTTTTCCGCTAACATTCAAAAGTTATTTGTAAATTGTATCTACACTCCAGTAATCGGCTTAAAAGCAAACAAAAACTACACAAACGAAACAAAATACTCTCGTAAAATAGAACCGAGTGAAATTCTCTCACAACCTCGCTTTTGATTTAAAACTTTTTAAAACCTTTGCAATTTTTATTACATTTCTACGAATTTACGGGAACATTAAATGGTAAATATTTATTACGAACGTTTTTTTTACTGGGAAAAACTAAACTTTTTGACTAGTTTTTTTTTTAGAACTGTGCAACCTTAAAATAACATGTACCAAAATATTTACCTAATGATTTATTTATTGAGCTACAATACTGAATAGGTATGTGTAATAAAATAAAAGAACACTTGAAAAACGATAGACACAAAACACACGACTGTATTCGCTATCAGTGTGATTAGAAGCTTACTGTAACCACAGAGTACTATAACTAAATTTTAAATACATAAGCCAACTTATAGTCCTACAGATTAGTGAAATGATATAGGCAAATGGCGAAATCAATGCCAAAAATGAGAATTCTATGTGTTTAGTTATCCTCCGACAAAAACTTTATTCTCATAATTATTTACTGTGTATTGTATAATTTTTTTTTCATTTTTTCATTGTTTTTTTATTTAAATTATTTGAGTATTTACAACATACCTATGGCTAAATATGGCTTATTTTAATATAATTAACATTAAAATGTATATAATATTATATTATAATATATTTATATTTTGTATGATTATGCCCATCTTCATCATTTCTATGCCTCTTGTGATAATAAGTGATTTGAATGGGGATTCCCAATTCTTATCCTAAAAGTCAAAAAACAGGAGGACTATTTAATGGGTTTATGTGATTTGGCAAGGAATATTAGTTGAAATAATTACAGTTTATCATACATGTTGTCTCAAATTGTAAGTAGGTATAAACTTTTTATCATTATAGAAAAAGACCATTAATTATTCCTATTTTTGTTTTCTAGCTCGCGTTTTGATCAATCGAGTGAAAAGATTAAAAAACAATGCGCATGGCTTTACGTCAGTGTGACGTAATAGCCTGAACTTACGTCAGAGACTATTCAGACAAGATGACCTTTATGTATGTTTACTAGTCCGTAGTCCGTAGCACGGACTGGATATTTAAAATTGCGTTTAATTAACTCTCTGCCGACTTGTGAAAAGATTGCGCTGTTCGCTGCATGTTCCTTAGGGAAAGTTGTTCAGTTTCATTATCTGAATCAGTGTTGCCAGACGTGCGATAATTATCCTAGATCCACGATATTTTTGAGGGGCATGCGATAGAAAATAAAAGTCGGGTATCGCACGATAATTCTCAAAAATTCCCGGATAATCCACGATAATTTTGTAATTTAATGAAATTTGTGTATCAAATCACTATTTTCAACCATATTATCCGTCAAATTCCAATAATATACATCATTTTGGCGTTAATTATCGCGTAAAACAGTTTTCAAATACCTATTACTAAAATTGAAGTTCTAATGAGAACAATTGAGATAGAAAATATTTCCTCACTGTGTTGTTTCAATCAAGAGGTTTTACTAAAATTCCCGAAAAGCCTCGCACTAGCCTACCTATAAATAGGTAACATTAAAACATTAAGGTATATATATTATAGGTAAGAATAATTGAATTTCACGCATCATTTCACACTCTTTTAGGTTCTAAGATACGAGAATTTTTGGAATTTTTGATGCGATAAAAACACCATAACTTTGCTGTCAATCTGGGATAATTATTAGGTGTGGATCTGGCAACACTGATCTGATTACACCACCTGTTTCATAAAAACACTTTGATTGTACCATACCACTATGATATATTCTGTCAAAAAAATGATTTCTATTTTCTATTCTATTCTGTTCTATTGAATATGGAATGAATTTCGAAATTTTGCAAGGACACTACGTACCTACTATAAAGCTTAACTATAGGCATATTGTAATTGCCATAAATTACTTTACAGTTTACCTCGTGTAACGTAAAATTATAAGACCAGACTACGACACTAATATAATGGTAGCTACTAATGGGACTACATTCTAATATCTCTGATTCGATCCCGACACTGCACTTCTGTCACGTTAGTTCTAGACCTAAGATACATTCAGAACAAAAATATATATAATATAGTTACTTTCGTGAATCTACAAAATTCTTTTTTTTTTTTATAAACATTAAGGTGTTAAGGCCGCTAAACTGAAGTGGGACTGGGCCGGAAATGTTTGTCGATGCATACGAAGCGACGGGCAACGATCGCGAACCAATGAGAGCCCGACGATAGAAGCCGGGGCCGCCGGGGCAGAACAAGAAAGAGATGGCACGACGACCTGGATGCCCACGAAACGAAATGGCAACTGATGGCACAGGATAGGGAAGGCTGGAAAAGCTTGGGGGAGACCTTTGCCCAACAATAGGACAAAATAGGTTTAAAAAAAAATTAACATAATTTTATATTAGTTTGCTGGTGGGGTAAATTCTCCTCTAAACTCCTCCACACCTCTCGGTAATATTTTTTGAGGCTATACATATTCTAGTTTTTGAGAGTTACGCGGTTACGCGGTAATGTTTATTTCTAGATTATACATATTCCATTCTTAACAGCAATGAATCAATATTCGTATGGAATAATTTCCGTATGGCCGGAAAACAATGTGTTTGACAAATAAACCAATACCAAACTAGAGTCCCGTTGTAGGTCTGTAAATAGGGTAGTCACGACCTCGGGCGTACAACGAAGCTCCAGTCAGTGGTGGCTCAAGATAGTGTTCTCTTCGAAAAACAATCCTTGAAGTAACCAAAATACATAAACTATACCGTACAACGTCAAGCACTCTTGCTAAATAAACTAGACATCGGCAAAATCATCACAACCAAGATGGCAGCAATTTTTTTTTAATTGAATAGAATAGAATACCAAACTAGTAGATCACAGAACTAATTATTATTCATGTATAAACTAAAGTTACAATGAGATTCCTTTAGAACTTAAACTTAGAAAAGATAAAATCACAAAATGAACTTTCAAATCAAAATTATATAAGATACTCTTGGAAAACTGTAACACATTGGATTAGTACTAGTAAATAGGCAAAACGTAAAACGTATAATAATTAAAATTACCTATAAATGCATACATGTATATATATAAATAAGTATAGTATTGTATTAGTTGGCATTAGTATCTAAACTATTATAAAACTGTAGCAGGAAGTTTGTCTGTACATTGAAGATATTACCCAAAAAAAATTACGATATGGTATTATACTAATTCGTTTCTCCCACACAATCCGTCACGCCATCTTCTTTGCAAACCTCTCAAAAGCAAAAATAGCCACACATACTTATAGGACCTATCTACCTATAGTTACTAAGAGGTCGTCAGTACAGCAATGAATAACAGCACGGCAGTCAGATGGTGGTGTCGGAAGAGATAAGGCACGATCGGCAATGCACCACCCACTCACTGCCCGCCTTTTGGAAGCTTACTAGCGGTGCCCACAGTTGTGCGGTTTTCTCTCTGGCTAATGCGGGCTTATGTGAAACAATGTGGTGGATCTGAAAGAGATGATACTGAAACTAACCAACATTTTTGATAACAAACTTAGTTGTTAAGTTTTCGTACCCTTCCCATCCTCTGTTGAGAGTTCCAAGTCAGTCATAGTCTTCTCGGGACTCGCTGGATTTCATTGTCTAGTGTTGGTGTTGGTTGCTGCTGTTGATCCTGGTTTACAGCAGTTACAGTGGTGATAGACCTTTGCCTATTAAGAAAAACGTGTTAGGAAGCTACTGCCCTACAATGTCGGCGTAAATAGATAGATGAAAAAAAAATTCATAAATATATAATAATGGTATTAAGGTGCAGAGGTGGATGCTACTGCATGCCAGCTCATCCCCCTTTGTACAATAATGTAATTTTATGTAATATTGTAATTTATTTAATTTTATTAATGAATGAATTTATTTGTGAACTAACAGAGTTATAAGACAATTGTTACTAACACAATATGGATGAATAATCTGAAATAAATAATTTTTAATTTAATTTAATTTAATTAATTTCATACAGCATAGTGCCCAAATCACATACCTAATCAACATAATTATTTTTGAAATATAATGGATGTATCAATTCGTATCCTGGGTTCGAATCCCGGTTAGGTCATGGATGTTTATATGTTTGTACCGTTGTTGTATGGTTTCCATAATAAACAGCCTATAGTGCTTGCTTGGGATCATTACAATGTATGTGCCTGTAAGCGTTATTTATTTTATTTATTTATTTATCAATTCGTAACTAACTAGAAACCAATGGTTTTTAGCTTTTAGCCAACGAATCGCCAAAACAATAAAGCGAAAACAACGAAGCGCAGAATCAATCAGTAGTACACTCTATTCCAATAGGTTAGATGTGTAAGTAATAACAAAAACCAAAAAACCTTGCACCTCATTAGAAAATCAAACACCATTATTGAAAATGAACATTTTTGAATTAATAAATTATAGAAAATATACAAACGAGAACTATTTTTCAATTCAACAATAGGTAATTTCCGTGTGTACAATAAAGTGTTAAAATAAAATAAATGAATACATGTTTTCTCTTCATATAATTATATTATACCTACAATTAGTTGTTTCCCGTGATTATGTTTATGCAATGCTTATGTCTATATTAATATGTGTGCCAAATTTCATCCTAATCCATTCAGCCCTTTATTGAGCCCTTTTTGATTGAGTCTCAAACATAGGTACAAACATCGTCACATTATCCATTTATAACATTAGTAGGAAATAGAATAGACTTACTTTGGACTTTGAATAGCTAAGGACCCTATTACCATTTGACACTGGTACCTATCGTCCTGAAAAAAAACCCCCTTCCTAACAACTTTACACTTAATTAAAAAGGTAGTAAACAGTTAAAAATTTTTAACGGTTATGTATGCAATGCATGTCATTCGTAAGTTAATTTCCATGGAAATATTATATGCTATTTCTGTTTCAATGTCAATATGAAACCGCAAATAAAACAATGTGTGCGGTATTTGAGAAAGATGTGTCCGTTTACCGCAAAGTGTTTGTGTTATTTGTTTAAAACAATCTATTTGAATAACCAGTGTAAGAATGTATTATGTTGATAACTTTGGCCTGTGCTGCGCTCTGCTGTGCTCAAATAAACCAAACTCCAACGCTGCTGGCTCGTTCTTAAGTCACCTCTATCGCATACCTACTTAAACGTGAGCTTAAGAGCTCGCGAACGCATGAGATTCGTTTATTACACATAATATACGAGCCTAAGGCTCTTTACAAATACAAAATCACAAATGTTAACTTTGTTCTTCGAAATACAGTTCCGCACCCATAGGGTGAAAACGGGACGCTATTACTAAGCCTACCGTCCGTCCGTCTGTCCGACCTATTTAGGGCTGTAATTTTTGAACCGTAATAGCTAGATACATAGTTGAAATTTTCACAGAATGTGCGTAATTACGGCGGATTTCCTAACATCATCATCATCATTGTCTTGCCCATTTCCCATTATTTGGGGTCGGCGCAATATGTCATCCTCTTTCATTTATGTCTCTTAGCTGTCGTTTCAACACTCACTCCTTTTTTACACATATCATCTTTCACACTAATAATCCCGATTTGCTAACAAATAATTAAAATGTCAAAAATTAAAAATAAGAGGAGAGAGTCATAGAAGAAACTAGTTTTTATCAACGTTTTTTCTTCTCGCTCTATCGTAAAAACGGTAATATATACTAGCGTGAAACTACAAATACAAATATATTTATTCAATTAAATTCGGTTCGGATACATGCGGTATGAGTGATAGTGTTGGGTACAGCTCTGGGCACAACACGCAGGTTGTGTCTGTCTTACTGATACCAAACACACTCCTCTTGACTTTTGTTTACATTAAAATTCGTATTGGTTACAGCGACACACAACGGGTAACTAATTGTAGGTACAAATACACTAATAAATTAATAAAATAAGATGTTAATTACATGAAAAATGTAGTAAAATCGATAATTATTTATACAAAAATTTTAAATTTTTTAATAATCAATATTTGAAAGTTAATTTACAAGTACCAAAATATGAATTTAATTAGAATCAAAATTTAAAAACTCAATGAAAAATCTCAAACTTGGTGTGATTAATGATTATAGAGCAAACTCTACAGTATAAAAATCAATAATAAACCGGCTAAGTGTAAGTCGGTACCGTGCTTAATCCTGGAGAAAAAAAATTATTTATTAGTTAATATGTTGTGTGGTGGTGTGGTACGGAACCCTCGGTGCGCGAGTAACCCGACTCGCACTTGACCGGTTTTATTAAATATATCGCTATTTTATCTACATTGGGGGAGGCCTAGCAGCAGCACCGTGTCCAGCAGTGGACTTCTTGATGATGTTGATGATTACACACATTAATAATGCTTTATCATAAATATATTATAGACTCCATCGGAAATACTAAATTTTTAAAACGTTTAATATGCAAATGGCGATAATTTACTACCAACATAAAAATACGTAAATTTAAACGGGTCCTTGAGTCGACTAGACACATACTGAAGCCAAGGTGACGCCATAGAATTTTTATGAGCGGCCAATAAATGCTCTCGATTTATTAGCTTGCCCTTTGGTGACGTGATTGTGTTAGAAAATTCAGCTTTTAAACTTTAAACTGACCGTTTATTTTGAAATAGGCTAAGCAATTTTACAAGCAAAATAATCGTTTTTTTTTTTTTAATTTATAATGGGTTTGCGCTTGGCTTCACATCGCCTGATGGGCAGTGTAGATGAAGCCGAGGATGTAGCGCGCTCACCCAGAAAAAGCCTATTAACTCTTCTTTTAAAAATATTGGTTTAAAGAATATTTATTTCTCATAAGAAATTTACATTTCACTTATATGAGAAACAAAGTTATTTTAAATTTCTTACGTGCTAGCAAGGAATATCCTGATTGTATTTGCTTGGAAACACAGACGCAGGGAGTGAGTTCCAAACATTACCGTCTTTTACCGTCAGATGTTATGATTATGAATGACATTTATAACATTATCATTGCATTCTCAGCAGGAGGTATATGCATTTGATTTATATATTGCTTTTTAGGGATCCGTACCCAAAGGGTGTAAAATATTCATAAGCCTACGTTGTCCGTCAGTCTTACCTGTCAAAAGCTGTATCATTTGAACTATAATAGCTAGGCGGTTGAATGGACGGATGGATGGTGGAATCCAGGGTGAACTTGATATCATTAGCATCCTTTTAAACTAAGAGTCTACCCATCAAACTGAACCACTTTTACTATGGGAGCAAATAGATCGGAGCAAAAAAATTCAGCTTTTGCATACGTTTGAGTCGATAATGGAACAGCAGATTTTTTTGCTCCGTACGGTTTGCTCCCATAGTAAAAGTTGTTCAGTTTGATGGGTAGACCCATAGTTTAAAGGGATGCTAATGATATCAATTCCACCCTGTATTTGGGATGTGCATAGGATATGGGTAACAGAATAATGATTGTATGGTGGTACGGAACCCTCCGTGCACGAGTCCGACTCGCACTGGGCCGGTTTTTATTAGTCTTAAACGTCAAAACTATCATCACATTACTACAGCACTGATGACCATAGATTCTCGTTTCTTGTTAATACTAAACAGTATATAGCCTTATTTTATTTAAGGCCGGATTCGACCAAACTTTGATTTATAGAAGAGTAACTATACAAGTTACAATTTAACTCCTAGTGTTTACTCCGAAATAACTTCACTTGTCTTCTACCACTCAAAACCCGTACTAAAAGAACGAATGTATAATCCACCTAAAGAAAGAAGTCATTGTATCGGTACTTATTGCAATGTGAGGTTACACAGTTTTAATTTGTTAGGTTTCTTTTTATTTTAATTTTTTTAATTATGTGACATTGACATTTCATTAGTCTCTATAAGGTTACACCGTCAAAATTGGCCGTGTAAAATTTATTCTCAACTTATTCATAGATTAGGGTTAGTAAAACGCAAAATCAGTTTACTCGAGAGTAACCGGCGACTTAATCTAAGAACAAAATTTACTCGCGTTTGGTCGAATCGGGCCTTAGTAGATGATCAAACCAAACATCTTCTTGCAACAGCTTTATCAATACAATATTAAAAAATATTGCGCAAAGGATACAAAATAAAACACCATGAATATTATACTCAGAACATAATTATTGTCAGAGTCACACATTACCTACAAATTAGGTAATGACTACCACGTACCTACTACGTTGGAAAAGCGAAGATACCAACGAACTTTAGTAATATAGGTTCTAATAGGTGCGTAGTTTTTTTTTCAAGCAAGCTTTTACACACCTAATAACTATACAACGTGTTAATGAATTAACGCAAAACTAGAAAGTAGTTTGTTTAGAATCGAGAACAGAATCGAATTATCATGGTTTCAATATAGGTTTTTTTTTTCAAAATATTAAATAGTTGGTTTGTAAAATTTAAAATTTACTGAACCCGATGTTAACCCACCCCACGGGCATACTCACCCTACTTATCAAAACAAGATTATTAAAATTTATCTATGAGTATGTTAGAGCTTTCATTCGTTGCTGAAATGATAACAAATCATTTTTGCCTGAAAACTTAAAATGCGAATAACTTATAACTATAACTATAACTGATAAATATAACTAAGAAAAATAATGAAATTATTTTTTCAATCTAATGATTTTGTTATAAATCAGTTGGGGTGTATGGTTTTGCGCTTATTCATTAACACGTTGTATAAATCGGTTCCATTAATGATTTTTCCGTAATTAATTATGTCATTTCGCATAAAAGTATGTGTCATTTATTTGCATTATAATGTCATTTCGCATACTAATAAGTATGTGTAATTTCTCGAACTTATTGTTCATTTTGCTTAATGTAATCCTAACCTATGACGAAATAATTAATATAATAAACATTATGATAAATGATAATGAATTAACTACTCTTAGGGACCTACTTCTTTTTATAATTAACCCAATTATAAAAGAACAAACACAAATAACTAAACAAGAAGACATTATACAAATTAAAGCCTAATCTTTAAACAAAGCTTAAACTAAACTCAAACATTACAATGAACGTTGAGTAAGAATTATAAGAACAATAGGCACTTTGCGCTAACTGAGTGCATCAAGTGGCCAAAGTGACTCATTTACCATTTTAGGTCGCAGTCACGGCTTGTAATAAGTTGTACAGTGAACACTGTAGTTACTTACCTATCTTTCACTTAGCCAAACAAAATAAAAACAGTATATTCCGTAAAGGTAAATGGATACGTGACTTTACGTTACTTACGTTGTCTTATCAGTCTTTAACAATAAAATTTAAGTAACTAAATAAAACATAACTAGCTTGAGGTGGTTTCAGTCCATACAAAAGTTTGAGGCACAATTCGCGTAGATGGAATTAATTAAAGTAATATTTTAAATATGGAAAAATAGTATAGAAAATCTAGTAGCCGCGTCACAAATAACATATGCAATTTTATAATATAATTACGAAGATATAAAGCTTTTAAGATTTTGTATGAAAAATTTCAAAGCTTTATATCTTCATAATTATTTTGTAAATTGCAAATGTGCTTTATGACGCGGCATCTAGATTTTCTAAACTATTTTTCCATATATACAAAGTTACTTATATTAATACCGTCTACGCGTATTGTGCGTCAAAGTTTTTTATAAAATTGAACCCTCTGCAACCACCTTAATACAATATTTACAGTAAATAATTATAATCATAAAATAACTTTATAAATTAGCAAAACGTAGAGTCCTAGAACTAAACACAATTATTACACCAAAGTGTGACCTGTACCTTCCTATCGGAAATCATTGAAACCGAAAAATACACAGTTAGGTACAGTTACAGTAGATGATCGTAATTTATTTAGCTATGATATTACGGGAAAACCATGTACCTAGTTGAAAAAATCTAAAACAATTTCTTGTGGTTTATCGTTCGGCGAAACCAAACATAGAATAACAGCTTAAAAACCAATGTTCAACGAAATAAATGATCATGATCGAGGGCCTATAATCGTTTGAAAATTTTACAACATCCTTCGCTCGTTGGGTGAACATCCACAACTGAATATCCTCATCAAAGTTTAAATTTTTCTAGAAAAACGTATTGCACAATAATGTTTAAATTCAGTACCACATTATTGCTTCCCCGAAACTAGTGAGTGATTCAGATTCCCGGTATGATCTTTACGAGCTAAGTGTAATTAATATCATCACTGTCGATCATCGATTGCATAGATTACATTACATGCTTTGTTCTAAGCGCATCAAATTGTAGCAATAAATACTAGGTTGGATAGATCTTATATACTCAGTACAATGATGATCGAATTGTTGAAGTAGTGAATCAGAGTTCCTCCTATAATATCGTGATGATTCTCATATCATCATCATATCAGCCGATGGACGTTCACTGCTGGACATAGGCCTCCCCCAAAGATCACCATAAAGACCGGTTCTGATTCTCATATATTGCTCATTACTCTATGAAAGGCATTATGGGACCACTACAGGATGAAATTGATATCATTAGCATCCTTTTAAACTATTAAGACTCTACCCATCAAACTGAACAACTTTCACTATGGGAGCAAACCGATCGGAGCGAAAAATAATCTGCTGTTGCATACATTTGAGTCGAGTTCGCATTGCAGTTTAGTATGGAACAGCTGATTATTTTTTTGCTCCGATATCGGTTTGCTCCCATAGTGAAAGTTTTTCAGTTTGATGGGTAGACTCTTAGTTTAAAAGGATGCTAATGTATCAATTTCACCCTGTATATTGTTGAACATATTTGTTTGCATTTCTATGTTATTGAAATCTCTAGTTTTCTTTTATTGTTATTTGAGAAACTGATATCGCTTACTTGCTATAAAGTCGCGATTCTCATAAAACTAAACAAGTTTTTATATCTCATATATTGAAATCACTAGATTGCACAGATTCAATATCACTTCCATGAATATCACAGGAATATCTTATCCAAGTAAATCCCTTTCAGCTGCAAACAGAAGTATACTACAGTTCCGAGTATATACGATGTTTCTCGATATCACTTGCTATCGACATCGGCTTTGCTTCCCAATTTTAGTATTACACGACTTTAGCGATAAACACTAAGTCGGATTGTTATTGAGGGATCTAGAACTCAATCTGACTCGGTCGGGTAACCATGACAGGTAGCTGGTGCAAGAATACCGACGGAATTCCCGGGGCGTCCCAAGGAAGTCGGGAATTCCTACGATAAATATTTTTCTAGCTGAATTCTTTGGTGAAGCCGTAGCCGCCTGCAGTTTTGTCTTTTTGTTCAATTGTGTAATGACTTAATAATCCGGTCGGGGGTTGTTTGTTGTTCTATTCACTCAAAACGTTCTATTCAGTTGTGTTAAAGAATTATCATCTCTGTCTTTCTTAGGTTATAATACGATTCTCCCGCGTCTTATTTTGCTTAACTAATTCAAATTGTTGTTCCCTGTACTGTACCGGGGTAAAACCACACTCATCTTACAGAACGAGTCATCAATTTTATCAATTGAAAATTGTTGCACGGTAATACCGAAATATCAATGAATTTTGGTAGATAGGTATCATGGAGAGATCCCATTTAGCAATTTTTTTTTAGATTTCTTAGTCATTTTGATTCGAAATGTTTTCTAAGCTACTGAAAAGAAGCAGGACTGAAATTGGGAAGGACATTTTCCTTATTGATTTTTCTCATTGTTCTTATCTGTAGAAAAACGAGTAGGTATATTAGAATACTTGTTTATGGAATACACCAATTTATGGATAATACGACTATTCGATTAGCACCTGTTATGTTGCTATCAAGTAATTAATCAATCAATTTGGACGCATTTAATACGATAACGATTTGGTATAGTAAACAATTAAAAGTTATTAAGAATCGTCGATTATTGGTAGGTACAACAATACCTTTAATTATAGGTTTGAACATCCCCTTCGGCCGCCATCCTAACTAACTTATAGTACCTACTTACGATCATCAGCGTGACTGGTCTACTGCGAACATTGACATATACATATGCACAACACGTCTGGGTATATCTGCTAATATTCACTTCACAGGGAAAACGAAACTATCCTATTGTTTGTTGTTTCCTTGCACACCTATTCACAATCAACCAGTCCCGTCAATCCCATACAGCTACCACAATAAGTTTCCGATGATCTAATGCCTGTCATTAATTTTACAATATCGGCTACTTTCCGACCAACACAATTTTACGACTGGTCTACGTGACTACGTGAAACAAAAATAGCTCTCTGACTCATTTTTAGCGAGTTACTTACCGCTCACAAACTCTATAAGCGCACACAACAGGAGCTGACACGAAAATTATAATACATGTCTTATTTAATTCTAGTACATTATTTATTATACATATAAAAATAATATCCTTTAGGCCTAGGCTAAGGTACATAATGCGAAATCACTAGGTGGTCTAACATGGCAGCGCGATATAGCGGTTACGCGAAACGCGACTTACCTAGCTCCCTGAAGATTTAGAGAAGAAGGTATCAATCAGTTCGTATTTGGCTTTCAAATCAGCCTACATCAACCTACTGCTAGGCATATGCCTTCCTTTTATTGCGCCATTCCTCACGGTCCAGTACTAATGTGATCCAATGCGAACCCGTCACTCTCACGATGTCATCGGACCAAAAACTGACCTCCGACTTCAAAGTAGCATCGGTTTTCCGAAAGTACGTCCGCGGCAAGCTATTAAATTAGACAGAAACATAAAACTGTTAGAAAACACAGAATTCATTGACGTATTTGTAATTTTATGGTGCTGATTCTATAAAAGACATTTGTGTGGGATTAGCATGCCTATTTCAGATGAGAAGATGGCTATGGAGAAGTGTAATGTGCACACCCATGTAAGGCTTAATTACTATGGTTGACATCGAACAGTTCCTATTAAATAACTGCATTAGTCGTTTGTCACTGGGTAAAAACTTTTGTCTTAAAGATTGCTAAGCGTTTCCCTCGGGAACGTAAAATATGTTTGGAAACTATATGAAATTAAGGTTGGTACTTTTTTGTTTCAGGTAAGATAATCTTCAAAAACTTTAAAAAAAAAGTTTAGTAACATTCATGGAGATGAATACCATCTGTGAATATCAATAAATCAAGTAAGTGAAGTGCAACGTTTATTATAATGCTATTAACAAGAAGCGGACTTTAATTAAATTTAATGATAACAGCCAGGAGCAGAGTTTATCGAATCGAGACAAATACATTGAATTTTATCGTGAACTCATTAATAAAACTGTCAGTAATGTAGCGAATAGATTATCGTGATATGGACATGTGATGCAGAAAGAAGATTGACGTATTACGAGACATGACTGTGGTAGGAGACGAGGGCCGAAAAAACATGGATGGATTTGTGTTAAGAAAAATGAAATTACAGCTAAGAGAGATGAATGGATAAGGGCAAGAAAATGATGACGATGAGCAATGGAACGTATATAGTGAAATAAATGAGTTATCTATCTATCTATATCCGATGGTAGTTTTTAGGACAACAATATCGAAGGCCCCAACAGTGACGAAATTTTTGTTCCAAAGGCAAAAGCCTTCAAAAAAATTTTAACAAAAAATGAGTAAAAAATGTTATTACATCCTAATAACGAGAACTTTCATCCGTTTAATGTAATATCACGCGAAATTTTGATCTTCCCGCCAGTGGGCTTCGAGTGCGCTTTCGGATATCCGCTCCGGCTTTATAACGCTCTGGCGAGACGTGACGTTCTGCGGATCGGTCCCGTCCTATAGAAATGGAAACGATGTGACAGGGCTGTCATAAACAACTTTGTAAAAAAAATACCCATAGCATTTTGTGGGAAAAGCTCATAAAACTATTGAATACCTATCAAAGAAAAAGAAATATTTGGATACGTAAGTTTATAGAAAATTGTATAAATAAATAAAGATAACAGCCTTTTCACACTAGCGTCTTCTCAGCAATATAATGTGTATTATATTAGTTATCGCCTTAACTTTGAAATCGTGGTAGGTGATCGATTTCTCGCTGGGAAATAGCTGACAAATGCTCTTGCTGAGAAACCACTGCACTATTATAATAAAATAGTTATAGTATGATAAAAATTAGAAATCCATTTACAAGTTTATACCTATAACACAATGGATTTTTGATATGTCTACTTACTTACCTACAAACTTAAAGTCATGCACATGACCTTTTTTGCGATTTTGAAAATGATACCTACTTACTTTTTTAATAGTTATGGATAGTTAGTTTCAGATTCTGCAATAATTTGTAAATACAGGGTGTAAGGAAAAGTATCATTAACCTTTAAACCTCATACTCTACCCATCAAACTGAACAACTTTTACTATGGGAGCAAACCTGTTCAAAAAAATCAGCTGTTCCTTTTTGTTTTTGTTCGGACTGGTCCCAATAGTATAAGTTGTTCAGTTTGTAAAACCTACCTCGTACAAGCAGGTTAAGTCTTAATTAATTACTTAGTAGCCTATTGAGTTATACTCTACCTCTACCCTAAGGTTGTCTGGAAGAAATCGCTTTTTAGCGATAAGACCGCCTGTTTTTGTGCCTTTTGTATTTCCTGATTGTTTGCTCTCTGTATACTCTGTTTTTTTGGTGTCAAATAAAGTATAATTGATTGATTGATTGAGTTATCTGAATATTGTATTAGCAACAAGCCAAGCACGTGCCACCCTTAATTATTACCAATAAAACTAAAACTAAAGCTCCCATAAATATCAATAATTTCTTACTCGCACTTCTTTTCGAAAAGGACGTCAAAGTATTGAGTTGTTCTAAGTTCTTCGAATTATTTTACTCAATTTCTAAGAAAAAAGTCCTAACAACAAAGTAGCAACCCTACGGCATGCAGCGAGTGAATGCTCGATTGTTGGACCTCTTTGTGGATCACAATGAGGAATAAAAACACATCCCCCTTTGTCCCGGTCGGGACTATCGCCATGACTCAGGCGTAGACGTATCAATCCACTCACGCACTGTTTACATTCGGCTTTGGCCTGTATTATATTGTGGTTTATAGTTTTATAAAAAACTCATCTTGCAGTGTTTTGTCTTGTAAAATGATAGGTATGTGAATTTACCCACTCATGATAAGACTAGGGCCAATACTCAGAAACGTTTATTGAGTTTGAGTTCGAATTTCCGTATCTACGTCAAAATCTATACGATTTCGATACTAGACTTAACTCAAGCTCAAAAGACGTTTTTAAATCTTGACCTATTCCTTTTCAATGAAATATTTCATTTCATGAATAAAATCATTAGCAAGCAGTATGAAATAAAAAAAGTCATAAATTTTCTAAAAGTGATCCTCACTATTTCAATTACACAGTAGTTCCTGATTTTGTAAGTTTCTGTCCGCCCAGATATGGTCAGGACCATTTATATGTACGATATTGAATAGAGATCAAATGGGCTTTTAACCGTTCCTATACGATTTGTCACGTTTTGTAATTTCAAATCTCAATAACATCTATCGTTTTCGTTAGGATATCACTAAAGAATATATATTCGTATGAAAATGAAAACGGAATTCGTGGTCAGGGTGAAATGGAACCGTGTAAGAAATCGTATTACTGAAATGGGTCCTAAAACAGCAGGAACAATTGTGCACTCACTCGAATTCCATCAGTTTTTATTTGTATCCGTATTTTTATTCTAAAAATCAGTCCATTTTCCACGTAACTCCCGTTTTACGAGTTCGAAAAACCTCATATACAGAACAATTCCAAATTAAGATATATACCTACGTCATCGCAATAAGACCCATACCTCTATTCTATGTCATATGATATACGAAGGATTTCACAGTTAACGGTCCAGTCTTCTGACCGTTAAACTGGTTCCGTAGGCACTGTATGAAACCATTTGTGTCCGCAAATACACGGACCCCTCGGGGCGGCCGTTTGTCTCAGCTTCCGCATTTGTACCGTGTTGTATAGTGATTGATGTGCTTCGTGAGGTGTTTGCTGTAAACATAGTAATGATATGGTAATTTAGACATAAACGTTATGTACAAAATGAAAATAAATCAATAGGTAATTGTTATTGGTATGGGACAAATTTATTCATTGTAAAGATAATGGTCTTCATTTTTATTAATCTTTTAACATATATAAAAATTGTGTTTTTTTTTTGTGTATTTTGGTGTTCGAATAAGGAATATTCAAAGGTTTAATGTTTACGAGCGTTAACCCGCGACTTCGTCCGCACAAATTATATACCAGATTTTAAGTCAGATCATAAGCTATCAAACAAAAAAAGTTTCATCAAAATCGGTTCAGTAGTTTTTGCGTGATACTCGTTCAAACAAACAAACAAACAGATAGACAAAAAATCCAAAAATTGGTGAAATGGAATCAGGGAAACCTAAAAACCATATCGTAACTTATTTTTTGTTAATATCTTCAATGTACAGACAAACTTCCTGTTACAGTTTTATAATAGTATAGATGACCTTGCTGAAAATCCTCTACCTGATTCTCTTGGGTATGAGAGAAGACACAACTTGGCCTAGTATACGTTGTTGCTTATATTATTTTATATACTTACATAGAAATGTTTTGGGAATAGTATCCTTAACGGTAGTGGACAATAACCACACCAAAGTTCAATTACGAAATTTAATTTCAAAGTCCAATATACAGATTGTCCATTAGAATGCCCAAATCCACAAAATGGCCACTAGCATGTAATGAAAATTCTCTCAATTACTTCTATCCACGATTAACGCTGAACATTGAATGAATTAATAGCAACTAATACAATCAGGTTTGAATCTCATTCGCTGAGCTGAAAATAGTTGAGTTGAAAATATCAAATTTAGTATGGAGATATATGCAAGATGCATATATCTCCTGAAGTGACTTTCACAAATCATACTTCAGGAGTGTGATTTTTGAAAGTAAAATGAGCAGTAGAAAGATGCCTATCCCCATACAGTTTCAACTGCTTCTTCTTCTTCTTATCGTGTGGGCAGCGAGCCCTCGTGTCAGAGTTTTTTCGGACCGCCTTACGGCCTCTGATGTGGTTTTTATGTAACGACTACTACCACCAGAGATAGTATAGCCGGGACCAACTGCTGAGTTCAACGTATAAGATTCAAAAATCGCATTCCAGAACAATTTCAAAAGGTTAGATTAAGGCTGAATTTTAAATAGTCAGAAAAGAGGATATTATTATTTGACCGAATTTGATGATTCTTTCTCTTTCACTTAGATACTTTCTTTTTTGTATTGATTAGTTTTATGTCGCTATTATTTTGAATTTCTGTATACAGGTTATATACCCAAAGGGTCTATTTTTCTACCTTGCAGATGATTTTTTTTTTCGCGATTTTAATGTTATAAGTTCATACTAAAAGTTGTTTAGCTTGATGGTCTGATCTGAAGCATCCTGTTCAATATTGTAACGCATTTAATTTTACACCCCGTATTTGACATCTCAAATCTCAATATAAAAACCAATATTATTTGTACTATGTGTTTTCCAAATAAATATTTAAAATTAAATCTTTAGATTTCTGGAGTATCTACACAAAACCAGCATAAGATGGCCACGCGTAGGCTGAATAACGTATAACGTCACGCGGCCAGCTTATTTTGGTTTTGTATTTGATATGCCGTCGTGTGTACACTACTTAGAATATACAGGATGTAAGTGACAGCCTGGCAAATACGGAAACGGTGAATTCAGACCATCAAACTAAACAGCTTTTACTATAGAGCCACCCTCAGGAAACGTGAAAAAAAATCTGCTGTTTCATACATTTGAGTCGAGTAGGTTCAGCTGTTTTGTATGAAGCAGCTGATTCTTTTTCGCGTTTTCTCAGGGTGGCTCGTGAAAGTTGTTCAGTTTGGTAGTCTGAATTCACCGTTGCAGTATTTGTCAGCCTGTCACTTACACCCTGTATACTCGCGTTTATCTGTATTAGGTAACTATAATTAATGTCTAATGTATTTGCCCATAACTTCGTCCGCGTTTTCTATAAATAAGTATAATAAAATAGTTTTATTTTATGAAACCATTTGTGTCCGCAAATACACGGACCCCTCGGGGCGGCCGTTTGTCTCAGCTTCCGCATTTGTACCGTGTTGTATAGTGATTGATGTGCTTCGTGAGGTGTTTGCTGTAAACATAGTAATGATATGGTAATTTAGACATAAACGTTATGTACAAAATGAAAATAAATCAATAGGTAATTGTTATTGGTATGGGACAAATTTATTCATTGTAAAGATAATGGTCTTCATTTTTATTAATCTTTTAACATATATAAAAATTGTGTTTTTTTTTTGTGTATTTTGGTGTTCGAATAAGGAATATTCAAAGGTTTAATGTTTACGAGCGTTAACCCGCGACTTCGTCCGCACAAATTATATACCAGATTTTAAGTCAGATCATAAGCTATCAAACAAAAAAAGTTTCATCAAAATCGGTTCAGTAGTTTTTGCGTGATACTCGTTCAAACAAACAAACAAACAGATAGACAAAAAATCCAAAAATTGGTGAAATGGAATCAGGGAAACCTAAAAACCATATCGTAACTTATTTTTTGTTAATATCTTCAATGTACAGACAAACTTCCTGTTACAGTTTTATAATAGTATAGATGACCTTGCTGAAAATCCTCTACCTGATTCTCTTGGGTATGAGAGAAGACACAACTTGGCCTAGTATACGTTGTTGCTTATATTATTTTATATACTTACATAGAAATGTTTTGGGAATAGTATCCTTAACGGTAGTGGACAATAACCACACCAAAGTTCAATTACGAAATTTAATTTCAAAGTCCAATATACAGATTGTCCATTAGAATGCCCAAATCCACAAAATGGCCACTAGCATGTAATGAAAATTCTCTCAATTACTTCTATCCACGATTAACGCTGAACATTGAATGAATTAATAGCAACTAATACAATCAGGTTTGAATCTCATTCGCTGAGCTGAAAATAGTTGAGTTGAAAATATCAAATTTAGTATGGAGATATATGCAAGATGCATATATCTCCTGAAGTGACTTTCACAAATCATACTTCAGGAGTGTGATTTTTGAAAGTAAAATGAGCAGTAGAAAGATGCCTATCCCCATACAGTTTCAACTGCTTCTTCTTCTTCTTATCGTGTGGGCAGCGAGCCCTCGTGTCAGAGTTTTTTCGGACCGCCTTACGGCCTCTGATGTGGTTTTTATGTAACGACTACTACCACCAGAGATAGTATAGCCGGGACCAACTGCTGAGTTCAACGTATAAGATTCAAAAATCGCATTCCAGAACAATTTCAAAAGGTTAGATTAAGGCTGAATTTTAAATAGTCAGAAAAGAGGATATTATTATTTGACCGAATTTGATGATTCTTTCTCTTTCACTTAGATACTTTCTTTTTTGTATTGATTAGTTTTATGTCGCTATTATTTTGAATTTCTGTATACAGGTTATATACCCAAAGGGTCTATTTTTCTACCTTGCAGATGATTTTTTTTTTCGCGATTTTAATGTTATAAGTTCATACTAAAAGTTGTTTAGCTTGATGGTCTGATCTGAAGCATCCTGTTCAATATTGTAACGCATTTAATTTTACACCCCGTATTTGACATCTCAAATCTCAATATAAAAACCAATATTATTTGTACTATGTGTTTTCCAAATAAATATTTAAAATTAAATCTTTAGATTTCTGGAGTATCTACACAAAACCAGCATAAGATGGCCACGCGTAGGCTGAATAACGTATAACGTCACGCGGCCAGCTTATTTTGGTTTTGTATTTGATATGCCGTCGTGTGTACACTACTTAGAATATACAGGATGTAAGTGACAGCCTGGCAAATACGGAAACGGTGAATTCAGACCATCAAACTAAACAGCTTTTACTATAGAGCCACCCTCAGGAAACGTGAAAAAAAATCTGCTGTTTCATACATTTGAGTCGAGTAGGTTCAGCTGTTTTGTATGAAGCAGCTGATTCTTTTTCGCGTTTTCTCAGGGTGGCTCGTGAAAGTTGTTCAGTTTGGTAGTCTGAATTCACCGTTGCAGTATTTGTCAGCCTGTCACTTACACCCTGTATACTCGCGTTTATCTGTATTAGGTAACTATAATTAATGTCTAATGTATTTGCCCATAACTTCGTCCGCGTTTTCTATAAATAAGTATAATAAAATAGTTTTATTTTAGCCTCAATATACCTACCTAGTCCATAGTTAAGTCATAACCTGTTATGACTAAGCCAATTTTCATCCGTCGCGTCGCTCCAGCCGTAATTTAGTTTAACATTCCCACATCAAAACAATCGCATTTATAAACATTTTAAAGTAAAATTTATTCATAGGATATTATGTACTAAAGATAACAAAACATTATCCAAATTGGATGAAATTGAAAACTTTTTAAGATTAATCTACTAATTAATTAATATAATTCTACATTGTTGAAAAAAACATTATATTTTACCGTTAGTAAGAAAATTGAATTTACGTACCTGTAACTACAATGGGCCACTTTGTTCGGAAAATAAAAAAAATTATTAATCCAAAAGCAATTATACTAATAGTTAGTACAATCACACTGAAAAAAATGTTTGGTTATGTGCTACAAAACAGTTTGGAAGTCACTAAAGTTCGGTTATATTTAACAAAATATTTTTTTCAGTGCACCCCTTAAAAGCAGAATGCTTTTTATTTCTGCCTGTGTATTAATTTGACCTTTCTTTTTCGGTTTAATTAAATTTCAGATTCCAATTCGCTAAAGTTTACTTGGAATTAGGCTATTAACTTTAGGTCCACCTACCTACCTCGTACCAAGGTAAAACTTTCATTACATTTCCACCTTTTCCCGTTTATTAGTTTGACCTATAAGTTTTTCCCAGGGGATAATTCTGGATTCTGACTGACTACTGCCCACGTATAAGTTTCACTAAAATGCCCTTAGGTATGGTCGTGGGCAATTCAGATTATTACCTTTGGGAGATCATAATATACTTGCGTAGATCAAAATAAAAACATCATTTGTTTTTTATTCTAAATAATAACGCAGCTTTCTGACATCAGTTTTGACTCTACCACCGCGTTGGAAGTGTTCCGTTGTTGTAGAGAAGATGCGGCCAGAAACTCTACAACACAGAATTTTAAAACAAAACAAAATATACAAAGTACAATTACAAATAGACATGCGTTTGTATCTAAAAGCAAAAAGGCAGTAATACGCAATTACTCTCTTCTTTGTTTTCGAATAAACCTGAACCGCCTTTTTTAAATTATAATTAGAAATAAGATTTTTTTTGTATATATTTTACGACGAGGTCAAATTATTTGATTAGCCAAAAACCCACTTAAGCATAAATATATACCTAACCTATAGGTAGTAGGTACATTATATGCATATAAATATTATCTAGTTACCTGTAATATTAATTGACCATTTCCTTTTTCTAAGCTTTATATTATTTAAAAATTATTAAATCGAATCATTACATATTTCTGTTTAACATATTAAACGTCCAATAAATTAATGTATAATTGCAACCGGAAGCCTATATGAGGTGTGTGGATATAGTTAAACGGTATACATATATCATATCGTTGGCTTCGCCTTGCACAAGAGTCAGGATTGACATACTTCCTTCCTATTGCCTGTCTTGTCTGTCACATTCCACTAAACACAGACGAATTCCTTAGTCGTTTGACTACGTCGATATGAGAAAACAATAGATAAGCCTTGCTAGTTATTTGCAAAAGATAACGGAACTAGAGCCACAGATTATAAGACAAGTTGCTAGGTTAGAGCGCTGTTAAAAACTTACGATAATACCTGTTTAAAAGACCGCAAATAATAAAACAAATAACTGGCCAAGAGCGAGGTGTATACTCGCACATAGCATTTTTTACAGAAGCGAAAGAGATATATCAGAACCGTCAGTGAGGATTTTCTTTGCATCTAAGATGTTATTATTATATAGATGCATTGCCCGCGCTTCAAAATGGCAACAAAAAAGTAAGGTAATTGCCCGGCTTTACATTGTCGCGCGCCGACTAGTGTACGGGCTACACGTCACTAAACCGCCCCGTTTTAAAGTGCAATGATGTTTGTCATTGCTTTGCATATCCCAATTATAATTAGAGACCGGTATTAGTTAGATACATGTATTGATAGACCACTGAAAACTTTGGTTCTAAAATGGCGAGTTGACAAAGATGACTTATCCATCGGGAACTGTAAGCGGCAAGAATTAAAAATTTTAATGGGTTCTTACTAAGAACCTATTAAGGGCCTATGTAAAATAATTGAAGCGAAATGGGAGTGTGATAGCTTATATTACTGCCTGATGCGAGAGAAAGAGATGGGGCGGCGCGCGCGCCTGAAACGACGCAAGCGTAAAACAAACTTTATTTAATTGTGATTGAACTATTTATCTAAGTTCAATTCTGCTCTAATCTCTTTTTTTTTAAATCTAGTCTCGTGTTTCTATTATTCACCGTTTAGCAGTTCCAAGCGTTTATCGATAAAGACGGAGGCTATTTTGGCTTGTTATTCTATCGAGAAAATGTGTCTTAATCGTGTTTTGGCTCTAATCAAAACTTCAATTATATGTTCAATTTACAAATATCTGCTAATCATCCTACTGTTAGTACTCCATGATATATGACGCTTTGAAGAATCCTTTTTTTTCACATAGCCTCTTAAAATGTTTATTTTAGCCATATCTATTTGTTTCCTAATTCTATAGAATTAGCGTTGGGTCGGGGCGCCGATGTTTGACACAGTAGCACGTTATGATAACGTGACCTTAACCGCTCTATCATTTACACTAACACTAATAACATCTATGTATGAGTTTTTGTTTGTTTTATAATCATTAGCGACAGTTATCGTGAATGTTTTGTCAAACGCGAATTCCAAATTAAGTGTAATTTATTTATGTTACTTACTCGGAACTCAAAACCCGCTATTAAAATTCTGGTATCAAACAAAATAGATGATATAAACAGGAAAATAAGTATTTAAAAATATATTAAAGTTTCCAAGAACAACAATACCTACTCGCTCGTATTCTTGGGTTTTTTAGTCGTTGGATTTCAATACAATTACATACAGGGTCCTCCTTAAATATGCTGATACTTTTTAAGAGGATGATCAGACGATCAAACTGTATAACTTTCTCTATGAGATCAACATTGAAATTGCGAAAAAAAATACAGCTGTCCCATACATTCGGTTCGAGTAGGTTTGCAGTTTTGTATGGGATAGCTGATATCTTTTTCTTGATTTTGATATTGGTGCCATAGAGAAAGTTGTTCAGTTTGACGGTCTGATCATCCCCTTAAAAAAGTGTCAGCATATTAAGAAGGACCCTGTATAGGTATATATTTTTATATTAAATCGCAATTATGAATATTGTATTCGCGGACTCTGCAGATACCTACATTTCACTGAAAAAATTACGTATAGCCAATGGGCCAGGACAGGAGGGTGTCCCAAAAGGGAGGGCAAAAGGGGCAACTGCCCCCATAGAGATATTATTTTCCTATAATTATACTATTAAACCTTTACAAATTCTGTTTACTGTACCTAGCTAGAATCTATTACTATTATAAAACTGTAACAGGAAGTTTGTCTGTACATTGAAGATATTAACAAAAAAAAAGTTACGATATGGTTTTTAGGTGTCCCTGATTCCATTTCACCAATTTTTGGATTTTTTGTCTGTCTGTTTGTTTGTGTGTTTGTTTGTGTGTTTGTTTGGGTGTTTGTTTGTTTGTTTGAACGAGTATCACGCAAAAACTACTGAACCGATTTTGATGAAACTTTTTTTGTTTGATAGCTTATGATCTGACTTAAAATCTAGTATATAATTTGTGCGGACGAAGTTGCGGGTTAACGCTCGTCTAGTATAAAATCATTCTATCGTCAACTATTATTTCATATTAATTGAGGGAACAATGAATATGTTATACCTACGTGAATGATATACAATGAATATGGTTTACAAAAAAAGCATGAGCTGGTAAAATGGAAAAGGATTGAAACAACGAGGGGATGGGGTCGGCTCTAGAGCGATTTAATTCTAGGATCTGCTGCATGACACCTGTAATAGTAGTAGTAAAATGCATATCTACCTACTAACTCAACCTCACCTACAGGTATAGTTCATACTTAGCCGACTAGTATAGATCGTATAAACGTAATAAACGTTTATTTTATCAGTAGGTATTTTGTTTGTACACCCGCGTCGTCGTGCCGTAAATGAAACCTCCGAAGTCCATTATCAAATGTGTTGACAAGTGACAGAGATAAGAATTCGATGCGAGATAAACGTTACTGTTTAGTATTTTATGATACTTAGAATGCATCAGAGTAACAATGAATTACTTATGCTTACTTACGTCGATTTGTTTACAAAGAAAACATGAGCTGCTAAAATGAAAAGAGGGTGAAAACAAGAAGGGGGTGGGATGGGCTGACAAGTTTTCACCTGTAAATAGGTCAATATTTTCTATTATAAACGCTAAAAGAAATTCTGACGTCCCGATCTAAGATTTTATTTTATTTCTAAAACTATTTTCAAGATTATAGCCAAGTCATTTTACGGTTTGAGCCGGGACTAATTTTTAATTTATATTTTTTTCGTTATGATATTGAAGAGCCAATTTGAGCCTCGAAATGTACCAAAATAAAAAAAATCACGTCAGCAACAGTTGCAATTTTAAAATTTGGCTGTTATCTCGTTCTAATAAACCTGATGGTAAATATTTTTTTATTATACATATTTCAAATATGGTGTAAATATTTTTGTCTACATACGTATTTTCTAATAAAAACCTCATTTTTTAAATTTCATTGGATCAGTAATATTTTATTGCTCAAAAATAATTGATAGGTACTGTTTGTATTATATTATCTGTGATACTGTGAAATCTAAGTCAAATGAGTGCAATGGTTAACATTATTAATTTAAAAGCCTTCTGGGACACACAATTTTGATTTCTATGTTGCATAGCAAATTTTTTTAAATATGTTTTAGATAGATTTTTGTCACTAAATGGTTACAGTTCAAATGTCCAATTAATAATTACTCCCTACCCCGCCTAACAAAACTCCGTAAAATGACTGGGCTATTATGGAAACTTTCACAGCGGTTACTAGGCGATAAGCAAACTTTTATGGTTTCCTATATCTATGTTTAGGTTCACCTATACTTTGCTTGTGAAATAGATATCACCTAAGTCCATAATAGCATGTCTTCTGCTGGCGAAATACTTCAATGAGAGTTATTAACAAAGTGGTCTAAGTCCATCACAGCCAGTCAACCCTAACCCATTATCATCTATGGAACATTTTACAAGAGATTGTACCCTCTACCGTCTAATTTAATATTGAGCACGACGTTACATGCTCACAGAACAAAGAACCTAGACGAGACACAGTTATGCAATTATAATAGAAAAGGTAGTCCGTTGCAAATTATGTAATAAGCCGTTCGGAAACCCAAGCGTCAAGTTATTGTGGCATAACAATCAAAATTTATTGTCAATCGACCGCCCTTTGTCACATCCCGGCGCCCACCCGAGACCCGTTTACACCCGAATAAAAATCAACAAGCTCTCTAACAAAACACATTATCAAAGAACACGGCGCTTTGCGGAAGATTGCCGTTATCTTGATGCAGAAGCTTAGCTCAGCTACCGTCATCCTTCTCTCTCGTGGGCGAACTAAATTAGAGCGAAAAGGATGGCTTCATTTCGCGGTGATCAATGGACGTATAAAGGTGTAGTGACGTCGACAGGATGCTCGGGCGCAGCTGGCTGGAACTTTTGTGTTTTTGTTCTTTTTTTTTCTTCACAGACAAAAAGAAGGTTCGTTTCGCGTGGTTTAGCTTCGAGCAACCAGCGCCTGTTTCCTTAATGGGAACGGAAAATACTAATGATGAAAAGAACGCGTCAAATTATATACTTGTATCATCGTCGGCCTATAATTTATGGGCGTAATGGTTTGGTACACTGACAATTAATTATTCTAAATATCAATTTCGAGTTAACGCACGATGCCATTAAATGGGTCATGAATTTTAAACACGTCATTAGTTAATTACTATATACCTATTTGACTGTAAACATCTTAACAATTTTTACTACTTAAGTATACAATTTGAAAAATATATGTATAACCGTAACCCGTAACCGTTTAGCCAATAAAATATGACTGACTGACGACATCAGAGCAATAAATTTCCAACCCTATAGCAAAAGTCATTAGAATCAATAAAGCAAGTCATCCCTCAACATTGACACTCAAACATCTGTTAGATAATGAAAACATTAAGGGGAGATCGTAGCCGGTGGCGTTAAATTCCTGTTAAGTGGCTAGAGAAGGTGGCGTTGCGCTGTCACCCAGACCCACATTTAGCCCAAGGCACTAGTTAGCTGGGGAAATATTGTAATTGATTCTGCGACAAATTCTAAGTGTTTACGGTAGAAATGTAGGTAAACTGAGAACTGGATTGATCGTGTGCATTTTGTTAATAGTGCAGCCGAATCAATTATACAGGGTGTAAGTGACAGCCTAGCAAATACTGAAACGGTGAACTCAGACCATCAAACTGAACAACTCTCACTATGGAGCCTACCTCAGGAAACGCGAAAAAAAATCAGCTGTCCCATACAAAACTGCTGTACCTACCCGACTAAAACGTATGGGATAGCTGATTTTTTTTCGCGTTTCCTGAGGTAGGCTCCATTAGTGAAAGTTGTTCAGTTTGATGGTCTGAGTTCACCGTTGCAATATTTGCTAGGCTGTCACTTACACCCTGTATGTGTACTTCTATGAACTTATCAACGATTCTTAGTTAAATTGGGATTATTTATATGTATACATTATACTTAATAGTTATTATTTCAAGAGTGAACTTTATCAAACCAGTACTCTAAAAAATTTTGAATTCCGATACTATTATACTTCATTTTATTATCTTATCTATCTGGATTACATTATGAATTATGATTATTTGCTTCCATAAACATATGAATTAATTTTGTCTTTTACTTTAATTTCCTACGACTATACAGTTTTAAGTCCTGTAGAGTTTTTATAAGAATTTATTCGAAATTCTTTTCTTAATACCTACTTATAAAAGTAGAAGACGAAAACATAATTGCTGAGATACTAGCTCACTTGTACTCCGAAGAAACCAGAATCATTTTAAAAGATCCAGTGGTCCAGAATGTACAAAACTCATAACTCAGAAAAGAGGATTATTTTATGCGCGATAGTGGAAACTGTGGGCTGTCTAAGAGGCCCAATCTTCTATGGACGCATAAAGTTCTTGTTTCTGTCAAAAATTCAAATTGTTCAGCCATACGTAAGGACCAAATTTTGTTTCTAGAACATAATCCAATAATGGATAAGTTTATCTCGTGGTAACGTGGTAAAGTATCGTAATCAACATACCGGACCTCAATATCAAACATAAATATCCAGTAGGTACGGTCACCAACTCTGACCATTACAGTCAAAACAAAATCCAAAAATGGCTGTAGTAGAAACGTGAAACACCCCAATCAGATGTCCAGGACATCATCAATGGGATTTCATTGGAAAGCCTATTAAAGAATTATTTTAGCAAGATCTTCTGATAATTTCCTGTACAAAACCTTTTGAGGTCAGGGACAGGAAATCATCAGAACATCATATTAAATAATTAATTCTAGTGATATTTCAGACAAACTGTGTGCATGGGTCGTGTGCCTGTGACTGTATCATTAATGTAGGTACTGGGAACGAATATACTGGGTGAAATTGATATTATTAGCATCCTTTTAAACTAAGAGTCTACCCATCAAACTGAACAACATTTACTATGTGAGCAAACCGATCGGAGCAAAAAAAAATCAGCTGTTCCATACTAAACTGCACCCGCCGCCGCTGCCTACTCGACTCAAATGTATGCAACAGCAGATTATTTTTTTGCTCCGATTGGTTTGCTCACATAGTAAATGTTGTTCAGTTTGATGGGTAGACTCTTAGTTTAAAAGGATGCTAATAATATCAATTTCACCCAGTATATTCGTTCCCAGTACTCTTAGTTTAAAAGGATGCTAATGATATCAATTTCACCCCGTATTATGGACTTTTAAATTTAACCAATCAATACAAAATGGTCCGAAAAAAGTCTCGTTAGGTAGGTACTCAACAAAATGCACTCCACGACCGTTGCTTCAGAAAATTTAATTTCGTTCAGTTTCGCTTCAGTTTTGCTTGTAACGTAAAGCATACAATGTAACTGAATTTATGGTACAGTATTGTTACAAATTGGCGTATATTCTAGGCTCATCGCCTATAAGCAGTTTTATGTTTATAACTTATAGTATGGTAGGTACGTACCGGTAATAGTGTGTCACGTGTCATCTACACGTGGCAAGCGTCATGAGACCGGGAACGAATGTTGGATGACTAATGTAATATAAGTTCTAAGTAGGTGCTCGAACAATGTTGCAACAGTTTTCACGTTTATCTAAATTATCCTTCTGTTTTCCATAATTGTGGACGTTGTTCGAAAGCATGCGAAAGACAAAATGTTTCCGCGAATGTGTTATTGACGAAATTTACATTTCATAATACCAATGCAATTCCAGACCACATCCACTTTTTATTGTTTTTTGCTTGGATCCTTGACAAAAGCACAAAACCATACGACATGCTAGTAGACTTGATCCCAGGATCGTGCGGCCTGAAGAGCTGTGGTTAGACAAGCAAGCACCACACTATGGTCACCTCCCTCAGCCATTTTACGACGTAGAAGAACGATTTATCCACTAATATTAACCATCGATTAAACAGTCTTTAATATGTTCTAAATGCTACTTATTGACACCCCATTTCTTTTGGTCGGAGACATTCCTTCACATCTTTCAGTCTGTGACGATGTCAATAATTGCTTGAGTTTTCTTCTTCATGTCCGTAAATTTCTATCAAAGCTCTTACAATGGTTTGAAGATCAGCTCATGTACAAAGAGGTTATTCTCATATGCAAAAATAACAGATAAGTGGGCTATCTACTAACCTTTAAAATTTTAAGGAAGCCTGTTTATTTTATCAAAGAAGCCCAGTCTTTTGCTAAGCTCAGAATTTTTCCTTAATCTAGGTACTGGAAAGTATCGTATTAGGAAGGTACTATTTTAGAGTTTCATCCCTAATATTAGGTATGTCGAGATTTATTGTAGTTTTCCGCATCACAAGATTTCGGCATTCCTCTTCTGTAGCAGAGCTGCTAGCGTCTGCTCTTGTCAGCGGATGGACTTTCAATTCACGAACATTCTTGTTGATCACTTTGGACTTATTATATGCTGCTAATTTTGACTTCACTCTATTAATGTAAAGAAACAATTAAACAGTAGTTGCACTACATCAAGTTTAGTAATAAGCATTAATTGCAGTTCTCGATACGTGATAGAGCAACTGATTATTAGGTAGAGCTACTCATAATAAGTCCTCAACAACTCTCTCAAATTAAATTATCTCTTGCCTATTGGTGTGCTTACGATGTAAAACTGCATATTCAATTGCCTATAGATCGCAACCTCCATTAAACAACAAGTTACTTGCCTTAAAATTAACATAACTCTTTAGTAAGTGTTCGATGCGCAGACGCAGCCGGCCCCTCGGAAAACTCGTGGTTTGCGCGCGAGGCGATAGCTTTAGCTCTCAGTGCACGAGTGTGAATTGCCTGCAACATGTGTATGTTGCCGTATTGCATTGCTTTTAAATGCACGCAGAAACGAGCTTACGGTCACACGGTTAGGCGCGCCTAATGAGAAAGTTTATCGAGCGTTTATTGCGTAGTTCAGCGGGAAGCTTCGCCGCGCTCGCCAGAGGCGCTCCCGCCGCAGGTGTACCGCGCCCCGCGCGCCTGCCGCTGCCCCCGTCTCCCCGCGCGGTGACTACGACGCAGCAGCTTTCTTTCGCCAGTCGACTACCAACCACGGAGGCGCGCGGTCGCTTCGCACGCTATATTATTAAAAAAACGTCGCGCCAATTGTAAACACGACGCACTATCTGTGCAGCGCTTCCGTTCGCAACTTAACCTGAATTCAGTATACGCTTTGCACCTATACCTAGTGTAGTGATGTGCCAAACCTGTGGATCATTCGTGTGGAACGAGAAGTGCAACTGAACTTCCTTTACATGTAAATAAATGTCGTTAGTGTCACACGTATGTAGCGGTGTGATGTCTGCCGGCGAGTGCCGTTGATCAGATCGCGGTAAAGAAATTGTGAACATTGTGGTATTGTGCGAAACGGGTTCTGTCTGGTTGCGAGGTCGCAAAGCTACCGAATCCACATACAGCTACTGGATGTCGGTTGCCGGCCGGCCGGCTTTCGTCGCGGCTACGATCGCTATCGTACCGGAATTATCAAATAGGCAGTCTGACTGTGACGTAGATGGAGACAACTGGCGGGTGTCACATTACCATTTTCACAGAACGTCCACACGACTGGTTAATTACCTACCTAATTCATTTGGTCACCTTCGGTGTTATCTGTGTTCAATCTACCTACCTACTGTTATGGTTTGTGTTTCGTATCCAAGCTTAGTAAGCCAAGTTTAAAACTGTCAATAACGCATAAAATTATACCATTGATAGAAATAAATCACGAATCTTAAACTAAACATCAATACTAGAAGAAAAAATAATTACAAGACAAAATATACAAGAACGTAGCATTTCATCCAAACATCTTGCAATGATAATATACAAACTTTACAGCGGTTAGTCTTGTCATGAAACGTGATGAACCCAAAGGCTTGTGGCTGCCAAAGTTTGCGATCTGCATTCAGAATAAACCTCAACTGTAAGCCTGTAAGCCACGCTGTCAATGCTATCAATTAATGCCATCGAGGTACTGCCCTAGTTAGACAAAAGACGGCAAATAAGCTATTACGGCTGAGCGTAGTGACCATACAGGAGTAATTTGGAACGTTGTTAATGGCTTTACTGATAGAAGCATGTACAAAGCTTTGAAACAAGTTTTACCGCAAATAATACTAAGACTATATTTAAGGGTGAATTATTTGTCACTCATAGATAATATTTGGAACAAACAACAAAACAAGCCAAGAAACATCAAAAGAAAGACAGGCCAAAGAACGTGATGCTGATATTGAACTAACAAACTATGATAATCTAGTCAATGAGAGACACAAACGATTAATTAATCAAAACGATCCAGAAAGTACGGATATTAATTTAAATTATAAAAAAAAAACTGAAGCAGGAAATATCAGTCTAAAAACTATTCAGCACTTAAACCAGTAACCAGCGCGCTTCAACCGCAGCAAAATAGCCAAGCACAATAATGCTTTGACTTTAGATAGTTCATAACTTACTACTAGTTAGTAAAATATATATACGTACATAGTATGATAATTCATTACCTGAGCCTTTGTAGTCTCTTGTAAGTTTGCGGTCTTTTACAGCAGGATGCACTAAAACTTACACCTTTGTAGTCTTTAAACTTTACCTTAACATAACCACTTTCAAGTTAATCTTCTACACACGTTTTAATAGCTTGAGCTTCGACCTGTTGAGCTTGAGATCCTGATTCAGTGCAAACACAAACTAATTTTGTAAATCGTCTATTTTACAACTATAATATTATTTGCATAAGCGGATTGGAGCTGTTACAAAATGAATAATAAACTGCGCCATTAATTACAAGAAAATATTGATTGCTTTTATAAAAAGCCGTTAAAGCCATAATCTTTGATTTACGTCAGGTTTTTTGATTAGGCTTAAAAATACGATAAGATTGATCGGATTCGGATTTCCCAAAAAAACTATGATTTTCTGCCTTTTGACTTCATTTTTCTTCGGAATTTCGGATATAAGAATAGAAACAATTGAGTATGATTGTTTATATTAGTGGCGCACGAGTACCATGGCTAGAGTGAAAGGCTTACTTTCTCCAGCCCTCCGGCCCTCTATACGATGTTTCTCTATTGCAAAATTTCGCACTCTCCTATCCACCGATAGCTATCAATTAAGCAGATAAATGACTTTAGAAACTGTAGCAAACTCTTATACTTTACTTTCAAGAATGATACGAGTTTAAAGGAAACTACAGAAACTGAACATAAGAGTAATATAAGTTCTGCAGTGTTACAAACTTACAGATCTTTGTTGTGTAACTCTGCAAATGAAATGCTCGTTGTCTATTGAAAACTTCATGAAACTCTAATAAACTGTCGCTCAAAACTGAATCATGAATTCAGGATCGATAATTTGATTTGAAGTATACGCTATATTCTCGCTAATGTTACAAGTAAAAATATTTATCTACGCAAAATACCTATATGATGATAATTTATCAATTTCCTTTACAATCTTTAAGATAGCATTAAAACGTGACCAAGACATTTCTCGACAAGCACTCATGGACTAGCTCCTCTTACTCACGATTGATGTATGTGGGTCGACAGCGGCGTTATTCGGCCCGAATCGTTGTTGGTTTTCATTTTGGTTTGATTTATATCACTTTCTGTTACTTCCTTAACTACTACTTATGTTTTTCTATTCAGTAGACTCAGTTTCAAATGGATTTTATTTCATAGACTTCATAATAAGATTAATTGAGTATTAGATTGTTAATCGATATAATGGATTTGTTATTTCGCACGGCCCTATACGTGAACTTAAAGCTAGCTTGCGATCGAGCTCTGCACCTAAGTGGTTTACGCAAGCTGCCTTATGTAAGCTGTTTCTGATTCTTGTGAAACGGTGCCGCGTGCTTTCGTTACTCATGTTACATGGTCTTAGCTGGCCATCGACACATTGCTAATTTAATGAGAGCCTGATTTTCTTTTGGCAGAAGACATTACGATTAAGACAAATACTTTAAAAAACAAAGCGAATCTTCGATCGAACAAATTACTTATTCGTTTTTAAATACCTAGGTAAAACGAAAGTATCGTTTGTCTCGGGAAATAACACTGATAATGGTAATCAATACTGATAATCCATTACTCAGATAAGGCAACTCTCTCATTATTTCAATGTTTAAAAAATATGAATACAAATTAGAAGTTCACGTGTGAATTTAACTCAATATACCTCTGAAATTGGAAATACCAACAGAGCATCGTGACCGAATAGCTATTAGTTTCCATTAGCATGGCTCAAACCGCAGTTAACAGACAATCCATCATAATATTATCTGGTATCGGCCGATGTTAGTCTAGAGCCATAGTTGGCACACATTGGGTTCACGCCAGCGTCCGTTGCCAACTGCATCGAAGGGAACTGCCCTTTGCAAACAATCGACACGTACGATTTTTGAAGATTATTAAAATCAAATAAATGTTATTGAATTGCACTCAGACGGTCCGGAAAGGGACAATAAAACTGCATTAGAGATTGGTGATGATGCCCCTGGGTGGGCGCCAACAATCGTTGCCAGAAGACTTTTAACTATGAGAGTTATCTTTATAGAGCAAAGAGCTCAGTGCGGTCATTTTTCATGCTGAAACATCCTTCCACTCCATACTATTCAAAAGTACTTATACTCTTTGCAAGTTGAACGAGTTGTACTAAGGGTTACTTGATGTTTATAAAACCATATTAAACACTATGCTTACTGGGTGCACGCCAGAAACCATTGCCAAATATTTGCTGCATTGTCGCCATTCGCTCATGCTAGGTTCTTTTAGATGTTGTTTTGTACATAAATTATAAAAAATATATTTGCTATGAATTATTTAATTGTTTTGATTGATCGCAACATTCACAACTTAGTATTTATAGGACGGACATTAACATTATTACATGCAGTTGCCTTACGTTACCTTATCTTGCCTTTATCTGTATAAACCAAGTTAATTGTATTCCTTTACAAAGCATTATATTTGCCTTTGAATCAAATCACCTCCATGGTTTATTGTTATATCCTGTAATTGGTGCAATTATGATACTGACCAATTAAAGGGTCGATTTATGCGATGGCGGTGAATGTTGGTGTGTGTTTAATATAAATTGAATCGAGGACTGTCAGGTTGTGAGGCAGGTAGGAAGGCGGGGTGTGAGGGGTGCAGGGAGGCGGGGTCGGGTTTCTTCCGCCGACAACAGCTGTCAGGACAGCTGCTCGCTCCGCGATCGCACGTGCGACTACACCTATTATTGAAGTTCTCATTTTTTCTAGAAAATGTTTGGAAGTGTTTTGGAAGAATGCCGGTGAATTTAATATAACTTACCACCTTCTTTTTATTATGGTCAGGTAAACGGGTTCCAGATAAGAGGATTATCCTGTTTTAGTATTATCTATCTATTTGCGATCGAATATTTATCGTTTTCGATTCTCTAATGTATTATTACAATATCTATCCTGAAGATATATAATATTATTATTTAATTTAACTTCAATTGAGCCACGATATCTGAGTTTTTCAGAAAATTCCCTCACTGCAATTTATTGAAAGATATCTAAATACAAGAAGAGTAAAACATTTCAATGTTTTGTATGGATTGAAAAATGCTCTGACATCATTGATTCATGCATAAAGCCTAGTTGAAATGTCATATTATAGTTTCACCTGATGAGAATCTATGAGGAGGCTGTTTAAACATGCATATACAGAGACGCCATTCCTCTTGTCTCAAAACAACAGTTTTAACAGTTGGGTGTCCGAAAATCAAACTTCCTTGGGCTACCTACATTCTTTAAAATATTGCTTTTAGACCTTGGAAAAGTCTAAACCCAGGGCAATGCTGATAAAGTAAAAACAAAATCAAACTATCCGCAACGAATTTTCAGGTTTTCCCGGTACCATCTGAAATGTTTCTATTTCTATTTGGTACTGGGAATCCAAAGACCCTAAATAGTATCGGTATTGCAGAATTTGCAGTCCCTAGTGAGGAGAAAATCAGCGATGTGGCGATCGGGCATTAGTTTACAGGCACTTTGAACACGTGACGCTGTTTACGGACCGATTCAAGGCCGAATGCATATTGCGACGTTATTCAGTGCACGTAAACCATTCGCTAAGCGGAAATCAAAAACACGTGAACTTTTTATGTAATTTAATACAATAATAAAATCATTATGAAGATATCTGCAATGACTATGATGTACTGATAAAGATAAGATACGATTTGTTTTGTTTTGATGAAAGGTTGTAAAAATGAAAAATTGTTTTAATAAACCACCTACTTGATTACTTTGATATTTGAAAAAATAATTAATGAGGAAGTGAAGCTAATTTAAATATACGGTTAAAAGACTTACAAGTGTATCAGCTTTTAAGAGGATTAGTCTCTTCTTAACAAATAACTTCGTCGTACTAATACTCGAAGGCCGCTCTAGTTTATACCGAAATTAAAGTCACAACAAGCCTTGTTTATTGTAAACAAACAGTGAATCATCGTTCTCAGAACTCAACGGTAATCCAGTTAGTCTCGGAACTAACGGGCTGCTCCAAACATTTTCATGGCGGTTCTTAATTTGATCGATGATCCAGATCACCTTCACAGTGCTGCTTTCAAATCGAAGTACATAATGTTCCATATATTATAACCGTTTTTGTTTAAATCCAATGACTCCATCGTCACAGCGTTCAAGGCCTCCACAAAATACGTCATTGTTAAAACCACGTACATGCAATAAAACAATTTGTAGTGCAAACATTGTCGTTAACATCGAGTTCGAAGACTAAAATTAACCTAAGTGAATTATGGATTTAAAAACAAAAGAGCTGAAATTGGGACACTAATAGTACGACAGCAATGCACCTCTGACCTGGTAAAGCCGCAATGCAGCACCGCTCGCCGACACCAAACCGAACTACATTTTACTTACGTTTGTTTACCATCGCATGCATAATCGTCTATCTCTTTTATAAACATACTTCCTCTATTCCCCTAAATCGTTACGTCATTTGTTTATTGGTTTTTCAAACGTAAAGCGTACGGTAATTGAAATTCTGATACATGTAGGTATGACATTCAGTGACGCAAGACTAAATTATAGATTCTGTTTTGTGAGTCGACAATAAATAATACAAAGGTCAAAAGCGACGGGATAGATTGATTATGACCAATGGCTGAACAACATAAGACATATTCTATACGTATACTTGAAGTGTAGCGAAATAGATATTGTTCTGGAATTGTTCTTGATGCATATGCAAAGAGGATAATATACCTACAAGTAACATAGTATGACAGGCGATATGCATGCTAGCGGTAAACAAAGAACTAACTAGCGATTGATTTCGCTATCTACCTCGCATATCTACGGTGTTTGCGAACATCGTAGGTACGCGGAGCTAAAGGATGATGTGATGTAACTTTTAGGCCAAATTTTTTTTTGGTGCTGTCCATAGATTTGCTAATTGATTGACCTTATCAGTAGGTAACTTTTTAGTTTTTTCTAAGACCATATCTTTTTTCCTCTGGAATCGATTTCCAGGTGCTATTGTAAAAGTTACTATTGGTGATAAGGTCTATCGTAGGTTTCAACATTGGGCATCACCTTAAAAAAATGTGGACCAAACATTCAAAGAAACGTTGCATTATCCTTTAATAATGTTTTCAAATCTCTAATAGAGCAAGTCTTAAAGACAGAAGCCAACGGATTATTCTGACGTCGCCGCCGAACGTTGCTGTGATATCTCCTGTGATGTGCGAGTCTGTCTACGGATATTTTTATATGTGATTTACTAGTGCCCAGTACAAACCGAGTACAAAAAAAAACGGATATTGTATAGAATATTTTTATTAGTGTTATTGGAACAATGAAAGAGGAGTGCAAGTTGTGCAGTGTGAACGGTTGGTGTAGTGTGAACCCTGCGCAAACGACGGATTTTTCGATATCGTCGCTGATGAGGCCGGCGGTGCACCAGGCCACTAGCCAGATGGACCCGAGGCAGGACGCGGTGCTGCTCTCCGCGTACCTGTTCAAACTAGGTGACTATCCATTGTATACGCTACACGATTACTACGCCAGCCTGGGTGAGTATCGTGCACATAGCTTTAGAATCGCACCTTTAGATAACACATGGAACTAACACTTTAAACAGGACCTGATTTGTAAGTAACGTAGTATACAGGGTCCTTTTTAATATGCTGACGGGTTTTTTAAGGGGATGCTCAGAGCATCATCTGAACAACTTTCTCTACGGGATCATAAATCGAAAAAATGTGCCGTCCGTGTACATAATAAAATAAATAAATAATATGTGTCGAGTAGATTTGCAATTTTATATAGAACAACTGATTATTTTTTTGCGATTTCGAAATGGAGAAAGTTGTTCAGTTTGATCATCTCCTTAATAAATATTCAGCATATTAAGCAGGACCCCATATTATACTAGGAACACTTCACATTCGATAATATAATTATATAAATCCAATATAAAACACATAAAAATGTACCTTACAAGATTTAACATTTTATAGACTTCATTAAGGAGATAAGTTAATGACTGGTGGCTAAATATGGGTAACCGATATACCTAGGTAACTTGTAGGTAAGTACAATACGACCAGGAAAATAATTCCGCTCGACAATCTTCGTTTGCGCAGAGCAGGCCCGAGTCACCGACAAAACCCGAAGTCAAGTCGGATAGCAGTGAAAAGGGCGCTAAACAAAGTAAGCCAATAGCTTAAACGGATTGAAGGTGGTGCATCCGGATTGGTCAATATAATTTCGTGCGTTATTAAAATTTGTCAACTGCGCAGGTACATCGGTAAGACTTAAACCTGGTAGCTGGTACTACTGTAATATTTATATTAAATTGTCAATAATAGTTAGTAAAATTTCCTCGCATGTTAATAATTAGCTGGAACTAACAATACTCGATTAGTATACTAATCTTTTTTACGATAAATTTATTTATTTACAATTTGTAGGTACCAAGGAAAGTTAAAAATAAAACGTTGTAGGTACTGTAAGGAGGTTGTATAGCCATAGCTTGCTGGCTGGTTCTTATTTAAATTTGGAACGTTGTCGAATCCCGTGGTGGATTTCTTTTATTATTAGAGAAGGGGAGTCGAAGATAGGTTCTAGAAGCAAAAATATAAACAAGCAATAAAGCTTTTATTTATTCTACCGTAGAGTTACGCTTCAACATGTTACGACTCCCCCCTTCTCTAATAATAAAAGAAATCCACCACGGAATTCGACAACGTTCCAAATTTAAATAAGAACCAGCCAGCAAGCTATGGCTATACAACCTCCTTACAGTACCTACCAACTTAGAATGTCACTTTTATAAAATTTTCTATCGCAAATCAGAAACATTTCCACTAATGAATAAAGTTCGTTGACTTTCGTTTTATTATAAAAAAACAATACTTGGAATAATAAGTCAACGACTTCTTCACAATGCTTATATTGCACTTTTGTATTTGGAGTAAATCGCATGTACTTACATACATAGGTACCTACTTATAAATGCTGATGTACCTAACTACGTATAATAAGTACAAAGATGGTGATGACTGTGCGTGGCACATTTTGCGTCAATGCTTCTTTGTTTCGTTCTGTTAGGTCATCTATGATTATATTTATATATAAGTCTAACAAAATTAGCTGAAACTATTTTAAGGGGATGATCAGACCATCAAACTGAACAACTTTCTCTATGGGACCAATATCGAAATCGCAAAAAAAAATCTGCTGTCCCATACATTTCAGTCGAGTTATGTTTGCAGTTTTGTATGGTAGAGCTATTTTTTTCCCGATTTCGATATTGGTCCCATACAGAAAGTTGTTCAGAATTTTGTTAGACCTTATATACAAGTAAATGAACAGTTTCAATAAATATATTGATGTGCCAAAACATCACAGCTTAGGTACTATTTTTGGTAAATTATTCAATCCCTATAAATTGTAATACTTACCTACTTCGTAAAATTGACGGTTCGCGTATCGCGACATCTTTAAGGTTGTCTGGAAGACATCGCTTCTTAGCGATAAGGTCGCCTTATTTTTTTTCTCTGTATTCTTCTGTTTATGTTTTGGTGTAGAATAAAGAATATTTGATTGATTGATTGATACCTTAGGTAATATCGTTACCTATGATGGCCTACGTAATCAGCACAATAGAGTTACGGATTATACGATCTGCATTTTATCAGTTCTAGGCACTTAAATCTTTAAGTGTTCAAGATTATCGTAGAACTTATAGGTATATGGGTTTTATAATTAGGTAGGTATTTTATAGCTTATTGTTATAATGTGGAGTGTGGATGCGATGGACCCAGCGCGTTATACCTAAGTTATTTCTTTAAAAATTAAAAGATATAGGTATGTAATATGTAATTATTAGAAAACATCTATTTTATCAGAAAGATATAGTATGCGATATATCTTGGACGTTACCAAAGCTGTTCTAAGAATAAGTGAGAGGAAGGAAGTGTTTCAAATCTCTGTTTTTGTAATGCAAAATATAGCCTTAAAATTTCGTTGCTATTTGGAATGGAGTATAGAGTACCTACAGATTACCTGAAAGACGACAGTCGTCCATTTATTCAACAAAAACTATAGATTTTGTGTAATTTGTTTTAAACGATAACATAGTACTTAGTAATCAATATTCAAAGATATCAACTAGACACGATGTAAGCGACCTCGGGTAGATCCGTTTGCGAATCCGTATCCATGCATTATAAAGTGTCCCTTTGACGCCTCTATTCTACAGGCATATCGACATTATACCTACAGGACAATGTTACTCTTACACTCAGTTGCAGAAACGCTTATTAAAGATAATCGTCCATTAAATCTCTTGCTAGCTTTTATTATGTCAACAAGACAAAAAGTGACAGCAAGAGATTTAATGGAGGATTATCTTTAATGAGCGTTTCTGCAACTGAGTGTAACGCATAAAGATGGGTTGACACTAGTCATATTCAAACATAAGAAATACTTATTAATTAGGTATCTAGAGGGAAATGAGTAGAAAAACATTAGACTAGAAAGAACAGTCTCGAAAACTCGTACCTACATAGGTTCTTGATCAAGGAAAAAATCTAGTTCCCAAGAGTCAACGTAACAAATTGCTCCAGAACTTGACTGCTTGTAGGAATCAAAATTTGTAATACAAAATTGTCGCGTTTGATACGAAGTTAAGACGCAAAACTCATGATTATGGATGTCAATAGGAAATGGATAAATCTTGTTTCATCATCAGCATCTCTACATTATTATAGGAAGGTACCTAATATTTGGGATAAAAATTTTATTCTTTTGGGATTTGGGACACATATGTAGAACTCTTCAGTTTTTATGAAGTGAAAAAAACAAATTATAAACAGCCTATTCAATTGAAACTTAATAGGTAGGTATGTTTCTTATCAAAACGACATAATTTAACATTGTTATTTGATAACAAAGGAAAAAAACAGCAAAAAAAATATTTAACAAAACTAACGAACATAGCTTTGCTAATTGCCTCTGTATTTTTTTACTGTAGGTTCCTACGCATTAAATAGTTTATCTCTTATCCGTTTATTTAGTAACAAAGTTAGGTACTTTGCTCGAAATTGTTTGCGCGAGATGACGTCATGGGCAAGTCACAGGAACTGGGTACTCCCAGAATGACTCACGAAATCTCATTATGCCCGTTTTTGTGGCCATCCGGGAACGGAGGGCGGGAAAATTCGACTCGTCGATTCAATTGAGTCTCTAGAAACGTCTGGAAATTGTTTCAACGCAAATGAGATGTAGTATAATCCATTTATCATCCCAAGATTTATGGGCAAACTTTTGAAATGTGACGTTTGTAATAAAATAATAACATATTAGGTAAAACTCTTAACATTCTCATTTTGTTACCTCGAGACCTGGATTACAGATTGTTCTGAGTAGACAAATAAAAGAACCAAAACTTCAGTGTGAAGTTGTTCAATTTACTTGGAAAAGAAAAACATTCAATAATCAATATAGAAGAGCTTCCTTCGTAGGCTCCAAGTTAAGGCCGCCTCTTTGGAACTCGAATCTCGTCTCTCCGCTTGTTTCGCTTCGATGAATGCGAGGAGCGTGGGTTGAGATTGTGACTAGGAAAGCAAACACCTTTTACGTCACTAATTTTATAGCATGGTTTTCCTAAATCCGTTTTTAGTAACGCATACCTCGTATAGGAAAGGTGATAGTAGATGCATTGGTATCACAAATTAATAGTTCCTTTTAGGTACTAATTAATATTATAAACAAGCAGAATAAAATAAAAGCATCCGTATCTACTTACCTACTTCAATATTAGGTAGGTATACGATTATACTTATACATGGTGTAAGTGACTGCCTAGCAAATACTGAAACGGTGAACTCAGAACGTCAAACTGAACAACTTTTGACTATGGAACCTACCTCAGGAAACGCGAAAAAACGGAACGGAAAGCTGTGACTAAAATGTATGGGACAACTGATTTTTTTTTGCGTTTCCTGAGGTAGGCTCCATTGTGAAAGTTGTTCAGTTTGATAGGCTGAGTACACCGTTTCAGTATTAGCTAGGCTGTTACTTACACCCTGTATTGTCAAAATAACAATTTGAGTAGGTATGATACAATAATTATGTGCTTGTAAGTAGGTATTGTAACAATAACAAGTACAAATAGGTATACCTACATCAAATAATAGACTCTACGTAATTACTAAAATCGTTTAAGACTACAGAGTCTGCTACCTACAAATACCAAAATGATGCCCCTATAACAGTCACCTAAAAAATCAACTTAACTAATAAGTATTATGTTACCTATTAAAAAACATTAGGTACGTCCACAGATCACAAAAACTAAAGCGAGATGTGAAAAGAGGGCGGGGCCAGTGTCGCAGCATTATGCGCAAAAACGGAACACATTGCTCGCGACAGTAAGGATTCAATATATTAGTAGGCTGAAAGCCAGTCGAGATATAACGCGTAAATAGTTTACAATGCTTGCGAAGTACTAAAGATTATTCGAACGTTGAGTTCTGATACCGCAATGGATAATGAGCACATTCAAGCTAACAAAATACTTTCTATCGCGTGGTACTGGTGGTGATGCGACACTACGTTTCGTACTCAGCGCGTTGGTTGGCATCTCTCTAAATCTTTATCTTACGAGTTTTTACATTTTATTTTATTTAATCAATACCTTACCTAATAGTTACTTACTACTAAAACTTTAAAACGTAGGTAAGTACGATATAGGTACATAATATAATAAATTAATAAGTATGCAATACCCTCTGGAATGCGTGAGCTCCGAGCGTTGGTTAGGTATTGCAGAAAATTTTTTTCGCCTAATAAAAATAAAATCTGTACCTAAATAGTTTTATATATTTATAGAAGTTATTAATCACAACTTATTTAAACTAAACGGAATGAAAGTTCAGCACAACCGCCACACAGTCAAACAAAGTAACCCTTGGAACTTGGAAGCATGCGATGGGTGTTGGTGGCGAGGCGACGCTATAAAAACTTAAACAATAATCAGTAGAGCGGCCCTTTCGACTCCCCTCTTTTAATGTTTATTTAAACTGTTGCTTTTAATGGTTTCTTTGGGTTGTAAAAATAAATGAAGAGCAACAAAGCTCTCTAAAATGTTGACATTTTAAAAGCATAAGAAGTCGTCTCTATATTAATTTTAGATTGCTTTAATAATAATATGGAAGGGCTCAGTAGCATCATATTTAAAAGGGAGCAAATACAATTCGGGTATATATCAATCAGGTATTCATCATCATCATCATCATCATATAGGCCTCCCCCAAAACGGGGAGATTTGCCATAATCGCCACGCTTGGCAGGCGGGTTGGCGATCGCAGTTGGATTGAATGTGTGTACTCAGATGATGCTGCTGCCCATCCTCCGATAGATCCCTTAGTCGCCTTTTACGACACCCACGGGAGGAAATGGGTTGGTGCTATTCTTAGCCGACACCACACGGACAATCGGGTATTTTAAGTACTTAAAAGAGGTGATGTTGTTCTATTTTACACGTAGCCGGCACACCATAAGCCCAACATAATTAATAACTTAAATACTCGTAGAATTTTAAAATCTAAAGACCAAAGATGACAAGGTTTTTAGATAGTAGGTAAGTACTTTAATTTTGAAACGCGCCGAGCGTCTAGCTAATAAATTAACGAAAGGACGCTCTTAAAAATTTACCTTTTAAATTTAAACTACCAAATTATCCTAGTTACATAGTTAAGCGTAGGAAAGTACTTCGTAATCGTAACATAATATTAAAAGTTCAAAACTTACGGTCGCCCTATTTCGTACCCGTCTCTATTCCAAATCGGGGTCCTGTTCCATTCTATGGGTGAGAATTAATTCAATTCTCGCCCGTTATTGTGTCAAAAGTATTTATATCGAACGATAAATTAGCATTTATACGGGCGATGCCACTTGCATTAATAAATAGACGGATTATAGTTACTATTCCCTCCTGCTTTTAAAACAAACAACGTATGTATTGAAGTAAGTTTAACGCTGTAACAATTTTATTCATGTACCTATCTATTGTAGATTGTCTTCCTAGTTTCATTTAATTGCTAGGAACTTATTAAATAAAATTGAGAATTAAATTACGTACAAATAAGGTAAAAATATGTTTGCACAGTCCTTCATTCACAGGTGGCACAATAAAGGCTGGTTAGTTGATCGATGAATTATTTATTGTATCGACAACGGCGACATTTGCGATCGCACGCATCGCATTTATGATACGCGTTTCGTATTGTTCTTGTAATCCACTACAAACGGGAAAACACGAGTTTACTATCATTTATATCGCAATCGCATTGTATGCGTTGTTAAAAAGGGGCAAACCTGTGAAAATTTTTATCATATTGAACATGAGGATTTATTATTTATGGTTGGGCTATTGCAAGCAAGGGTCGTTGTAACACTGAGACCAGCGCTGGTCCTTTGTGTTCGCCCCAAGCTCACCCATATTTTACGCATACCTCCGAACTTATGGTATTTTCTTTTCATCCTCGGGAATGCAGGTTTCCTCACGATGTTTTCCTTCACTGCCGAGCTAGTAAATGATAAATACAACCGTACATAAATTCCAAAGAACTTAATGGTACGGGCCAGGAATCGAACCGCGGCCTCAGGATTGAGGCGCTAGCTCTCTTCCGTAGGGGCTATCATCGCATCGAACATGAGGATACAATAAAAAGCTTTTTTTTCGAGCTTCAGAAATTAATTTGGGAAACAATGAATCATTCGTGATCCAAAAATATACTCAAGATGAGTTCCTACTTATGAGATGAATTATGATCCTTTTCTTAATCGTCTCCAAATTCAATTAAATTGTATATCTATGATGATTAGTTATTAAGATAAGACTAACCTACCTAATTATACTTTTAGTAATCTTTTTGAGATAGAACTTTAGACTACAAAAAAAACGTAAAACCGATTCAAGCTAAAATATCAAAAACATACTTGACAGTAATTAATGCATATTGCCGCATTGTTTAACAACCATTCCGTTCAGCTTTAACTGCTATGTAAAAGACTGCTCGAATTATTTACAGCCTCATAATTTATTTAGTTGTTTTAATAAATTTTACTTTTTGTTTTAGGTAAGCCAACTGCCTGCAGTTTATGTGACGTGTCAACTCGTTTCTCATCGCATGGTGAGTCCATTTGAATTCTACATTTAATAATGTCGAATGAGAATCTTTTCTACGATGAATGTTAGTTACTCTACGCGTTATTGACTTAAAAGTTATCAATGTATATCATGAAAATTTTCTAGTAAAGTTTTTTAAAATAGTTAATAAAAGCTAGTGATAGTGCAGTTTCGAAGTAGGGCCAAAACTCACCAAAATTAAGAATCAAGTTTAATGTGTTGTGATATCTTCAAGTGTAAATTATTGACACCGATTTAAAAAAAATCACGTTTAGAGAGACCACCATTATGTGAGACGAGAATAGATATAGGCTACATATTTCTAACATCGAAATTAAAACATTTTCTACGTGAACAAATAGGTACGCGATCAAACAACTTGTTGGTAGTAAGCAAAGTACGAGTACGTAAAACAACAACGTATAAAATTAAAAAAAACACAAAAATATTTGTTACCTCTTCAATTACAGTAACGGAACTCGACAAGAGTATAATCGCATTAACCGTGTTTTCAGTCCTTTGTCCAATTGAGTCTTCAGTGCAAGTAATCAAGAAGCGGAGTGGGTCAGCGGGTCGTTCCGAGCCGGTGCCGGTGCGGGCGACCCGCATAGCCCTCCCATTCCCATCCCACCAGCCATACATTATTCACAACAGCTGACAATAAAACACAACCAATAAATATTTCAACCCCTATTGGTCGGACACAAGTCACCACACGATTTTAACATACGAATTTTGACTTGTTCCCACGTCTTTCGGTCATATAATATAGGCACTATTTGAGTTGAATAGTGATCGTTTCTAGCGAAATTAAAATTTAAAAAAGACAAATTGACTGATTCTATGACATTACATATTTAGTGGTATATTTACGGATAACAGAACCGCTTATCGCATTCGATAGGTTTATAAGAGTCAAAAGTCAAAAGATTTTTATTCAAATTATTATTCACATATTATATGTATATCTTTTTTTTCTAAGTATATGTATATTTTTTAAAACAAATTAAACATAATACCAATTATTTTTCGGAATTAATGTACGATTTGTAACACCACTGGCTTTTCGGTGAAGGAAAATATCGTGAGGAAACCTGCGTGCTTCAATTTCGAGGCATGTATTGTATCCACTGTCCATTATAAGGGGCGACGGGCTCACTCCCCGTCACACTGGACAGAGTTTCGGTACTACTAATGAAACGTGGATGTTATAAGGTTTCAGAATATCTCTAACTTCCTTGGGGGATATAGTCGTGAGCATAATACTAAGTAAACAAAATACAATTACAAAATAAATAATAGATTGAATGACATTGTCAAGACATAGCGTAACATTTTGGTGCTTTCCGTAAAGTGTAAACTAGGTGTAATTTTGTTTCTACAAAATATATTATGAGTTTATGACCTACTCTTGTGACCGCAATGTTACAATTAAACGTATCGTTCTGTTCAGGGAAATGATAGCTTTTTTACGATATCTCTAACGTCAAGTCATGCATGATAAAAACGAAATAATCTGTTCTGTACCACTTTTACTAGCCTTGAAAGAATCGTGTTTTATTGGACACAAAATCTGTGACACCGAGCTAAATTAGGTCAGTTTTCATGATAAAATCTAAAATATTATAATACGTTTATATCACTGTTATATTAACAAATCCACTTAAAATTAAACTACAAATGAATAGTAAAATATATTGCCAGAATTACGATTTGCAACAAAGAAATATTGTGACAACCGACTAATTTAAGTTTGTGTCGACCTCCGTCTACAAGCCAACAAATCTTTTTCATTTGACACCTACAATCGAATTACCACTCTACGACATTTACAACAAAATCGATTAAAACCTTTCACGTTTCAATGTAAACTTAATGAAACGACCTTCTAACGTTGTACGTTACCTATCACGTTTCTCTACATCTTAATCAGTATCTGCCTTGCATTAATAATAGGTTCTCAATAGCTCGGCTTCAAATGCTCTTGTTAATTAAATTTCGTCACTGCAACTGGCTGACTACTTGGTGCACTAACATATCCAAACAAGGGCTTATAGGGAATTACGCACCGTTAACCACCCTCGGTTAACTAAACTATCGTCATAAAGCAAGCTGTACGCCATTTCGCTTCATCAAATAATTAATTAGTGATATTGTGTGGCCCGCACAGCGTACATAAATAACCCGCGTCAAGCAAGATCTGCCTCAGTTTAATTCTATATTAACTGAGTACGTTAATATCGTGCTATTCTTGTCCTAAGCGACACTTTCTCGATTGATTGTCGATATAATTAGATATAGAGAAGCTTCTCACCTCTATTCTTGAGTCAATCGCCACCCACGCCACCGTCCTTAGTAAATTTGACTTGTCTGTTTGTATACGCTAAAATTTTATACATGTTTTTTAACGTTCATCTGGAAGTAGCTAAATGTAGTAAACAGTCTATTTCAGTTTTATTACCGTTAGCTATTGATATTAAACTGCGTCATTGCCGCTTATCTGCAGATCAAGATAAAGCTGAACCGTTCAGTTGAAGAGAACATTTTTGTTATTTGAGTTTTTACGCGAAAGCTTTTTAAAATTTGTTTTGTAATAATGATACGGAAATGATGAGCGGACTCTGATTGGGCGATCGCTTCTGTATTGAGAACTGGTTAGTATTTTAGCGTTGACCTTATTTGTCAATCATCACATCATTATTTAAATATATAAAATAAAGCAGATTGATTAGAATATATTTTCGTCGCGTCATCGTTCTGTTAATTTATTAGGTGATATACGAGGCGAGTAGGTGATTTCATACTGAAATCTACGCCGAATGTGAGTTATAGCGAGGATTCTGACGACCTCGGATTTTAGTCGTATTTATATGGTATCATTTCATTGTACATTGTACAATTCGCGTCGCTTATAGGAAGGAACAATGTTGACGTGTTCAGTTATAAATTATACGTAGAGGTTATCCTTTGTCGCTAACTTCCTGATGTTTAGCTGTTAGTGATCTCACTGCTGGTATCTCAACCTTATCAATATCCGCGCTGAAGATAATGTAAATACGTTTTGCGGTATGTAAATCACGCTAATTTTACGAAGGTCAAAATGAGAATCGCAAAAAAGATGCGGCCTTGTTTTTATCATTGTCGTTCCGTGATATTACGATATGCGCAATAACTGCCTTTTAATACTTTTACTTCTGTGCCTACCTATTGTCCGAGAAGACGCGTTAGATTTATTTATTAGTTTTTTTTTTATAATTAATAGTTTTTATTGTTATTAGTTTGATAATTATGAATATTAAGTGGAAGGAGACGTTTAAACGTAAGTTTGGAATTTTATTTTTTGCGTTAATTTTAATTACCTACTCATACTAAGTACTTACCTACATTTTGGTAATAAAAAATGTTAGAGTTTTGATGAGCAGTAACTATACCTAAAACAGAACTAAGTACTTGTAGGTTTAGGTAATCGATAAGGAGCGTACCTATACCACAAAATATAGATTAAAAGAAAGGTTTCGTATACGTATTCGGTATAAGTACCTACTAAGTACCAACTTAATTTTTTGTTTGTCCTAAAACAGTTTAATAAATTGTTAATTTGGTATGTCTAAACAAAGCAAAATAAAAAAACAATTATGTTACTAAAACTTAGAACTGCATTTAAAAAACAATTCAATAAAAGTACCTATCGATCACATACTAATCGACTTGAGTGCTTGATGGATTGATGATATTCCTTAAAAGTACGTTAAATATATATCTACACTGGCCTGCAAAACTAAGTATCACACTTTTGAAATTGCAATAACTTTTTCAGTACACAAAATATATTTTCGAAATAAAAAGGACTCGAAAAAGAGTTTAATTTACAAAGAATAGTTACAAAGAAAGCTGATAACATTTGCTATAAAACGTTTTTTATTTTAAATCTCTAATTTCTATAGTTCAGAAAAAATTGAAATATTAAAAGTGTAGTACTTATATAGTTTTGCAGGTCAGTGTAGTTTCCATTGCATTTCTAATTTTCAATGCTCATTGAAAACAGTTTTATTGTTCCTCTGCACAATATTTTAAAATATTCATACCTACCTAATTGGTATTTGATTTCAAAAACTACCAATTTAATCTTACAGTGTTATGTTCATGCGGAGGAAATCGCGAACAGGAAAACTTGCTGTAGCTAGTGCATTATAAATAAAAACTGCATTTTATTGGATGAATCCATAACTAGTCTATAGTGCAGATAGATCCAAAGTGATGGCAGTATATAAGCTGCAAAGACAAAAAACCAATGAGCAGTTAGAATAATAAAATTTCTCAAATGAACGCTTCAAAGTGTGAACGACAAAATTTAAGTCGATCCCATACTTTATCGGCATAGCGTGTAGTTTTTTCATTACTTCTTTAAGTTTGTTTATAATTGAGAAGGAATAAAACTCGTTTAACATTATCCTGATCCACTATTTATACAAGCCGGCAAACTTTGTAAATGCCATCGACATGTTCGACTCACTTTCTGATGGAATTTGTTCTTGGGGAATGAATTGAGTACAAATATTGGTAAGGTCGCATACTGCCATTGCCTCTTACGTTTGCCTCGAAATCTGTTAACCTTTAAGTGCATTATTACAATTTGATTTATAAAAAAATGTTTTTAGTTGTAATATATCAGCAGGTATCAGAGCTCAAGTGTTAAATATGTTCGCTTGATAAGAAACAATCAATAAGTACCTAGATGTTTATGCGAATAAATGCGAAAAAAATCTGCCTGTCCCATACATTTGATTTTTTTTTGCGATTACGATTGGATTACGATATTAGTTCCATAGAGAAAAATGTTTTATTTCATTATTATAACACTTTATTGTACACACAGGCACATTGATACAGATAATAGAAAAGACATGTACAAAGGGCGAGCTTAACTCTTAAGAGATTTCTTCCAGCAAACCCGCAACAGTGAAATTTAGTAAAAGAGAGGCAGACATAATGTGTACATACAATCAGTGACAAATAAAATAATACGGAGCATTTAAACAAAAACAAAAATATCTAATAATAAAAGATTTAACTTAAAATATCAATAGAATTAAACAATAACAATACCTACATAAAATACCAAATTATAACCTGTACAAATAAAATATATATATACTTATAATAAAATATATAATTGTACTAAATACCAAATACATATTCATTTCATGGTCTGCTCATCCCCTTAAGAACCGCCAGCATATCAAGAAGGTGTCTGTATAGCCTGGTAATAGGTAGAAAGAATAAAAATTTTCTATAAAGAACGTACGATCGTGAAATTAAGAACAAATACAAGTTGTCGAGAGTTCTTGAGCGTTTATAACCTGATAAAATGATTACCTAACTAACTGTAGAACAAATACCGAATATCGAATATTCAAACTGATTGCAGGTAATAATAAACCCGCAATAAGCTTTAAAATGGTCATCATTATCATCGTAACCTTGTCGATTTTGCCTCGACAAAATGTCAAATAAAACGCGACACAAGCTCAACGTCCAACTATCAATAACCCGGTGTTGTTTAAAATTCGTGTCCCGTCAAAGATTTGGCACTTCAGTGCGAGATCGGAATTCATTATATTTTTATTGCATCCTTCTTGGTTTCGATGAATCTGATATTATGGTATATTGGTTTCGATTGTATTTGTGTCATTTTATTCTCATTGACAAAGTGGAATATGGTTTTGAGTTTATGTGTATGTTACGTATGAATATAGTACGAACCTTCTTAATATGATATCGGTTTTTTGAGGGGATGATTGGACCATCAAACTGAACAATATTCTACAGGATGAAAATGATATCATTACCATCCTTTTAAACTAAGAGTCTACCTATCAAACTGAACAACTTTCACTATGGGAGCAAACCGATCGGAGCAAAAAAAATCAGCTGTTGCATACATTTGAGTCGAGTAGGCATTGCAGTTTAGTATGGAACAGCGGATTATTTTTTTGCGATCCGTTTGCTCCCATAGTGAAAGTTGTTCAGTTCGATGGGTAGACTCTTAGTTTAATAGGATGCTAATGATATCAATTTCACTCTGTATATGGGACCAACATCGGAATTGCGAAAAAAAACTGGTGTCACATTTGGGTCAAGTAGTTCTGCATTTTTTGTGGAACAGCATATTTTTTTCGCGTTATTAATTTTCAATGAAGAAAGTTGTTTACTTTGATGGTATGATCATCCCCTTCAAAAAACGTCAGTATAATAAGAAGGACCCTATAGGTATGTATAGGTGTATAAACACAAACAAATTAAAGGAACACCTTATACTCGAGACTCTACATAATACATCTGAAGTTCTGGATAGGACGGTATCACGGTAACTTAAAAGTGATCACACAACGAATGCTCAAAATCAATAAAAACGTATTGAATATCAAAATCGATCATTCCGCAATATGCTCGTCAAGTTTTTAGCATATTCGAATCGACTTCAAAAGCGGCGAAATGTATTTACCTAATTTAATTTTGACAGAGTACCATCGTCATCACCTCGCTTAAATAGATAAAACAATTGGAACACGACCTTATTAAAGTTATTAACATTTTAAATATTATACCTACCCAATTATTAGAGTGGCTAACTAACCGATTACGATCTTGTTTCATTAAACGAAATTGTTGAAAGATGTGATTTTATCTTCAAGTTACATAACATTTAATTTTGGAGTGTATATTTTGTAATGTAAGCAAAAATCGTTCTACGTCGTTGTCGTTGAATCTATTTGTTTATTCAAGCATTCAAATTACTTTTGTGTTGCATCATACTTTTGTTTACAATTCATGCATATCTGAATTACACTTCAAAGGAAAAGGGTGGGTAAATAAGTATTTGCTGTTATGTAACGGAAAAATTCAGAAGAACTCATTTTATTCGTTTTACTTGGCAGATTTACTTGAAAGTGGATTTGATTTGAGTAACATTTTTGAATTTTTTTTTACAGTTCATGTTTGTGAATTTATCAACATACCTATCTATACGTGTAGTGTGACCAAAACTGGGAGTGGTTTTTGGCTTTTGTTCACGTCTCACAAAACATAAAACTCCTTTTTATTACCGTTTCTGTAAGCATTATATTCGAATACCCCTAATACGTAGTCTAATACCCACCTATCTATTAATTACCTCAAAGTAGAGAGAGACGATTTTCTACTAAATAATAAGCACGAAGTCGCCATTTTAATTTGGCATATACAAAAAGTGTCGCCCATATTTATTCAGATGTAATTTCATACGTTAACCTTGTATTTGTAGGTTTATTTTGAATATTAAATAAAAGTCTTTCTTGTTCATATAAAAATATAGATAAGTTATATATTTCTTATTATATAAGTTTTTAGTTACTTATATGTGAGACTGGCATTTAGATATAGGTAAACAGCGGGGAAACCTGCATCAAAGCATCAATTTCCAGGCTTTTATTGTGTTAAATGTTCAATTTTTTTAATTCTAAATCAACGGATTGAAAAACAAAATCTTTTTTAAAGAATTATAAAACAACGAGCGTTAACCCGCAACTTCGTCCGCACAAATTATATACCAGATTTTAAGTCATATCATAAGCTATCAAACAAAAAATGAAGTAATTATATCGAACCTAACTACCTACGTACTTAGTATACTTAGTTACTGTTTATTTAAACGTATCTTCATCATAATCTAATAAAAACATAGGCTAATTGAAGTATGTAATGTACCTAGAATTTTTAGGAGTTGTGTAAATTGGAAGAAGAATAAAAACTCACTTAGGTAATAAAGAAAAACTAGGTAGGTAAATAAGATAATTCAAAATATTAACTTACATCAACATCTCAGACTTAGATTAGGATTAGGAGTGACATAATCTAGTTTTAAAATAGTCTGCGGGAAATATGCCATTCCCACGGGAAAATATTGTTTGGAAGTAATCTCAGACAAAAAAAAATATAGGTAGGTATATAAGGTCTAACAAAATTAGGTGAAACTTTTTTAAGGGGATGATCAGACCATCAAACTGAACAACTTTCTCTATGGGACTAATATCGAAATCGCGAAAAAAAATCAGCTGACCTTGTATATAACTGAACTTTAATGTATAAATAGCTCTTATTTAGGTATATATTACCTATATGTACATTTTTACAAATAAGACTACACGAACAAAGTGGCGGGAACAGTTAGTCATAGATATAAGATAATGAAAGAACAAAATATATTCCTTATGTCCAGTCACATTGCCTAAAATGAAGTGATTTAGTGACAATATTGCTCAGACTCAGACGGCAGTCGGCCTGATCACTCAGTCTGCAATATGTAGGACAAGCATGGGCTAGTCTCATTCGTTACATTACTATTTTCATCTGAATTCTAAAACTGGTGCCAACAAAAACTTTAATCGGTAGACGAGAACATTAATCTGTCTTCAAGGGTTCTACTTCCTATTTTGACCATTAAATATGATTTTTTTGAAGTCGATAATACAAATTTAATTTTGTATTATCATTTTGTATTCTGTCACATTGTAGTGACAATTTTTTTTTAAATATTTTAATTAGTATAGTTAGTGCTTTGTGGAAATAATACATCTTATAATTTGTTTTCTACAAAGATTAACTTCCTACCTAAGTGTTAGGACCTAGGTTCATATAATTAGAACAATTAAATTCCACGCTACAGCTAATAAACGAATGAACCATCAATTCTAATGAAATATTTGTGGTCGGGTCGAGGTGTAATAAATTTTCATGACCATTCTAATTTAGAAAAATGTCTACGAGTTTTACGATTTAACACTTTTAATTTAAGTCATTGTGCAAACAGTTTGTTTTACTATTCAGATATGAAAGTCTGATAAACCTGGAAAAAATACAGTTAATATTACCGATAAAAGTAGATTTTCTGTAATACCTAATGTTTTTTTTGTTGTCAATAAAATTTCCGATTAGAATAGAATATTTATTTAACAAAATTCCAGCATTTCTCCTATTTTTCTACTAACTAATTTAGCAGCATCAGTTGGAAAACAAGTTTTAAATGACTAACAAAATTTTAAGGGTGTTTTCGAAAATGAAACAAACTTTCCCTAAGGAACAAGGGTCGAAAAGTAATTTTTTTGGACTTCCCATTGAAAAATCGAGCGTCTGATTTTTGTATAGGAGGACTAACAAATTTTCTCGTTTTTCGAACTATGTTCCTTAGGGAATGTTATTTAGTTTAATTTTCTTCATACACCCTTTAAATTTTGTTAGTAGTTAAAAACTAGTGGTGTATATTTTTATATGGAAAGTGAAGTATTTAAGAATAACCCGGCTGGCAGCGCCTGGGGACCTCATTTCGCGAACACAGTCGCGACTGGCCGTCGCTGTTGAGAGGCCTATCGTCCAAGAAGTCCATGAAAGCGAACCATTTTAATATTTATTACATAGGCATAAGAACTTTTACAAGTGACTTGTTTTTGTGTGGACTGGACTATAGTCTATTGTCAGTACCTACAAGAGACGGACACAGATACTATTCCTTATTTGGTCTCCATTTCTTTAACCTTTTTTTTAATGTACAATGATAATAACACCTTGCGGCAAATCGTTGTTTTGATGTCTTTTTGTCTGTAAATGGATTTTTCCTGATTTCATATGAAACTTTGGGAAGTAAATCCTGCTGTATCAAATTGATGAGAGTAATGTGAATGTGAAGTGCCTCTTTTCACCGTAAATAAAACTAAACATTAAAAAAAATAATGTTTTCCATACGACAACCTACATAATAATAATAACATAATAGAGATTGAGTACCTATTTAATCAACCTATAGGTAGGTTTACTTCCTATATCCTATTTTTAAAACAATGATGTTGATGATATCTTGCTACCCAACCAATGAATGTGTAGTTACGTACAGAACAACCTTTTTTCATAGCAAGTACCTAACTCGTAACAAAATCTTCCTTTACCTAGGCTTCGTTGGAAAATCGTCTCAATTTTTTGCTGTCTTATAAAAACAAAAGAATGCCAACACATAACGCGATTTTTCCCTAAAAAAGCGAACGTCGTCTTCATCGCATCGTAAAGATCTAAAACAAATTGATACTTTCACACCACTCATATCTTCGACAATGCGACTATAAAAAAGCTTCGTTCTATAATGCATGGTGTTTACTGCACCATAACGCTCGTTGAATTTGCTACGTAGACAACCTACCCTATAGACTTCATAATTCAAACTTAACCGTATATTTAATCATTTGGTAGAGACACTGACGTGCCGCGGAGAAAAACATCGACATTGTTTAATTAAAACATTTTTATTGTATTTTGGTAATCAAAAACGTAACAAATAGGTGTTATTTAAGTATAAGTTAGATTGGTATAATCCATTACTCCATTAGTAATCTCTTGAAGAAGTAAACATTGAACTAAACTCAAAACTCGGACACTTAAAAGTAAAAATTCAAAATTTAGAACATTGGAAAGCTCAAAGCTGAATTGATTACAACAATACTTAGTAGGTACCTATTTAAGTACAAAATACATTATATTGCGGTGTAGGGCGTAAGGGAAACAATTAGTTTGAGTTTCAGATGAATAATGGTTCAATATGGTCTATAGCTTTTAATCTAATTTGGAAAATGCAAATGGAAATAGAGGAAATGAAATGAATAGGTAGGTACGTAACGTAATATGGCAATCTTGATTAATCGGAACTTTCAGGACTTGTTTAATGTTTTTTGCGTTGAAGACTCGACGCGACGCGATATGTTCCACAATTATCTTGAATTGCATTAGTAGTCAATATGTTAGGTAGTCTATGGTTCGAGAATCGAGCGAGGGGGACCTACCCTCCTTGTTCAAGGTCATAGGGTGAGCCGATACGATTCTTGTTTTATTTATGTATTTTAAACTTCCATTTTCATTTTGGTTTTGTTTCAATTCTAGCTCTTTACACAAATAGTAGTATAAAGTTAAGATTAAATTATTGAACATGACCTTTTTTACCTACCTAAGTCTGTTCTGTAGGTAAGTTTCCTACAATGTTTTTCCACACGTGGCGTGGTTTAATAAATCTTAAAGTATGTATAAGATTACTTTACGATACCTCTTTCCAAAACAATTTCCATATCGACTTTAAATACCTAAATTTCGTTTCACGCTCATCGAATATTAAATTCAATCCTACAAACATTTTTTTGGATGCATATAGGTGCAAACATAGCTGGGCTGTCGAAGTTAAGGCCGCCTCTAAATTCTGAATCGACTCTACTTTTCAGTCAGCTCGCATGAGTCTTGTAGCTAATCGAAATACGGTTGAAACTCAAAATTGCGATACCTACCTATTCTCGCTTCAGCGAATGAATTTTATTACCGTTTTCCGCGAACAGACGTCATTAAAATTTCGCAGTTACGCGCTAATTTCATTATCTTTATAATGTCCTTCGGAATGGCATTATCATTCCTATCAGTTATAATTGTTTTTAATATAAGGAAGCTTTGAATAAGGAAGTACCTACTTCATTTAGATTATGCAACTAAGGCTCCAGCTGCTGACGAGTTCTTCCGTAGGTCCGACTAATCTTTTTCAGTTGAGTCCTAGGAGTGTCAAAAATAAAAATAGCATAAGCATAAGCATAAGCATATGCTCACGACTATATTCCCCGAGGGGGTCAAAAATAAAAATAATATTGTGAAATTTTCTCATTAGGTATGTGTAGTACCTAAGTAGGTAGATTTCGTATTTTCACATTTATTTTTAGTGCGAAAGTAAATTATAACTAGAATAATAAGGAAAAACATTGTAAAAAACATTTACTTTATTAATTACGAGCGTTAACCCGCGACTTCGTCCGCACAAATTATATACCAGATTTTAAGTCAGATCATAAGCTATCAAACAAAAAAGTTTCATCAAAATTGGTTCAGTAGTTTTTGCGTGATACTCGTTCAAACAAACAAACAAACACACAAACAAACAGACAGACAAAAAATCCAAAAATTGGTGAAATGGAATCAGGGACACCTAAAAACCATATCGTAACTTTTTTTTGTTAATATCTTCAATGTACAGACAAACTTCCTGTTACAGTTTTATAATAGTATAGATTTTTAAGTACCTATGACGAAGTTTAGTCTGACAAACGGGTTGTAATAATAACAATTATTATTATTAGCTTTACAACTTACAATTATTGTAAGATAGATAAATAATGCTGTAACTGTAATAATATTCAGAAAAACATAGTAAAATATATAGGTATAACTGTAAAACGGTAGATTTAAGTGCATTAAATTTTAATATGGTTACCATTTTACAGAAATAATTAGGTATTTCGATGGAAAAATAATTAGAATACCTACCTTTAGAGTACAGAATGATGTAGGTACACGGAGAAAAAATATCTAGTATCTACCTACCTAGTAGGTATATGTGACAACTATTTATTTTAGTAGACTTTACTAAAAAAATTGTAGTTATTAGTTCAGTATAATTTTAGTTAAATCAAACAAACTTCGATTTAAAACATCAAATTTATTTTCTTGCAAAATCTACTAAAATAAAATAGGTAGGTAGGTACACAACGTGTCAATGTTCTATTAGCTTGTAAATCTGGGTTAGGTACAGCTAGGACGTCAACACAGCTATTTGAAATTTAAAATGCCAGTTACCTACATTGTGATTCAGCTCAGCTCTCTCGAATAACGAAAAGAATCTCTATATGAAATTGCACTACGCTGCAATTTTACTTGAATTTTTAAACCTACTTTCCCTTACCAATTTTATCCAATTCAACACCCTTAAGAGGATAGGCGGGCTGAAATAGTAATTTGGAGAATAGGTCACTTTTCCAACTATATACGTATTTAACCGATCCCCACCCATACGCCCCGCCGACTAGAGTGCGATAGAGACAACTGTAGCTCCGACCGATTTTATCGACATAAAATCGACGAAATCAGCATTTCGTATTTCCGTTTCCTCCTCCAAAACTGAACGTATTTTAATCATTCTTTCAAGAATAATATGAGAAAGACTGGTTATATCTGTATGTTTTGCTTTTTTTGTTTATATTCGTCAATTTTGTTTCCTGGATGTCTGAAAACGGGCGGTAAAAATGGTGATTTTTTAAGGTCCTTAGTTCTTACATTAATTAATTAAAACAAAAATGCAAAACGTAGGGACATAGCAGAGGTAACATAGATTGTATGGTAAAAATGTTTTTGCTCCTGTGTCATCATCCAGGGAAGAAACAGGGGAATACGTCTGTATGGATAAAACTGTACCCACCTATCCTCTTAACTAAAACCCTTCCAAAATTAAATGAATCTTTTTTCTAAGCATATCTACTTATTACGAGGTAGGTTACGGTAGGTAGGTAGTAACTGTACTTTATAGCCCTTGTTTTTTTTTAAACAACTAACTGCCTGCCAACCATTTATAACACTTTAACAAGGAACAAATTAATTACATAAAGTTAATAAGTACACAGATTTTCTTATCGAGACTCATTACACATGTTTACTAATTGGCCGAGTGCCAAATGATTTATTAATAGTGCTGACTTCATAATAATTTAGTGTAGAGTGATTCTTCACTCGGCAAGTATAAATAAGTGACTAGCTCAAACAAAGAATCGGGGGTAACGCACGCAAAAGCGACAAAAAGCCGCGATAAATACATGCCTCCAGTCGCCGTGTCTAACCAATACGAGGACGTTGACCTCGCGAATCCGTGTACCAATTTTTTCTACTAGACGCTCTACGTTCGAATTCACGTCAGAAAATTTACCGAGTAAATTGTTTGAGTGCGATTTTTTAAAGCCACACGTTCAAATCAGCAGTAGAAAATCTCAAAATAAGGTACTATGGAGATTATGCATCGCATTCGATCATGAATTCATGAGTTTAAACGAGTGAATTTCAAAAATCGCACTCCTGATCGAAAAAGTATATCTAGTTAGGTTTTTTTTTTTTTTTAGTTTAGTTAGGTTAGGTTAAGTTAGGTTAGCTTACACAACTCTTCAGTTCTTGCTGTAACAAGTCAAGTAAAAGTGTAATGTAACTTTATTGAAGTTACTAATATATTACTTATCAAAAAGATAACCATCTTTCAATGGTCACAAAGACATAGGCATTGCGAAAATCGACTTGTTACAGAAAGAACTGAAGAGTTGTGTTTATACAACTGCGGCTTTTTATTTGGCACTGAAAATCAAACTGTACTTTGTACTATAATAGAATAGGCTAAAGATTATTCAAACAGTACAGACGACGTTTTCCTTATTCCTTCTAATTCATGAATCTCGTACATGACCTGAAATTATAATGCTGAAAGCCGAGATCGTAAATAAGTTAAGCGTTAAGCGAAATAAGAGATTTCGGTCATCGACCTCTTCCGACCTCAATACGAAGATTGAGATTATGTTGGAATAACTGAATAAACCTAATCATAGATAAATAGCTACGTATCGTAAAGTACAGTTCATTAAATATTTTCTTTGTATATTTTCAGTGGAAATCAATTTAGTATACCGCAAACGTTCGGTTCGGAACGTGACCCATCATTTGTATTCTACTAACTTTTATAACTCGAGAGATAGAAGGCAGTGACAGACTGATGGACGACCGACCGGTGTCTGTAGTTTAGCAATTATTAAAGTTGTTTTAAACACGACACTGTTTAAAAGCGACAACTTGGACTTTTATTTTACTTGGACTTTTAGATGACTTTCTTGCGAGAAATTTGACGTTAAGTATAATAATTATGTTTTCTTAAAAAAATATACTCAGATACTTGTCCGTCTTGATGGCTATTACAGGTAAAAACCTAATAAAGGTATGTAAAATCAAGAAAAATAATTTTGTTAAAAGAACTGATTGGCAAATAAAATCTTTGGTGTAATGTTAAATAATAATCTATCTAATTTTTAAAAATACTTTACCTACCTACGTTTTTTCAATGATTTTACATACGTATTAATTAAGTCAGTCATGCTTCGTCAAAACAATGAAATACAAGCTCAGTCAAATAACCCGCCCCTGGTCGATCCCGGCGCAAAGGAGCCCATTATGCTAGCAGCGTTGCCACGTTGAATTGCTATGGCTAGCCTTTACACCAGAAACGACCCGGAACGGGGGTCACAATTTCGCTCCCTCAGTCGACGGTCAACCTCCGCAACGAAGGTCTTAGCCTCGGCAGCCCAAACTCCCATGGTCTCAACGGCGACAGGTACAAAAAGATAATCGGCCACCAGGGCCGAGTACGTGTCCCACTTCCTAACGGCAGCCAGCTCCGCAGCTGCTCCAGGCGTCCGCGACGTGCGACTCTGGTAGCTGGTTATTAAGTGAGTTATTTCAATTGGAATGAGATAATATTACCTTCCGTCAAATAAAATAATTGAAGGCGTTCGTATTTAATGTTCAATGTTTATAATAAGTATTTAAGCATTAGGTAGAGATAACATCACATCGCGAACTTTTCGTACTTACCATTTTGACATATTGGATATGTCTTTTCGTTCGCTCCAGTATAGGCCCCGATTTCACAAAAAAGTGTGATCCCCTTATATCTCGGAGAGTTGTGAAGATATATATTCAAAAAAAGCCCACAAGACGCGTATGAAAAACGAATGACAAATGAATTATTCGAGAAAGTCAAAAACGAAAAAAGTTATGGCCGAAATAGTGAAAAAAAATAATTATTTCCGAATTTTTTATTTTGGCGCTCGATATTTTGGAAACGAAGAATGATATCAAAAATTTGAGAAACGTTCCTCTGGACAATTTACAATTTGAGCCTAAAACAGAGATGATCGGGTTAAGGGTTTGCCCTGTAGCCTAACCTTTTTGAGACAATATTTTTTTCGAATTCCGTAGATTCATTTCCAATGTGCTCGATAGGATCGTGTGAGGCACGAAATCTGTGAATTTTTTTTAATTCTCCGTAACGTAATCTATTTAATATTTATTTTAACTCTTATCAAGTGAATTGAATGTAGTATCGCTAAATGTTATAGACGTACATATTTGAACGACAATGCGAGGGTTAAAGTCTCGGTCGAGAGCCCGTGGGAATTACCATCCAGCGGCAGACACGTCCGTTAGAAAAAACCAATTACCTCTCACAAAAGTAACCGAACGTATAACCGATGTTACATTCACTGTATTTGGTTCATTACCTTTGTATTTATCGAAATCTGTTCAAAAAAGTTAGGTATTCAACGAAAACTTTGTAATAATTATAAGTGAAGTACAACGGTAATAAATAAGTGATTTTCCTCATTGTGTACCTAGTAGGTAAGTAGATTGACGGATTCAGAAGTTTCACATTTATTTTAGTTAGTGCAAAAGTAAATTACAGAATAATTATAAGGAAAAACTTACTAACATGCTGTGCTAGGTATAACTGAAATGTAGTTGACACAACTGAGTTGTAAGATAGGGAAATAGTATTATTATAAATAACGCTCACATGCGCATACATTGTAATGATCCCAAGCAAGCACTATAGGCTGTTTATTATGGAAACCATACAACAACGGCACAAACATATAATACAAACATCCATGGCCGAACCGGGATTCGAACCCAGGACCCTGGTTTGGCAGTCCGGCGTGGTAACCATTACACCAACCGGGTCGTCTTAATTAATTATTATTTATAGCATATTAAGAAAAACACGTATAAGTAAGAAACTTCCATAAAATAACTACTGATTATTGTGATTATATACCTTTTCTCTCCTATTAAATTGAACTTATAGAAAATGGCGCTGCACAAATTGTTTTCATCTACCTAAAGTGCATGAAGTCCATTCCATAAGAACGACGCAATTCAATGGGAAGTTCGTGGTTACCTATACAAAAAGTTTTATATATAGAATTGAAGATTCATTTTCGTCATGCCTGTTTTATATAAGTATCTTTTTTGCTCTTCTAAAAACTCTAGGTTTTTTTTTCATGGCAAGGTGTGAAAAGATATGTTTAAAAATTCGCAACATCAAATTGAAATTGGTGATGTTTATCGCTTGCACGCGGTCAATCGTAGTGTGAATAAACTCTACGGTATGATTTTAAATTCAAATCGCATTCAAACCATATCGAAACACCATTCGGAGCTTTTTGGAGTTTTGACTGACTTTTAGGTACTTAATAGCAATGATTATAGCCCCAATAATACCGCTGCAGGCAAAAGCTTCCTCCCTTTTCGTCTTATCGTGTGGGCAACAAGTCGCTATAGGTATTATATTATATATGAGTATTTAAAAGCCTGGCATATCGAATATCGCGAATTATTTGCATTATACGAGAGAAACTGCCTTAATGCTCATAATGCGATTGATTAAAATTTTTAATGTGTTACGTTGAACCATTTGTGTGATAAAGATTTGCTTCAAATATTATGTCTTTTTAAACAGTGATGTTTGGAAAAAGCTTGTCAAGCAGCATATAAAACATTTTATTATGTAGTCCATAATAAACCTCACAAAACCGATAAAAATTCAACATAAAGCTGAATACACAAAAGGGTCATCAAATTGGTCACAGTATCATCAACCTCGGTGGTCCGTAGAGAGCTACCGTTACGAATTGCTCGCTCGAAAAATTATGCCCCAAGCTAGGCTCATTTTCTCGAAAACGCCGGTTGCAGGTTGCAATTCGAATGCTTTGCTACTGTCTTGGGCTTAAACACGAATTTCTTGGAAAGCTTTTTTCATTTTCAGCTGTCTAGATTGCAGAAAAAGTTCTAGTCTTCTGTAGATATTATGAACGCAGAAATAACAATGTAATAATTAGTCTGATGTTTAAATATAATAGGTAAGGTACCGAATTAATTTCCTAAATCTAGACAATACAATATGACATGTTAATTCTTACTTAGTATTTTAAGGACGTTTGTACCTTTTTGAAATCTGTTCTTCATTGTCTATTAAATTGCCAAAATAACGAGAAATCCTTGAACAAAGAAGCAATAAGGTTTGTTCGAAAACATTTTCAGCATTCTCATTCTGTTATTCTGATCCACAAATCATTGGGTCCCAAAAGTTTTCATTGCACACGAAGCAAAGAGAAAGTTAAACGGCGAGTTCAAAACATTTTGTTTAGCTCTTGTTTCTTTCTTTGACTCTCCTCGCTTTAAAAAAACGCCCTTACACCTGAATAAATAAATCTCAATCTTGAATAACGTAAATGGCAATCTGTATTCTCTAAAGCGATTATCTCTAGTGCGATACCGGCGCTCGGCGCGCTTTTTGCGGCGGTGTGCGGCGAGCCTAATTGCACGGTCGGTGTCGCTAATTGAACGGTTAGCCTAACCGGTCCGTGGTCGTATGCCGTGTTTGTTAAACGATTATGCGGTTATAATATCTGCACTTATACTTACTGTCCAACGAAGGTGTTTCTTAAGCGTACAAAACTTTGTATTTTGATATTTATTTCAATTAAAGAGATTCAAATTTCTCCATGAATTATTAGAGATGAACTCTAGGTGGGTAGGTTAGGTGTATTAATTGTATTTTCTATATAATTTATTTATTTTATTGTTTTTGGAAGACTAACTGCAAACGGCTTTACAATGAAATTCAAAATTAAGTATCAAAATAAAATGACGATAAGGAGTGCGATTTTTGAATCTCATATGTTGAACTCAGCAGTTGAAAATGTACAAATTACTATGGAGATATGCATCTTTGTACTGCTGATTTGGCTTTCAAAAATCGCACTCCTGGATTGTGTTTTTTGAAAGTCAAATCAGCAGTAGAAAGATGCATATCTCCATAGTAATTTTGACATTTTTAACTGTTGAGTTCGACGTGTGAGTTTCAAAAATCGCACTCCAGGGCCGTATCTGGCTGTCCGGCGCCGATTCGGATGTGCAGGATTCATTCCGGGCCGTGCACCAGAAAAATTAATACCTACTTAGCTCCAGAAAACAATGGCTACAGGACTCAATTATGTCGTGGTATCTTATTCGGTTCATAAGAAAAAGGTAAATGTCTTAGAGAAAACTGAAAACTATATTTCTTGACTAGCTATTAACATGAAGGTATTTTTGAGTGAAGGAACAGCAGTTTTTAGCACTGGACATTTTGTTACCTATTTTTGTATGACATTATTAATTCATGAATGCAAACCTTAACCTAACCTTGGAAAACTTACGTATGAAATTAGCAAACATTTAGTTACAGTGACTCTGTAGCCAAGGAAGGCCGAGGACAAATACTTTAAAGACCATGGTCCATAACATTATGCCTACGTAATTTTTAGGTATATTCTGAAACTTTTCTACACGATTGGATGCTATTTAATAATGATCACTTTTAGTAAATTTAGCTTGCTCCGGGATGAAATAACATATTGAAAGGAGGATCTAAGATTCTAAGCCTTAGATCTTCATTTCATCAATCAATCAATCAATCAAATATACTTTATTTTACACCAAAAACATAAACAGTAAAATACAGAAATAAAATACAAGAGGCACAAAATAAGGCGGTCTTATCGCTAAGAAGCGATTTCATCATCTATTTAGTGAAAAGTTTCTATTTTCGTTTCGTGTTATTTTTAGTGCTTGTTTAAATTTTTTCTTGCTTGCATATTTTTGTTATAATATTGTACGCCCATGTGGCAGGACATAGCTGAACTGTTTTATTTTTTATGTACAACATCTATTAATTTACTTATGATCGACAATAAATACATTTTCTTTTTTTTTTTCATTTTTTCATCCAACGATTCTTCCAGGGTGTCCTCAAAATTAGGTACCACTTAATTTTAATAAAAATAAGTATGTTGAGCTAGAAGTTCTGCTCTTTATACCTATCTACACTGGGTTAGCGCCAAAGTTACTTGCTGTTATACTGTAGGTATAACAGTATAACATATTAAAACAAATACACCGTATTAAAATTAAATAAAAGTATTATTTTGTCTAGTGCATACGAGTACGTTTAGGTACCTACTTAGTTATTAAAGCCAGACTGAGCGCCCTAATCCAAATTGCCTTTTGCCTTACGTGACATCCAAGATTTAAATAACGTACATATCTTCCTATTCCTACGTACTATACCTACCATTTTTTATTAAACATTTTCCCATAACTCATAGATATAACTATTAATTGTTTATAGGTAGGTAACGGGCCAAAGGATGTTTACGAATGGTCTTTTGGGATTCATATTGGCGCAATCAATTTTTGGTCACAACAATCCTCAATGCAAAATAGATCTTAATAAAGTAACGTATGTATAAAGATCTCTGCACGGCAACACATCCAACAATGAAACCGGTAAATAAATAAGCGTAAACGCAAAAAGTGGTTTAAGAAATAACGTCTCTTGCTATCGATGCAGCTGCCTACGGCTCAAGGCAAACCGCCCGCTTCTTTTAGGCCCAGTTCTGCATCGCAAATTGTTTTTTTTTTTAGTTTTTTTTTAAGGTGGCTAGACTGAGCATGAAGTTTTTAATGGAAGTTATGTTTATGGAGTGTAAAATTTATTAACGCGCTTGTGTCGCTGAAATTATTTGGTTGTAAATTTTATAGGGGTATCTCTACATAGGGACCTAAGTAATTAAACAGTTGTGCGAATTGGTTTTGTTTTCTGACTAAGTAGGTAGGTACAGATAAACTTTATTAATTTTCCAAATGTTAGGTTTCTAACTTTGCCTACCTACGAATAAATTAAGAACTGGGTACAAAATAAATATTCTTGCCTTCTTTCAGCCAAATTCATAGGTGCTTACTTAGGTACTAATAATGTAGCCTAGGTATAATATATATGATTTCGGGACTAAGTAGCCACCTGCCTAAAACTACCTAGGTACGTACTTAAAAAACATTCGAATAATAAATACTTAGGGTACCTACCTACACCTCGCTAACATGATAATAAACATTATCTAATGTCAATAAACAGCATAAAATAAATTAAAAAATAGGTATTTTGGTAAGTTAAGTAGGTAAGGGTGATTAGCGTCTATCTTTCAAATAAGTATTTGGAAATTTAAAAAGAAAAATGGAATCATTCCTTTTTTTGCTTTTGGAATAGTGCCAAAAGAGATTTTATCATTTCTGTTGCAATTTGCTCCAGACAATTCGCCATTATGTTGCGCATAGGTAAAGTATTTTCCCCTTAGCTAACAAGCTGTGAAAATAAACAATAAACAAGATATTCAGCACCTAACACATACAAAACACTACATGAAAACCAACTCTGAACGTTGAATAAAATAAGGAAGGCGGCAAGTTGGATCTGCGCTCCAGCTTAATGCCGCCTCTCCGCCCTCGCTCGAAAGCTCGACGAATAGAGGCAGCATTTACGATAACGGTATACTCATTTATAAACCCACTGGCGCCATGCGGACAAATCCGGAACTATGCAATTGAATGCTTACAAAACTGATGTTGTTTAATTTGATCATTCTTCGCGTAAATAACATTTTTAAAATGTAAATTTTAGGGTTTTGTGCCTAAAAGTTGCCAACCGGACCCTATTCGTTAAGCTACGCTGTCCATCCGCACTAGCTTCTTTAGGTAAAGAAAGAGGCTGTATACAGGGTGTTAGGGTAAACATTTGCATTGTTTTTTATTTGTTTGTTTGATTCAGGCAACAGTACGATATAAAAACATCACGGGCCCATATTTTATAGATACCTTATCCTAGGATACATAAAAATATATGCATTACTTTAAGGGGTGATAGTACCCATGATACTAAAGAACTTTCCCTAAGAAACTTTGGGAAAGTTGATCAGTGTATAGGTAAAGAGTTAAAATTTTATGTGTTATTATTTTTGATTTAAAGACAAATAATAAAAAATACAATAAGTAAAAAATTAAGCGGATCCAACAAATAACAACAAACGCCTACAAGAAACGTGATTTTTCGATGTTTTTTTGTTTTTGTTTGATCCTAAAAACCTAACATACAAGCGTCAAAATGTGTGTGATTTGATTATAGAGCATAGGTAAAAATTAAAAATTTGAAAGCCAGGCCTTACGTAGCAAAATTGTTAAATGATTGAAATCTCAAAATGGCTTAAGGTGCCGGCTGTAGGGCATTTTACCCTATCTCCATAGTAATTTTGACATTTTCAACTGCTGAGCCCAGCGAATGAGTTTCAAAAATCGCACTCCAGGAGAAAAAACTTTATTTTGGTACAAAACCCTCGGTGCTCGAGTCCGACTCACACTAAGTAAAAACTAAAGGACGCTCTATAACACTAAAGGTATATTTATGTTACATATATACCTACTTAGGTTATTATAATTGTAGTACCTAACTTAGGTATACCTTGCACTTTGCACAAATGATAATGGTACCTACTTCGTCAAACGTCCACTGCTGGACATAAGCCTCCTCCAAAACGGAAGGATTTGCCATAATCGCCACGCTTGCCAGGCGGGTTGGCGACCGCAGTTGGATTGAATGTGTGTACTCAGAGGATGCTGCTGCCCATCCTCTGCTAGATCCCTTAGTCGCCTTTTACGACACCCACGGGAGGAAATGAGATGGTGGTATTCTTAGCCGACAACACACGAATAAATCAGATCAGAAATTGAACAACTTTCTCTATGGGACCAACAAAAAGGATTACCTAAGTATTCTGCTTATACCTACCCACCCCAACAACTTACCCCTTTATTTACATATATTGGAGACATGTGACTAATAGAAACATTTTAATTGTTCCAGGATACTACCAGCCGGCCGGACCATTGATAAAAGAGAGCAGCGCAGACGCAGAGCGAACGCTCGCGAGGTATCATCCACCACATTATCACGCGCCACATCCACCTGTAAGCATTCCTTACCTTTAAGTATTTTATTTAAGTACCTTTATGACTTTGCACACAATGCACATAAATATCAGTAAAGTACGCTCTGAATTTCACGTAGGTGGTTTCAGACAAAAGTTTGACGCACAATACTCGTAGACGGATTATTAAATAAAAGTGATATTTTATACATGGAAAAATAGTTAAGAAAATCTAGTTGCCGCGTCACAAATAACATTTGCAATTTATAATATAATTACGAAGATATAAAGCTTTTAAAATGTTGTATGAAAAAATTCAAAGCTTTATATCTTCGTAATTATTTTATAAATTGCAAATGTTATTTGTGACGCGGCATCTAGATTTTCTAAACTATTTTTCCATATATACAAAGTTACTTATATTAATACCGTCTACGCCTATTGTGCGTCAAAGTTTTGTATAAAATTGACCCCTCTGCAACCACCTTAAGAAGTAAACTAAATGAACAATATTATCTTTAAGGTACTGGTAAGCCTATAAGTAATAATTAATTAGGTACCGCGACTCATTTATTTTATTTACCCACATTGAATAATAAGTAGGTAATCAAACTTGCCCACCTAAATAGAAAATAAGTAGGTAGGTATATTTGGAAAATAAATGTTCGTCTGTAAGTCTGTTTGTTTGTAGGTACGTGTACGTGTGTTCACGTAGGTTCCTAATCTACGAGAAAAGTGTAGAGGTTACTTAACTCCAAGTAACATACCTAATTTATTCCATCGTAATTAGCAGTCATGACAAAATAAAGCTGTTTTAAATACCTATGTAGTTGCTTACAGTAATGGTACAGTAGTACCAGGTTTATAAGTCTCACCGATGTAGCGCAGTCTGTCTGCACAGTTGACAAATTTTAAAAACGCGCGAAATTATATTGACCAATCAGGATGTGACACCTTGCCGCTATTGGCTTATTGCTTTCGCGCCCTTTTCGCTGCCGAAGCATCCCATAAGTCTGCTATTAGAGTTGGAGCGAGATAGAGAATACCCGATTTTGCACTGCTCTGCGCAAACGAAGATTGACGAGCGGAATTATTTTCCTGGTCGTATTGTAAGTAGGATTCTTACTTCAGAGGTCTGCGTGTATAAAAAGTTGCGGGCACAGCTAGTACCTACCTACCAAATACTACCTATATGTATAAAATGATCCAGCAAAATCTACTACCTACTCGTACATTACTAACAACATATTCATAATTGATTACAGGTGCTACAGCAATACGGCCCGCCATACTACCCCGCCGAATTGTGCTACGGTCGTTACTACAGGCCACCTGGTTCTTACCACATGTCGCCACAGGCGGACCCACAGGTCAGTCCTTCACAAATATTAAGCCTGTAGATGAATCAATTATTGTGTTACTCGCCGATTATAAGATCGATTTGAACAGTTGTAGGTACAGGTAAACCGGGTTCTCACTTCTGTAATTGTAGGCGATTCTTAAGCAGGTACAGCTTGGCAAAAAATAACTTGGAAAAAAAGAGGGCCACTTTCTTTCACGTCTATTCTATTCTATTTAAAAAAATGGCTGCCATCTTGGTTATGATGATTTTGCCAATGTCTAGTTTTTGTAGCAAGAGTGCTTGACGTTGTACGGTAGTTTATGTAATTTTGGTGACTTCAAGGATTGTTTTTCGAAAAGAACACTATATTGAGCCACCACTGGAGTTTTGTTGTATAGGCCCGGGAGGGGGCAACCTACAATCGACGAGTGACGTAACTACCCAATAGCAGACCTACAACTCGACTCTATTGTATTTATGGAGGTGCTACTTGGGAATGTTCCTCCATTGAAAAGGGAAGATCTTCCACCAGGCTATGTGTGAAGCCTGGGGACCGGCCGTGGTCCAACAGTTCTTAGTTGGACCTTGTATATGTATCGAAACTCTGTGATAACTTCTCTTGCGCGATGCATGTCTTGCATTCGATTGTGAACCTTATTTGTAGTAGGTTACGTGTTACGTATTGACGGTGAACGTTGTCTGTGTATGGAGCATATTTCTGTTGGCATCTTTGCTATAACTTGTGGGTGCTGACATCAGTAGCAAGTCCCCACATATTCTTTCACGTCAAAAGCCAAAATTTTGTAGTTACTAAAAAATAATTTGTTGGAAGTGCACCTGTCACCACGTCAAACTTTTTTTTTTCCATCATTATCATCATCTTATTTAAGAGCTACGCTCTTGTCGCTGCACTATTCGCCAACCCTGACTATGTTCCGCTAGTCTCTTGAGTTCTTGATACGACACGACATCAACCTGTCCATCTTTTTTTCCAAGCTGTAGAAATTGTGGGTATTTTACCGATCGTCTGAAATCACTGACCAAATATTTAGAACCAGAAGTGCATAGAATTGCCAAAAAGCACATATTAATATCGATTCTATAACGATTCCAGGCTAGATTCTGGTACCTTAAATTTGTGTGGCAATGTCTAAGATATTATTTATTTATTTAATAATCAATAATCATCGATATTTTACACAATCACACCAAATTCTCAATCGGTGTTCCTTTGTTTCAATGAGTTTACCCTACTTTCAATATTATCGTATGCGATAGTATACCTAAATACAATGTTATTTACAATCAAAACAACGTTTTAATTACAGATGGTAGGTGTCGGCAGCGAGTACCCACCACCACAGTACTATGGTACGCCGCCCTGTTACCAACACTCACCACAAAGAATACCATACGTAGGTCAGTATCACATAAAAATATCATCTCGATATCTACAAGGTAATAATATATTATTATTTCTTTGGTATTTGGTATATTTATTTGGTGAGATGATTACCACCGCCGTACTTTCCAAATAGTACAAAGTCAAAGTCTACATAATTTATCCAATATAGGAGCTTGAAGTACCTACACTTATTAAACGTAAAATCTTTTTTTGAAGCGATGGTACCGCGTCAGAACATATTCTCGCATAACACGACTTAATAAATAACCAATATGTCCAGTTAGTCAAGCTAGTCCAGTTGTTAGAATCTCAGTTCGATCAAAGACGTTACGAGTGTTATCTGGTTATTTACGCCCCAATTAATAACACGAATGGACTGCTAACTAGTCTAACTGCGTACATTATTTTACGAAAAGACTCACCACATCTGCCTTCTATGGGAAGGAATGCTATAACATAATTATTGGGAAAGTGTGGTGGGCCTACCCATATGCTAATGCTAAGCTATGCTAGGTTAAAACAAAAATTTAATTCCTATTTTGCATTGCAGTCCATGTAAGTACAATTAAATAATCACCCTTAATTGTATTTCATTGATCAGCATAAATAAGAACTAAAATAGAAGGGCAATATCAACTAGGTACTAGTAATTAACACCACATTTTAATGGTTTTAGTCGGTATCTATTTAAACTGATAATTTTGTTTTAATTTTAAAAATTAATATAATACTTATCTATTAACTTTTGATTTATTTCAGAATACCGCGGATGCCCGTGCCCATTAAACGCGTGTCCAAAAAACGTCCTTATTGGGCCCGCTACTGGTAAAGCCCCTACCGGTGGCGGCCCCGCGGACGTTCTCTCAGCACTTGCACCGCCCGGGGGCGCCTTCCGAACGAAGGTGCGGGCGTGCGCACTCGACCCAGGCGCCGATACGCACGGCAGCGGCAAGGTACGACCACGTGGAAAACTATACAGGGTGGATTTTTTAGACAGTAGTAAGGGCAGGTATCTTAACCGTTGCAAAAATTGACACAAAAAAGTGTTTGTGTAAACTGTCTATTTTCTTGCTGACTGTACATTTTTTTCAAAATCTGTAAATGGGAGTAAAACTGTCTCAAAAAGTTAAGGACAGTCTCTTAAGAACGTTTCCCTCTAGTTGCAACGGTTAAGGTACCTGCCCTTACTGCCCCGTCTCAAAAATCCACAATACAATCATAAACGACTAAAGATAAGAACACAAAATCTTAATAGTGTCTATTTTTATCCCAGGATCCACCATTAGAACAAGAGCCACCTGCAGGAGCAGACGCTCCACATCCTTGCCCTCTACCAGCAATAGGGGGTGCCTCGCCAAAACGTGAAATGTTTGATGTTCGCGACAACATGCGCCTGGCTGGCGACACGCCTGGTCCGGCCGAAGCTCTGGGTCCTCCATCACCCGCTCGGGGCTCGGCAGGTGCCTGCGCTCCACAACCTCCACCGGTGGCTCCACGAAGAGCACGACTTGGCAAAGCGATGGCGAGACGGTCCCTGGCTGGAGATGACACTGGTCTCCTCATATCTGCCCCGCATCCTCCTACGCAACACAGTGACGCTGATGATGACGTCATGGCAATATCACCCCCTATCTGCGCACCCATCGACCTGTCTTCATCCGACGAACGGTCTACTCCACTCGTCGACGTCAAAAAAGAAAACGAGGGTCCAACATATGCGTCTTCCAGAAAAACTGACGCACAAGCTCTAAGGGAGCATAATTCTACAACAGCACTGTCAGAGGCTACTGAAAATTCTGACGCAGCAAAACCAGTCAAGAGACGATATTCAAGGCCGAAGCTAGAAATTGACATGAAAGACATTCAACTTGAAGACGGCTGTAAAACTAATGGAATAGGTGAGCATGTAAAGTTGCAAAAACGCCGAAAAGTTTCGGGTGATCAGACCAAAGTTACACAGACTGAGACAATCACCAGGGAACCAAAGAAACGTGCTCCACAAAATTCTAAGAGAACACCAAAAACACCAACTACCGAAAAGAAAACTGTCAAGAGAAAGTTGGAAAATGCTACAAACTCACCTAAAGCCAAGAAAATGCTCACTGAATCTTCCATTGATGAAGATTCAAGACTCAAAAATGTAGCTGCAATTGCCGATGAACCAGCAGCAGTGAAGCCTAAAACTAAAAGTGCTCTTCTGCTCGATAATCTTCTAAGAAAAAATAGTATTGATAGAATTGATGCTAAGGGATATACTTCGGATAAAGAATTAAATCCCGCCGAACTATTTCTACCTCCAGGTGAAAACGAATCACAAAACAGCAATAAGAAAACCCTGAATATCAACAACAATGTAGTGGACAACAACGCACCAGTTAGTGGCGTTCGACCAAACACTATTGCAGCCGTTAGTCAGCTCATAGAAAAGAAATTAGCTTACAAAAATGCTTGTAAATTAGAAAAAGTAGATTCTAAAGTCACGCACAGCTTGAAGTCAGTATTAAAAGCATCAGATAAGCTGAAAAATGAGAAACCTCTGCTACCAACTAGTATTAAGTGCAAATCAAATATAGAGATAAGCAGTGATATAAAATCTTTCGATGCTCCTAAGGACAAAAGTGATTCCCTAAAAGACAATTATGAAGTTGACAGTGTTAGTGATAAGAACAGTATAATTGAGGATGCAATAAACCCTCTCAAGGTTTTTAAAGCTCCCAAACCAAAAGCGGATCAAGATAAATTAGAAACCAGTGCGAAGCTCGCAGAAGAATCTCATAGTGTATCAAATAAGGTTCCTGATTTGGAATCTGCAGCTACAGACCGGTCGAGAGATATTGGTGAGGACGTGACGGCGGAAAAAGCTAAGCGCTCTAAATTATCAATGAATAAACCAAGCGGTCAAAAGATAAAGAGTATTGAAAAAGTTGCTAAGTTACTTCAAAAGAAACCAGTAACTGATGCCATTGAATCCGATGTTGCTTTAGAAGAAATCATCTTATCAAATTCACAGACCTCTGCCGATAAAGTTACAGAGAAGGAAACATCTGAGAAAATGGTAGCTAAACGATGCAGGCTACTTGGTGATGAAGCTAGTAGTGAGCCGAAGACCAAATCAATAGATCAAGTTGCTAAACTGCTATCACAGAAGTTGATCAGCGAATCAGAAGAAATCACCTCAGTTGCAGAAATTGAGAGCCGAACGCTCGAAAACCCTATCAATGTAACATCAGAGAAAACAATTCCTGAAAAAATTATGCCGAAACGGTGCAAGCTTACCAACGGCGAATTAAAAGGAAAGAGCGTTGAGAAAGTAGTAAAACTCTTGGTTTCAAAGAAGCCAGCAATAAAGACGGATGAAGCTACTCTTGTGATAGAAGATGCTTGTGCCTCGCCGATCCCTAGCGTATGCAGGAGAGCGCGGCGCCGGCGCAGCGGCACGGGAACCCGGCGCGTGCGACGACCGCCTGCGCCACTTGCACCTCCGACGTTCGAGCCACGCACACCTCCGCGGTGGAGCAACGGATGGAACTGGGACAGCGAACATTACATTTCCAAAGTCTACCTCAATGTAAGTCGACAATACAATAGATTATCATACTTATTTATTACATATCCGCTAAATATTTTAGGTGCTGACTAATTACTACTTAACCTGATACATAAAATGTCTGAAATTGGAGAAAGGACAAGCTCCAATCACCCTCTTACGGCCTTGATCCACATTTATAAATTCCTGTTTAAGAATACTTCTGACTAAAAAACATACAAAGATTACTCCAAATGTTTACTTTAAGCTTATTTGTTCCAGAACGATTCTCGCTTAGACCGCACCGCTCGGTGTTACTCTAGAATGGCGCATGCGAGTGGCGATACAGTGGCACGTGGCGACTGCGTGCTGCTGCGAGCTTCAACGGCCAGAGCACAACCCTTCGTCGCGAGAGTCGCTAGCCTTTGGGAGAATCCTGAAGATGGTCAGTTTTACCGTACACTTAAAACAACTCTGTACTAAGGCATACCGGAGGATGGGCAGCAGCATCCTCTGAGTACACACATCCAATCCAACTGCGATCGCCAACCCGCCTGCCAAGCGTGGCGATTATGCCAAATCCATTTAGGGGGAGGCCCATGTCCAGCAGTGGACGTCTATCGGCTGATATGATGATGATGATGACTAAGGCATGCAATGTAAAAAAAATGAGAAAATCCTACACTTAACTAATGATAATTATCTTCCATTCCATTACCTATTAAGAATAAAGTGGATCTTCAAAATTATTTAGCCCTGTTGTGTATTCATCGAGCATCAACATTTCCTGCGCTTTAACATGTCCTATCAATTACCGTAAGACATTGTCCCGTAAGGGTCCTAAACTGTCGAAATAAGAGAAGAGTAGATGTCTTCTTGGCCTGAATATGGGATCTGTAAAGCAGGCACTACATTCCCGCCGAGAACAGACGAGAAGGGCTGAGAACGAGAGTAGGGACGCTCTTCATTATTCTCGTGGCGTCGTGAGCCGTTGTAATTTTCATTTGGAAGTTCTTGTCGAGAATTCTCGTGAGCGTGTCGTGCCTGTATAAGAGGAATACTCAAAACATTTGTCTTCCAGGTGAAATGATGGTATCGCTAGTGTGGTACTACCGGCCGGAGCACACGGAGCGTGGGCGGGAACCCACCGACGCGCCTGACGAAGTCTTCGCGTCACGTCACCGCGACGCCAACTCCGTCGCCTGTATTGAGGACAAGTGCTATGTGCTGACGTTTAATGAATACTGCCGGTAAGTTGTCTTTAGATAATTAATTCACCTTTCAATATCACTGGTACCATGGTAAAAATATTAGTGGAATTAACATTTATCATCTCCGTCCATCAAATGTTTTGAAAAACCCCTTTATATTAATTACTTACTCTGAGCCTTTATTAACCTATGTTTTAATCGGAGATAGATTATCGTGGTATGGGCATGTGATGCGGAGAAATGAGTATCATATTACAAGAAGAGTCTTAAATATGAATGTAGGTGGATGGCGGCATGAAGAGAGGACGACCAAAGAAAAGATGGATGGATTGTGTGAAAGATGTTGGTATGTGTAGAAAAGGATTGAACGCAGAAATTACGGCTAAATGAGTTGAATGGAGATGGATATTGTGCCGACCTCAAGTAATGGGATAAGGGCAGGGCGTTGATGATGATGATGTTTTAATAAACGGAGATTACCGCCTTGTTGCAGCTATTGCCTTTTATGATTCTTGATCTTTGATGGATTAGGTACCTAGGTAAATCATGACTGAACCTTTTGACTTTGCACTTAAATACGAAGAGGCACTTTAATTAAACGTTAACCGTTTTTTTAATATACAGGTACAGAAAACGACTAAAAGCAGTAGAGGAAGGCATCAACCCAACACCATCGATCGTGCCACCGCTGCCCGCCAGCGAGGTCACCCCCGCGGTAGCGCCAAACGACTCAAAACTACCGCCCTCAGTCTCACCCGAGCTGGTCCTCTTCTGTCGTAAGATCTACGACTTCAGATCCAAGAAGATACAGGTCCCCAACAAATGAACATTAACAAACACACGTTTGGATGCAATTACAAGATCTGTGCCGATAGATTCTGGACCCGAGTTAGTGAAGTCGTGATCGGATTCGTTACATTTATAAGTATTTTTAGAAGGAGTTAACACCAAAGTTACGTTTACGATTTTTTTTCTCGGCGGTACTTCATGATACTCGGTAAAAGACTATTGAATCGTCAAGTTTGCCGGAATAACATTATGTGGGGCGAGTCCCCCCAATTGTAGTGTTTCTTCTCCCAAACCCTTAAACTAGTACAAAGAATCGCGTTCCCGGGTGCAAATCGTAGAGTGTGTGAACTCCAATTTTATATGAAGTAAACTAATTATTGTGTTTAGTAGTCGCCGATTGATAGGTCGCTTAATAAGTCGTGATTTGTCGTAGATGATTTGTTTCGTAAAAATTTTGAAGTGATTTGCTGTATTGCCTTTATTTTGAAGACGAAATAATTTGTATCAAAGGATGCCTTTTATAAAGTGTAAGTAGATGTAAGAAATCATCATTGATGAAGATGCATAATTATATGTATAGCTATATATTTTTCTTTTAGCTTCGGGTCTAATCCCACCAGCGTGGATATTTATTCTCACTTCTGTAGAAGCAGTGACAACGTGTGTGCTGACGTTCTGACTATCTAATTTCTTGTATTTACATTAAGTTTCTATTTGGCTACATGGGAATGAAAAGGCATTTATAATTACAATTATTTTTAATTAATTGTTACATTGTTGTCAAAGTAGAGTCTATATTAAATTATTAATTTATTGTTTAAGTGCAGAGTGTACTCTTAAAGCTGTATCATGTCTGTAGCTCTCTGCTAACTCCTCTGTGAAACTAGCGTGAGTTGGCAATGAAGTCGAATAAAATCAACATCACCTATTACGCCTCATTTTAGTAAACATTTTTATTTTACTATTTCTTCAATCAAATTATGGACAAGAAATCAGAAAATTATTAGAATTATAAGTAATCAACATTACGCGCATTACAGGTCAAAATAGTCTCAATGGAGAAAAAATACCCATTTGGAATTCGTAATTTCATACAAGTAGGTTTCATCTATAATATCAGTAGTACTTTTGAATATTTATATGTATTTGTCGAGTATACTGTGTAATGAAGATAATAAAACTTAAACCCTGCCTTCAAAGGAATTGATTTTAATTTTTAATAACGCATTTCGGTCTTTTCAATTGATTTGTAAAGGCCAGGCTGGTCCAGAAAGACTGGTGTAACGAAGGTGGAACAATGTTTTAAAAACAATAATCGTGTTAATTTTGCCAAAATTCAAAACATTTTCATAATAATTATATCACGAAACACGCCAGTCAACATTACACTTATTGAAAAATAACAAATGGGAACATTGTAACATATTTTAAACGTAATTTTAGTGCATAGATGTAACAACAAAAACACAATAATGTGTGTTGGATGAAAAGAGATATATTGTACGACTTTAATAGTGAAATCTCTTTATCATTAGAGACATAATTTTTAAGTAGCGCGGGATAATGAAATAAAGATTATATTTAAACGTTATAATTCCTGCGTGGAAGATTGTAAAGGGCATTTATACGTTTGCAATTTGTGTACCAACTTTCTGTCTTCGCTATTTTCGACTTTATCGTTTATGATTACTTACCTAAAGACTTATTTTTATTGCACAAATTGTACAATAGGAGGACTAATGTATCTCTGTTATGACTATGTTCACTATTCTTCGATTTGTTTTGTTGTACTTATTATTCATATTTTGTTTGTAGAACTTACAAAATTTGTTCTTTCCAGTGAGATTACTTGTAAGGTACAGAAAAGTCAATTTGGCTACGGTTTTCTCAACGAGTGGGTAGGTAGGTACCTAACCGATTTAGAATCAGAAATTTTAATAGCAAATATTACAAAAAATTTACAAATTCAATTATATTACTTAGGTAATACAAAAACAGCTGAAGTATACCTACTTTAGGTACCACAGTATAAGAAAGAGTATTTAACACTACCTACTATATAACTTTGAACGATTCTCTAAGACAGAAACCTAATAAATAGTAGGTATAATACAATATAGGAATTTCTTCACAAATCGAACACCTACCTACATTTTATCGCAAATTTAGATCAATAGATAGGTAGGTTATACAAATCTACAGAAAATAAGAAGTAAAAAACACTGATCTTCCAACAGTAGGTACACTTTTATTATTGGCCGTAGTTTTTGAAGGCAGGCCTTTTAGAATACCTATACAGGTACTTAATATTATGTACTTTGATAAATTTCCTTACACTAATCTGAATAAAAAATCTATAGGTACCTCGGAAACAAACAGTGTCAAATTACAGATAACCACAGTTTTAAGCCGCGTATCCACTAGGCAGCAATTGACGCTCAACATGTTCGGCAACGTTGCTAAACAACGCGCGACGTCGCGGAACTTCAACTTAGTATTACCACATACATGTTGAGCGTCACGTGTTACGCGTCAATTGTTGCCTAATGGATACGAGGCTTTAGTTAACGTTTTTCATGTAAGTAGGTACGGTCAACCAATTTAAAATGTAAGCCACCTTACAACCTTGTCACAGCAAACTATTTGCAGTTATGTCACAGATTACCTATTCAATAGTTATGTTTCACAGAAGCTTAATGAGTAATGACGTTAAATAATACAGGTGATTGTGGCAAAGTTCTAAAGTGCCATACATTTCAAATTGGTTGACAGTGGTTGCATAATCGGGACTATTGAAAACGATTTACCGTTACAATCTCACTGGTAATCTATTCCAAAGCTTTCTATTATATAAGTTATCTATTCTATCTTTTCCATTGTTTGATGCCAAAAATTTAGCTGCAACAATTCTATTATTCTGTACTTTAATGTGTACTACCACCCCCTTCTATTTAGGTTTAATGGATGACTGTGGTATCTGCGCATAGTTTAATGACAACTTTTTATCGTAATATTTTCATTTTCGACTGCATGTGTCATGTAGACAAAGGTTAAGGCTGCACCGAGCCTATTGTGCTGCCCCCAATCGTATTTTTTATTTCTTAAAAATTAAGCAATATTTCCAAAAAACAAGAATGTCACATTGTAGTTATTGCTCATTTTCAATTTATCGGGTCACTGCGGATTTGTCTCATAATGTTTGTAGTTATTATCATTAAAAGCGCCAAAAGTGACCACTTTTCAAACCGTTTTAACGATAATAAACAAGCATAAAACATAATAATCCGTAATGTTTCGATAAATTGAAAGCCAATCATGACTACAATGTGACATTCTAGTTTTTTAGAAATGTTGTTTATTGTTTAGAAATAAAAAAATACGATTGAGGGCAGCACAATAGGCTCGGTAGGCTCTTAATGCTGGGCCACACAGAGCACACGCAGGCCGGTAGTAGTTGTAAACCTTGGAATTATATTCGAGGTGTCACACTGAATGCAGTCCGGCACAGCTGCGGAACAGCTGTGGCATGGTAGCCGCAGTGTGACAACTCGCGTATAATTCCATAGTTTACAACTACTGCCGGCCTGCAGCCGTTCTGCAGCTGCACTCTGTGTGGCCCAGCCTTTAACCTTCCAGATTAACGTGGCTTCTGAGCGTTAGGTATCTACTTTAAAAGGTATACCTACAATGTTAAACTGGACCTCGTCGCGATGAAAATAGCATAGCATATAGTCACGACTATATTTCCCAATGGGGTAGTCAGGTTTCAGTATTACTTTCCAAGTAATACAAAAAAGATCTCTCAAGAGAAAATCTTGTCGTTGAAATTATGCTTGAAATTGATAAGATTGTTATTTTGGGAATAGATAAAAGAAACATTAATTACGTGCAGATTCCACAGGCATCGTTACTCATTATTAATTAATTATAGAATTAATGAGTAAATTCCATAATAATACTATTTACTATAAGTGAGCTCTCCCTTGCTTGTAGGTGGATTGTTTCGACGAATGTTACCTGGTATTCCGCAGTTGCAAGTTTCTTATAGTCAATGATTTATAGAATTAGGTTTAATTACTAATAAGAAAAAAAATACCTTGTTTTTATTATTTAATTTATTTGTTTCAATGAAAATTATATAGGTATATTTTTATTATTGTAACCTACATAGTTATGTTGGCTGTAATTTAATATTGATGTAATTAATATATGTATTTTTATTTCAAACTGTGTTTTATTGCAATGAAACTAGAACAGCAGTACTGAGCCTAAGTCCGAGAAATACCTAGGTACACCTACTGTAGGGAGGTAGGTATGTATTACGAAAAAAAACATCAAAGAAAATTAACAGTTAATATCCAACATTTATTTACTAACACATAGCGAAGCATTTAAAGGTAGGTATACAATATACAATTTATTGTTTAAACTTTTAACAATTAATATCTACCTAATCTAAAATTCATACGAAACCACAGTAAAAATAAGTGTCTACATAAGGTCTATATACTGGATGGACATCATAACAACCCACTCTCCAGCAAAATGAGAACCACGTATAATGTACAATCGCTTTATACTTGTAAGTAGATGAACAAAAAATAAAAAATGTTCTGTCCCAGTAGGCAACACACTACACCACAGTATGACAAAGCGTACATACCTACACAGTACCGCATGCACTGACGACCCTATTAATTAAGTTAATTTGGTTTGAAATTCTTCATTTGATTCGTTAGGGTTTGTCCGCACCACGATTTTTATACGCACGATTTAAATTCTATTCTATTCTAAATGAGTAATGGGGAGGAACCCGAAGATTTAAATTTGAGAGAATTATTTTCCAGAGCCGCCGTAGCCGCCACCCTCTCACCCGCCCCCGCCCTCCGGATTTTTTTCCGTATGTGCGGATACTTTCTAGTGTGTCTATCGCGCAAATAAATCGTGGTGCGGACAAGCCTTTAATCTTTGATGAGCAATATCTTGAACACTGATAAAAAAATTAAAATGATAATTGATACCATAGTTCTTTGGAGAAAAAATTTACGGAAAAGTCGATGAACATTTAAAAAAAAAGTGAAGAGGCTTTTAATAAGTAAATATTGCAGTAAGATCTAGCTTTTGAGATACGCAGGCTTTCGAAGGTATAATTAGGCAAATGCAGTTTGGATACAGTTAGCAGTTCTGAAATGCAGTGTGACTACACCCTAAGAATTGCCTGGAAGTTAAAACACTCGTCGAATGGATATCGATTAATCATAGGCTAGATACACACAAAAAGAGTTCTTGTGTACCTATCTATCTTGCCTAATTACGCAGCCGTAGTGCCTAAACTGAAATATTACCTACCTTTTAAAAATCTTCAAACTGCACAATTTAATCGTTTATACTGGGTGGCACTGAACGAGGGACTTTCCTTTACTTTTAAAGGTGTATTCAGACAATGAAACTTAACAACTTTCCCTGGGGAATATGAGTAAAAAAAGGAAAAATTTTTGGACCTCCCATAGGAAATTGATCGGCTGATCCGCACTTTTTTTATTAGAGTTCCAAATAATTTTTTCGTTTTTCGATCCAATATCTGTCTGAATACACCCTACCCTTAAAAGGAAAGTCCCTCGTTCAGAGCAGCCAGTTTATCTATCTCATTCTTGTCAGTTCTTGCATAAACTGATCTTTACGAATACGATCTCTATACCTACTATTGCCTACTTCTTATTTTTTACGCAACATGGCGGAGTTTATAAACGGTTTTTATTATTCTGTTCAGTACTACTATTGTGTAAGTTTCCGATTATATCGATAATGTAGGTATTTATGACGTCACCTACTGGAATTTTTTTCAGTAATAGGTAGTGTAAGCATAAGCGTATGATCACGACTACCATATTTCCCGCAGGGGTAATCAGAGATATTCTCAAACCTAAGAACATCCACGTTTCACTAGTAGTACCGAAACTGTCTAGTGTGATGTGACGGGGACTGAGCCCGTCGCCACTTGTAATGGATAGTGTGTACAATACATGACTCGAAATTGAAGTATGCAGGTTTCCTCACGATATTTTCCTTCACCGAAAAGCCAGTGGTAATAGGTATAGTATTTCTCCGATTATCATAATCCATTAAATAGATTTATAAAGGTTTAGGGACGTGTGTCCAAACAAACCTACAAATGCAAAAAATATTTCTGTTATTTTTATCATTATCTAAACATCAAGTGACAACACTTTATAACACCTATAAGTACCGGATAACTAATGTCATCAACATGAAAAGTCCTGTAACAAAATCAGTTCTTTTGTTTGAACTATATCCCAATGACTTCCTAATAAAATTCACCGGTAAGTAGGTATATTGACATCTGACATACAATAAACATTTATATTTTAAACTATTTTATACTTATACAGTTTGCTTTGAGCCACCGTTACATTAAAGGCCAGGCCATACGGAGGCGGTTTTGCGGGAAAGCGGGCCGGAGGCGGACCTGCGGAAAGCGAATATCTCCGGACCCGCTCGGTTTTCTGTGTGTTTTGTTGTGTATGGTGTGGTGTGGTGGTAATGTTCGAGTTTGTATGTACCCTACCACACAGAAATACGCGCGGGTCCGGAGATATTCGCTTCCCGCAGGTCCGCTTCCGGCCCGCTTTCCCGCAAAACCGCCTCTATGTGGCCTGGCCTTAAATGAGTGCAGAACAAGTCCAAAACATTCATGCTATGCTTATCATACCGCTCATATTTGTATTATCATAAGGTTTATTATAAAGATAACTTTCTAGGTCACGAGTAGGTACGGGGCTAAAACTACTGCATCGGAATGTTAGAAATAAATCTATCTAATAATCTAAAATGACATTCATGGAAAATAACAAATGTTTTTCATGGCTCTCCCTTTCATCCAACCCACCCGTTGCAAAGGTGTGGTGTGCTTTCGATTGTACCCCCTCTGGCTTTAGGATCAATTCAGACTGAAAGAGCAGAGGCGAGCTATTTATCTAGCATTTTGAACCTTACCTACTACTAGTGAATAAAGTTAGTGGGTAGTGCGCTGCCATGAGCAGCTGCGCTGCTTTCTCGGTGTAAAATGTAACCACAGAAAATGCTCCACCGGCCGCTGCGCGCCGCTGCTCTTTTAGTGTGAATTGACCCTTCGATTTAAAGAATGTTGAATGAAATCAAATAAGTATTCGAAAGTTATGGCCGTGAGTTTTTGTATGTATGTATGGACAATAAATGAATAACAAGGGTATTCAAATAAAACTAATATAGCGTTTAGAGATTATCTAATAAATAACGAATGGTTATATGAATTATCAAAGCACACGGACGATAATCATGTTGACAAACAACATTTTCTTAAATCTAGGTAGGTATTTAATATTTGCCGTATATCATTACCACACACCATCCTCTTTAAGTAACATAAAAACCCTATCGACCGACCCCAAATAATAGGAAATGGGCAAGAGAATGATGATGATCCGCTTAAGTAACATATTATGGTAGTAATTTTTTTATCGTTTTCTAAGAAAATCCCCCGAAAATAAATGTGGGGGACATTTACACCCACACGAAAAGTCTGTATACATGCTTGTTTGTCACGTTCTTATCTACTGCGCTATAAGAGTTGAAATTGAACATTGTTGAGATCATAGCTCATTTACACGACACCGCTCTCGCACGGTAAAAGAATGAAACATTCACATAGATACAAAGACTTAAGATCGTGCTCTTTAGATACACTTTAAAATGACAACATTGTCGATTGACGGCTTGCCGCGCGCTGTTGATGTTGTACGTTGATATTGTAAATTGTGTCTACAGAGCACGACTTTAAGCCTATATTTGAATGTTCATTCTTTTACCGTGCGGGAGCGGTATCATATAAGAAAGCTATGACCGGTGCTAGGTCAGGTAAGGTCAGCTCCATCCAAAGAGACCTGAAGCAGGTGAGCACACGTGGGGGATGTGTGCTCACCTGCTTCAGGTCTCTTTGGATGCAGCCGCGTCAAAGTATAAGAAAGAGAATGGTACTACCCGCGTTGTCATGATAACAAGTTTATATAGTTTTTGCTCATAAGATAACTTGGTCTAACTAAATACCTACATATTACATTCAGGTTCGAAATTCCTCATTATTGGCCACTGACAATCTCAAATGCACTAAATGCATTATAAATAGTATAATCATAATAATTACAATCCAATGCATTGCCGGAGTAACAAAGTATATAGAATCCATCTACAGTTTAACGTTCATACTTTTAGGCCGATAATTTCATGAAATAGATAATACGGGGTAATACCCTTTTTGAATACTATCAGTCCATTATTTTTTTAGACATATTTTGTCAGCGCTTAATTCACAATATTTACTATAAATAGGAAAAACTGTATTTGTTTAAAATTCAAATATAAAAAATCCGAATCATAAAAAAATACAAACCAATGAACCAAAATCTCGAAAATTCTTAAGTAATTTATTATACAATTTGATTACATTATTGTAACTAACTTATAAATATAATAAAATGGTGAATTCAACTAATGAAAATAATCTTTGTCCTTTTTATTACTAAAGTAATTATCAACTTTCCTGTTACGAGCTTTTCGTGCAAGCTATTCATTTAAAAATAAAGTAAGTCTATTGTTGACATTTTTTTTAATTAAATAACATTAATAGAGTTGTAAAACATGCTAATCAATTCAAAATCAAATCGATTTGTGTTTTCTCGCTGTTTTTGGTGATTCTGGTCCTTAAATTGATTTATCAATTCCCGATGATGCTAATGGAAGAATGGAAGATCTACAGAAAAATACAAATCGCCTAGTGCATCATATATAACAATAATAAACACATAGAACTAATGTCATTTGTGAATCGCCAAGTTACACAAAGCAGGGGCTGGTTTCATTCGTAAACTTTGTTTGAGTATTGGTAGACAAAAAAAATTATAGATTCAGGAAAGTTGTGAATATAAAGTTTACATCTCAAGTCACATTTAGTGTTTAACTATACATTCTACACATGAAACAGTAAGTTATAGAAACAGAATTTAATTGCTGGCCCATGTAGTCGGCTGTAGCTTTATGTATATAGCTACACGGACATGTATGGATATCTAGTGAGAAAAGTTATGCCTGTATACTAAGCTGCAGCACATGAGTAATATACCTACAGGGAATGTTTGTATGTCCTCCCATCCACGCTATGTGTGAGTGCACCGTCAATGGCCGCTTGTATGAAGCTTGTTCTCTATAAGGTCTAACAAAAGTCATTTACAATGTGAAAGGAGACTTCAGAAGGCCACCTATTAAATTCATAGACTTTGGCCCTGCGTAAATTCTGTGAGCAACTTTCTAGACTGCAACAAGATGAATCCCCAAGTGAAAGTGATGTTTGCATTACTTTGATAGAGTTCCATGTAGTCTATTTCCTTTCCAATGACTACAAAAAATGCTAAATATGCATCTGGAACATCAATATTTATATAACTACAAGGTGCAACACAACACCATCCTATTAATAAACAAACTGAACAGTTTTCACTATTGACCAACATTAAAAAAAAAAATTGGCGACCCATATCAACCTTCTCATATTGAGTATTATGTACCTACTGCAGTTTTGTTTGTTAAACAACAGATTTTTTTATTTTGTCTTCTTGTTGGCTCCTTAATGAAAGTTGTTCAATTTGATAGCACATCCCCCATCCCCCCTTCAAATATTACTAGTTTTCTGTTACACCCTATATACTGTTCCATCCACAGTCTAAAAAATCGGCCACAGATTGTCATAATTATGTCTGCACAGGGCCTATATTTAAAATATTCTGATTGGCACACAGGAAATGCCCAGATCAACCATTTCATTTACATAGCTAAGATAAGAATGCCATATTTTGTTCACATTCAAATTCTATAATGATCGCATAGCATACACAATGTGTCCTGTCCTAGTTATTTAACAGTTTAAGTATAGATGTACAACATTCAAAAATCCACTTTCAGAAACAACAAGTATGGCCAGTTTCAAAGAGCAAAGTGAAAGACTTCAAAAGTTACAGCAGCTGTTTGTCTTGCGAGCAGTCTTGTAAAACGTTTTACTGTGCATGGACAAGCTGTCAGACTTGGCTACTAAGTCATCCAACTTCTCACCCCTTTCTAAAACCGCTTTTATAGTATCATGAAGAATTATCTTAGTCTCATCCAGATCTGTCTGGATCTTTGTCAAAGCATCAGCCTCTTTAGGGTTTTGATATCTGGCCAAGTACTCAGGCAATATTGGAAAATCAACCGTGGTTTCATTTGCCATGGGCCACGAACTGGCAGGCACTCTGGCTGAGAACTCGTCGAGTATTTTTGTGATTAACGTATGAGCTACCCTACTGGGGTACTCGTGATCGGAAATCAATATTCCTGCCAAATTGTCCGCTCTGACGTAAACCTGTAGCATGTATTCTCCTTCTTTGACGGACTGCCTGGATGCGGGCTGTGTGCGCTCCACCATGGTCTTGCTGACAAATGTCATGAACTCTTGGACAGAGCCTCGTTGGAAGAAACTAAAGCTCTGCAAGTCGAATGCTGCCTTAAGGGTTGTGGCACTGTTTACGCCTTTGTAGTGTACTTGCAGCGAATATAATCGTACCATCGTGCTTTCAATATGTTTTTCACAGGTTTTAAAACTGAAATAAAAAAGAAATGTGTTGTAATCTTTTTGTATTACCTTTTCCCATTATTTGTACATAAATACAATAGTTTAATTAAAGTTTAGATAAAGAAAATGCTGCATTGTTGAGGAAACTAAATTTTTTGTGAAAGTTTACTTACCAGATTCCTGTTTTATCGAGAAATCCTTGGTTTGCGTTGATAGTATATTAAAAGCTTTGCACTTTTCTACTTGTCATTCACAATTTAGCACTAAAACTGTAATGTTAATGTTTTTCAAACGGATATTTTTCTCGAAAACTGTGAGCTCTTGCCACAATTTCGTTCAATTCACAAAACAAAACGTCAATCATGAAGTGAAGTGACGTCACCACGACGTCGTACGTCAAATGTAAAAAAAAATTGTGTTCGGATACACATACACGTTACACGAAATAAATAAGAATTTATTGATTTTTGTATGGTGAATCTGGCAACACAGACAAATTTTTATTTTTAATCTTTATATTTCACAGCTCTGGATACGGGTCTTTTTGAGACTTTTGTAATTTTTGTAACCTATTCTATTTTTGTATTTGTCTGAAATTCCTGTTATGTTAGTATTCCTGTTTCGTGCGGATTTTTTCGCAACTTTTTGGTACACAATCCGCACGAAACAAAACATACGTTTTTGTTCAAGTTTCCTCGTGACGTGATTCGTGAGATTCAAAATCGTGATCGAATGATGCTGTTCGCGAACTGTTCGATGATGTTCGAAAGGTAATCTCCTTTGTGATTTTGATATTTTCTAACGTGGAACTTTCAATTTCAAAAAGTGCACTCCCGGTGATTTTGGCGGCAACGCGCGTGTGTACAAAATTGACCACAGTTTCATCGTCATCTATCTATCATCAAGATTAAAGGCCGGTTTATACGATGACAATTTTGCGGCGCCAATTTTCAAGCGCCAACGTAAAAGAACCGTACCGTATAAATTCTTTCGGCGCCAGTAAATTTCCAGTAAGGCCCCAGTGACCTCCGTCCTAGTTTCTCGTATCCATTACACGTCGGCGTGGCGGCACGGTTTTCTCAAATGACTGGAATGGAATGGCTCAAAAAGACCAGTGTCAAGGGCCGATAACAACATAACTTTATAAAAAAACAACGCTGAAAGTGTAAAAATCACGTAAAAAGTAAAAAAAAACCGTAAAAATCACTCGTGTTGTGAATACGAAAGAGAAAAAGCTTTTAAAGATTTGTATGCTGGAGTGAAATAGATAGACTCCCGGAGGGATTTTTATACTATAGGTTTGAAACGGACTTCATCGGGCTTGAGATCGGGCTATTACGCCAACCCGCGATAGCGACATTTAACACCACTTTAACACATCCCTCTGTAAAATTTTAGTCTTTTAACTCGTTCGTTCGCGCGGAAATAGAAAGAGGTAGCGTGATAGCGCTATATGTCATTTCTGTCATTGGTGTAGATTTATTTATTCTATCTTTTATCTGCCTTGCTTGGCTTGGCTTGCTTCAGCATTTATTTGTTTATAAAACGTACGTACGTAACTAGTAGCTACCCAAATACCTATTCTCTTTATTGGCTTACAGCAAGACTATAATTTTTCTGTCCATAAAGCCTCAAACCTGACTTACTATTTCAGCCAGTGATTCTAAAAGAAACCATGTCAGAGAATATAGAGAAGATAGAAAGTTCTTCGGATGCTAGACGGAGGATACTGAACATAGCTGTATCCACAGTTCTTCTGGAAACTGGTTTTGACGCAGCAGACAAAATGGCCCTGGAAACTCTCACTGAAATGTTGCAATGTTGTAAGTTATTTTTCTTGAAAAATCTACACTATACTATTATAAAACTGTAACAGAAATGTACAGTACATTTAAGAACCTTTATTCCAAGTTGCTAGTGGGGTTGGAGCCATTTGCGACAGCTAAAAATACACATTTTAGAAAAAGAAATAAGTTTCCTAAATGGTATTTAGGCATTCCTGATTCGTAATCAGTAATCACCGATTTTTAGGGTTTGTTACCCAAAGGGTGTCAACGGGACCGCATTACTAAGCCTATGATGTCCGTCCTTCCGCCCTAACCATGAAGGGCTGTATCTATCATAAAGTTATTATACCTTACGGAATAGAGGAACTGACAGCTGAGAAAGTGAGATGTATGAACTGTATAATAGAAAGAGATACGTGACGCGAGGCAATAGAACCGTTTTTGGGTATCTTATCGCAGGCTAAAAATTCGGTTTCTGTGAATAATTGCGAATAGAAAATAAAATCGTAGATAATTTTGTGAAATATACTAACACTATTTCGTTAAATAATCCACAATTTCATGTTTGACTCAGTATTATAGACAGCTCGAATTTTTACCTGTTGATAATCTCCTGAAAACCTCCAAAAATGGTTTTATTTGACAACTCATGTCAGTTCCTCTATTCCGTAAGGTATAATAACTTTAAGGTATCTATTGAACTGTTATAGGTAGCCAGTTGAAATCTTCACAGAATATGTGTTATTATTTTAGATCTGCTAACAAATTAAAAAAAAAAATTAATGCATGAAAGCAAGAAACATGTTTTTTTATACTTTTCGGTGAAGGAAAACATGAGGAAACTTGCATGCTTCAATTTTGATTCAATACATGCGTTCATTATAAGTAAGTGGCAAGGGCTCACTCCCCTTCAAACTGAACAGAGTTTCGGTGCTACTAGTGAACTGTGGATGTTCCGAGGTTTCAGAATATCTCTGACTACACCCTCGGGTAATGTACAAGAGCAAATGCTTATTCTTATGCTTATCTGTTGTAAAATTGATAATACCTGCATCAGACTTGTCATTTAATTACATTCTTTATTTGTTCAAGCATTACAATCTGCATAAATAATACTGACTGAAATTTATTTATTTCTAAAGTATCAAGATCATAGGATCATAACATCATAGGTTATGATCTGCATAAACAATTATTTATTATATCTATTCTATTTTTTATTTAATGGCGTCCGATGCGTTATCACAATTGTGCCAATGTCCCGTTATGTGGAGAGTACACGTAGGAAAATGATTAGTAGCATTTCTGCCAATGTCAAGTAGTTTATTATAATCTCAAGTTAACGTTTTATAGTTAAAACACAAAAGAGTTTACAAAATGGCGGAGCCACGTGCAAGCCTAACAGATGCCAATACGCACGCGTCTGACCTCCCCCAGTCTTGCAGCGCGACTCTTTATTATATCTACTTTAATACTCAGTCAAAAAAGTTCAATATTCAACATATATTGATGAACAATAATTTCTATCCTTTATTTACAGTTTACACAGAAGTTGGTAACTCTGCCAAAGGATATTGTGAATTGTCTGGAAGAGTGGAACCAGTTCTAGGTGATGTTGTTATGGCTCTCATTAATATGGGTATGTACAATTTTTGTTTTTGCTCAGATAAAATAAACTCTAAGTAAAATAATACATGTCTCACAACAGAGACTGTTTGAAACATCTACTTAAATGAAATAAGGCAGATGATGATCATGACTTCAGAGCACAGGGTAGTGTGGTCCTACAAACTTAACTATTAGTGATGTAAACGATCTGATATCTATCTACAATAGCCACACCTCTTTCCCAATTGGTTGGGCAGGGATATATTCTTCACTTAGAGTGTATCATTTACTTCGATCTCTGCACACATCTTTTGTCTTATTCACATCCATAACTTCTCATACATGCCCGCTGGTTTCAAGTAGATACACTGTGTCCAAATCACTAATAGGACAGGTATTATAAATCTAAAAGTGTTTGTTTTGTCTCCAAAACTATGGTATGCTTGTATAACTATGATTTCAAAGAGTGGAGAGGTAGCTTGTGAGGATGACTATTTACATAAATAAAAAAATCTAATGCCATTGGTCCGTAGGACTATGCAGAGACTATGGCCCACCACATGCTAAGATTCTGCTCTCGATCCATTCTCATTAATACATCTTTTCTTGCACTTCTATTCTATTCTATTTTTGTGTGATGGCGTTCCCTTGATGATTTCGCCAGTATCAAGTGTTGAAGATATAGACTCTGCTTTATTAGATAGGCTTCATGAAAGAACAAGGTTACGGTTGGTAAACTAAGAAATTACTGCTAAGAGGCGACACTGTTGATATACCTAAAACAAAAAGAGACGCACAATATATATTACAGGTGTTAGTGGGTTATGAGACAAACAAGTTACAATTTAATATTATTTTGGTTAATATATGAACACAGAATATAAACAAAGGAGGTATTCACTAAGGAAAGTAAGGATTTAAAATCAATAGGGCGAGGGATATTTGGAGGAAGAATGTCATAAAGAGAGGAGGAGAGTTTGGGACAGTTAAAGAAAATATGATTTAGGGAGCCTTCATCAAGACCACACTCACATAAAGAGCTATCTCTAATATGTAGTTTAGCCAGATGGACGGGAGTGCACGCATGACCTAGCCTCAGTCTGCAGATCGTACTAGTGACGCGGTTATTCGCTTCCCTAAACTTCGAAAACCAGGGTTTTATGGGGATATTATCCTGGACTTCGGCATAATGTTTCCCTTTAGAGGAGCTGAGAATCTTCCAGTGGGAATGCCAAGAAGTGGTCATTCGCTGTTTGGCTAAGGGGAGCAGGTCGTTAGAGTATACTTTAAAATGGTCTAGAGACCCACTAACAGTAGCTTCCTTAGCACATCGATCCGCAGTTTCATTTCCTTGAATCCCACTGTGGCCTGGGACCCAGGCAAGAACAACCTGGATGCCTTTTGAATGACAATTCAAGAGGATATTTCTTATACTTAAGATGTAAGGGAATTTAAATTTTGATCGAAATTGGTTGGAAACAATAGCCTGTAGACAACTTTTGGAATCCGTGTAAATGACTGTTTTGTTTAGATTATGGGACTCTACGTACGACAACGCCTCAAGTACAGCAATCGCTTCTCCAGTGAACACGGACGCCTCAGGAGGGAATTTAAAGTTGAGAATAATGTTATATTTAGGGATCCAAACAGCCGCGCCAACACATCCCTGATCAGAGAACTTTGAAGCGTCGGTGAACATACTGAGCCAATCGGGCCAGTGCTTCAATATATACTGGTTTAGTTGCGAGTTTGCTGACGGCGAATCCCTTTCAATGCCTAGATCCAGTATGACGTTAGGTTGAAAAATAATAGATTCAAAGGGGGTTTCGAAGAGAGGCAATTTCTTGGATTGAAATATGGGACAAGGAAGACGAAGGTAGATAATAAAACTGTTAAATAAGCAGGGATGCTCCTTATGGGCCCAGTAATTACTAGAAGAGATATAATCTGACAGGGAATGTAATTTTGAGAGAAGGGGATGTGAAGAGGATTGGATTGCCTTAAATAGAAATCTGTCCGCCAGGTATTGCCTCCTTAATGAGAGGGGGGATCACAACATTCCACCTGTAAAGCATTGATTGGAGACGACTTCATAGCTCCACATATGATCCGAAGACATTTGGATTGAATTTTGTCGAGGGAGTTCAATGCCGTTTTATTGCAGGGTTCAATGAGAAACGAACCATAGTCCAAATGACTTCTCACTAGGGCGTTATATAACAATTTTTGAGTATAAGGGTGGCTACCCCACCAGGCCCCGGATAGGGAGCGTAAAATGTTAATGTTCTTTTCGCACTTATTGACAACGTGGTTGATATGGTGAATTCCTGTCATTCTGGAATCCAGAATGACCCCTAGAAACTTGACTTTATCCTTAACTGAGATGATTTGCTGATCGTAGGCTATTGAAATATCAGGGGAGGGTCTAGCTCGGGAGAAAACAACTACAGAGCTCTTTGGAACAGAAAGAGAAAGTCCATGATCGGTAAGCCAATCGTGAAGATAGACCATAGCAGAATTAAGGCGAGAAGAGGCCTCATCAGTCTGTTTTGCCGAAACATAGAGGGCTAGATCATCTGCATATTGTAAAACGTCACAGAAAGGATTCACCGAGAGCTCCAGGTCATGTGTATAAATGCTATAAAGCAGTGGACTGAGGACTGACCCTTGAGGGAGTCCTTTCCAGATACGTCTAGGTGAGGAGGTATAATTTGGGACACGCAAGGATACCGATCTAGTCGAAAGGAGGTTGGATATAAAATTTACTAGCTTCACGGGAATACTCAGCTGTAGCATTTTCTGCCTGAGTACCGGAAGGAGTACATTGTCATATGCAGATGATATGTCAAGGAAAATAGCAAACAATGATTCATTTTTGGATAAGGAAATGCGGATATCAGTCACAAAGGTGCCAAGACTATCCATAGTGCTAAACCCCTTGCGAAAACCAAATTGACTTTTACCAAGGATATCTGTGCTTTCCACAACCCATTCTAAACGGTTCTTGATCATATGTTCCAAGATCTTAGCCATTGTACAGGATTAGGCAATCGGACGGTAGCTAGACGGATCACCACTAGGTTTTCCGGGTTTTAGAATAGGCATGATAACTTGCGTCTTCCATTCCTCAGGAGGAGAGCCAGAAGAGAAAATGTCATTCAATATTGAGAGGAATAGTTTCCTGGCACTGGTACTACTCTCAACTATAAAAGAATAGGGGATTCCATCTATTCCCGGGGAGGAATCTTTTAGCCCATCCAAAGCAACTGAGAACTCCTCCCAAGAAAAGGGAGAGTCAAATTTATCTGATGAGCCAGGAGAAGAAAAGAGAAGGGATTCCTCAAGAGAAGGAACAGAGGGGGGAGCTAATTTGTCATAAAATTGTTCTACCCAGTCAGATGGGTCATTGGATGTGACATTGTTCATGGAAGATGAGCAGCGGTAGCGTCTCATATTCCTCCAGACCATCGATGGTGTAGAACTGGGGGATAGAGCTTCGCAAAATCGGCGCCAGCCAATTTTCTTTTTTTCTGATAGGAGTCTAGTAGCCTTAGCAGCAATCCTCCGATACGAGACAAAATTTTCTAAATTCATTTGAGCCGAATATGCTTCCTCTGCTTGCTTTCTGTTCCTACATGCCTCTGTACATTCTGAGTCCCACAATGAAGGAGGATGGATTTGAGATTTTGCTGTTTTTTTGGCAGGAATGGATTTTTCCGCAGCAGAGATAAGAGCTTCTTTAAAAGATTCATAGGATATAATGGCATTCTCAGGGCTGGCTGAGGAGATACGAGAAATCTCTTGATCTAATATGAAGCTGAACTGGTTCCAGTCAGCCTTATATAAATTATATTTTAAAAGGGGAGGAAAGGTGGATTTTAATTCCAGACTTGTAGAATCAGTCAAGGAGAGAAGAATGGGGAAATGGTCACTGCCATGGGAGTGGGGCAGGACAGACCAAGAAAGAGCTGAAGCCAAAGAAGGAGAGCAGAGTGATAAATCTACCGCACTCTTATCGTTCTGCGTTGGTAATACCCTATGGGTAGGAGAACCATCATTTATAATGCAAAGATCCAATTCGTCACAAAGATCAATAAAAGGATATGATAAAGGGTCGCAGTAGTAGCATCCCCAGGATAGGTGGTGAATATTGAGGTCACCAAGAACAACAATTGGAGAGGGGAGAACGGATAGGATTGATTTTAATTCAAGGAGATGAGACTCGTTAGGTTCAGGAATATAAACAGAAACAAAAGATGTATTGTGCAACCTGACTGCAATGGCATTAATGCCAGCACTGTGGGGGGGTAAGGGAATTTGATTAAAAGTCACATTTCTAGTAACTAAGATGGCTGATCTGGCATAACCATCCGCTGTCATCCCGGAGACACGAAAAGCCAGAAATCCTAAAAACGGATCCGGGCTTGAGCCATGTCTCCTGGATGGCAAAAACAGAAGGCTTGAATTTGTTAATTAGGTGTATGATCTCATTCTTTTTAGGACGTAGGCTGTGACAGTTCCACTGGATGATGTTGAGCATTGTTGACAGCTTTAGTCAGCTCAGTAAGTTTATTATAGACGTTGTACGGTAGTGCTATGTCATCAAAGCGAGATATCATGTTCAGGATAGTTGATAGGAGAAGATCTAAAAGATTGTCATTGGAGGTAGAGGTGATGGTGGGGTAAGCACTCCCATTGTGGAGGGAAGAGGATGGGGTTTCAACAATAGACTGATGAGCTTGTCTGTCATAACCTGGGCTAGAAGGGGGAACAAATGGGCGTCTTGGGATAACAACAGTTTTACGATAGGAGACGGGGCAAGGAGGGGTAGGTGAATTTTGCCGAGGGGAGTTAAGAATAGATTGTGTGGGGAAAAGAGGAGGAGATGATCGGGCTGTGTCAGCAAAAGATTTCCTCACTTGGGGAAATCTAGCCGACGCCTCAGTATATGATATATTTTCTTGAGACATAGCAAGCTTAATAGACTTTTGTCTTGAATGTTCGGGGCAGGAGGGATCGGTGGCTTTGTGGCTACCAGAGCAGAATAAGCATGTAGGGGTTGGATTTTGACTGGAGCACATAATTCCTTCATGAGGTTGTGCACAGATGAAGCAACGTTCCTTTGACCTGCATTGAGAAGCAACATGACCAAATCTACAACATTTATTGCATTGAATAGTTGGCAGGACGTAGGTTTCTACTGGAAGGGAATTGTAAAAACAATAAACTCGTGTTGGTAATTTTTGACCTAGGAAAGTCAAAACAACGGTCTGTGTAGGAATCCATATTGGTGTGCCTTCCTCACTGTAACTCTTTCTGTTGAGTCTACGGGCCTTAATGACTGTGCCAAAACCTGGGGGTACATTAATGGTAGATACCAGCTCCTCTAGTGTCCATTCAACTGGCACTCCTCTAACAATACCCATACGGGTAACATTGTATGAGGGGATAATAGCTTCGTACCTCGCTGGGAGAAGAGCAGGGTGCTCAAGAAACGTGTTGGCTAGTAATGCAGACTTAAACTCAACGGAGACACGATTGCGGCCAATACGTTTCACTCCGTCCATGTTGACTCCTTTGATTTGGTTATGATGGAGAAAATGTCCGAACTTAATAGGTCGTAAAGCAGTACTGGAAGAAGTCTCTGCTATTTTATTGACATGAACAAGGAATGGGGCAACATCTTCTTCAGAGTACCGTTTTCTATTTTCATTTTCGTACTCTGGGCGGACATACGTAGATTGAATTGAGCCAATAGTTTGGGCAACCGTAGTTTTCTTCGGAGGTAGAGGTGATTCCGTATTTGTTTGGGTGCGTTTCCTAGATTGGGTGGATTCAATGTCGGTTTCCATATCCGAACCAACATGCGGTAAAGGAAAAGAGGGTGCCGTCACAACTTGGGCAGGATCATAACCTCCCCCGGGGTCGGGGGGGTCGCCGTCCATCGTTCTAACTACGATATAATACTAAATAATACTTACAATAGGACAAAACACACAAATATATAAACAAACAATTGTTTTCCGACACTCAACAGCGTTAAAAACCCTAATAAATCTCAACACAATTAGAAGTAACAAAAACACTTGTGTCCAACACTCGACCAGAAAGCAGAGTCACCTTGCACTTCTGTCGATATGCTACCTTTTTATTGAGAAAAGGAATTAAATTTTAAATGTTGTGCTTTCGAAATTAAGTACCACCTACTCATTACCAATTTCGATTTCAACCTGTTCTATAGCAGAAGTATATGTTCAGTTTATCACACATGATCCTCCTCTATTTCCAGGAATAAGTTTAAACAGCTTAGAACAATATGCAGCCAGGCCGAACAGGCATGTTATCCAGCAGCCACAACAGGCCCCGGCCCCGCGGACACCAGCCATGCTCTCGGCCGGCTCTAAAGCCAAGCCCGCTCCACACATACCATTCCATTTACCTCCATTGCCAGATCCTCATGCTTATATCAGGACACCTGTGAGTATGATTTTGTTTGAAAAGTTATTGTTGTGTATGTATCCTAGCTATAGCTATACAGTGTCTGTACGAAGCACGTACATCAATTATCGGGGTCAATCGGTAGATGTTATTTCGCCGCACAGCATTTGCACATTGAACGCGGACATCACGCGACCTCGATAAAAGTGCATCGTACATAGGGCGCTAACATTACTTTTTAAGAGCATTTATCACAGCAAATCAGTGTTCGAATATACGTGGATACGACCATAACTCTCAGCATTTCATTCCTTCGGCCGTATCCTACTTCAGCACTCAGTATCCAGCAAAGCATAAGGATATATCCAATATCCATACATAGCATTAACATATCAATTAGCACATCACTGTGAGAGCGTACTAACTCTCACATTATTTTGGTCCTTCGAGCCGGATCGAAAGGACAACTAGTTTGCGTCGCGATCGCGAGAGAGTTGTACCTTAGGTCCTGGATTAAAACCAGTGACCTCGCGGGCGTACGGTTCGCGTGTGTTACAAGCAAAGCAGCAGCATAGCAGAACAGCATAGCAGCATAGCAACACAGCACAGCAGAGCAGAGCATCAGCATGAACATAGCAGAGCATCGACGCAGCGTTAAGGTCCAGAGTCTCAAGTAAGATCGTTCCATTTATCTTGCTTTACCCATCATTATGGAAGCCTTAATCGCACGTCAAGCGGAGATCCTGGATGAGATCAGACGTATTTACTCAAATTTTAAGATACATTCTAATAGTAGGAAGAATACCGACTACCTGAAAGCGAAGGTGGAAAGGTTGGATGAAATATGGTTGGAGGCCCAGCGCAACGACGCTGCGTTATTTAAAATGGAGGATCCGACCAAGCAGTATTTCGCCGAGAACATAATGGAAGTTCTAACCGGTTGGTTCGAAGGCGCTCGTAGCGCAATCACATCATATAACCGCAGGGAAATTAAAGCGATAGAATTAAAGCAAACCCAATACGCCCAGTTTAGAGCATTAAACAGGTTAACAAATATATCTAAGATTGACTCAATGTCCGAAAAGTGGGAGATTGAAGACACACTGAAATCCCTACAGGCAAAGTGGGAGGCAATCGACGAACTACATCTACAAATTGATGTGATTTTAGAAGGTTCGGACGAGACTTATTACGAAGAGTACGATAAAAATGAGCATGAATTTAAGCAGACAAAACGAGCATTAAATATTAGATTAAATTCATCTATGCATCAACAGCAATCTATGCCAAAGCTTGAAAATCCTACGTTCAGTAGAAATTATGCTGAATGGTCAACGTTCATGGGCTTACATTCTGAAGGCTATGACAATCCCTCTTTGTCAAAAGCACAGAAAATTGAAGAGTCGGGAAGGAGACAACGACAACCTACTAGATTTAGCATTGAGATGTTTCCATATACAGAAGAGCCGAGCAAAGGGGTGTCCGTACCGCAAACGCTAACACCACCTCCTAACAAGCCCGAGTTTTCACCGCACAAAGAAGTCCAGAACAAGTCGGTTTCAATGGATGAGGACAACTGCCATGTGCTGACGCACAACATCGAGGTCCTGACGAAGTGTTTGGTAGTCGAAGATATCAAGGACCATCCACAACTAGCAATGAGGTCACAAAAACATAATTTTAAAGATAATTCGGGTAAAAACACAAAGCGATCGGAGAACTTTAGAAACGTGGTGAGCCTACTAGTGAAACAAAATTATAAAGCACTTTTAGGTATACCAAAAACGCATGCCATAGCACAACTTAAGCAGTTAGAGAGGAGGTTTGCGAAGGACAAGAAGGTATCATCGGGTTTCAAACAGGTCAGGCGCAAACACTTGAGGACTAATAGGAAGAAACTTAATGGGTACAAGAACCTCAGTTGCGAGTCACCACGTCTAGGAATCAAGCAATACTCCTTCCGACTAAACCAAAGAGCAATGCATAACGACATGACAATATTTCATAAACGGTTCAAGGAGCAACAAGTGCAGTGCGTGAGTGCCCGTAGCAAAAAATATGGCCGGCCTACGGTGAAAATGAAAAGGACCTCTTAATAACGTTTTTATAAAAACCTAAAACAATTCGTATCAATAAGCTGTGCACCAATATGTTACTAACCTAGTTATATTTTAGCATACTTACCTACTAACATACACCAAAACAATAACTTTTGCTTTGATCAGCACATTCCGATTACGGGCAAATCTATAAATTTCATTCATAACCAGCATTTTTATACCGTGTTACTATATACAAACAAACTTATTTATTATTGTTACTTTTTCGTTATTTGCATTAGATTCGATACGATTAGTACCTACGGTCAAATTTATAAGTTATAACGTTTATTTTAACATAATCAGCATTCTTTATTTATACTTCGTTACTGTAACTAATAGCAAAGTTGCGTAAATTATTATACTATTTTTACATAACTACTTTAAAATCAGAATCAAGTTTATATTTGGTTACATTTTCTTACGGTTCACAATTTATGGAACCCTTCTAAATACCGATTTATCAAACTCTAATTATATTGCACTAGTTTTACATGTTTTACTTCCTAAAATTATTTGCTTAAATAGCTACTCCGATAACATCTTTTTTTACAACAGCATTTTATACATTTTTACTAACTAAAATCAAGCTTACGTTTTTACACTAGGTTACATAACTAGCATAGTATAATTGTTTAAATTTAGTCATTTGAAATATAGTTTGTAACAGCATCATTTAATTAGGTAAGTATTTAAATTGTCAATTCTTTGAGGTGGCAAGATGTACATTTAGCACATTTTTAACATAGTTTAATTTTTACATCATTCAGCAAAGCACCTAGTGTTCGGTTGCTATCAGCAAAATGTTTATAATTAATTACTTATCACCTACTTTTAAAGTTTTGCAGACCACAGATCAAATCATTCTTATTGGTCTTTTATTGACCCTAAATTAAATACTTACTTAAGCATGACACCTAACAATTGAAACTTTCAAGGTAGGTGGTTAAGAGAGATTATTCTTTATCTTCTAACTTCTTTCTTTTGAGTGGCAATATGTACGAAGCACGTACATCAATTATCGGGGTCAATCGGTAGATGTTATTTCGCCGCACAGCATTTGCACATTGAACGCGGACATCACGCGACCTCGATAAAAGTGCATCGTACATAGGGCGCTAACATTACTTTTTAAGAGCATTTATCACAGCAAATCAGTGTTCGAATATACGTGGATACGACCATTACTCTCAGCATTTCATTCCTTCGGCCGTATCCTACTTCAGCACTCAGTACCCAGCAAAGCATAAGGATATATCCAATATCCATAGCATTAGCATACCTAGCATTAACATATCATTTAGCATATCATAGTGTGAGAGCGTAATAACTCTCACAGTGTCAGATGTTAAGCTGTTTGACAGGCAATAAACCAGTGTGCTACGACCCGTTGTCTTATTCACTTGTCCCACGTTCGCATACTTAACAGTTATGTAGTCTTAAGGGTGCGTCCACATCTGTCGAATGCGCTGCGCAGTAGCGACGCACAACCATAAAATGCACCCGCTCAGATCACGAGCTGCATTCGCCAGATGTGGACGCACCCGATCTGATTTGTTTTTGTAATTTCTGTTTCGCGGGATTCATTGTTATTAAGTGAACTGGAACCTATGTAATAATAATAAGTAATAAAAAATAACTTCCATTCTAGATCTGTTATTGTTTCGGAAAAGCAAGTTAGTGGCAATATCGCCGGCGAATCATAAATGGCTCAAACGTTTCCCATTTAGAGTCCCTTTTTGTTCCAATTAAATTCTTGGAATATTTTTATATTTCTGATTAAAACAGCATGTATAAGAAATATAATATGTAAGTATTAATAATTTTTCAGACACACAAACAACCAGTAACGGAATATGAGGCGATCAGAGAAAAGGCTGCAAGTCAGAAGAGAGATATAGAAAGAGCACTCACTAAATTCCTGGCAAAGACAAGTGAAACGCATAATCTTTTCAACACAGAGGACAATCAAGTATTTCCATGTAAGATTCAATATTTTAAAGACCTGTGATAAAGACCGTATATAAGATAAAATAAAATTAAATGCATTAAAATATTTTCCTGGTCAAACTTTAAAGCAGGCACTTCATTCTCGCCGAGAACAGACGAGAGAGTCAGAGAATGAGAATGTTGATGCCCTTCATTGTTCTCGTGGCATCGTGAGCCGTAGTAATTATCCTTGGAAGTTTTACAGATAATTCTTGCCGAAAAGTTCTCGCGAGAGTGTAGTGCCTGCTAAATTATAGCTTCTATGAATCGTTTCAAGATTTTTGTCTTTTTTTTAATGTGGCTTATACAATTTTTTCAGTAATAGCCTGCAAGCCAACATTCCCCGCATACTTACCATGCCTGTTACCAACAGACCAAGTATTTGACTTCGAGGAATTGGAATACCATTTCCAAGTAGCTAATAGGACAGAAGATATGCCAGCAGACAAGAAAGGTAATACTTACTTTTCTGTTTTTTATTTTATTGAATAAAGTCATTTACAAATAACACAATACATTAAATGAAACCCGTCTCTCGAAAACCTATATGGGTTTATCTGTGGAGCGTTCACGTTCGCGGACTAAATAGGTATTTTATATACCTTTACATGTATGTATGTGTTTTACAGGTATGTTTCATTAGATATTATTAAATTTATCTATGAATTTTAGGCAAGTTAGTTTGATATAAGTTTCTTAACTTTTTAGGTAGGTATGATACATAAAAATAAATAAATAAATATCTTGGACATTGTCACACAAAAAGATAACTGGTATGAGCATTGCCACATTTTAAGACTGACATCATGATCTGCATGCATTCAATCAAGCCCACTGCATGTTTAACATATTCGTAAATATCATTCAGGGCGTATGCGCGTGGGCATACTTTGCGGGCTTTGTAACAGTTCCCAGACCACAATATGCATCTATTAATACATGGGCACTGAGTAAATATCTGAAATATGGAGTGGGGTAACAAATGTGTAGACTTATTTCCTTATTGCATGTTCTCTAATCATCATCATCAGCCTATATACTTCCCCACTGCAGCAAAGCTATGGCCTACGCTCCGGGATGGTGTATGGGCGTAAGTCCACAACGCGTGTTCAATGTAGATTGGTAGATTTCACATATGCATCAGAATTTTTTTTCAGCATATGTAGGTTTCCTCGCGATGTTTTCCTTCATCGCTTGAGAGTAGTCAGTATTACGTAGGTACATAAGTTAGAAAAACTCATTGGTATATGGCATGTCGTCCGTGCGGATTCTAACCCAGACGCTCGTGATTGAATATTCATACCTCTATACAACGCGCCACCGAGGCTGTTTTCCCAATATTGTTACCACATTAAAATACATTGCTTACTTCCTTTTTTTTCAAATTGTGATCAATTGCAAACACGCAATTGATCACATGGCTCAGTCATAATGGGAAAACAACAAGCTTTCTTATTTTACCATGTTGTATTTTGTTATGCAGATCAATCAGACAATGAAGGTGACGGTGACAATGAGAATGCGAATAATTCACAACCAGAGAACCAAGATCCCGCTGCTCCATTAAGTCCAGAGAGAGTAAAAACTTGAGAATCAAGCGATTAACTATAAGCTATATGTGTAAAAAAATTATTTACTTTAGTTATATACGTAATATAATAATAGTTATTAAAAAAAATTTTAAATAAACGTAATAATAGTAACTAAATATTTTATTTTTATGTGTACTATAAGATTCCCATAAGCATACATTTGCTTATTGCAATAGCTCATTGGAATTAAATCTATCTATACTATTATAAAACTGTAACAGGAAGTTTGTCTGTACATTGAAGATATTAACAAAAAAAAAGTTATGATATGGTTTTTAGGTGTCCCTGATTCCATTTCACCAATTTTTGGATTTTTTGTCTGTCTGTTTGTTTGTTTGGGTGTTTGTTTGTTTGAACGAGTATCACGCAAAAACTACTGAACCGATTTTGATGAAACTTTTTTTGTTTGATAGCTTATGATCTGACTTAAAATCTGGTATATAATTTGCGCGGACGAAGTCGCGGGTTAACGCTCGTAAGTTATAAAATCGTATGTGATACATAGCTACTTTTTACAGCGACCCTGGCGTTCTGTGAGTACATTATACAAACGATTCGCTGTATAGGAATAAAAACAGTACCTAATTGAAATAGCGATTTACCATATGCCCCAACAAAATGCTTTTTGGCTGATGGGCGTATCCTTCCGCAGCGCAGTTGCGTGCGCGTATTTTGCCTTAGAATTTGTAAGGACAAATTGTCGATTGCAGTCGATGAGGTTACCAATAATCTCAATTTTATTAGCAATCACTATGGGGTATAACGAAAAAATATATGTTTATAATAATAATGGGGCATACACAATCATACATACATAGCTCAAGACCGTAATCTCTTTTGGGGTCGTCAGAAACATTGCTACAACAATCAACAGAATATAGTTGTAGCGCTACTCACATTTAGCAATTCAGGGTTCAGGATGAAATGACGTGTCAAGTGGTGAGAGGTGGCTAGCCTTTCAAACTGCATAAGAAACCTTTAATCCCTTGTTGCCTCGTACAACACCCACAGGAAGAATTAGGATGGTCCACTATGGGACATAAAAGGGAAAATATATAATAAATAAAAAAAATTAGAGAATATTAAAAAGAAATACTTTTATTCTTAAGATACAAATTAATTCAAAGATGATCCTTTGATGACAGGCAGTACTTTGATGCCATCTTGGCTAACGACGGTCACTTGGAAATTGGGCAGACTGACAAACAATCGCTTGTGCACTTCCTTTACACAGCGCTGCAGGATTTCATACGCCTCTTCTTGAGTTGCATCTGAAATAATTGCGCATTATAATAATTACCCAATTAAGTTTCCAATTTATTACAGCAGTGTCGTTTTAGATATATTTTACACATAATTACAGTGCTGTGCAATGAATTTCAAGATTCATAACCTGTTTGGGTCTTTTTTTTATATTTAAATTGCATGGCAAATGCAAAATTATTAAATTTCTAAATTTAAATAAGTTTACGATTTCACAGATCTATCCAAAATAATAATAAAATCAATTTTATCTAACCAAAATAATAATGAAATCAATTTTATGTATCCAAAATAATAATGAAATCTATTTTTAGTTTAGACAAGACGCACGGCGACACATCAAGCTATAGAAAACCAACAGCTGGCCTCGCATAGTGAATAACATATACCTAACGTCACGCGGCCATATCAATTGAAGGAAAGGAAGTTCCAGAAGATAGGTTAAGAAGAAATGGTAAAGAAATTTACTGGAGAAGTCTATTTCCTTCTCCATAGTGGGAGGATATGCTGTGACAATCCTCAGCATAAAAGCAACACACTGAGGCATTAGAAGCTTTGATAACAGCATGTGGCTGCATCATCAAATGAAGTCCATATGAACATTGAATAATTATGTACTACGTAACATACTACAAATTACACTATAAGCCGTGCGAATCAAGAAGCAATATGTAAATGGCGGCCGGTACTTATAGTAGCGTCTTTTTTGTATGCGTGTGAGTATAGACAGAGTGACGATGTGAGTGAGATAGCACAGTATTGTCCGCCATTTACAGATTGTTTCTATACTTGCACGGGATATACATGTCACAATGCTGTTGCATTCTTTGTGGTGATATCAACCACACTTTTTTTAGTAAATTACTCAATTTCTCTTCCATTCACCTGCTTTTGTTGTACCCTAATATGGCATATGACGTTTGTTTTTCGTGTTAATACTAGTACATAGTCAATAATAGTTCAATGCATATGCAAGTAATATTTCTCTCACCTTTTTTGTAATAGCGATCCATAATACTCAAGCTGAGGTAACCACCATAGCCATGAGCAGCGAAAGGCACTTTCACACTGGAAGCTAGGTAATCCATGAAGTATAGCTCTGGGCCATTCTCTTTGTCGTATCCACCCATCAGGAGATTCACAAAGTATGGAGTCTGCAAAATTTTAACATTCATTAATCTGATTGACAAAGTGAAAATCTAAACTTATAAAAGAGTTCCGTGACTGACTGTTAGACAACGCAGAGTCTAAACCGCTGAAGATAGAAATATGAAATTCGGAACTACAAAGGATGTAGGAGTGCAGTAAGGATTTCACGAAAATCGACCCCTAAAGGGGTTATCCATGCAGACAAAGTCACGGGTCAAAAGCTTGTAATAAATAAATATCTTGGACATTGTCACACAGATCTAATGCCAGAATCTAGCCTGATATAACATCTCCATGCCATATGCCATCTGCCTATTGCCATCGGCAACATTTCATGAAAAGGAAAACACCCAATCCCATTTCGCCTCAAAACTGGTAAATTTGAATTTTATAAGAAACGCTACAATAGAAAAGGATAATTTCCATTTCCTTGGGAAGTATGATATTCCTCCTATTTTGTGTATAATCTTAGCTATCATACTACTTCTATGTGTTCTTTGATCATACTCATTTGTTAGTTGTGAAACCATTTGAAAGAAATACATTTCATCTCGTGGGCAATATCTTTTGTCAGTGTAACTAAAGATTCTAATCTAAAAGTTGTGGCTACTTAATAAATTTGCCAGTCGCTAGTTTTAATAACAAGTGTTTGATGTTGTACAGTACAGTCATCAATGGTTGGTGTGACCTCAAGGATTGTTTTATGCCCAAAAACACACTTGAGCTACCACAAAATGGTGGAATCTTGTGGCAAGCTGGAGAGCAGGCGACCGCCCGGTCACAGACTTGCAACACGACTCAAAACTATCTTAAGCGTTTATCTGTTAGGAACATGAAAACTTTATTTGGCTATCCCCAACCCAACTATGACTTATCAATCAAACAAGTATTTATATGATTGGAAGGTAACTTACGCTGCTTCTCAGGTACTCGGCGAGATTTCTACGAGTAAAGTTAGCCGCTGCCGTTGGTCCAAGCTCGTAACCATTACGCATTTTATACAGTTGAATATTCTTAGCAATGTATTCAGCAAACTGATTCGTATCGCCAGAGTCGCCGATCACACCCATCACCAATCTCTCAGATATTTTGTAGATCTTTTCTTCGTCTATAAAGTTAGAGAATTGTGTTAGAAAACTTACAACAAGAAAATAAACAAGTCATGTCGGAAACCGCATACTCACCATCTTTCATGACCATAATACTGTGGCTGTTCGATTGATCAGCCGCAATCATGACAAAACCGTCGCACTGTATTCCTAGCAGACATTGTAAGTTGATGTTGGACATCTTTGATAAATATTTTCTTCAGTGTAAAAACCGCAAAGCTAACGAATAACCTACAAACGAAAAACTGTCAACTCACTTTGGTTTTTTTTTTTTGGTAAATTATTCCATTGCATGAGTAAATGGAAAGGCGAAGGGAACCTCACTTTGGATTTGGAATCGTTGCTTTTTTTCCTCCACGAAGAAGCCACAGACGAAGCAGATCGGAGAAAATGTTGATATTTTTATAGAGTGCTATCTCTTTCGCTCATATCTAAAATGTTCGCCGTGTAGACAACCGGTAAAATGAATGTTTTTTCACCTACCTATTTGGACAAACCAAAAAACATTCCATATTTTTCTGCTCCGGCTACACCCGTTCAAATGTCAGGTTCAGCTGATAATAGAGTGAGGTTATATGAATTAATTTAAAGAAAATGCAAAAAACTGTATTAAAACAGTCTAGAAATGTTTAAAAAAGTAGCACTAGGCATCTCCGGAGGAGTAGACAGTGCGGTTGCAGCACTGCTTTTAAAACGAGCTGGTAATTATCATAAATGTACTCCCAAATAATTTCACAACTTTGTCTCTATTTTATGACTTTACGATATGTTTTAAGGATACCAAGTTGAAGGAGTATTCATGAGAAACTGGGACAATAACTATGAAGCTGGTTTCTGTTCAGACGAGAAAGATTTTGAAGATGCAACATACGTTTGTCGTAAGCTCGATATACCGTTGCGAAGAGTGAACTTTATAAAAGAATATTGGAACGAGGTATTCACCGTGTTGCTTAAGGAATACGAGACAGGATTGACGCCGAACCCTGACATACTGTGCAACAGATATATTAAATTTGATAGCTTTTTTGAACATTGCAGGAACAACTTAGGTATTGATGTAATTGCTACTGGCCATTACGCTAATACGTCTTTTGGTCCATTCTTGGAACGGTATAATGAAAATGAAGGTAATTATTAAAAACTATTTAATTTTCTTCATCAGCCTTTCATCGTCCATTGCTGAACATAGGCCTTTTAGGGTTGAGCCTATTCTGGCAGCATGGAATTCCATTTTGTCACGCTCTATCCTTTTCTGTCGCTCAGGAATTTTATTTGCTAGAGGGAGAAAGGTCGCAGCACTGTGTTCCTGCTGTCTTTCTCGCTCTAGTAAATGACTTTCCTTAGCGACAGAAAAGGATGAATCATCAATAAATGTTATTCCGTGCTACCAGATGATATGCAACCCTTAGTTTTCATACAATGTGCAAAGGTTTGGTTGACCTAACAGGGTGCTTCGTCATCACTGGTGTGGTCCTCCTTTAGTCGGCAGTAATAAGCAGTCAATCCTCCCTGTACTCAGGGAACAGAGGGGTAGAGGAGCTTTTTTCCTTTTTATCAAAGAAAAAATACTTGCAATATTATAACTTTTGACTAAACCTGGCTAAACAATCAAAGTGGTCTAGCTTTTAACCATAAATTACGTTTGTAATATCATTGTAATTTACATGTACCTATAAGGTATTAACAAATCAAAATTAAAAAAATAATGTTTTTCTTGCAAAGTTATTCTAGATAGCTTTCATTCTAGAGACAATCAGTTTTGACACAAAATAATAGAAGAAAATGATTTATTTTGTTTGAAAACTGATTTTCTCAGGTATGCAACCTATTTAGATTAAGTGTTAGTTAACTGTTATTTTGTGGAAATAGGTAAATTATATTATTACGATCGGGATTGATAAAGAAGAGAAATTAAAAAACCTGGGAATCCAAAATTTGTTTATTTCTCGTCTACATAGTAACGACCAAAGAATTTTCATTGCATCTAAGAAATAACGAACTGGCAGTTATCTGTCAGAAAAAATTACGCTAAGCCAAATACTTCAATTAAAAAGAAAACAGTTTTCTTCCTTTTTAATTTTTATGGCTTTTGATAAAAAAAAATTGCAAGACATGACTTGCCAGTCCACTTAAAAAAAAATAGAATCATTAAAAAGTGTTTATTCCGAAATTGGAAATAATCCCAATAATGTCTCTTTGGTGCCTATTTGCCAATCCGAAATTCCGAATTAGAATATTTAAAAAACAATGAGAGTTTTTCCAGCAATTTTCCTGGATCGCTGGATTTGTTTTAACAAATATAATTTATTCATAGATATTATCTGAAAATTGAAAAATAGGCCCTAAATTAAACAAATAAACAGACGTTACATGCGCGTTTCGTTAGTTAGTGTTCTTTGAATTGATTTCTCGAGTTCTTGAGTTAAGACAATTTTCCTCATCTCAACCCTCGCAGAAACCCTAATTCATATCTAATTTATCCTTCTTTTGATCCCTGTAATCAGCATAAATAGAGACTGTAACTAACTAACAATTTCATAAACACTGTTAATCTTTTCAGGAGTGAAATTACTGCAACCAGAAGATAAATTCAAAGACCAAACATTCTTTTTATCTCAAGTCAAACAGTTTTCACTTAGAAAATGTATGTTTCCGATAGCAAACCTTCCGAAAACAAAAGTGAGAGAAATAGCGAGAGCTGAAGGTCTTATAAATGTAGCCAATAAGAAAGATAGCACTGGAATATGTTTTATAGGAAAGAGGAGATTTCAAGATTTTATTGAAGAGGTAAAAAAGTTATATATTTTCTGTTTGGGCATGCTATAATAGGTGCATGAAATTCATAGTTGTTTTGGTGTCTCTATGTGCATGAGCAATTGAAGTAACAAAACTGAATTCAAAACGAAAGTTACGAGTAGGTATATGGCAACATTTTATTTGTTTTCATTCCTAATTAGGCAGGCTGCTGGGAATTCCTTTTTAGGGTTCCAGACCCAAAGGGTGAAAACGGGACCCTATTTATAAGTCTATGTTGTCCGTCCGTCTGCACTACCTATTAAGGGCTGTAACTTTTGAACACTAAGAGCTAGATAGTTGAAATTTTCACAGAATTATTATTATAAAAATGTCAAAAAGTTAAAAATTAAGGATCCTCATACAAGGAACTAGTTTTTATCAACATTTTTCCTTCTCGCTCTATCGTAAAAACGGTAATACAAGCGTCAAACTTGGTGTGGTGTGATTATCGAGCAAACTCTGCAGTATAACAACAAATAATAAAAACTGGCCAAGTGTGAGTCGGTCACTGTTAAAGGCCCTGGAAAAAAACAATTTTTTTGTTAATTAATATGTTGTGTGGTACGGAACCCTCGGTGCGCGAGTAGCCCGACTCAAACTTGACCATTTTATTTTAATTTAATACCTGACTTTTCTTTTTTTAATTGATATATTAATGGACTCTAGATTGTGCGTTAGCACTGCTTCAATACATTCTTATTCAATTTGAAAAAGAAATTGACCTAAAATTGGTTGTTGTATTTTTGTTACAGTATATCCAAACAAGAAAAGGACAATTCATTGATATAGATACGGGACAAGCAGTAGGTGAACATGGAGGGCTACATAAATGGACAGTTGGACAAAAATGTTGCCTGGCCAATTTCAAACATTCATACTTTGTCTTCAAAAAAGATTTGCACACTAACAATATTTATGTGGTAGGTATAGCAGTTACTTTCAATTTTATAACTTTGGAAACAGTCAAATTGTGGCACACAATATTGTTTTTACTTTTTACAAAGGAACAGAGAAATAAAAAAACTACAATCAACCATAACAACTGATAAATTAGTTACTATTAGTTCCATCATGCGTCACCCCACAGGTGTAAATAACAAAAGAAAGTAATTTAATTTCATAATGTTTTGATTCAGGTTGCGGGCACAAAACATCCAGCATTATGGAATAACTTATGTTTCACGGGACCTCCTCACTGGATACACAGAGAGCCACAAGAACTAACTAATAATGATGTTTTAAAGTGTTACTTTAGATTTCAACATACTAAACCTTTAGTTTCATGTAGGGTCGTCAACAATTCTGAGGGTCTCACTATTATGTTAGATAATAATTTAAGAGCCCTTACAGAAGGCCAATTTGGCGTTTTGTATAAAGATGGTGAATGCCTTGGTAGTGCTAAAATGAGAGATATTTGTCAAAATTTAATTTATAATAAAGATTTAATTCAGTAATTTGAAGGATTCTTTCAGTTGTTGTGAACATAAAGGGCTCACTGCAATGAGGAAATATAGGTACCAAAAGGGGGCTCTGCCGTGGTAGTCCAGTGGCGAGTAACCTTGCCATGCCTGCCGTGCAGGAGGCGATGGTTCGATCCCCTTCTACGCCGATTAGTTACCAATGAGTTTTTTGGAATTTATGTACACACGCTGAAACATCAAGCTACGCAAAACAAACATAAGCTGGCCGCGCGGCGTTATACATTAAGCACTCTACTTACGCGCGACCAGCTTATTTTGGTTTTGGTAGCTTGATGTGTCGCCGTGTGTACCATTTGTAACACCACTGGATTTTCGGTGAAGGAAAACTTCAATTTCGAGGTATGTATAATGTTGTTACTACCACGGTCCATTACAATTACAAGTGGCGACGGGCTCACTCCCCGTCAAACTGAATAGAGTTTTGGTACTACTAGTGAATCGTGAATGTTCTGAGTTTTCAAAACATCTCTGTCTACCACCTAGGGGAATATAGATATCGGGCATAGGCCCGCCACATATACCCACCGCTGTAACTCCTGTAAGCCAGGATCAACAGCGGCGACCATTCACAACACTGGACAATGAAGTCCAGCGAGCAAAGGGGATGACTAATCTGTCTTGGAACCCGCAATGAATTAATCAAAGAAGATAGGAGGAGTAGGAAAACGAAATATCCGACTTCCCTCCAATGCAAACCGGAGACAGCAATACGAAGGAAAAAACATGGCTATTAGAGAGCCAACTCCAGAGATCATTTATGGCAGTGTTGAAGACACTACCGCAAAAGCACCAAAAATACAAAATAAAACAATTGGAACCTAACATTGTACTGAAACTATGACCTATTTTGCTTCCAGTAATAAGTATGGCAAAAACATCTGAACGCACGGAAGTTATCCCTAGTCGCAACAAGATCCATGTAGTAAGGGACACCAGAAAACGATTTTATTGAGTCAAGCATGGTCTGGCGCTCGGCGTACCAGAGCTCACACTCCCAAAGAATATGATGAGCGGTCTGTTCGAACTCGTTACTGTCAACAGAACATTCACATAAATAATAAATAATAAAAATATAAATATAAATATACAAATAATTTATTATCACCACAAACATAAAAGCAAACATTCTAATTATAGAGGTTCATACAGTGAATAATGTTTGTGGAGACTGGTGACTGAAAAAGGCTTTAACGGCTGTAAAACCTGTTATACAGGCACCAGGCCCCCAACTATAGTAGGTATTAGAAAATTATATTATTAATCTAGAGGTGCAATGTTTGTGTGTTTGTATACGTGTGCGAGTGAGTACGTGTATGTGTGTGTGTGTGTGGAGGTGACGCAACCAATTTAAAATAAAATAGCTTTCCCTTAAAGTTACCATGTCCAGTAAGAAATTGGGCTACGTAGTGATCTACCTCTAGCCACGTTTTGTCTAGACGATCGCGAACAGAAGGAAAGGATGATGATGAACAGAGAGAAGATGGGGAATATAGATAGTCATCAGCATATGCTTATGCTAAAAAGGGGCTCTGCTTGTATTTGCCGTATCTAAAATGTATAGATAGGAATTTTTTTTCTTCGAACGTTCGTTGGCGCTTTTAGAAAGAGATGCAATGCAACTCTAATAACTGGAAAGACAGTAACTCCAAGAAATATTCATAGAGATAATAAGTACTACGTACAACTGGAGAGAACTCTAATCATCATCATCAGACATAGACATAGGTCTCCCCCAAGGCATAGAATTCTTATGCCCAAGGATCGCCACATTGATCGGTCCTGCCCTGCCCTCATCCAACGAGGTCCCGCAGTCTTCACAAGATCGTCGGTCCACCTTGTGGACCACACGTACACACGCTGCGGTTTCCGGTACGCGGTCGCCTCTCGAGAACTCCCCAGGCCAGTGCCCCGCCCACTGCCACTTTAGTTTAGCAATTATTTGGGCTATGTCAGATACTCTGGTTCTTCTGCGGATCTCTTCATTTCTGATTTGATTTCGCAGGGAAACTCTGAACATAGCCTTATCCATTGCCCTTTGGGTGACATACAGCGTTTCTTCGTTTATTCAAATAAATAGGTACATAACATAAATATTCTTATTCTTACCCAAAAAACGTCAAGCCGAAAGCAGGAGATAATATGCCAGTTTATACATCATCATCATTAATCTATGTACGTCCCACTTCCAGGCGAAGGCCTACCCTCAGGGAGGTTTCATGGGCGTTAGTCCACAACGCCTGCCCAATGCGGATTGATAGACTTCACATAAGCATGAGAATTTTTATTTCAGCGTATGCGGCACGCGGTATTCCTCACGACGTTTTTCTTCACAGTTTGAGAGCAGTCGGTATTACGTATACCTACACAAGTTAGAAAAAGTCATTGGTAGGAACATAATTATCATGTCATGTTGTCCGTGCGGATTCGAACCCGGACCCTCACGATTGAGTGTCCTTTAGTGTCCATACGTCTCTGCAACGCGCCATCAACGCTATTGTTCAGGGAAAATACACAAAAATCTAACTAAAATTTTTTGTGTTCGCGTGTACGCTAGCGCAACGCCAGCTATCATATCATATCAACCTATTATGTTTTATCTTCGTATTTTTTATCATACGAAGCAATTTTAATTCAAACTGAAATTTTGTTTACTTCCGAAGCTTACCTTCTATGTTTGTTGTTACCCTAACTACTTGAATATTTTCAACACTAAAACATATTAAAAATACAAACCTGTGATACGATAAGCCACAATCTGGATAATATTCGTGTTTCCTGCCGTCAATTAAGCAAATACGAACCATTTTAACATAAAAATGTGGATAAAAAATAATAAAAATTAATTTGACGGCTGGCGGCAATTTCAAATAAAATGGTAGATTGGGTTGTCAATTTTTTTCATTTTTACTACCACGGCTTTTCAACACACAAGTAATTTAAAAAGATTTGATACACTTTTGCTTCATTGGATCTTACCAATTCGGCTGAAATCATGACATTAGCAAATGGCAACACCAGTATACTGTTAGAATGAGACACCGCGGACAACGATTGCCTTCTTCTTCTAGCTTGGTCAACTTTATGCGTGTCAAATAGTTTTTATGTGTTTGGGCTATGGATTATTTTTGATTAAACCGAGAGAAAGATAATTTGGCACAGCTCAATCCTCTATTGGATATCTATGGAAATATTAGTTTTTTTTTTTTTTTTGTGGAAATATTAGCGAGAGGCAGTGTTGCCAGATCCACACTTAGGAATTATCCTTATGTTACCTACATTATTTTTGCGTTAAGTATCGCGTAAAACAGTTTTCAAACACCTATTACTAAAATTGAAGTTCTAATGAAAACAATTGAGATAGAAAATATTTCCTCACTGTGTCGTTTCAATCAAGAGTTTTTACTAAAATTCCCTAAAAACCTCTTGCAGCTTGGCAAAAAAGTCTGGAAAAAATGAGGGCGCTGCCTCTACGCAAGAGCGTCAAGATCACGCATAAACTGGCATCACCACCATTATAAAATGATTAGTTCCACATGTCTCCATGTCAAACTGTTTTTTGCCAAGCTGTAGGTACTACTACCTACCTATAAATAGGTAACGTAAAACATTAAATGGTGGCATGCAATATAGGTAAGAATGATTGAATTTCACGCATCATTTCACACACTTTTATAGGTTCTAAGATTCGAGAATTTTCGGAATTTTTGATGCGCTAAAAACACGATAATTTTGCTGTCAATCTGGGATAATTCTTAAGTGTGGATCTGACAACACTGATTGAAGAGAACGTAACTCACTTATAAGAGTCGGGCGGGACTGCCATGCTAAAAACTGGTCGTGACGTGACCGATATCAAAGAATGTATGAAACGTCGCACACGTTTCATACATTCTTTACCGTTCAAAGGAATTTAATGGCGGGGTGCAAGTGTCATATAAAAATTTATTGTTAGAGAGTTGCGCGAGCCTGGCTTCAGCTGTCAATCAAATTGTCAAAATATTATTGATAAAATTTGTTACAAATTCAAAATATAATAAAATTCCTTCCTCACGTAACACGATTACACGTAAAATACTTTACGAGTAAAATTCTCAATGAAATTGTAAACCATTAGAAGTTTAAACAATATCCAAAAATATTTTCAAAGAAACTTAAAGAGGTTAATCATTTCGTTTTATTTAACAATTTGCCTGACGGAAACATGGATGTTATGAATTTGCTGAAGATTTTCTTTCAAAATAAACCGAAGTAATTGAAGAGCATTCAAGTTTTTAGACTTACAGAATAAAACGTGTTACAAACATGTCCGTTCCCCCGGTAAACTACAGTGTTCCACCGCCAAGCTTGAGCATGCCGCCGCCGGCCGCGCCGCTCGTGCCCACCGACGTGCCCCCTCCACAGCTGTACGATCACCCTCCACCTTTCACCGTACCTATCGCGCCAGACCAACCACCTCCCTTTATCCCGCTGACTCCGTTCCTACCTCTAAATGTTCCACCACCAACCACACTTTCTTACGTTCCTCCAATTGACATACATAGCGTCCCTCCACCATTCCCGCCACCACCGATCCGATCAGATTACGCTAACAGTGAGTACACAATGCAGAAAGATAAATATCAAAGTTGGAATGCTGAAAAGTCTGATAAATCTAATAAAATCTCCTCAAATGTGTCAGAGAGTAGTTATTACAGCCATAAATATGACCGTCCTTCGACTTCCAAGGAGATTGAACGGTACAGGCCGAGAGAATCATCGGAATCTAGACATCGGTATTCTCCCCATAGAGATCGAGAGACACACAGAAGCTATGATAGGGAGCGGAGCTATGAGAGAGAACGAAGAGAAAGAAGTTATGACCGAGAAAGAAGAGAACGACATTATAGAGAATCATCGCACCGTAGCCGTAGCCCAAGCTACAGCCGACATCGCAGCAGGAGCCCTTCTCGACTCAGCAGTAGAGATATGGAAAGAGAACGTGAAAAGGAGAGATATTATCGAGAACGATATTACAGAGAGAAGGAAGAACGCAGAGAATATGAGCGTAGAAAGTATGAGTACGAAAGACGTCATAGAGAACCAAGTCCGCATAGAGACCGTAGAAGTCATAGTCGTTACGATCCTCGGGATGATAGGATGTATCACAGGTCGCCAAGTAGACGAAGGTATTCACCAGGCCGAGATTCTCATTCTCGCAGTAGAGCTAGGGAATCACATTCAAGACATCAACCTCAAAAGCCTTTGACGGATCGGGAGAAGATTTTAGAAGAATACAGGTTTGTTACATCAATATCAGAATATCAGTTTTCATTTGAATAAATGCCGTAATGGACTTTTGAATGGTCCGATTAACATCTCAATTGTGTATTCAACTCTGTTACACAATAGGTATATGGAGTTATTTATATCTCTGTTTTGTTTGATTCAGGACAATGTAAATGTGTATAGGTTATAATATTGGTATGGTAAGGTACCTACTGCAATACGTCAGGCTCAGCCAGTCTTTTGATGTGTGATGTTATCTGACCGATTTAATGGTATTTCATCACGTCTACATGCTGACAGTTGACCACAAACTTGCCTCCACCAAAATGACTAGGCCCATGTGGTGGAGTATGGCCCATTCTCTTTAACCACTATTTGTGAAAGAAGGCCTTTGCCCTGCAGTGGGATTCTACTGGTTATAAGTTACTTACTACAAACAAATTGTGAAGAAATTTTTTTTTAAAGTCTATAGTACATTATTGATTGATTTTCAGGAAGAACTATTGTAAAACATCTGAAGACTTCATCGAAAAGTTGGAGCAGTGGACGAAAGAACATAATTCTGATGAGGAAGGGGTAAGCAACAAAATTTAAATTGAACTAAAATATTCAATAACAAATGTTATTTAATAAGTTATTTTGTAGCATAATAATATATTTGTTGTAATATAATATATAATAATAATAATTTGTAGCATAAATATAAAATAATATAAATTGATTTTCATAACTGTATGGGTACATACATAACCTGTGCTACTAACCTGTCTCAATTTATATCATTGTCATTTTATTTTTCTATGAACAGACAACAAAAATGTGGTACAGAAGTTCTCCAGCAGAATTATACTACAAATCAATAGACAATGGAGTCCAACAAACGTCCAAACTTGAGAAACAGTGTGATTTATTCTTTGCAAGTCTCATAGATAGAGGGAGAAAAGCCAGACCTGAAGTTGATGAGTTGCCTCCCTTGAAGGCACCAAAAGCTAAAATGTGCAAGCATAGATGTGAGTTGATTTATTTATAGATAAGGTTCAACAAAATTTGCTGAAACTATTTAAAGGAGATGCTCAAATCTTCAAATAGCCCAGTCATTTAACGGAGTTTTGTTAGGAGGGGTAGGGAGTAATTATCAATGGGAATTTTAAACTTTAACCGCCACCATTTAGTAACAAAAAGACTATCTGAAAATAATTCGCTACGCAACATAGAAATCAGTATTGTATCTTCCAGAAGGCTTTTAACTTAATAATATTATTACCAATGTACGCACGGTGACACATCAAGCTATACAAAACCAACATAAGCTGGCCGCGCGACGTTATACGTTACTTGACCTACGCGCGGCCAGCTTATGTTGGATTTGTATAGCTTGATGTGTCGCCGTGTGTACTCATTTTAGTAACATTTAACAATATAAATTATTTTTGAGCATTAAAATAGACATGTAAATTTTAAAAATGAGGTATTCACTAGAAAATACTAATGTATTTTTCAAAGCCTTCTAAGAAGACAAAAATATTAACATCTTGTTTGAAGTATGTATGAAGCAAATAAAGGCAAAAAAAAAATTTACCATCGGATATTTTTAGAACGAGATAAATGCTTAATTTTAAATTTGGGGCTTTTGCTGACATGTTTTTCTTAATTTTGGTACATTTCTAGGCTCAAATTTAGTCTGAAAAAAAATCTATTACTAATTAGTCCCGGCTCAAACCGTAAAATGACTGGGCTAAAACGGAACAACTTTTCCTATGAGACCAACATACAACATAAATAAAACATCACCTGTTACATACAAAACTGCGCACCTGCTCTACCCCCCGAATGTAGGTCTGATCATCCCCTTAAAATAGTTTCAGCCAATGATATGGTTCAACTAATTTTGTTGGACCTCATACATATAATTATAGCAAAGGTAACTGGTTAATTACTTCATTCTGTTCTCTATGATGGTAATGACATTTTACCAAAAGGTTTTGTGAAGTTCTTAAATGCTAAACATGACCTGTTTGATTAATTGTGCCAGGCTTTAAGTTCTATCAATCAGGTTTTAGGAACTTACAGGAGACTCAGTTGTGAGCCAAGTTGAACAAAATCAAAACCATGAGCGTTTTTCTTTTGGTTTTCTAGGGGATCAATAGCTGGCGCTACGATCTGTGTGAATAAAGGTCAAAATTTGAAAAAGGGTTTCTTTAAAATAATAAAGAGGGAAAAGATGATCAAAAAGATGCCAACGCATCTTTTGATGGAATATTTCATTATTTGCGAATCATTTTGATCGAAAATTTGCAACTGTTCACTTCTGCCATGGTTGTATGGGCTCGATCCCTTGGCCTTAAAAAAAATGGCAGGCACAGTCTTGACATGATTTTGACAGGATCTCACGAATGTCTCTATGGAGCAATAAACATGTCATCTGTTGAGTTTTTAAGGAACTAAAATTAAAAAAGAAAAGAAAAACACTCATTTTGTCCAACTTGGCTCAAAACTGTAGATCTACTGTTTATTCTAATATGTTAACAGTGGACGAGAAAAGTTCGTCATCATCAGAGAGCGATGACGAGTGCCTGGATGAGGATGGGCTGCAAGGGTACACGGATAGAATAATGCTGGAGCTGCAGAGGAAACAGAGTCACCCGAGAAGACTACATCCTGAGATGTGGTATGTTCAAATTTTTCATACATAATTAATTGCTTTTTAAATTCTATTTGTATAAGTTACACATTTATTTTACTACAACTAATATAAAGGTTTATTGTGCAGTGTTTGTATAAGCAAGAGGCTTGCGTGTAATCATTTCATACTGAGAAGTGAACCTTGCTACAACTAAATATTTAGTTGGCAGTTTCGAACCTTCCGAAACACCATCAAAAATATGAAATATAAAAAGCACCTTTTTACAGACCATCACACATTTTGTTTTATTTATTATTTAGAATTATTTTTAACTTTCTGTGTTGCGACACAATAACTCTTCATTGTATTTATCTATACTATTATAAAACTGTAACAGAAGTGTGTCTGTACATTGGAGATATTACAAAAAAAAAAATACGATATGGTTTTTAGGTGTCCCGGATTCCATATCACCAATTTTTGGATCTTTTGTCTGTCTGTTTGTTGTGTGTTTGTTTGTTTGATCGAGCATCACGCGAAAACTATTGAATCGATTTTTTAAAATTGTTTTTGTTTTTTATCTTATGGTCTGACTTAAAATCTGGTATACAGGGTGAAATTGATATCATTAGCATCCTTTTCAACTAAGAGTCTACCCATAAAACTGGACAACTTTCACTAAGGGAGCAAACCGATCGGAGCAAAAAAATAATCTGCTGTTCCATACTAAACTGCAATGCCAACTCGACTCGGTTTGCTCTCATAGTGAAAGTTGTTCAGTTTTATGGGTAGACACTTAGTTTAAAAGGATGCTAATGATATCAATTTAACCCCGTATAATTGGTGCGGACGAAGTCGCGGGTTAACGCTAGTATCATATAAACGGCTAGTATCCCATAATTCTTCGGGTTTCTCTCCATTTACTAGAGGTTGGCAGTCATTTTGGCATATCTCTCGCCAAACGAGATAGCTCTTGGATGCCTGTCCAGTCCTTTAGGTTCGCTAGCCACTACAAATAAGGCTAGCCATCATTCAGCCACATTCTTGGTCGACAGACGCTTGTTTTGCCCATTATCATAGCACGGTATAAGAAAGAGTATCTAGTGCTACATTCAGTACGGACACTACCTGCCTCCCACCGACTTTTTACGTTACTTCGTGGTTACCTCTTAAGGTGGTTTCAGTCCATACAAAAGTTTGACGCACTATACGCGTAGACGGAATTAATAAAAGTAATATTTTATAAATGGAAAAATAGTTTAGAAAATCTAGTTGCCGCGTCACAAATAACATTTGCAATTTATAATATAATTACGAAGATGTAAAGCTTTTAAAATTTTGTATGAAAAATTTCAAAGCTTTATATCTTCGTAATTATTTTATAAATTGCAAATGTTATTTGTGACGCGGCATCTAGATTTTCTAAACTATTTTTCCATATATACAAAGTTACTTTTATTAATTTCGTCTACGCGTATTGTGCGTCAAAGTTTTATAAAAAATTTACCCCTCTGCAACCACCTTAAGCAAATGTGTATTCCTGTCTCGTTCGCACGCAACAGTACCGCACATGCTTAACTCTTTTCAATTTTTCCCATGTATTTGTATGAAATGACAGAGAGCTATCAGCTGACAGCGGCCAAGGTGTGATAATAGTCATGTATCCCATAGTACTTTAACCAAATCCAGGGGAACGAACGAACATTCTGTTTCGAACGTTCGTCGGTCTAACTCCTGAAGATGCTCTTTGGTGGAGCGAAACACGTGTAGAGTAGAAATTATTTGGTGGGCAGGTTGTATTGCATAACGTAATACAACTTTGTCTACTAGGTACAGAAGCGGAAGTTTTGATACAATCGTGTCATCTACATATTAAATCCAGGGGACTTCAATTTACGCGAAATATTGTTCCTGTGCAGCCCTTAATCATTGGCTCCTAATATCATAAAGCACCCTTTGCTTTTCAGGTTTAACAATACAGGAGAGATGAACGGTGGTCCACTGTGCCGCTGCAGCGCGCGTGCGCGGCGGCACGGCATGCGGCACGGCGTGTACGCGGGCGAGCAGTGCTTCCCCAAGTGTGTGCCCACACAGAGCAATATCGACAAACTGTATCATTACCGGTGAGTAATTGGTTTAAGAATTTTATTCTTATAAAAGAATACAATTCACTTGTAGAGAGAGAGAAATGTGTAGAGAAATACAGGTTAATACATACATCTAATTGTAAGTGAGTAGTAGTATAGTACAAGAGTGTAGCACGGATACAGTGTTCTTAATCTAGGTAAATACAATAAACTTAATTTTAAAACTACTAATTACTTATCATAAACTTAAAAGTTTATTTGAAAGATAAAAGTCGATAGAGTTCAAAGATAAGCGTCCATATATTAAGTGACACTAATTCACAGAAAAGAGAATCAGTAGAAATAGCGAGAGGAATATTTAGTTTGAGAACTAGTGTGACCTTACGACTTAAGTTATTCATAAAATTGACTAGTGAGTTATGATCTTTTGTTGAACGAAATGTATGAACAGAAAGTTTTGATTTGACATGCAGGGTTTTTATATTATTTATTGTACTATGGGACAAAACTGATGTTTAAAAAAACATCACTCTAATGATATTTTTGAATTGAGTAATAAAAAAAAATAGAGGTCATAATTTCTTTAAACAATACCTGAATAAAAGAGCCTAGAAGAGGTATAAATGTTAAGCATGCTATTTATTGTCTTATTGACACAAGCATCTACCTCTGAAGATAATAAAGCTTAAATCTATTTCATTTCAGCATCACAGTGTCTCCACCAACAAACTTCTTAATAAAATCTCCAACAATCATCGGTCATGACGAACACGAGTTCCTATTCTCCGGATTCTCTATGTTCTCTCACTACAAACTAGCCAAACTACCTACTTGCAAAGTGATAAGGTTCAATATTGAATACACGATCCTGTACGTGGAAGAACCCGCCCCTCAGAACTTTACTATTAGAGAGCTGGATCTTTTTGGTATGATTTTTTCTAATACGATGTGGTTTTTAGGTGTCCCTGACTCCAAATCAACCTTTTTTAGAATTTCTGTCCATCTGTTTGTTTGTTCGAGCATCACGCAAAATTACTGACACGATTTTGATGAAACTTTTTTGTTTGATAGTTTATAATTTGACTTTAAATCTGGTATATAATTCGTGCAGACAAAGTCGCGGGTAAAAGCTCGTTACTAATAAAGATACTATTGAATACAAAGAAAATTCAACTTAATTTACAGTGTGGAAGGTTTAGGATTATCTAATCAAGTTGTATACTCATTGATTTCCTTTTGCTTCAGAGGAGTACCTATTTATGGAGTTACTTGAGCTGGAAGACTTGGATTTGGGTAAAGCGACAGAGGATTCCTGCTCCCAGTTTCACTTCATGCCGCGATTCGTGCGGTTTTTACCAGAAGGTGGATGCGAGGTAGGCTAAGATGAAATAATACACCAATGGGAACGCTTCAGGCTTCGTTATGACGTGATCGAGCGAGCGTGCTATTGGTGGTTTATTTCCTCGCACGCCGCTGCCTCGCGAATCTCTGTTGGACGGGTAGCTTTGACGTGGAATGCCCGCTGAATTATTATTTGCTAAAGGCCGTTGCCGTGGCGTTGGTGGATGCGTAAAGGTGAAAATCTCATCATCAGCCATACAAGGTGTTACAAAAGAAAAAATTAACATTTAAAACTTTTAAGGGGGTTGTTTAGCCCATCAAACTGAACAACTTTCACTATGAAACCAACATTGAAAACATCATTTATTATATTATCTATTTATTTAAATTTTGCGGTGCGTTTTTCTCATGGAGTGGTATTTTTGAGGGTCACACGTTCAAATCAGCAGTGAAAATGTCATAATTTATGGATCATTCGATCACAACTTTGGGGGTGTGAGTTTCGGAAATGGCACTTCTGGGGTGCGACGGAAAATCAGCGCTGAGCTCGTTGAGCCCAGCATAATGCTGAGTCGTAACCCTGTTTGCTGCTGCGGCACACACTGCTCTTAATTATGTATTTTTTAAATAGTGTGTTAGTTTAGTTTTTATGTATAATTATGTCAGTGTGTTTTGTGGTGTTTACAAATAAAAGTATTTTCTTCCTTTCTTTCTTCTTGTAAAGAAACCTACATGCTTCAATTTCTGCCAACGCGTTCACTGTCACTACTTTAAATATAGTATATAAATCAATTATACTTGGAATATTTCTGATAATACCCTCGATATAATAGTCGTGGGCATAATGATAGTCTAATAATATGCTGTAATTTTACAGGTTCTTTCGATGTGTGAAGTACTCAAGTATTTAATAGACGAAAGCGGTATGTTGATACCGCCGGAAAAGTTGGAAGATGTCCACGAAATGGACCATTACACTTGGCAGAAATTCGTCGATAGAATCAAAGGTAATTTGAATTTAAAGAATTTAAATTTCGTAAACATTTTTGTCAACTTTTCATAGGTCCTTTCCCTGACTCCAAATCACTAATTATATTATTTTTCTGTCTGTCTGTTTGTTCGACCATCACGCAAAAATAGACCGATTTTGAAGGAAATATAATTGTGTTTATAAGCTTATGATTGGACTTACAAACTGGTATATATTTTCTTTCGCTATGATGAGAGGGAGCCGATGCGGAAGAAGTCAGGTGCAAAGTATATTAACAAAATGAAAAAAAAAACACTTTTTATCTTTCAGGCATGATAGTAACATACCCTGGTAAAAAACCGTGCTCAGTTCGAGTGGATCAATTGGACAGAAGTCCTCCGAATGCCGAAGACGGAAAGAAACTTAAGGATTTGAAGAATTTCTTTCCTGAGATAGTGCATTTTGGCATCCGGCCTCCACAGCTGAGCTACGCAGGGAACCCAGAGTAAGATTGATTTTGTTGTTTTGTGCCTTGTTCCCAAATATAATTGCTTGCCTAATAATTATAATAGTTGGTTGGTAATTGTATCAAAGATTTTGACCACTTTGAAAACGGTAGTATTCCTTATAGCGCACCTTTCTACTACAACACTAACTATCAGACACAGAGCGATGATAGCCCATAGGGAAGAGAGCTTGCGTCGCAATCATGAGGCGGCGGTTTGATTCCTGGCCTGTATCACTAAGTTCTTCCGAATTTTTGTACCGTTGTGTTTATCATTTACTAGCTCGGCGGTGAAGGAAAACATCGTGAGGAAACCTGCATTCCCGAGAATGAAATGAAAATACCATAAGTTGATATTAGTAAAATATGGGTGAGCTTGTGGCGAATACAAAAGACCAGCGATGGTCTCAGTGTTACATAACGACCCTTGCTTGCAATAGCCCAACCACAAATAATTATTTTGAAAACTTACAGCTTACAATTACAATATTAGTTCCGTTAATGCTATAGTGCAATCTGAGCCAATTACAAGTTTTCACCAGTAGTACTAAAATAGCCAATTACAAATTACTAACAAATTAAAATATTTCAAGAAGAAATTAGGTAACAGTCTGTAGTTAATATACTAGATACATCAGCGAAAACGAGAACACAGTAGGTAGGTAGGTATATAGGTACTTAAAAATTACAAATTACAAATAGTAATTGTATGTTACATCATTACCATTGTGTCTGCAACGTCACTCACACCTCAGTTAAAAACAAAAACAAAGAAAAAATAAATAAAAGTGACCATATCTAGATAGTTTTAGGTTCCGAAAAATGCATCATTGATCAATGTTCTTATGGTCCTTATTTTAGAGTTACATAAGGTTTAACAAAATTAGGTGAAACTATTTTAAGGGGATGATCAGACCATCAAACTGAACAACTTTCTCTATGGGACCAATATCGAAACCTCGAAAAAAAAATCTGCTGTCCCATAAATTTAGGTCGAGTAGGTTTGTATGGAACACCTGATTTTTATTTCGCGATTTCGATATTGGTCCCATAGAGAAAGTTGTTCAGTTTAATGGTCTGAGCATACCCTTAAAATAGTTTCAGCTAATTTTGTTAGACCTTATATAAGTCAACCTTCTGAGAGTAGGTATCGTTAAACTTAATTAAAACTATCAGACAACAACAGACAAAACAATGCATGGATATGTGTGTCTACAGATGTACCTATTCTTTATCGTTATCTAGTCACCCGAATGCCAAGCTGCCTTATTATGGCATTATATGGCAAAAGCCTTATTAACGCCTCGTTCGGTATCGCGCAACTTCCCAGGTTCCTCCCCAAGTCTGGACTACATTCTGGTACTTCGATTGGAACTAAATAATCTGTGTTACTAAAAAAGACATTGTAATATTTGTTTAGACGTATATTTTTACTTAAATGAAATACATTGTTTTAGGTATCAGAAGGCATGGCGTTATTACGTAAAGTACCGCCACTTGATCGCCAACATGGCCAAACCGTCGTTCAAGGATCGCCAGAAGCTAACCGCTAAAGAGGCCAAACTGCAGGAAATGAGAACGCAGAGTAAAATGAAGAGAGACGTCACTGTGGCTATTTCGTCTCAAGGGTTCCACACTACTGGGCTTATGTGTGATGTTGTGCAAGTGAGTATTTTTAGGGTTCCATAGGGTGAAATCGGGGTGAAAACGGACCCTATTCACAAGCCTACGCTGTCAGTCCGTCCTTCCGTCCTAGCTTCAGAGGGCTGTATCTCCAGAACCGTAATAGGTAGCCATTTGAAATTTTTATATTGAATTTGATGACAAACAATAGAAAAAACAAAAAGGAAAAAATTAAGGGTTAGAAAAAATAGTTTTTATCAACGTATTTTCTTCTCGCTCTATCGTAAAAACGGTAATACCTACAAGCGTCAAACTTGGTGTAATTATAGTTCAAACTCTATGGTATAACAATAAATAATAATAACTAGTCAAGTGTGAGTCGGTCTCTAACTAAGGTCCCGTGCCTTACGTAGTACGGAGGCGCTTATAATGTGGTCACGGTCTAGTAACGCCATCCAGTGATTCTTATAAAACCCTTATTTAAATATCTATAGATACAAGACACAATACCTTTTTAACCGACTGCGCCAGAAGAAGGGTTATGCTTTTTACACTTTTGCCGTGTGGTTCCTTAGCTTAGAATGGAACACTCGAATTCTTCCCCTGTGTGGCGTACGAGGCGACTAAGGGATTCAAGGTTTCTTATGCAGTGCCTATGTGGGCTAAAGCCTAGGCTTTGTGTCTAGACACCTCTCACCTCTTAACATGTCATTCCATCTGAAAACTTAAATTGCTAAATGTGAGCATTGCTACAACTACATTCTTAAACAGAAAATTGGTAGTTGGAGCAATGTTTCTGACTAGCCCGAAAGAGATTACGGTCGTGTTTTCATTTATGTATATATATATATATATGTAATACAATTTTTTGTTCTCAGCACGCCATGCTCATCCCCGTTCTAGTCCGTCACCTAAGGTTCCACAAATCTCTAGACAGCCTCGAGAAGAAGATAGGATATATCTTCAAACAACGTCTCCTGCTGCAAACTGCGTTGACACATCCTTCCTATAGAGAAAACTTCGGGACAAACCCCGACCATGCTAGGAACAGTCTTACGAACTGCGGGATAAGACAGCCGGAATATGGGGATCGGAGAATACATTATACTAGGAAGAAAGGTGGGTTTAACCACAGATTTATGCTAGTACTAATTATCATATATTTTTGTAGTCACATCTAGGCCGAAGTGGCGCGCCTTGGAAGAGGCCTATGTTTAACAGTGGCCGATAACAGGATGATGTTGACGTTTAGGCCGACGATATATACCGAGAGGCCTAAACCTAGTTCTGAATTTTTTTTTATTTGTTCCTCGCAAGTGTGTTAAAAAACGTCGTATGAAATGCGTAAGCGTTGGTCATTACAGTCTCGGCTCGTTTACAGCCTCGCCTGAGGCTCGTACTGCAATCACGCCTAGACTGTAATGAATCAACTTAGCTCACTTGTATCATAATGTACTATATTACCTTACTGAATTGTTATAATGAAGATAATGAGAATACTGAAGACACGCCGTTCAAGAGTGTGATTTTTTAAACGCACCCGTTCTAAATCATGATCGAAGACGTACAATCTCCATAATAATTATGACATTTTCTACTGCTGATTTGATTAGATCGCATTTCTTTAAAGAAATAACAAATTTTTTCTACATAAGTTCTTATAAATTGTTCTCACGTTACAGGTATCGTAACGCTAATAAACATAATGTCCCGATTCGGCAAGCACAGTGAGACAGAATCAGAGATAAAGCACAACGAGCGACTGGAATTCCTCGGGGACGCAGTTGTCGAGTTCCTCTCCTCTATACACCTGTTCAGAATGTTCCCGGGGCTGGCTGAGGGCGGTCTGGCGACTTACAGGGCGTCTATAGTACAGAATCAACATTTGGCGCAGTTGGCTAAGGTATTATGACCAGTACAAAAAGTGGCAGCAAGAGATTTAATGGAGGATTAACTTAAATGAGCGTTTCTGCAACTTAGTGTATATCTTGGACGTAGGGGTGAATTTATAAAGGGTCCTTCTTCGCCAGAAGAAGTGGCAGCAAGAGTTTTAATGGAGGATTAACTTTAATGATCGTTTCTGCAACTGAGTGTATATCTTGGACGTAGGGGTGAATTTATACAGGGTCCTTCTTAAAATGCTGATGGTTTTTTAAGGGGATGGTCGGATCATCATACTGAATAACTTTCTTAATCGAGCAAATTCGAAATCGCCAAAAAGAAATCATCTGTTTCTTACAAAACTGCTATCCTACTCGATCCAATTGTATGGTAATGCAGTATTTTTTTCGCGATTCGTAAGATTCGTTGTTGGACCTATTGAGAAAGCTGAACAATTTGATGGTCTGATCATCCACTTAAAAACCAACAGCATATTAAGTTGGGCCCTGTTACAAATAGTTAATGTACAAGTGGCCAATAATTCTTCAAAACGTCATTGCATGCAGCAAGTCAAAGTCGATAGTCTGCTGTACATAGAAAAAATATTAGTGCTTTATTACACTAGCGACAGTTGTATCTAATTTACTTCTATTGTATGCTAGGAAAAAGCGATATCGTCTTGGGTTCACGACGATTCAGTTACCTAATAAGCAGAGTCCGGAATTTTGGTAGCACTTTTTAATATGTCAAAGGGATTGCACGGTTATCGACTTTTTTATATCGATATATCGATATATTTCACGACTTCTGTTTCGTGCAAGTAAAATTAGTATGAACTGTACCAACGCTAAATAAGAAAACCAAAATGTTTTTAATTCAGTTTTTTCACTCGACACGTGTTTCTCGACCATAATTATGTTTTTTTAACTGTTTTAAATTAACACCAAACACCTTCCTTTAGGAGGAACCTTCTTCTTTATAAATAAGCTCTGGGTATTTTTCTAACCATTTCTCTATCGTATTTTTCTTATTAGGAGACATTTTCGATATTAGATACCAAATGATTGACATTATGTTGACATACGACTTTAAAACAGTAATCAAAGTTCAATAGAATAAATGCCAGTATCAATATGATAAGAACCTAACAATCTATTTCAGATTTAATATATCGACATCTGCGCTCGCAGCATGGCGCCTCGATAAACGTTTTATCGCGCCTGCTGGCTCGTTCGTTCGCGCGCAAAAAAAGAGAGGTAGGGTGCGATAGATATGTATCGCGCCGTCATGGCGTGGGGGCTTCGATAAACGTTTTATCGCGCCTGCTGGCTCGTTCGTTCGCGCGCAAAAAGAAAGAGAGGTAGGGTGCGATGGATATGTATCGCGCCGTCATGCCGCGGGGGCCTCGATAAACGTTTTATCGCGCCTGCTAACTGGTTCGTTCGCGCGATAGGGCTAGGGCGCGATAGCGCTTTATCGCGCCGTCATGCCGCGGGCGCTGATCGAAACGATCGGAAGTCGATAAACGTGCAATCCCTTTGACATATTAAAAGTGCTACCAAAATTCCGAACTCTGCTAATAAGAAACATTTGCGGCATTGACAAACCGTTACCGTTACCATTACGGCAAGTGAACTTGCCGTCCAAGCTCTCTCTAGTGTAACAGCTCTTGCCTGTAGGGCTAGCATGCCACACAAAACTGCGGCAAAACGAAAAATACCTACAACTTTCATTTTGGCACGCGAAAAATAACAAAGATGGAGGCACATTTCGATTTTTCTCATTTTCTCAAGACTGCATACTGTTTATATTTAAGATTGTAGTCCTTTGAGATAAGGCACTCTAATAAACCTCTTTATTTCGTCCCAACGAAAAATAATAACATAAATTAATTATACGTAAATAAAAACTTTATTAATTTGTAAACTTCCCCAGAACATAAAGCTGGAGCAGTTCATGTTGTACGCGCACGGCTCGGATCTGTGCCGCGACGTGGTGATGCGGCACGCGATGGCTAACTGCTTCGAAGCCCTCATGGGCGCTCTCTTTCTTGACGCTGGGCTTGAGGTATTTACTATTTTATTGTTCACTAGCTAGATAACCGTGCTTTCATCATCATCAGCTGATATGATGATTCCTGCTGGACATAGGCTTCCCCCAAAGATCGCCACAACGACCGGCCTGCGCTGCCCTCATCCAACGGGTTCCCGCCGCCCTCACCTAAGCTTCTCCGTACGCGGTCGCCATACGAGAACTCTAGAACCCGTGCTTTACGAGTTTATTCCGCGAAGGGGTAGTCTGAGATATAAAATCTCAGAAAAGCCACGAAATAAAAATGTAAAAAAAAGATGTATTTACCACTTTATAGGCCTTGTAGCTGTCGAGATTTAGAAATGAGTCAGCGAGTGAGTGAGGCTTTTATATTATTATAGCTGTTGCCCGCGACTTTGTACGCGCAGCCCACTGAAATATACTTTACGTCCTATTCTCAGACCTACTGAACACAAAATTTCATAAGAGTCGGTCTCAAGCCGATTCGGAGGAGTTTTGTTACAAACACCGCGACCGAGAATTTTATATATTACAGATAGATGTAGAAGATGAGATTAAACTGAATCAGTTATGTGACCAGCGTTATCAGATATCCACCTTACTTATCCGATACTAACTGCCTAGCGTGCCTTTCGAAGCACGGTGGATATAAACCAGACCCATCGTCTTACTTAGCAACTTTTTTCTGCTGAATGTTAAGTGATTTAATGGAAAGACCGGCGGTAACTCGCGTTAGCAAGCAGCGCCGCTTTGCGATAGTATCGCGACTGAAAATGGGATGTGAAAAATACCTTACTTGCTTTAAGTTGGGAATCATAATTTCAGGTGTCCGACCGAGTATTCTCCCTATCCTTGTGGTACAACGAGCCTGACCTGCTGGAAGTATGGACGAAAGAGAGAGCTCATCCCCTACAGGAGCAGGAGCCACTTGGAGATAGGAAGTACATCAAGGACTTCGAGTTCTTACAGCAGCTGACAGACTTCGAAGAGTCTATTGGTTTGTTTAGAACTATTTTGAAAAATTATAAAAACAGACCAGAGAAATAAAACACTTTGCTATATTGCACCAATGTTGTCTGGAAATAAATAATTTTTGAATTTGGATTGCGGAATGTCATTGGAACTCATTTTTGTATTTGCAACATTAAGCTCAAAACAATGATACTCGTGCAGTGTTAAAGGCGCGTATCCACTGGGCGACATTTGACGCGCAACACGTGACGCTCAACATGTTGGGCAACGTTGCAAAACAACGCGCGACGTCGCGGAACTTAAAATAAAATTAAAAAGTATTGTATATAAGTGTTGAGTCAAGTACATAATAAATATAGCACGATTTTAAAAATAACATAGAGACAAACAGGTAAAGGACTTAGTATAACAGTCGGGGTTGCCGACCGCCACTTCAACTTAGTTTGCCACAATATGTTCAGCAACGTCGCGCGTTGTTTAGCAACGTTGCCGAACATGTTGAGTGTCACGTGTTGCGCGCCAATTGTTGCCAAGTGGATACGAGGCTTAACACTGGAATGCGATACAACCCTGGCTCACCGGGCGAGTTTGGGCGAGTGGGTTTACATGTTTATCGATTATTTTATGTTTCCATGTATGTCATATAGAAATCAGTTGCAAAACTATAAAGACATACAGGGTGTAAATTTAAAGTTAATTTACTTTAGGGTGTGCTTCTGAAATTCAAACTAAACAACTTTCACTTCTCAAATGTATGGAAAAGCAGATTTTTTTAACCCCCGACGCAAAAAAGTTATTTTTTTGACATGTTGTTCTGTGTGTGTATGTATGTATGTCTGTCCCCGTCTGTGGACTGATTTCGACGTGGTTTTTATCTGTTTGGTCTTACTCCTGCCCACGGAGGAAAGAAAGGAGCGGGGGTAACGCAACAAGACAATTAGGTCTGTCGCGATTATAATACTTCACAGTGAACGTGGCCTATGAGGCTTAGTACGAAGCGGATCGCCATTCTTTTTGCTGAGAGATGTTTAGTCAATAAAATACATCTAAAACTACGAAGTGCGCTGATCCTTGGATTCAGTTTTAGGGACGGAACCTGCGCACTCATCTGGTCCCTGAATTTTGGCGACACTTAGATAGAAATATTGCTTTGCGACACCTCCGCTACTTTCTGTCCTCAGCACTTATACACGTTTGCATCCCACAGGTGTACAATTCAAGCACATCCGGCTACTAGCCCGGTCGTTCACGGACCGTTCGGTAGGCTTCACCCACCTGACCCTGGGCTCGAACCAGCGCCTCGAGTTCCTCGGCGACACCGTGCTTCAGCTCGTCGTCTCCGACAGACTGTACAGACACTTCCCTGATCATCATGAAGGACATTTGTCTGTGAGTGTTATAATCTTGTTATAATAGGGTAGTTGATTGCATAAATATTTTAGTTTTATCTTCTCAGTAAAAAAATATTTGAAAATAACGCTTAACTCGTATATTTAATAGGGTTTAGATTTACACTTTACTATTTAGTAATATGTTTCATATAAAGTGCGCGTTTTAACGGCCGATATAAAAGTTGCTGATTTGACTAGTTGTCAACTTGTGGATTGTGGCGAACAATCGGTAACGTTGGTCAAGAGCCAACTATAAAGAAGTAAGACCATTACGCACCACTGACAAGGCAGATACCTCTTGCTCTTACGAATAATACTTTCCCACGTGGTCTCTCTGGATCCGTAGAAGCTGGTTATTAATTAGATATGTTATGCAATTCTCTGCGTAAACCTGACTAAAAGAGACAGGAGTTAGCAGGTCTAATCTGCTTTTAAAATTCCAATATTAAAATTTCTACACATATACAGGCTCCTTTTTAATATACTGACACTATTTTAAGGGGATAATCAGATCATCAAACTGAACAACTTACTCTATGGCACCAACATCGAAATAGCGAAAAAAAATCAGATGTTCCATACAAAACTGCAAACCTACTCGAGCCAAATGTATGAGACAGCTGATTTTTTTTTCGTGATTTCGATGTTGGTCCCATAAAGAAAGTGGTTCAGTTTGATGGTCTGATCATCCCCTTAAAAAGTGTCAGCATATTAAGAAGGACCCTGTATAAATTCACCCCTACGTCCAAGATATAAAGTCCTTTATTAATTAGTCGTGTTTTTCTTTCAGCTACTCCGTTCGTCTCTAGTCAACAATCGCACGCAGTCGATGGTGTGCGATGACCTCAACATGTCCACTTACGCAATCTACAACAATCCTAAAGCGAAGCCAACTACTAAGAAACACAAGGCCGACTTACTCGAAGCTTTCCTGGGAGCTTTGTTTATTGATAAGGTTAGTTTGAAATTTGTTCAATGATTTATTTTTCAAGTAAGTGCTACATCTAGCGCAAAAGACGTGAGGTACACCACATTTTGTTTAACTCTGGCAAGTCAAGTTATAATAGCGGCAAAGGCAATTGGCTATGGTTTTCATTTACTTTACTAAAGTATAGTCAAACTTGTATAACCCTCCTTCTGGCGCCGTCGGGTAAAAATATCTAACTTTTTAGTCCATAGACTAATTCCGGTGGTATTTTTAGTGTAGCATAATCCTCCAACCGATAAACGCATGTTTCTCCTGGGGAAAAAAGACATTTCTTATTGGGTCCTCTCCGGCCACTTTTTTGAAGTAACCTTCAGAAAAATTTCTGTTATCTTTCCATGTTGTCTCGGACGAAGACTATTGGCAAATTTTAATGGAAAACACTCTTTATTCTCTATTGTTAAGGTTTAAGTAATGTCAATAATAATTACGAAAAATTAATGATATATTTATATTAATGATCTGAATATTTTTCTTATTCTTATATGGAATGAAGCATAGGTTAGATATCTAATTTCTGACCTGATGATTCCAGAACCTAGAATATTGCCAAGCGTTCTGCAACGCGTGCCTGTTCCCGCGCCTGCAGGAATTCATCATGAACCAGGATTGGAACGACCCGAAGTCTAAGCTGCAGCAGTGTTGCCTCACGCTGCGGTCTATGGAGGGCGGCGAACCTGATATACCTTTGTACAAGTAAGTTTTAGCGATCATAAGTCGAAGCTGCAACAGTGTTCTTTGGACGGCGCGGCGGCGAACTTGGTATACCTTTGTATAAATATGTTTTAGGGTAATCATGACCTACATTTAGGGTCCAATTTGAGTTCAAATGTATGTGCAGGGTGTGACAATACTCTCAACATTTAGTTTTAGCATATAATGAAATGAAATGGCATATTGTACGGTGGCCAATATTTAAAAACGCGCCTAACATTTCTAGTCAATACTGACATACAACAATTTTTGAAATTTATTTGAAGCAGTTAGGTATCTTCAAAGGCATGCTAAATTCGTTCTTTTAAGTAAAATTTTACCATCTTAATAGTGAATCTGTCCACAGGTATACTTTACACAGGTAACTTTAGCTTAAGAATTTATATTGTAAGGCGTGGTTTATATAGAAGTGACGTGCGGCAATATAAACTTTATAGTACGTAGCATATCGTCGTTTAGGGAATTACATCCGCGCCTCCAGGCGACGTCGTCTGGTGGCGCGGACGCAATTTTCCTTTACGACAAAAACGACGCTATGCTACGTACTATAAGGTTTATATTGGTGTTACTTTGACAATCCGCCACCGCCACACGTCTCTTCTGTATAAACAGCACCTAAGAGTTCCAGAAACTCTACTTAACACTTCTTATAAACATAAGAAGTGTTAAGTAGAGTTTCTGGGCGCATCTTCCCTGCAGTGACATGTTCCGAAGCGGTGGTAGCTTAAAAAAGACTTGACTTGTCATTTAATAAGTGGGCTTGAAGTCCAAAAATTGAATAAATGATTTTGAATTTTAAAACAGGGTGATGATAAAGTGAATTTTGAATGTTAAAACAGGGTGATAGAGTGCCTCGGTCCGACGAACACGCGCGTGTACACAGTGGGCGTGTACTTCCGCGGCACGAGGCTGGCTGCCGCGCGCGGGCACTCCATACAGGAGGCCGAGATGAACGCCGCCGAGGAGGCCCTGAACTGCGCACATGGTAAGACATAACGCTCACTGGCACATACATTGTTCTGTAGATATACCATGAGTTCATCTCCATGTTGCGTCGCCGTAATAATCGAGGTCCCCAACGTCGCTGCGGGGGACAGTCGTGATCAGTGCCCACTCCATTTGCTTCTGGCGTCTACACTACAGGCGCTACCGGCACATCGCTGGTCGGTTCTCACCTATCCCCATTACCCAATCCGCCGCGTAGTCCCAGCTACGCCCATTGCCGAGGTCCGTACCCCTTAGAGGTGCCCTTGGGTAGGTTGCTTAAGTTCATTCATTGGTCAAACGCGAGTGACAGTGCACTGCCCTAACTGAGTTTGCCTACTTGCAACTAAATTCACATGTACAATTCTTATTTCCAGAACTATTCCCTCAACTCGACCACCAAAAGAGAGTGATAGCGAAGAGCATGAAAAAGAAGAAACGACGCGCAGACGGTCGCGAAAGTCCCCCAGAAAAAGATTCCAGCCAAAAACGCCTAGAGGACCGCGTGCCTAAAGCGTACAGACTTGAAATACGAGTAGAAAGCTCCGACGATAGCAGCGTTCACGCCCAATCAGAGGATGAACCGCAGAGTGACAACGACGCGCCAAGCGTAAGCGACAAATCAGATGACGACTCTGGCCTAGTCAGCGATACCGAGTCTGTGACAAATGATAAATTAGATAACGTTCAAGTAAGTAGCTTATTAAATGACATGGAAAAGCTGAAAGAGGATCTGATAAAGCGTAATGAGTATGACAAATTGAAGGAGAAGTGCAGGCGATCGGATTCCGACGAAGACTGAATGTGAGAATCAATATAAATAAATGTAGAATTGGTAAGTGATAAATGTTATTTCAATATAGGATCTAAATATCAAATAAATGAATTGTTTAATGGAAAATTAAATTTATTCGTCTTTAATTAAATTTATTACTATGATTCATGATGGAAACATAATTATTATTATTAATTATGTAACATTTGACAATAATTTGTTCACTTAGATTGCGATGTTAGATTTCCAAAAATTGCTTACGATTTTTACTAGTTTGCAAAGCAGAATCGGATAAAATTTAATTATTTTTTAAATGTTTTGGTATTCATCAAACAGTGTTTCAATTGTTCTTCAATAGAAATACTGTTTTAAATAATGAAAAAATTACATTTCAGTCAACTTCTACCTCTTTTTTTCTTTGGCTGCTACCGATCCGAGTAGCAGTCTTTTTGAGAATTCTAAATTTTGAACCCAACCAAACTACACAGATTTTAAACACGGATCAACATAAAACAATGCAACACAACGCGAAGGCTACAGGTCCCTTGAGTTTCTTGGCGCGTAAAGTCAGCCATTGCTTCTGATTAGGCACGTACATCTCCGCTGGCATCAATTGTTCGGGAGCGTCATTTTCTGAAAATGAAGAATACAATATTTAATAAAGAGTCATGCTGGAACGAGGCTGTTGATGAGCTGGCAGGAAAAAGAGCCGCGTTTTTTAATAGTTATGTTGGTAACTAATAAATAATTTGTGGAGGGTCGAAGGAGATCGCGATAGGCCCCGAACCTTACTGCGGTCTCTCTCGCAACACCTCTAAGCGTCTGCTGGCGCAGTGGGCCGTGGACCAAAGCCGCAAGCTCTGTTCGGATACATCCTGGATACATCATGTCGGATCCTGGGTGTGTGGTGGTTGTGGTAAGCATGCAAAAGAACTTGTGACCGACTTCACGGACTCAAGTAGAGATACCTTTGATGCCATCTATTTAAACCGCAGCGACTTAAGGTTCTTGGTACGGGCCTTAACAGGTCACTGCAAATTGAACAAGCATCTACACAGAATGGGGATTCTAGAGTCACCCACTTGCAGATTCAGCTGTGTAGCTGAGGAAACGCCCATACACCTCTGCGAATGTGTTCATTCACAGGAGGAGTTGCCATCTAGGTGGATACGTAGTATCATCTATTGACATTAGAGATCTCCCCTTCAAAAGCATTAAACCAGTTCATGAGATCCTTGGGCTTAGGAATGATGATGAATTTAAGTCAAGGGTGACAGCTACAGTAGATATATCCAGGTCGCGGTAGTTATTGGTCAGTGACCAAGACCTAGCAACTAAATAATAATAATATATGCTGGAATTCCGGCATGCAGAATTGATGCGAAGTCGCAATACAGCCTATCGCTGGTAACACCGGTTTCAGTAGACTCTCTGATACCTCTTCATTCAAATACTAATAACCCGGGGAATGTAGCTTGTGTTTCTATCGCATACAAATTGGAAGTAAACGTACCGTCTTTGCGAAGTTGTTGAGCAGATTGCATGGTTGAGTCTTGCATCGATATCAAATCGCCGGGAGCGTGCAGTAACAGGCGGCCCACACCTTCGCATCGCCTATTTTAAACATTTAGTTTATTACTAGAACTTCTTATCGTATGGGCAGAGCCCTGGTGTCAGAGTTTGTAGTATCTTCTATCTAGTACTTCTTACTACTAATCTAGTGATACCGAGTGATGGTATCCCTTCTGAGTGAATAAAAGGGAGGGAGGGTTGCTTCAGACCATCAAACTGAACAACTTTCTCTATGGGACCAAATCGAAATCGCGAAAAAAAATTGGCTGCCCCATACATTTCAGCCGAGTTATGTTTATTTTTGCAGTTTTTGTGGGACAGCGGAATTTTTTTCGCGATTTCAGTGTTGTTCCCATAGTAAAAGTTGTTCAGTTTGATGGTCTGAAGCAGCCCTTTAAGTAACTGTCCCATTTTATTTTACACCCTGTATAGGTATGACATCATTATACAGGGTCTAACCTAATATGCTGACGGTTTTTAAAAGGATGATCAGCGATCAAACTGAACAATTTTCTCCATGAGACCAATGTCGAAATCGCAAAAATAAAATCTGTTGCCCGATACATTTTGGCCGAGTAGGATTTCAATTTTGTATGGAACAGCTGAGGTTTTTTTTGTGGTTTCGACCTTGGTCCTATAGAGCAAGTTGTTCAGTATGATGGTCTGATCATCCCCTTAAAAAAACCGACAGCAAGGATGTAAACCTGTGATGTAAACCTTCTGTGGAACTTGATCACTACTTTAACTTTAACTTTTCCAGGAAAAACGGATTGTAAAGTCTTCGTACTCTTACCTTAACACTTCATTCTGTAACATCTGTTTCCTAGCGGCTGGTGTGAGGACCTTACACTCGTTCAGCCAGTTGCGCACTTCATTGAAGTCCGCCAGTAGTTGCGTCGCCGCGTCTTTACTGTTTCAACAATATTTAATGATTGTTAAAAAAGAAAGCTTAACTTTTGGAAAGTTTAGTTATCATTAGCCTATCTACAGGGTCCTTCTTAATATGCTGACACTTTTTAAGGGGATGATCAGACCATCAAACTGAACAACTTTCTCTATGGGACCAACATCGAAACCGCAAAAAAAAAAATCAGCTATACATTTGGCTTGAGTATGTTAGCAGTTTTGTATGGAAAATCAGATTTTACGCGATTTCGATCTTCGTCCCATAGAGAAAGTTGTTCAGTTTGACGGTCTGATCATCCCCTAAAAAAAGTGTCAGCATATTAAGAATGACCCTTACATATACATACATACATCAATACATCCTTCTCACAGATAAACGAGAAAGTGAGCGGGCCATACTACAACGAGTTCGCCCTTTTTGTTTGATCTCAGTTCATTTTGCCAATTGAATCATGATTACACAGTCTCTCTTAACTTGAAACAGTAAAGTCTAAAATCCATAATTCCTGAGTCGGGCAAAGTAGACATTTGACTACTTTAGCCCGCGGGCACCCGCGGACACGTTGTCTGGACTTAAGCAACACGGTCCCTGTCAGTCAGGAGCGCGCGTTGCTTTAAGTGTCTGGACAATGAAACTCTACAGGTGTGTGCATAGGTAACACACAAATCAGAGGTAAACTCCATACTGAAGCGGCGTGCCCGCGGATACCCGTAAACAAAATTGACCGTCGTCTGCTCAGAGCCTTAAAGCATTTATTTTCTTAAAATCTGTGACTAACCAGTCTTATGTGATGTGGATGATATTGAGGAAGAATTGTATGCTTTCATTTCACCAGAGCGTTGTAACATGTAATATCATCATCATCATCATCATATCAGCCGACAGACGTCCACTGCTGGACATAAGCCTCCCCCATAATGGGGGGATTTGCCATAATCGCCACGCTTGGCAGGCGGGTTGGCGATCGCAGTTGGATTGAATGTGTGTACTCAGAGGATGCTGCTGCCCATCCTCCGGTTGATCCCTTAGTCGCCTTTTACGACACCCACGGGAGGAAATGGGATGGTGCTATTCTTAGCCACCACACGGCAATATGTAATATGACGTACCTGAATTTAACCTTGGCAACGTAAATGTGATGCAGCCATGACTCGCACACTATTCGTAGCACCATGTTTAATGTTGTAATGTCTTGAGTCGCTTTTATCGCTGGCAGCAATAGTGTATCTGAAACATTTAACGTGAAAAAGTAAGGATCAGTTTAGAAATGTTTTTTTTTAATTTAGGTACAAAGTCGATGATTTTTTTTAAGCTGACTCATTTTTCTGTCTACCATACACCGTATTCGTTCTTGTTAATTGTGTTTTGTTGTATTTTTCTTCATGTATACTAATAATTCCAACATGAAACAATATGATATAAACACCACTATATGTATTATTACTTTATTAAACTAAACAAAATATCGTAACATACTTAAAAACTCGTGGACATAGATAGAGAAGCCAGGTATCGGTGGATCCGACAACTGCCGCCACTCGGCATTGCTCGGGAATATCATAGTAAGCTGCGCCAAGCTTGTGGTAGCACACACCGATGATAGGACTGCTGTTATGTCTTCTGTCGCTTCCTACAATTTTAAATGCCGTTCAATTTTTTGGTTAATTTCATTATTCACTTCAATGGGTACAATGGGTGTTTCTTAAAAATTACCACGTCAAACATTACCACGGCAGTTTATCGGCTAAATATTATTAACTCTTATTCACAGCACTGTAGAGTTCATAATTGCAGACAAAACTAAAATTACTTTCTTTCTATTTTACATAACGAATCGCATAAAAGTAGAAGAACCTTGCAGCAAATTTTTTTAATTAATAATAAATATAATTTATTTATTCACCTTAGAGACCTATCACAAAAGCTATTTTTGAGCGTAGGTGATGTCGTAAGTGCACCGCTGCAATTTTAAGCACAGGTTGCCTGAACGTTATCGCGTGATATCGCCGCGATATCCCTTCGTCGACCCTTGCATGGCAACAATGATACGGTGAGAGGAATCCCGGCGATATCGTTCAGTCAACACCTATCAGAAATAGCTTGTGTGATATTGCCTTTAAATTGGAGGAAAATTTTATTGGTCAATACAATTATTGTCAAGCTGATCAGCCAGCCAGATTAAAGAATTCGCTTTTTATGTCGTAGAAGAATATTTGAATCAATGGGTTACCTTTAATTTTTGAATATTGACTTTCACTTCAGAAACTAACTTTTCCCTCATCTTAGCGCAGACGTTTTCATGGACACCAATTTTGCCTGCAACAAAACATTAACTTTAGTTTTATGTGATTTTAAATAGCTTCAATAAACATAATGAAAAAAAAATCTTACCTGATTCAATAGTAACAGTGTGATCAGCAAATCTTAAATTGATAAGTTGCTCCATGCACGCTTGCATGTCGTTGTGTGCTATTCGGAAGAAATCGTCCATGTCCCACGTATTGGCCAGTCGACGCGTCTCAGCAAGACACCACAGTCTGTATGTGTGGATCGAATGATCTGAAATAACATTACATAGATCTTACTATTTCGTTTTATCAAAATGATTAGATTATTATGGGGCGCAATAAATTAATAAAGAGCTGTTGAACTGTTTGGCAATAAGCTTTGTCAACCACTTAATAGAAATGGTCACCACTAGGCATCTGGCCCCAAAAGTACCCATAACGCTGGCAGTGTTTCTAATGACACGTGTTGGACTATGTATGACCCAATATTCGTAAAAAATACATAATAATAGGTTTTAAAAAAAATTAAATTATTCGTTTCTTTCGTACAACAATCGAAACAAACTGTTTTTTGAGGTACTATTTTGACAACAGAATTTAAAATGGATGCTATTCGTGTAATACACTTTTATTTTCTTTTTTTTCTCGTTCAAACTATACTTACCAAATGTATGGTTATTAGCTACCCTATTAGTCACTACTTGATAAGATTGGATCACTTACCTAATCTATGTAGTATGGGTATCTGTTCAACAATAGGCAAGTCTTCTATCGGGGCACCCAGTATGTAGTCCCAAGTGACTTCACACTGATTGTTAAGGGTCACCAGCTCTTGGAGCATCAGCGCGAAGTTACTTCCCGATTCTGTGCACTGACAGTTTATCAACTTATTTTAAAATCCACAAATTACTCACGCCGGTATACTTTGCTACCAATCTTTTAAATTATCAATTGCAGCAGGATATCTTTAAGCATATTTAGGATTCGAATGCCAGTGCCGCGTTGTGGAGAGGTATGGAGGACACTCAACCACGAGGGTTCGAATCCGCACGGTCGGCATGCCATGTATCAATGAGTTTTTCTATCTTATGTACGTAATACCGACTGGTCTTAAACAATGAAGGAACTCATCAATCAATCAATCAAAATCTTTATTTGTGACACACAGTTGTTGTAAGTACAAAATATAGAAGTTCTCTGTGATCTACCATTAGGCATACAAATAATCGGTGATAAAATCATCGTGAGGAAACCTGCATACGCTAAAAAAGAAATTCCTATGCGTATGTGAAATCTATCAATCAGCATTGGGCAAGCGTTGTGGACTTACACCATACACCCTCCCTGTGGGCAAGCCTGTGCCCTGCAGTGGGACGTATAATAGGCTGGTGATGATGATGATATCTAGGATTATAGGGCGAATTGACGTGTCTAGTAGTTAAGTAACCTTCCGGTCATGACACCAATGTCCATGCAAAAGTAACCTTTTTACTTAGTCGCCTCACACGACACCCACGTGAAATGGGGTGGTCTATTAAGATTAAATGGTTGAAATAAATAAACATAAGATTTTGAGATTTTAACAACTAAATTAACATACCTCAGTTACATACAAAGACAGGTCAGGATAGACTTTCAATGACGTTGGCTTCAGATTGGTCGTCAATGTGGCTCTGAAACGCGTTAAAGAAGATGTCCACAGGTTTAATCATCTCATATCAACATATACATAAAGTAATAATTTTTGGTTATACCCAAAATGTTTATCCCATGAGGTGGACGTCACGTGGCAACCCAAGGCATCTGCTAGTATTCTTAGTGCAGACAATACCAAATCTGGAGTATCTGTGATAAAGATAAAAATAACAATTACAGATATTTTATTTTTATGTGGTAAATTAGGTTCTTTAAAAGAATAATACTCACTAATATCATTAAAAGTCAAAAACAGCCATTCTCGAAGATTTTGACTGGTATTTGGTGATCTGAAACATTACTATTCGTTGTCACGGTCACCCATCCAAGTATAAAGTTAATATCATCATAATTATAATCATTTAAAATATCGTGAACAACATTGTTACCATTGAGGACTGATGGAAGCAAAAGCAGTGGTCAACTTGAGTTTAATTTTGAACCAAACCGCCATCTAATATTTACTGCTTAATTTGCCTATGCACGGAGACTCTAGAGGTGAAATAAAAGTAAAACGCGACTAAAATAGTCACCAGTCAGTGGAATGCCCTGCATGCGTCAGTATTTCCGAGCGCTTACAATCCGAATTCCTTTAAAGTACGAGTGAATAAGCTTCTTCTGGATAAGCTCGCTACATCGTCGACCCCATCTTCGTCCTGAGGACTGGATTGAGGTCAAGAGCAAACCCATACGTAATAAAAATAAAAACCATTTAAAGACATTATCTAACAACGCAACGTCAGAACCTTGTAACTCTGTGGGGATGAAAAATCGTAAGCTTACCTAGTGGCTAAGGGATACGAAGACCACCACAGCACAATATGTTCAAGACAGCTGCCCACATCGCCCCACAACACGTTCTGATAGTATTCTGTCACTTTGTGAGCTGCTTTCTTACTTGTTTGCACGCGTCCTAAAATGTCAAATAAATTATGCTATACAGTCAGTTGTCTACATCTCTTCGGCCGTAGCATGGCAGCGCGATAAAGCCCAATCGCGCGCATCATGCTACGGCCAATCTACAATAAATGTCATTATGACATATCACAGGATTAAGGCAGACTTCCATGGGACACGATAGTCGCCGCTGATGAAAATGTATGGTCTGTCGCTGGACTCTGAAGCGTCGCCATACATTTCCGTAGCCGTCTGTCTCATAGGCCGCGACACACGAGATTCCACCTTTACGGTGTCTCAGATGTATTATTGATAAGAGTGAATTATGTTTTACCAGATTTTAGTTTTCTCACACCGTTGTTTCCTAGAAAGGTAGGGGACATATTTGCGACTGTGTCCAGAAGAATTTCTATATAGATTTCTTCACTCTGTAGTATACTATTGACGCTTTCTGAAAAAGAGAACAGTTATAATATTTTATTGCCTAGTTAACAGAGAGTGTCTGAGATACAACGTTTGAACAGTAGTGCAATTCAAATTAGATGGTGAGACTTCAGTTACCTGCCTTACAGATTCAGTGACACCACACTAATTAGATGGTGAACAACTCAAAATAATGTTGAAGATTCGTCACTAAAGTCTCTACATTTAAAAGGCAATTTTTGACGACTTTGTTTTGGGCAACTTTTTCCTTTATTCTGCTATAGCATTAGGCGTAACTATTAAATAATCTGTGATTAGGCTTGATTACCAACTGATATTAAATAAGGTAGGTAACCACATGTTTTTATAGAATTGTCATTCTTAATTCTCTCCCTACAATCAAGGATTAATTTGCTTGAAAAAGAGAACGCCCAATCCCGCTTCGCCTACAAAACTGGTAAATTTGAATTTTTTAAGAAATGCCACGATAGAAAAGGATAATTTCCATTTCCTTGGGAGCACAGTATATCCCTATCTTGTGTATTATTTCAGCTATCATACGATTTATATTTGTTCGTTGATCATACACATTCGCCAGCTGCGAAACGATGGAAACGAATACACTTCGTAACGTGGGCAATGTCTTTTAAAGGTCGAAATGAGCCTCTTTAAGTTATACGAGATACTCATTTAAAAAACTTACCTTCATTATTAAAAACATTTTCCTTTGTAAGCAAAGATGTATACTGGATATCACCATCAGAATATTGTGCTATTTCATTTAACTTCTTGTTCAATTCGTTCTTGACATCAACTAGACTTTGAGCCTGTTTCATTTTGGCTTTCTTTTCCTCTATGAACGCTTCACGGCGCCTCTCTACCGTCATAGACGCCGTCGACATCGGAGGTGTTATGTGTTTTGTTAATGTACTGGTTAAAAGAAGTTAGGCAGTAATTAAGTTATCTAAGAGCCCATAAGTAAAATACACCACAGAGACAAAGCTTCTAAGGAGCGAGCGCAAAAAATGATCACGCGACGCGCTCGCTCATAGATTGTCCACTGGCCAATCTAGTTTTGTCCTCAGGCGGCGTGTAGTTGAACTCGTCGGTGAATGGTAACGCGCACATCGACCGCCGAACCAATTTTCGTAGCGCGATTGTATGAAGCTTTGCCTCTGTGGGGTATTTACTCATGTACTGCGTGATACGTCCGCTGTGTTAACACTTTCACTGTTGACGACCTACGTCGTAGGTCGGCGACAAATGGGCCGCAGTGTTGAAGAACCCACGTACAATTGCATTTCGCCTGTGCCTGCCGCGCGAGTCACCGAACACCTTACCCACGACGCGAGCCACATTTATCATTTCAACGTTACGACTGTGGACACGATCTACGAGGGGGTCAAGTTCTATTGCTTTCGCCTGTGCTCATGATCTACTCTACAGCATGAGTCACCTTCACCTTACGTCTATACGAGTGGAGCCATTTTGATCGTTTACCTGTTACGAAAGTGCGCACGACCTAAGATAAGGGGGGTCAATTTTAGTACTGCGCGAGGATAATGGTTTTGAGCTAAGCAGCGAAAGTGTTGAGTGGAGCACGCACGGGGATGGCCCGCGAGTGAGTCTGGTTCAGGAAAATCAAACAGCACCGCTATGTTCCACGAGCCGTCCATCGCACGATTTAGTACAACCGACCGGACGTCGCGTCCGTCGTAATGCAGCGGTGGCGCTCAAACGCTCATGCTTGATAAGATATTAAGAACATTAATTACAGTGCTCTGTTTGAAAAAGACATGGGTTTTTAAGATTGTAATACACTCACGACCGTAGTCCTCTTCGGGATGGTCAGAAACTCAGAAACCTTAGAACAACCACCAACGACCTTAGTTATAGTTAGTTATAGTAAATTTCATTTATAGCATTTTTATGATTTCAAGTAGCGTCTGCTCGAGATTTCTCGAAGCGAGAATTCTCGAGAAATCTGACCGTAGTCGAGACGAGAAAAAATTTCCCAACAACTCGAGAAATAAATTCAAAGAACACTAATCAAAGAAAAAATTGTGTCACGTTTTAATTTCCTATGAATATAAATTACATTTGTTGATACAAATATGATTTATCATTATCATGCACACCTGCGATCTAGGAAAATTGCTGGTAAATAGTTTTTTTTATATTTTTATTCAGTTTGGAAAATAGGCACCAAAGAGATATTATTGGGATTATTTAGGATTTCTTTGAAAAAAATATTAAAAGCCATGAAAACTGAAAAGGAAGAAAACTTTTTTCTTTTTAATTCAAGTATTTGGCTTAACGTCATTTTTTTCTGACAGATAGCTGCCAGATCTATATTTCTTAGATGTAATGAAAACTCTTTGGTTGTATAAAAAATATGTAGACGAGAAATAAAACTTTTTGGATTCCAAAAATGTTTTCTAACTATTCTTGATTTATCTACAGACTTCTTTATAGTCTGTGGATTTATCAATCTCATTTATGATCCCAATCGTACTATATAGTGATTCCATTCTCTTTGGTACTATATTCGTTATAACGTAGTGAGTTCCATTCTCTTTGCTATTCGTAACATAAAAATATAGGTAGGTATTACAAAATATCGCTAGTATTTCTGATGTATTCGTATGAGGTTTTTTGAAACTATTTTATGAAATCGATAAATTTTATTCGCGGAAATAAAAATCTGAAGAATGAAAAATCGGCTCTAAAAAGTGTTCTTTTACAATGAGTAAGTATAGTTAATAAATAGTACCTAGGAGATCAAACTTTACTCGGCGTCTTCTGAGTTAATCTTATTTAGATTGTTGTCGTTTGTCATCATCAGAATCGGTTTTCACACAAAAAAAAACAGTTTCTTCAATTTTTTGTGTGAAAATTCTTTTCTCAGGGATGAAACCTATCTAGAATAACTTAGTAAGAAAAACATTAGGTATCTGAATACAAAATTTCATCCAAATCCGTTAGAACTACTTACGAATTAAAAAAAATATATTACAAAACGAGTTCCTAGTTTTGATATAGACGAGCAAGGTTAATATTAATACCTACGTTACCTACTCTGATCTCATTTGTCAGCACAACTACCGTTTGTTTAAAATTGTACATCTGATAGAAAAAACAAAACAAACAGAAAAAAACACCTAGGGCTACTTCATCATCATTCTCTTGCCCATTTCCCATTATTTGGGGTCGGCGCAATATGTCATCCTCTTTCATTCATCTCTCTTAGCCGTTGTTTCAACACTCACTCCTTTTTTACACATATCATCCTTCACACAATCCATCCATCTTTTCTTCGGCCTGCCTCTCCTACCACAGCCATCCACATTCATACTTAACACTCGTCTCGTAACATGACACTCGTCTCTCCGCATTACAGGGCTCCTAGGGCTACTTAACGGAATAAATTCAAGCTTAAAACAAGTTGGTCTCCAATTTAAAATAGTAATTAATTATAAAAATAAAAATCTCGACAACTCGAGAAATCCTGGTCGAGAATTCTCGTGTCTCGAAATAAAAAAGGTCGAGAAATCAGAAACCCTAATTTAAGGGTGGATCAATAACGAATAAACATCATTTTTATGATTGTAATAATTTTTTTAATAACTTACTGATAAATCTCTAAACTCTCTGCTGTACTGGTACTGGATTCGTTGTCAGAATTATCTTCAGGTTTATACACTTTCACCAGGCAATTGATAAGGCGATGACAGTTGATTTCCACTCTACTTTTTGCTAGAATCTACAAAAATGTAGCATCATTAGCTATTTGTGTACAAGCTATTCAATACTGCTGGATATCTTTAGGCAAGTAGTAATTTTGGCGTGACATACCTGCACGATCTTTGTAAGCGTGATGGGTTTAGTTTCGCTGACAGTGTTAGGAAATGTATTGCTACACACGTTGAACTTGGCAGCGAATTTCTTGTAACTCACGCCGATTAGATTGTTGTATATGGCTACCATACTGTAACAGTACAAATACAATGTTCAAAATAAGGAATAATATAAAATGTAGTTTAGGTATATTAGAGTTGCGACGAGCTCAGTATACCTGTCATTAAGTGGACAGAGTGTGGGCACTTCTAGTGAAATCTGGATAAATTATGAATATGGTGTACCTACCTACTCGTATGTAGAATACCTCTGACTACACCCCCTCTGGTAAATAAGTCGTGAGCATGTGTGTATATTAATATTTAGTAGGTAATTAGACAAATCATTTTAAATTTTTTCCCTCCATTTTACAAACTGGGATTGAAACTGGGCCTGTTTTTATTTGGTATTTTTTAACCTTATTCAGCACAAGGCTTTGTTTATTCCTATTAGATCCTTGGCGGAAGTTCCGTCACGGAACGAGTGAGATTTTTTTCCCAGTACTTCTGCGGCACTAAGCACTTTTATACCATCTTATACCTAGGTTAGGTATAAGTTTGTACGAATTAAGTTGTATTCCTTAGTACTTACTTCAAACATGATTCAATCATCTTTCTAGAATCTTCTCTATGCAGACAGTGATTCAATAAAGTTGTTATAAGTCCGTTTATAGACTGCAACAATATAAATCTAGTGCTGCATAGTTTGTCAAATATATGGTCGTGTTTGCTCTGAACTAGGTCGTTGTCTTTTTTTAAGCGCGCCAGTCTTGGATTCAATCTGTAGAATGACTTCACTAGTTTCGATAGGTATTCTATTATTTGGTCTAAAACCTGAAATATAATAAGTTTTTGAAAACAACGTTTTCTCATGGATGGAATAAATCACAGAATTTGCCATGAATTTCCAGCCGTTCCGCCAAACAATTAATATTTCCATTAGCAAAAACAATTACTTTCTTATTTACTAATATAAAAAGACATATCTCTCCTTCTGGGGCAGTTGGGGTAGATAAGAGACGATATAATGTCGCAGTAAGATGGTTGAAGCCCTAGTCCTATATTACCATAATATACAGGGTTAAATTGATATCATTAGCATCCTTTTAAACTAAGAGTCTACCCATCAAACTGAACAACTTTCACTATGGGAGCAAACCGATCGGAGCAAAAAAAACAGCATACATATTTGAGTCGAGTTGGCATTGTAGTTTAGTATGGAACAGCAGATAATTTTTTTGCTCCGATCAGTTTGCTCCCATAGTGAAAGTTGTTCAGTTTGATGGGTAGACTAAGTTTAAAAGGATGCTAATGACATCAATTTCACCCTGTAGTTATATGAAAGCGGTTCATAACTGTCTTACTAGGAATGTAACTATGCTACGAGTACAATCTAGTAATATAAATATCTTACTATACTATTTTTATATTCGGGCATAGGCCCACCACACATACCTACCGCTGTAACTCCTGTAAACCAGGATCAGCAGTATAGTATAGTGAAATGATTGTCGAAGCGGGGTGCAGCGTACCAATTTGAAATGTAGGCCATTTTGTCACAACAAACAATTCGAAGTTAGTCAAGGTGACTTAACTAATTTGTTTTTTGCTTAAAGGGTCCATAACACGAATAGTCAAATGGATTTATTTATGTTGAAAAAAAAGAACTTTGACATTTAAATCAAATAGAAAAGAAATTTTCTCTTCTTTTTGATTAATTATTAAGTACTTATGTACGTACTTCTTATTTTGATGACTTACCTGAATATTAACTAATTCCATAATGTAACTTCGATTAGCTAACGAATGATACAGATGTTTGCCTTCGGAGCCTTTCCACTTATTGTCCGCGTCTAAAATCACTTTTGTTACAGCATAACACACTGCCTCCATTTCCCTGCAGTGCACAAACAATTCTTCTTCGTCTGTCGTCTCTTCGCTAACCCATTTTTTACTCCCAGGTTTTAAAGAAGACATTTTTGTGAAAAAAGAATGGTTTAACTTCGTATAAATAAACAAAAGAAGCCGTGAGCGGTATGCTAACTCTTACAGATCATGTTAGTGACTGAACAGCTGAAAGGAAAGTAAAATCGATGTACGGAGACATCCGTACCGGGACACGAGGATTAGTTCTAGGGGTGTAGTTTTTGAAGGTTGCGAGTTTGCAAAACTTGCTTTCCATCGTACGCTAGCGGACATGAATCAACACAAAATTGTTGTTTCGCAATGACTGGGTATATAACGTTATTGTTATCTTAACCATCGGCCTATATACGTCCCACTGCAGGGCACAGGCCGATCCGAGGGGTTTATCCGAACCCTATACCCCACGTAGAACCCCTACGAAGAGAAGACACAGGCCTACCCTAAGGGAGGGCGTATGAGCGTTAGTTAGTCCACTACGTGTGCCCAATGCGGTTTGATAGACATCACATACGCATCCGAATTTCTTCTTCAGCATATGCAGGTTTCCTCACTATGTTTTCCTTCACCGTTTACGTACATAAGTCAGAAAAACTCAGTGGTACATGACATGCCGTCTGGTCAGTGAGGATTCTAACCCGGACCCTAATTCTCGAGTTTCCACTCTCTGCAACAAGCCAAGTCCAGTGGCGCTATTTAATATAAGGTCTAACAAAATTAGCTGAAACTATTTTAAGGGGATGATCAGACCATCAAACTGAACAAATTTCTCTATGGGACCAATATTGAAATCGCGAAAAAAAAATCTGCTGTCCCATACATTTAGGTCGAGTAGGTTTATATAGAACAGCTGATTTTTTTTTCGCGATTTTAATATCGGTCCCATAGAGAAAGTTGTTCAGTTTGATGGTCTGATCATCCCCTTAAAATAGTTTCACCTAATTTTGTTAGACCTTATATTGTGATGAGGGCGCCACTGAACGGTAAAAGGACTTTTAAATAAATTATATTATTATTATTTTTTATTAATTATTTTATTTAAATGTTCCTTGGAACATCATGTATAAAGTGTCAAAGCGTTTGAAAGTGTAGGGTAAGTTTCGAATAGCAATCGTTAAAGTTTTATTGCTATTCAGCTCCAATGTTGTTTGTGCGTGACAAAACATTTACTTTTGATGCGACATCGTTCAGCTATTGAAAACTAATGGCTTTGGTTAGCCATTAGTATAGAAGTAAACCCATATTTTTTTCTGATTTAGAGACGGTTCAACTCCGTTTGAATAATTCACATCACTGTAACTTTTCCCTGATGATCGACCGATATAGAAATCTTCGATCAAAGTACATAAATCGAAATTACTGAATAATCGTTTTCGTTTGTTTTTTCTTAGTTCTTTGCTATTAGTTGGAAATTTAAGATGATGGAGATAAGGAAAATAAAGTTCACTTAAAAATCGTCTGAAACATAATCATGTCGATCAATGATTGGCAAGTTACCAATAGCCCTAACTGAATATTTTGTAAGTATAAATAAGAAAACTTAACTTAGATGTTGAAATTAAAATTTCATAGTTATTAAAAGATTCTTCATACTCCCCATGTAAAAACCCTACCTATGAACATCATAATAATTATCTTGTCCATTTCCCATTATTTGGGGTCGGCGTATAGTCGTGAGCACTGAGCATATGCTATGCTATGCTATGCTGGGGTCGGCGCAATATGTCATCCTCTTCCATTCATCTACCTATGAACAACATTAAAATTTTTTATTAATGAGTACCTAGTGTAACAGGTTTGTAGAAGAAATAAAATTAATATAAAATGTTGCCTATGAAAACAAATATTTCGTAAATCACATTTCCATCAATGACTAATAAATGACATTAGGTACTTCCCATCTTTATATGGAACGTTAGGATCGAAAAAAAAATACCTAGCTTACTACAATTCCATAATCATAGTCTTAAACATAATTCCAATACAACACTCTATGTATATTACAATAGAGTTCACAAAGTAAAAACATCTTTTCTGTGGGCTTGTATAATGGCAAATCCAAGGTTTTATAGACCGTCCTCGACCGCATGTAAAGAAATAGGTCTAAGTAAGGAAATTACGATAGCTAAGTTATTTGTGAGCATTGCGGTTGCTTCTTATTGTTCAGACTTTCGTTATTTTCTTTATTACCTAGGTTTGCTCAGTTGTTATGGTTATGGTTGAATGTATACTGGGTAACAAAACCAATATAAAAATTTTACTGGTAAATGTACCTAGGTACCTAGTACTTAAAAAAATACAAATTACAGGATATTGAAACACAAATACTGTCGCCACATTAAAAGTTAAGAAAGCGCAAGATTTTCCACTAGGCGCTAAATTCTCAGATGAGGCGATAAACATACCAAAAAAGCGCTAGATCTAGCGCCTCGAGCACTAAGGTGTTTGCGCAGCACGCGACACGTGCGCCAGACATGTACACTGTACACGCCCTATTACCTATTTAGTTTTATAATAGCCCTCGTCAAGTCGCTCTGGGGACAGTGAATATTTGTAAGGGAGCGCAAAATTGTCTGTTGGGTCACCAATAACAAATCGAATCATTATCATCTCAGCCGAAAAATCGAATAAACGATAGAAAATATTATGTACTGAACACGGAAGTTTACTGTTTAATCATCTAATTTATTGTTAGAGTTGTTAAAAGTAATACAGATTCTCTAGTTTTAATATAATAATGTATGAAAACCATCAAAAACAACCAAAAGTTGATTCACCCACACCATTTTCCGGCATGTTCTTTACGTAAATTTTAATTTCAGTAAGCTCGTTTCTGAAACCTATGGATGTAAAGATCGGTGAGTAACTATAAGTACGTACCAAAAATAAAAAGCTTGTACAGTAATGAACACCACTTTTAATATTGACGAACTTTAAATCAACACAACACGCTACTTCACATAAAGCAGCTAATTAGCTAATTTTCACTACAATTCCAAATCGCATAGGAAGAGAATATATCACAGAGAAATAATGATGAATAGCATCATATTGCTGAACTTTTAGCAACATTTACCAAACTAAAGCTTTTTTTTAGTCTTTTATTTTATTACATTTATTCGAATATAATACCTACCGTTTAAATTCGAAATTTTATGTTAGCTAAAAAGATAGCTATTTTAAGCATGATTTTAATAAGAGCATTATATTATTTTTGAGAGTCAACGACAACATCAGCTAGAAAACAAAAATGATTTAACAAATATACTTCTAATTCAAATACTTTTAGGTCCGCTTTTACCTAACACCTAACTCTTAATTTTATAAAATGGGACTATTTCAGTGATTTTAATCAAATTACCACTTACACTCAGTTTCAGAAACGCTCATAAAAGTTAATCCTCCATTAAATCTCTTGCTAGCTTTAACTACGTCTACAAGACAAAAAGCGACAGCAAGAGTTTTAATGGAGGATTAACTCTAATGGCGGTTACAGATAAAAGTCCCATTAGGCCGTCCGCTGCATTATGCGTGGGTGCACCGCGTGTATTTGATTTCCAGTAAACTCTGCCGGCGGCGCGAAACACCGGCGCTTTTGAGTTTTATAGCAAACAGTAGTATGATGCCAAGCGCGGGTGCACGCTTAATGCAGCACACAGCCTTAAATGTCAAAATTGTGTCAGCGAAGCACATCGATTTGTCAAAAAAAAAGTATCAATCAGCATAATCGACTCTTTTCATGTATCAATAACTGAACATAATGTCAAACAGAAATTACAAAAGATCCCTTTCCTACCATTTTTTATATCATTTAATTACACTGGTTTTTATCAGAATAAAAAGCACATTTTGTTATGGATTAAGTTACTTTTGGGGCAAGCAAGGTAAATAGACTAACATTCCAACGGACGGACACAGCGAATTACATATAAAATAAAATAATGATGAAATAGCATTCAGACGTGCTATTTTTGAATCTCACACATTCAAATTCGTATGCGAATCATGGAGTTTTCCATGTTTATTTACACATTTCCATATAGGTACGTATTAAAACGTGTGATTCACAAACAGCACGAACTCAAGGCACGGGTAACAGGCGGACGGAAACGGCGCAGACTAAATGCAGAACTGCATCACGCTTTGCAAATTACGAATTAACTAGCGACCCGCCCCGGCTTCGCACGGATGCAATGCTGATGTATTATATAAGGTCTAACAAAACTAGCTGAAACTATTTTAAGGGGATGATCAGACCATCAAACTGAACAACTTTCTCTATGGGACCAATACCGATATCGCGAAAAAAAACCTGCTGTTTCATACAAATGTACTCGACCTAAATGTATGGGACAGCAGATTTTTTTTCGCGGTTTCGATATTGGTCCCATAGAGAAAGTTGTTCAGTTTGATGGTCTGATCATCCCCTTAAAATAGTTTCACCTAATTTTGTTAGACCTTATATACATATAAACCTGCCCCTATCTATAAAAAAACCGCATCAAAATCCGTTGCGTAGTTTTAAAGATCTAAGCATACATAGGGACAGACAGCGGGAAGCGACTTTGTTTTATACTATGTAGTGATTCACTGGCCCATTATTCATCGACGCGCTTTGACAACGTATTCTATTCTGTACCCATATAAAAATAGGGATTATTTTAATAAATTCGCTGAGCCCTGCACTTGGTCCATAACATACAAACCATGATAATATAACCTACATTTACTAGTTAGTCACCCAATTTAAAAATAAGCTTCTTAGAACATTGATAATGTTTTATGTTATTATCAAATTATTCCTAAAAGAGAAGTAAATAATTTTTTACATAGTTATTATTACACATAGACATAACCAAACATGGAAGATTTTACTAAAACATGCATGTTGTAAAAACAACATAAATTATCCTTATTTCAGACAACAATAAAAACAATGTTCACTTTTCAGTAATAAACTTTTTTAAACTTACCAAAGTAATATAACCTAAAGCTAATACCAAACTTAACATAAACATTGCTTCGTTACACTTATAGAAGCCCACGTATGTACAAGAGAACTATTTAACGAATGAACACACAATTCATCACATAACCGTCTAAAAGACATCAATCTGGTATGTCTATACTTGTGATAGGCACAACTGGTTTCATCGCTTCGTTCTTCTTTTGATTTTTTTGGGACTTTTTACTGTCTTTAGCTTTTTTCCGCGTGTCCTCATCTCTGTAGGGTTCCTGGTTGACCGGTGGCTCGGTGGGAATTACGTTGGAGCCTCGATTCACGTTGTTATTGTAAGCTATGTTCGCGTATTCTTGTAATAGTGGGAACACTGAGAGGAGGAACTGGCAAAAATCTTTTCTTATGCCAAACCACCCTGGAAATAATGTTACGTAGTTGTTAATAATGTACCTTTAGTTAGGGCCTGTTTTGCAAACTTTGAATAAGTTCTTGATAGCTTATCTGACATATCATTGACACATCTTCCATACGTGATATGTTAATTGTCCTGTCAGATCAGCTTTTAGCAACTTATCCAGAAGTGGTGAAACAGGCCCTCAGTGAAATAAAGATGTAACACTCAGTTGCAGAAACGCTCATTAGAGTTAATCCTCCATTAAATCTCTTGCTAGCTTTTACTACGTCAACATGACAAAAAGTGACAGCAAGAGATTTAATGTAGGATTAACATAAATGAGCGTTTCTGCAACTGAGTGTGAGACAATCTAATGTTGACTTGCACAACACTAATTTTAATTAATGTATTTAGTGATCTCCCACTCTGCTCATAATGAAGATAGTGACAGCATGATATTTTAACATCTTTAAAAACAAAATGTGAAACGTGGTGCAAGTCGCCCTTAGGATCAATACGGATTGGAAGAGCGCCGACGCGCAGCGAAGTGGGGGCCGGCGGGCGACCAGTTTTGGTACAAAATGTTGCCTAGCACATTGAACTTTATCTACTCTGAATAAGATATAATTTCAGTTGGATAAACTCAGCCCCGGATCTACGATTTTTGCGAGGCGGGGCAAAAATATGTCATTTTTTTTTCGTTACGGCCCGGTCCAGGTTAAGTGGGCGCAATAAGATCTAAAACTTAGACCGAGCGAAGCGAGCTCAAAATTTTACTGCAATATAATGAGATGTCTGCGATACAACCTAAAACCAAAACCGAGCGAAGCAAGCTTAAGATTTTACTACAATATAATGCGATGTGCTATACAACCTAATACCAAGAGCGAGCGAAGCGAGCTCGAGATTTCACTTTAATATAATGAGATGGCGAGCGAGGCGAGCACGAGATTTTTTGCAATATTTCATTGCAACATTTTTTTTTTTCAAATACTTGATTTTGCGCCCTCTTAACCCGCCTTGGGCGTGGGCCCCGGTTTGCCCCCCCCCCCCCCCCCTCTAGATCCTGGGCTGGATAAACTCACAGGGATAAACGTAAAAGCTGCGCACAGAGGTTATATTTTAAGGTGCCGATTGTTTTCAGCTGCATAGTACAACAAAGATTGATTGATTCCTGTATTCCACAGCCATGACTGGATCTGTCCCCTTTAGCGATAAATGAGAATAAAATTCCTGATTGTCGTCAGTAGTAAAATATTTTATAAAGTCACGTAAAGTAAGTACTGTAGTATCCCACTGCAGGGCAAAGGCCTCCAGTCACGAATTATGGTGAGAGGGAGTGAGCCGTACTCCACCACGCGGGCCCAGTGGATTGGTGGAGGCAAGTCGCGTAACTGATTAAAATGTAGGTTTATTGACTTACATCGGTTCCCGCCTTTGGAGCTAAAGGACATAATGATGAGTGTGGCATAGCTGACGAACAGTGGGCTCACGACGACTGTGTAAGAGAGAGCTATACCGTCGTCCAGCTTGTTTGTCAATAGCACCTGAAACAAGTTTTAAAATTTATTATGATTGACGATTTTCTGACAGCTAGTCTAAACGTAGTAATTATAGTACTCTTGTTTTTAAACGTAGAACATGCCTCGATAGATACCGTGATATGGGTTCGAAGATAATAGAAAATTGAATTTAGACTAAAAAGTAATAAAACACCATGCATGTCACCGAGTCTGAGGCATCTGTTGACGAAGTATCTTTTCATGATTTCTTTCCTTTTTAAACTACTATTTTAAACTATTTTACTAGCATTTTCTGAATAGCAAGGTTGTACAGCCATCTCGCATCAAGGTAATATATCGTATCGAGCTATTTGTAACAATTTGTTCTTTTTAATCGACTTTCAGAGATTATGAACTAGATTAAAAGCAGAAACTATACCAGCTCGGGATCATATATGTCCCAAAGGATTGCTCTAACCATCCAGCGTTGGAATTCTGCTACTGTAATGGGTTCCTTTGAGCCACGGAGGTTCCGTGATGCAGAAGGCTTTTTAAGATGGTTATTTTAATAAAAGAACAAACCTGGAACACTAAAATAGGTACAACAGTAAACGTGTACGCTAGTGCGGAGTTAAAGCTGGTCCGACGCTGTTGCATGTTAACATCAGGCGTCCGCAACAAGATCCCCGCAAATATTATACTGTAGAGCACACCTGCAAGACCAATATCATTTGTTAAATACAGCTATGTTAGAGGTGTGTTATTCATGAGGAAGCCTTTGTCCTGGAGTGGTATCCTGGCTATAACTTACTTACAGTCAATGTCATCATCATCAGCCTGATACATATAGGTTCCTTCTTAATATCCTGACGGTTCTTTAAGGGGAAAAACTTTCTTTATGTCACGAACATCGAAATTGTAAAAAAACGAATCGGCTGTTCTATACAAAACTGCAAACCTACTCGAGCCAAATGTATGGGACAGCTGTTTTTTTTCGCGATTTCAATGTTGACCCCATAGAGAAAGTTTTTCAGTTTGATGCTCTGATCATCCCATTAAAAAATTGTCACTGGGCCACACAGAGTGCAGCTACAGAACAGGTGCAGACCGGCTGCAGGCCGGCAGTAGTTTTAAACTATGGAATTATATGCGAGGTGTCACACTGAATGCAGTCCGGCGCGGCTAAAGGTCTAGGCTCTCCCTCTCACCCTTATTTGTGAAAGGCCTTTGCCCTGTAGTGGATCCTAAAGGCTATAACTTACTCATAATAACAATAGTTTATATTGGTCTTACATCGATACATTATAATTATTTATGGAATATTTTTGCAATAAATTTAACTTACCAACTAAACTAAGACACATCAATATCCAAAGTGGTACAAACACCACCTCCCATGACCAATTGATAAAGTCATCCAGTTTTAACGCTAAAAATATAAACTGAAGAATATTTACAGCACAAAATAACTCCAACTGGAAAGGAAAAATTGTTACATTTATGTATAGGTAATTATTCAGGATTCTGACATACTTCAGAAAATTTTGAAATTAGTTTTAAAATAATTCGGTACATTTATATTTTTCTGAGAACCTAACTACACAATTTGGGTGTATTTATTATTTTATTTTAACACTTTTTTCTACACACGGTAATAAAGATGAATACACAGCATAGGTAGTAGAAAAGTACAAATAATCAGTCTTATTCTAAATATTATCAATTTGTAATCTAACAAATAAATTTTAGTCATCATATCATATTAGTCAAAATAATTGGTAATTAAATTATTATTCTAAACGCATGCTCGGTTCCAAATAAAAGGTGTAATAATATTGTTTATTTTTGTGATAAATAAATAAATTAATCATAAAACTATAATCCAGAACATATTCTACCGGTGTGCCAAATATCATCCAAATTGATTTAACCTTTTATGCATTATTAGATTTATTAGGTCACAAACCTTAACATTTTAATATTATTAGAATAAAATAAAAAAATGTACTTTCTTGTAAACCTATACTTACTTCATAACTGCGATCATGTTTAACCGACCATATGCAGATGGCAATAGAAACAATGCTGATAAATATCAAGGGTATGAAGACTAGTATCCACACGTGACGTCCCGTGGTCAATTGATCACATACAAGCAGCTCAAACATTAACAGGATCAAATGTATGGCAAGACTTATTAGCATTGCTTTGTAGTGGATGTATGCTTCACCCTCCAATCTGAAAAAGTTAAAATTTGAGTAGGAAGGTACCAAGCCTGTTGTGCTGCCCTCAATCATATTTTTTTCATTTCTAAACAATTAAACAACATTTCCAAAAAACAAGAATGTTTCATTGTAGTCATGATTGGCCTTCAATTTATTGAAACATTACAGATTATCATGTTTTAGGCTTGTAGTTCTTATCGTTAAAATATAATAGTAAGTGTAGAAGTGTGTGTGTAGTAGTATAATAGACTTGGTGCCCCCTTAAGAGGAAATTTGGTCTGCAAGACATTTGAAGAATAGGTTGAACCGAGCTACCAGTGTGACAGTGATGGTGCAATTGAAGCTTAGATATTTAAACTACACAAAATAGACGAAATTACTACCTCATATACCCGTTCCCTCCTCAAAAAAAATTAGCCTGATTTTAATTTTTTTTTTAAAGAATAGGATGAGAAAGAGTTTGGCTGTCTGTATGTTTTGCTTTTATTTTTATATTTTGTCAAATCGATGCACGTATAATTGGGCAATTTAAGTTATTTTAGAAAGTTCCTTAGTTCTTATAGTATTTAATTAAAAAAATCCATTGCACAAAAGTTTTAAATAGGCTAGAGAGCCTGCTAAACTGTTAAAAATTATGATACTTATACCTAGGCTCTAATGTACACTAGATTATAAGTTAATTTTTATTGACAATAAAGATATTTTACAAACAAACAAACAATTAAAAAAAAGAAAACATAGGGGTGGAGGGACAAAGCATTATTGCTCTGGGAACCGCCCAAAGAGACACCTCAAATTAAAATGTAATAAGCATTGAGCGAAACAAATTTTTTTTTTATATTACAGGGACATGGCAGAAGTAACAGATTGTATGGTAAAAAATTTGACACATAATTGTTTGTTTAGGTTCATTATATCCCAAAATGACCGCACTATCTTTAAAAATGTCATAATTTTTAGAGTTAAAAGAATTGATTGATTAAACTTCTGTATTTGCCTCTACAATAGAAAACCTTGTTATTATTAAGCTTGTTATAATATTTTTTTACAATCCCTTTCTCTAAAACTATTTATACAAACAAGAAAACAATGATTTTCAAAATATTAAATGAAATCAGCCTTTCAATGCTTAAACTTAAAAGGTGAAAATGGTGCTCACAATGCCTTAGCCACTGGTAATCCTACTAATATTATAAACGCGAAAGTTGTAAGTATGGATGGATGTTTGTTACTCTTTCACGTAAAAACTACTGAATGGATTTTATTGAAACTTTACAATACTATAGCTTACACATCAGAATAACACATAGGCTACAATTTATAAAGATGTTGTGTGAATTGTCCAGACGAAGCGCAGACGAAGTCGCGAGCACCAGCTAGTAAAATATATTTTTGTGTTAACACACACAGGACTTGTAAAATATTATGAATGTGTAACTTCAAAATTGCAATTTCAGCAGGAATTTCATTTTTATTACAACGAAAAAAAAATATAGTTACTAGATGTTTGTAAAAGACTACTGACCTGAAATGAGGGTACTGCCACCAAACATAAGTACCAACTATAGCACCCAGAACCACAAGGAATTTCCATGCCCATATGGGTGTAAACACAGCCCAGTAGGACCATGTTATTGCGTTATCTAATTTTAAAGCTAATAACGCAGTGAACACCAGTAAACAGCTGTGTACCACGAATTTGCTGCGAAAAACAAACAAGTTGTAAAATCTTCACAAAAAATATGTTTTATCATACGAAAACTCTTAGTCTGAACTTTACCTAGGATTGAAATCCTGGAATAAGGTTTGCAAATTCATTTCCATGCACATTCGAGCGATAATAATGCCATAACATTTCACTTTACAAAATAATTCGTGGGGATTTTTCACCACCACAAAAGTCACAAAACACAAGTCGTATAAGGGTTGCCAGATTGTAGGTTTTTTCCGCGATTTTGGAGAAAAATTTGTTCTTTGGGGGAAATAAAATTGATCGGCAAAAATTTTCGAAAAATCATGGGGTCTTTTTAATTAATTAATTTTATTCATAATAAAGGTGTTTTAATTTTATTATAGTTTTTAGTTGACTCTGAAAGTCATGGCTCGATCAATACTGTGCTGTGGAGTTTTGAAGGGAAAGGAAAGTAATTTTAGTTTCAACTTATTGGGTTTGTGATACAATTTGAATACAGTGTACATACACATTTTGAGACAAAAGTATGATCCCCGAACGGATAACAAGTACTATTAACAAGTACGGTTGACAAGTACTCCCTTGTGAAAAACCAATTATTTCACTGAAATGGACATTGGAACTAGAAGATACATTAAGGGCCATTTGTGTTTTATTTCTACCAAAAGTCATTTGGTTGATTTTTCTTCAAAACGTATTTGGGGAAAACAAATTCTCAATGTGGGGGATTTCCAAAATCACATCTGGCAACCCTGAATATCACTTTTTTTTTTTGCGGCTCTGGGTACTAAATATACTAAAACCTGCTTCGTGAATGCGCTAAAATGCCGTAAGCATTATAATTTATAATCTTATGGAATGGATATGGATGCATTTTGTTGAATTCTTCGACCTTTTCTTATTTAATTTAAAGGTCAATAATTTACTTTGCAAAATCAAAAACCCGCGTAGTGATTTTATTCTTTGGTGCTCAATCGCCACCATTTCGCAACTCATTCGGACCGACGGAAACGTCAAAAAGGAATTGTGAAAAAAAATTGCGAAAATAATTTTGCGAATTTTGTTCTCCGTAGACACTTTTGTAATTTGTTTTGTTTGTGGAGTGGAATAAATACAAAATATAAATTCAACGACCTAGCCAAACGAGATATAAAGAATAAGACACCACGGAATCTACTATGGCTTCTCCATCTCCGAAATCTCCAGAACAAAACGAGAAACACAAACAATACGACCGGCAACTTCGTTTGTGGGGTGACCATGGGCAATCGGCGTTGGAAAACGGTCATATTTGTTTGATAAACGCTACGGCTCTAGGCACAGAAATGCTCAAATCTATCGTGCTTCCCGGCGTTGGAGCCATCACCATAGTAGACGACATAACCGTAAGTGATGAGGATATCGGAAGCAATTTCTTCCTAGAATGTTCCAGCAAAGGCCTCAATCGAGGATCGGAGGCCTTACGTCTTCTTTTGGAGTTGAACCCGGCCGTACAAGGTCACGCTGTGCAGGATCCACCAGACCAGATCCTCAAAGAAAACCCAGACTTCTTCAAGTCCTTTAGCATAGTTGTTGGAACAGCCCTTAGTGAGAAGACCATTGGAGATCTCTCCCAGCATCTATGGGACATTAATGTCCCCTTTATTCTATGTAAATCTGTTGGCTTCTTGGGTTCTTTTAGAATACAACTAAAAGAGCATGTGGTTATTGAAACACATCCTGACAACGAACAAACAGATTTACGTTTAGATGCACCATTTCCAGCTTTGTGTGAGTATTTGGAAAGCTTTGATATTGATACTGTTGATTTGAAGGACCACGGTCACATTCCCTGGATTGTAATCCTTTACAAAGCCGTACAAAAATGGCAAGTTAAGAATCAGAGCAGCTGGCCGATGAGTAGGAAAGAGAAGAATGAGATTAAAGAAATGATTCAAGAGTTCATTAGAAAAGATGAAAATGGTGTACCAATCAATGAAGAGAACTTTGAGGAAGCGTTAAGAGCTGTTAATACTGCTTTAACACCAACATTCTTACCTTTGAAGATAAAGGACCTCATTTACAGTAGGAACTCTATGAATCTCACAAAAGAGAGCTCACCGTTTTGGATAATGTGCTCTGCTCTCAAAAGTTTCGTTGATGCTGAAGGTAAAGGCAAACTGCCCGTGAAAGGTATTTTACCTGATATGACCGCATCAACAGAACATTTTGTCAAACTGCAAAATATCTACAGAGCTCAAGCTGCAGCCGATGCGGACACCATCTATAGAAAAGTACAACAAATTGTGACTCAATTGAACTGTGATAACATTAGTGAATCTGATGTCAAACTATTTTGTAGACATGCTCATGATCTGCATTTGATCAAAGGGTCTAGTATTGTAAGTGAATACCAACTGGGTTCACCTGTAGCATCGTACATAGCCAGGTATCTGGAAGAGCCTGATGTCATGATGGTACACTATATTCTTCTAAGAGCTGCAGAGTCATTCAGATCAGAGCATTGCAGAGCCCCAGGTGATTGGGAGCCTGAAGGAGACATAGCAAAACTCAAATCCAGTGTATCAAAGATACTTAGTGACATCTCCTGCTCTCCATTCTCTAAGGATGATCATATTCATGAAATGTGCCGTTACGGTGGAGCGGAAATTCATAGCGTTTCAGCTTTCTTGGGTGGTTGTGTAGCTCAAGAAGCAATAAAGATTATAACTAAGCAGTATAAACCAGTAAATAACACATTCATTTACGATGGAGCTTCAACAAACTCCACTACTTTTACTTTTTGAAAAAATGCTTATAAGATAAAGTAAGAATCATATGTGCGTCTTATTGGAATCTTTTAAGAATGTAACTAATAAAGAAGGGTGATAAATGAGTGAAAGGATAATAAATATGACAATTTAATTCATCAAAGTTGTGTATTTTTAGCTTGGATATTAACCATTTATAATCTTAGGAAGGATGAAGATATAAAAGAATTGGAAAAAAACATTTGCATTAACAATTTTTCAACACATAAATTAGATAAAATAAAACATATCACATGACTAAAAAATAATGAAACAAACTACTGTTACAAGCATTTCGTCCACCACGCACCTAGAATCTATCTATTATATAGTTATTATGATCAATGCATCTTTATTTTATATAAATAGCTGTTATAGCTATAGAATGTATTTTTTTTCTTGTTTAATTCAAGTGGCTTGTTGTGAGGCGGACCTTCAGCCCGCCTCGCCAGACTGTTCCTGTACGCACTCGGTGACACATGTGACAGCGAAATTATTGTAAAACTAAATATAAACAAATTATCGAAAATACAGTTTTGATTTCGTCAATCCCGTCACACTACCTATACATTTGGCTAAAATCCACATGGCAGACTCAATAGAAGGTTACACCATTTTTCAACAATAGTAAGGTTCACTCTATATGTAATTGTATTTATATGCCCGAGACTGTATAGCCTCTAGAAATACATTATGTATAACACAACATTGAGAATTTCTCATTTTTAGTTAGCTACATGTTTCACCTTAGCCATAACTTCAACCGCAATGCATCTACACCATTAAGATAATATCTAAATAAACGCTTGTCCCGTACAAAGCCTAGATTTTCATAGAGCTTCAGTGCTGGTTTGTTTGTGATTTCCGTTTCTAACACCACCTCATCGGCATTGTCATTTATCATTGCCTGGAATTATAAATAAAACATTTAAGATAGGTATTTAAATTTACGCACTCAACTCATTTCTTTACATTATTACCAGAATTTCTCATAGCAAACATTTAAAAGTCACAGAATGAATTTTGAGATATTGATTATTATTGCACTAACATTCAGTCAGAAACATAATCCATTTAACCTTGGATCAAACTAAAATGAATGGATGGGCCCAAAGCACATTTAGTTGAAGCACTGAAAGTATGCAAATGGCGGGCAATTGGTCTGTCATCTCGGTAGATATTTGAAATGTTCTAGAAAGACGAACCATCCATTCATTTTACTTTGATCGAAGAATTTATCCCATACTAAGACAGTAGTTTAGTGGTGCCCTGCCCTATGTTCAGCCCAACCCTGGACACGTTGGTGTCACCTCATACAAATAGGCTTACACTGACAAGGAGAGGTAAGCAGGTGCAATACAGAGTGAAGAGGTCAACAACATTGCCTACTGTCATCTTCCAAATGTCTTCCATGAGGCAGTGAGGTAGTAATTAGTTGGGGGCAGGAAGAGTCCATACTGTATGAAGTTCCTCCATACTCTTTCTTATACTGTGGTTCAGCATTGGAAGGCTGATGATGATGATAACAGTATATACATTTAATTCTGACATTTTAACTTTTGTGATGATAAAACGGAGCTCTAATTAGTACATATCATAATTTATTGGCCTAGATGGCCCGGTAGCAGAGTCTGTAGTGAACCTGCCTGTTGTGCCGAGGGTCGCGGGTTTGAATCCCGTAAGTGACAAATATTTATATGATGAATATGAATATTTGTACCTGAGTCATGGATGTTTGTATCTATATATGTATTCTATATCATTGTCTAGTCATCATAATACAAGTCCAGGTACTTTAAATGTGACTAGATAATTTGTGGCAATGTTCAAGATATTTATTTATTTTATTACCTGTATTGCTTTCCTTACGAGTCTGGAACCAATCTTTCTCTTCCTATACTTCTCATCCACAGCCAACATAGCAATGTAACCTCTCTTCACCACATTTCTGTGCATATCTAACTTACAAACAATGGCACCAATGCATTTTCCTTCATGCATTGCCAAGAAGCATAGTTTAGGCCAGTTATGTATAAAATATCTGTAAGTATAGATCGAGTAAGGTTCAGACAAATCTTTCTGTATAAGTCTCATTATTTCCGGCATTTGTAGTTCCGATTCGTACGATATAATGTCGATATCATCTTGTGGGTCTTCTTGAATGTTGAGATTGTTTTCGAGGTTATCTAAAGCGTTCTCAAATTCATGCCTGTGTTCGAGCATATCAGAGGAGCATGTCTCAGTGCTTTCACAATAATTGCTAGTGGCATCACTACACTGTACACTATTTACATCGTTTGCGACTTCACTGGGCTCCTTACCTTGTGCTTCTGTGTGGTCAGACTCAATGAGGCTTTCCTCTTTCGTATGATCTTTCGTCCCATTGGTTAGACTACTGTTGATGCTATTAATATGAAGAGTATTAGCTATAGCTTCACTCAGTTTATCCTGATTCAATATACTTATTTCGTCAGTCGTTTCAGAAGGTTCTTTGGCCTTTTTATTATTTTTATTTTGTGTGGTCGTACCTTTTTTACTGCATTTGACATTCTGCAAATTCTCGTCGGCGTATTGATTCATATTAGTGTAGTTCTATCTATTTTATTTACACATTCACACAACTATAAGCTCTTATAAATTCCACAAAAGCTTTTCACGATTATACAAGCTTCTTTTCCTTGTCAAAATTGGAGATGAGTTTCACCGACATCTTGGTACAAAAGAAATACTTCGCAATATCGCGATCTGGGTGTATCTGTTTGCGCGCTCAAGATAGAATATATATGTATTAACAAAATAATGAAATTTTAAATAATTATTACGAAAATTCTTATTGAAAATAGTAAAAATTTATGAGAAGTCCAATACCCTTCCACAATCACATTGCAAAAAATGCTGTGTTGCCACCACGAAAAAAAAACAAAATTTTGGCAGAAGGTATAGATGCGTTCAAGTTAAAAATAAAACTTTTTATAACTTGACTCGACTACAAGCCATTTGAGAAAACTTTTTTATGCGGGCACTAAATTCTTGTGTGCCCGCATAAAATGCCCTTCATTGTTCTCGTGGCGTCATAAGCAGTAGTAGTAATTTTCCTTGAAAATTCTTGCCGAGAAGTTCTTGCAAGAGTGAAGTGCCTGCTTTAGAATGGTTGTTTTGGATATAAAGCAAATACCTTTTTCCCCATGGATATAAACCAATCATAAAAGGGGGGCGCACGTTACCCTTATGTATCCGCCACTGACTCTTTGCTCTACAAACGCTCTACACTACAAGATGAGTGTTTCAACAAATTTGTCCATTTGGCCAAGTGACAAAACACATTTGCAAGGTTCATTCCACTTTATAAGGAGTCTATTGAAAAGGAGCTTTTATAGGTAGCACTTGCTTCTTCTGTAGTACCTATTCCTCTAGGTAGGTAAAGTACTTAGCAAGGATTTATGCCAGCTTCCAGGTACTAGGTACAACTTCAACTTGTAATGTAGAGACAAATAAGAGGGAGTTTTTTGATGATAGGTAATCAATTTGAGCACTGTTTACTATTTTCCAATACACCTAAATGGTCAGTTAAATAGGTCAATTTGTCGCAATGATGCGGAATTCGTATTTTACTAAACTAAACAACATGGTATAGCCAGTTTAGTTAGTAGGTAGGTAATCATAATAGGTAATATTGTTGTTAACGATTTCAGGCACCGTTGTTAATTAGGGATAATAAGGCCTTCGTTATTTATCAACATATAAGTAGGTATTTAGTAAGTATAAAAGTACCTTCTTAATTGTAGGTAGGACATATACTTACCTAATACAGTTCCTATATGTTGACTCTGTTGATAAAAGTATCGGCAACTACGTTCATATACTTGACTGCCCTGACGTCACGAAGAGAAGCAACATGGCCGCTGAAAGCGTGCGCGTGTCTCGAAGTCGCAGTGGAGCACCCGCCAGGCAGGTATAGCTCGAGTACTCGAGTTCAGTACCCGGTGGACAGCCGGCGAGGCGGCGGCGGCGTGATTCCGTTTTCGAAGCGTGCTTACAATACGCTCGCCGCCTGCGCGATTTTCTATTGTAAATAATTTTTGTACAATAAACATCTAATCTAATGCCCCATTGCATTAAAGCCCGCGTTTGCGGTTCACACGTATCTAAATATCCCGTGTGTTTTCACGAAAACCTCTAAACGAATTAAATGTCTTTGATACGATTTGTTTTACAAATGATATCTAACAGCGTTTATCGCCGTGACCAACAATTTAATACGTTTGATTAATGAACTTTAATGCAATTAACTGAATGACGTTAAATTAAGTGATGCGAAGAGATAGTGTGTAACTCTACAATTCGCCTTGTTTGTGCGTGATACTGACAATGGATAGATAAACAGTGCAAGGTGCTAGTACCTGTTCTAATTGGACTAGTTTAATGTTATTTTAAAACAAAATCTTCAGTTTGATGAGGTGATAAATATTCTGTGAATACTTGGTGATATAATGTCGACAATGGCGGATCGGGAACGTCCTGCGAAAACTCCCATTAGGGTGGGTTTTTATGACATCGAAAGGACTATTGGCAAAGGAAATTTTGCCGTCGTTAAGTTAGCACGACATCGAATAACGAAGACTGAGGTAAGAAAATCTTAATCGATGTATAAACAAGGTTTTAGGCCAACAGATGGCATTTGATAAACATGTCATTAAACCATTAATAAGTGCGTAAATAAACTACTATTAAACATTTACTTACTATTTACATAGGTACTAGGGGTAACTGAAAAAAAAGGAAAAAAATGTGGTAAGACACAAATATTTAGGAAGTTAATGGAACCTACACTGTACCTATTTGTCACCAGTTTAATTAAAGGCCTGGCACACATGTCTTAAAACCGGGTTTAGTTAGGCACACAGTCATGTAGTTTTTTTTAGGGTCCCTAGCCGTATCCGATTTTATAAGAATGTATAAACCTATATGTACCATGTCTACCCACTTTAAATCAGTGGCGCGTCGGTAATTATGTACTAATGATTATGAATCTAACAAAATAAGAACTTACCAAAATGTTGATTCAAACAACAAACACCATCCATGTTGATTCTGTTTCGTTAAATGAAAACGCAAAAGTCTATTTACACTTTCACGCTTCTTTCACGTAGACGGTATTATAACCAGTATAAGAAAGAATATATAGTGCTATACTGTAAAATATACATATAACGTAGGTAAGGTAGGTAGGTATTATAATTTTTACCGCATCCTCATAATTAAATAAATAACGCTCACAGGCACATACATTGTAATGATCTAAAATTTAGCCTTAGGCTTTTTGTTATGGGAACTATTGGGAACCATATACAACAACGGCACACACATTAACATCCATGACCGAACCGGGATTCGAACCCGGGACCCTGGCTTGACAGTCTGGCGTGGTAACCATTACACTAACCGGGTCGTCCCTAGTACTTACTATCTCTATGGTCATCCTTAATAATAATAACACTTTGTTTTATCAATAGGTAGCTCTACTTTATTATCATTGTAAGGTAGGTACTGTAAGGAGGTTGTATAGCCATAGCTTGCTGGCTGGTTCTTATTTAAATTTGGCACGTTGTCGAATCCCGTGGTGGATTTCATTTATTATTAGACAAGGAGAGTTGAAGATAAGTTCTAGAAGTAAAAAGCAAAAGTAATAAAATATAAACAAGCAATATAGCTTTTATTTATTCTACCGTAGAGTTACGCCTCCACAGTACCTACCTACTTACTTACCTTTTTGTTTTTAAAATGGACTTTAATGCATGCTACAAATATCGATTGCAAATTGAGTCCTATTCAATCTACTAGTAGATACCTATACCTACATTGCTTCATTTAGTTCATCTCTACATGCTCCCGTGAAAATCATATACCTACATAATACCTATAACATAGGTATACCACCTAGGTATTGCAGAAGCAATATAGCTCAAATCGGATCCAAGTTGTAGCATTGGACTAACATTAATTATGATTATACAACCTTCAACAAAGGATAAATAAGAACACAATCGATTTGTTAAGCACAAAGGGTACCTAAAACAAAAGAACCTCTAGGTCCACATAAAACTAAAGACTTGATTGGGAATTGCTAAATCGGGGTTAAATGTTTGCATACAAATACACTTTGTATTAGTATCAGATGTAAATAACAAAGGTTCGTTTAGTGAGACCTACAAACAATGACTTGATTGAACACAATTTAGAGGAAAATACCTCGATTTACAATGTGACCGTGATCAAATGGAATGACATAGTGTTTGTCTATAATGTCTGCAAAGGTAAGACTCTACGGTGCATAGAGCTAGAACAGCTTTCACCGAAACCAACACTGGAGCATAAATGGTAAATAGAAACGGACAAAATGATAATGTTCTCCTTTTAATATTAAGTACGGTAAAACCGAGCTGTTTTTATCAAAAGGAACATGACATCTTTATCCCGTCTTCGACACATATACCTACTTCCAAGACACGCCACCAAGCTCTATCCTCATCCTATCTACCTACCTTTCCCAGATCGAGATCGTCGCCCATCTAGTAGGTATGGGTTCTCTAGTTCCTACATCTAGTATTATCCACCATGAGCTCTACGCTAAGTTTGCCCGAAAGTGGTGCTCAATATAAAGAGAAGCGGCGTAAAGGGAAAGCGGTCAAAGCGGTGTGCCGAGAATAATTCGTATTTTCTTTACTTTAGAACTTAGATACCTAATAACTTCTATCGTTAGATTAGAGCACTCAAAATTCCGGTTCACTGAAAACGGTTGTCAGTTATCTGATAAAGTGACAAGATCACCATGAATCTGTCGAAGATTCAGAAAACATTTTGACCTACGATGATGATCTCCACTGATTCTAAACAACGTAAAATCTTGGAAGGGACTACTAAACAGAAAAAAATACTTTCTAGAAACAATAATCAAATATGTTTCAACTGATATTTCTTAATCTGTAATATATATGTCTTGGACTAAGATACACACTACTAACGTTTGAAGAATGTTTAATTCTCAAAATTCAAGATTGAATTTCTTGTGACGAGAACTGTATTACTGGGTTCGAAATTTATAGGTATTTGAATCAAAACAGATTTGTTTCTCACATTATGAATGAGAGAGTTTCTTTTAATTTGAATTTTGATACAATACATTATTTCTTGGCCCAAAAACTATAATACGAAACATTTTATATTTCAAACGAAGACATTTTTCAGTTTCCTTACCTATATCGAAATGCGAAAATATCTTGACTCAAGTAATTTTTTTCTGTGTAGGGACCTATTAGAATACGCCATTCTAATTTCTGATTGCTCGTCAAACAACTTTTTACTTATTGAAAAGTAATTTTAACGTTGCCAATAGATGATTATATAGATACAATAGAGTTGAACTAAAATATTTGATCTTTCTAAAGAAAAGAAAACGACGAAAAATTCGAAGTGTCTAGTAGGTAGGTATTTAAGTAAAGAGATCACGTTGTCACATTACGGAGTAACGAAACAACATTCCGGCCATTCGGGACACCACGATAACGATGTAAATTAGTCTTAGTATGTTTTTAATGACCAAACAACACATGGGAAGCAAAACCGGTTCGTAGTACCTACATAAACAGGTATTTTCCAATAAATTATACCTAATTGATTTAACTATTACAAAATTAAGGGCCGTGTCAGATACCGATCACGAATTAAGAATTCTTCGTCGCTGTACCTAAATTATCTTCATTATAATAGTATTAAAAAATAAAGCACTTTTAAATTGCTTGAAGCCTTTTCAATATGAGGTCAGACCTCAGTCAGACAAAGCTTTCAAACCCGAGACCTTTTCAAATATCTGAAACTTTGTACTTTCTAAAATTTACCCTCTAGACATACTTACTGATGAGACAGGTGAGTCTTCGAGGCACTGTCTAACAAGTTCATAATAACGATGCTGGGTAAAGGTTAAATATAAGCTATTATAGACAGACTGGTCAGGGACGAAAGGGTCATATACCCGAAAAGGTCGATGACTGATTTATGCTAGTTAGTGCACCTAGCACTAGCATGAAAGTTATCTTTTGACACATTCGATGACTTTGTGTGGCTAGACGGCGTTAAGCTATACTAATCATGGAAACTCAAAAGCATGGAATTAACTGCCAGTTGCTGAGATCATGTAATCTTTTGATACTGTTAAAGCATAGAATAGGTATGAACACAAAGGCATAGATAGGCAACTAGCATAATGTATGCCGTAATAGAATTGGGTCGTTGGCCGAATATCGTGCCGAGATTCTGACTCACAGCGATTCAAATTACTCGAACTTTTAAAGGTTAATTAATTTTCAGCATGGGAATGATAATTGGCGTTGTTTGTTTGTAAAGCCAACAGTGAATCATAGCAGAAAGCAAAGAGGACGCAACGTTGAATGAATGCACCAAAATAACAGAGCGGCCGCCCTCGGCCTTCGTTCGTCTGTGCGAGAGTCGATGTGGTGATGGAACGCATTAACATGGCTCCAGTGAATCGCCAACTATCTGTTTCCGATGAATCATTGTGAAACAAAGAAAAATGATGTGGAAAGTATGATTTTGCAAGGTACAACTTTGCATTTTGCGCAGGGCCATATTGGTTCTCTAAAGAGAAGACTGCGTACCACTGGGTCAATTCGATCTCAGTATAAATTGATCATACTCTTTCATAGCATTTAGAATGTGTCGAGTAGACGGCATATTGGGCATACAAGAACTATTATGGTAAGTCATTGACGTTGACTTGCGAACGTTGTGAAGGGATTAACCAACCAACTGTAGAAAGTTTTCTAATATTGCCCAGAAAGCGCCTCGGTCGTATCTGGGATGATCAGCCTAGCTAGCATGCCACCCCCGAGAAAACGACAAAAATCGAGATGTGCCTCCATCTTTATTATTTTACGTAGGCCAGAAAGAGCGCGCATGACGTTTTTCTCGTTTAAACGCTTTGTCGTAGGTGGCATGCTAGCTAGGCAGAACCTCGCCGGCGCCGTCGCGTTAAGCAAATCGCATCGCTCGGGGTCGGGGAGACTCTTCGTTTATCCCAACCACCGGTTTGCCTATCACACGTAAGCACAACATTGGTATTATGTTGAATCAAGCCTGCATATTCATACTACAGAAAAGAAAATGTACGAAAACAATTGCGAAAATAAACTCTTAGTACATTAGCAGGATTAATGATAGGTTTAGTAAAATACACAACTTTATTTCGAGATACTTAACTATCAATCAACAATTCAGCATAGGCGGCTGGCAGAGGTCGTGTGGAGAGCCCATCGATCGCATCGGTTATCGGCAGAGCAAACAGGCAGGCGCTTGCCGCCGCCGCGTCCCAAAATACCGCACGGCATCGACCTTGCCTCGGGATGCACGCATCGCGTTGTTTTTATTATTTTACATTTTTCAGAGCCGACAACTTCGAGACAAGGTGACGGCCAGTCATTTCCATCGGCGACACATCCGTCACCTTATTTGGAAAAGTTATCTTATCTGATAATAATATGGTTGATATGGATCTTAATTCGTTGTTACGTTTTGTAATTTACGTCTAAATTTAAAAATTGTGTAAATAACTGACTCTCTTTGGAAATGACTATTACAGCTTTGCTCAGGGAGCAACTACTGCTTTTTACTGCGGACTATTGGAGGGACCATGAAGGGTCTACCGAGCCAAATGAATGAACTTAAGCAACCGACCTGGGGGCACCCAGAGAGGTACGGACCTCGGCATAGGACGTTGCTGGGGCTACGCGGCGGATTGGGTAGCGGGGATAGGTGAGATATATAACTGACTGTAGTTCGGTGGTTCTACAGCTAAGCAGATAGATATTTATACTTACTGGTAGGTATGTGAGAATTTTGTAGTTAGAACTGCGAATAACGTAGAATAACATCAGGTAGAGGATGCGTGATCGGCACATAATATCGTTGGCGAAGATTTTGCCAGGAAATGTTTCCGTATGGCATGCGCTCCGTTTGAAAAATGTGCGCTTGACGCAAATGCGTTATCTATTTTGAAGTTTTGCGTCATGCAGTCGCTCAATGTTATCTGCTTTTTGTAGTTTGGACTGGTCAAAAGGAGTGCCTTGTTTTGCTTTCGACTTTACCTTAATTAAAAACTTTCTCCGAAATTTATCAGCATAATAATATAAGTTCAAGTAAAAAAATGTTATTAGTCAGTCAGTACAAAGGCGGAAATTGGGTTTTTCAAACAAGTTGTCAGTTTGATAAATATAGTGATGTTAAAAGGGAATTTGGTGGAATAGGAAGCATTTATCTAGAGATAATAGGTAGGTATTTCAAAATGATAGCGTAGACGTGCGTGATGTTTGCTCTCCATTGCTATCAACGAGTATGTGACGTCAAACGACCTGTTTAGTTCTATCATCCTAACGTTTAGTCGCAGAAAAAAATTATTGAAATATGACGAGCATTAACGTTACCCACGTCTGTACTTCGAAATTGAGACATATTTTAGGTTATAATAAAATACTCTTTGGCTAGGATTTCCAATTTAACTAGTGTTTATAGGATAACCATCTTTAAATACAAAATTAGAAAGGACATTGGACATCGGAATTTCACAATTACTTAAATTAGTTTTTTCTCTCCAATAAGCACAGTAAAAGTTTGAATTAGAAAATAAGAAATTAGGATTTCCTTCCTTTGTCGACGGTCAACAATTTTTGTTATTGATATTGGCTATTGGGGACGTTGCGTTTCGAGACAATTTTATGATATGATTACATGCTCTTATGCTACGGAAATAGATTTAAGGCTACCTTGTAGTATCTAACTAATCCTTCTAAGAGAAAAATATCAATGCGTCCTAAATATTTGACGCCAGATAGGTAGGTATTCCATCTTGCCACCCTCGTTTTATCCTAGAACTTTTCCTAGTCTCGTTTGAAGAGCTGAAAAGAGTTGGAAAGAGGTGTGGATGGGGGAGGGTTAGTACGTAGGTACTAGAATGGAGGGTACTACGCGACGCGACGTGGTCGTGGCTTAGTTTGTACTATATACTTAGATACTTATTAGCCCTGACACTTTGTAGATGCATGCCTTTACAATTTATGGAAAATTTTTGGCCACCGACGTTGTAGGGACCTAAATGTCTTAATAATTTGTGTATTTAAGACCCAATACCTACACAGACACATTAGGTACTTACTTACATTATTTACGATTTTCATTATTAGGTAACTTAAGTTAGTATATCTACACTATCATATCAAGCGCAGCGTGGGTAGGGTTCCCTCACACGGTGGACCGACGACCTGGTGAAGGCGGCGGGAACCCGTTGGATGAGGGCAGCGCAGGACCGGACGTTATGGTCGTTCCGGTCGTCATATCGTCGGTCGTCTGAAAATCCTCTTTTGTACTGAATCAATAAATGAAAAATGCGTGATACTAACTACTTACACTACACGTACAAAAAAGATTAGGTAGGTATACCAACCTTCTATTTATGTAGGTACTTAGAGAACGTTTCAATTAAACAAAATATTGATATTTTCATATAATTTGGTCGCCACCTCCAAGCCTCAGCCCTCAGGCTCGTCCCCATTATAATTATAATTTTCCGAGGCAGGACCTTATTTAATACACTTATAAGACAACTTATTTGTCAAAAACAGACATAATTTTTATATTTGTCGGTTCTGTCTTTTAAAAACCTAACTACAATTATATCGGTCTTTGACCAATAAGCCTACCTACCTACTTAAAAAAGGGTATTACGTGAGTGAATTTTATTTTATTTTGTCAATAAATAAATAAAATAAATTTGCCTTGATCATGAATAATTATCTATTTGCGAGCGCATCAATTACTAATAATAGGTAGGTACTTAGATATACTTAGGAATTATCTATGCAAATATAAGTATGTTTCATTTGATTTATACGTAGATAATGTCATATGACATTGGCAGGTATAATTATAATACCTAGGAAAAAATTTATAGTAGATACGTGCTTTGTAAAATAGTGGCATGAATCGAAACGTAAAAGAAAAGCAAGAAAGTGTCAAAAGAAACACTTTTGAACAAACAAATCCAACGTGACTTCTGTTCTACTTTCCAGAATAATTTTAAGAAAATATATTGCAATTCTATAAATCTAAGGAAAGGCTTTTAACAAGGCATTGAGGGTGAAATGGGGGGTCGTGTGCCTGTCCTTATCACACTTGCTGTCTCGTTTTGCTGGTTATATTGATCGTCGTCTGGACTTGTTGATCGTGCCCCGAGACCCGATGAATTCACCAGAGGGTTAGAACCTCTACATGCACCCTAATCCTACGGCAAAATTCACTGTAGATATGTTAAGGTTGCCATACAAATACAAAGAAGGACGTCTATTTTTTGTTATTTAACTGAATACAGGTATCATATAGGTATTTTTTAATATTAGCAAAAACGTTTTTCGTACGTCATACGTTGATAACCTTAATCTCTTTAAATTAGTTATTAAGTTAACCTTGAAACGATAGGTGTAACGAGTACAATGGATAGTGTATACGTCAATTAAAATTACAATAAAACAAAATAATAACAATTGCTCTAAAGTTTATCATAAAAGATAATTGATAGCGATTGACGCAAATGTCTGGTGGTATAAAAGGTAGGTACATATAGGTACAACGACTATCAGAGGGAAGTAAGGTCCGCCACTTACTTACGGAATAAACCTGATTCAGAATTAGATTCCGGATGGAGTGTTGCCGCTTTCAGATACTTTTTCACTATATCTAGTGATTTTTTGTTGTCTTAGGTGGCATTTTTTTTTAAATTTACAGTCATATCAAACAAGTGATTTTTGAGCGTTGGCGTTGATAGAACGATACTGTATCGTGATGGCGCCGTTGCGACGTCGTTACGGTATAGTTGCGAAATCGCTTACGCTCTAAAATCGCTTGTGTGATAATGGTTTATACCATTTAGATTATGTCTAATGTTAAAACTATCGATAGTCTTTTGATATAGTTGCATTAATATTGGAATACCATTTACAAAACATCATCGTAACGTTCGTAACGTGACGACGTTCGTAACCTCATCACATGATAGTAATTATCATGTATAGAAATTGTTTGTTTTGTTTTAATAAATACCTAAAAATGCAATTATTGTCATTCATTTCGCGTTTCATACATTTTTATTTTAGGCATTTTTTAAACAGCACTCTAGTATTTTTTGTAACCATAGTTGACAACACTGAATCCTGAATCAGGATTCCGGATCGCAATTCCGTCTGTGTGTGGCGGACCTAAGAAGAATGAAATAAAACGAAAAGGTTAGACAACAAGGAGCAATGTAATTCGATAATATACAGGGTCCTTATTATGATGACACTTTTTTAAGAGAATGATTAGACCATCAAACTGAACAACTTTCTCTATGGGAGCAACATCGAAATCGCGAAAGAAACCAGCTGTCCCATACATTTGGCTCGAGTAGATTTGCAATTTAGTATGAAACAGATGATTTTTTTTCGCGATTTCGATGTTGGTGTCATAGAGAAAGTTGTTCAGTTTGATGGTCTGATCATCCCCTTAAAAAGTGTCAGCATATTAAGAAGGACCCTATAAGGTGACATATAAAGGGTGTTAGGGTAAACAGTTGCATTACTTTAAGGGGTGATTGTACCCATGATACTGAACAACTTTCCCAAAGAAACCTAGAGGAAATTCGCAATGTTTTTTTTCGACTTTTCATACAAAAAGATCGATAAGCTGATTGCATTTAGTATGAGAAGTCCAAAAAAAATTTACGAATTTCCTATAAGTTTCTTAGGGAAAGTTGTACAGTATCATGGGTACAATCACCCCTTAAAGTAATAATGCAACTGTTTACCCTAACACCCTGTATAACGGAAGGGAAAAGGTGTTATACTTATATTGGCAGGTACATAGTTAATGTGTTTTAGGTTTGAATCTTTCAATAGTCTTTACTAAGTCTACTTTCAACATTAAATGATAGTTGGTAAATTCCTTATATCTTCCATTACACTTTAATCATTGTGTATCTTGCAATAAAGTTCATAACTGTTTAACTACATGTCATTGTAAATGATGGATGACGTAGAATATTAACACATAGGTGTGATTGGTTTTAATGACGTAAGCAGTCACGCCTGCATCTATGCTTCTACTTAACATGGTTAGTAAATTCATGATAATTTAATTACCACTTGTGGGCACTTCTGGGAGAACAACAATATTATCTTTAGTGGTAAACTTTATTATAAAACTTCACCATAATAATTATACTTATACTATTATTAGTTTAGGTAGGTACCTTATTATCTCTATTGTACGCACGAATTGCTGTATTGGTTGATACAAATAACAGAATATACATGCCTATATAATAATAGACATACTTAGACATAATATATATTTTCCAGCCAACCCGCGTATATGTCAGTTTTAGTAACATTTCAAATTAAATCAAAAAAACCTTACTTTTGATAACGTCGAAAAATTGATTAAAAATATACTCTAATGAAAAATAACAAATTCCATCGCATAAATAATAATGGTATAAATTAGCACTAAATCCAATGTTTCTGTCGCTCCAATAATAATTGACGTCGCATTTATTACACACGTGTTTAATGAATTTACCAGTTAATTGTTTTAATACTGTTGCTACTAACCCATTTCTCGAGGAGAAAGGAATCTTATACTTGTAATTTATCTATTAGGTTGGGGAAAAAGTTTCTTCGCATTCCCTATTACGGATGAAATGGATGCCATTTTTGAAAAAGTGGAGCAAGATCGGCATATCAGTAGTTACAACGTAGCTGAAAAACTGGGAATTGACCAAAAAAAAAGATTTTGGCGCATTTGTAAAAAACTGGGTACACAAAAAAGCTCGATATTTGGGTACCTCACGAGCTCACTGAAAGAAACCGAATGAACCGTGTACACATTTGTGATTCTTTATTACGACATAATGAAACCGAAGCATTTTTGAAGAAGCTGATAACTGGTGATGAAAAGTGGATCACGTACGACAAGAACGTGCGAAAAAGGTCGCGGTCAAATGCCGGTCAGGCTTCACAGACTGTGGAAACCCGGGTTAACCCGCAACAAGGTGATGCTGTGAGTGTGGTGGGATTGGAAGGTCATTATTCATTATGAGCTGTTACCACCAGGCAGGACCATCGATTCTGAACTCTACTGCGAACAACTGATGAGATTAAAGCAAGAAGTTGAGAGAAAGCGGCCGGAATTAATCAACAGAAGGGGTGTGGTTTTTCATCATGATAACGCTAGACCTCACACATCTTTAGCCACTCAGCAAAAATTAAGAGAGCTTGGCTGGGAGGTGTTAATGCATCCGCCGTATAGTCCTGACCTGCACCTTCAGATTTCCACCTGTTTCGGTCTCTTCAGAATTTTTTAGGCAGTGTCAGGTTAACATCACGAGAGGACTACCAAAACTACTTGTCGCGGTATTTTGATCAGAAGCCCCAAAATTTCTATAGCAATCCCTACCTACATGTCCCTACCTACAAGATGGCAAAAAGTTATCGAACAAAATGGTACCTACATACTTTAGTTAAATGTAAATAAACTATATTAAAAAATGTTTTGAATTTTCTTAAAAAATGCGAAGAAACTTTTTCCCCAACCTAATATTACAGTTTGGAAATTGATACGAGAATGATTATAAAAAACATTTAAAATTGTGAATTACTTTTTAATTCTCACATAGCAACGAATTTACCTTGAGTCTTATAAAAAAAGACTTATTGCGTCTCGGGTATAACAAATTGCGTAAATGGTTTCTAAAGATAAACGTAGTCGAAGTAAAATAACGTTATTGTCAGATTAGCGATAATTTTGTTAAATAAGTACCTATCTACTTATTTCATGTCTGATAGAAGACGTTGTAACCTGCGTCTGCTATCGGAACAATAAGGTCAATGTCGGAGCAGCTGACTAGTTCATGCTTCAATAATTTCTCGTAACACACTCTCTGTATCCTGTTTACATTTCAAATTCTGTATTTTCTAAGAAAAAGCATCTAATAGCATCAATTTCATTTAAATGGATAGTGAACTATCTCTTGGTTAACATACCTACTGATAGATAATAAAATGTTGCAGTTTCTCGACTTTGAGTGCTATAGACAACATTTGAAGCAATAAGTTCTCGTGTGACGACACAGATAACATTTCTAGGTCATGATATCGCAACAAGCTAATGAGATATTGTTTCGTAAAATATAGTCTTCATTTTTTAAATATTTTTCTCGGCGAAGTTGCTAATAAAATATTATTCTCAGACGTCATTGCTCAATATACCGAGGTCTTTGACTTCTTGACATTGCTTGAACTAATAGTGTTAAGAAAAATATTTACCGCATTGTTTTTTTTCTACCTTATCTCAACATCAGTTACTTCCACGTGATTTTCAAACAAATCGAGGTCTCGATCTAAGGCGATTTCCAATAGTATTTACGGCTTATTTAGCCTTTCTCTCCGGGACCTTTCATTGACTCCCAATCGTTGGGGGCGAGCGTCCAATCACGTCAATTGGCTGAATGGTCGGGGGCAAATGACGCGCGATTCTGACGTCATTACTCTTTGTCCGTCTATGGAAACTTTAAATAGTCTAACGGTATTCTTCCGCTCTGGGACAAAATAAATTACAATGCCTACTTAGTTATAATTAAAAATTAAATCGTTTGTTAATCTGGCCTCCATATCAGCGCCATTGTGTTTAGGACAATGATCTTTAATAATTAGTCCACTGCAGGCGTTAAATAAGTATAATCGTATTTTAACGGATTAAAACGGTATTCGTACAAAATAAGGCCTTGCATTTGATAAATAAATGTGCTTTAATGAGAACCAGTTGGCTGCAATTATAAAACTAAGCCCGTAACGCTACGTGCTACCTAATTGAATTACAAACATTCCTAAATTGTCTATTGCGGTCCGATGGTGATGATGAAACTATTAAAATAGGTACTTATTCAACTAAATTTATAGTTAACATTGTGACTGATCATCATCATCATATCAGCCATTAAACGTCCACTGCTGGACATAAGCCTCCCCCAAAATGGGGGGATTTGCCATAATCGCCACGATTGGCTGGAGAGTTGGCGATCGCAGTTGGATCGAATCAATATGTGTACTCAGAGGATGCTGCTGCCCATCCTTCAGTAGATCCCTTAGTCGCAATTTACGACACCCACGGGAGGAAATGGGGTGGAGCTATTCTAAGCCGATACCACACGGAAAATTGTGACTGATAAATAATTTAAAGGCAGATTGCAGAATTAACGAAGATTATTATATAATACTTATAATACCTACTTATTTTAGACAAATAATTTATTCCGAGAATTAGATACTTACTCATGCAGGAATAAGTAAGTAGGTACTTATATTACTTAATTGGACCTAGGTACATTAAACTGCACCTTAAAAAGTAGGTATATACAGATATAATATAATGGAATGTGTAGGAGGAAGCAATCCTTAATTTCCATATAATTCATGTAGGTATAAGGAGTCAGGATTGCACACGTTTTTGAAGATTTGAGACCTGGGCCCCTAGACAAAGTGCGTAGAAAACATAAAAAAATTATGGACTTGACGTATGGTGGCGAAAACAAATGCCAAAATGTTTCGATCGCCAATGTCTATATATATATATAATATTATATACATAAACTCTATGGAAATTCAGGATGCAACGAACATTATTATAATTTAAAATTCAAAAATCCACTCCAAGGTTCGAATAAAGTTCGTACCTATTTATGAATGATTTCGAATGTACATTTTATTCAAATTTGTTGTTTTGTTGCAGGTAGCAATTAAGATAATAGATAAATCGCAATTAGACGCCAGTAATCTTCAGAAGGTCTACCGAGAAGTGGACATCATGAAGAGACTGGACCATCCTCATATAATTAAGCTTTACCAGGTAAGTTAACTTTTTTCATTACCTTGATAGTTTGTTTACAAAAGATGAATTATTCTTTTGTTTTATTAAAAAAACAGTCAATCAGATTAGATAGAAGTTATTTAGTACCTAGTTTTTGCATCAATTTCCTTTAGTCTGCACGATCGTTACAGATGATAATTATAAGTATTATAATCGATCGATAATAGTTTCTAATAGAAGTTCTTTTCTTCAGTGACGTAAACGCAATTTATCTCAAATACAGGGTGTAAGGAAAAGTATCATTAACCTTTAAACCACATACTCTACCCATCAAACTGAACAACTTTTACTATGGGAGAAAACTGATAGGAGCAAAAAAATAATCAGCTGTCAACTCCGTAATTACCAGTAAAGTTTTGCTTTAATTAGAAATCATTTTATTCAAACTCTCTCTACCTACTCGATGCGTTATGCATGTACACATATTAGAAATAAGGTCAACGACATCCGTTAGGTGAAAGAAAAATGACGTCAACGGTCCATAAGATGATTGAAATAAGATTGTAAATAAGGCATGATAAGTAATAAAATTGTATGTCATCGTCTCAAACGATGGCCACGTCAACGTTCATAACTGTACCACGCGCATGTATCATACCTAGCTGCCACTAGGAATGTCTTATCTTAACATGTAAACAAACAACAAACAACTGTTGTTATTTGTAGATTTTATTTTTCATTTCATTATTGATCCCAAGTTGTTTTGTTTTAGGTAGATAATCAATCACGATTGGTGTTTTTATAATTATGTGTATACGTAGAATATTCCAAGATACAATTTTATTGTGGAATTTAATTAATTCTTTTAATTGTAGTACTTTTAATTAACACATAAAAGAAATAAAGATAGGTGTAGGTCCATTAAAAATATGTACTAAATAAAAATATTAAGAATTATTTGTCAGAAGTTTTAAAGCAGTTATTCACTATAGCAAGTAGTGAGCCCATTCGCCACTTTTAACCCCTTGTGTCATTGTGTGTCCAAATTCCAGACGGTATAGAAAACAAATAATTATTCGTTGCGTAAATCTATGCTATGCTATGGCACTTGGCACAGATGTTAATGCAAGTATCGAAATTGAAGCTGGGATTGTTGTTTTTCCTTACGATAATATTTTCCTTAACCACTGAGCTTGTGACAAATTCGTACTTGAAATAATAGCTCAGGATCGATCCCTATAAGTATCTCAATAAAAAGTGGTGTAATACTTTATGGTGCAAGCCAAGCCACCCCCAGTATCGAAAGTCCAAAATTTCCTATAGGTTTCTCAGGGAAAGTAGTTCAGTATCATGGCACTGCAGGTGATGGTATCAGGGTACTATCAACCTTTGAAGCAACTGTTTACCCTAATTGTTAGGGTATACAGGGTATCAGGGTGTATAAGTACCTCTACTTGAAAGGTCGGTAGCTACCAAAACGTTCTGCACCGGGCAACATTATTAGTAACAAGCCAAGAGCAAGCCAAAAGGTCATTAGCGGCAAAAAGAGAAATTCCCACCGCACCACACAGTCCGCAACCGTTAGTTGACGGCGGAACTAATTCTTGTGAATTAGCGACCGACTTGATGGAGCGTTCCATACGCTCATTACGTTTGCATTACATACCGTATCGTTCGTATGATACGATACGACTCGCTCCGAATAGTGCGACAGAATGCAGTTAGCCCAGATTTGATTTGTACAGTCGGCCACTCAAGTTTTCTGTATGTGTATTGTAACTAGGTTCTTACCCAACTAACAATTTGGTCGTATAGGCGTATAGTATATGACAAAATTACCGTAATATAACTTTTATAAGTCAAAATAGTCATATAAATGGGGGCCTAATACGACCAAATTGTTTGCTGGGTACCTACTGTATTTAAACGTTTGTTGCTGATTGTATGGCGAAGAATTACAGTTTTATTGACTAGCTATTGCTCTTGACTTTGCCTGGATGTGTAATTTGCATATAAACTAGCTGTTTAAGCGTGATGTGACATCAACACCACACCCTCAACCGTCTGAAGGATTTATAATTATATCATAAAGGGTGGTTTCAGACGGTCCAATCGAAAAAAATACTGTTGTAGGTAGTATCAAAACCGCAAAAAAAGAAAAAACTTTCTAGGAATAAAGCTCTGAAAAACCGCTGGAGCTACTGTAGTCGATTACATAGGTATCTACATACTTTGTCTGTTTGTACAGAAACCGCAAATTGAAAATGACAGACACACTTATCATGGAATGCTAAACGTAAAGTACCTATACGTATGTAGCTCGTAGTAATGTTTAAAAAAATCATTGCGAAAAATTCGCATTTTTTTCATCAAGATTTGCTACGGTTACGAGCAGGCATCGCATTACTTACGAGATAGGACTAGGGTTGTCAACACGAAATTTAAAATTAAGTGCTTATTATAACGAATAGAATATGTAGTTTTAAACCATTTTGGGTTTTACCTTCTAATTGACGACCCGTCTGGTGTAATGGTTACCACGCCGGACTGCCAAACTAGGGTCTTGGGTTCGAATCCCGGTTCGGTCATGGATGTTATATGTTTGTACCGTTGTTGTATGGTTCCCATAACAAAAAGCCTTTGGCTTACTTGGGATTATTACAATGTATGTGTGCCTGTGAGCGTTATTTATTTATTTTATTTATTTTTAATCTTAAAATTGTGGCCCCATTTTATGCCAATATCTAGTTTAAATAGCAAAAGTACTTGACGTGCGGTATTAAATATTTGGTGACTTCAAGGATTGTTTTATGCACACAATACACAACAGACATCTTAAGCCACCATAAAATGGTAGAGCTTCGTTGCACGCCAATTTTGCGAATTTCCTTTCCTTTTGGAAAGTTCTTCAGTATCATGGGTACAATCATCCCTGAAAGTAAAACAAAAACTCAAAATTCAAAAAATTTTTATTCAAAATAATATCACATAGATAGCTTTTTGACGTCATTTTTTGAGTCTACCACCGCATCGGAAGGTGTTTCGTTGAGAGAATATGCGGCCAGAAACTCTACAACACACATCTTTTAAACAAAACAAAATATACAAAGTACAATTAAAATACAATATTGCATTACATAGAGTAACATTGTCAAGACCAGACATTTTGTTCATTCAAATAGTCATCGAGTTTATAGTAGCCTTTTTTACAGAGGAATTGTTTAACATGGGACTGTTTACACTAACACCTTGTTGAAGATCATTGCTATAGTTTTCATTAATTTGCATGTCTTTCAAATAACGAGAAGATAGCTTCTAAAAGCCAGCGAAATATGGCCGGGCCAACGCTTACCTGGAGCCTCTTAAAATGCCGACATCTGGCTGGACCCTTCTTGCGTGGACTCCTACATATTACCTACCGTGTCATCTAAAGGGTATAAATTTAAACGAACTAAATTTCACAGATATAACCCTAATATAGGTAGGTATAGATTACATCATTAATTAGCGCAAAAATGGTATCCTTCTTGGCAACAGGAATTAGATAATTAGCAGAAAGGCCTTGTTTTATCGTTGGAATTTGGACAGGTGTTAAAAATAGATTGACTTTACTTGTAATTAAATAATATTGATATCTACATAATAGATAAAATATCTGTATTATGTAATTACCTATCTTTTATTTGTTAATTAAGTATTTTTTCTGTAAAAAAATTTTTTCTGTATTTTTTTAATTTTACAGTCGGTTCAATACCTAATTATTAATGAACCCTAGTTTTTTGTTAACTGTACGATTTGTAACACCACTTGCTTTTCGGTAATCTACATGCTTCAATATCGAGGCGTGAATGGAGTCCAGAAGTGCGATTTTTGAATCTCATACGTTAAACTCAGCAGTTATACGCATCTTTCTACTGATGATTTGACCTTCAAAAATCGCACTCCTAGAGCATGATTTTTGAATGTCAAATCAGTAGTAGAAAAATGCATATCTCCATAGTAATATTGACATTTTAAACTGCCGAGTTCAAAGAATGAGTTTCAAAAATCGCACTCCAGTCTATTAAAATATAAGACGGGCTCACTACCAGAGTTTGGACACTCACTAGCAGTGTCCATATGTGGATGTATAAGGTATATAAGGATTATATCCTGTAATGTGGATATTCAGAACATGCTAAGAATATCTCGGATTTCCCGCTTGGGAAATATTATCGGCTTACATATATGTTTAATGCTGTTAATAACACATCATGGCTTAAAATAAAATAATTTCATTTTGATACAGACCGGCGAACCAATGGAAGGAATGCATCGCCATCCATACAATTTCGCGATTTGTACAATTCCTGACTTACTAGCAGTTTGTACAACATTTTGTTTGACATTTTCTCAATTCGTACAAAAATGAGGTGAGTTGCTTTATCTGACGTATTGGACTACGAATATCCTACGAGTGTGGCTCTTAAATTAAATAAGCAATGATAGTTTCATTTAAAAAAACAAAATTGTCATTTATAGAGCAATTTAGTGAAACACCCCTAACAACTACAAAATCAAGAAAGCGACTCTCGACGTTTTGTGTACCAAATGTTCTTGACATCAGGAACGTAGATGAAAATCTTTTTCACGTTCGCCTCTGAGACATATGAAACATTTTACGTCACAATTCGCATGTTTTGCCGTCGTTTATCACGTAGAAATTAGAACATTAACCATCTGAGCTGACAGCTAATAAAACAATGATTTCTTGATCATTATCTACATACCTACCAACATATTTCTTATCGAAATGAATCGTGTTTCGAGTTACGTGCAGTAAAAGTTGGTAAACGTGTTTTATCGTCCTATTTGTGGAATTAATAACGAATACGTTATGGAAGCAAATTATCGATTTTGCATTTTTGCCCCAACCAGTTGATTTGTAATTACGAAATTGCTCGTTATTAGACCAACCCGACTACCAATACCATGCATGACTTCAAGTTATTATAGTTAACTAGGCGATATGCACCTAAAATGGTATTGGGTTATCAATTAAATTAGTCTACGAGAATTTAATCGCTACAGAAATATGTTTTAATTTACGGTTAATTTATGTATTTTTCTTACATTAATTGCTGCTGACCTGAATTAGTTCTTAGAAGAACTAATAACCAAAGTCATTGGGAATCAAACCAAATGTTCATTTATACCTACCAAAATATTACTTACCTTTTCCCCATAATCTTGTACCTAGCACCGTTTCGGCTGCTAGAAAACATGCGACCAGAAACTCTACAAGAAACAAATCTTAAAAAAGAAACAAAAAACATATATTAATGATAAAATATAAAAAAATCATTCTTTGTATTACTCAAACTAAAATAGTCGAACCAGCATTCTGTTAGGCCTCAAGTTTACAACTCTTTTACAGAGTATTGGCTTGATATGGGTCATTAAACTACATATTTATTAGGTAGGAAGGTTAATTTAAAATGTTCTCCGGAATCTTATTACAGCAGCACAGTATAATCATATCGGTTAAACTTTAAATAACACAAACAGAGTACATTTTTGCAACGTCTTGCACATGCGTCTGCTCTCATTAACTCTGCATTCAGCCCATTGACTATAGTCCAAAACATGAACTTTAACCCATCGTAGGCGAAGTTCTGGAGCATTGTTAATTGTTATCGTACGCCTGAACCGAGCCTCGTGCCAAACTCTGGCCAACAATCGATTAGTCGTGCATCGCCCTCCCATGTTGTTCTATTGCTTTAACGGACACTTAAATCTGACTGAATCACTCATATCACGTGCTCTCGATTAATACGTTAGACATTAGTACTCACTTCTGATTACAAAGTAATAACGCATTTAATGTTCGTCACGTCAATGGCTAGGTATATCCACGTGAATCTTAAACAATGCTGAATGACGTAAACTGTAAAAGAGTAACAAAACGTCAAACAATTTTAGATGTTTTCATGCGGACGGCTCGCGGGTGTAATGGATTGTTTCTTTTAAAATTGTACGGTCTCAATATCAAGGGTTAGAACATTAACAGATGAATATAGCCTCAAATAGGTCACTGTAAACAATACAGATTCTTGCAATTGAAACAATGGGCGTTGCATAATGTGTTTCGCAACACGCAGAGTCGCATGAATGGGCTGAACATTGAAAGCTTCAATGGGCAGGTGGTGTGTACAAATATCTGTCATCTTCATCAGACTGTTTGTGGCCGACCTTAGAACAGGAAGGTACGTTTCCGGCGAATTTGAGATGTTATCTAAACAAGTTAACTCCGAACATCCACATCCGTTGTTTTATGTAATTACCTGCTATTGGTTTCCGTAATCTATTCCTGATGATCAGACAGCGAAACAAACATTTTTAATCATTGAACATATCCTTGAGTGTAACAATCCCCGGCGCGGCAGATAGGAGCCATCGCGAAAGGAACGTCTTCAGAAGTAATAGTTGTTATATCAAGGGCACATGGTTTTGGCTCGTTCGTCGATGAACTATTCGGACGAGACAGACAGACAGCCGCAGAGTGAGTCAGCTCTAGATATTTATAGAGGTGGTTTACATTTTTACGGCGGCTGCACGGTCAGGTCACGGGCATGGCCCGAGAAACCAAACTTATTAAAGACATCCATATCATAGACAAAAGTAGTTTTTTCACCTACGTAAAATTCGATAAATCCAGGAAGCTGGTATAGGTATTGTCTATGATAAATCAATTAAATAGGTACTTATGTATGTACACTATACAAAGCGTAACAAACAAAAGCATAAGTACTTTAAACTTTACAATAAAATTTTAGGTACCTACGATTTGTATTGTAAGATTTTGTGTTACGATTTGTTACAAATATCAATTTCAAATTTGCCTAAAAAATTTACATGGAAAAGCTCTACATGTAAACATACTGGGTGTTAAACACCCAAACATGAATGCGGGAAAGAAGTATGTAAAATGTTTTACTTGGTACATGGTCCACCCTCGAAATCGCGAAAAAAAAATCTTTTGTCCCATACATTTAGCTCGAGTAGATCTGTAATTTAGTATGGAACATCGCAAACGCATCGCATCATGGCGATTATGGCAAATCTTCTCATTTTGGGGAAGGCCTATGTCCAGCAATGGACGTCTATCGGCTGATATGATGATGATGATGATGGAACATCCGATTTTTTTTCGCGATTTCGATATTGGTCCCATAGTGAAAGTTGTTCAGTTTGATGGTCTTAACCACCCCCTTAAATGTTTATTTGTATTTTTGTAACACCCTGTATAAGGTATTCGCTGAAAAAGTCACTATTCATAAAGCGATGAATATTCCAAGTTACATTGTACAAAATTAAAAAAAGAGGAAAAATGCTTCAATTTTCTTAATGCTCTCGAAAAGTTTCCTTTACATTTAAGAAGTTCTAACATTAATTTTCATTTTCTGAATGTCTTTGGTAATTGCAAAACTTCGATGTTCATCTCTTGTATTTTCGGCATTGAAATTGTTTTAAATTTGAATTCAAATATGTAGACAAATATATTATTTTATCTATCTTAATGGAGACTTTTTCATAATACCAACGTTATTTATCCTGAAATGTTTAATTAATCGTTCTAATATACGTAATTAGGACAAATAAAATACTTAGTACTTAAATAATAAGGATATGAATTGATATGATTGATTGAAAGTAAGCTGCCTAACAAAAATGAAGCATCTGTTAGGTATACAGGGTGTTAGGGTAAACAGTTGCATTACTTTAAGGGGTGATTGTACCGATGATACTGAACAATTTTCCCTTAAAAAACTTATAGCAAATTCGCAAAAAAATATTTCGACTTTTCATACAAACGAAACGTTCGATCAGCTGATTGCATTTAGTATGGAAAGTCGAAAAATATTTTTGGGAATTACCTATAGGTTTCTTTGGGAAAGTTGTTCGGTATCATGGGGTGAGCAACTGTTTACCCTAACACCCTGTATTGTGTATTTTTATTTTCATTAACTTCGAGGTATTGATTAATTCATTCATAACAACATAACGCTTTTGGAACGAAATCAATTTTAAATGGTTGTTGTTCTTTTCATTAGAATTTGATTTTATTTTGAAGGGAAACTATGCGCTCCTTAAAAACGAAGTCCGGTTATATTTTCAATACAAACCAATGACATTTTTTAGATACAAGCTAGAAACCAATATATGTGTGCTTTATGTTCAAAGTTACGATAACTTTGAATATATAAGTAAAAAAAATCGGATCCCCATACAAAACTGTTTAAATACTGTGTTAAATACTGTTTTATTTGTTAAATGTGCACACTATGCCTGCCTCACTTAATATGCTCTCTCTCTTTCACGGGTTTGCTGGAAGAGCTCTTTAGAGATAAGCTCGCCCTTTGTAATTGTCTATTATGCTGTTTTCATTTATATTTCCTTCTTCTTTCTTTCATTTATTTTATGTGTACAATAAAGTGTTAAAATAAATAAATAAAAACTGCAGTACCGACTAGACTAAAATGTATGGGGCAGCTGATTTTTTTTATTTTTTCTCGATGTTGGCTCCATAGTGAAAGTTGTTCAGCTTGATGGCCTTAACCACCCCCTTAAGTATGTTATTCTATGGTATTACTAGGGTGTTCTTCTACACCCTGTATATTTAAACGGGAATCAATATTGGTTTCTTCATTGACTTTAATTGGTCAGTACCTATTGAAAATATAACCAGACTTCGTTTGTATTTGTATATCATAAAGTGCTAATAATGGAATTTAAATATTTACAATTATTTAACTAGCTTAATATTGTGACACATAACTTAACATAAGTGGGTACAATGTCCAAAAACATAATTAATAAATTACCAGTTAGGTAGGTAATTATTATTAAGTAGTTTACACAATAACAATGGCTCTAAGTAAAATAATTATCGTTTTATATTTTAGTTTACATAACGGCAGACGATTGTAATAAAAGGTCTAACAAAATTAGGTGAAACTATTTTAAGGGGATGATCAGACCATCAAACTGAACAACTTTCTCTATGGGACCAATATTGAAATCGCGAAAAAAAAATCTGCTGTCCCATACATTTAGGTCGAGTATGTTTGTATGGAACAGCTGATTTTTTTCGCGATTTCGATATTAGTCCCATAGAGAAAGTTGTTCAGTTTGATGGTCTGATCATCCCCTTAAAATAGTTTCAGGTAGTTTTGTTAGACCTTATATATAAGGTTAAGGAAAAAAATCAGCTGTTCCATACAAACATACTCGACCTAAATGTATGGGACAGCAGATTTTTTTTTCGCGATTTCGATATTGGTCCCATAGAAAAAGTTGTTCAGTTTGATGGTCTGATCATCCCCTTAAAATAGTTTCATCTAAAATTAAAAGGCACAGACTTCTGTATTACGTACTAGGTACACCTACCATCCAGTTCAGTTTAAGTATTATAATCTAACTATAATTAATAAAAAAAATTATTCCAGGTCATGGAGACGAAAAACATGATCTACATCGTGTCTGAATACGCGAGCAAAGGAGAGATATTTGGTGAGTTTTATTGGAATTCTACATACATTCTAAATGTAGGAAACGCAAATTTAATCATGATTCGAAAGATTGAATCATGCCGAAATTGTACCTACTTGGTTTTAACCATCAATCAGTAACCAGCATAGAGAAACACGTAACTTGACACGAGGTACGTGTTTCTCTATGGTAACCAGGCAGTAGGAAAAATCGTAAGTCGTAACGTCAACACAAAATGTCAATTTCAGCAGCGTTTGTGAACCGAAAATGAAAAGATATAGAAATTATTAAATAACTAGATGACCGCGGCGAACTTCGTACAGCTTTAGAATCTTCCCCACACACATTTGGCCATTTTTTTTAGCCTATGTTCATCACGGATGATGTAGCATCAGTAGTTTCGGAGCCTATTCAATACAAACAATCAAACAAAAAACAAAATCTTTCCTCTTTATTTAAAACGAGCGTTGACCCGCGACTTCGTCCGCACAAATTATATACCAGATTTTAAGTCAGATCATAAGCTATCAAACAAAAAAAGTTTCATCCAAATCGGTTCAGTACTTTTTGCGTGATGCTCGTTCAAACAAACACCCAAACAAACACACAAACAAACAGACAGACAAAAAATCCAAATATTGGTGAAATGGAATCATTGACACCTAAAAACCATATCGTAACTTTTTTTTTGTTAATATCTTCAATGTACAGACAAACTTCCTGTTACAGTTTTATAATAGTATAGATATTAGTATAGATCAGTGATATAGGGTAGGACATAGACAAAAGTCAATTATTTTAGGTGAAGCATTCAGTAGGTTGAGGCTACGATAGAAAACTTCTACTTACTTTTCTTCACTGGCTTTTCTTCTTATGTACCTTCAAGTTTCCTCAGGATATTTTCTTTTATCCCTTTGAGAGCAGTCGCTTTACTTCTTTGAGAATACTTCAAAAGAAAAATGTTAATACTTCATATTTCTATTTATGTTACGAAATAGCACGTATTTCTGAAACTGATAATAACTATGAATAGTTATTCTGAGATGTGACTTTGAATATGTTATACGAATACCTTATAAATTGTCGGTGGGTTTAAATATGTTTACGATGGCTCATTCGTCAAGTAAGAGTTAACGGTTAAACATTGTCCGTAATTAATGTTCTGTCAGGAGCAGCACGATCCTTCATTGAGAATTAAGTGGCTGTAATATTTTTTGTGTGAGTGATACTTGGACTTTATTTTTATAAAATTCCTGTAATTTTTCTTTATAAAATAAACACCCGATTATCCACTAATTGAATAAAAGGCGATTAAGTGACAAGGTTTCTTTTGAATTGTTCTTGTGGTTGAAAGGCAAGTCAATCCTACTCCTACCTCTACATAAAAATAAATACTTACTAAACGTGAGCAACATAATGGCACAAATTTCTAGTCGGTTGGTATTATAATATACCTAAAATGTACCAGGCATACGGCTACGCTTTGTTTGGGAAATAAGGGTGGCATGCACAAAAAGTGCATGTTGAAATACATTGTAATGCTGTCACTGTCATCAATACGAGGAACAGAGCGTTCACTAATACTTTTTGTTGCAATCCAACGTAAGTATAGGCTAATAAGTACATTTAAGGTACATTTAAAGTGAAAATGAAAAAAATTAAATGCTAGTAGGTACATTTAAATTTTTAAAATCACTGAAATGAACTAAATAAAATTTTTTTCTCCGCGTCACATCAGTGATACCCAACTCCAATATTTTTTTAAATACAACTCACATCTCAAGGGTTTTTTTTTATATTTTCGATTAGAGATGAGTGATGACCTTTGACGAAGCCTGTCGTGGATACGTAATTTCATTAAATTAAGTTAAAAATGCATTTTCGATATATCAGTTCGATTCCAAAATATTATTTTTTTTTGTCCGAAACCGGGCGAAAAACAACCGCATTTTTCCCATTTTCTCGATTTTCAAAAAAGTTATTGAGTTTTAAAAAAATGTTTGCTTTTTGTAGCCCTCGTCAAGACGGGCCTTTTGAAAATCAGCCACGTAGTTCTAAAACCGACGACACCAGGGCAATGTCGGTCGCACTTTCGCTTAAAATCGGTCCTAAACCGAAGCGACAAATAAAAATATTTTCAATGTTAAAACGCTGATTTTCTGAAGGACTGAACTAAAGAATCAGCACACTTTGTAACTCTGGAGTTACCTACATTTGTAAATTAAAATGAGACAGCTGTGAGTATGACGTCGGTTTTAGTAAAATGAACAAAGGATTATGTAGATCGAAGAGAAACATTTTATCATAAAAATAGCTATGAAAACAAATGTGACGCGAGCTCTCCAAGTAGGTGTATGTACCTACAAGTACTTACATCGATCGTTCAAAGTCGTAATTGTACCCATGTTACTGAACAACTTTCCCTAAGAAACATATAGCAAATTCACAAAAAAATAATTCAACTTTTCATACAAATGTTCGATCAGCTGATTGCATTTAGTATGGAAAGTATTTTTTTTTTTGCGAATTTTCTATGTTTCTTTGGGAAAATTGTTCAGTATCACAGGTACAATCACCCCTTAAAGTAGTGCAACTGTTTACCCTAACACCCTGTATCTTTTTGGGTGAACAGATACTTTGCTACAACTATGTATTATTTGTATCATGTGTATAATTTGGTTTTGTTAGGGTGGTTGGTGGTTCTATCACAAACTGGAAAATTCCGGTAAAAAGTCAATGTAGCGGCTCTTATCTCAATACCTATTTAATAACGTAATAATAATGGTGCGAGGTTACTAGCCGCCTACAAAAAAATTCACAAACAAAAATATGTATAAAGTTACAAATACGAGTAACTTAATTAGGGTCATTCGTGACGAGCGAAAGTTTTATCAATAGAAAACACATAGGCAACATAAATCTCGTAAACGGCTTCACCGACCAAAAACGTAACCTCGAAATCGATTAAGGCCGTTCGTACGTTCGCTTCAGCTATGACGTAAACATTTTAGCAGTGACGTCACTCCGCAGGGTGTAGGGGGTTACAAAGGGGGAAGGGACGCAATTTCGCGCACAGCTGACTACATTCGTCCCGAAAGCACTGATGGTAGCAATCCCGTTCTCTTTTAAATTTCATTAAAAATGCTATGAAAATGTTATGAGTTTCGACACAAAGGCCTGTCAATATTTTGTCTCAGGCTCGTGGGAGCATGTGGTTTGTCGTTTTCATTATTCTTGTTTCCCGAGTAGTGCTTTAATATTTAACGAAACAAGTCACCTGTGTCTACCAATACCAACATGTGCTTAAAGGGCACGGAATCTCGGGGCAAAAAAAAAGTGTTTTGTCTCTTTGCCGGTAGATTAAGGCCGAGATTTTTAAATTTGATTTCGAAAACCCTTACCTATGTCAAAGTCCATATTACTTTTATTATGCTTTTTATTATTTTTGACTTTTTTGCTTTCTTGTTTTTGACCCACAAGAGGGCCTTACCTGACTGACTGTAAAATTAGGCAAGCTTCAACGAGTGACAACTGTTCTACTTTGAGGCAACTGACTTCCATACATTTTCGGGCTTACAAACTTAACAACTTTATTGTAGACTCAACACAACTCACGCTCTTAAAACAAAAACAGATTCATAGACGTTTTTGGAGCGCTTTATTAGTATCAACATAGCATAAGCATATGCTCACGACTGTATTCCCCGAAGGGGGACAGAGATATTCTGAAACCTCAGGACATCCACGTTTCACTAGTAGTACAGAAACTGGAGTACGTAACGTAGGTACGGAGCAGAGCGCAGCGTAGCGTATGTACGTTTTTGGAGCGCTTGATGATTATCAACTTATTTGAATATTATAGCTGAAAAAAATTATTATTATTACTTATGACTTACTTACGTACTCTTGACCTCAATCCAGTCCTTAGGACAAAGATGGGGTCGAAGATGTAGCGAGCTTACCCAGAAGAAGCCTATATTCACTCGTACTTTAAAGGAATTCGGGTTGTAAGCGCTCGGAAATACTGACGCAGGCAGGGCATTCCACTCCTTGGCTGTGCACATTATAAAAGATTCAGAAAGGCGCTTAAATCCACATAACAAAATGTGTTAAGTATTTTGTATTGGCACATTTTAGTACCAAAATTCAATAGGTGGGTAGAATTTTTAATGTTCTTTTTTGTTCTCCGAGACACGAACGATCGCAGATTACAGCGTCGCGTCAGTCCTTTACGTCAGTCCCATAACTTACGTCAGAACAAATGACTTTAATACTTTGCGGCCTAATTTTTTACCTACTCCATGTTGTTAAACGTTTCATAGTTTTAGGTAAGGTGGGTATGCTAAGTAGATAGGTACCTACCCGAATTTGGGCAACATTCTATTTGGAGATTAATAAGAGATAAACATTACTACACCTGAAAATTGTGTGCAGAGATAACGAAATAAAATGTAAGCTATACCTAACATACATCAACTAGTAGTAATTGCTACAACGTAAACCAATAAGTGTAGTATTGTATGCTTTATACTTATCAGTAAATGGTGTAATGATGCTAATATACCCTAAAATCCCCTTTATCTTTTAGGCACATATTATTCAGGGTCTGCCTCTTTGGGTCTAATGGTTAAGAGCATTGGCTCTCGATACGGAGTTCGTGGGTTTGATTCCCACGGGGGACACCTAGTGATATGTCACTTTGTGCGTTTTTCCCCAGTTGGTTAGGACATTGCAGGCTGAATCACCTGATTGTCTGAAAAGAAAAATGATTCCGTGCTTCGGATGGCACGTTAAGCCGTTGGTCCCGGCTACTATCTCTGGTGGTAGTAGTCGTTACATAAAAACCAAGTCAGAGGCCGTAAGGCGGTCTGAAAAAACTCTGACACCAGGGCTCTGCCCACACGATAAGAAGAAGAAGATTATTCAGGGAAGGGATTATACAAGAAATAGATGCATGTTTTGTATTCCTTAAACAAATTGCAATGTTTTGGGAAATACAAACGTACAATATTATCCTATTACTTACAACGATAAAGGAAAGCCTTGTCCAATGACTTTTGATTCTCCAATACGCAAGTGCAAACCAGTAGCGTCATTTCAAGGATAGACAAGGCCCTGTACCCGGACTTTCGATGTTCGATATATCGCCACTGTTTCGGTCCGCACTTCATTGTAATATAGTTGACAATCGAACGAAAACGTTCACGCAATTGCGAAGTTCGAATGTGCGGGTAGAGGCCCAGTAACGTACATTGTGACGATCTCTATGGGGTTTTAAAAAAATCTACTTACCGCCGTTTGGTCTATACTTCAATGTTTGATATAGATACACGGCTAACGACTTTACTTTCCGAGAAGGTAGACAGAGAAATAATAAATAGTAAGTAGGTATTGCATTTTCATCCCCATTTCGATAGCAATGTTCAATTCAAAGTGTTCAGCGTGACTGGTGGCCCGTCACGTCGCCACGTTTAATGGACAGTGGTCAGGCCACTGTAGATATAGGCCACAGGACACAACACACGGCTCGAAATGAAATTGAAACATGTGGGTATACTCTCAATTTAATGTTTTAGAAAAGGGTCTGAAGATTTTTACATGGAGAGCCGATTGTACGAAATTAGCGTCCTTCGATAATTCTCACTGAAATTGATAGCAAACGTCAATACAAACAAGAAATTAATGTTATTAGGCAAAACCTTGTAAAATATAACATTTTGAAGATACAAGCAACTTTAGATGCTTATTATCTTCGAAATGTGACGCATTGAAAGAATTTGCCAAATACATTTCTGGTTTATATTAACGTTATAGCCCAGTCATTTTACGGAGTTTTGTTAAGCAGGGTAGGGAGTAATTATTAATTGGACTTTTAAACTGTAACCGGCACCATTTAGTGACAAAAAGACTATAAGAAAACATATTAAAAAAAATACGCTACGCAACATAGAAATCAAAATTGTATCTCCCAGAAGGCTTTTCAATTAATAATATTAATACCAATGCACTCATTTTAATTAGATTTAACAATATAAATAATTTTTGAGCAATAAAATAGGCATTGAAATTTAAAAAATTAGATATTTAATAAAAAATATAAATGTATTTTTCAAAGCCTTGTAAGTAGACAAAAATATTAACACCATAATTGAAGCATGTATAATGGTAAAGACTTAAAAGCTTGCAAAAAAAACTTTACCATTCGTTTTTTTAGAACGGGATAAATGCTGAATTTAAAATTAGGGGCTGTTGCTGACACGATATTTTTTTAATTTTGGTACATTTCTAAGCTCAAATTGGCTCTTAAATACTATACAGAAAAAAATATCAATTATTAATTAGTCCCGGCTCAAACCGTAAAATGACTGGGCTATTAGCTATCTATTTCTGTGAGAATTACCCGGGGATGCCATTTTACAAAATAGCTGACAAAAACGCGGCCGAAATCTTCGTACCCCCTTGATGATAGCTAGTACTATGTTTGGTCTATTATAGCCTAATCAATTCGGATTGCAATAGGCAAGTCTAACTAAACAGTTTTTTCAGGCCTCCGATTTAGTTAAACGAAAAATTTTAAATTGCCTGTATGTAGTATCAAAACAATTATGTTTTATGTTTGTGCAGATTACATCGCCAGGTATGGACGTATGGCTGAGCAGGCGGCTCGACGGAAATTCTGGCAGATTCTCTCAGCTGTGGAATATTGCCATGAAAGGCGGATTGTCCACAGAGATCTCAAGGTTGGTCTGTAATTATACATTTTTTACAAGATATTATATCATTTAACTAGCAGTGGTCACAAGCTCGCTGTAAATTATGTACGTAATGCACTTTTCGGTGATTTCGTTCGTCTACTTTGCAACGTTGGAAAAAAATAGGTACCTACCTCAAAACAAGCAAAAATGAAAAGACAAGATATAGGCAATATAGGTAGGTATACGTAATACCTTTTATTACATGATTGATAAGAATTGGATTATGTACTTAATTATTGATTTGCGGTCTGACACATAAAGGAAACAGAAAATTGAGCTTGAGTCTACGGAATACATTTGTTATTGATTATATGTATATCATATCATTATTAGAATCGTGCATAGATGTAGGTAATGATGAAGGAGATATTGATTAAATTTATATTTAGCACAATCAGTTGGATGTTTAAAAAAAGTTACACAACGAGATGCTCCCAACCTCCATATCTACAAAGGGATAAAATAATACAAAGGGATAAAGGATAATACTCCTAAGCTTATGGTATTTTCTTATGAGTAGAAACGTGAATGACAAAAGAAAGACATCAGCTTAGTGAAAACGATAATAGTGTATATCTTCAATGAGAACAGAAAAATATAACTAGATTATAGTTTCATTATTCTTGCTTGCCATTTGAAAAACTTCCACAGCTTGGAGAAACTAGGCTTAATTTGTTTTTAAATAAACGCTAAGTAAGATAACTCTCTAGAACTTTACCATGGTTAGTTAGTTCGCGACGAGAGGCTTCAACTAGGCAAATTTCGAGAGGCGCTAAGAGCTTTTCAGTGTTCCTCGAACCATAGACAAGCCCTAGCCACTCTTTGTGGTTTACGCGGTACAGTTGATTTAAATTCAGTACATTTTAACGACATGTATTCTATAACCTTGTTTATGCGAACGTGAGTCAGAATGTGGAGACATAGCAACTATAAATAGCGATTCAAATAAGGCAAATAGCAATTTAAATGCTATTTAGGTGTATATGTATGAAAATGTGACCTTTCAGAAATTTCCAGAACGACGACTTTTGTATCCAAATTGCCATCGAAGTCAATGGATGCGTTTTACGACCACATAAATTGATTTTATAGGATATATCGGTCACGTCACCGACTACCGCATACTGGACATTTATAAAACTTTTAGTGTAACAAGCAAACTTTTTCCATTTAGGCGGAAAACTTGCTGTTGGACGCGAACATGAACATCAAGATCGCAGACTTCGGTTTCAGCAACTACTACGCGACGGGCGAACTACTGGCGACGTGGTGTGGGTCGCCCCCTTACGCCGCACCCGAGGTCTTCGAAGGAAAACGTTATACGGGTCCTGAAATTGATATATGGGTACGTTACAAATGTCAGTATTATTCAAATATAAGCTCTGATACCAAGTTTCCTGAGGATTGATAAAAGGTTTTCAGTGTTTATAAATTAAGTGATCTAGAATCAATATATGGTTTAATGTTTTGCAAGATTCCTGGTTTAACAAAATATTGTAATGAAACCAAGGAAAACTCGATCTACTAATATCACTAACGTAAAGGTTTAGAATACATTTTGCTACAAGTATATCGTATAATATGCTCACTCGGCTAAAATTCCCCGGGCTACTTACTACCCAGTAAGAGAAAGTGTAAATAGTAGCATATTGCGATGCGAATATCCACATTTCACAGTGCCGCTGAACAGAGTATGATACTATGTTCAGCGAGACAGGTAGTGAGCCCTCCGCAACTTTTACACAACCTAGAAACTAATCTCTGTGTCTGTATGAAGTCAGATATACGTTTAAATGTATAATTTTATAGTGACAGTGCCTCAAATATTTCCATAAAAATCTTAAATTAATCCTAGCATTAAAACTGTATATTTTAACGAAAATCTGACTTCATACAGACATAGAGATTAGTTTCTAGATTGTTTCTGAAAAAATTCATTGACTTTAATTGGATAGTATTGAAAATATCACCGGACTTCGTTTGTAAGCAGCGCACATTTGCCCTCTCGGAAGAATCTTATCTTAATAGATGAGGACTAAATAAAATAGCTCTTTTCACGATGTTTAATTACATTTTATTCGTTTTATTATATGAATTAATGTTAAATTTTCCACAGAGTCTCGGGGTGGTGCTATATGTGCTGGTATGCGGGGCACTGCCTTTTGACGGTTCCACTCTTCAGTCGCTAAGAGACAGGGTGCTATCGGGAAGATTTCGGATACCATACTTTATGAGTGAAGGTAAGATGTTTTAAACCTAGTGACCTGATAAAATAGGGTCCAATTTATAAGGGAGTAAATAGGCACCGCCAAATATAGATCCAATCACGTAGAAGTTTAATTAAGAACGTGTTTTATCTATACGTTCGGAAATAGATACGTTCTTTCAAACTTTATCGAATCTAGGGAATCCATTTAGTAATCAACTTTCGTTTGATCTTCTTGTTGAATTTAATTCTGATCAAATTATTATTTGCTAACCAGAATTCTGATAGGGTTTCTTTTTATTATTTTCATGAAAACCATTACAGATTTAGTGGATATAATTTTATATTGGCAAAAATTCTGATTTTTTTATTGATCTTGTTTAGTTGGCTTCTTTTCTGAACCATATTGGCAGAGAAATCTTTATTCCTTTGATTAAAATGGGGGTATTATTGACTTTACCTTTGCACCAGAATTATTAATTTTCTATCCTTGTACGTTTGTTATCATAACCAATAAATATAAGTATGTTTAATACATAAAACTCAATTCGTCACTATAACTATGGCGAGATTTATTTTAAACAGAGTAGCTATAGTAAGTGTTATATTTTATAGGATAAACTCTATAAATTACATAGCATGACGTAAATTGCCACCTACGAGCTACGTCTGAATTTACCTTTAAAATATATGCAGTTAGTCACTATTTGCTCAATTCAATTATAGTTTATTGCACATTAAAACAAAAAATACATTTGAATAAAGATAAGTTATTGTTAATAAACACCGAAGAGTTTTTTAAAATGATTCAATGACGTTTTAATCAATTAGGCGAAGTGCAAATGAAAAACCATTTTTTGTTCGTGAGGTAGGTAGGAAGGTATGTACATACTCGTACATTTAACATTGGAAATCGAAATACTAGTTATTTAAGGAGGACTTTAGAGTAGGTAGGTATCTTAAGTTCAAACTTAAATCATAAATAACAACACCCAACACCATATATGAATGTCCACAGTAAAACACTGCCAAGTTTAAGGTATCATCATCAGCCATCTGTGATAAATTATGGTGAGAGAGAGCTTGTCGTGGTTTACTTGTTGTCAATTTGTCTGAGTATTGATAAATCGCCTCAATACCCACAGATAAAAAACTATCCCCTTAAAAACCCTGTATATTTTAATTGCAACCTTCAAATAAAAAGAGAAAATATCTACAACTCGTCCATTTTTAACTAATGGAATATGACTTATTCAGCTTACGTCAAAACAAAATTTAAATAAATACAGAGCATAATTAGATGGTTTTAAACGAAGTTTCCATTTTCACGGTCTGTAAACTATTGTACAACGAACGTAGTGTAAGATAAAAAAATAATGAAATCGATAAGCGGACAGTCGGACGGGCACTTGCGTCATCGGATTGTTCAATCATGCATCCCGGGCCGTGGTGGAATATGAACATGACCGACCGCTCATACATTTATCAACAATTTTTCTGAAACAAACTTCAAACAATCACATTCTTATCTTCATTAACTATGTTTACATTCATAATCATCTCTTATAATTATAACGTCAATATTTATTATATTTACTTAAACTTCCTTAAGCCGGTTGACGTAAATTAAATTATGATTATCGTATTAAATTTTTATAGTGTCTTGTAAAAAAAAGTTATCGCAAGGAAACAATAATGAATGAATATGAATATAATGGAAGTTTCATTTCATTATTTCTTTTTTTTTTTAATTTAGGTATTTTTGCGGTAAATTAATATGTACCGTTTCGAATGAATATAAAAATGCTAAAATGCACTTTATTTTATTTGTAAGCTACATGTTTCTTTCTGTATATTTATGCACGACACTTAGTTAAGTGTAGTTACTCTTCTTCAGTTTTAAAGGACAATGCCAGAACTCCATACCTACATCGTTGGGCCGATAAATCTAAGTTGACGTTACAAGGACCAAAATAGTGCAGGTACTAGTTAGATACAATTAATTGGTTTTATGTGTTAAAGATAGAAAAAATTATAGCATTTACAAATAACAGAAATAAAGGTATGAACATTGGTGTTTGGTTAGGTCATTTGACATTTACACCAGGATTGTATTTTTTTGGAACTTTTGGATAATGCAGTAGGTAGTTAGTAATAGAGTAAACAAGAAAAGTCCAGACCCATAATCAAGTTTTAAAAATAGTTCTCTCTCGTTTCCTATTAAGGCGGTTGCAGAGGGGTCAATTTTATACAAAACTTTGATGCACAATACGCGTAGACGGTATTCATATAAGTAACTTTGTATATATGGAAAAATAGTTTAGAAAATCTAGATGTCGCGTCACAAATAACATTTGCAATTTATATAATAATTACGAAGATTTTATATCTTATTAATTATTATATAAATTGCAAATGTTATTTGTGACGCGACATCTAGATTTTCTAAACAATTTTTCAATATATAAAATATTTCTTTTATTAATTCCGTCTACGCGTATGGTGCCTCAAACGTTTGTATGGACTGAAATCACCTTAAGTATGTTTAATAGAAAAAAAATTATGTTTTGACGTATCATTGAAGCCTGTAACAGTCCTATTTTCCGGCATGGCCTTGGCCTTTAAATATATGTGTAATCCTCGTGTACAAAGGCAATGCTTCATGTAATGCGGTCGTCCTTTTTTTAGGGTTCCGTACCCAAAGGGTGAAAATGGGACCCAATTACTAAGCCTACGTTGTCCGTCCGTCCCTCTGTCTGTCCTACCTATTTAGGGCTGTAACCAGGCACGTAATCCAGACTTAAGTGCTTTAATCACTTTTCCATACAAATATTCGGAATTCGGGGGGGACAAATCCCACCTATCCCCCCCCCCCCCCCCCGAAATTTATACACCCCCATTGAAATGCACACAGAATGTGCGTTATTCCGGCAGATTTGCTAACAAATAATAAAAAATTTCAATAAGTTGAAAATTAAGGGTCCTAATACATATGTATCGTTTTTATCAACGTTTTTCTTCTCGCTCTATGGTAAAAACGGTAATACATACAAGCGTCAAACTTGGTATAACGGTATAACAACAAATAATAAAAACCGGCCAAATGTGAGTCGGTCTCGCGCTAAAGGTCCAAACCAAACTTTTTTGTAAGTGAATATGTTGTGTGGTGGTGTGGTAGGGAACCCTCGGTGCGCGAGTAGCCCGACTCGCTCTTGACCGGTTTTTATTGTTAATTCAATAAACACCTTGGAGGCGATGACGGTTGTGCCACAAATAGTTTTCATTGACGCCTTCGCAATGTCGATACATTCGATCCGATACTGAAGGTTTGACGTAAGAAAAGTTAATGACTTTGTATAATCGCTGCGCTATCATCAGTACATTATGTAAATAAATAACACTCAAGCTGTTTTAAATAAAAGATAGAAAGTTCTTCGAATAACTATCTTAAGGTGGTTTCAGTCCATACAAAAGTTTGACGCACAATACGCGTAGTATAGGAATTAATAAAAGTAATATTTTACATATGGAAAAATAGTTTAGAAAATCTAGTTGCCGCGCCACAAATAATATTTGCAATTTGTTACGAAGAATGCGGTTTTAATGTTATTTGTGACGCGGCATCTAGACTTTCTAAACTATTTTTCCATATATAAAAATCTACAGTATATTAATACCGTCTACGCGTATTGTGCGCCAAAGTTTTATATAAAATTGACCCCTCTGCAACCACCTTAACTACATAGATGATATTTAACTAACTAAAGGTCACACGTCAAATAGTATGAAAGTTACGGCACGAATGACAGACAGACGAACAGACAAACGTGATCATAAATTAGAGGTTGAGATTGTGGTGACAATTTTGCTAACTGACATTAGAGTTGAAAAGTAGAACGCAGGTATTTTAACCGACTTCAAAAAAGGAGGAGGTATCTCAATTCGACCGTATATAAGGTCTAACAAGATTAGGTGAAACTTTTTTAAGGGGATGATCAGACCATCAAACTGAACAACTTTCTCTATGGGACCATTATCGAAATCGCGAAAAAAAAATCTGCTGTCCCATACATTTAGGTCGAGTGTGTTTGTATGGAACAGCTGATTTTTTTTCGCGATTTTGATATTGGTCCCATAGAGAAAGTTGTTCAGTTTGATGGTCTGATCATACCCTTAAAATAGTTTCAGCTAGTTTTGTTAGACCTTATATATTTTTTTTTATGTGTGATCGCGGATAACTTCGTCTTTTATGATCCGATTTTGATGATTCTTTTCCTTAGTATCTTTCGAGTCATTTAGTTTAGTTGTTTTTGGGTCAGCAAAGTGAGTATACTTGTGTTGCTTACCGTAATAGCTGTTATTTTATTCAAGAGGTCATTAGAGGTCTCATGGGCCTCAGTCTTAGGTAACATTCGAAAGAAACAGAGGTCCATATTGTACGTGTGTTGGTTTCTAATGGAAGAACCGTGAAAGAAAGAAAATTCCTAGTTATTGCCGAATATTTATTAAGGTAACTCAAAATGGTCCGTAGTGCCTACGTTTTATTATTTTGTACGCACTAAGTTTATACCTAGGAATTATGTTGCTAGTTTCCTAATAAATGAAGTAAATGGTAATAAAAAATCTAATAGGGATCCTAGTACCATTTATAGTAAGTACAAACTACTTACAAAACAAATAAAAAGGAGGTAGTCAGTCGGGGCAAGTGCCTCTACAGGGTACCTAAGTGCCTCTGGCTTCAAAATTTCGAAAACTATACATATATTTAGACATCCGCGTTCAAACGTCAAAGCCTGTTATTATATATTTTGACGTTTAAAGGCAGTATGTCTGAATAAAAGTCTATTAGTTTTCGAAATTTTGAAGCTAGAGGTAGTTACCCCGTAGAGACACTTGCCCCGACTGGCAATAGGAACCTCAAAAACACAAAATATTTTGTTCAAAATAATATCACATTGATAGCTTTCTGACGTAAAATTTTTGACTCTACTACCGCCGCGTCGGAAGGTGTTCCACAATGGAACACGAGCGAAGATGCGGCCAGAAACTCTAAAACACACATCTTTTAAACAACGCAATTACAAATACTTATAATATTAAATTATACTACGTGTAACAAGACCAGACATTTTGACCATACATATAATAAATAATAACAATAAATAAATATCTTGGACATTGTCACATAAATTATCTAGTCACATTTAAAGTACCTGGACTTGTATTATGATGACTAGACAACGATACAGAATACATATATAAGGTCTAACAAAATTAGCCGAAACTATTTTAAGGGGATGATCAGACCATTAAACTGAACAACTTTCTCCATGGGACCAATATCAAAATCCCGAAAAAATCTGCTGTCCCATACAAAACTGCAAACACAACTCGACTGAAATGTATGGGACGGCTGATTTTTTTTTCGCGATTTCTATATTGGTCCCATAGAGAAAGTTGTTCAGTTTGATGGTCTGATCATTCCCTTACAATAGTTTCAGCTAATTTTGTTAGACCTTATATAGATACAAATATCCATAACTCGGGTACAAATATTCATATTCATCATAAAAATATTTGTCCCTTACGGGATTCGAACCCGCGACCCTCGGCACAGCAGGCACTACAGACTATGCTACCGGGTCGTCTATTTTATAGTAAACAATGTCCTTGTGTGATCTATAAGTCCAAAAGTACCTACCTACTCTATTATAATATACTTAAAAAAAACGATATGAATAAAGGCCCTCAATGGAAATTTGGCGCGGGATTTCCATTTTGTTCGTTATTTTTCCAAAGATGTTGAACATACTTGAGAGCATTATTTTCTTGCTTCCATTTCATATTTTTCTCAAAGGGAGCTTCATTACCAGTTTTCAAGTTTTATTTGTTAACATTTTTTTAAATAATAATAACAATAAAAACATTAAACGTTTGATTGCTACTCTATCTGTTATTGTGGTTATACAACGTGTTAATGAATTAGCGCAAAACCTCATACACCCCAACTGATTTATAACAAAATAATTAGATTGAAACAATAATTTCATTATTTTGATAGTTAACATTTAAAGTTATTCGCATTTTAAGTTTTGACGCAAAAATGATTTGTTCTCATTTCAGCAATGAATAAAAGCGCTAACGTACTCATGGATACATTTTAATAATATTGTTCTGGTAGTAAGTAGGTTGTAGAGTGTATCCGTGCGGTGGGTTGACATCGGTTTCAGTAAATTTTAAATTTTCCAAACAAATTAATTAATATTTTGAAAAAAATTACCTATGTTGAAACCATGATAATTTGATTCTGCTCTCGATTCTAAACAAACTACTTTCTAGTTTTGCGTTAATTCATTAACACGTTGTATATAAAACGAATTTGAATATGATTTTGGTCCAGTAATGAAACAAAAAAAAATACCTGTGAAATTAATTAAAAGGTAGGTACACAAATAAAATCTTTATGGTCGCATTATTTCGGTTATAGTCAAACTTCGCTACAAATACTTTTATTAAGTGTGCAGATAGGTAAACGTAGGTACCTATACCCTAGGGCTTCAGGTAGGTAGGTATATTATTAACATCAGATTGCATTGAGTTGCATAATCGGAAAAATGTTCAGTTTACTTGGCTCCGGTAACATTCTTCAGTTGGTACGTATTCTGTGGTAGGTACGGTAAAAAGCGGCAACGCTTTATTCGAGTTCTCTACAATCTAAAAGTAGCTTAAGCCTTTATACCATACGCCTACGTATACAACTGAATGCCGGCTAACGAAGGGATTAACTAGGTACTTAAAAGTTTAGACGTTGTATTTAAGTACTATTAATTATTACAAATTAGTTTTTCAACTACTTACTTCTTTGTATAAATTCGGCCGAAGACACAAATCAGATAAATTCGCGCCTTCATAACGAGTTATATTTTCATTTTCACAGAGTCCAATTTATGAATTATTCAGATTTCTGAAAGTAAATTCTTGTCTTTGAGAACTTGGGTGTTTACGAATACGGATAAATTGGAATTTGAGTCTTTGGAATCTAATAAGAAAGAGTTCGAGTCAAATAATTCTGTTTGAATTTCTACGATTTAACACCTGCGCAGTTGTCTGAAAAATAAGTGCTGCGTCATCATTATAATACTTAGCAATCTAGCGTTGCGTCATCGTAAAGCGTACTCAAGTAGATACTGGTTACTAACGTTAGTTGTTAACACAGTTTCTGAAAAGATTTTGATCTGTATATTATAAATAAATAAATATCTTTGACATTGTCACACAAATTATCTAGTCATATTTAAAGTACCTGGACTTGTATTATGATGACTAGACAACGATATAGAATACATATATAGATTCCAACATCCATGACTCGGGTACAAATATTCATATTCATCATATAAATATTTGTCCCTTACGGGATTCGAACCCGCGACTCTCGGTACGGCATGCAGGTTCACTACAGACTGTGCTACCGGGCCGTCGAATATTGATGTTAAAACTATTATATTTGATATTTGAATGAAAAATTATCTGCCTTTAGTCTCTCCGAATTTCAAATAAGAATCTACGATAAATCGACAGATTTTTATAGTTGAAATAGGTATTTAGACAATTTGGAAAAAATTATGAAATTAATGATAATCCGGATTATTCCGGATATAAAAAGGCGCAGCTGTAGCGTTCTACACGCAACCGCTTTACTAGACATTATGTCTCATTTTTTTCTAACATAACACAAATAACATCGCGTGCTTCCATTAACGCCTGGAAGTATATTTGAGGTGCGTATAATTTACTTTTCCTCCACATGCTCTTGCATGTTGATTATTTCCTTTCCGTTTGCGAAATTAATTACCTACGTTACATGGTCATAGTAATTTAGATTAGCCCTGCTTGCAATGATTACGAGAATAAAATTAAAAGAGCTGATTTATTTTTATGGACTAATGCAACACAACTCGGGGAATACCTACTGCTTATTTATATGCGGACAGTTGGTGGGGTTGTCTGCTCGTATCTATAGTTAGTGTCCAGTAGACTCATCAGAGCCAGTGGAAAAGTTAAGCTAGAGAAATCCCCTTCTGAGGTATAGGGCAACGCTAATGTCGCAGCGTTGAGAGACTGGCTTCTGGCTGGAATTCAGGAACTTGGAAGAAATTCCTATGCGTATGTGTCTACCTATCCGCATTGGGCACGCGTGGCGGACCATACACCCTCCTGTAGAACCACCCTACCGTAGGCCTGTGCCCTGCAGTGGGACGAATATAGGCTGCTGATGATGATGATGAATCAGGATTTGATGATAGTCTATCGGCTTCAGTAAGGTGGACGTGGAACGACGAGACTCGTTAATAGCGAACATAATAAAAGAGCAGTATTCGTTCTTTTATTAGTACTGGAAGCGTTTTTGTTCCCCTTCTTGCGGCTTATGTAGAAACCGTATATGTATTAATAAATGTGAATTTCCCTACATGGTAAATGTATTGTATTACATAGAATTACGTACAAACAAGAAACACGCCACAGAGTGTGTTTTACCATGGTAAGCGATGCGCTACCTACATAAAACATGTTATCAAGAGATTTTACCTTTGAAAACTAATGTCACTTATCTCGTGACATTTGCATAAGCTACACAGATATCTAAGAACTAAGCAATAAGAACGGCTGTAAAACACCGGAAACACGGTCTATTCCCGCATTAAGTAAGACTTAACGACTATAGCATTAGTTAAAATTGGCAACCCTAATAAAAGAACCTAGGTACTTACCTATTATTAACCTTCCCAATTTACCCTAAAAAGGTTAAATAACGTGTTCTTATGTACTCAATCCACTTATAGTTAGTTCTATCGTCATAAGCTCGAGCCACGAAGGACTTTGAGGAAAATGTATTTACTTTCAGAGAACACGTACCTACCTACCGCTCTGAACGACTTACTTACGTCATGCATTCTCGGCTACGTGAAATATTAGTGTTTCACATTATGTAGGTAGGTACTGCGCGAAGGCATCTCGACTCGACTAGAAAATATTATCGCGATTACTAAGAAAATAGATGCTATGAGAGCACAAGAAATTTTAAGTCTTAAAATGTCTACTCCCGTAATCTGTTTTTATTTTTGTTGATTGTGAGGATAGTATAGTTGTTTTTACAAAGAAAAAAATTTTCATGTTTTTCATTAAAAAGTTGTCAGCGGACGCTGAAAATACGTCAACGTGGATATGGCTTGTTTACACGGTTTTTATGGCTCGTAATCGGTAGTCGCTGGCAGCGATGTCCGACGGGATGACGAGGACACGACGCGACGCATGTTAACCACTGGCTTGCTAACCTAGCAAGTTCATGGCGTCGACACGGGCAGGGCGGGCGCCCACCCGACTTTCAGCCGTTTCATTAAATAACACCCGCACATTTTTCATGTGATTGCGTCAATGGTCAAGCATAGCATGCGATATTTGCGTCCGAGCAATTATTAATAGATTCGCCTGGCAAAAAGTCGACTCATCGAATTTATTTTTGAAAGAAGATGAACGGAGTTAGGTAAATAAAATAGTGCCGAAATTATCCCCGATTGATGCGGACTGTTTTGTTTGCGTGGCAAAGTGCAGGATTTGGACGCCTGCGATCTATTTTCGAGCAGAGAAACGGTTAAACGAATATTTATAATCGGATTCGTCACGTAATTCCGATCGAAACTATGTTTTGTTAAAGGTAAAGATCGAGTGCTGCAAACGAAATATTTACACAAGATTATTTTCGGTATTGGACTTATTTATTTCTCGACGAGCGTCATTCACTTCGGCACATGAAAGCAATTATATACGAATGGAATGACGCATGATCCTGAATATTTTCTAAGAAATGGAGAGGTAAAGGTAAATTCGCTAATTTAAAATTAGATTCATCTAGTACAATACATTAAAACTGCACATAGGTAGTATCTACATCGCCTATTTCTATTTAGGTACATAAAACTAAGTAGGTATTCTCTTGGGGACGTTTTTGCCCAGTGTAGGCTTAGATCAAAGTAAAATAGTGTAGGTAGGTGGGTATGAACAGGCTAAATAAAAGAATGTCTCAATAAAGTAATTGGACTCAAAAACAATGTCGATGTCATAGAGATGATCTATCGAACAAAGCCCACATCTCCGTATAATCCATGATTAAATTACGTAGCTACCTAACAATAGCACTCTGTCTCCAGTCGCTTTACGTATCTAAAGATTATCTTTTCATACACATAATCTTATTTTTCTTACTAATGCGGTGTCACGTACCTATATTTTAAGCTCAAATACTTATTACAAACGCAGTAAGAACCAGTACCTAGTGTGAATAATATTTATAACTCTCACAGGCTGTAGACTAAGCGAGTCTTATGCTACCTAAGTTAACGGCCTATGTCGAAAAATATTTGAAGCGAAATGGGCGTGTGATACTTTATATTACTGTCTGATGCGAGAGAAAGAGATGGGCGCCTGAAACGACGCAAGCGTAAAACAAACTTTATTTAATTGTGATTGTACTATTTATGTAAGTTCAATTCTGCTCTTATCAAAATTTTTAAAATATCAATCTCTTTTTTTTAAATCAAGTCTCGTGTTTCTATTATTCACCGTTTAGCAGTTCCAAGCGTTTATAAATAAAAACGAAGCCGACTTTGGGTTGTTTTTCTATCGAGAAAATGTGTCTTAATCGTGTTTTGGCTCTTGTCAAAACTTCAATTATATGTTCAATTTACACATATCCGCTAATCATACTCCTACTGTTAGTACTTCATGATAATATGACGCTTTGAAGAAATCTATTTTTTCACATAGCCCTCGACTCTTTTGTTTAGTTTGCCCAGAAATTTTTCATATTTTGATGTCGGGACGCGACGCGTTCACAAGGAAGCTTTTTGTCCTTTAGCATCAGGTACCTACTAAGGGTTGAATCTGATAGGTGAGGTTGAGTAACTTAACTCGAACTGTCTAGAGTCCGACTTTATATTTAGAGTCAATAGTTTGAAAGTTGTTTACATCATGAAACTGTAGAGCTTACTTAATCAGAGCTTTAGTCCCATTGTGTAAGTTTTCGTTTATACCGAATACAATACGATAACGTATTTATGACTGCTCTAGGCAATTTTTATTTTCTATTGTGTTTCTGTCTAAGAGAAGTTCAAAGGTCTGGTATTGTTGCTAAAAATAAACAGGTTTGAATGTGCAGGTGTTATTGTAACAGTACAAGTACAAAAACTGACACATGGTCTATCAGTCGGTTTAGGAGGTTGCCCATCCCTGGCTTAGGAGAAACAGCCTTTCAAAGGTCATAATTTTGAATGGTTGTATCTCTTAAACCGAATGACGGAACATGTCAGTCTTTGTACTGTACATAGAGCTACAGTGCATATTGCAATATCATATGATCAGCCTTGCAGCTGATCGTTCATTTGATACAGACCTTTGAACGGCTGTAACTCCTAAACCGACTGCAGTTATGCAGGCAGACCTGGTCCATCCCCATCATAGAGATGCTCTACACCCTATGAATACTGAATCAGCCTTGCAGCTGATACTTCACCCACACGCGAAGTGGGGATGGATTTTTTTTCTCTAGGCGGGTACCGTTGGGTAGGTCGTTTAAAAATATTATGGGTGTGGGAAAACCATTTTTCGATTTAGGGATTCGTTAGCGAAATATTAAGCTTTACAGTGAAATTTTTGTTAGAGTAAAGTGTCGTCGTCGTCCCCTGCCAGCTAAACGGTTGATTCCGGATATGTGAAAAAATTCACGGCAGTAGTATTTATACTTAACGAAATTAAAAGGAAAACTACCACCGCTAAGTAGGCGTTACAAGTTCTAAGTAGGCTAAAGAGCCTAAACATTAATACCTCTTTATTTAGCAAAGCAACGTGACCATTCAAATTCAATTTTGTATATTTTTCTCATGCCTTTTTGTCTTTTAGCCCACGCTTTTCCTTACAATGCGACATATTTCGTTTGAACGATGCGTACTTTGACGTCATTTACGTCAAGTAAACCCTCGTCGGCCCGTGACCTTTCAGTTTCAGTGCTTGCCACCGCATCCGTGCCAGAGTGACGTCAAACACGGTCTAATATAGCTTTCCCCACTAGCTTACCTTATTGGTATTGAGCTAAACTATATCTATAAACCAAGTACCTACCTATACACTTGGTAGATAGCTAGATATTAGCAAGGTTATGTGATGTTATTAGTTTTAGCTCAGTTTCTACCAAAAACTTTGTTTTCGTTTTATATTACGTAGAGTCGCCTTGTGTTCTTACTACAGCGTTTTCCGTTCGAATTATTAGTGAATATAAATTAAGGTTATTTCTGCATAACATTTAAACTTTACAACTTACTGGCAGACTAATTAGGTAAACCTACCCATGCAAGAATAACAAATAAAATTTATAACGTTTGTAAAGGTCGTAGTCAGTACCACCAAAATGGATTCTACTCCTACTTACAACTTTCACTATGGAGCCTACCTCAGGAAACGTGAAAAAAAAATCAGCTGTCCCATACAAAACTGCCGTAGGTACCTATACGACTCAAATGTATGGGAAAGCAGATTTTTTTCGCGTTTCCTAAGGGAGGCTCCATAGTGAAAGTTGTTCAGTTTGATGGTCTGAGTTCACCGCTTCAGTTTGCGGAGGGCTGTCCTTTACACCCTGTATAGCAAAGAGAAAATAACACCGGAAAACCTTTGCACAACATCGAGAACTAAACACCATTATGTTGTAAAAGTGAAACATTTATTTACTTTCTTTTGCAGTATCTTTTTGTCATTAGAATTTTTTATCCATGTATCTTCTTACATAATTTGATAGCTTTTAACGCCTAAATATCAAATGCAGTTAAGTTTTTGATCATAAGAAAAGGTTACACACCAAAGACTAGTTGCTCGCCTAAAAAAAATAACTATTTTGTACAAGACGAAAGTTTCAGGATAAAAATAAACCTTTGTACTGCGCCCCAATACTTACATTCTAGGACGCAATTTATTGTCAATATACATATCTACCTACCTGTAGGTATATAAGTAGTCCATCCATTGTACTCTTCTTTTCTTTAATATTGAGGTTAACGACCGAGACGTAGTTAAAACTTGGCCTTTACACCTACTGCGATTGCGCCATCGATTTTAATTTATTCATTTAACACACATATTGGAGAATGTTATAAATTAAGTTTTACTTTTCGATTTCCAGTTATTTCGTTTTAGCATTTTTTAAAACTGAATTTTCAAAAACTTACCGTCGTTGTAGTTCCAGTAGAATTCCCCAAACAGTCATTGTGTTTTTCTTCATTGTTTTCAAAACAATTAGGTTTTCCTACTCTAACTACCTTACATCCTTACAATCAACAATGATTCTTTATTTTAACATTATCCTCTCTATGCCTTTCAGAATGCGAGTCATTGATCCGCAAGATGCTAGTCTTGGAGCCAATGAAGAGGTACACGATTGAGCAGATTAAGAAACACCGTTGGATGGCAGCGGAGCCTTATGTCGTGCCAACGGGGACCCCAGATCCAACACGTAGCCCTGCTCACGCGCCAACCCATAATGAACCTAATGAACAGGTGCTAAGGCTTATGCAGAGCCTTGGAATTGATCCTGTTAAGACTAAAGAGGTACGCACAACGAAACATTGATGTCAAGAAATATGACATGATTGAGCAGTTACTGTTACTGGTGATTATTATCAGGCATTGATGGAAATTATTAAATATTTTCAGAGTCTACGATCAAATAGCTACGACCACCATGCCGCGATATACCTCTTGCTGCTTGAACGTCTCCGAGCGAGAGCAGCCAGTGGCGCGAGTGTGTCCAGCGCTGAGAAGAATAGACCCTCACGACGACCTTCATCTGTTGCTGACCAAGCTCTCGCCAGAGAAGCTCATGATGCAAGGCGGGAACATCATACAAGGTAAGGATTTGAAGGACCATTTACATTTACAAAAATATCTAAATTGTTTTACGCTCTATTCCAACACTAGTTGATTAGCAAATGTAGCAAATATTATTCTCATTTCAGATTGTTACACGCTGGTGATTCACAATCGAGAGAGTATAACAGGGCAACTCCTACAATATCAGCTGGATCGGCTGATCCCTCAACAAGCGAAACGCAGCGGTTGCTCTCACTAGCTGGTGTTAATATGACAGAACAAAGACTGCTCCAGCGCAATTCAGATCCATCGGATACGCATAGGAGCTTTCTAGTCGGAAACCTTGACGTAGCATCAAACAGGAATCACGAGTCTGAATCTACGAGGCTTCTTTCTATGAGGAATATTGATGTATCACAGTCTACGCAGAGGTTGAGTAACAAACTAAACGACGGTTCTATTCCGTCTCATAGACTACTCACTACGACTTATGAACAACAGCAGAATATTTTAAAACAATCCAGCGAAGACTGCCGGCGACTGCTACAGCAGTCGACCACTGTTGGACCAGAAACAAGCAAAAGCCAGAGTGATGGAACGAGGCTTTTGACATCATCGAGCTTTGATTCCAAATGTGCTATAGACGGTGGCAGATGTTCGTCAGCGGCTGATCATAATATGATTGCAAATTTTCTCCAAAATTCTGCTTCAGCAACGAACTTCAACGTAGAGACAATGAAAATGCCCAATTCTACGACATTCACGATGTGTTCTGAAGCAGCTAAACTTATGAATACTTTACAGCAGTCACCTTTGCCTTTAAAGGGAACTGTAAATTTAAGTACTAGTCCAATACCTCCACAACTCACAGACACAAAGCTGAGTAGCGTATTAGAGCAACCAAAGCCACTAGAATCAAGTAGACTCGTCTCTCAAGCCCAGCAACAGGATCTTAGTCGACTGCAGACAAGTACACCGCCATTCAAAGACTACATCAACCCCCATCTTCCTGCCTACTCCTATTTACAAAATACTATCTTGCCGCCCATATCAAATACTACAGATACAAATTTTTCTATAACGTCCACGGCTACCAGTGATTTATTTCCGAATACACTTTATAGACCGGACAGCAAATTTTCCCTAAATAGGTATACTACTGGACAACCTTATTCGCAACATCAAAGTGTGCCGACTAGCACAACAGAAGCGACAAAATTTCAACAACAGTATTCCTCTTCGACTGATGAAGGTTGCGAGACGGATATGGAGGACGTAGCGAGCGTGCCAAGTGGAGTTCAGAACAGATTGAGCTCATATGCGAGTTCAAGTTCAAGTAGCGGAGTTGTTACTTTCTTCAATAACAAAAGCCTCAGTCAGAACCTTAGTTGTGATTCTTCTCAGAGTAATTTTTCCACTTTCGAAAGTTTAGATTACCAACTGTCGGACTGCTCCAGTGAATTAGCTAGTAGTCTACCCAGTTGCACGTCCAATGAAGACAAGCTGGCTTATGAGAACAGTGCCCTCGTGAATACAAGTCCAATGCATCCATGTGTTTATATATCTTCATATAACAACAAATCTTCTGGCACGGGATTCATTGCTCGACACAATCCTATAAACTATCAATCAGCTAATAAGAACTGTCCGCGGGCAATAACGCGAAGTCCTGTTGATTTCCGGGAAGGTCGTAGAGCAAGTGACGGCTTAGTCGCGCAACAGGCGGCACAGTCTAACGAAGCACAGCCCACTAACATAGCGTTTAATAGTCAACGACTCAATGAAAACTGTAAAGCTAAAGGCGTTCTTGAACTGCACTTAGTCCAAAAGGAAGCCCAGAAACTTAAAACTCAATATCAGGCCACATTACCGGCCGAAGAAATGACACAAAGGCAAATTCAACATAATCAGTTCGCGGCCAGCTTCAGTCCACATTATCTAGACACAAAGAACCCTACTCCTAAGCGCATCAGTCTTCCGGAATCATTCAGTTATTCTAGTACATCTCCTCCGATGCCAGCCAGTCCAAAAATGGTGTCCCAACTTCAGGAACAAACTGATATAACGCACGGTGCGACCGTCTCACAAGGTAATAAGCCGCCGCTCCAGCAACAATTAATGCAACACAGGCTGTACCAGCAGAAGAGGCAATTATTACAGAAACAAATGACACCTCCGAATTTACCCGCTCATGAAATGGGACCGCTCCATAGTCTACAGGTCGGCCTTAGTAGGCGCCAAATGCTTAGACAGCAAAGTTATAAAATCGCTCAACAACAACAGATCCTGCCTCCACTGCCACTGACTGAAACGGAAAACAGAGATTTACTCGCTTTCCAAGCTATAGTGGAAGGACCTAATAGGTTGATGAAGAGCAAAACTGAGGAGAGTCAAGAGGATGTTGCAAAGTTCGCATATCAGGGCTCTATGGAGATCAGCATAATGAACAAAGATAGGTTAGGGAACGAGAACTGGTCTAACTTGCCGTCCACTCTGCAGAGCGCTTGCCAGATCTCAGAGATGACGGGGAGACGGGAGGGGAGAGAGACGCGCGACGCGGAGCCCGAGGCAGCGGGTCACGCGGTGGACGGGCCGCTGTGGCCGGGGCAGTGGAACGCGAGTCTGTTCCCGCCGCAGCCATGTTTCCAGGTATTCCAACAGATCAACTAAGTAGATCTCCAAGTTAAGCTTAGAGCCGTAGTGGTAGTCTCGATTGTGCACGCAGTTTAAGACCGATGATAATGTCCGAAGTCTTTATGTCTGCATTATACGCTAGATCACACGTTGGTCTCATTGTATTTAGTCTGTATATATGTAAGCGTTGTATTGTTGAGCATAATACTGATATGATAGAAGTAAGATTTCACCTAAATTGATTATAGGTCAAATCAACGTGGTTTGCGCTCGTGTTGATGGACTTCCATTAAATTTCTGACGTCGGAGATTACGACATAGTTCATTGAAGACTCAGAACAAAAATAAAGGTATCCCAAATGATAAAATCCGAGAATCTATTACCAATTTTTGATAAAGCGCTCGGGTTGAGACAGCGATCACTGACTGCGTTGGTTTGATTAAACTTTTTACGGGGTGCATGACAATAAATAGTGCTTTAAAATTATGTGTTACACATAAAAACTGCCGATAGTCAGAATATGAAATTTTCCGCGTATATAGCGCAATTATCTTTAGTAAATAAATAATAATTGCACTCGATACTAAGTTATACACAATATCATAATCAATTTATAGTAAAAATATAAATATCTACACATATTATTGATGAAATAATTCATTCCTCAGTGTGTTTTGAAAAGTATAATTACGGATATAATCAAACCAATATAGCGATTCCATTTTATGAAATTACAATTTATGATTACTGCTTGCCAATTGTTATTATTATAATTATTGTAACAAGAAAATGATTTTTCATTAATTAATTGCATTTTATCTGTATCTAATGATTATGAAGCATCACAATGTTCCTACCTATTTTCAATATTACATTTTACTTCGTAGTAGATTATTTTTTAGTTATAAGTATCTATTTATTATTAATGTTTTAAGATATGAAATAGAACTATGTTTTCTTTGTGGAAGTCTTTGTAGAGGTTTTTGTTATTATTTGCTAATAATTATGATGTTATTTTATGTATGTAAGATGTGATAGCTTTACTTAGAAGCAAGATTATTTAAAATACAAGTAAATGTAAAATTTATAATAGCTATTTGTTTTATTTTGACACCATTATTTTTTCATATCAATATGCTTTTTGTAGATTACACGCATGCAAAAACAATAGAAAAAGAAATCTGAAAGATTACAATTTATTAAAAGATAAATAAAAACGACGTTTAAAAGGTAATACAGGGTGTAAAATTAAATAGGACACTGATTTAAAGGGTGCTTCAGACCATAAAACTGAACAACTTTTACTATGGGACCAAAACCGAAATCGCGAAAAAAAAAATGCCGCCGTCTCATACAAAACAGTAAATTTTTTTTTCGTTATTGTTTCCATAAAGAAATTGGTTCAGTTTGATGGTCTGAAGCACCCCTTTAAGTAAGTGTTTAATTTTACACCCTGTATAATTGTTGACTGTAATAAATGTGACTACGATTATTCCTGTAAAAATGATTGGACATAAATCTTATAAAAAATGATGACGAAGACCATTTGACAAAACACATTGTCAGCGACTCTTCATTTAAGTAAAAAAGTATATAAAATCGTTCGAAGTACTTAGCAATTCCACTAAACAAAAAGAGGTAATCTAGCAATCGAATACAGCCTATATACCTACACCTTATAGTATAAGAGATAAGGGGACTTTCGGTAACCATCAGCTGCAAGGCTGATCGTATGATATAATTGTAGTTTGCACTGTAGCTATGTGAACAGTTCAAAAACGGACTTGAACTGCCACTCGATTTAGGAGATACAGCCCGTACAGCCGTTCAAAGGTCCAACCTTTGTACAGCTGTATCTCCTAAGCCTATAGATAAACCATGACAGTTTTTGTATAGTTCACATAGCTACAGTGCATACTACAATAGTATCATACGGTCAGCCTTGCAGCTGATCGTAAATTTTTTACGGACCTTTAAACGTCTGTAACTCCTAAACCGACTGGAGTTATGCAGGCAGACCAGGTTCATCCCCATCACAGAGATGCTCTACACCCTATGAATACTTAATAATCCCTGCAGCTGATGGTTACCAAAAGTCCTCTTATCTCTTATACCATTAGTTTTTAGTCCTCAAATAACTGCAGTACAAAAGGTGAGTAAATGCAAAACTATTATTAGGTATTAATTAGACTTTATAATAAAGAAGTTAACAAATATTTTTAATTTTTGTTTCCAGTCTAACTGGCAAGGGCACAGTCTGCCTCCGACCACAGGCATGCTGCCCCTCAGCGAGAGTCCCATTTTGGAGCTGACAGAACAAATGGAGTCCATATAAAAGTACCTAGTTTTTAGGGCCTTTTACTCCACCTCATATCAATTAAAACTTGTATCCCATTTGTAACAGGTTTTGTAAGAGGCCCTAATCTTTATAAATTAAGATAATGTTCATTAAGCCTGATGTTTAATTTATTGTTCTTTTGTATCAAAATAAGAGTACTTAGTCAATTTTGTTTTTTAACCTGGAGTGCGATTTTTGAATCTTATTCGTTGAAATCAGCAGTTCTACTGCTGATATGATCAGCAGTAGAAAGATGCATATTTCCATGATAAATTTGACATTTTCAACTGCTGAGCTCGGCGAATGAGATTCAAAAATCGCACTCCTGTTAATGTTTTTTGTTTGTTTGCACATCGATGCTTACGTTAGGCATTTTTCATAATTGGATATTTAAAAGATATCTCGTTATGTTTGTGTTGATAGAAGTGAGTAAGTACCAATTGTACCTATTAGAGCTTTGATTTGTAATAAGGAGGAATTCATTAAAGTAGATTAAATCGATGTAGCAACGGTGTTTATGGTCACAGTTTAATGTAAAGAAGAGTTTTCTCAAATTTTTCCTAGCAACAGGTACTGTTTTCAACAAGAAATCTAGTCACTAAAGGTAATTTTAATAAGATTAATCGTTCCCAAGTTTGTTAAAATTATTATCTAATAGGTAGTGATAAACGATGCGACAATATCAACATAGGATAATGTTAAATTTGGTATAGGAATGTTAAGTTATTTTTATGAACATTGTTAGCAATATTAATCGTCGAAAGTCACATGGAAAGCTAAATGTTTGATCAGTAAAACATATCTTCAGCTAATTTTGGGAAACCTCTCAACAACCTTCTCAATAAAACAATTTTCTATAATACACTTTTGTAGAAATTCCATGTGACAATCGCAAGTAAATAAAGAGCTCCCTGTAAATAAACTACCTCTATCTATTTATCTTTGAAATAAAGACTGAATGCATGTCAATTCAGAGCAATGTTTAACCGTCAGATACCATCTCAATGATGACGTAACCGAACACTAAGGCTCAAGTCACACCAAAATGGCAGCGGCTGGCAGCAGTCGCCAGTTTGACAGACAAATGTAGGTATGGTAGCTAGATGGATGCTCAATTTTTTGGAGCCCCTCAAACGATAGACTATGTATTTTAGCAATGTAGATAACGTTTAAACTGCTGCGCAACTGAAACTGCGCTGTCGGCGCTAAACTGAACTGCTACCACTTTGGTGTAAAATGGGCCTAAGTTTGTAATTTCAGTAATTAAAATGCCCTGAAATTTTAAAATTTGTAGACTATCTCGTATTTTGAGTGTTAAGAAACATCTTGTTAGGTACCTACTTTACAGTTTAAAGAACTATCCACACTTTCTTGCGATAATGCTGAAGATTAGGTGATAAAATGTTCTTACTTAAGGCGATGCCAAAAAATCCGAGCCTGAAATACAAGATGTACCTACCTACTCGAATCTGACGACATGGATGTGTGGATAGCCTCTTTAACGTATATGAAATGGTATTTTTATTAATCAATCAGTGCGTAAATATATAGGTTTGGTCAGTAACTCAGTAGTCTAATAGAAAGTAATTAGACATATCAGAATCGAGATGTAGGCATAGGATGAGTACTTTGTATCACTGTACATACCTAATACTACACATTTAACACGTTTGTAATGTTTAAATTAATAACAAAATCGTTGGATGCATTTCTTGATATTGCTTTTACAATAGTGATCTGTTAAGGTTGCGACTGTACAATTTGGTAATAAATATTAATGTTTTTAATTAGTATATGTATAAATTGTTCAAAAGCCAATAACTAGATTGCTCATTACTGTTTTGTCAAACATCACTATAAATAAACACTGCCCATAGGTGCTTACGTTAAATGGAAAAATTAAATGGACAACATTTGATTTTTTGAAAGATACCAAAAATTCGAAAACCATTTGGAGATTATGTGCTTCAAAGCTTAAGTATATTAGACAATGTCCAAGATATTAAAAAAAACTGGTTAACTAAATTCATATAACGTCGACGTGAAGAAAAGGAGTTTGCTGTCTTTTTGTTACAATTTTAATAGTTAAACGTATTTATAAGTATGCTACTCATTATTTATATCTCACGCAGATAGCAATGCATTTAGTTAACACGAAATGCCATTATGATATCGTTTAGCTGTAAGGTAGAAGATACCCTAAATGATGAAAGGTCTTCATCAGTCACCACGAAGCTTTACCAAACCGTAACAATAATTTATACGTAAGAATACTACATTTAAAAGTGGTACATAATTAATACGACGTAAGTATATTAGTAAATCGTAGAATTAGGTGTTTGGAGGCTTTTACACGACTAGTCAATAATGTCATTGTAATATATTCAGACATTTTATCAAGCAAAATTCATGTTATCCGCAGTTATTTAGGCGATTAGATAAGTAGCCAATTTTATAACTGAGAAACAAGTAGATGTAGAGAACTGCAACGTATGTTATGAATGTATCCAGTAATATATTTAAAACTGCTTTTGAAATGCTATAATTGACTATTTAATTTTCCGTATCATATCTGTTATTCATAACTACTTGAGTTTGGTTGTGAATTGTGCATGGCATACGTCATTATTGTTAATCAATGTATAGAACATTCATAATACAATGATTAATTAAAATGTACTGTTTTATTAACTTCGCACTTAATGTTTGTATCTATATAAGGTATAACAAAATTAGCTGAAACTATTTTAAGGGGATGATCAGACCATCAAACTGAACAACTTTCTGTATGGGACCAATATCGAAATCGCGAAAAAAAATCAGCTAATCCAAACAAATCTGCAAACATAATTCGACTCAAATGTATGGGACAGCTTATTCTTTTTTTCGCGATTTCGACATTGGTCCCATAGAGAAAGTTGTTCAGTTTGATGGTCTGATCATCCCCTTAAAATAGTTTCAGCTAATTTTGTTAGACCTTATATATGTATTCCATATCGTTGTCTAGTCATCATAATACAAGTCCAGGTACTTTAAATGTGACTAGATAATTTATGTGACAACGTCCAAGATATTTTATTATCTGTGTCGGTCGATGATATGTCATTGTGTTTGACTTGCCGCGGTAAAGACGTGTTTATTGCTGATTACAGTTACAGCTGCTTCATTGTACCTAATATAAAAAGATGTTTGAAGTTTCAAATATTATTGATTTTTATTTTTAAACATGTAACAGCCATGTTGTGCTATTTCGAATCAAATTAAAGATTGAAAAATTTGTCTCGGGCGGGACTTGAACCCGCACTCTTCCAAATCGGGGAACTGCGTTATCCAATTTCGCCACCGAGCCCACTACCCAGAGAACGAAATTTTCAATCTGTTGCGTCTTATGGGGACTTGAACGCCTCTACTGGTAGTGCGGGTTCAAGTCCCGCTTGAGACAAATTTTTCAATCTTTAATTTGATGTTTGAAGTTGTTTCCATGTTTAACGCGAAAACAACATCAAAATCTGTTCAGCAGTTTTCGAGTTATAAAATACTTTCAATGAACCTATGAGAGTATATTGAAGTATTCCTTATGTAGAAGACGTAAAACATTTGAGGTAACCTTGTAAGTATGGGCGGAACACTTGGCAAGAAGGGAAGACAGCCGGTAGACCAAGACGTGTGTCAGACCATGACAAATGACGCAATAAAAAGGATGCCTATGCCCAGAAGTGGGGAATGTGTACTGATTTGGTTGATAAGTATATTTAAACAGCAGAGGGCAACTCAAGGTCTCAAGGCTGAAAGTCAACCAAAGGGCAATGGAGAGGGCTGTGCTCGGAGTTTCCTTGCGAGATCGAATCAGAAATGAAGAGATCCGCAGAAGAACCAGATTATCTGACATAGCCCAAAGAATTGCTAAATTAAAGTGGCTGAAGGCGGCGGGAGACCGTTGGATGAGGGCAGCGCAGGACCAGTCGTGACATAGTGGACGTCCATCGGCTGAGATGATGATGATGATGAGAACAAACAACACAACGGCAATATAGGTAGTCGTGGCATACCTGGACCTATGTGTATATTCGTTAAACTTTATAGCTTAACTTTTTTTAGCTATTATCAAAGAACGAAAGCACTTTATATAATAGCCTTGGGTGCCGGGCTAGAAATAAAATTCAAACAATTTAATAGGTACCTATAGACACTAGGGTTAGGTATGCCACGACAATTTTCCCCGAGGGGTTAGTCAGAGATATTCTAAGTACCTATAGCAGCATAATCAGAATATCATAGCAGTGCCCAAAATCTGTCCAGTGTGACAGGTAGTGAACCCGTCGCCACTTCATGATCGACAATGAACAAATGAACAATAATCTCAACAGACCAGTTTGATAGACCTAGATTCAACACAAACAACTTATGTGTAACCGCTGTCGTAGTCTTATCGTAATGTAGGTACCTAACCTCATGAATATTTAAATATTTATTATCAGTACCGATCGAACCACAAACTAACCTACAGTGGCTCATATTTTGCTAGAGTGAATTTAATTAGAAATGTCTAAAATTGTGGATATCATTAAAAATAAACAATTAACGTATTCATTTGAAGTCACCCCTGCTGTTTCGTTAGAAGAAATCAATGATTTAACTGCAGAACCAACATTCTTCTCTATAACATGGCACGCAAAAACACATAAATGCAAAGATTTAGAAATAGCACCGCTTCGATTGGCCGAACACTTGAGGAAAAAAGGCAAAAATGTATTATTGCATTTAACATGTGACTTGTTGAAGAAAAACTACCTTGACAGTTTACTGGCAAAGCTTCAAGAAATCGGCGTTTGTAATTTATTCGTGGTATTAGGAGGTAAGCATACCTTCTCTTCTTTAGGTGTCAGTCAGCCAGGTGTATCTAATTATTGGGACTGGAAATTAAGAACTATACTTAGGTATCTAATATTTTTCTCCTTGTCAGAGTAGTTACCTGTCTTCATTAAAAAAAGGAAACAAGACAGAAGGGCTAGGTAATAAATTAAAAATCATGCTCATGTATGTACCTAATTACCTATGTAATATTTTCCACAGTACGTAACGTGAGTATCTATTTGTAGTCATCCAATATGATGATACTGTTGATAGTGTGTTTTCCATACCTAATTTTAAAGTGAGTACCTGGGCGACCAAGCTCTGCTCGCTAAAAAGAAGTTTTTCCAGAGATGACCCTCTCAATATCGATTTTCTTTAACAGAAAGTTACGATTCGTCTACATCTGACTTCAAGCAAAGTAAAGAACTAATTGAGTACATCCGACAACGCACGGGAAACTATTTCTGCATAGGAGTAGCTGGATTTCCAGGGAAATCAGAGAAAAGATTATTAATATTAAAAGAGAAGATCGAAACTGGTGCAGAATTCATAATCACACAAGCATTCTTCGAATTCGATCATTACAAAACCTATGTTAATCAATGTGAAAATATCGGTATTAGGGTGCCCATAATTCCAGGTATATTTCTTTTTGAAACCAAAAACCAACTGTCAGCATTTGCAAATCTTTGCAAAGTTAAGGTTTCTGATCATTTATTACAAAATGTTATAGGAAGCAAGTCACCTGGTGTAGAAATAATAAGAAAATTGATACTGGACATCAGTAATTCCACATCAGGCTCGAATAATTTTCATTTCTTTACGTTAAATAAGTTACAACGTGTATCTAGTTTTGTAAACCAATTAAAATAATTATTTTATTAGTCGGGGAAATCTAAGGATTTTTGTATGGAGTAGGTTGTATTAATTGCACTTTAGGTGATAGTTTGAAATATTAGTACATACATACATGAAAAACATAAATTCACAATAATCCCCGATTTTGTATTATGTATTATGGAATAATTAAGACATTTACAAAACATTAAATTTAGGCATGAACAAAAAATGGAAAACTGGTGATTTTGTACAGGACGGCTTCGTTCAATACGTTTTACTTATAACAATAATAATCCCCGGTTAATATCGTAAATTTGAGTAGATATTAAATATTTTGCAAGTGTAAAAAAATTATAACCTCAAAACTTAATTATTTACTGTTTGTTTGTACACAATAAATTTGACTTGTGATAATTGTCTCTTTTGCTAGTATGCTGGAAGAAATATATATAAAATACGCTTGCCCTTTGTACATTTAATTCGATTTTAGGGTATTTCTCAGGGCCCTCAGCCTATATAACCACGAAATCTCGACAAAAGTGTTGTAAACTAACAGTAATACTATTTCAAACACAATTTACTAAAGTGTATTTAATGCAATCTCAAACCGTATTTTTCCTAGACTATAAATCAATAACCTTTGTGTTTCTTTATACTTACTTAGGTATTTCTAATTCTAATTAAGTTATAAGTAAAGATCATAAAGTTATTATTTAATAACTTTATGGTAAAGACTAAAAAAATAAATCAAGTAGTAGCAACCTATTTCAAACATTTAAACTAAAGTTAAGTAGGTATAAAGCGGGGTCCGCAGCGCCAATTTTCTAACAAAACATGTTAGATAAACATTTTACCCCCTTACCCAAGGTAGAACGCGGGCGATGTTATCCATTCGCGGCGGATAATATTGTTAGCAATAGCAAACACGAAAACACGGCGCCGGCGCATCGGACCCGGCTTAAAAGGAACTTTTAAGGCCATTCTACGCAAACAAGGAGCACATACTTATGTCTTCTCTATCTACGCACATATATTTTTAACTATCCCAACTAATGGGTTCCTAACAGTGCCCACGCCCACAATACCTATAGGTAGTTCACATTGCAGCAATATGCCATCTAGTAGCTCGTAAGATTCTAGGTCTTTGACTACTTATATAGGGACTAGTTACGCGTGTAATTCTACGAACAAACATTGCTGCCACTTTTTGCGGGGGGTAGAGGTAACACGAAATCCGCATCTTTGGATTTTATTCCCCATAACTTTAGATTCTAATTTTGAACGTTAAAAATCATGAAAAGAAGTCTCGTGTGAACCCCAAACGTTCTAAGTTCGAAATTATTGTTTCGCAATTATAGGCTGTCTCGTTTAGTGATTTTATAGTATAAAATTGAATGTAAATGCGGAGGTAGTCAGAGATATTCTGAAACTTGAGAACATCCACGTTTCACTAGTACCGAAACTCTGCCCAGTGTGACGGGGAGTGAGCCCGTCGCCACTTGTAATGGACAGTGGGCAAAATACATGCCACGAAATTAAAGCATGCAGGTTTCCTCACGATGTTTTCCTTCACCGAAAAGCCAGTGGTGTTACAAATCGTACATAAATTCCGAAAAACTCATTGTTACGAGTCGGCCTGGACGGGGATCGAACCATCGCCTCCTGCACGGCAGGCAAGGTTACTCGCCACTGGACCACCAAGGCTTACGTAAAAGAACATGAGGCTGAATGTAAATGAACATGATCAATTAATCTTATACCGTGGCAGAGGGGAAATGCTACCGTAAGGCTAGTCCTTATAATAAATAGTCAAAGTTCTTGGTCAATGTAGCAAAGAATCTTACGAGAGTACCTTTACTGAAATCTTGATCACAGTGTACTTTTTTAAAACGGAAAGACTTAATTGTGACTTGGCAGGACTTTGGGATGGACTCACTGAACTGGACCTTAGAGAATACGGACTGACTGATAAGAAAATTAAGAGAGTTTTTTACGACTTTTACGATAAAAACGTACCGATGAATGCTTGAGAGATTTAACTATTTTTGTGTAATTAAGAAAATAATAAATAACGACTGTGACCAACATTATTTTTACATTACGTATGGGTTTGTCTCCTTTGCCTTTCCGAAAAGCAAAGAAGGATTTATTAAAAAAAAGTCTGTCAATGTCAAACAAATCCAGTGTCGCCACACGTGCGGTAATTATCCTAGATCCAAGATATTTTTGAGGGGCATGCGATAGAAAACAAAAGTCGGGTATCTATCGCACGATAATTCACAAAAAATCTACGATGATCCACGATAATTTATAAATTTAATGAAATCTGTGTATCCAATCACTATTTTCAACCATATTATCCGTCAAATTCCAATGATACATTGATACATCATATTGGCGTTTAGTATCGCGTAAAACAGTTCTCAAATACCTATAAATAAAATTGAGATAGAAATATTTCCTCACTATGTCGTTTCAATCAAGAGTCTACTAAAATTCCCTAGAAACCTCGTACTTGCCTACCTATAAATAGGTAACATTAAACACTGGCATGCTATAATTATAGGTAAGATAATCAAATTTCACGCATCATTTGACACTCTTTTAGGTTCTAAGATACGAGAATTTTTGGAACTTGTGATGCGATAAAAATACGATAATTTTGCTGTCAATCTGGGATAATTCTTAAGTACGGATCTGGCAGCACTGAACAACTCTGTCAATGTCAAACGTGATATTTTGAGGTTATGCGAGTGAGATTTCAGTTTGCTTGCTATTACTTCGGAGAGGATAATTAAATTATTAAATCGTCTGTGGAATACACAGAAATCGGCATTTGAAATAATTCAAGAACTTATTGCTAAAATACTGCGGTGAGTGCGGTAATACAATACTCTCGTAACCTATACCTAATTTTCATGACAAAATCAATTTCCACAACACTTACTTTGCATTTTAGGTATTTCTTGACGAAAAGTTATAGACAATGTCGTTTCCTGATAAAGCGCAAAGGAAAGCCTGTTGGGACTCCAGGGATAAATATTGGGAATGCCTTGATAACGAAAATATCAAAGACAGTTCTATAACACCTAAAATATGCTCCGAATTTAGGAAAATTTTCGAAAAGTCGTGTCCCACTCAATGGGTTACACATTTCGATAGAAAGCGAGATTTTAATGTGTTCAAAGAAAAAATGCAGAAAGAAGGATATGAGCCAATAAAAGACAAGCAGTGAACAATATAATTGTACCTACCTAGTTTGTTTATTTAAATCTTATTGTAAATATAGACAATGTAGTAAATTAATTCTAATAACATAAATTGGTTTTTATTTCCCTCCAAATTACATGTTGCCTTGAACCAATGAAACATAGGTAATTAGAAATGATACCTAATATTAAATGTTTTGTTAACTTAACAGACTATAAGAATAGTTTTTTGTGCTCTATTTCAGGAATTTGACCCGGAGGGTTTAAATGGAAAACATGGAGGAATTTTTAACTAAATTGAATGTTCCAACAAATGAGTTAAAATCTGAAACCATGCAGGTAAAAATAATTTCCAAAATGTACACTTTTCTGACTTTCTCAGTGTCCATTTCATAATATGTGAAAGTCAAGCAATATTTTATTCAAAAATAATGAAAAAGACTGATTTAATACTGTAACTGCTGACGACCTACGTCGTAGGTCAGCAACAAATGGGTCGCAGTGCGCATGACTCGCCCGGTGTGTCGAAATTTTATAGCACAGTGTTAGCACTGCGCGAAGATCATTGTTTTGAGCTTAACAGCGAAAGTGTTAACAATGACTTTTTCATTCATCAGTTAAAAATCTTGTTTGAGAATGTTATAGATAGTTTTATATTTCTATGTATATAAGAATAAAAGGGTACGATGGGACTAACATGTACAATAGGTACAAAAGTTCCTAAATAAAATTAGATTAAAAAAAAAAAAAAAATGTTATAGATTAGGATTGGTCAGAAAACTCCATAATATAATATGAACTATCAGACTGTTGATCTGTTATAGACTAAGATAAATAAACAGACAAATTTATCCGAGGTTATAGAGGAAATTCAATCATGCTTCAGCAGCGAGGAAAATTGTTCTTGTCAGTGCGAAATGCACATACATGGAAGCATTCGAAATCGACACTCCTAGATAAATGTCAGGTGACACTTTGTTTGCCCTCGGTTTTAATTGGGTTCTTTACCTATTGAATTACATCAAGTGAAATTTCCACTACCCCGACGAAATTCGGTATGTCCGATTTTTTTTTTTGGCGGTTTGAATCGAAAACCATTTTGAGATAATTGTCTGAATAACAATATTTTCGATGTCAGAGATTTTAAAATGAAAGGATTACAGATATTTTTAATAAAATAATGTTGTTTTTCGGTCCGACGAGTGATGCCCTTGGTAAACTTAGAATCAACGTAAAACAACTGGCCATTAAGAAAAAAATACATTCACAATGTCAGAATTTGACATTTGATGTTGCCGTTTCTATTTCCAGTATAGAGTAAGAAAGAGAAGGCAGGCGATTTTTATTTTTTAAATAAAGTCGTAGTTTTTCTCCATGGAGTTTGAATTATTTTCTCTCCACCATTTTTGCATTAAATTAGGTACAGATCTCAATAATTTAAAAATAAAATAGGTGTCTTAAAATTATGTCTTCTATCAGTAAAAATATATAATGAAGACCCATGTTATGAAATTATCTTTAATTTAATATTGTATCTAAACTAACGATGGAGCATTACTGTAGTATTTTCTTGTATGTATTTTTTAGGAGGTGTTATCAAGAACTAAGAAAGATTTTGTAGATTCAGACAAAAACAAGGCATTGTGGAATGAAGTAACACAACGACTTTGGCTACATTTACATAAAGGTTTCAATAAATTTGATGATCAGTTGCTTTGCTCTACATGTTTCTATACAGCACTCACTCATACAAACAGCCAGGAGTTTTACTTGAATGAAATTTCACTAATCATTAACAATGAGTTGGTTTTGAAAGGGAAAGATAATGACAAAACATCACAAGCAATTTCTTTGATGTATGGCATTTTCCAGTCTGCCTATGTGCTACAAAGTGATATAAATAATCTCGCTAACTTGTCTGAGGTACTAGAAAGTATGTTTAAGCTATTAGTGATTAAGGCATATCAGTATTCAAAATTCACTTTTATCATCTTCAAGACTATCAGTTCATTTAAAAAAGTTTGTGGCACTGACTTACAACGCTTAATATTTAAAAGAGATAACCAAGTGAAATTACTGAACATAGTTAATCACAATTGGGAGAATCCAATAACGGGTGTCAGAGATATGAATAAAATTATTTTCCATACCATAATTTCTGTTACTGATGAAGTTACATATAATACACTTTTAGAAGAAATCAATGGATTTTATTGGAATAAGGCTAAATACTTAATGCTTTCTGAAATAATAGATCAATATAATAAGGATTTTATAGCTTTGGTAAGGAGTAACAACTGGATTGAGGGTCTTTCGTACAGTTTACATAAGCCTGGATTGGTGTCAGCAGGTGCGGATATGTATTTTGCAGTTCTAAATAAATTACGGTCTGAAGAGGAATGGTGTAACATACTTATGTCTCACATTACTAAAATATTAAATGGATCATCCAATAAAGCTATTGAAAACTTCAGCAACTATTGGTGCCTAACAACATTTAAAAGGTTTCCTTCATTGATACAAATATTAATAAATGAGTTAGAAATATTTGAAACCACAGAACAGAAATTATATAGCAGTTTGAGCATACTGAGAAAGGCTAATAAACTTGGGCAAGTAAATGAAAACTGGGAGTCCATAGATACTTTTAAAAAGATCGAAGAAATAGTACACGACAGTCTGGACCATCACGATAGCAATGTGAGAATGTTAGCTTTCGATATCGTTTGCGTGTCTCAAGGCAAAGCGATGCCAACTATGTTAAAATATGAAATGGTGTTGAGTTATATATACAATAATGTAAACTCTGATTGTACTGTATTAAGGCTAACCATGTTCAACAGTTTGAATAACTTTCTGATACAACTTCACACATCATTTTTAAACAATTTGAAAAAAGATATGAGCTGTGATATAGACCACTTACAAAACTTCTGCAAATTATTCCAAGAGTTTATAGTTAATTCTTTGAATATAGATGGCAATTACCAAAGGAAAATAACATGTGTGAAATTGACTGACCTATTTTTGAATAGTTTGAATGAAGTGCCAAGAAAGAGGCAAAAGCAGACGAATCAATCAAATATAACAATTATTAATATTTTAAAAGAGAAAAGGCTTTGGGTATTTTCAGAAGAAAACTTTATCATGAAAATATTGAGTTTGTTGAGTGATCCTGCTGATGATGTTAGGGATAATGTAGTCACGTTGCTGATGAATCATTACTCGGCGGAATTGAGACAAACAAAATTGTTGAATCATTTGACAGAAAGAGCATTAGAGAGCATGAAGAGTAAATTTTTTTACCAAATAAGTTGCGGCAGAAGCATGTTTAAATTGGTCACTAAAGTGCTAATAAAAGAGAGCCATTCAGAATCAACCTTCAAAACTGTAGAGGACATTTTTAACTATGCATGTGATGCCATGATATCAGAGTACAAAATAAAAAGGAATGTTGTGGAATCGATTGAAATTGGAAAACAGTTGAATTCATTCATGATAATTTTGCAAACTGTATTAGAAATGTGTTATCAGAATTCATACAGAATTAACATTTCAAATGAGAACATGGCATTGCTGTTAGACGCGTTAGATGGTGTTTCGAATCAGTTTGCATGGGAGGAAGAAAATACAACTAGCTCTGATTTCTCTAAAATGAGTGATATGGTAGAAAATATTATAGTTAAGTCCGGGTATAATCCCAATGATGAAAACGATTTGACTAAAATATCAGGGCTGCATCAAATTGTTTTGAACTGTCTATGGCTAAATGTAAAGGTAAGGATACTTTTTAAGATGAAATATTTTGTTTTATTTCTTAACAGAAATTAAAGAATATAAAATATATAATATTATGTAATTGTAGTACTCTGTGATATTATTAAATTTTAAGGCATCCTGCGATTTGTCGTCGATTTTGATACTATGCCAAAGAGGGGATTCACAAATTGCTGTTTGTGAAAGATGTCTCAATATAATCATTAATGTTTTGGAAACCTGCCGACATAAAGGAGCTATCGAAGCCGCTGGAACAACATTAGGTAAAAAAAAACTTAAAATACTTTTTGCCATAGATGCCCATTGAGCTCTTTAATAGAAAAATTATTTCCATATCTTCAGGACAATGTATCCATCATTTGACATCATTACCAGAAGATTCAAAAATTTCTTTAATACCCTATTCACTGCTGAAATGTAAACTTGGTGAACTGATATCGGAGGCCAGTAAAATGGCGTCAATAACAAGAAGAGGAGCTGGTCTTTCCATAATGGTTCATAAAATAGTATCAAGTGATACAAAGAGGGGCAAGGTAAACATTTTCTTTATCTTACCTATCCAATCTCTAATCAAGCAATTCTTATTTTTTCTACATAACAGGTGTTTTTGCTTCGCGGCGTTTTGGTGCTGATTGATCAAGTGTAACATGTTTCTTCTATTTTAGCCTCTATTCCACTATTTTATGAATACGCTTCTACAAACATGTGAGAAAACAGAAGACATTCCAAATAAGTGTGATAATGTAGAGAATGAGAAAGATTTGCCTAAAGCAATCTATATCCACTTTCTGACAAGAATCGTAACTGACAGCAGCCTGGCCTCGGATATGATGTTTTATTCGGCTAAATTAGCTGAACTTGCTTTTGACAACTTAACCAGCTCTCATTGGCAGATCAGGTATGTATCATAATTCGTAATTTTAGCTTTCTCCGTCCGTATCTTTGTCGTAATTTTCTATGAATTGTGCTAAGTATATTTCGATTGTTAGTATTGCTAACTTCGCACTATACTACTACGCTACTACAATGTAATACTAGACACTCTTTCTTATACTTTCTTATTTGCTACTACTTACCCTCCCATGCAGTGAAAAATAATGTGTCTTAGTCAAAGATGAGCAGATCTTATTATTACTATTATTTTTCAGGAATGCAGCGCTTCAGTTATATGGTGCCCTTATTCCTAAGTTGATAGGCCAAAAAAAAGCTTCTGGCACAGACAAAGAAACTATTGCGACAGTGGGATGCGATGAACTTCGTACACACTCTCCAATGTTATGGAAATACATCCTGAACCAGTTAAAGAATGATAATTATTCCGACAAGCTACAATATCACTCTAATTTAGTACCGATACTTAATATGTTGGCAAATATTGCAAAACGTTACAACTTTACTTATGACATGTTAGGACAGAAGCAAGCAGACGCAGATTTATTGAAAAGTCTTATATTCTTACTGGACAGTCCAATATATTGTGTGAGACGACTAACAGCTAAATGCATTTCAAATATTTTCTCTTTTGTCATGGTTTACGATATCCTTGATAACATGGATTGTGTGTCAGAAAATTTCCTTCATGGCAGTCTTATGTTGGTGTCAAATTATTATAAACCTTATTTTCGTCTGCATGATGATAACATTAATAACTTAAAAATAAAATTGCATAAAATACTTAACTCTGGTGAACATTCCTACTTGTGCAAACGGGTTTTTGAAAATATATTTGATGAGAAAAAAGAATTAAACATAGATTACATCAAACTAACATTAATTGAAGTTGATGAAAACGCTCATGCGCCAGGCATTCACCATTGGGCGATTTCAAGATTACATAAATATATAGATTACTCTTCATGGAAACAGATTGCACAATTTCTGGAAATTGTTTTGGAGCGCAATAACTTCGAACGTTGTTGTGAATCCCTTTTGGTAAGAATGGAAAAAGATGAGAGTATTCCACAAGACATATTGTTCCAAATAACTGAAATCTTGTTATCTTTTAACAACAAATTTAATTGTGGAATTATATGGCGAATTCTTTATCAAATAGCTCTGAAAATTGACTTGAGTGGACAAATTGGTGTATCTGAAGTTGTTCAGTATATAGAAGAAAAAGGAATATCGTACAATCTACGGTACATCATCCCTTTAATGGCGCGAATTCGTCCTACATTAGGTAACGAACAAGAGCTATTAATTGTAGCCAAAACTATGAAGTCTTTAACTGATCCAGAATTTTTTGATGTTGATATGAGATACATTGCTGCTATGGCCAACAACGAATTTGGGAATGCCTACAAAGTATTGCCTGAAGTAATAAAAATCATAGGAATAGAATCTGCAATTATCCTCTTACAAGATGAGGATGAAGATGTTAGAAATTTGGCTGTAGACTTTTATAAAAATATGAAAAATTTAATGGTAGCACCACAACCCTACATTTGCTTGCAAAAACTGTTGGAATATAACCTTTTGTGCATAGTACTGTCTCGGTCTGGAATTGAACAAGTTTGTTCTGATTTAGAGGGATTAGTATTGTGTAATACTAGCGAGAATATAGATGATAACAATCCATTTGCTAACGATTCCAAAAACATTTACATGGAGGGAAATGTTTTTGAACAACTCATAAAAAATTTGAAAAATTGTGTTTGATTTTGAAAAAAAACCTTTTATTTTTCATTAAATGTACAATTTTACTTACAAGACCCATTAATTCTAGTAACTTTGAACAACATTAAAATAATATAAAACTGTTATAAATAATAAAATAAAAAACTATACCAAGGATCACAGAGAGTAGGAGTCAATCGTCGTAGTAGTACTTTTGTGGAGGAGTTGTGTCATCTATTTGTATTGAGACAATGTGACGTCCTGGCACCATGACTAGTCCTAAGACTCGGGGCTCCTCGGTCTCCCCTTCATTACACTTCAGATATTCAGAACATGCTCCTGCAAATAAATAAAACAAGTCCTTCACACCAGCATTTCTTAAAAAGTTTGGCACTTGAGATGTTAAGACATGGAAAGATAGACCCTGTACTTTATCGCCAATAGTAATTAATAATACTATACCTAGCTCTATTTGATCACGAATCACACAATAATTGTGTGTAGAGTAAAATGGCCAACTATCCTTGACTACTTATGATAGTTGACCGTTTTACTTGACTCGAGCATTTGGCGACCTTGTGGCGGAAGGCGAAAGGCATGCAAGCAGTTGGTCCCGAATATTTCAGTCCGATGGGGGTGTAACTATTCATTAAGCTAGGTCAGAGGCCTATGAGGCTGCTTGAAAATGATCTTACAGCAAGTTGACCACTAGTCTAGTCTTGTCTACACCAATATAGTATATGGGGCCTGCACTGCCTGGCCCGCTACCTCCAGACCTTATTCATGAGAGGAATGCTTTGCCGTACCGAAAGCCACGAAAAAAAAATCATCAATCATCATACATATGTTTAACGCCATAATCAGTAGGTCTTAGGTCTTATTAAAGTTAATATAAGTTAGTGCCTTCCAAATGTAGCTTAGCAACACGAGCGTGCAACCCTACTTTCAATGTTCTATTAACATAGTAAGGACTATATAATATATTTTGTTCTCTCAAGTTAATTTTGGGTTTTCATTTATAATAATACCTGGATTCCTCAAAACAACATGATCATTTTGGCATACTAAGTAAAATAGCAAAGATGGAGGCACTGTGCCTTACAATGATGAAGAAAGATTCTCGGAGGCGGCATGCTAGGCCCAGGTCTCATCAGGCGAATAAAAAAGTGGCCTAAAAAGAAACCCCACCTTGCTGTATGATCCTACATCATGTAACTTATAAACTTGCAATTTATAAAATAATTACGAAGATATAAAGCTTTGAAATTTTTCATACAAAACTTTAAAAGCTTTATATCTTCGTAATTATATTATAAATTACAAATGTTATTTGTGACGCGGCAACTAGATTTTACAAACTGTTTTTCCATATATAAAATATTACTTTTATTAATTCCGTCTATGCGTATTGTGCGTCAAACTTTTGTATGGACTGAAACCACCTTAACACGTTCCGGGACAGTGACCGGCTATAGCCGTGATAACAATAAAAGTTCTATTGTGTCTCGTTCACTGCCACGGAACGTGTTAAGCTGTCATTTCATACAAATAGAAAAATTGAAAAGATGAGGTATGCATGTGTGATACCACGAAGGGTCTACCGAGATAAATTAATGAACTTAAGCAACCGACCTAGGGGCACCCAGAGGGGTACAGACCTCGGCATAGGATGTTGCTGGGGCTATGCGGCGGATTGGGTAGTGGGGATTGGTGAGAATTATGTAATATTGTTAGTCTCATACCTAATATAACATTAGCATCCCGATCTGTACAGAGAAACACTCCAATGAGGATCCTGCCGTCAGTCATCTCTATCCTGAAGTTCATGTTTAGCCATTTTCTTAGTTTTGACTTTCCGTCCACGACTTCATCCTGAAAATATTTTAAAAAGTTTGATTTTTAACAGACTTCAAAAAAGGAGGAGGTTTCTCAATTCGACCGTATATATATATATTGAACGTTTGAACATCTGTCCAATCAAACACGAACATAGATCTATACAGGTAAACTGTAAACTTGCTTTACATATTTTAAGGGGTGCTTCAGACCATCAAACTGATCAAATTTTACTATAGAACCAACATTCAAATCCTGTAACCTGTAACAAAATAATCTACAGGGTGATACATAACATAATTAACAAATAAAATAAAATCCTTCATCGAATCCAATCAATAAAAAATCCCAACTCTAGAGAGAGACAAAAAGACTTTCTTTGTCGAAAAAACTAATTGCAAGATCTTACATGATGACAGATATGAATACTTTAATGAAGTTATTTGAATTTTTGTAACTATAATTTAATATTCAAACAGCAATGACTTAAGGCTCTTAGTACAAGCCTTAACAGGACACTGCAAGTTAAACAAACACCTACACAGAATAGGGCTTGTACATTTACCTACTTGCAGATTCTGCGGTGAAGCAGAGGAAATGCGAATGCAAAGTGCTCATTCACAGCAGGAGTCATAATAACACCTACTGACATTAGGGACCTCCCCTCCAAAAGCATAACACGGTTCATGAAGTCCGTGGGCCTGGGAAATGACCCTTAGGTCTAGGGTGACAGCTACAATAGATCTGTCCAGGTCGCAGTAGCTATTGGTCATTGACCAAGCCCTTATAACCAAATAATAATAATAACTATAATTTAACTTTTTTGTAAATCTGTCATTTATTGTTTTTTTTTGCAATAAATAGGTCTTAGAATGCCACTTGGCGCCATAGGGTAGCATTATTTATCTAAATCTATGTGTGTGTTAGGTGGTCATCATCATCATCAGGTGGTCAAGTGTTGAATATAATTGTAGTAGATCATTTATGATTTTTTTAAACCCTATAGTACCATGTCTTTCAATTTTTTTCGTGAAATGCATTCTTAAAATAGTTGGTACCTTATTGTAGCAAAGTTTCTGACTACCTATAAAAGGATTACAGACGTAAGTTTGTGTATATATGTAGGTATGTAAGCTCACTTAAGCTCACCCTTGCTGGGTAGAACAGGACCTCAGGATTACGCCAAAGCCTATATAACTTTTAATAAGAACAACTTTTGATGGAAAACCACCTCCTCCTTTTTTAAGTCGGCTAAAAATCTTGTAAAGTCGTTCTCCAATGAATAATAACACATCTGTGATCGGTAAATACTAAATAAATACAAATACCTTAGGAACATAAAATATTAAAGGCATGGTTATGTAGTACAAATGCATTTACTTACCTTTAACGTTGCAGAGTTTTCATCTACAGCGCTCATTTTAATATAAATATTGTGTTAGTTTTAACAATTTTCTTTATTGTTGAGATTTATTTGGGAATTTAGATAAAAATTCGTTCGTCGCGCGCGACTCGTTGTTGACAAGTGTGAGTTTGACATACAGTCCGTTTTAAAATTCCTTAGGTAGTCTATCTATCTCACTCTGGCATTAATTTCTTCGTATTCTTTTTCTCTTTCGTATTGGCACCGAGTGATTTTTACACGTTATGAAACGGACTCAAGATTCAGTTTTTTTAATAATTTTTTTTGTTCAATTCAAGGCAAAGGCTTCTTTTATCCCATATAACCGATGTCTTTAATATTCCATATAATATAATATTCTTATTTATAGAAATCAAAACGTTGGTGTTCGACATTTTAACGCTTCTTTGGAGTTTTTGGAGACAAACGAAAGACGCAGAGAAGTCCACCGGAAAGAGGTGAACCGACCGGTTTGCCGCGCTACAAATGAGAGAACCTACGGACAGACTTTACACTACACTTTTCCTGTTTAAGACCCATACATACCCATCATATTTGAAAGAACTGGGCTGCGTTCACGACCTTTGGGTGCGGTTGTTTTTTCAACTCGCTATGAGGTACGCAAAGAGTAATATAAGTATATTAGAAAAGAGAACCCACTCGTGGCAACATTATGCATCCACCTTATGTCAAATTGAAGGCTAGCTAGCGCCATCTATGTTTCACCGACAATAATTCAACCTATACTATACATACATACTTATATTTACTCATACCGATGGATATTATTGTTTTGAATGCTAGTTTTCGTTCAATCCCGCACCGATCGAGTGAAATTCCAGTATCCTTACTATTCCTGTAATCTAAACATTGGAACAACAGAAACTCCAGAACATCACTAAATCGGCACGAAATAAAACGAAAACGACAAACAACACGCACATTACGCAAGGTAGGTACCCATTTTGTGAATTTGTCAATTCGACATTGATATAGACAATAAAATCTTTTTTTTTTCATAGTTCTGCGAAATATTCAATAGATGGCAGCACATTCTATGCAAACTGAATCGGAAAAAGCCACCAAAAGGCGAATGTCCTCCGCCTGGAGGTACGGAACGATCATGGTTATTTTATAACCTCAAATTTTGACATTGACAGTAATATGGGCTTCGGACTTCCATCGTTTCCAAATACAATAAAAAAACTCATTTTCCATGGTAGCGAATCAAAAAGTGAATAAAAATAATTTGAAAAACAAATTATTCAAAACGAGCGAAAAGTCAAGTAACCACAGATAATCAAAACGTCAGAGTGTTGTGTTGTTGTTGAGTCGCGCAGCCCATCTTACTATCTCTATGGCGCAGCCTTGCTGACTCTGACGCGACGTGACATTAGCGTTGCCAGACCTACGTATTTATCCGTAGATCTACGGATTTTTGACCTGGCCCATGGATTTACGGATTTCAATGGTAAATCTACGGATTTTTAGAAATCTTTTTTCCCCTCAAATGTCAATTTGCTGCATAAAATGATACCTAGCCGCAAATAAGTCAATTCAGGTTTCCTTTTTTTGTATATTGGACTGTGTTTCTTAAAGCAACGACTACATTACCCAACATTTAGGGCCCAACGTTTCGGCATACACTGCCGGATTCGTTGTCTCTATTTTAAAGTGTAGCGATCAAAGCCAGCAATGTATACCGAAATTGGCCCTAAATGTTGGGTAATGTAATCGCTGCTTAAAATATAACTCGTCCCTACTCTTTTCCATCTCCTTCCTTAACTACTTTCTGTAGCTATACAGACACGACAGTAATATTTAACTGTAACATGTAGGTACAGTCAAGAGCACATCAAGCTGTACACTTGCAGTTCGATTGTAACGCTTATGCCGCACTAAATAAGAACGGTACAAAGTCCAAAGTGTCTAGCTTGACGTGCTCTTAATAAATATAAATATCTTGGACATTGTCACACAAATTATCTAGTCACATTTAAAGTACCTGGACTTGTATTATGATGACTAGACAACGATATAGAATACATATATAGATACAAACATCCATGACTCGGGTACAAATATTCATATTCATCATATAAATATTTGTCCCTTACGGGATTCGAACCCGCGACCCTCGGCACAGCAGGCAGGCTCACTACAGACTGTGCTACCGGGCCGTCGAATCTTGACTATACCTATGCATAGAGATATCAAGTACTACGGATGTATGGCAAAAGGACTGACACAGATTGATTTTCACGTTGTCTGTCATTAATCTCGCTTAAACTTTTCTAAGTTTCCATTTTCTTCGCTAAGTCAGAGGGATGATGTTTCGGGTCAAAATAGTCAGATAAAGCATTTAAGAAAAAGTTTATAGATCTACGGATTTCTCAAGAGGTCATCTACGGATTTCTCCTGATTTTTCCACCTTGACGTACGAATTTCTAAAAATTGGATCTGGCAATTCTGGCTACTGGCAGTGGCAGTGGCACGTGACACGATAATTTTATAATTTAATGAAATCTGTGTATCAAATCACTATTTTCAACCATATTATCCGTCAAATTCCAATAATATACATCATTTTGGCGTTAAGTATCGCGTAAAACAGTTTTCAAATATCTATAACTAAAATTGAAGTTCTAATGAGAAAATATTTCATCACTGTGTCGTTTCAATCAAGAGTTTTTACTAAAGTTCCCTAAAAACCTCGTACTTGCCTACCTATAAATAGGTAACATTAAATAGTATTGACACTCTTTTAGGTGCTCAGATACGAGAATTTTTGGAATTTTTAATAAGATAAAAACACGATAATTATGCTGCCAATCTGGGATAATTCTTAAGTGTGGATCTGGCAACACTGCCACAGATAATTTTTTTTTTGGTTCTGTTCAAGGTAAAGGGCTTATAATATCCCATACAACCGATGTCGTCAATAAAATTCTCTCATATGTAGCAATTAAAACATTGGAGTTCGATGTTTTAACGCTTCTTTGGAGTTTTTGGAGGCAATCGAGAAACGCAGGAAACGCAGAGATGTCCACAGGAAAGAGGTGAACTGGCCGCTTTGCCGCGCTACAAAATGACGGAACACTTTTCCTGTTTACGACCCATACACCTTCATATTTCACTGAACTGTATATTGTTCACTTGCACAACCAAAACTCACTATAAACAATAAAAATTCAATAAAATATGAGGACTCCAAACGTAGCTGAAAAATAACCGCCAAAAACTCCACCACAGATCATTAAGAATAGCAGTGACATTACGGACATATTCTAATTGATCTGTGGACATTACATATTTGTTATATTTATATATCTTCATTCTTATTCTTGTGGAAAATGTATAAGAAAATCCAAGAAAATTATTCTTTGTATTCCATAACATAAATGAAAATAGCTTTTCATAAGTGATATATCACGGAACTTTTAGGTTACGCATAAAAGGCTGTGATAATGCATCAAACGTATAACGTTGACGATTCAATACAAACTGAAGATAATTTCAAGAAACGTTTCAAATACTACAAATCTAATAAGCCAAAACCATCATTACAAGATGTGTTGTCATTATCAGTGGACAATAAGGTAGATAAGGTATGTTTCATTCATTTGCCAATTTTATATGCTGTGAAAATGAAACTGGTGATGTTTTCATTTTCCCTTTGATCAAATTAAAATAGTGGAAGATAGATGACTAGCTATAGCGCATGGACCGCATAAATTGAGCCCCCGTCGCCTAATTTAGTTAGTTGCAATGCAAGTGGCATTGCAACTAAGTAAATTAGGCATTTGGCATTGCATGATTGAGAGTTTTATTTTTATTTTAGGCGGAATAAAGGTACCACAATGCCTTTGTGTGCTTTTACTCGCTGTACAAATCATTCTAAAAGATAAAAACAAATCACATGGCATTACTTTTCAATCGTAAGTACCTACATGAAAGCAGATCGATTGTTCGAAACTAAAAATTAAAATCATTTATTTAATATAGGTGCTTTAAGTCCACTTAGTAAACGTCAAATCTTTTCTTTAAGCTTCCACCGCATCGGAATGTTTATTCGCTGTAGAGAAGAATCGGCTAGAAACTACAACAACACAACTTATTAACTATTACAATTATTAATTCGTAACCTAAGGTTATGTATACAGTATAATACATACCTAGTACGATTATTTAATGCAAGAACGCCAACATCTTCCGCATTTTTAATTTAATTAAAGCATTTTCCCATGTTGGCAGCAAATTTAAAAACTACAACTGATAAAATACCTACAAGGAGTCTCGATGCAGGTCTGTTACTAGGTAGGCAGTGGGTGCATACAACGGGTGCCTGCCCTCTGGCCTGCCATGAGGCTTCACCACTTTGTGGTGGCTCATTTGTGCTTTTGTATAAAAAACATTGAGATCACCTAAAAATATTCAATACCGAAACTCAAGCAAATTTTCTATACTTGAGATTGTCAAAACACTAAGATGGAGCCACAATTTTAAGATTAGATACAAGAGCAGTGGGGCAGGAGGATATTTGCAAATGAATGAGTATGTGCATCTAACATAGATGCAATATCTCGTCTATGTGTCCAGGTGTTCTACCTTGGATCGCTGGGGTCAGGGACTCTTTCGGAAGTCTTAAGCAACATTTATAATAAGCTGGTGGGCTTTCTGGAGGAGCTGGGATGACAGGACTGAAGTCATTCTCACCTCACGCAAAAGGCTGAGACATTGAGTTGTGGAGATCAAGCCTGCTCAACCATTACCAATACCTCCTCAAAGAGTGACCCCAAGATTGATTATCGTAGGGCTAGGGACAATAAGTACTTACATCGGTACCCATACCTCCTTACACGCGTACCACCACACACACACACACACACACACACACACACACGCATACACACCCCATCACACTCACCCCACACACACACACACACATACACACACGCACTTACATACACTATTTACCAATCTTGTTTTTATCCACTTTCTTTTTTGTTTGTTGTCTCTCACCGATTTTCCCATCTATAGTCGTATGTAATAAGTATTGAACTGTTAACAGACACCGAGAATGGAGGCCTGGTGACCTGTATCATAGGTTTTTAATACCCATCACAGGCACCAGTGATCCACAACCATAAATTTCTGTGCACTTCCTAGCTTAAGACTTGTTATTATGTACATACTGGTTTGTGGTGAGAAATAAACGTTTTTATTTATTTATTATTATTATTAATCCAATGGAAGGACCTAAAAGACTTCCAATTACCAATAACATCTTTAACCTTAAGATATTGGAGTCTACAATAATATTACTCTACCTTTACTGCAACATGTTTGCACCAAGATGTTGCTATGGCATCTAAGTTGTAGTGATCCAACATAGTAAGCTTTTTGATGCCGATAACACAACATAGAGGTTACTCAAAACATGCCTAAATGATGGCAAATTCTTAAGCTGATATATAGAATTTTGAGTTTGACGTCCAGCTCCCGTATGCCAAAATTCTATCCGTGCTTCCGATGGCATGTTAAGCCGTTGGTCCCGGCTACTATCAATCAATCAATCAATCAAATATTCTTTATTTTACACTAAAACATGAACATTAAAAATACAGAGAAAAAAATACAAGAGGCACAAAATAAGGCGGCATACTATCTCCGGTGGCAGTCGTCATTAAACATTAAAAAACCATGTCAGATGCCGTACGGGGGTTTGAAAAATTGGTCACCAAGGCTTGCACCCACAGGATAAAAAGAAGAAGCCTTTACTACTACCAGCTTACTTGTCTGACCCCTGAATCCCCTGATACAACTTTTTCCTTCACTTGTGTTATACTTATAAGTCTTCCGAATGAAGTAAACACAAAGCTTTCATTACATTTTCAGATAATCAATATCACTCCCAACAATGTTAAAGAAGATTTAAGGGCAGAACTACTAGGATTGATGAGCCTGAAACAATGGAAACTATACTCCATCCGGGACCACCCAGGATTGCTTCTAATAAGGAACCCATTCACAAGTACAGGCCAGAGATATTGGATCAGGAAATGTTTAGAAGAGTATTCTAGAAAACCAAATAAAACTAATATAGATATAGAAATGCATTTGCAAGACTGGTGGGCGGAGAGTTATAAAACTGGGCAGTGTAATAGACAACTGCAGAAGAAGATGCGGTGGACAACTTTGGGATATCATCACAACTGGGATACAAAAGTAAAATGTTAATATTTTTGTTCATGTATCATTTATTTGTTAACCATACACCAGGGGTGGCCAAACTTATGAAGTATGCCATTAAAAAATTCAACTTCTGATATATAAGGTCTAACAAAATTAGCTGAAACTATTTTAAGGGGATGATCAGACCATCAAACTGAACAACTTTCTCTATGGGACCAATATCGAAATCGCGAAAAAAAAATCTGCTGTCCCATACATTTAGGTCGAGTATGTTTGTACGGAACAGCTGATTTTTTTTCGCAATTTCGATATTGGTCCCATAGAAAAAGTTGTTCAGTTTGATGGTCTGATCATCCCCTTAAAATAGTTTCAGCTTATTTTGTTAGACCTTATATTTATTATGTCAAAAATTTTATATTTTGGTGATGGATGTCTGGTATTGTTAAATGCTCATCTGTTAACAGAGACTATGAAACTGAGACTAATAAAAGAATCACACTTTGCTTGTCGTAGGCAATGTGGAAACTTGCCATTGTTGCCCAGAAACTGCTTTTTAAAAATATGTCATAGGTATAATCAGAGTGTGAATATAAAAGTCGACGCGGTTGACGTCTTGGCCACCAAAATCAAATCAAATCAACAATTTTTTATTCAAAATAATATCACATAGATAGACACATAAAAATGACTGAAACACAGTGTTTTGCAGGCAGTTGTAGTGAGGTTGTCATTAAGCATATTGATGGAATGGCGGGTGAAGTGGTGACAGGTGGCTTGCCTTTGGCCCACAAAAACAATGCAGAAATAAGGGTTTCTTACAGGCCCTTAGTCGACTCACATGAAACCCACCGAAGAACAGGTCCATTCTAAACCGGAACCACAAAGCAATTTTTTAATAGATGGAATAACAACTTTTAAAATCATTGCCCTGCATCACTGAAAATGAAATTTATTGCATGGTGTATGAATGACCATTAGTTATTATAGCCTCCGTGGTCTAATGGTTAAGAGCATTGGCTCTCGACACGGAGGCCGTGGGTTCGATTCCCATCTCCCTAGTGATATGTCACTTTGTGCGTCTTTCCCCAGTTGGTTAGGACATTGCAGGCTGAATCACCTGATTGTCTGAAAAGAAAGATGATTCCGTGCTTCGGATGGCACGTTAAGCCGTTGGTCCCGTCTACTATCTCTGGTGGTAGTAGTCGTTACATAAAAACCACGTCAGAGGCCGTAAGGCGGTCTGAAAAAACTCTGACACCAGGGCTCTGCCCGCATGATAAGAAGTTATTATAGTATCAAATGTTTTAATGTTTTATTTCTCTCAATTCCAGGTGTATACAGATGACAACAAGACACTGTTTCCCAATGAATTAGCAGAACTATCAGACGTTGTGGCAAAATATCTTGGTTATGACAACTTCAAAGCTGAGGCAGCCATTGTAAATTATTATCACATGGACTCAACTTTATCAGGTCACACTGACCATTCTGAAATTGATTTGGAAGCACCTCTCTTTTCGTTTAGGTAAGCTTTTGTTCCATGATTAGAGATTTTTGGCTGCTCTTAGTTCTGTAGTCTACCTTTCTAGTATGGTTTCTCTACTCGCGCGCTTGCGCTCCAGCAAGCACTGCAAGATTGCGTTGATATACAGGCTGTAACTGACATCCTAGAAAATACTGAAACGGTGAACTCAGACCATCAAACTCTCTCACTATGGAGGAAACGCGAAAAAAAATCAGCTGTCCCATACATTTTAGTTGGGTAGGTACAGCAGTTTTGTGTGGGATAGCTGATTTTTTTTCGCGTTCCCTGAGGTAGGCTCCATAGTGAGAGTTGTTAAGTTTGATAGTCTGAGTTCACCGTTTCAGTATTTTCTAGGCTGTCACTTACACCCTGTATAAACTGTGCCAGTTGTATACAGGGTGTAAAATTAAATGCGTTACATATTGAACTGGGTGCTTCAGACCATCAAACTAAACAACTTTTATTAAGTTGGTCCAACTTTCAAAGCGCGAAATAAGAAAAAAGCTGTTTCATACATTTTGGTCGCCTACATTACATACCTATTGACATTTTCTATGTAACCACCATGTTTTTTGCCCTGTTGATTTTGGCCCCTTTGTGAAAGTTGTTCAGTTTTTGGTCTGAAGCACTGTTCGTATTATGTATTTTTTTTTTGAATAGCTTATCTGTCTTTGTGAATAGCGAATCTCATAAATTTCTTTTTCTTTCCAGTTTCGGCCAGTCTGCAATATTTTTAATAGGAGGTAAGGACAAGTCTGTAAAACCTTCTGCGATTTTACTTAACAGTGGAGACATAGTAATCATGTCCAAAGAAGCCCGACTTTGTTACCATGCTGTACCTAAAATACTACCGGCTTCTACCACCCCCTGGAATTCACAAGTCATCCATAGAATAACCACATCTAATGCTGTAGACTTAAAGTATATTTCGGACGCAGCACAACATATTTATTTAATGAATAAAAATACAGATGATGCTGAATGGAATTTATTCAACGAATACATTAAAGAATCTAGAATCAATATGAATGTTCGTCAAGTATTACGCGATAAACAGAAATATTTAACAGATTTTGATCACATATGAATAAAACAGTTTTTGAGAGTTACGCGGTTATTATTTAATCTAGAAATAAACATTTTAACGGGTTCTTACCGCGTTTTGGTATATTTGAGTCATCCCGTGATCATGGCAGTTGTAACACTGCCGAAATATCGGGAACTCAAATATACCAAAACGCGGTAAGAACCCGTTAACCCGTTAAAATGTTTATTTCTAGACATGTGAATAAAGTTTTTATTTTATATTTTGCTTGTTAATTTTTGACAAATATTTGTTTAGTATTCGGTATTGATAAACCTTGACGCATCGGCTGGGTGGTTATAACTGCAATCAATCGAAAAAGTTCGTTATTAGTCCTTATAGTAGGGCAACGGATGTACTTGCGCAGAGTAACGGAGGGGGCCTAGCGGGAAAGCGGGCGGCGTGGATCATCCTGACATCAGTATCAAGATGTCGGGACTGACTGCGCATGAGCATGACAACGTAAGTACTTACACCGGCGGCTGCGTCGCCCGCCATCAAGAACGTTGCCTTACTTAGGGTTATTACGACTTTTTGTAGCGTTACAGAGTCAGCGCACCTAGCGGAGAACTATTCGAGCAGTTTTCATTAATCTGACTGAGTAACTGAAATAGAGTTGAAAATAGTCGCCCGGCAGTACCTTCCCCCACGCAGACACGGTATCGCAATTGTCGCGCGTTTGCACCTGCATCAATGCAAACTTGATGCAATGCTTGCATCAATAGTAATAAAGTTGAAGACAACAAAGATGCTCCATCCTTGTCGCACAGTTGGATGGAGCTTTCTCTGTCAACATATTATATTCTCTACCACTATTAAAATAGAGTTCATTTTAATCCGTCTTAATGTAGTTAAAGCTTTATATGGTGGCTGATACTTCAGACCACAGAGAAAGAGAATGCAGTCGTCTTTTTAGGTAGGTATATATTTTTTAAAAAGTAGTTACGTAACAATTTTTTTCTAACCCTTCTCTTTAGGTTCAACGGCAAAGTTGTCGATACTTTTATGGTAATCACAGAGACCCCAGAAACACTTGACATAGCTATCCGAGTAGCATTCATACTCGTCTTTTGCCTGAAAACAAAAACAAGGCAATAAATGAATTTACTAGGATAAAGGTTCACAATGTTTTTCTCACTTATTAATGTTTCTTTATAATCATAAAAGTTGTAAATTTTTTTAAAATGATTTCCGAATAACTTAGTGAGACAAGCCCAGATCTACGACATTAGACATAAGTAAATAACTAACTGGACTAAAATAACGTTAAGCGAATTAAGCTAAGGCACAATAGAATGGCCACTCCCTGCCCCTCACTAACTTGTGATACCACACCTCACCCCGCAGTTCGAGGGTAATTTTAGGGGAGCCAACATTATATGTAATATATCTATATCTATGGGAGCCAAGAAAGAAACACATGTACAGCAGGGGCGCGCGTGCGAGCAGGACGGCATGTGTGCCGACGCCATCTTGTTTCTGCGAAACCGTTGTATGAAGGTGTTGCGGGTGTGGTTAGGGATGAAGTATTAGATACTCTTTCTTATAATGTAGTTAGGGTCTACACCAGAAAGTTAATAAGGGCAGAAAAAGAAAATTACTCTTCTCTACATAGCAAGAAAATAGCAGCAATACGCAATACTACAACGCGATGCGCATATTTGGTCTCGGACCGTGCTCTGCTAGTGGTTTAGGTTTATGACATGCTGAAAAACTTTTACCTGCGGCCTAAACGACATGTCAACGTCACGAGATGCTCATTGATTGCTCGCGTTGACTATGGCGATGGCGTACCTGCCTACCTTTAGTAGGTAACATTGATATAAACTTCTTGATTTTTCTAGGACCCATTCGTCTTCTTGAATCATTGAGCAGTTATGATAATTGCACAAAATTACCTGGAATAGACCTAGACGGCGCACGACCGGCTTGAAGCAATCCTCGCATTTTAGTTTCTGATTTAAATAAGTCATTGCCAATTTAGAATTTGTAGAAAAAAAAGAACAAAAGAAATTTTAATGAATTTCTACACCATCTGAATGTGGTAAGAAATTCTTTGTTTTATTAATGAAATAAATACATCGTTTAGCTTTCTCTTCTCTCTTCCTTTACTTTATTTACATGCTGAAGTATGATGTCAATTTGACAACAATATTTATTTTTATAGACTTTATAGCAAAGCTTTATTGTAAGGTAAGGTGGCGTCGTACTGTGCGCCGTACCTATAGGCATTTACCAAGAAGTTCCGCTTAGGTATGCCATAAATTAATCAGGGTGCTTTGGGATTTTAGCATTTTCGGCAAAACGAGTTACATCCGTTGCTTCTGGATATTGGTTCTTACCAAGAATTTTAGAATCATAAAGGATGCCACTCCTCCTTACAAGCATGGAAACAAGAAAATTGGCTATGGCGATGGCGGTCGGTAATGTCCGACCTTCTTTCGTACGTCTCCGTCGTCGATATTTCCATTGTTTTTGTGTCCCTTTCTATCAGCACAAAAATTAAATAAAAACCTTTTTTTTTCCTTTTTTTTATTTTTGTCGTTGGATTAGAAACGGGACAAAGTCATAGAGATAGTAAGTACTACGACAAAGTAACGTCGAAAATAACGACGGGAATTTACGAAAGAAGAACGATCATTACCGACCACCAAGGAGTATTATCATGTTTTACCGCTTGTTATGCAGTCTGTACTCCAAGATGTAGACAATGCCTATGCCAGCTAGTACTTACCTACTATCTCTATGATGCCAGCAGGACAATACCTATGCCATAGAGAAATTACGCGCTCCCCTAGACCCATAGAGAAATTACGCCTAGACCTATGCCAGCTTCCTGCATGGGTAGCATGCCACCGTGATACAGCGCTATCACACCTTCGCTCTCTTTATATTTGCGCGCGAATGAACAAGATAAAAGCCGTATCACGCGTAGCATGCTACGGCGTCTGGTTCTTACTTATAAGACAGTAGATATTTAGAATATCTCTAACAATCTCTTCGGAAAATATTTCCAAATACTTCGATAGGTAGTAGGAACCTATCTATTGTCTAGAATTTAATCTGTGCTATTATTGTTAATTAAGTATTAACTCATTATTATAACCATGTTATACTGTTTAAAGATTAAAAATGTAGTACCTATCGGACTAAAGTAAAAAGTAAGCTCCAATTTGGCAGGTTTCGGTTTTGAATCCAGTCCTCTACTGAATTTTTCGATATACTTAGGTAGGTACTTAGGCCTATGTCGAAAAATAATTGTAGTGAAATGGGCGTGTGATAGCTTATATTACTGCCTGCCGGCCGGGGCGTCGCGCGCGCCTGAAACGACGCAAGAGTAAAACAAACTTTATTTAATTGTGATTGTACTATTTATGTAAGATCAATTCTGCTATAATCAAAATTTGTAAAATATCAAACTCTTTTTTTTTAAAATCAAGTCTCGTGTTTCTATTATTCACCGTTTAGCAGTTCAAAGCGTTTATCGATAAAGACGGAGTTTTTTTTTATCGAGAAAATGTGTCTTAATCATGTTTTGGCTCTAATCAAAACTTCAATTATATGTCCAATTTACACATATCCGCTAATCATACTCCTATTGTTAGTACTTCATGTTATATGACGCTTTGAAGAATCAAATTTTTTTCACATAACCTCTTAATCTTTTTCTAAAGTAAAACCAGCTGACTAATAATGGCAATAAAGATTAAGATAAAGGTTATGTTACTACGTAGGTAGGTAGATACGGTAGCTAAAAGTAGTAAAGCATGGTCAGGTTTATAAATTATTGGATCAATGCGGGCGCTAAATTCAATTTTATTTTATAATAGCAGCGCCCGCGACTTCGTAGCTTCGTAGACTTTAAATACCTACTCTTAACTTTTGATTGAATGAACAGATAACGATGAAGTAAAGCGTAAATGTTAACCAAACTAAGCCCTATACATTAGTGACAACCCCATCCAAACGGTTTTGTAGTTTTACATAATTGAATGGGGGAGTAAAGATAAACGTCATATTACACTATACAAATAAAACAATACTTAAGTACCAACAGCCTTCCTATCAGACTACGGGCGCATTCATATCGAACGCACTCCGCTGCACAATATGAAAGTTCCAATATTCCGTTAGGTTCTTTGTATCAAGCCAGCCGTAGGTATTCAGTGCGATCTGCAGTTACAGTTCATAGTATAAAGTCTTCGGCCGTAACTCTTCTGCCCGCTTTATAAGTACGAATATGGCTCGGTTCCCTGGACTTCCTCGATGAAGCGAACTATAGCTTGTACGATATCGACAGCCCTTTCAATCCGAAGCCTGCGAATGGCTGACGACAAAGCGGCACGATCCTACCATTTGCTCAATGAAAATGCCATTTGGCCTTTCAATTCAAAAAATGATTATACCCAAGATGCAACGAGAGCGAGTAAGCATTTCAAGTCGTTTTATTTTATTCTTGTAGAGCGATTGCGTACGTTATACGAATGAAAGTCAATTTACTGGGAAATTATTGTTTTAGAGACTGGAAGGTCCAAAGGAAGAAAGCTCTAAGTAGAAAACTGTAGGTTAGGTACATCTGGAACCTATTTTTATAATCATGCATGACAATAGTATTTTACAGTGACAACAGTATTTTACAGTGACAATTCAGGGTACATAACTGGTTACTTTTGGCGTTAAATAACATTTTCAGTAATGGATCTTATTTATGAAATAGGCCCCTGACCTGAAGTAAAGATAGTAGATATAATTACTCAATAGATTTAATTATTAATTTGATATAATTCTTATCCTATACAACGTGTTAATAAATTAGCGCAAAACCTCATACACCCCTGATTTAAAGATCTAACTATCAAAATAGTGAAACAATAATTTCACTAGTTTTGGGGCAAAAATGATTTATCATTTCAGCAATGAATGAAAGCGCTAACGTACTCATGGATATATTTTAATAATCTTGTTTTGGTAGTAAGTAGGGTGAGTGTGCCCGTGCGGTGGGTTGACATCGGGTTCAGTAAATTTTAAATTTTACAAAATTACCCATGTTGAAACCATGATAATTCGATTCTCCTCTCGATTCTAAACAAACGTCGTATATACCATTGTACCTAGTCTTATAATATTCTGTGCCTAGAACGATATAAATTCCTCATAAAAATATATCTGTAAGTCATCTATTTAAGTATTATATAGGGTCCTTCTTAATATGCTGACACTTTTTTAAGGGGCTGATCAGACCGTTTAACTGAACAACTTTCTCTTAGCCACCAACATCGCAAAAAAAAATCACCTGTTCCATACAAAACTGCAAACCTACTTCGGGGCGGAGGGGGGGATATTCATACAAAAACATTGAAAAAGAAAGCACTGTTATCAATTTTCTATACGAATATTTGGATTGGGGGGGGGGGGGGGGGGGTTATGTTTTACAAAGAAATGTAGGTGTTAGGATCCCGCCACTAGCCCGCAACATCTCAATGCTTTTCAAATTTTCCCATCTATAGGGATGAAATAAAACCCCAGTGGGCAAAGTACAGTCATCTGCACAATGCGCAAAATTTTAACAGAGCAGAGTCATTAACAAACGATGCAATTTGCAAGCACATTGACCAAGTTCGCTCAGTTCATGAGATTAGATTTGAACAAGAGTTGTCATTCGCACCGTAAGGGAAGGGATGTATTGAATAGGAATAGAGCTTCGATTTAACGGGACCTGACGTATGTCATAGTCAAGGAGTAGACTGTAGGTATACTTATGAGTTGGTATCTACTATAATATTTGTTATTATATCTATCTATTTACGTAGACTTAATTGAACGTTGGGATGACTCTGTAGGTATGGGTAGGTACCTATGTGAATGTACTTAATTACAATAAGCTTTGTATGGTATTGTAAATATTGACAGCCCAAGGGTGTGATTGCTTTACCGATCACTATTAATTGGAAAGTGCTATGTGTTGACTCATATCCTTGTATGCTTACTTTAGTCTCTACCTCTCAGCATACAGTAATATAGCTATAAGTAACTATTATACTAAAATCAAGGCCAGTTAGGCGCGCCGCCTCAATATTTCTTCTAATATTTTAAGGAAAACCTTTCTGAAAATATGTTTATGTTAGAGTTTGGGTAGGTCGAAGCTTCAGTCAGTCAGGACATCTCTATTTGAATGTAAGAGGATAATTTATGTGACTGCGCATTCTAGGTGCCTACCTGTGGTTTGCATCAAAGGAACCTTGGGCATAGTATGATCATTGACACGTCACCTTTGTATGTAAAATGAGCCAAGTGACATTTGGCGGGACTGTGCAAAAAGCCCGCGCTGGCGTCTCTTCTCTTTTATTGACATTAAATGGCCGATATAAATTCCGTTGGCGGATTACGAAATTTATTGGCTTCAAAATTAAAGGAGACCTATTTCAATGGCGACTGCTGACAGGCTTCGTTTATGGGTGGACAGAGACGACGGCCGGAAAAAAGCTTTTACTAAAACCCTTATTGAAAAACTTATCGTTTTAATGGTGCGTTTTTGCTTGCTAGTGCGTACTGCCTTTTAACGCGGCAGTAGGTATTATTTGGAGCCAAGCTCGAAGTCATGGAGCTTAGGCCTTGATTTGACGAATATTGCTGAATATACATAGATTGTTGTTTTTTCTTAATTACCTTCTACAATTTTATCTCTACTGTTTATGTTGAAATAATTTAATTACCAAAAGTCTTAGATTAATCACTCAGCATTTTGCTACCTAATTACCTATGTAACTTTTAATGTAATTTGTTGTTGAATAAAGTTGAATGAAATAGATCTGCAATAAAAAAACAATAAGTTGTCCCCGAAAGGGATTACGGTTGTGATTTTATGTAAGTATGTAAAAAAAATTCCTCTTATTTCATAAATTTAAAGAGAAAGGTTGTAATCGTTTGTATAAATCTTTTCGTTTCGTTTCTTCTTTACCTACAAAATGACCGTAATTTGATGTTATTGTTTTAACGAAAATGTTTTTTTATAACGCATCCCTAAAAATTTTGATAGTTTTTGTATATTTTTGATTTTGAATAGGAACTTATATTTAGTGACTTTATGCTGTCGATGAATTCAAACAATTGAATCGACTTGGACAACACTATTTCAACTAAAGGAAATTATTCTATTCTTTTAACATTTAAAAATGATAATAAATCCGAGATAAGTGAACGGACAGGGTTGTCACGATAGGGAAGTTAAAATACAGCCAACAATTTGCTGATGATAGATCTGATTACAGTTCCATTATCGACCTTAACTCTATAAAGTTAAAGATGGTAGTGTTCTTTATTATTAGTTTTGATCATCTCGTGTAATGTGCCGATTGACTTGCATGAGCTGTGATCGTTTTTGTGCTTTTAAAATAAGGCTTCGCAGTGGCAGTTTCTTAATAAGGCGTAGGGTTGGTAGACGGTTGTCATTAATGGTCAGATTAAAAGCATTGTGAGAAAACTGCCTGCGAGCAAAAAACTATTGATGCGATAAAAGATAATATTATTGACTTCTTTAGCTACTGATTGGTTCCAGTTTGGATGTCGTTGAAAACATAGTATTGTGGACCTTTGTAATTCCATCAATAAGGATGGTCTGTCTGGAAAATTATTCTCCAAAAAAAGTATGACCATTATTCCCCGAGGTTGAGTGATTGGAGATCATAGTCTCAATTCAACATACCTCAGTATTCGGAAGGTCCAAACTCTACTTAGAGTCTTAGAGGTGGGTACAGCAGCGTGATGGAAATGAGAGCCCATCTCCATTAGAAACAATACAAACACATTAGGTTTCCTCACGATGTCTTCCTTCACCAAAAGCCAGTAGTTACAAAGTATATTTCCTAATGTACCAAAAACTTATTTGTACGAGTTTGATACAGGCTGGCACGAACAGCGTGCAAGGCGAGGATACTACAGGGTGAAATTGATATAATTAGCATCCTTTTAAACTAAGAGTCTATCCATCAAACTGAACAACTTTTACTATGGCAGCAAATCGATCGGAGCAAAAAAAAATCTGCTGTTGCATACAGTTGAGTCGAGTAGACATTTCAGTTTAGTATGGAACAGCAGATTTTTTTTGCTCCGATCGGATTGCTCCCTTAGTAAAAGTTGATCAGTTTGATGGGTAGAATCTTAGTTAAAAAGGATGCTAATGATATCAATTTCACCCTGTATACACTAGTAGCCTACAACACGGCACAAAATACTGTAGAAAACAATAAATTTCTATTCTAATAGTGTTAGTAGAATTTATACAACCAAATATTCTTGGATGAGAACTGTTAACGGCCTTCAAGGTTACTAAGAATATTTGCCTATCTACACTACCCATTGTGTGCTTTTCAGCAAATTAATCAAGTTAGTTCAGTTTGCTTGTTCCGAAGTTATAGGCGCATATTAATTACAAAATTTCCAGACAGTCGCTGGGGTAGACTGTACACAATGGTGCAATAAGGGACAGCCTCGTCGAGCCCACTACAAAGTACAAAGCATGTCTGTAAACAGCCTTATTGGTCCACAAGCGAAATTAATTACGGGCCAAAGGCTTCCATAGCTTAACGTCTAGGTATACCTACCAACTGACTGTCTAAATGATCGCTATCAATCTATTCCATTGCTCTATTGAAGGGATGTTGATTTAGTTGTTATCACACGCAATTGAAGCCTGTATTGAATTAGTGCTCATAATCAATGTCTTACGTTTTTTTTTTGGTTTCGCCACCGCGTTGAAAGGAAGGAAAGGAAATAAGATGCGGCCCAAAACAAAAGTTACAAAGTTACTTATATTAATACCGTCTACGCGTATTGTCTTTGACTATTTATTATAAGGACTAGCCTTGCGGTAGCATTTCCCCTCTGCCACGGTATAAGATCAATTAATCATGTGCATTTACATTCAATTTTATACCTTATCACTAAACGAGACAGCCTATAATTGCGAAACAATAATTTCGAACTTAGAACGTTTGGGGTTCACGCGAGACTACTTTTCACGATTTTAAACGTTCAAAATTAGAATCTAAAGTTATGGGAATAATATCCAAAGTTGCGGATTTCATGTTACCTCGCCCCCCAAAAAGTGGCAGAAATGTTTGTTAGTAGAATTACACGCGTCCCTATATAAGTAGTCAAAGCGTATTGTGCGTCAAAGTTTTGTATAAAATTGACCCCTCTGCAACCACCTTAAGCACAATACAATACGATTTCAAAGGTCGTTTACTACGGGAATCATAATTATGAAAGCTTAAAGTCTATCCCTTGCTTATTAACCGATTTTTTGGCATAATATTGAATCAGGTACCAGGAGGTGAAGATCTACTGCAGATGAGAAGTTACCGACATAGCTCGAATTAGCAAGCTGACGTGGCCGATGGATGCAATCGATAGTTGTGGAAATTATTGGTAGTCATAAGGTAGACAGAAGTGATGACGAATGTTGCACTGTTCGCGTTTGTTTGCAACACTTTGTATACAAATTCTTATCAATAGCTGTTGGATCACGTGGGTGATCTTTACCTTTTTATGTAGGAGTAGCATATCTCACTTTCCGGTAAGATATTCCTACCTACTTTGTTATTTTTCTTTTGAGTGTGGCTTACCCTGCAGTGGGAATTAATTATGGACACTGATGATTAATTAATTGTGCTACATGAGTATTTACTTAATTTGGATTACGCTCGCTCGAATTAAAGTCAGACTTTTACTATCAGTCCCGAAAGGATCTGCAATTAGAGTCCCGTCGTTTTACTGAGTGACGTCGTCTGTTCTAATTAGGACACGAATCCATCAATCATTATAATAATGAAGGTTCTCTGAAAGTTAATTTAGGAAATTTTAACAGTAATCCCATCGAAGCGAAAGTTTTATTCATGAATTCTGAAAACCAATTTTATTTTTGGTAAAAATCCGGTTTGTCGTCTTTTTTTTAGGCTCGATCTGCAAAATTCGTCCAAAATCACGCGGCTCGGGCGTGTAAACCCCCAGAGTGGTTCAATTTGGAACGTTCGGCCTAGGCTTAGCAATTATGGTAGGTTTTTACCGTCAGCAGTTGCCGCCTCTTATATTGCACACAAATTTTAATTGGAACCCATATTGAGCTATTGATATCTAAAAATACACCTAAACGTGATGTACCTTGGTATACAGGAAGGAAATTATAGGTGAAAAGTTCTGAATAGCATTAAGATAGTACCTTTGCAATATGGTACAAGTTATTTAGCATTTCCGAAGTCACTACTAAGGCAGTTAGGATTTACGTGCGAGTTTGTTGAAGACAGTAAGTTACGATTTGCTTGCAAATAAATTATTATACCATAGAGTTGGCACAATGTGCTTTATTCATGAGTAGACTGAGGTTAGACTGAAACTGTTTGACAGACATTAAAGCATAGAACATTATATCAATGAAATGCAGTATAACGTCGAATGGTTTTGACAAGCTGAAAGGAAACACATTTTTGAGTTTATAAAGACTTTTAAATAATGCTTCAGAGCTAGTTTTGAGACCTAAAATAACAGAAGAATTTTAAGGAAACTAAAGTGGTTGACATAGCTCAGAAAATTAGCAAACTGGAGCCAATGGCCTGGTCATATTATGTCGAAGAACTAACAACCAATGGAGAGTGGGATTCCTAGAATGGAGACCATGAACTGACAGCCGTAGTGTGGGACGCCCTGCGGCCTGGTGGACCGAAGACCTAAGAAAGGTTGTGTAGTGCGACTGGATGAGGAAAGCCGAGGATAGAGTTTTGTAGCACGCCTTGGAAGAGGCCTATGTTCAGCAGTGGATGATTTCTAGCAAAATTCACGTGAAATTACTCACCATAACAGGATGATATATTGCGTTGAGCAGTGCTACGAAGCGGAAAATTTTTATGATGTATGCTCCATCGAGTTTAGTAAAAGAGTTGCCTTAAAATAGGTCGGTACTATTCTTACCTCTACGTCAACTGGTTAACTATAGTCTGAAACTGTAGGTATTCAATTCATACATGAATATGGAGAGCCGCGGTTGTCGCCAGGCCTTAATATGCATGAACTGCTAACTTATTAATTCACTACACAACTATGTCGTAGGCATGGGAACTCGCTTGCTACGCTACTGTGTACAGTTTACGGTAACATTTTGTTTGTTGATGGGACTTATTAGGATTGCTTCGTGGATTTTCTCATAGAGGAAGAAAGTATTTTAAACCATGCTACGGCTGTAAAAAGAAGGGGATAGTTTCTTAAGGTTTTGCCTGTCGGCATCTTAGCTCTAGATTTCAATGCGGGAAGGATTTGAGCATCCTAATTATTATGTGGAAAAAATTTAGGCTCTTTTCAAATCGTGTCTATTTTTTCATTATCGTATTTAATTAAAATATAATAAATATAAATGGACCTGTAGCCCTATCTCAAGATACCTACATAGATAAATTTCCCTAAAGCTCTTACCTACAGTGTCAAATTACGTTTCTTTTATAGAGGTATATTTGTAACAGTGTTGGTGGTAACAAATGTCAAGGCCTATGACAATGATGATAATAATTTAGGACCAATTCTTCAGCTGTTCTTGCCCTAATACTGCAGGTAGGTATTCACTTTGGAATAATTGGATATATGGGGGTGGTCTATCTATTTCTTAATGTTTTAAATGACTTTTGTAATGTAAATGTTATTGTATTCCACATTGTAATTTTACTATTCTATTCTATTCTATTTTTTTAAATGGCTGCTATCTTGGTTGTGATGATTTTGTCAATGTTTAGTTTATTTAGCAAGAGTAATAGCAGACCTACAACGCGACTCCATTTGTAGTTTTAGTTCTAGTGTTTGTTTTGACAAACTGCTGTTTGGTTTAACGCAAAATGTACAATTAGCTTTTCTGAAAATAATGTCGAAATAAAGAACTTGCGGTCTATACAAAAGACAAAGACAATTCCGTTGCTCCTATAAAAGTTTCCCTCATTCGGCCCTCTTCTCAAGTTCAAGTTAACTCTCACATTTCCACCGGACCGTGATCATATTTTTCTTAGAAGTTAACAATTGTAGAAAGAGCTGTCAGAGGCGGGTGCTGTCACAAAGTTTAAATGAAATCTCGGGGCTATGTCTGTGTAATTACAAACAACCTCGCGTCGTAAGGTCGCCGTCGACCCCGTCAAGCGTGTAATGGACTTTTCAAGTATTCCTAACGTGAAAACTTTCACTTCAGGCGTCTTGAAAGCAACCGACAATGTGCTTAACGATGTTTTTAACTACTTCACTCCATTCCTCTACTATTGCAGGTTAAATTAATTATTCAACTGTCACTCTGTTGTCATAAGTTTCGCAGCTAGATATTTTACACGCTGTTAGGGGTAGACGCAAATATTCTGTAAATGAGTAGAGTAAGGGAAGAGCTATGTAAAGTTGGATCCGTTTTAATTTCAGTGGTTTTTTTTATGTCACAATTTGCCTCTTCTACGTGATCTAACCATCTTGTTGTTTTAGTAAACTTTGGTCTTAAAAAAATATAAGTAAGATTTTGCAAACATAAACGTGTTGCAATTTCTATATTTTCTAATGGTTGTGCCCTAGTCTTAGGTCATAAAAAAGATTTTTTTTTTAGAGTAACGCATTTTAAAGTAACACTGACAATCGAGTGAGTTCCGATAGTGGTGGGTGGAGCAAACGACGAAGAGTGAGGGAAGACACATTTGTCTGCTCTTAAAAATCTACCTGCAGTTCCTCAGTCATCCCGTGATCATGGCAGTTGTAACACTGCCGAAATATCGGGAACTCAAATATACCGAAACGCGGTAAGAACCCGTTAAAATTTTTAATTCTAGATAAAAAAAATATATGGTTAAAAATGTGTCAAGACAAGAAAAAAATTTAAAAACAAAGAAGATAAGATGCGGCCATGCATGTTCTGTGCCAAGTTATCAATCTGAAAGCAATAGGTGCTATGATTAGCAGCAGTTACCACTGACAAACAGACACAACAATATAAAATGAAATTCACAATCTTTTCTTTGTTAAGTGCTCCTCAAATATGCCTAAAATAAATACGTCATATTTTACAAACTAAATACACTTTAACAACTTCGAAGTACCTACTTAGAGAATATTATAGACGAGTAGTTACCTAATCTTGATGTCGAGCACGTTTTTGGACATTTCGCCCGCAATTCCTATCACAATTACTGGGCAAGAGTCCTGTCCTGAGTCGTGTCCCCAGCACGCCCGCCGCGGAATAAATCGCGCTGATTGCACAAAGCATCTTTCGATCCCCTCTCATTTTGTTAGGGCGCTTGAACAAGTTCTTAATAACAGAGATGGTGCATTGCAATTTCTGCATTTGCAGTATTATGATTGCGATGTTTGGTTTTCAGCGGAACAAGATACAAGGAAATCAGGGCTTTATGGCACGATGGGGCAGCCATAACCTCATGGTCAAAAGCCCCTGACAAAATTTTTCAAGATTTTTTTTTTGAGGCCGTGGTAGTTAATCTCGTAGAGACTATGAGATTACTTTAAAATCCAGCTTTATACGTCTACGACGTAGACCATTGGTCACTGAAAACAGGGATAACAGCTGTTTTTTTTATAACAAAATTTATAATCATCGCAATAATTTATTTGGCGAAATCCAAAAGTTCAATTCAATTTTAGATTCTGTATTGCGTTCATTTACTGTATAAGTAGAACTGGTACCTAGCCTTCCTATTCCCCACGTAATGTTATGAGATCAAAGATTTTCCTGAAATACATTAACAGCCTGCCAGCAATGTATAATTATCTATCTATACTATTATAAAACTGTAACAGGAAGTTTGTCTGTACATTGAAGATATTAACAAAAAAAAAAGTTACGATATGGTTTTTAGGTGTCCCTGATTCCATTTCACCAATTTTTTGATTTTTTGTCTGTCTGTTTGTTTGTGTGTTTGTTTGTTTGAACGAGTATCACGCAAAAACTACAGAACCGATTTTGATGAAACTTTTTTTGTTTGATAGCGTATGATCTGACTTAAAATCTGGTATATAATTTGTGCGGACGAAGTCGCGGGTTAACGCTCGTATTTTCTAAAATGGGTTTCTTATTAATTATTTAATTAGAAGCAAACCGTTTATGTAGTAAATATGAATACGAACAAGAACGGAAATTAATTAGGTTTTCGATGGAGTCATAGGTATTCAACTTGAAAGATACCATTTTATTATTAAAGGTGGGTCACCTATCTTCTTGTTCTTGAAACCGATAGGAAATTATCAAAAAAAATGGACTGTCCGTACTAAATGCAATCAGCTGATCGAACATTAGTATGAAAAGTTCAATTTCTTTTTTGCGAATTTCTCTTTGTTCCTTTGGAGAAGTTGTTCAATATCATGGGTACAATGATCCCTTAAAGTAATGCAACTGTTTACCCTTATCTTTGAATGTTTGTAACTCAAACACGCATTGGTTGCAATTTGACACACAGATCGAACATGTTCTGAATTAACACAGACGAAATCGCGGGCAACAGTTACATACTTATACCTACTTATAAATCATATTATTGTAAACACCGAAACCGGACATTCTTAAAAAGAAGTAAGATTTAATTTCCTTTTCATATCCGGGAATTTTTACATTTTGTATACCAACAAAATTGTATTTTGTTCTGTTTTCGTGCAGACTTCGCGAGAGATTGTGAAGACGATGAATGACGCTATAAGCCTTGGCAAATGGATGTTGCTAAACGTACAGCAGCCTTTTTAATTTACACAATTGTTTTCATTTCGTTGATTAAGGAAGCGTAGGTTTATCTACTTAGTTCTTTTATGGAATTGTGTAAAATACTATAACGACGTTATCGTTTTCGGGATAAGGCAGCAATCTTCGTCTTTTCTTGCACTTCTTCTTCCGGTTTCTCGTCTTTCTATAGGTTGGCAGTAAGCTCTCTATATCCCTGCCTATCTCTCGCCAAACGAAACAGCTCTTCGACTCTGCACGGCTAGCATATCACCCACGACAAAGCGTTTTAACGAGAAAAACGTCATGCCAGCTCTTTCTGGCATACGTAAAATAATAAAGATGGAGGCACATCTCGATTTTTATCGTTTTCTCGGGGGTGGCATGCGAGGCCTACCTTAAGGTTCGCTAGCCACTTATTTTGCCCCCCAATATCTTTGCCAAAACGGTAAATCGGTATGGGTGGTTTAGACATGAAGGCATATCAAACAGACAGGCTCATTATGTATGTGAACATAATTTTTTATTCGGGTACTAGTTTTAAAAACCGCAAACCGGTACCAATCATCTAGCTACACTTAAAAGTTTGAAATGCTCTATTATTAATAAGTAATATTGAATTTGTTTTGCGGAACTTTAAAAGTGCATGCAGTGCATGCATTCATGCATATGCTCACAACTATATTCCCCGAGGGGGTAGTCAGAGATATTCTGAAACTTCAGAACATCCACGTTTCACTAGTAGTACCGAAACTCTGTCCAGTGCACATGGTCTGTGGTCCAGTGTGACGGGGAGTGACCCCTTCGCCACTTTTAATGGACAGTGGGTACAATACATGCGTCGAAATTGAAGCATGCAGGTTTCCTCACGTTGTTTTCCTTAACCGAAAAGCCAGTGGTGTTACAAATCGTACATACATTCCGAAAAACTCATTGGTACGAGTCTGCCTGGACGGGGATCGAACCATCGCCTCCTGCACGGCAGGCAAGGTTACTAGCCACTGGACCACCAAGGCTCCTAATTAACTTTAAAAGTATCTTTAAAAAAAGTGAATTCAGCAAAATACCTACATGTTTCATTGATTTGCGGTTCCAGAATACAAAATAAATAAGCGTACATGGCCAGTTCTGACCTGCGTTTTTAATGCACCTAACTTTATTTGAAACATTGTGTTTGAATAAGGATTTGTTTTTGTCAATGAAAAACTTTGTAATTAACAAAATACAACAATGGTTCCATTTCCCAGATTACAGATTCTGTTGCATAATGTTATTATGGTCTTTTGGAAGGACCCTGTGGTCCTTCTTAATATGCTGACACTTTTTTAATGGGATGCTCAGACCGTCAAACTGAAAAACTTTATTTATGGGACCAACATCGAAAGCTCGCAAAAAATATCAACTGTCCCTTACATTTGGCACGAGTAGGTATGCAGTTTTGTATGGAACAGCTGATTTTTATTTCACGATTTCGATGTTGGTGCTATAGAGAAAGTTGTTCAGTTTAATGGTCTTATCATCCCCTTAAAAAAGTGTCAGCATATTAAAAAGGACCTTATATATTACTTTACCCTTTGGTCTTTATTCACCGATAAGAGAAGTTTTACTTGTAATTTAACAAGTTCTCGAATACATTTTAACAATGTCAGTCGCTAAAATAATTGCTGTCATGAAAAAGTTACAGCCCTATTTCTGAGTAAGTAGATAGTATTTTACATTGTTAGTTATCGTAGTTTGCTTTGTCCATTTCAAACTTTTAATACAACAAAGTTGGCTTATTACTCGGCCGCTTCGGATCACTGTCATCTGTATTTTATATAGCTCTCCCTATCTATATTAAGTACCTATTTCTTTTCAATTCTAAATAGGTAAGCAATAAATGAAACGGGCTTCAACTACATACTTACAATTCGAGTGTGTTCTGTCAAAGATTCTGTCTTGAGACATGATGTTCGTTTTTAGGGTTTATTCATAATTCATAAAGCTACGGTATCCGACCGTCCGTTTGTCTGTCTGTCTTACCTATAAAGAGCTGTATCTTTTGAACTATAATAGCTAGCTATCTATTATCATAAAGCAAACGATACCTTGTACAACATAGCATACAAAACATTACCTGACCTACCTGTGCAGTATAAAACTAGTGTTAAACGTACCTAGTTTGATTGAATTCTGTTTTTCTAAGGGGAATCGTGCACGAAGAAGTTATAATTTTCTTATTTTCCAGAAGGAAACAAAATGTGGCTTCATTACTAAAGCGATTTCTTGTGCATGATATGACCAGATGGAAATAGTCACCAATCAATAGAATTTCAAGTTATTTTTTTTAAGAACCGTTTTTTTTCGTTACGCGTTAATTTGTCGGTAACACAGAAAAGAGAACTTCTGTGGTCGGCAAGACTAAGGGTTGAACCTCATCTGGCAGCACCGCATCGCCTTTTTCCGTCGCTCGATCCATCCTTTTCTGTCACTCAGGAACGTCATTTGATAGAGTAAATAAGAAAGACGGAAGAGAGACGCGATCGCGCGCGGCGGTGCTGCGGCGTGCGGTCGCGTTCCGTCTACTTTATGTGCTCTAGCAAATGACGTTCCAGAGTGACAGAAAAGGATGGAGCTACAGAAAAAGGTGATTTGGTGCTGCAAGATGAGGTTCAACCCAAAGTAGGCAGAGTAGAAGCGGCGTAAGGCGTGGGCGATCTTGGCGATCGCCCGAGGTACGAGGGGCCTCGCGCCTCAAAGGTTTAGGAACCCAGGCCTGCCAAAGATATCCCATTCCAAAGTGCGTTAACAAAAACATATCACCTTCTATATAGGCATAGTATTACATTAGTGTAATAAAACTCAGAGTTCTTCGCTCGCTCCAGTTCTTTCTTTGTTGAATTCTATTTCGATTGCGATGATCTTGTTATATTGCAATAAAATCTCGAGCTCACTCCTGGTTTCTTATTACTACCACCTAACCTGGACCACAAAGGTGAGAGAGCGGTCAGCACGTATGTTAAGTTTCTGCCCCGGCTTGAAAAAATGGCAGATTCGAGACTGCCTCCTTAATGTCAAACTGCTTAACCTAATCTAGTCCACGTCTAATTTGGGACAAGGGACAAGAAGCGCGCAGGTTCCGCCCCTAAAACCGAATCCAGGAACAGGAATCATTGTTTTAGATGTAATCTTGCGCCGTCTCTGTGAGTAACTGTAACTGCTACCTCCAGCATCAGCCTTGGGCTAACCTATCATGAGCACAACATGCGGTTTCAAACCGCCACGTGCGTGCTCACCCTAATGTATTACACCCTGTCGCCGTATCTGTAAATGTAACTTGTAGCTCAGTAATTGAGCTATGTTGACGGTAATGAGACGATGTTAGTGGATCAGAGGAAAGGCCTCGGGACATTTAAGTCCTTACTTCGATAAACATTTTTGGAAGAATTCCTTTTTAATAAACGTTGTAATTAAATTCTTTGTTGTATATAAGAATTTTTATTGTCTTTGCCATTGTTGGCTGGTTTCCATATTTAAAAAAACTTGTAACTTAATTTTGAATCAGAATAATGTAATGTGCCTTTAACAGTTATTATTATTAGGTATTATATTTAGAATTTCCATTGGCATGTTTTTACTTCCATCTTTTTTCCTCAACAGATTTCTATCGCTTTGTACTTTGAATGAATAAAAAGGCTTGTCAGTTTTCCTACGGTACGACATGTCGTCGTGGGCGTATAAAATAAATTAAAATTAAAAATTATTTATATGCTACCTTTAAAAAGATTGTCACTATTGTTGACCTTTGTCACTATTACACATTTACAGGGTGTTAGGGTAAACCGTTGCATTACTTTAAGCTTTAAGGGGTTATCCTCCCCATGATACTGAACAACTGTCAGTATGAAATAAAATCTACTTTTATACAAATGTTCGGATTCAGCGGATTGCATTTAGTATGAAAAGACATATTTTTTGCGAATTTACTTTAAATTTCTGAGGGAAAGTTGTTCAGTATTATGGGTACAATCACCCCTAAAGTAATGCAACTGTTTAACCTAACACCCTGTACATAATAAATTAATAATACAAATAGACGAATACACAAATGTCGGTTATTAAGCTCGATCATACTACCTTTAAATCAAATTTGTGAATGTGTAGTTGGTGTACCTAATAAACTATTAAACTAACATAAATTAGCTAGGATTTACAATCCACATAAAACACAATAAAATAAACATCCTGAAAATGGGTCTTCTTGATGTTTAATACTTTCTCCGCTATACGCGAAAGGTCATCGAACTATTTTAGTGGGAAAAGGTCGATGCTGACTGCTTTATATTTTTTTATGTAACTACACGTAAAATGTGAACTGAATTCCAATACAAGGGTACACGAGGGTGTGGATTCGGCAACACGTCATCAGGCAAGTCTAACGAAGTAGGGCCCCAGGACGTGCCGATAATTCCGTCCCACGGGAGGCCTTTGTGCAATCAGTGCGGTTTCTTCGGACCCCGAACACCCTGTATTTTTTTTCTGCTATGAAGTTATTTTTCTCACAATATTTTCGATTGGAATATTTCTGCTGATTCAAAGAGAGGTAAATATTTTCTTTCACTACAAAACTTAAAGATACACAAATAGGAGAAATTCCCTTTGTATTTCTCTACTTTTTTGTATTCGTGATTTTATTCAACAGTTCGTGAATGCAATAAAGTATTAAAATAAAAATAAATAAGAATAAGTATGATAGAAAAACTATCAACAAGTAAAGTAGGTTTTCTGTTCCATTAATATTTATACAAACAGAATGTTCTATAAGATTTTTGATTTTCTTTAAACTGGATGCAATGTGCATGATTTGTTTTGTTAAAAATCACACAATACAACTTACACAACGAATGGTAGTATTATACAGGGTGAAATTGATATCATTAGTAAGCATTGCAGTTTAGTATGGAACAGCAGATTTTTTTTTGTGCTCCGATCGGTTTTCTCCCATAGTAAAAGTTGTTCAGTTTTTTGTTAGACTATTGGTTTAAAAGGATGCTAATGATATCAATTTCACCCTGTATAGAAAATGTGCATAATTGTGTCAGTCTCAGCACAGATGATTATAATATCTAAATATCTGCAGTTTGTCATTTTATAATTTAAAAATGCAACTTCCTAAAGAGAAAATCCGATTACAGGATGTCTTGTTACAAAAATGTCAAGTGCATTATTAGCATTGTTCCCCCTCAAGAGGGCAGCGTCTAAAAAGAGAGCAAAACTAAAACGAACCGAAACAGTCCTCGCTAAGCACTCGACAGCAAGAGTGCTCTAAAAGCCAATATTTTAGAACACCGTATTGTCCTGCCCGCGGTCCGCGTCACATCTCGACTCGGACTCGAAATAATAAGCCGTGTAATTAGGATTTATGGGCCTTTTACGATGATTAAATGGCTGGGCCGCTCATTAAAGCTCCGAGAGTAATGTATAGCTTTGGAATCATGTATTACAGATGAGATTGGTAATCAGAAACAATCTAGCCCATGAGTGGTATGTGGGGCGCCGGGACCGGTGTTTGAATCGAAAGCGTTTAACGCTAATTAGTTATCTTTACATGCCACATATTTTTAAACGATTAGCTAAAGTTATTGGGAGCTATATATAGCCCAGTCATTTTACGGTTTGAGCCGGGAGTAATTAATAATTGAAATATTTTTTCGGTATAGTATTTAAAAATGTTTTTTTTTACATTCTTAAAGTTTTACCATTATAGATCCTTCAAACTTGGTGTTAATATTTTTGTCTACTTAGAAGGCTTTGAAAAATAATTTAGTATTGTCTAATGAATACCTCATGTTAACAATTTCAATGCCTATTTTATTGTTCAAAAATAATTTATGTTGCTAAATCTAATTAAAATACTAAGCTAATAGCGTTCGGGGGATACAATTTTGATTTCTAATTCACTTTTTTGAATAACACATTCTAATGGGTTTTTATCCCGTTTTTTATTGAGTTAACATTTATAAGGATTTATATCATATATATTTTATGCAACCTAAACTTTAATAAGTTTAAAATCAATAAGTAAGTTTAAAATAACACACGAACTGACACAAAGAGTGTTTTGTTGAGCTGCTGGAGAAAGTGTAAATGTCTTTCGAGTGAGTTTCGATAGTAGCCAGAGCAAACCGTGAATGAACCTTGCTTTTTAAAACCTGCATTTCACCTTACTTACTGCATTACCGAAATTTTATGATGATCTAATAAACACAAAAACGTGGAATTACGAAATTAAATGGGTAAATAATTTTTACACATGTACCTTACCAGCCTATTGTACCTACTTTGAAATGGTTTTCTTTGAACACAGTCTTGTTTTATTTTAGTTCTAAAAAGGTACTAGAAGAGTAATGGCGTTAAAGTATTTAAAACGAAATTTCAGTAAAAGAATCTTTACAATTTCCTGGTACCAAGACAAAAAGACAGCCACGAAAGCAAGAATCTTACGAAATCTAAAGCATTACGTCCAGACTTTTTCAAATGAGGATAGTGAATCAGGGTTGCCAGCGTGGCTTGCACCGCTCCGGACTTCCTACCCGTCAATTAGACACATAGGAGATTTATATGGCGATCTATCTTCTAGCAACGTATACCTACTCCGGCGAGCGGAAATTGTTTTTCAAAGGATCGCTTTCAAACTCCCTGTTAAGCTTTGTTGTGTTAAAATAGAAGTGTGGTAAATAAATATTTTGATGTTAAAAGTTTAAATATGAATCTTGGTTAGCAAAGTTTTGTTATGGCTATAAAGTTAAGGTGGTTTCAGTCCATACAAAAGTTTGACGCACAATACGCATAGATGGAATTAATAAAAGTAATATTTTTTATATGGAAAAATAGTTTAGACAATCTAGTTGCCGCGTCACAAATAACATTTGAAATTTATAATATAATTACAGAGATATAAAACTTTTAAAATTTTGTATGAAAATTTCAAAGCCTTCTTCGTAATTATTTTAAAAATTGCAAATGTTATTTGTGACGCGGCATCTAGATTTTGTAACTTATTTTTCCATTATATAAGGTCTAAAAAAATTTGGTGAAACTATTTTAAGGGGATGATCAGACCATCAAACTGAACAACTATCTCTATGAGACCAATATCGAAATCGCGAAAAAAAATCAGCTGTCCCATACATTTAGGTCGAGTAGGTTTTTATGGAACAGCAGATTTTTTTTCGCGATTTCGATATTGTTCCCACAGTGAAAGTTGTTCAGTTTAATGGTCTGATCATCCCCTTAAAATAGTTTCACCTAATTTTGTTAGACCTTATATACAAAGTTACTTATATTAATACCGTCTACGCGTATTGCGCGTCAAAAATTTGTATAAAATTGACCCCTCTGCAACCACCTTAACAGGAGGTATTTTCTTTAAATTTAAGATGCAGTGGTTTCGCGAATTTAAATATAATAAGTAGAGTTAAAAAAACATTAACTTTTTTTAACTTTTATTATATTTCACTAAACCTACATCGTTATGAAGGCTTAATTATTTAATTGAATTAAATTATTTAAATTTCTACAAACGCAAGAATATTATCTAAACAGTTGTACACCCAATATGATAACATTAAATTGTAAATTATACATTCAATTATGTACTCGGCATCCCTATTATAAAATTTCAATGTAATTTTAGTAGATATTTGAAATTATACAACTGAATAGATAATCTATACTATTATAAAACTGTAACAGCAAGTTTGTCTGTACATTGAAGATATTAACAAAAAAAAAGTTACGATATGGTTTTTAGGTGTCCCTGATTCCATTTCACCAACTTTTGGTTTTTTTGTTTCTCTGTTTTTTTGTGTGTTTGTTTGTTTGTTTGTTTGATCGAGTATCACACAAAAACTACTGAACCGATTTTGATAAAACTTTTTTTGTTTGATAGCTTATGATCTGACTTAAAATCTGATATATAATTTGTGCGGACGAAGTCGCGGGTTAACGCTCGTATTTACATATATATTCAATCAGACAGAAATTAAATTACACATCTAAAATTACCTATTACATAACTTCAAAGTCAAGCCTAAGTTCCACGAAACCTTCATAAACTGAACAGATCTACATAATAACGGCACATAACAGCAGCAAATTGAATGGAAAGACAAATTAAAACGATTTAGAGTAACATTACAAAAGAGATTTGGCTAATGGTAAAGTCACGGGAACTGTAGGCACGTGATGGGAATGAATATGTTAACCGGACGGTTTGCCGGCACTGATGATCGTTGAACCAGGACGCCTTGGAATTACCCCATTCTACTTAGTTTCAAGGCTTGTCTAGAACATTACCTTTCAAGAATATTTATTACGCGATTATTTGGTTCAATCAATCAAATCAAAAGCTATTCAATTCTGAAATACTTCACAATCAAGTTTGTATTCAATTCCAATATTATTTAGGCGACTGCTTTTGATCAATATTTCCAGTTGGTTTTAGTACCGATGTCAGTAACTGTATGGTGTTAAAGTTAGTAACTTAATTATCTTCAATAATTTATAATAATAATAATTATGGGTGTGTTTGGTGCATCCCATCGCATTTAGATAAAAGTGTCTCAAAGGGACCTCGACGTGTTGGACCTGTGTCCCCACGCAAGCCTTCCAAAGGTCCGGGCTATGGCCCGTGAGTAAGCTTTTTACTGAGATAAATAATAATAAGAAATTTATAAATATATGTATATTTACTTATACATTTTTCTTATTATTTTTTTTATTATTTAATTTATTTTTAATTCTATTCTATTGGAATCATAAATTGTAGCTGTAGATGATTTTGCCAATATTTAAGTATAGTATAAATAGCAAAAGTGGTTGACGATTACCCACGATAATAAATATGTGGTGACCTCAAGGATTATTTTATATACACTAAAATACACACTTGAGCCACCATAAAATGAGCCCAGTATTATATATATAATATTTATTTGAAAATATTATAATTATACGTTTTCATTATAATAATATTATGATGCTGTCGATATGACGATAATATACCACAGGGTGTTTCTTAATATGCTGTCGGTTTTTTAAAGGGATGATTTGACCATCAAACTGAACAACTTTCTGTATGAGACTCATATTAAAATCGCGACAAAAGAAACGGCTGTCCCATACATTTGGGTCGAGTATATTTTGTATGGAACAGATTTATTCGTCGCGATTTCTATGTTAGTCCAATAAAGAAAGTTGTTCAGTTTTATGGTCTAATAATCCCCTTAAAAAACCGTCAGTATTTCGGATTTGTACAGAATAATTTATACAGGATCTTTATGAAGGCAACACCGAGCCTATTGTGCTGCCCTCAATCGTATTGTTTTATTTCTAAACAATTAAACAACATTTCCAAAAAACAAGAATGTCACATTGTAGTCCTGATTGGCTTTCAATTTATCGAAACATTGCGGGTTATCATGTTTTATGCTTGTAGCTAATAATAACTACAAACATTAAGAGACCCGATAAATTGAAAATCAGCATTGACTACAATGTGACATTATTGTTTTTTGAAAATAATGTTTAATAGTAAAAAAATAATACGATTGGGGGCAGCACAATAGGGGATGGATCGGTGCATCCTTCTGACAGATCCTGTTTAAATTATTCTGTACGAATTCCTATGGAATTTGTAGGTATATTCTTCTAATGGAAAACATCCAGACCATGTCAGCTGGTCCATCATTGATTTCAATCAAGCACTTGGTATAAGGCGATCCATAAAATGTGTTCGAACAAACAAAATGGCGTCGTAACCCCAAGATTGGCTGACAATTTAACAACAAATCAAGTGACTACGAGGTGTAACCTTTAGTGCGTCGCAATCGCAACTACTTTCGTTACGTTTTTATTAGCGCCAGTAAAGTTGGGTTCATTAGATTTTTTATTTTCTTCGTAGTAAAACTGAGCTCCCGGCACGTACAAACTTCATACTTCATTCAGGTCGTAAAAGGCAGGTCGAAATTGCTGGAATTTATTCACGAAGTCCTTGTCGTTAGAATGAACGCGACGGTACATTCGAGGTGTGGATTACTGCGGATCGATCTTTGCTTTCTATTAAGTGAGTTGACATTTAATAATCTCAAGGATGTAAATTATCTAGTTCCAAATGTTAAACTTTTAACTTGAAATACAATTAAGTGTAGGTAAAATACAAGAAAGATTGTACTGGACCTACTACAGTATCGCCACCCCCTGCCCCGCACCAATTTTGACCTCACCCCCTCTCGCTGGTACAGGAGGTGGACGATAGTAGTGGTCTATGGTAGTGGTGTAGTCTCTCTCACTCGCACTCACTCAGTATCGCATGTGCTTATCTCTTCTTGTCAGTTCGAGCCCAATTGTATAAAGTGTCCAGGGCGTTGTATAGGTTAACCAACAAGTTTTTTTTTATTTCATTAGAAAAAGTCGTCGCCATTTATAATTTTAGGCTAATTTTAGGCTTAGTAGGTTCACCGTGTGGCGTAAAATTGTTCACCGAATTTATTTCTGCAGTTTTATTATGAAGCAACTAATCGATATGTTTTTTTTTGGGTCGAGCAGCTATTGAGATTTTCTACGGAAAAACCAATTTATTTTTCCTAATTTCATGTTGGTCCCTTTATTAAAAGTTGTTCAGTTTTATGGACTAAGCACCACCTAAAGTATGTAATGTATTTAAGTTTACTCCTCTGCGGTCGTAGTATGGCAGCGTGATACAACGCTATCGCGCCTTCGCTCTCTTTCTATTCGCGCGCGAACGAACGAGATAAAAAGCGTGAAATAGCCGTATCACACGCGACATGCTACGGCTTCTGTGTAGACAAAGCCTACGCCGTAACCACATCGCAGCCTGCTAAAGACATCAACGATACCATCAATCTTGTCGATCATACATTGATGCGCAAAAAATATGAAAAAGAGAACTTCCAGATTTTTCTTCGTGGTTCATTTGCAATTTGAGGGTTTTATACCTGTTTACTAATAAAATTAAGATGGTAATTTCAGCCTTCCGAATTTCCATTTAATTTGTATCTGCTGCAGGGTGAAATTGATATCATTAGAATCCTTTTAAACTAAGAGTCAACATTTCAAATCAACGTTTGCCCGCCGGGCACGGACTTATAGTGTTGTGTACACGCGGCGACACATCAAGCTATGCAAAACAAACATAAGCTGGCCGCGCGACGTTATACATTACTCTGCCTACGCGCGGGCAGCTTATTTTAGTTTTGCGTAGCTTGATGTGTCGACGTTACCTTATATACCGTCGACACATCAAGCTATACAAAACCAATATAAGCTGGCCGCGAAACGTTATACATTACTCTACCTACGCGCGGCCAGCTTATTTTGGTTTGACGTAGCTTGATGTGTCGACGTTACCTTATATACCGTCGACACATCAAGCTATACAAAACCAACATAAGCTGGTCGCGCGACGTTAGACGTTACTCGACCTATGCGCGGCCAGCTTATTTTGGTTTTGCGTAGCTTGATGTGTCGACGTTACCTTATATACCGTCGACACATCAAGCTATACAAAACCAACACAAGCTGGTCGCGCGACGTTAGACGTTACTCGACCTATGCGCGGCCACCTTATTTTGTTTTGTGTGTCGCCGTGTGAACATCAAAAATATTTACAAACTGTATCAGATAACTGGTGGTTATTTGCGTGCAAGAATTTTTTTTACAGAGGTACAGGCGGTCCTGCTATTTCGGGCAACAGCTTTGCTTACGATTTGCAACTTTTCCTCAACAATGGCGCGGCGCCTGATTTATCGGCTATCGAGTGTTGACGTTACATCTATCGGTACCTTTTGGAAAAACTATTTTGCGAGCTTCAGATATTCATTTCGTTACATTGGCGAAAATGTTGACGTGTAACATCGTTTAAAGTAATCGATGATTGAATCGATTTAAGTGATCGATTATGATGAAACTTTGATTTTTTTTTTATTCTGGGCCCCTTTTCTTCCAATCAATTCTATTCTTACTTGCCACTTGTCGAAAGTTACCCATGTTACTCGCCACCTATTCATGTCAACGACCGGTTACATAAGAAATTATTGATTGAAATCAGTGGTAATTAAGGTTTAGAAATTCTATCTCTTACTATGTTATATTTTTATATTTATTAGCCTTCTTCATCCCAAAAAAAGGGGCAAAAGCCTCTACCTTGCTTTTACTATGTTTGAAATTTAATATAAAAGAATTATAACCATTAATCACTAGAACTATAATTTTGTTCTTCGATTCACACAAACAATTTGATATTCATTGATTTGTATTTATTTATTTAAATTAGGTCTGCCTACATCTGACATAAGAAATTTTCAACCCTCGCTCAACATAATCTAGAACCTTCTAAAATACTAAACCATTTCATGAGAGAAATATAAAACATCAACATTTCTAAACTCTGTGCGCATAATGTTGGACGTATGTATTCCTGAATAATTTAGCGACGACGTCTTTATTCGACGCGAGCAAATCTTTGAATTATAAAGTGGCGCGGGGACGGGACTTTTGGGCAGACTCAAAACCATCTGGCGCTTCTACCTCTGAGTTAACAAGTTACATTCATACATATTAACTTACTGCTGCTGTTATTCCATATTCATGTGATGGCGCGCTTCTCAAATAGGACTTTTTGTTAAACTTCTAAAATCTTTCATTTATTCGTTTAGCTATCATTACTCAACAACACTACGATACGTTCGTAATCTTTGTCGGTAATTTTTTGGTTTTATATCTAATCTGATATAATTCTACATGTTAGAATATGTTATCTAATTCAGATTAGATTAGCTGCTATTTTTGTGTTGCATAAAATCAAAATTCAACAACATTTATATCATTGTTTGGAGAATAGTAGATTCATAATTTGGAAATCATGAGTTTTAACGATAAAGTAGTTCTTGTGACGGGAGCAAGTTCTGGAATTGGAGCCGCCATTGCAGTATACTTTGCTGCTGAAGGTGCTAAAGTAGCAATTGTTGGAAGGAACGAAACAAAACTTAACGATGTGTCTAACTTATGTGACCAGAAAGGGAGCAAACCTCTATTAATAGTAGCAGATATGACCAAAGATGAAGACATCAAGAGAATTGTGAGTAGTACAATCAGTCGCTTTGGCAAACTTGACGTGTTGGTCAACAACGCAGGAATAGCAAGAACGGCAAGCATTCTTGCTGATAACGTCATGCAAGTTCTTGACGAAGTGCTAGCTACAAACCTAAGATCAGTTGTTTACCTAACCAACCTTGCAGCACCACACCTGATTGAAGCTAAAGGTAATATCGTCAATATATCCAGCGTTGCAGGTTCATCTATATTATCTCCACGAAGCGGCGCATACTGCGCTTCTAAAGCCGGTCTAGACCATTACGCAAGATGTGTCGCGTTAGAACTAGCACCGAAAGGCGTGAGAGTCAACAATGTATGTCCTGGTCCTGTGAAGACGGATATGGTAGAGAATATGGGCGTTGACGACAATGTACAAAAAGCACTTTTTGATAAATTCGTGGATGCTACTGCTACTGGACGGATGTCAGTGTCTGAAGAGATAGCTGATCTTGTACTGTTCTTAGCTAGCAGTAAAGCAAAAAGCATTACTGGATCGTCGTATATAATTGATAATGGGTCCATGTTAAAAGGAACGTGGATCAAAAGCTAAGAAGAATCTGTGTTGATACATATTAAGTTTATGGTTGATACATAAAGTACATTTTTATTTTTTGATGGAAATCCTTTTTATTTTGCGTCTTGAAAAAGGTACTTACATAGGTGATCAATAAGCAAAACTAATTTTTATAATCTACGCTCATGTCGGTAGTGCTCCCCCAAGATATACATCGTAAACATTATCAGTAGGGTACTGGTAAGTGTAACCTATCGAAAGTAGTAATATCCAGAGCTAAGACTATGAGGCTGATAGAATAAAGTTATCGAAGATGAAATAAGTTTCGTTAGTTGAGTTGGATATAACTTTGCTGGACGTCCGGTTTGGGAGTGCAGAGTGCTTTTATCTAGCATAGTTCACCGCAAACTACGAGCGGAAAGAGGTTATCTTACACACATGTATACATAAACTAACGACCATAATTACTATACTGGTGAGGTTATCTTACCTTTATTTTATAATATTATAAAATTATATGAAATTGAGTTTGTTTTTTTGCCCATTTCAGAACTTTGCCATAGAATAACTAATTTCATTATTCTTATGACTTTATATCAAACCTTCACTAGTCTGAGTGGCACAGATAATTTTTTTGCTGTATTTATAATATTAAAAAGTGACTGCACAACAATTTTTTAAGACAGCCGTATTAGCGCCACAGTAGGATACGTACATAATAATAATAATAATAGCCCGCAGGGCTGCTTGTTGCGAGCTGTTGGTGAGTGGCGACACCACGGACCTGATTCTCCAGAGGGCCCGGATTCATCCCGGCCGGCCAGAAGTGGAGTTGCAAGAGCGGAACCTATGCTCCAGGTTGGAAGTATAAAATGTCCTAATGCCGGGACCTGTTGACTGGTGCGCTTAGCACCGGGAACCGTCGCCCGCAGACTCACCTCTCTACAACCTTAGCCGCTCACTAGATGTTACCGCCTTGTCGCTCCTTGCGTCCGGCCTTTTTGGGAGGCCAATCAAATGAGTTGACAAGTCAAAGTCTGCCATTTTAGATAAACTAGAGACATTTGTTACGGTAATCGTCCCGAGTCTTTCCGCAATAACCTAGATTTCCCAGCCCACCCAGTTCATCCCCCCGTAACCCTAGTATTTTCTGTCCTTTCTCTGCACCGAATGTGGTATGTCATCTGGCGCATTTGCGTAATGCATTCAGAGATAGACCACGATTGGTGCATCCCATTGCATTTAGATAAAAGTGTCTCAAAGGAGCCTCTACGTGTTGAACCTGTGCCCCAGACAAGCTTTCCAAAGGTCCAGGCTACGGCCCGTGAGTAAAATTTTTTACAGAAATACATAATTATAGTACCGAGTAAGAGAATCGAATGAGATGAAAAAAAAGTTTAGTGAAAATTGCAGTTTTTCTCGATGATATTTTTTTCAAAATCTGTGAATGCAATAAAAAAATAAATGTGAATTTGAATGTGTAGTGAATGAAAATAAAAAAATAAATAAAAATAAAAGACGAAAAAGAAGAAGTAAAATACTCCAAAAGTATGGAAGGTTAATTAATTAAATTAAATGAAATTAAAATTAAAAAGTATTTATTTGTCTCTTATTTATACACAAGTACATAATAAATATAGCACGGTTTTAAAAATAACAGAGACAAAATGGTAAAGGACTCAGTATAACATTAATAAGGTATAATGGTTCTGGTAGCTGCTCTTTGTGCCCTATTTCAACTTTCCACCCTGTATAATTCGATTTTAAGTCAAATTCAAATCAACCATTATTTCTTACTAGACTTTACCCGCGACTGCGTCCGCACAAATTATATACAAGATTTTAAATCAAATCTTAAGCTATCAAACAAAAAAAGTTTCATCATTATCTGTTCAGTAGTTTTTGCTTGATGCTCGAACAAACAACAAACAAACAGACACACGAAAATTCTAAAAAAGGTTGATTTGGAGTTAGAGACACCTAAAAACCATATCGTAATCTTTTACTTGCAAATATCTTCTCTTATAAAACTGTAACAGAAGTGTACATTACAATCTGTTACAATTTTATAATAGGTAGTGTATTAGACAGATGACTATGGAATCAAACACTCCTAGAATTCACGTAAATTGACACAAGTAATGCTTTCACTTCCTTAAAGTTCATCACTTGAACCACTAAGCGTACGAAATGTTAAACCAATATAACAGCAGATTTGTAACACACGTAGTGCTGGAGAATGCATGTAGACAGCACTGCATTTTCGATTGCTACCTGTTCAGCATTTTGCTTTCAAAGTATCGGACATTCAATAAAAATGATATTTGATATCTACGGCTCTGAAATTCACCTAGACTTTAACGAAGTTAGTTAAAATCCGTGGCTATTACCCTTATACCCAAATTCGCTATAAAGGTTACAAATAATATACGACGCCTTAGCAAATGATATACAGGGTGTTAGGGTAAACAGTTGCATATCTTTAAGGGGTGATTGTACCCATAATACTGAACAACTTTCCCTAAGAAACCTTTAATGAAATTAGCAAAGTACCTAATACGTAAAACTTAGTATTGTTTTAAGTTAAATATATCTCATAAACTTGATTTTTAGAAGCTACCCTTTTTTTTTGGTGCTTCTAATGAATCTGGAAAAAATATATGTACCCGTACAAATTAGGTACTAAATCATAATGGAATAATAAAAAAGGTAGGAAGACTAGAACTTGGTCAAACGAAATGGTTCAGACAACCTGACCGTCATGATGACTGGACCACAGTTTATTTCCCAGATTACAGCGAGGTACTAAATATCTGAAGGTAAGTACGAAGTACCTAATACGTTAAAGTTAAATATCTCTCATGACCTTGATTTTCAGATGCTATTTTTTTGGTATATCTAAGGAATCTAAAAAAATGTTTGTGCCTGAACTAATTAGGTACTAAATCATCATGTAAAAATAAAAAAGATAGGAGGACTACAACTGGGTAAAAAAAAATGGTTCAGACCTGACCGTCAGGATGACTGGACCACTGCTTTTCTATTTTTCTCCTTTTGTAGCGAGGTACTAAATATTTGATGATAAGTACCAAATAGTACTAAATCGTGCATAGCTTAAAAATCGAATCGCCGGCTTGGTCCAGACATCCTGTCGCTCACCAAACTACACAAATTTTGGCCTAGGCTTATCAAAAGCATTTTGGGCTAACAAAATCTCTTCAAAATGGACCGGAATTCCCAGTAAGCACCTAATCCTGGACAATGATTCCGAGCCGGGACCTCCTAAGAGTTTTTCCTCATAACTCAAAATGAGATCATAACGTCGTGCATCTCGGGAGGCCTTAAAGAATAACAAAAGAAAAAAAGCTCAAAATTACGTGGGGCGAGTAATTTTCGGGGCGAGCTACCCCGAAATGGTACCCCCGGGATCTTCAGTCGGGGACCCTTTGCGATTATGTTGCGGTTTTATAAGCTTGTTATGTTTTATGAGCGAAATGTTTACGGATACCTTTCAGGGCAGTCCGTGCGGACAGCAACCCTGTTTGCTTAAAATTTGTTGCTGTAAAAATTTACGATTGTAATTTTTACTAAATGGGGGTCTTTATTTTCATTATTATTATGGGACTATAGAACACAGTATTGTATGAATACATGAAGATTAAAACACATATAACCATAACACTATGCGACTAGAGGTTATTAACCTTCTACAGAATGTAACAAAACACTCTAGTTATAAATATGACTACTTTAAATAAAGTGGTGGCTAAGGCCATCAAATTAAATAACTTTCACTATGATGATTTGGACAAAAAAATATTGCTGTCCATACATTTGAGTCGAGTAAGTACTGCAGTTTTTTTTTTGAAACAGCTTTGCTTTGCAACAGCAACAGCAACAGTTGTTCGGTTTGTTGGTCTCAACAACCCCTTCAAATATTACTAGGGTATTTTGTTACACCCTGTATATGTATAAGTCACGATATCAGACTCTGGGAGAACTAACAACTAAGGACCAATCAAGTGAAGAGCTTTTAAAAATTAAAAAGTGTGGCTTTTGTGGACTCTCTTTAAGGTACAGCCACGTCCGAGTAAGAGCACTAACTTTTTATTTACCTGAGTGCTTTCGTTTTACCAGTGGTGATTCTCGGAAAGTCTTGAAAAATACTCTCCAAGTATGTTACAATAAAATGTTTTGAAATTAAGGGTACATGTATTTTTTCTTGGAATCTAATAAACAACAGTAATCCAATAAAATAGACTAAAAAGAATTGGACCACTTTTTCATAGTAAAGCCGCTCGAATCGTATATAATTTATTGCACGTAGGTAAAAATGCTACAAACAAAGCCTTTTATTTTTCTTTTGTTATGAAAGTGTATCACGAGCTTATTTAACAGTTAGGTAAAAGGAAATATATTGATTGTATGAAGCTATAGCGGATTGTCATGGGGTTGATAGAGCAAACAATGACCAATTTACTTTAGCGTTTACCTTGTTGACAATTGACACCAACGTAGACACAAGTTGTTGACAGGACACTGGCCTGTGATCAATTGATCATCTATCAATGAAGATTGAAGCTGTGTCTGAATTTGGTAAGATTATTTCAAGGAGGTATAAGAATAGTTGTAAATAGTTAGAAGGATAGGAAAGTTTTGTGGCGCGCCTTGGGAAAGGCCTTTCAGCAGTAAATGATGACAGGGTGATGATGATGATTGTAAGTAGATATAACATTAGATTTGATAAAGGTATGTTTAATCAACTAGCTTTTGTCCGCGACTTCTGCGTTAAATTTAGAAACGTATTTTATGTTGAACCAAGTCCGTTAACACGTTTAAAAAAACATTTGTGTAGATGTTTGGAACATTTGTATAGGTGAGTAAAACGGACATTGTTTGATTCCGCAATTTGGAGGCTAATTGATTGGATTAGGATGGATACTGAAACGACTAAAAATAAAAAGTCATGTTGAATTTATAAAATAATTACGAAGATATAAAGCTTTGAAATTTCCATACAAAATTTTAAAAGCTTTATATCTTCGTAATTATATTATAAATTGCAAATGTTATTTGTTACGCGGCAACTAGATTTTCTAAACTATTTTTCCAAATATAAAATATTACTTTTATTAATTCCGTCTACGCGTATTGTGCGTCAAACTTTTGTATGGACTGAAACCACCTTAAGCAGACTTTGGCTTCTTTTCTTTTCCGGTAAAAATTGCTTTATTTCCTACTTTTGACCCGCGACTTCGTCCGCGTGGATTACCCCATCAGTCGATTTTCAAAAAATCCTTTCTTAGTGCATCCCTACATCCTCTGAATATATATTCCAAATTTCATGTTTTCTCCACAGTTTTATATGGAACAGCTGGGTTTTTTCGCGATTTCGAACTTGGTCCTATACTGAAAGTTGTTCAGTATGATGGTCTGATCATCGCATTGAATAACTCATCAGCATATTAAAAAGGTCCCTATATAACGCATTTAAAATGTCCTGAAACACGATACCATGTCAAAAAACAATAAAAACATTTTCAATAGTTTTGGGACCAAAACTTTCAATAGTATATTTATGTGACGGAGGATACAACCCAGTTTAAGTTCACCGTGCCGGATTGCTAGAAGTTACACTAAGTGCTTGCATAAACCGGAGTTAGCACATGTCAAGTCTTCGGATATAACGAGCATAGAATGCAAGCTGGCACCAAGTTCCCACAAAACACTCCAAAGGTACTTCTGTAACATGTAACTAACGACTCGACTATAACTTGTCTGTAACCTCTTTGACAGTTATGGAACTAGTTGCAATTTGACCGAGTTGTTGAGTCTACTATACGTCGTTTGTGTCTGTCCTGTCTACCTAATTACCTATTGGTAAAATTCGTCAATACGTGAATTAAATTTATATTATTTTTGTGGATGGCTACCGTCTTAGGTACCTTACATAAGATTAGTTTTCAAGTTAACATCCATTATAAAAGGGTGTAAAATTAAATGCGTTACATATTAAACAGGGTGTTTCAGTGACCACTTTTCTATTCACTATTTCAGGGTCCACTTTTCCTATGGAACCAATAATTTTATTTAAGAGCTAGGTACGCCCATAGAGAAATTACACGCTCCCCTGCTATGCCAATTTAAAAAAAAATTAAAAAACCTTTATTTGTATCTTAAAGTAAAATTTGAAAGTCAGTGCCTAGCTTCTAGTGCCTTTTGTGAGATAACTTTCTCTTTCATCATTTAAGTGTCTTTCATTTTTGGTACGATAATTTCCCTTTAATCCTCAGACATAGGAAAAATAATAATTTCAAGATCTACTTCTCTTACCATCTTGTTCTTACTAAACAAAATTGCACTGAGACATGAACATGATATCTCAGACCCTAAGCATCTAGGTATCCGAAAAACATGGTTCAGCAAAGAAGAATCAGAAATTAGACAGCAAGCAAATTTCTTGTAAAAAAAGTTCCATAGTAAAGTTATTCGATGGATGTACAATGTACATACCTAATGCTGATTGTATAACGACTTTTTATTTTGTTAATAGTGTACCTACATTTATTACATGAGGTTATATACTTCGGCCGTACAACATTATTTGAAAAAGATATTTACTGTGGTTAGAAAACTCTTACTTTCGCTGCTCTTTGAGTTGCAGGTTGCTTTTGCTTTTCTGAACATGTATGTGCAAAATACAAAATCTTCGTCATTATTACTCATTGAATTTTATATTAATCCCATTTCAGTACATGTGCAATGTGTGTCACTTCCGTGTTGAAATTCACGTTGATATCCAAAACAGGTCAAGAGGTCGCATTCACTGTTGTACGGAAACCTAGATACATATAGAGTTACCGAACAAACACTCTAATATTTGGGAGGAACGGATGAAACGAAAATTTGTTTAAAACATCCCATTTTATTATTTTTATTCTATTTGCCTACTGTTTTGCAAAACGTACGTAAATGTAAAACGATATATTACAAATACACTTTAGCTCCCCCATACACTATTCTAAACATTATTTCGTCAATGCTATTTCATCGATTTCCATCGGCATTTCCATCTCAACTTGAAGATAAGGTTGTAATATAGCTAGCTATAGTGAGGAAATGCATTTTCTCGTAGGGTAAGAGGTCAATAAGCGATAGGGGAGAGAAGTTTGCTGCGGGTCCCCTTGGAACTGTCAACGGGAGTTATTCACCCTACGTCAACTGGGGTTAAGAAGTTATCGCGGCGTCTCAATAAGAAAAAGTAATATAGGCGTTACTTTGCATTCTGTGTTCAAGTATAAAAAGTTTACCTACCCTTTAAAAGTGTCAGGGGTTTTATTTTGTAGTCGATTCGGTCGATGTGAGGCTTTTTGAATAATACGTCCCTTTAGCAGTGTTTGTAGAGCCATTCCTGACGGGCTAATTTTTCCTCTATAACATGAATGGTTGTCATGCAATATTACTCATGCTAACACGAAAAGAAGAAGCACTTTGTTTTTGCAATAAATGACTTTGACTAATCGTGTAAATTTTGTATCAATGTAAAAAATGTGCGAAAGTATTCAGGATGACATCTAATATAACACCACACCACACATACAAATGTTTGTATGAAAAAAGTAAAAATCATTGACCGTCGATTTTTTTCACTGAGGACGGTTCTTCTTCTCCATTACTGAAGGTTGGCAGTCAGCTCTGCATATCCATGCCTATCTCTCGCCAAACAAAACAGCTCTTCGACGCTGGCGATGCCTCGCTGTCCACAATTTCAGGTTCCCGAGCTACGACTTTCGTGGCCTACTGACGCTTCTTTTCCCCTCTAATTTGCCCATTATTATGGGCTGAAGCAGCCAGTATCGCTAATTCTTCAAGATATTATGACCATTAAGGAGAGACCAATGGCGTAGCTAGAGATTTTCCCTAAAGGGGGCACCCGGCCAGCCAGCTCATCAACCATCGCTAGTGGCAAGACTCAAATTTCAACTGGCAAAGCAACTGGTCTGAGGAAATGTGTTCCACTATCAGTATCTTCTAACAGCCTACTTATAATTCCTTAACAGATCCAATTACCATGCAAAAATGGGCGGAACCAGGCGATACCGCGTTTCAAGCTAGTTAATTGTAGAACAGAGGCTATTGCCGCTCCATAAATCTCCGTCGACTTAACGTCGGCACTGTGAAATATTAACCGCACGCCGGTTTTGACGCCTCGCGCAGTACACACCAAATAAATAATAAAATCCAGCTGGAAGTACTTGTCTGTTAGGATTCTGTACTTTGTTGCAAGAGCTGGCTCGGGGCATATCGTGGCTTTAAGCTATGTGCAACGATATACTGTACTAGACTACTAGAAGTAGAGAACAAGATAAGTAGCAGGTAAGTACACTTGTGGTGAGCGATTCAACGCGGAGAGGCGGCCAGCATTATAGGCACCTTTGGGCCATGTATGACCAGGGGCGGGCTTTTCATTATTCTGTCGGTAGTACTAGTATTTATTCTGTGGTTCTGTTTAGAATAGTTAGTTTTAAGTTTAGGGTAAGTTTTGTTTTTTCTAGTGTTTTTACTATTAATAAATATATTGTCAATGTGGTGAGTATATAATTTGGTGTAAATAATTTTGATCACTGGTTTTTTTTAGGGGTGGTTCAGATGAAATTGAACAACTTTTACTATGTTAAAGTTTTGCTTGATCTTTTGATACACATTTCAATATTTTGGTTCATTTTTAATACGAATTGAAAAATAAAAATTTACATAACTTACTAACTGGTCTTTCACAATAAAATATATCAACACAATACCCATACTTTCGGAATACGGATATTTGAAGACACATTCATCTGGCATATCCAGTACCTACACCATCACCACAATCAGTGCTCCCAAATTATGAGTTTACTGCAGGTGCATAGTCCAGGGCCCGCGCGGGAGGGTTCGTTGGCATCAATCAAGGAATTAAGTTACTAATACCACCTCGGTCTAAAATGCATAGGTACACCTAATTAGCATTAGGTAAAAGATTAAATAGCAACAGAATATTTAATTTCAATTAAATTTAGCTAAAAGTTAAAGATAAGTTACAAATAAATGGATCAAGAGTGTGATGTGTAGGTACTTAATTCACGTCAAAGGCCGGTAAGCAGCGATTAAATTACCCAACATTTCGGGCCGATTTCGGCATACATTGCTTTCTTGGATCGCTACACTTTAAAATAGAGACAACAAATCCTGCAATGTATGCAGAAATCAGGCCCGATCAACTGCAAGTGTAATCGCTGCTTAAGGCGGTCTGAAAAAACTCTGATACCAGGGCCAGGGCTTGCTGTCCACACGATAAGAAGCATGCTATGTTATCTTAGTACAAACTAAGTGGAACGCTGATTTTCTATAGACAGCTTCCGTCATCTATCGGTTATGTTTCGAAGCACTACGTGTTGAACTAGGGTTCATATCGGAGTAATAGCGCACTACACCTCACGCGCTATGCTGTAGTACTGAGAGATTTCGCCCATAACAATCACTGTCTTGTTGGTCTAGCGGTCCAGACAACCGGCTTACGATCCGGGTAGCTAAGGTTCGATCTTCGTGTCGGCCGATCGTCTTTTTCAATTTATTTCGTAATGTGGCGCCCCCTAGTGCTAATAAGCAGCAACGCAATTAGGACGTGCTAAAATTCAAGGCGAGTTACCTATCTATATCCAATATACATATTAATCTATGATAAGAAGGTACTTAATTGCGTGAGGAGAGTTACATTATAGTAAGTATTCTTTTTTAATACCGTATGAGAAAATTAAGATAAACATCAAGCTCATCATCATATTTTGTGAACATTTATCCGTCAGTGGCATTGGATAAAGAACTAAAGCTCAACAATTACGCCTCTACTCCAATAGATAAAGATATCATTTCTAGTAAACTATATCCCTTCCCCGGTGATCTCAAATGATGAGTTTACTATGTACACAGGTCCAGGGCCCACGCGGGACGGTCGGTTGGCATCAATCAAGGAATTAAGTTGCTAATCCCGTGTCCGTTTATGCTGCAGCCAGTTAACGCTTGATATTAGAACGTTTACTGCTGCTTAAAATACGTGTAGAGGTAAGTAAAAAGTTAAAAAAATCTACGAATTATTGAGAAGGAATGTTATAAATTTCACAGTTATGATTATGACACACAGCGCATTGCAATCATTGACTTACCAACTACTGGACTTAGGGTCCACATTCAAAAGTGACCGAACCAAAAGAGCACCAAAACGTAAAAGGGGAACCAACGCGACAGTCTTCGTTTGATCTGCCGACTACGTGCACGCGCGAGCGCGCGGCGCGCTCCGTGCGCCGATGTGGGAGTGGGATGGGAAAGAATTTTAGCATTTTCAATGTGTTTAGTTGGTTTATATTAACTACATGTACTTAGGTTTGTGTAGTTTAGTCTCGGACACTTTTTTCAAGAATTTTGTACTAGACCCGGTGTCCATAGTATACGTCAATGGTTGCAATAGTATCGTTCTTATACAGGTGTAGGTTAACATAGGGTCATCAGATCACATCCCAATTTGATGAACTATGAATAGGACGAATTGCGTATAGGACCCATCCCAAACCCATCACATATTACTCATAAGGTAATGGGTAGGTATACTTATCCTTTCTGTGGGTGTTAAACCTAAACGAATGAGCTAAAAACACATTAGTATCCAATGTAAACTTCTTAATGACTACTAAAACACTACCCACACAGAAAGAGGACACCTAACGACGGCCATATCCACTTGTCTCCTATTTTACACAGAATGACATAAACTTGATGAGGAACCAAGTGATATATTGCCCAAAGCTATCCACACGGTTTTTACAGGGTGTCCAACCAATGATTGATGGCGCTGACATTGACCTGATATACGTTCTGGAACATCCTGTACGTATTTGATGAGATGGGGGAAAAAATAAGACGGAAATTACGTCCGCAATGTGATTATGCGGTAAGAGGAACAGGCTTGATTAAAGTAATGTTATTTTATGAGCAACGATTTGTTATTGATTGTTTGCTTACGGTAAAATTTCAGGATCTAATAATAACATAATATTTGTATGCATACAATTTAGTTTATTATGAGGTTCTCTGTTTTTGCTTAGATGTGTTTGTTATAAAGAAAAGTACCTAATGCATGATAATGACAATATTTGTTATATTGTCATTATCATGCATTAGGTACTTTTCTTTATAACAAGTAAGTATAGTATTAAATTAAGTAGGTACCTAAATGTGGTCGTGGCAAGCAAATAACTGTGTTGGGGTGCGTTTAAACTGAAGCGCAGCGAAGCGGAGATGTGTAAAGTTTTTCAAAATGGATAGTTGCCCTGAAAAAAAACTATTCTGCTTTATTGATACTTTGCCTATATTATAGGTATTAGATAGATTATGGCACTAATCCACCTGGCACCTTATTATCATGAGTGTAGTGAATCATTCAATAAGTTCCCTTCCTAGAGCGTAATTCGGCAGATTTTTTGGGATAATATCTTACAGAATTAACCAATAGATTAAACTTATAAAGAATACGGAATAGTGTGATTAGAGAAAGATGTGGTCTGAAAGAAGATGTAGTGACCAGGATTGAAAAAGGCATGTTGAGGTGGTTTGGCCATGTGGAATGAATGAGCGAAAGTAGGTTGACGTATGAAATTTACAAGGCAAGTGTGAATGGAATGGTTGAAAGGGGTCGCCCTAGGCACACGTATGCTGACCAAATCGGATGCGTACTGAAGAAGGGCCAAATAAAATGTATCCGGAACGAAAGAAACTTATGGATGTCGAGAAGGCGAAAGATGTGTGTCAGAATCCGTAGCATGTGGCGATCTGTTGTCTCTGCCTACCCCAGTAGTGGGACATAGGCGTGAGCATATGTATGTATAAAGGATTTCGATTTCTGACAGTCAGATAAACAAATCGTCAAAGATTTGCGATTGTTATCCAAGTCCCAGTTTACGGTTACTATTCGTTACACTTACGAAGGCCAGATAATCAAACCATTTTCACTCTTACAACTTAGGCATATGAATAATGACTAGAGACTTCTTATGGGAAATGAATTGTACTATTAAATTTACAACTGGGTATAAATTGCTGGGTTTATTCATCGTCTCTCTTCAACCGTGATACAATAAACTTCTGGGGCCTTTTCTCTTACGTCATAAATATAACATTACTATAAGTGGGGACTAATAAAATTTTTACGATATTACCCTATTATAATGCTTAGGGGGTATAATAATTTTAGGGAATAAGTACAATAATAATGTTCCTTCTCTTTATATAAGACTGCCAGGCCTGCCTAGCCTAGAAGCGATGCTTGTGGTGGAATCATTTATTATTTCTATGCCATGTAAAAATATTATACAGGTGTAAGTGACAGCCTAGCAAATACTGAAACGGTGAACTTAGACCATCAAACTAAACAACTTTCACTATGGAGCCTACCTCAGGAGACGCGAAAAAAAATCTGCTGTCCCATACAAAACCGCAGTACCTACCCGACTCAAATGTATGGGACAGTTGATTTTTTTCGCGTCTCCTGAGGTAGGCTCCACAGTGAAAGTTGTTCAGTTTGATGGTCTGATTACACCGTTTCAGGTAAGTAAGTCACATGAGCGCTAATCTTGAAAACATCAAAAAGAGCTTAAAGTATCTCATCTTTTCGTGGCAATAATTCTTGTTTTCTCTTTTTTGCGTAGGTATATGTTTGTCCTTGTTGTTATGGGGAAGAAAAGTATCTTTGCTTTTTTTAACATTGTAACAAATCGATAAATAAAACAATATTGTTTCTATGTCCTCGAAGTTCGCAAAGGTAGTCGCTATGAATTAATTTCCATGTGGTTTAGAATGGGGCACTTCTTCCCGTTGAGTTGGTGCAAGGCGATTATAAGATAATATTTCTTTAGCAATGTTTGGGTGGGTGGTAGGGTTAGCCAACCAGTGAGCTTAACATATAGAATCATTGTGGCCAACTATCACCACTTGACATGTCATCGTCATATAATCCTCTTTTCAAGATGTTAAAAGTTAGTCATACTATAGGTATTTATTATTTGGTTATAAGGGCTTGGTCAATGACCAAATAGCTACTGCGACCTGGACAGATCTATTGTAGCTATCACCCTAGAACTTAATGTCTTCACGAACCGTGTTATGCTTTTGGAGGGGAGGTCCCTAATGTCAGTAGGTGTTATTATGTATCCACCTAGATGGTGACTCCTGTGAATGAGCACATTCGCAGAGGAGGTGTATGGGCGTTTCCTCTGCTTCACAGCAGAATCTGCAAGTGGGTGAATCTACAAGCCCCATTCTGTGTAGGTGTTTATTTAAATTGCAGTGTCCTGTTAAGGCTCTTACATACTATAGGTACTCTTTCCTTCAGATTTTTCATATAAACTCTAAAACCATAGCTGATTTCTATTCTATTGGAATACGTTCAAGAACGTTATCAAGTACTGTTTTAGTATTGTTAACACCCTATTCCGAGGTAAGCGGCACTACCGCGTTTAAAACTGAAATGTAAAAGTAAAAGTCCCTATTAATTTTGCGGCTGAGAAAAAAAATAGGACTTAATTGAAGATTTTTTTTTTTTTTTAATCGGGCATAGACCCACCACACATTCCCACCGCTGTAACTCATGTAAGCCAGGATCAACAGCGGCGACCATTCACAACACTGGACAATGAAGTCCAGCGAGCCCGGGGGATGACTCTAATCTGTCTTGGAACCCGCAATGAATTAATCAAAGAAGATAGGAGGAGTAGGAAAACGAAATATCCGACTTCCCTCCATTGCAAACGGGAGACAGCAATAAGAAGGAAAAAAAAAACATGGCTATTAGAGAGCCAATTCAAGAGATCATTTATGGCAGTGTTGAAGACACGACCGCAAAAGCACCAAAAATACAAAATAAAACAATAGGAACCTAACATTGTACTGAAACTATGACCTATTTTGCTTCCAGTAATAAGTATGGCAAAAACATCTGAACGCACGGAAGTTATCCCTAGTCGTTAATTCCCTTTAAGTCCCTAGTAGTTAATTGAAGGATGTAACTAGTGTATAATTTTTATTCATAACGAAGTAATAGAGGTTTGTTTTAAACCAAGAATCTAATTACTTTTTAAAACTACGTTCCGGTTAAAACTCGACAGTTTCATGAGATTTTATCTTCGTCATAGAATATCTTAAAATTCTCAGAAGCGCCAAGGGGAAACTTCAGAAGTTCATTAAGAAGCTACGGTTTGCCCGCCACCGGTCAAAGTTGCTCTTCGGTACGGTCGAGCACCTTTGGATGCCTTGATGTTACTAACTAAAGTAGCTACCTCAAAATCCTTGAGAGATATTTTATCCTTGCCCGGCTTAGTAAGTTTGATCCTACACTGATCCGACTTTGGCATTTAGTTACACGCTTCTTTCTTTTGAAGTGGTTTTTCTCCATTACTTTTCTTATTATATAAGGTCTAACAAAATTAGGTGAAACTATTTTAAAGGGATGATCAGACCATCAAACTGATCAACTTTCTCTATGGGACCAATATTGAAATCGCGAAAAAAACTCAGCTGTTCCAGACAAACCTACTCGACCTAAATGTAAAATGACAGCAGATTTTTTTTTCGCGATTTCAATATTGGTCCCATAGAGAAAGTTGTTCAGTTTGATGGTCTGATCATCCCCTTAAAATAGTTTCAGCTGATTTTGTTAGACCTTATATAGGGTCCAACCTAATGTGCTGAAGGTTTTTTAAGAGGATGATTAGACCATCAAACTAAACAACGTTATCTACGGGATCGAGATCGCCAATCAAAAATTAACTGTCCCATGCATTTGGATCAACTAGGATTGCAATTTTGTATGAAACGGCAGATTTTTGTTTGCGATTTCGACGTTGGTCATATAGAGAAAGTGGTTCAGTTCCATGGTCTGATCATCCCCTTATAAAAAAAAACGTCAGTATACCTATTAAGAAGGAAGGGTCCTTCTTAATAGGTATACTGACGTTTTTTTTGACGTTTTTTATACAGGCGTATACAGGGTGAAATTGATATCATTATCATCCTTTTAAAATAAGAGTCTACCCATCAAACTGGACAACTTTTACGATGGGAGCAAACCGATCGGAGCAAGAAAAAAATCATCTGTTGCATACATTTGAGTCGAGTAGGCTGAATAGAAAGCAGATTTTTTGTTGCTCCGATTTGATGGGTAGACTCTTATGTTCAAAAGGATACTAATGATATCAATTTCACCCTGTATAAACTTTAGAATGAGACTTCTTTAACGTAACTGTAAAAAGAAATTAATTACAAAAATGCTGTATAAAATGTTTTTCTCATAACAATTTCCAAATAAATGTATATTACATCCACAAATTTCAGAAGGAATTTCTCAAACAATGAAAAACAGGCCGTTTCCGTTATCTCGTTTTAATGAATACCTCTTCGAAAAATTCTTTTCGCATAGTTCTGATAAAGAGGAGCGTCGAAACTTCAAATTAAGATTCTTGGAGTTCCCTCGCTGGGAATAAGATTAATGAAGGATAGCACCTGAGGGTCGAAGCGACCCCGCTAACGATAGACGGGTCAAGGGGGAAGTTACTGTTCAAAATAATAAGCGGAAAAATTCTGCAAGAAAATGAGATTCTTTTATGTTATTTTGAAGTTAAATGGGACACTTTGTGCCTCGATTATAATGTATCTTTTTGACATCGCAATAATGCCTAAGTATTCGATGTTTACTCTTCTATGAAATTCGGGGTTTTATTTTGTAATCATTTATTTATTACCTACGGCGGAACGGAACGGAAAAAGAATTAATAATTTTGTTGAAAAACCCCCGACTAAAAGAAAGTAGGTAAGTAACGAAAAATAACAAACCAAACCCAAGAAAATCCGTCGAGTAATTTTAATTAGACACAAACTCATAAAAACTAAAAATTTTAGTTCATTTTAGTGCATGGAATGGCGGCCCCGACGGATGCCGACGGATGCAGGCGTCCTGTGCCAGCCGCATTCAGGTCTTGCCGATACTTGTCCAGATGTCGTCAACCCAACTGGCTGCCGGATTTTCTTGGGTTTGGTTTATTATCTTACGTTACTTACCTACTTTCTCTCGGTCGGGGGTTTTAAAAAAAATATTGTTTTTGGATTACAACGTGCACCCGTTGCGAATATATTTTTAAATTTTAAATTTGGCTAAATTGTTAATTTTGTTATGTTGCTTTTTTTTAACAAACTATAATATTCATATTATAGTTTACTTCAAAAGCCGTTATTTTAATATAGGTATAACATATCAGGATTAATATCAGACTTGAGATTGAAGACGAAATCTTTGACTATAATTAATGTCTTACTTTAAACCTTCCATTCTGCTACCTAATAATGTTACTACGCTATGTAAATGAACCACCATAACTTTGAATAATACAATAAATACTCTCGCTCATAGAGACAGAGTAAGGGATTGTGTCATATAAATTCAGCAGTAATCCCACACACTGTGCAATGGCGACACTTAGGAGTTTCTATTCAACACACTATTCCGATGCATTAGAGCGTTAATAAGACAATATGTATGTGTCGCGAACAATGAGAATAATAACAGCGCATAATGGTGAATGAGAAAATAGCTCGTTGACTGCCGCTAGCCTGAATATCACAATGAGACGAGACAACAATGGCCTAGGACCTATATTCCGCCTAGATTCGCACTAAATGAAACAAAACTACCTTTGGAAATGAAACGAAAATGTTTGCAAATTGGTGGCGAACTGAGGTTTTAATAATGCTCACTATTTAGTAATGCGCCTTTCATAGTTGCTGATGTGGGTGATTAAAAAAGCGCTATCGAAAGCTAACGTGAATAACATGTACTTTGGGTCTATGATTTTATACAGGGTGTAAAATTAAATGGGACACTTTCTTAAAGGGGTGCTTCAGACCATTAAACTGAACAACTTTCTCTTTATGTTTGCAGTTTTGTATGGGACAGCGTAATTTTTTTTTTTCGGGATTTCAGTGTTGGTCCAGTAGTTAAAGTTGTTCAGTTTGATGGTCTGAAGCACAACTTTAAGTAAGTGTCCCATTTAATTTTACACTGTATAAACAAATAATTTAGATCTTCGTTGTCAAACGTCAAGGTATATGTACGTAGGTATATGTACGTCAAGGTAAACGTCAACGTATAGTGGATTTTAAATTGCTTTGTGAGTATGCCTGATTTATCCTAAATTTCTAGTTGTGTTGTTCACATTAAAATACGAATTAGGCATAATGTGGAAAAAATTGATTCTCTAAAAGTTTAAAATAGTGATCATCATCATCATCTTCTCAGCCGATGGACGTCCACTGCTGGATATAGGCCTCCCCCAAGGATCGCCATAACGACCGGTCCTGCGCTGCCCTGATCCAACGGGTTCCCGCCGCCTTCACCAGGTCGTGACCACCGCCTTCACCGTGTGAGGGGCCTACCCACGCTGCGCTTTCCGGTACGCGGTCGCCACTCGAGAACTTTTCGGCCCCGTCGGTCATCGGCTCTGCGAGCAATGTGTCCCGCCCACTGCCACTTTAGTTTAGCAATTCTTTGGGCTATGTCAGTTACTCTGGTTCTTCTGCGGATCTCTTCATTTCTGATTCGATCTCGCAGGGAAACTCCGAGCATAGCCCTCTCCATTGCCCTTTGGGTGACTTTCAGTCTTTTTATGCGGCCTTGAGTGAACGACCACGTCTCTGTTCCATATGTCATCACTGGCAACACACAATAGTGATGGTTTATCTTTTTTTTTTATTTATAGTTCAACACTCATTTTTTCAAAATTTTTACTTAATTATATTCCCGAGCAGGAAACCGTGCAACGGTTTATGAGCTGGGAATGAATCGTTACACTCAATCACTAATTGGTATATTAGTTTAGGTACTTATCTAAACATTCGAGTTCTGCAATAAGTATTTTAGATTTGTCATACTAACATAAATGGCGTTGAAATTGTAGCAATAGCAACTGCTACATGACAAAAATCCACTGCTGACAAAGTTAGGATGGTTGTGCATCAAATATAGTGCAAGCCATATCAGATTCCGAAATGTGTAAACATTGGTACAGCAATGCATCTTAGATTAGAAAACTGAAAATAAAATAGAAGGCATTGTATTAAATGCGATATATCCGAAAGTGTATGTTTGTATGGTATGGTTTCAAGTCTAAATTCCAAACTGATTTCAATGTTTAGCAGTTTTAATGCTAGACAACTTTTAAAATCCAAAAACAAAGAATTCTTTTCATAGGTTTTCTGTGCTTTAAAGGGAAGGGGAAAATTACGCATTCTAAATGAGTAGACAAAAACTAGTGCTATCAACATTATACATAATCTAGTATGGGTGTGATCGACGCAACATTCTGGTTAATTAATTTTCGTTTTGTCACATAGTTTATTTACTTTTTTCGCAGTGAACGGTAGTATTTGTTTAGTTCATGCAGTTAGGTACACAGTGTGACAAATCCGTGCTGCTACAGAATTTTATTACTTTTCACATGTCAACCCTGATGTTTATGGTAGCAATTATTGTTGAAACACAACTGGGAATTTATGGTAACGATCACTATGGCCGAGGGTAGTATAGTTTGGGCTGATCAATCATCTCTAGTCTCTGCGTGGTATGAAACACCACGTTTATTTGTACGTCTGTTGAGTTACATTGTGTAGTATTTTTTATTAATTTGCTTCGATCTAGTTTTAATTGAACGAGTATGGTGGAATTCAATGCCCCATAAAAATATTTTTAAAATGCTTTAAATTTTTTGTTGATGGAGGATGAACTGGATATCGCGCTGTCATGGTGTGTACGAGTTTTCAGTATATGATTGTATGGCCTACTCTCTTCTATTGTCATCGGTGAGGCTTGCCCTGTTGCTACATAATTACCTATACATAATCCTATTTAACCATTTTCCTGGTATAAGAAAATGGTATAAGCTTATATTACGTAACGTAAGACATCACATAATGCAATCCTTCTAATGCGATAAGTGATAAACTTTAGAGGGTCAATTTGATTATACTATCTCTTGTTGTACTTAGTAATATTAAAATGTTTACGTCCCGATATTTCAGAAAGTGTTACACTCCCATGATCACCAGATGACACTAATATCAGTATTGTAAAAGTTACTTTAATAAAATCGGTATGATTTGCGACGAAAAATCAATAGATATCAGTGATCAGTGATTGTCCAAAAGTTAAGAAATGTTTGTAAAGTTCTGTTTTTCGGTCCTTTTTTTCTAAGAGTGCTCATTCGCCATAAAATTTTGAACCATGAGACATGCTGACACTTTATAATTTTGATCCCGTGCCTGTTGCGTATTGACTAAAACTAGAAACTTGGGTAAAAAGAAAGACTTTTGTTTTAATATTGTTATATCGCGAATAGTTCTCGATAATTTCTCAGCAGGGATTTAAAAAGCATAAACTCTATTCCATAATTTCAAGGGAAAGTTCCACCTTTCTGATAAGGTATGATAAGATTCATAACTAACCCTAATTTCTTAGCATCAGCCACACAAAAAGGCAAAAATACTTCAAGATTTAGCTAAAAATTCTGCTGGTAAATAAATCGGTAGATCACAGCCTAAAATCGGTATATCGGTAGACAGTATCCGAAATCGGTAGATCTACCGATAAATCGGTAGCTTTTGCAACACTGACTACTATGATCACGGGATATTAGACACTTCCCGCAATATCAATCGATAGCAATCGTAACACAGCCGAAATAATCGCGTAAAAACAGTATGATTGTAGTCTTTGTATTTAATTGAATAGGTACTAAGTCAGTCAGTACTTTCTACTTACTTCAATATAATTTGTTTACAAAATACTTATAGACAAACAAACGCCAACAAAATTATAATACGTCTCAAAAACTTTATACAAAACATGTTTATATGTTGGTATCTCAGTTGAAGAGAAAAACAAGACAATGCTTTCAAGTGATTCGTCTAATGCAGGAGGGTCCACGGTTCATACATTACAGTTAGTTCAAAGTTTGCCCATTCTTGTTTACAGAACATCTTAATATGAGCGCATTTGTATGCACCCCTTGATCTTACTTTGAATTGATTTTATTATTGAAAAAAAAATTACTTTTTCACTGTTTTGTGACTGAAAAAAAAAACTTTTTAATGGGTCCTGCGCAAGATTATTAGAGTATCAACGTACCAAAAACTTGAGCAGCATTTGCCTAGAGAACGAACGTCAACGACGACGACTAATACGATGTCTTGTATTGCCATTCATTCAACCTACCTGAGGTTGGTTATCATTAGACTTACGCGGGACTCTGTAGCCTGTAGGCCTCGCATGCCACAAAAAGATAAAAATCGATTCATAGAATCATAGATTCTTTATTGTACACAAAAACATAATTACAGCAAGTCGTGATGTACAAAGGTGAAGTGATTTTGAGAAAAAAAATATATTCAAAGACTGTATTTTTGACTAATATTTTCAATCTAATTTCAAAATATACAGATTATGAAATATTAAAATGCTACAATGACGTCAAACTGATATTATCAATCAATATAATTAAGTACCTTATAATGTTCAATACAAGTTTATCTACGTAGGGTACGTAGTACGTAATCAAAGATTAATACAATTTAATCAATTAACGATAACTAATTGTATTACGTATGTATACTTACCTACTTTAAGATCTCATGATGGTGTTAGTGTAATAGATAAATAAATGTTAATGTTAGTTTTATGTTTATGCTCTATATAATAATACTCGTACTAACGCAGTACGGACTAATAAAATAAGAATTGTCAAGATAAGAACCAGCATATACTAAAATGTATTATTTCTGATTCCAATTGTGATTACAACATTTATTTATACTAAATATATTATTGTCATTATGTCCTTTCTTAGTATTATATTCCTTGCTTTCTTACAGCTGACAGTGGGTGAACTATCAGCCAAATATTCAAATGAGTTCAAGAGTGCGATTTTTGAATCTCATTCGCTGAGTTCAGCAGCAGAAAATGTCAAAATAACTTTGGAGATATGCATCTTACTACTGCTGATTTAACTTTCAAAAATCATACTTAAGGAGTGCGATTTTTGAAAGTCAAATCAGCAGTAGAAAGATGCATATCTCCATAGTTATTTTGACATTTTCAAGTGATGAGCTCAGCGAATGAGATTCAAAAATCGCACTCCAGTTTAGAAAAAAGAAGATATAACGCATGAAAGATGTTTTTTTTAATAACTGATTTACAGATATTATAGTATTATAGTCTTTATAGTGATTGGTTAATTTTACAAGTCTATGATTGGTACGTTTTTAAATTTTTTTTTTTAATTATTTTGTCACATTCGATATTCGACGTGGACACTACTTCACTCGTAATACTCGTAGTTGAACTGCAAGTACAGTACGACCAGGAATATGATACCTATAAACCACAAAATTGTCTTGTTATCAATTTGCATGTTTATCGACATTCTTGTAGGCGCTATGTAAATTCACACGTCTACCTCTCATGATTTATACCGTAATGAACAACATGAATCACTAGGCATCGTGACTGTACGTAATTGCTTTGCCAATCGAATTAATTTCTTTGGTTAGTATTTTATGGTACAGTTTTTGTAATTGATTCCATTGCGATATCAATAAGTTTTAAATCGGTTTTATGCGAGCTATATTTTTGAAAGTTTATTGGTGTGTTTACGTATTGTATTTCGCGTATATGTTTTTTTTGTTTTTTCGTACAATGACGTAACTCTAGTGAAAAAGGGTACAAGTAGAGTTTTATCCAATTGTACCTAATTGTACCCCTTTTCATTAGATACTTGTACTTCTATTATTACTATTATAAAACTGTAACCGAAGTGTGTCTTTACATTGAAAATATAAACAAAAAAATGTTACGATATGGTTTTTAGGTGTCCCTGATTCCATATCATCAATTTTTGGATTTTTTGTCTGCCTATTTGTTTGTGTGTTTGTTCGTTTGAACGAGCATCACGCAAAAACTACTGAACCGATTTTGATGAAACTTTTTTTTGTTTGGTAGCTAATGATCTGACTTAAAATCTGGTTTACAATTTGTGCCGACAAAGTCGCCAGTTAACGCTAGTTTTCACTAAAGGCACAACAAGCTGTACTGATTTCAATTACGCTTGATTCGGACTTAGTTGTTGGGTTTATGATCTGAAGCATCTCCTAAAATAATTTGTAATGCATTGAAGATTACATCCTGTTAGGTGACAGAGTGAACACATATTTTTATATTGTATGTGTTGATAATGATATACCTTATGTGATAAAATATTGCACTAGGATAATAGCAAGGCAGATTATCTGCATACCAAATATCAATGATAGAGAGACAGATATAAATTAAGGGGTATCGCATACAGAAGGAGTCGAGGCGGGACGTCGAGGCACGGGCGCGCGCCTTAAGACGCTGAATATCGCCGATGACCTTGCTCGATCGCACTATAAGCCACGCCCACAACTCCCGCACGCCCCGTGCCTCATGTTTACCCCTGCCAAAGTAAAATAAAGTAGCACGTTAGCGCCATCACACGAATCTGACCGAAAACGACCAAGAACATAGCTACGAAACGAACAAGTTACGAAATAAACAGCTAATAATCAATTACCATCAACAGATGGCGCTTAAATGACAGATTTTATTGAAAAATTTTATACAGATATTTGTTAAAAATACAATTGTTGTCTTTTAATCAATACCCATTATATATTTTTTACAGAGAAAAAATCAAAAAAAGTGTTTTACAGTATTCTAATTTCTACATTTTAATATCTAATATCTTTTTTCTGTATTTTACTGTTTATGTTTTTGGTGTAAAATAAAGTATATTTGATTGATTGATTGATCTATTATACCTAATAGATAGAGTTTAGAAAACTCAAATTTACCAAGAAACCTTGTACAGACACACTTGCTGTTACAGTTTAATAATAGTTTAGATTAGATAGGTAGGTACTAGGTACTTTATCTTAATTAAAACAAACTTTTGGAAATATCGAAAAAAAAATTCAACTACTAAATATCCTATTACTTACTCGATGTAGATAAAAAACTAAAAATAAAGTATTAATATAAAAGTAAAAAAAAAGCAGCACTCCTAAGATCAAAACTCTGTGTGTCTGAAACCGCGTTGCAACGGTCTAGACCACTGGACCAAATAGCTTCCAGCAATATTCGAAATTAATGATCATTTTCATCGTCTACATTTAAATTATAATCTCATTCATTTATAGTAAGTTATTAAGAAATGCATCAAATCAACAATATTTGGTAATAATAAATAGTATTCACGCGGAAAACACAAACATTTCAACTTCCGACATTATAATTATTTCGTTAGGAATATTTTAATTGCGTTTCATTGTTATTTTTGGTTTATTGATCAATAAGTACATTTACAGAAACTAAAAATGCACTTAAAAATATTATTTACACTTAGTAACATTCTTCAATTCATAAAAACATTTAAACAAGCCTAATAATTACAAATTAAATAGTTTTTACGTCGCGTCCCGATTGCGATGTCGCGAGCAAAAGTGATACACGTCAACCTAGCCTAACTAAATAAACCTAAATGAAAGAGATGCAAAAGCCAACGTCTCGCGTCGGCGCGTTGCGCTTGGATCTAGCGGAAAATTACGAAAATAATTATTTATGTAAAATCTAAGCACTTATTTAAAATTCTGAATCAATAAAAATCTTTAAAATAATGTATTTAATCGTTTTCTTGAATATAATTACGTATTTTAATGCACATTTAGTGGAATTTTTACTTTTAAGTTCCTTTAAAGAGGTGACTTTGGAATAATTTTCTATCGAGAAAATATCGTTCAAACGTGTTTTGGAATCAATATTTTTTTTAGAAATACGGTCAAATATAACATATATTTTTCCTGCTGCAATCTGATGATCTGATCTTGCCAAAAAACTTCTGAAGTGGAGCTCAATTGGGTGATTTGGGTGTTGTCAGCGTCTTAAAAGACCTTGTCATACGGTCGGTAATTGTATATCATACCAATCGGCGGCGGCGCGCCGCTCGCATTTTTTTTTTTTTTTAATTCTTTTGTTTTTTTTTGGGAGCTTTTAACCCTGAAGTTACGTCAGCCCCATCGTGCCTTAACCCTTAAGACTCTACAAAATGAAACAATTTTACAGTGAAATAAAAACCTTACACTACCTAACGAATATACAAACAAACACACATATTAAACACTAGTACTATAAATAAAAAGGTACACCATTTTAGCCTCTCCCGACGTAGGGGCGGCTAAAATGGTGATAAAAGAGCCTACATTCGCAATATTTAGATTTAAACTATTATACAATATTCTTGGTATACAATTATCGACCGTGTGTCAAAGTCACCAAGGCGTGCCCGCGCCTTGACGCCGCCTCGACTCCTTCTGTATGCGATACCCCTAGAGTGATAGGTAAATTATAATTATGTGTAATAAGACACAAAAACAACAAGTGACAACAACAACTCAATTACAATACTTAACAACTTAATTACAATAAGTACCTAAGAATGGATAAACGTAGTTTTATCGCATACAATTTTTCAATTAATACTATTGCTTCCATAGCACAACAACAAAGAAGATATTAAAAATACATACATCCCTTTGCGGGGTGGTCAGAAACATTACTACTAACAACTATCATCTGTTTTACAGGCAGTTGAATTAAGGCTATCTTTTAACATAGTGTGGGTTTCAACAGCGTAGGACTGGGCCAAGAGGCCCGGGTTGCATTATGACTTTATATATTCACTAGCGTTAACCCGCGACTTCGTCCGCACAAATTATATACCAGATTTTAAGTCAGATAATAAGCTATCAAACAAAACAATTTTCATCAAAATCGGTTTAGTAGTTTTTGCGTGATGCTCGTTCAAACAAACAAACAAACACACAACACACAAACAAACAGACAGACAAAAAATCCAAAAATGGGTGATATGGAATCAGGGACACCTAAAAACCATATCGTAACTTTTTTTGTTAATATCTTCAATGTATTAGAGACACATTTTCTGTTACAGTTTTATAATAGTTTAGATAATGCATGCCCTTATGGGCCCACTCTCATTCTAGGATCAGAGCTATGATGGTTGATGGTCTACCAACAAATTCATTTTAGTTCCATGTTTCTGAACCGGAATCTGAGACCATATTTTTGGAGATTTGTAATTAGCTTACAGTTATTTAAGGATGTGTTTAGTATGTAATCAATGCTGTAAATCTTCTTAAGAATAATAAAATAAAGTAAAATAAATATAAACGATTAGGCTATTGTACTTCAAGACATATTAGCACAGAATAGGTAATAGTATATAGTTCTATATAGTATTAGAAAGCCTGTGGAGGTCCCGCTCGAGGGCCCTGGTGGCAAATGCCATCTTGACTCTATGGTCACTCCGACCCTGGGTTTCAAGATGAAGTTACGTATAAAGTGGGGACTAGCCTTTCCCCAACAAATACACTACTATCCCTTAATCGCCACGTACGATACCCATGGAAAGAAATGTGGTTCATTCTAGGCCGAAACTATACATTAGTAAGTTATTATAACATAATAATAAACAACGGGTAAGTAGGTACATAATAATTTCTTTAATTAAGAAAGAGATTATGTGAATGTGCGAAAACTACAACTGTGATTTTTTTTTAAATAAGCCCTATTTTTTTTAAAACAAAATACTTGGTTACTCATAAACATAAATTTTTTTTAAGATTGTTTAGGTAGAGGGCACATTAGAGGGGCCGAGTTATTCACTTTTATTATACCGATTTCTTATATTTATACATCAAAAAAGCAAACTCCTACGTGTACCTTTGGAGTAATAAAACGGAATGGTTGTAGGCGAAGCGAGGTATCGTTTTGGCAGAGGATGGCTAAATCTCTAAGGGAAAGTAATATTGTCGAGCATTACGGCTTTATCCCTGAACGAGCATTAAAAATAAGGTTGCGGTGGTCACTATCCCGAGTTTTGGCGGGTAATTAAATGTTTATTGCTATTTTAATAGGATGGAGAGATCCTCTTTATTACAAAGGTAGCAATTGTCGCAAGATTAAGATAATATAGCCGTCAGAGCGCCCGAGCGCGCTGTTTACAATCGAAGTGTTGTCCTATTTTCAATAAAACGTCAAGTTAAATGTAAGTAAGTAAATGAAAATTTTGAAACATGATCTAGAAGCGAACCTCTGTCTGTGTTTTGTCAAATTTCCGTTAAAATATAATAGTTTCAATGCTGGCATTAATTTAAGTGGAAATCTTTTAGCTACTGTAACTTTGAAAGTATACATTTTATAGGAAATCTGTCAAAATACAGAACTAACAGAGATTAGTTTCTAGATCGAGTTTGAAAAATTTCATATTGAAAATAGGACAATGCTTCCTTTGTATGGAGTAAACTTGCAAGTACTGTTTTTCTAACCTCCGACGCAAAAAGAAGGGTGAAGTTTGACTCCTATTATATCGGTCTGTCTGTTTGTTTATCTGTCTGTGGCGTCGTAGCTCTCAATCGGGTCCAAATGGGTGGATGCGTTTTTTTAATAAAGCATATTTTTGCGAGAGTGTTCTTAGCTTTGTTTCATGAATATCGGTTCAGCAGTTTTCATATAACGTTAAAAATTACGAAATAACATTAAATTACAATCTTAAAAAACCACCAAAGCGAAAAACAAGCATTTAAAAATAGAAAAAATAATTTTTAATGTTAGCAAATGTAGGTAATGTCTCTTTTAGATATTTTAGGTCCATTAATGCGTAGGGGACCGCTATGAAACGACCATTGATTTTATTCGACAGCACTTGCGGTCCCCGACCCATTAATTGACCAAAAATATCTTAAAGAGAGTTAAAAAGTAAAATATACATTTGTTTACATTAAAAATAAGGTGACCGAATTATTTTTCACTTTTTAAATGTTTGTTTTTTAAACTCTATTCACATAACGACGTGCGGGCGCGGACGGGCGCGGAGGATGCAATGTAAAATAATACCTATTTTAATACAGATATAGTCGACAGAGAGAACACCCATAATAAGGGCCTCACGGGCGGAGGGCGGAGCCATACAGAGCTTTCTCTGTGAACTCTATCGATATTGAAATTGGTATTATTTTACATTTGCACCCTCCGTCCTCCATCCGCGCCCGCCGGTCGTAATGTGAATAGAGCTTTAGTACTATTGATTAACTGCTTACCTAATTAATAAGGTTTCTAGATATAACAATTATTGCTCGATACATTTTAGCCATGCAAACAACACCCTTGAGGATATTTTCAGAAGCGGAAAACATTTTCACTCTTCTGTAGAACGTACGTACGTTTTGGGAAAAATGCAGCGTCCCTTCAGTTCAAAGAATTCTTTTATATTTTGGCTTAAACATTTTTTATTTCGTGTTTTATCCACTTTTGCAATTCCAATAAAGTTTGCGTTTCCACGCGATATGGTGGACAAGGGGTCGCGCCATGTGTACCCGGTCCATCCCATTTTTTACGCTGCCGCGAGTGAATCACGATTGCAGAGCGAATGTTTTTCAGAAACTTTCTTTTTTTGCACTATAAACTAGATACTGAAACGTGCTAAATTAAAATAAAATGTTACCAAAATAAAAGGTGGAACATGTCTCCTAGTATTGATATTTCAGTAGGCTGAAATGTCCATGCTACTTGGCTTGAGCCATGAGATCCTACCAATGGTTTAGTTCTTTTTCGCCGGATTCCTTATTGGACGGATAATCTTTTTAGTCGCTTAACTGATGGTACAATTTGGTATTGCTCCTTCATTGACCATGTATTTGAAGGGTAAAGAAAACAAAAAGTATTGGGGCTAACACAAAAGATCCCACTGGGTCGAAGTGTTGCTGGCTTGCCAGCCCCCACAACAAGATAAGATAAGATGGTACAATTTAATTGATTGATATGTATCATGAGTACAAACCAAATACCTTTGCCAGCTTCTTGATATGTATACATTTCCGATGAAAAATAAATTTGTCAAATGGAATCACTAGCGTTTCCAAACAAAAATCTGGCCAAAACGGAATCCGTCCAATAAGGAATCCGGCAAAAAAGGTCTAAACCCTACCAATTGGGTTGAAATCAGAACTAATGATCTGGCATGTTCTGTTCTACCAAATGGCAATACTCGTTCACTGTTAGAAAGGGGTATTGGGGTACACATAAAGTCTGTGCAGGGGTTCGGAAGACAATACCCGTGCCAGCTTCCTGGGTACAGTAATTCTATCTTGTTCTTCAGTGGTCGACTTTATGCATGTCAAAAAGTTCTTATATGTTTGGGCTATGGATTATTTTTGAGTACAGCGAGTGAAAGACAATTTGGTGCTACTCAATACACGAGAACTACCTCAATCGTAGAAAGAGGCGAAAATTTTTTCGTCTATGACCTCAATCCTCTTCAATCCTCTATTACCTCTATTACAAGAAGCTTGGAAACCTTAGACTATGAATATACTATTCTACATTGGAAACAATGATATAATATGTCATTGCCTGGAAACATAGACTATGAATATACTACGTTTATTGAGTACGAGCGTTAACCCGCGACTTTGTCCGCACAAATTATATACCAGAGTAACCCGGTTCAGTAGTTTTTGCCTGATGCTCGTTCAAACAAACAAACACACAAACAAACAGACAGACAGACAAAAAATCCAAAAATAGGTGATATTGAATCAGGGATACCTAAAAACCAAATCGTAACTTTTTTTTTGTTAATATCTTCAATGTACAGACAAACTTCCTGCTACAGTTTTATAATAGTTTAGATACATACTTAATAATCCTTACATTATGTATATACGCGTAAGCGAAAATTTTTTCGCTAAAAGGGATATACATAATACCATAGACGAAAAATTTTTCGCTTACGCATATATTCATAATGTAAGGATTGTACCATTGATTGAACCTCAGAAAGCAGGCTGAACCACATAGACATCTTATTATTTACCATTGAACTGAGAATAAAGAGATCCTTCCTCTGAGCATTGAACCGTAAGACCTATGCCAGCTTCCTGGACTTCACTAAGAAACTATGTGCAAGAGGCCTGCACTTGGCCTGCACTATAAACTTGGCGGCATGGACTATGTACCCTTTGCCTTTCCGTAAGGAAAAAGAAACAACAACAACCACAACATAAAAAAAAAACAGTCACAATGACATAGACATCTGTTTTATTTTACATTCGCAATGTCATGAAAAAATTTCTATGATACACGATAATAGGTATTATAAATTACATGTTGATAATGAAAATTCCAGTAAAAATGACAGACGAACTTTCTTGCTTAGAATGTGTAAAGAAACCAGGAAACACCCACGAGTTTGTAGGACCAGTAAAGATATGTCTGGTTGATACACCACCGAGCGTCTATACGTGGAGAAGGATATATGCAGGGTTGATTAATTTAGCATATTTGCTGATGGGAGCCACTGTTATGACTATGCTGTTCTTCACATTAAGTTTCAAACTACCATTTTTTGTTAATTTGCATATTCTCCTCTGTACATGCGGTGTAAGTAATTTGGTATACCAATAGCACTCTTCCTATTTTATACAGGTGTATAATTAAATTGACCACCAAACTGAACAACTTTTACTATGGGACCAAAATTGAAATCGCGAAAAAACCGCAGTTGATTTTTTGCGTGATTTCTGTGTTGGTCCTTCGTTGTTTAATTGGTTTCTCAGAGGATTTTATCACCTAACGAACTTTGGAAGAGTATTTTAGCTTAAATTGACGTGATAGTTACCAACTTTTTATTATTATTTGGTATTTTAAACCCCGTTTAATCCTATGGAGCCTTAATTAATCTTTGAGTTTTAAAAATGTTACGAAAATCGCGGAACATACAATAAGGTATTTTCGGATACAACTAGGTGTGAAAATTTTATTTAAAAAATTTATATCACCATTTGGACATCCCTGTAGAACTTGATAAACAATCAACGCTTCAAAAATGGTACAGCCAAAAGAGCTACTAAAGAGCTCTTTTGCCTACTATCTGACAGTAAATATACTAAATACGACTAAGTTTAGGTATTAATAAAATACCTTACTCCATTCCAAATAGTAACGAAATTTTAAGGCTATTTTGCATTACAGCAACAGAAATTTGAAGCACTTACTCTCACTTATTCTTAGAACAGCTTTTGCACCGTCCCGACCAAGATATGTCGGATAGTATATCTTTCTAATAAATAAATTACATTTGGTAATTAGAATTGGCCAGAAAGCTAAATAGGAATCGGAAAATCTTGTCGTCCTATTTGGAATGAAGTATAGTGCCTCCCAACAACATGCATGCTTAATGTGTCAATTTGGACAAATGCTAGGTTTTTATATGAGACTTGGAGTCTATAGTACCTATTTATAATTCATCACTCATCAGGCTGTTCCATAGGTACGTTTGGTTTGAATAGTTTTCTATGAAACATCAGATTTTCGTTCGCAATTCAGTGTTGGAGGAGAAAATTGTTTGGTTTGATGGTAACCCATCCATGTTTCTGTACACTTTGTGTAGTGCAACAGTGATGTGGCCTGGGCATGGGATACTGGACAACTTTCCTTATAGGAAATTCGCAAAAAACCTATGATCGAACGACGTTTGTATGAAAAGTAGAAATTGTTTTCTGCTAATTTCCCTTATGTTTCTTTGGGAAAGCTATCCACTATTATCTGTATATCCACTAGAATCACCTATTAAAGTTATGCAGCTGTCTACACTAACACCCTTTATAATTTTATTGTATGATGGAGAAACATGGAAGGGAAATTATATTATTTAATTTTCCTCTACAGATATTTTTTTTTGTAATGTATAGTGGCGACGAACTAATGAATATTTCTTTCTTTCAGTATCAATTATGTATACCTTCAGGAATATTGATTTTAGATAAACTAAATAGTTCATCGAATGTGTTAAAACTGTCAGATCGGAAGACGGAACATTTTTTCACGCAGAGTTTCGGGTTCGCATTTGCTTTTGCTGGATCATTCGTCATGTATATGTCAAACAACACTAAATTGACCTGGCATTCCGCCGCAGGTTTGTACCATCAAGCTCAGCTTCACAGTGTTGTACTGTCATTAAGTTCCTCTAAGGCCTTATTGTGTAACTACCTAATGCAATAGGTATCAAACCGACATGGTGTTTTTGGCAGTTCTTAGCGATTCTGCTTCTTAATATTTAGTTAATTAATTTCAGACATTGAATAAATGGATATGATGATCACAGAAACAAAATATTACTTAAACATTGTCTAGTACAGTCATAATACGTTACCGATCTTGTAAACGATATAATCGGAAACTTACAGAATATTCCTACTGCTCACCGATTTGTAGTTTGAAGGCTCCAGATAATCATCCATTTGTTAACTTAAAGTTTAGGAATGCACGCCGCATTTGAATACATTTTATACCTAGCGTCCTCATAGGTTTCAAAGAGAAAATGTGACGCTTGATAAATTCTGGGGTGGAAACCTTTGGGTAGATGTAATGTGGGGCAATCTTCTGCTAGATGGCGCTTTGACTACTTATATAGGGACTAGTTACGCGTGATATTCTAACAAACATTTCTGCCACTTTATGCGGGGGGCGAGGTAACATGAAATCTGCAACTTTGGATTTTATTCCTCATAACTTTAGATTCTAATAATGAATGTTAAAAATCATGGAAAGTAGTCTCGTGTGAAGTAAACCCCAAACGTCAAAAGTTCGTAGTTATTGTTTCGCAATTATAGGCTGTTTCGTTTACTGATAAGGTATAAAATTGAATGTAAATGCACATGATCAATTGTTATTATACCGTGGCAGAGGGGAAATGCTACCGCAAAGCCAGTCCTTATGATGAATAGTCAAAAGCGTTAAGTGTCTGGAAGGCACTAGATGCGACAAACACAGGACCTAACGCAGTCGTGGGTGTTATGAGAGACCTATGCCCAGCAGTGGACTGTATTCCCGAAAACTAAAGGCCTAGACAGCTGGAAAGACATGGATGAAACTGTCATATACAGGAAAGAGTTGCATAATAGGGTGTAGGCTTATACCCTGCAGTGGGTAGAAAAAACCTGATGATGGTAATTCATCAAAGCGAAGCTGTGTAAAATCTACCAATCGAATTGCTCAATTTTAATCGTTTGATAGAATCAAGCTATGTATTTTATTTATAGATTGATTTTACACATCTCCGCTCCGCTTTGGTGGATTCCGGGTCAACAGAACGTTTAGAAGAACGATTTATTTATAACAGTATATAACGTGAACCGAGTTGGTCATTACAGTCGAGGGTGGATTGCGGCCCGAGCCAAAGGCGAGGGCGGTAAACGAGCCGAGACGGTAATGACCAACGCTCACGCGTTAATTTCATTTTACCTTTTTCAACACTTGCATGGAAAAAATAAATAACATTTCAAAAAAAGGCTTAGACTTATATTTCTGAAAAATGGCACCCAGATTTCTTTCTTCCCACGTCGCGTCGTCGTGCGCCTGTCTTTGAATTAGTTATAAGCGCGCTGGTATTACCGCAACGTAAGGTAAAACGCACGCGTGTTTCATATACTGCATTATGAACCAAAAAGCGGTGCGTTAAGAGTCACTTCACGAGCAAGTGTGTCGAAAACTCTTATTATTGCCTTTCTCATCATCATCACAACAATACAAAGATGAGGTTTAAGACCTAGCTACGACATTCGTCAAATTCAACGTATAAATTGAATGAAAAATTTCGACATAATGTTAAAAAACATATTTCCAGGAATCGTTGCAGGCATGTTTGGTTTTCTAAACATACTTTGTGGTCCGATCATTTTCTTGTTTGATAACAAGATGAGAATGACGTGCCTGAGGAAACTACACATTGCTTTTGGAGGACTCTGTTTTGTAATGTCATCGTTATGTTTCATGCATAGTATTTTTAGACCTTGTATATATAAGTGGGTTCCTGTACAATCCATGGTTATGATCATGTTTGTATTTTGTATTTATTACACCATAATTGTGACTAGGAGAGTTCTGCAATCATATTCAGAAGTACAATAGTTTGTTGCTGCATTTTATTACACGTTCAGACAGTTCGCTAGTGGTTTTATTTAATTTCCTAGACAATACCACAGTATAAGAAAGAGTATCTATGACAATACCTTACCATCTTCTTGTTCCTTCACAGAAAGGTGGTATAGGTATTCCTACATAACTCTGTGTGAAAATGGCTTAAATAGACAGCCTTCTTCAGCTTCCTGGAGTGCGATTTTTGAATCTCATTCGCTGAGCTCAGCAGTTGAAAATGTCCATATTAATCAATCAATCAATCAATCAAATATACTTTATTTTACACCAAAAACATAAACAGTAAAATACAGAAATAAAATACAAGAGGCACAAAATAAGGCGGTCTTATCGCTAAGAAGCGATTTCTTCCAGACAACCTTAGGGTAGAGGAAACGGTGAAAAGAATAAAGGTAGGCGGTGTTTCCAGAAAAAAATATCAAAAATCAGCAGTTATTAGTAAAAACAAAAAGTAAATATACAAAATAAACCTATTATAAACTATGGATTAATTACTATGGAGATATTCATCTTTTTACTGCTGATTTGACTTTCACCTAACTAGCTTTGGAAGTCTATATCAGCGTAATTTTTATTATTATTTGGTAAGCTGAAAAGTCGTTGAAGCTTTTAAAATTAATTTTCACCTAAGGAACGAAACATCCATTTTTTGAAAATTTTGTTCTTTCCAACTCAATTTTTTTTCGGTAACTTGTATAAATGTTGGTATGGAAGAGATAATTCAAGACGATTATGTAGCAAAACGGAAATTAAGAAAAAATTCTTTCTACAAAAAGTTAATTCATAAGGATCAATTTCTTTGAAACAACATAGCATCTTAAATTAAAGAAAGACCAAGAAAAAATGATCGCTCGCTCGAAAAATCGCTCGTTTGAACGTCAATAGGGTATCCCGCAAGTAGTACTTGCCATCGAGTCCATCGAGTCGCGATAAGAATTGGGCAATGTTCGGTAAAATTAAGCCGCGTAAAAAAATCGCGTGCGTGACTTGACAACATTTCATTTTAAGAAAGATACCAACATTTTTCTATCCATTATTTCTCGAGTTATTTGAAAAATACTATAAAATTAAATAGAGGTTGAATGACATTTTATTCCTTTGCCTGGTTGGCTTTTCTGCTGTATTTGACAGTTTTTATTTTTTATTTTATTGCGGGCAAGGTATTATAGCCATTTATCCTACGATTTTCAGAAAATTCAAAAGCAAATTAAAAATAGAAAAATCGGTCAAAAATAAAATCGGAAAAATACGTAACTCTTATTTTTAACCTATTTTTTTATTAAAAATAGGTGGTTAAAAAAATGTTATGTTGTCAACAACGTGCGAACGAGGGCTAAGACCAGAAGTCTGTGGCTAAGACTGTAGACTGTAGAAAATACCATGCAAGCTTCTTGTTTATCACTATATTGCACATGCACATGCACAGATAATATTAGATCCTAAGCAAAGAAAATGGAATCTGGAATCACGATCATCTTTCTAGTTAGTCTGTGACTCCAAAGAGAATGGAATCACTACGTTTTTGTGATCACGATCCACAAACTAATTAGAAGAACTCACGATCCTAAATGTCATTATGACACAAACACACAACAGTATTATTAATATTTTATTTATAAAATATCTAAAACAATTGTACAATTACGTAGTCCTGTAAGACAACTACAATGGGTGACCTTGCCTGTGATTTAGAATGTATAAAAAAGTTAAAGCCTAAACCCAAAATCCACGAATTTGTTGGCACAGTAAAGATATTGCTTGTTGATACCCCAGCAACAGAGTACCTGTCGAAAAGAATAAATGCCGCTCTAATAACATTAGCTTATTTCATGATAGGGGCAACTGTTATGAACGTTCTGTTTTTTACATTGACCTTTAAGCTGCCATTACTCATGAATCTTCATATTGTGCTTTGTACTTGTGGAGTGAGTATTACTATTTTCTTATTTTCTATACCATTGACTTACCAACTACTGGATGTCAGGTCCGCGCTCAAAAGTGTCCGAACCAAAAGAGCACCAAAACGTACAAAGAGAACCAATTACGCGCCAGTCTTCGTTTGATCGACCGACTACGCGCACACGCGGGCCGTGCCGCGATGTGGCAAAAACAACGCAAGCAAAATTAAAAAGAATTTTAGTGTTAGTTGGTTTATATTAGCACACGTTCTTAGGTTTGTGTAAGATAGTCATGAACATTTTTTTTTCGAGAATTTTGTACCAGACCCGGCGTCCATTAAATAGTTCCGTGATTGACTGACTGTACAACGCACAGCCTTAACCTCTAAAGATAGAAACATGAAATATGTAGGTAATATAGAATCTAAGTGTTACGGCACACTTGCGGAACGTTCCGCGCTGAACGTTCCGTTGAATACGTACTAGGAAAAATGGCGCGTAATGGCGTAAATAAATAATATAGGGTAAAGCGTTCGTCGCGTAGCGTAAATAATAATAAATGATATAGGGTAAAGCGTTGCGCGCGTATTCAGCCGATCGTTCGGCGCGGAACGTTCCGCAAGTGTGCCGTAACACTTAGGAGGATGGATGCATTATGAAAGGATTTTTGGTTATTCTAATTTCACGCAGACGAACTCGCGCGGCGGTTAAAATTAAAAACTAGTACCTGAATAAATTGCTCTTAGTCTCTTACCAATGGAATCGGCTACGAATGGACTTCTATTAGATACTAGTCTGTTTTTTCGGGCATAGGCACACATTATATAGGCAGACATTCACATCACTGTAAACAAACACGACAGTCTTGTAAACAAAGGACAACAGCGGTGACCACTATCAACACTAGACCATAGAGTATCTACTAAAAAAAATTAAGCGGCCTGCGCACTAGCGCTTTCGCCTACAAATTTTGTTTCTGCGCAGTGAAGGTTTGCTAGTCATATAAAAAATAAAAGCTATAAAAGCTCAAATGTGTTTTTTTCTTTGACTATTTATTATAAGGACTAGCCTTGCGGTAGCATTTCCCCTCTGCCACGGTATAAGGTTTATTAATCATGTGCATTTACATTTAATTTTATACCTTATCACTAAACGAGACAGCCTATAATCTTGAAACAATATTTTCGAACTTAGAACGTTTGGGGTTCACACGAGACTTCTTTTCATGATTTTTAACGTTCAAAATTAGAATGAAAAAAGAAAGAAATCAAAATAGGAATAAAATCCAAAGTTGCGGATTTCGTGTTTCCTCGCCCCCCGTAAAAAGTGGCAGAAATGTTTGTTCGTAGAATTACACGCGTAACTAGTCCCTATATAAGTGGTCAAAGGTTTTTTTTCATAGAACAATCCTTCAATATCCAGTGCCTCAAGTACGCACTGGATATTGTCAGAAATGCAATCCTAGATACAAGCAGAAGACCATTATTTTATAAATACCTAGTTTTTGACCGCAACTTCGTTCGTGTTTGGAAAACCCCTTTAGATGTCGACTTTTGCAAAATCGTTTCTTAGTGCACCCCTACATCCTCTAAAGAATAATTATATTCCACGTTTCATGTTCCTATCTTCAGAGGTTTAGGCGTTGTCTGTGAGTTAGCAGTCAGTTACGGAAGTGTTTTATGAGATGAATAGAAGATAGTCTAACACAGGCATGCCAAACTAGCAGCCCGCGGGCCGCGTGCGGCCCTATCGAATTTTGAGAAAAGCTTCCCGATGCGGCCCGCGAGCGCCGGACTTTTGTAAGAATGTACTTAGGTAGGTACTCATATTATGTAGGTACCACCATTGCATTGAGTCAAGATGTGAAAAATTTCGAGCTCGCTACGCTCGCTCACTCTTTTATATGGTATGTAACTCTTTTTACACGGGTCCTGATAATATTGCCCTTGTACTAATAACTTTATAAAAAATAAATAAAAATAAAAATTCTTTATTTGCTTACATTTAGTGGTATACAAACGATTGAGTCCCTGACTCCCAAAGTCGGAAAACCGTGTATTGGGAGACAATTATGCCCTTGTAATATAGTACCGTCAGATTTTAATCGTCCTTTTCTACGATAGAAGATGCAATGAGTTTTATTTCTCTATGTTCTTTGCGGCCCACTGATTCTACTATCGTTATACATTTGGCCCACCGATGACTTTGAGTTTGACATCCCTTATGTTTTACTCATTAGAATATATTGATGTTCCACTTATGCATCATCATCATCATCTCAGCCAATGGACGTCCACTGCTGGACATGGGCCTCCCCTTCCCCCAAGGCCCGCCACAACGACCGTTTCTGCGCTGCCCTCATCCAACGGATGCATCCCACATGTATATTGCATAGCCCGGTAATCAAAATGGAGATAAAAATAAAAATTAAGATTTAACTCTGTTTTTTCAGTACCAACTATGTATACCGTGTGGAGTCTTGATCTTTAACACCTTGAGTGGATCGTCAAACGTATTAAAAATTTTAGATAGAAGGATTGAGCATTTATATCTACAGACTATTGGACTATTACTTGGAGTTTGTGGAACACATTTAGTATTTTTGACGAAAAATAGTGAACATCTTACTATACATTCAGTTTGTGGTTAGTATTTTTATTTTTGAGTTCAAGCTGCATCGCGAATGGAGAAGGAATGCAAGTGTGTAGTTCCATTTTCTTGCATTCGGTGGAACTGCGCGGCGACACATCAAGCTAAGCATAAACATGTCCGTGCCCTTTGAGGGACCAATTCTTCTATTGAGTTTCTGAATACGCCAGACTTTAGTAAAAGTTCTCAAACAATTGTAAATCCAGCCTCTAGTTTGTAAAAGTAAACACTCAAAAGTTGCAATCAGTTTAAGGTGGTCCCTCAATCGAGCAAAGTTAACGGCCATATCTCGTAATCGTAATAGAATAATATTTACAAGAACTATAAATGAGTACTCTTAGTAAAGAATTTTTAAAAATGAAATAACGAAATATTGGCTCCGCCCGTTCACTGAATTAAAAAAAAGCACATGTTTAATGTGGTCCCTCAATCGACCACGCTCGTTTCTCTATGGATATGTTTTGACCACAATATGCCATCAATATTTATCATATTACAATCAAAAACAAAATATAGCATATTTAAACACAAATAATGTAGCTTTATTAAAAGTTAAAAAAGCGCTAGATTCTCCGGTAGGCGCTATATTCGGCGCGTACTTATATAGATACGGCGCGAAACATACTAAAAAGCGCTAGATCTAACGCCGAAAGCGCTTAGAATCGGTAGGTAAACAGTCCTTTTTTTAGTTTTCAAAACAAAGTCCTACTGCGTGGTTTTCTATTTCTTACGGAAATTTTCATTATTATTTCGTACTAAAACTGTAAACTTTATGATACTGTTTAGTAACGTAATCTATAGTAAAATATGTTGACTAAAGGTCAAGCTGTGTATTTCTCTATTTATCTTCCAACTGCAATCAAAATTGAATTTTATTAATGGTAAACGTTTCAATTGAGGGACCACCTTAAATCAATTGTAACTTTTCAGTGGCTACTTTTACAAACTAGGGACTGAATTTACAATCGTTTATGAACTTTTACTAAAGCTAGATTCGAACCAAAAATTAATAATTCCAGTGTGCTCCCGACTATGGAAACGAACGTGATCGTTTGAGGGACCACATTAAACATAGTAGCTTACCTGTAAAATTCTATTTCGAGTGCTGTGGGGTAGAAATCATAGGTTTGAACCTTATAGTTATCACTATCTACAGGACCCCAAATCATACCAAGGCCTTTGTTGGCGTATTCCTTTACAAACTGAATAAATTATTATACAATTTAACTAATCAATGTAACAAGAAAAAAATTGTGATTTGTGGTGACTGGAACATCGACATTCTAAAACAAGACTCTTCCTCGAAAGAACTTCTCGCAATATTGCATAACTATAACTTTAATGCTCACATTCAAGTTTTTACTAGGAAAAAATCGTGCCTAGATCAAATAGCAAGTAACATAAAAAAAGTTGAAGCCGAGATACTGCAGCTCAGTCTCTCTGATCATGAGACAGCACGACAGCACAGATGGTAACGCTGAACCTAAAGAAACAAAGAGCATTTACTACATGGTTTGAATACAAACGGGACTACAGTAAAGAAAATTTTAATAAATTTATAGACTGCATCTCTGTTCTCTCTCTTACGGAAGTTTTAGTTAGTCAAAATATTGTAGAATCATTCAACATCTTCCATGACACCTTATGTTTATTCTATAATCTATGTTTTCCTACCATAAGGATAAAAATCAACAATAGACCTACAAAACTAAAGTGGATTACCAAAGGCCTAAAAAAGTCCAGCAGAACAAAACGCATACTATACCTGACATAATATAGTAGAACATCAAAAAATAAAAATAGTGCATTAATTGATTCTTACAAGAAATATAATTCTATCCTAAAGAAATGCATGTTTGCTGCTCAAAAAATCAATAACAATAAATTCATAAACTCTAACGGTAAAAATCCAAAGGCGATATGGAGTACTATTTCATCGATCATATCAAGCCAACAATACATGAATGACATACACAGCATTATAGTTAACGATAATTTATACACTGACCGTCAAAAAATTTGTGACAATTTGAATAATTATTTCATACAATTGACAAATAAATTAAACTCTATAGACGACAATATAATGAAGCACCACAGTCATAACCTCAATACTAATAGTCATACTATGTATTTGACACCTACAGATAAAAATGAAACATTTAAGATTATTATGAATCTGAAAAATAGTAATTCCAGTGGCCACGATGAAATTGTGACGAAAGCCCTGAAAACATGCGCTTTGGCAGTATCTGTACCAATATCACACGTCATAAATTTATCTTTTGAACAGGGCTACTTCCCAGAGCAACTCAAACTCTCTATAGTAAAGCCCTTATTTAAAAGGGGAGACAAATCAAACCCGGGAGACTATAGACCTATTACAATTATTCCGATTATATCCAAAATCTTAGAGAAAGCAATGTACAAAAGATTAATAGACTTTTTCACTAAATTTAAAATATTACATCCACAACAATTCGGTTTTCGCAAAGGGAGCTCTACAGTACTTGCATGCTTTGATTTGGTTAAGACAGTGACCGAGAGTATAAACAGTAATAGTCCTATTTTATCAGTCTTCCTTGATATGTCAAAGGCATTCGATTTTGTGGACCACCGTATCTTGTTAAATAAACTGGAAAAGTATGGAGTTAGAGGGATTGCGCATGATTGGCTATACAACTATTTAAAAGACCGCAAACAATGCACTGAAATTTCAAAAATAACGAAGCATAAAAATAGTCTTGTCAAAAATCAATACCGATCACCCTTCATAGTAAATAACACAGGTGTTCCGCAGGGAAGCGTCCTCGCCCCCCTCCTATTCTTAATATATATAAATGATCTCCCTAACACCTCATCTCAAAAATCCATATTATTCGCAGATGACACCACACTAGTAATTAAATGCACGGAAACTGACAAATTTGAACAAACGGTAAATAAATCACTTGCTGATGTTATTGAATGGCTAAAAATTAATAATTTACATATAAATATAGAAAAAACAAAGTTAATGGAATATATGTCATATAATACGCAGGCACTAAATTTACAAATCAGTCACAATAGCTTGCACATTGATAGAGTTGATACATTCAAATTCTTAGGCATAATTATTGACCAGCATCTTAACTGGAAAGGACACATAGATCTCGTTTGTAGTAAACTACAACGTTATGTTTATGCATTAAAGCGATTAAGACAAACTATATCTAAGGAGGTAGCTCTCACGGCCTACCATGGATATGTATCATCTGTACTTGGCTACGGTTTGTTACTTTGGGGAAATTCTGTCGAAATAAATAGGGCGTTCAAACTCCAGAAGAAGTGCATTCGTTCCATCAGTAACGCATGGTTCCTGGAAAGTTGTAAACCTCTGTTCCAAAAGTTGAATGTTCTTTCTCTGCCCTGTATGTACATAAGAGATCTTTGCTATTTTATTAAACAACATTCCGAATATTATAAAAAGCGTTCAGAAGTCTACACTAGGCAAGCTAGATCACAATACTTACACCAATTATACCAGCCTTCTTGTCATAAATATATATACAAACATAACGTGTATAATATGAGTATACTTATATATAACAAACTACCTAATTGTATAAAACTGTTGCAGGGAAAGTTTTTCAAAACTAAATTAACAAAATGGCTGTGTGAAATGTGTTTTTATAGCGTAGATGAATATTTGAATTATGACAATATAAGTAGAAGATAAGTACCTAGATAACTATATCAGCTTTAATAAGATTTTATCTAATCAAACTAAGTTTGCGTGCCTGCAAGCAGGCTAAATACAGCTACTGGATAAAATTGTAACACCCTTTTATAACAAAGTATTTTGGCAAATAAATATATTTCTATTTCTATTTCTACATGTGTTTTTTTTAATTCAGTGAAGGGGTGGAGCTAATATTTCGTTATTTAATTTTTACAAATTCTTTACTAAGAGTAGTCATTTATAGTTCTTGTAAATATTTATTCGATTACGAGATATGGCCGCTAACTATGCTCGATTGAGGGTCCACCTTATACTGATTGCAACTTTTGAGTGTTTACTTTTACAAACTAGAGGCTGGATTTACAATTGTTTGAGAACTTTTACTAAAGTCTGGCGTATTCAGAAACTCAATAAAAGAATTGGTCCCTCAAAGGGCACGGACATGCATATACTGGGCATGCGCAGGTTGTATTACCCGGGTTTGCGATCGTGCGAACGGCCTTTACACCTGTGATTTGGATGACGGGCGATTTGACCATGGAAAAAAGTCTGCGATTAATTCCCCATCTAAAGAGTGCTTTACGTGTGGCCAGCTTAAGCTGGACTTGTACAATGTACAGCTTCATAATAATATGTCGCCGTTTTTTCATGCTAAGCTAATAAATCACTGAGGGGCCTTTTTTGATATGAATCAAGATATGAATTGTTTTTGTAGCACTTAAGGTTTGCACGCAGACCACTGACTTTAAATACTGAACTTTTGATTGAATGAACCGATTGTGCTGAAATAAAGGATAAATGCTAATCAAATTAGTCCTATGCTTTTGTGAAAACCCCATCCAAAAAGGCTCTGTAGTTTTTAAATGATACAGACAAACAGATAAACAGACAAAATTTTAAAAATGCTCTTATTTCATTTCACTCAGTAGATACAGTATCATAAATGCCCCCAATCAATATTTTTGCAACTATCTTCAAGGTATATCCACGCTAAATTACAATTTTATTATACCTATGTAGGTATACAGAATATACATAATATCATAAGGTTATATTAATTTTATGGGCTAATTGGATTTGGATTTGAATGGAGTGTAATAGTACATTATGATACAAGTGAGCGAAGTTGGTCGTTACAGCCGAGGCGAGATTACCGCACTAGTGCGATAATGTAATCATTTTCGCACGCGTGTTCTATAAGCTGCATTGTGGACCTAAAAGCGGTGCAATAAGAGCCATTTTACGAGCAAGTATGTTGAAAAAGGCTTTTTCAACACGTCGTGAAAAAGGCTTTTTCAACACACTTGCTCGTAAAATTATCTCTTATTGCACCGCTTTTAGGTACATAATGCAGCTTATAGAATATGTGTGCGAACATTATTATGTGATAATGTTATTATTATTATGCACTAGTACGGTAATGTTACTTATGCGAAAATGTTATTAATTATACACTAGTGCGGTAATGTAACTTTTTTTCTAAAGTTTGTTTTTAAATATCAGCAGAGATGATTATGAAAAAAATGCAAGCTTTTTTCTGAATAAATAATCTGTTAGTTATAAATTATGATATCATAAATATACGTTTCATTTCAACAAATAATATGTTTTAGTTAACAAATTAACATTAATAAGGGCCTGTTTCACCACTTCTGGGTAAGCGCTTGTTAGCTTATACGACAGATACTTTGACATATTTTGTATGAAAGATATGTCAAAATATGTGTCGGATAAGCTAACAAGTACTTACTGTGAAGTGGTGAAACAGGCCCTTAGAGTTATAAATACATAAATATTAAGTTTATATTAATATTAGGTTTGCAACAAAATGGCGTTGGTTGAATGTGGGCTAAGGTCCGCCACACACACAGACGGAATTGCGATCCGGAATCTTGATTCAGGATTCACCGTTGTCAACTATGGTTACAAAAAATACTAGAGTGCTGATTAAAAAATGCCTAAAATAAAAATGTATGAAACGCGAAAAGAATGATAATTGCATTTTTAAGTATTTATTGAAACGATACAAACAATTTATATACTTACATGTTAATTTCTATCATGTGATGAGGTCATGACGTTACGATGATTTGTAAATTGTATTTCAATATTATGCAACTATATCAAAAGGCTATCGATAGTTTTAACATTAGACATAATCTGCATACAAAATGGCATGAACCATTATCACACCAGCGGTTTTTGAGCGTAGGCGATTTCGCAACTATACCGCAACGACGTCGCAACTGCACCGTCACGTTACGGTATCATTCCATCAACGCTTACGCTCAAAAATCACTTTAAAATATGCCACCTAAGACATAAAAAAATCACTAGATCTAGTTAAAAAGTCTCTGAAAGCGGTAACACTCCTTACGGAACTAATTCCGAATAAGGTTTATTCAAGACGAGTGTTAACCCGCGACTTCGTCCGCACAAATTATATACCAGATTTTAAGTCAGATCATAAGCTATCAAACAAAAAAAGTTTCATCAAAATCGGTTCAGTAGTTTTTGCGTGATACTCGTTCAAACAAACAAACAAACAGAAAGATTGGTAATAATTGGTAAATAATTATATAATATTTGCATGTCAATAATAATTACTCTGCGTTAACTCTGCATGTCCTTTTAATCATGGAAGAATAGTTAATCCTGGCACAGACCTCTTTGGTCATTCTGGATTGCTATTGCAACGCCTAGATAATAATATTTAAAAAAAAAACCTTCATCTAAGCCAAGTCACTCGATATTATCACTATTGTCTAAGGTGTGAAATGTATGATGTATTGTTGTCTATATGAATAAATGAAAAAATATGAAAAAAAAACAAACACCCAAACAAACAGACGGACAAAAAATCCAAAAATTGGTGAAATGGAATTAGGGACACCTAAAAACCATATCGTAACTTTTTTTTTGTTAATATCTTCAATGTACAGACAAACTTCCTGTTACGGTTTTATAATAGTATAGATGTATGTGGTGAGCCAAGTGCCTCTTCGACCGCCTATGCCTGCACGCGCATAGCTATCTCGAAAAAAAAGCCCAGCCCATTATGCACTAGTGCGGTAATGTTACTTATGCGAAAATGTTATTAATTATGCACTAGTGCGGTAATGTTACTTTTGTTCTATAGTTTGTTTTTAAATCTCAGCATAGATGATTATGTAAAAGAAATGCAAAGTTTTTTCTGAATAAATAATCTGTTAATTAAAATATCATAAATTTAATATGTTTCGTTAACATTAATTTGAGTTATTAATAAGTAAATATAAAATTTATAAAGTTTTTAATATTAGGTTGTTTGCAACAAAATGCCGTTGGTTGAATGTGAGCTAAGTCATTGCCTCTTCCTCGACTTGCGCGCGGCTACCGGTCAAGAATAATATTTTATTTCTGTTTTCCATGCTATACACAGTAATTATTGTAATAAACGTGTATTTCTCGATGGTAACAAAATATGAGCAGTCATAGTTGATTTTGATAAATTGTTTTGACATTAAATTATTAACAATTATCTAGATGTTTCATTTAATTAACATGATGTTCTTATACATGTTGCTGAAATAGAGAATTAAATATTTGATAGGCTATCAATAATTTTTTTTGATTGAATTGAATTCTCCTTTAAGTAGTAGATTCGATTGAATTATCGTTTAAGTAGGTAGGTACGACAGAATTGCACACATACACACATAATTATACTCACACTATTATACCACAGGGGTAGGCAGAGACTACGGCTCGCTACACACTACGATTCTGATATACTTCTCTCGCCTCATCTACTTTCATACATCTCTTCATACACCTTCGGTTAAGGGTACTACGCACTTGTCCTTTTCGGAGAAGACCATTTATTTGGTCGTGGTAAATTCTCCTCTTACGCCCTCTCTCAATAGAACTGTTGTAATTAATTGCACATTAAAACAAAATATTCACTCGCATCAATTAAATAATTGACTCAAATACATATATTATAGAAGGAAGGTATAGGGTAATGATTTTGGTGATGGGTGATAAATTGATAATGATGAACGAATCGGCGCCAGAAAAGTATTGTAATTTCCTTTTTATTCAATGACCAAGAAGTTTCACTTACGCTAGCTTTTATTTCATGCTATGACTCAAAGACTATGGCCTCATTCGCATGGGCGTTATACTTGGCGTTGCGTTAGCGGGGCGATACCGCAACGCCAACGCCTAGGACACCGAGCTATTCACATGGGCATAAAAAATCACTTGTCGTTTTGTGCTCATGGTATGTGGACGTCATCATGAATTCGATTGAAATACTAGAAATAAAATTGCCGTCTGGTACATTACAAAACAAAAAGAAGATAGTCGGGAATATTGGGTTCACCCTCTTCATTCAAAAAGATATCTTACGGGACAATTTTATACGCGGTACAGCAAGCTTCGACTAATTCCTACAAAAATCGTCGATTAATGGGAATGCTAATCAGTTCTTTTAATGAGCTTGAACTACTGCATATTGTTGTCCCTAAAATTCAGCGACAAGATTCCAACATGAGACTTGGAAGGCGATTTTTGAACATCACACGTTCTAATCAGCACTAGAAAATATTAAAATTACTATGGAGATTATGCATCTTTCTACTCAAATAAGCAGTAAAAAATTACTATGGAGATAATGTATCATTTGATCATGAATTTCAAAGTGTGAGATTCAAAAATAGGCCCTTTGGGTTCATCAGATCTGCGTCGCATTAATCATTTAATTCTATTAGTATATTTCGCATTTCGGCAGCTATTTATTGAACTGAACAGTAAATGGTAGTTTTTCGACAGCTAAAGCCCGACGTGTATTATCTAATTCAATTTTGACCTGCACTGCGTCCATACCTCATACAAGTTACAGCAGATCAAGCGTTAAAAAATCGCTCGTATGAACGTCAATAGGGTATCCCGCAAGTAGTACTTGCCATCGAGTCCATCGAGTCGCGATAAGAATTGGGCAATGTTCGGTAAAATTAAGCCGCGTAAAAAAAATCGCGTGCGTGACTTGACATTTCATTTTAAGAAAGATACCAAAATTTTTCTATCCATTATTTCTCGAGTTATTTGAAAAAGACTATAAAATTAAATAGAGGTTGAATGATTTTTTATTCCTTTGCCTGGTTGGCTTTTCTGCTGTATTTGACAGTTTTTATTTTTAATTTTATTGCGGGCAAGGTATTATAGCCATTTATCCTACGTTTTTCAGAAAATTCAAAAGCAAATTAAAAATAGAAATATCGGTCAAAAATTAAATCGGAAAAATATGTAACTCTTATTTTTAACCTATTTTTGATTAAAAACAGGTGGTTAAAAAAAATTTATGTTGTCAACAACGTGCGAACGAGGGCTAAGACTGTAGACAATATCATGCAAGCTTCTTGTTTTTCACTCTATATTGCACATGCAAAGATAATATTAGATCATAAGCAAAGATCATCTTTCTAGTTAGTCTGTGACTCCAAAGAGAATGGAATCACTACGTTTTTGTGACTCATTGGTCTGTGATCACGATCCTAAATGTCATTATGACACAAACACACAATATTATTAATATTTTATTTATAAAATATCTAAAACAATTGTACAATTACGTAGTCCTGTAACACAACTAAAATGGGTGACCTTACCTGTGATTTAGAATGTATAAAAAAGTTAAAGCCTAAACCCAAAATCCACGAATTTGTTGGTACAGTAAAGATATTGCTTGTTGATACCCCAGCAACAGAGTACCTGTCGAAAAGAATAAATGCTGCTCTAGTAACATTAGCTTATTTCATGATAGGGGCAACTGTTATGAACGTTCTGTTTTTTACATTGACCTTTAAGCTGCCATTACTCATGAATCTTCATATTGTGCTTTGTACTTGTGGAGTGAGTATTACTATTTTCTTATATTCTATACCATTGATTTACCAACTACTGGATGTCAGGTCCACGCTCAAAAGTGTCCGAACCAAAAGAGCACCAAAACGTACAAAGAGAACCAATTACGCGCCAGTCTCCGTTTGATCGACCGACTACGCGCACACGCGGGCCGTGCCGCAATGTGGCAAAAACAACGCAAGCAAAATTAAAAAGAATTTTAGTTTTAGTTGGTTTATATTAGCACACGTTCTTAGGTTTGTGTAAGATAGTCATGAACATTTTTTTTCGAGAATTTTGTACCAGACCCGGCGTCCATTAAATAGTTCCGTGATTGACTGACTGTACAACGCACAGCCTAAGCCTCTGAAGATAGAAACATGAAATATGTAGGAAATATAGATTCTAAGTGTTACGTTACGGCACACTTGCGGAACGTTCCGCGCTGAACGTTCCGTTGAATACGTACTAGGAAAAATGGCGCGTAATGGCGCGTACTGGTGTGTCGCCGGTATAGGGTAAAGCGTTGCGCGCGTATTCAGCCGAACGTTCGGCGCGGAACGATCCGCAAGTGTGCCGTAACACTTAGGAGTATGGATGCATTATGAAAGGATTTTTGGTTATTCTAATTTCACGCAGACGAACTCGCGCGGCGGTTAAAATTAAAAGCTAGTACCTGAATAAATTGCTCTTAGTCTCTTACCAATGGAATCGGCTACGAATGGACTTCTATTAGCGCAAAACCTCATACACCCCAACTGATTCATAACAAAATAATTAGATTGAAACAATAATTTCATTATTTTTATAGTTAAAATTTTAAGTTATTCGCATTTTAAGTTTTGAGGCAAAAATGATTTGTTATCATTTGAGCAATGAATGAAAGCGCTAACGAACTCACATCGGTTGACATCGGGTTCAGTAAATTTTACGTACAAATTATTAAACATTTTGAAAAAAAATACCTATTCTGCTCTCGATTCTAAACAATTAACTTTCTAGTTTTGCGTTAATTCATTAACACGTTGTATAGGCAGACATTTCCATCACTGTAAACAAACACGACAGTCTTGTAAACAAAGGACAACAGGTGACCACTAACAACACTAGACCATAGAGTATATACTTAAAAAAATTAAGCGGCCTGCGCACTAGCGCTTTCGCCTACAAATTTTGTTTCTGCGCAGTCAAGGTCTTTATTCAATGTTTGCTAGTCATATAAAAAATAAAAGCTATAAAAGCTCAAATGTGTTTTTTTTTCATAAAACAATCCTTGAGATTACGATAAGTACCTCAATTACCCACTGGATTTTGGCAGAAATGCAATACTAGATACAAGACCATTATTTTATAAATACCTAGTTTTTGACAGCAACTTCGTTCTTGTTTAGAAAACCCCTTTAGATGTCGACTTTTGCAAAATCGTTTCTTAGTGCACCCCTACATCCTCTATAGAATAATTATATTCCACGTTTCATGTTCCTATCTTCAGAGGTTTAGGCGTTGTCTGTGAGTTAGCCGTCAGTTACGGAAGTGTTTTATAAGATGAATAGAAGATAGTCTAACACAGGCATGCCAAACTAGCAGCCCGCGGGCCGCGTGCGGCCCTATCGAATTTTGAGAAAAGCTTCCCGATGCGGCACGCGAGCGCCGGACTTTTGTAAAAAAGTACTTAGGTAGGTACTCATATTATGTAGGTACCACCATTGCATTGAGTCATGATGTGAAAAATTTCGAGCTCGCTACGCTCGCTCACTCTTTTATATGGTATGTAACTCTTTTTACATGGGTCCTGATAATATTGCCCTTGTACTAATAACTTTATGCCCTTGTAATATAAGTACCGTCCGATTTTAATCGTCCTTTTCTACGATAGAAGATGCAATGAGTTTTATTTCTCTATGTTCTTTGCGGCCCACTGATTCTACTATCGTTATACATTTGGCCCACCGATGACTTTGAGTTTGACCTCCCTTATGTTTTACTCATTAGAATATATTGATGTTCCACTTATGCATCATCATCATCATCTCAGCCAATGGACGTTCACTGCTGGACATGGGCCTCCCCCTCCCCCAAGGCCCGCCACAACGACCGCTCCTACGCTGCCCTCATCCAACTGATGCATCGCACATATGTATTGCATAGGCTACCTGCCTAATCAAAATGGAGATAAAAATAAAAATTAAGATTTAACTCTGTTTTTTCAGTACCAACTATGTATACCGTGTGGAGTCTTGATCTTTAACACCTTGAGTGGATCGTCAAACGTATTAAAAATTTTAGATAGAAGGATTGAGCATACATATCTACAGATTTTTGGACTATTACTTGGACTTGTTGGAACACATTTAGTATTTTTGACGGATGATAGTGATCATCTTACTATACATTCAGTTTGTGGTTAGTATTTTGGTATTTTTATTTTTGAGTTCAAGCTGCATTGCGAATGGAGAAGGACAGCAAGTGTGTAGTTCCATTTTCTTGCTGTCGGTGGAACTGCGCGGCGACACATCAAGCTACATTACCAGCATAAACTGGGCATGCGCAGGTTGTATTACGTGTAACTTAAGTCTCCTATTCAAGATTGAGTTTCCGATCGTGCGAACGGCCTTTACACCTGCGATTTGGATGACAGGCGATTTGACCTTGAGAAAAAGTCTGCGATTAATTCCCCATCTAAAGAGTACATTACGTGTAGCCAGCTTAAGCTGGACTTGTACAGCTTCATAATAATATGTCGCCGTTTTTTCATGCTAAGCTATTAAATCACAGAGGGGCCTTTTTTGATACGAATCAGGATATGAATTGTTTTTGTAGCACTTAAGGTTTGCACGCAGACCACTGACTTTAAATACTGAACTTTTGATTGAATGAACCGATTGTGCTGAAATAAAGGATAAATGCTAATCAAATTAGTCCTATGCTTTTGTGAAAACCCCATCCAAATAGACTATGTAGTTTTTAAATGATACAGAGAAACACATAAACAGACATAATATTAAAAATGCTCTTATTTCATTTCATTGAGTACAGTATCCTAAATGCCCCCAATCAATATTTTTGCAACTATCTTCAAGGTACATCCACGACAAATTAAAATTTTATTATACCTATGTAGGTACACAGAATATACATAATATCATAAGGTAATATTAATGTTATGGGCTAAATGGATTTGGATTTGAATGGAGTGTAATAGTACATTATGATACAAGTGAGCGAAGTTGGTCGTTACAGCCGAGGCGAGATTACCGCACTAGTGTGATAATGTAGTCATTTTCGCACGCGTGTTCTATAAGCTGCATTATGTACCTAAACGCGGTGCAATAAGAGCCACTTTACGAGCAAGTATGTAGAAAAAGGCTTTTTCTACACACTTGCTCGTAAAGTGGCTCTTATTGCACAACTATTTTAGACATGTTGTATGTTAAAAAAGGCTTTTTAATACACTTGCTCGTAAAATGGCTCGTAAAATGTATTGCACCGCTTTTAAGTACATAATGCAACTTAAAGAATAAGCGTGCGGAAATTATGTGATAATGTTATTATTATTATGCACTAGTGCGGTAATGTTACTTATGCAAAAATGTTATTAATTATACACTAGTGTGGTAATGTAACCTTTTTTTCTAAAGTTTGTTTTTAAATCTCAGTATTTATTTATATACTTACATGTTAATTTCTATCATGTGATGAGGTCATGACGTTACGATGATTTGTAAATTGTATTTCAATATTATGCAACTATATCAAAAGGCTATCGATAGTTTTAACATTAGACATAATCTGCATACAAAATGGCATGAACCATTATCACACAAGCGGTTTTTGAGCGTAGGCTATTTCGCAACTATATCGCAACTGCACCGTCACGATACGGTATCGTTCCATCAACGCTTACGCTCAAAAATCACTTTAAAATATGCCACCTAAGACATTAAAAAATCACTAGATCTAGTTAAAAAGTCTCTGAAAGCGGTAACACTCCTTACGGAACTAATTTCGAATCAGGTTTATTCAGGATGTATGTGGTGGGCCTATTGCCTCTTCGACCGCCTATGCCTGCGCGCGCATAGCTTTCTCGAAAAAAAAAGCCCAGCCCATTATGCACTAGTGCGGTAATGTTACTTTTGTTCTATAGTTTGTTTTTAAATCTCAGCAGAGATGATTATGTAAAAAATCATAAATTTAATATGTTTCATTAACATAAATTTGAGTTACTAATAAATAAATATAAAATTTATAAAGTTTTTAATATTAGGTTGTTTTCAACAAAATGCTGTTGGTTGAATGTGACCTAAGTCATTGCCTGTTCCTTGACCTGCGCGCGCATAGCTATCTCGAAATAAAATTAAGCCCAGCGCCATATTCCACAAATATTTGTATGAAGTATTTAGTAGTTGTGTTTTACGAAATTTTATTACTTTTCCTCGCAAGTGTGTTAAAAAACGTCGTATGAAACGCGTGAGCGTTGGTCATTACAGCCTCTGCTAGTATGCAGCACGAGCCGCCAGGCGAGTCCCGTCTCGGCTGTAATGACCAACTTTGCTCACTTGTACCATAACGTACTATTTTCAAAGGGCTTTAATTCCCGATTCAGGGTCTTAGCGTATATAAGGTCTAACAAATTTAGCTGAAACTATTTTTAGGGGATGATCAGATTATAATCTGAAAAACTTTTTCTATGGGACCAATATCGAAATCGTGAAACAAATATCAGCTGTCCCATACAAAACTGCAAATATGAATCAACTGGAATGTATGGACTGCAGATTTTTTTTCGCGATTTCGATCTTGGTCCTGTAGAGAAAGTTGTTCAGTTTGATGGTATGATCAACTCCTTATAATAGTTTCAGCAAATTTTGTTAGAGCATATTCAACGTGTTAATGAATTAACGCAAAACTAGAAAGTAATTTGTTTTGAATCGAGAGCAGAATCGAATTATCATAGTTTCAACATAGGTTTTTTTTTTCAAAATATTAAATAATTTGTTTGTAAAATTTAAAATTTACCGAACTCGATGTCAACCCACCGCAACGTGCGCACTCACCCTACATAATACCAAAATAAGATCCTTAAAATGTATAGATCTACGAGTACCTACGTTTGCGCTTTCATTCATTGCTCAAATGATAAATTTTAAGTATCAAAATAATGAAATAATTGTTTCAATCTAAATATATTTTGTTATAAATCAGTCAGGGTGTATGAGGTTTTGCGCTTATTCATTAACACGTTGTATAGGGTTCTTCTTAATAATGTGCTCACATTTATACGGAATTAACATAGTTGAATAGTACTTAGATTGCAATGTGATTAGAACTGAAATTTGATTAGAATTGAACTTGGATGTTTTAAATTAGCGCAATCACCCTCCTGGCTTTTCATACAAATCGGCCGCGTGTTTGAGTTTGGACCAAATTTCAAAATACAAATATTTCCAAAATTCCAAAAGTTAAGCAGGTATTATCTCAAGTATTGTTCATTCTGTACAAAATGCTTGAGTTAATTTTAAATACGTTTTAACACGGTGTATTGTATAATATAAATATGTGTTGACTGAAGTTACATTTTTCAGGACTAGTGGCTGGAGTTTGCGGAATTTCAGCTGCGGTTCTTGGACCAATAATTTTCATTCTCAATAGTTCTTGGGTGCGTCATCTTCTAAAAAGATTGCACATGATTTTAGCTATATTATGCCTTGTAGCGTCATCTATGTCCATGATTAGCGGTATACATAGACATAGTATATACTTTTGGCTACCGGTCAAGAATAATATTTTATTTCTGTTTTCCATGCTATACACAGTAATTATTGTAATAAACGTGTATTTCTCGATAGCAACAAAATATGAGCAGTCATAGTTGATTTTGATAAATTGTTTTGACATTAAATTATTTACAATTATCCAGATGTTTCATTTAATTAACATGATGTTCTTATACAAGTTGCTGAAATAGAGAATTAAAAATATTTGATAGGCTATCAATAAATCTGTTTATTCCCGGTGTAGGTTCCCTGGTGAAACTTAGTGAGAGTCTAATAGCCCAGTAACTTTACGGTTTGAGTCGGGACTAATTAATAATTGCCTTTTTTTTCTGTATAATATTGAAGAGCCAATTTGAGCCCAGAAATGTACAGAAATAAAAAAAAAATCACGTCAGCTACAGTTCCAATTTTAAAATTTAGCTATTATCTCGTTCTAAAAAACCTGATGGTAAATTTTTTTTTTATTTTTGCCTATATTTAAGGCTTTAGCAATATACATACTATAAACATGGTGTTAATATTTTTGTCTACTTAGAAGGGTTTTGAAAAAAACATACGTATTTTCTAATAAATACATAATTTTTTAAATTTTAATGCATATTTTATTGCTCAAAAATAATTTATATTGTCAAATCTAAGTCAAATGAGTGCATTGGTATTATTATTATAGCGGTGTGTGAATGTCTAATGTCTACACGGAACACTATATTAGAAATAACAAGTCTTGATTTTAACACTAAATAGCTTATTTAACGAACACAATGAGAGTCACAGACAGAAGGTGTTTACACAAGAGTTTAAAGTTATAAGAAGTTAGAAAGCAATAGCACAGTACAAAGATAGATAGAAAGATAATATGCCAGTTGCCATCATCATCATTAACCTATGTACGACGCACGTCCCACTTCCAGGCACATGCCTACCCTCAGGGAGTTTTCATGGGCGTTAGTCCACCACGCGTGCCCAATGCGGATTGATAGACTTCACATAAGCATGAGAATTTTTACTTCAGCGTATGCGGGTTTCCTCACGATGTATTTCTTCACCGTTTGAGAGCAGTCGGTATTACTTATACACAAGTTAGAAAAAGTCATTGGTTGGAACATAATTATCATGTCATGTTGTCCGTGCGGATTAGAACCCTGACCCTCGCGATTGAGTGTCCTAGTGTCCATACCTCTCTGCAACGTGCCATCGACGCTATTGTTTAGGTAAAATGCACAAAAATCTAAGTAAAATTTTTTGTGTTTGTGTGTACGTATATCATATCATATCATACCTACCTTTTATGTTTTTACGACGGTGCAGTATCGGTTGCCCGATTCTGGCAAGCTACTATTTAGCGAATTTGTTCAGAATTTGAAGTCGACACGATAAGAAGAAGATTATGTTTAATCTTCGTAATTTTTATCATAATATAGGTATTACGCAGCAATTTTCATTCAAACTGAAATTTTGTTTTCTTCCCAAGCTTACCTTCTATGTTTTTTGTTACCCTAACTACTTTAATATTTCCAAAACTAAAACATATTAAAAATACAAACCTGTGATACGATAAGCCACAAACAGGATAATATTCGCTTTTGCAGCCGTCGATTAAGCAAATACGAACCATCTATACTATTATAAAACTGTAACAGGAAGTTTGTCTGTACATTGAAGATATTAACAAAAAAAAAGTTACGATATGGTTTTTAGGTGTCCCTCATTCCATTTCACAAATTTTTGGATTTTTTGTCTATCTGTTTGTTTGTGTGTTTGTTTGTTTGTTTGAACGAGTATCACGCAAAAACTACTGAACCGATTTTGATGAAACTTTTTTTGTTTGATAGCTTTTGATCTGACTGGTATATAATTTGTGCGGACGAAGTCGCGGGTTAACGCTCGTTTTAACATAAAAATGTGGATAAAAAATAATAAGAAATAATTTGACGGCTGGCGGCAATTTCAAATAAAATGGCAGATTGGGTTGTCAATTTTTTTCTTTTTTACTACCACGGCTTTGCAACACACAAATAATTTAAACAGATTTGATATATTTTTACTTCATTTGAACTTACCAATTCGCCTGAAATCATAACATTAGCAAATGGCAACACCAGTACACTGTTAGAATGAGACACCGCGGACAACGATTGCCATCTTCTTCTAGCGTGGTCAACTTTATGCGTGTCAAATAGTTTTTATGTGTTTGGGCTATGAATTATTTTTGATTAAACCGAGAGAAAGATAATTTGGCACAGCTCAATCCTCTATTGGATATCTATGCCCATACTATCTTCTCTTTTTACGATGAATATACTTTTCTCTTTCTACGCTCTTATTAGTTTGTGCTAAGCGAAAAAAAGTTCGTCTATGGTTTGTGCACAATACAAACCATAGACGTAATGTTATTTCTTAGAATAACTTCTAATTTAATCATAGATTTAGGAAAATTTGTGGGTAATTGTTATGTATTTTATAATTATTAGCGTCTCTTGTTACTTATCCCGTTCAAACCGTGACAATGTTCAGGTACCTTAGGTCTTTACTACGGGGACTCGCGTTAGGCCTTTCACACTGGTGCATAGGTGCAGTTCTGGCTTGTGTCTTGGTGTTTTGTTTGGAAACACATTTTTGGGATTTACATATCGTATTGTGTACATTCGGTGTAAGTGAATTTGATATCATTAGTATCCTTTTAAACTAAGAAACCATCAAACTGAATCCGATTATTTTTGCACCGATCGGCTTGCTCCCATAGTAAAAGTTGTTCAATGTTTGATGGGTAGACTCTTAAGGTACAAGTTTGTAGCCGACCGCACGCAGCAGCAGCAGACGACGACGTGTCGCTGCGACACTACTGGTTTGTATGTCTTTCTATGAAATACCCTGCGTAGCTTGCGAAACTGCGGTCGACGACACTGCTGTGCGATCGGACTAAGGTCCGCCACACACAGACGGAATTGGGATCCGGAATCCTGATTCAGGATTCAGTGTTGTCAACTATGGTTACAAAAAATACTAGAGTGCTGTTTAAAAATTGCCTAAAATAAAAATGTATGAAACGCCAAATGAATGACAATATTTGCATTTTTAGGTATTTATTAAAACAAACAAACAATTTCTATACATGATAATTACTATTATGTGATGAGGTCATGACGTTACGAATGTTACGATGATGGTTTGTAAATTGTATTCCAATATTAATGCAACTGCATCAAAAGACTATCGAAAGGTTCAACATTAGACATAATAGACATAATCTGCATACAAAATGGCATGAACCATTATCATACAATCGGTTTTTTAGCGTTGGCGATTTCGCAACTATACCACAACGACATCGCAACATCGATACGGTATCGTTCCATCAACGCCTACGCTCAAAAATCACATTAAAATATGCCACCTAAGTCATCAAAAATCACTAGATCTAGTGAAAAAGTCTCTGAAAGCGGCAACACTCCATACGGAATCTAATTCCGAATCAGGTTTATTCCGGATGTATGTGGCGGACCTAACTCTCGCTCTTGTGTCGCTCGACCGCAGCGCAGGCAGACCAGTAGTGTCGCTCAGTGCTGCCAGACATGCGATAATAATTATATTAGATTCAGGATATAGTTGAGTGGCATGCGATAGAAAGTAAAAGTCGTGTATCACACGATAATTTTGTAATTTAATCAAATCACTATTTTCAACTAGGTACGTCATGTTTTCTGTTAGATTCCAACGATACATCATACTGGCGTTTGGTATTGGGTAAAACCCTCGGGTAAATATAACAGTGTTCAAATATGACTAGATTTATATAAATATGATAATTTTGGGTATTTGAGATGCGATAAAAACACGATAATTTTGCTGTTAATTTAGGATAACATTTATAATAAATAAAAAAGGTCAGAATGAACCATGCTAGTAAGTCATGTTTGTAACAACGATTCTGACTACCCCAAAGGGGAGTACGGTCATCCGTGAGTTTACGCCTAAAATTACCCTAGGACTTAGCTTTTACCCTTAATTTTGGGTAAAATACCCAAAGTTGGCAACACTGTCTGCTGCTGCGATCTGCAGTCGGGTTTTAAATCATGACTGCAGCGACATGGCACAACGACGCGTCTCTGCGACGACGTTTCGTGACGACACGTTGTCTGCTGCTTCTTGCGGTCGGCTACGAATTTGTACCTTCAGTTTAAAATGATGACCATATCAATTTCATCCTGTATAGAGTAGATTTTATGCTTTCTAATGCTTCGTTGGCAAGAAATTGCTGACAATGATGGTTGCTTTACTGATTCCGACATAGGATGAACCACCCCATTTCTTCCCATGGGTGTCATAATATGATGTTACGAAGGGATAAAGTTTCTTATGCAGCGTTTATTCTATCACATTTTACATACATACATACATACATAAGCTCACGCCATTGTCCCATAGGGGTAGGCAGAGACCACGGACCGCCACACGCTACGACTCTGACACACCTCTTTAGCCCCATTGACATTCATACATCTTTTCATGCACTTCCGTCGATTGAGGGTGAGGGTCAAAATATCATTGATTTGATCATGGTATGTTTTCCTCGGACGGCCTCTCCCAACACTTCCGCTCACCTTTGCTTGATAAATTTCATTCGTAAGTCTTCTTTCATTCATTCTCTCTACGTGACCGAACGTGACTCTCAATCCTTGTTACAATATCATCCTTCAACTTACACCAATCCCTTATCACACTGTTCTTGATTCGATCAACCAAAGTAATACCACACATACTTCGTAAGGAGCGTATTTCAACAGCATTCACTCGACTATCATTCCTTTTATTCCATACCCAACATTAACTCCCATACATCAGGGTAGGCACCAATACACCGTTGTGAATAGCCAGACGTGCCCTTTTTGATACAGACCGGCTACTCACCACGGCGTGCAGGGCCCCATTTACCTTATTTCCCGCAGTCACTCTTCGCTCTACATCCCCATCACACTTTCCATCTGTTTTAAACAAATTCCCAAATACACAAATTCATTCACCTGTTCCACTCTGTCTCCTTCTATAACAATGTTACATTCTGTAACCACGTCGTCTTCGCGTTCGAAAACCATTACTTTCGTCTTGCATACATTGACTTTCATTTCTTTCTTCTTCAACGACTCATTCATCACATTCAACATGTCTTGTAACTCTGTCACCGATGGCGCAAGTATAACCTGGTCGTCTGCGTACAAGAGGCACTTGACACTAAGCTCATCCATACTTAGACCACATTCCCTCTCTTTAAAATCAGTCAGACAACTGTCCATATACAGATTGAAAAGCCATGGCGACGCAACACATCCCTGTCTAACACCTCTAGAGATGTTAAACCAGTCTGTGTACGCCCCATTTACTCTGATACAGGCTTTAGAGCCCCTCATAGAGGGACTTCAAAACCTGCACTAAGCGGTCGTCAACCCCATATGCTGACAGTGTCGACCACATTTTACTCCTGTTTACTCGGTCATATGCCTTTTCACTTTCTATCACATTTTGATACCTTTTATTTGCTTCAACTTCATGCTTAAAAAAAATAGCCCGAAAATGTCGACCTCATTCGTTGTGCTTGGATCATGATGAAATAATAAAAGAGCAATATTCGACACTTAGGGCCAATTTCTAATTTTCTGATATTGCGTCTTCAAAGGTGTTCCTGATGCGTTTATTTGTTATTACCAATTCGTACAACCAAAACGTAGTATCAGTAACACCACGGGAAAATTTTCCACCCTTGTTACTACTACATCAGTAAGTATAGTATCATACGGGAAAAATATGCCTACTCATCATACTGTAGTAACATGACCATGAGAAATAAATCCTGATAATGTATACCATTAAGGTGGCGCGTTGCGGAGAGGTATGAACTATGGACACATAAGCACGGACAACATGCTATGTAATCAGTCCGTATTGCACTGAACCCTATCCCTCAATCCCCGAAACACACTCTCAACCCTATCCCTCAAACGGTGAACGAAAACATCAAGAGGAAATCTCCAGTCGCTGAAGGAGAAATTCTGATGCATATGTAAAGTCTACTACAAAACCGCATTTGGAATGCACGGTGGCCTGATGTCCAAACACCTTTCTTAAGGGTATGCCTGTGCCCTTTTGTGTAGTGGGGCGTATCTTCACAGGCTGATGATGATGTATAGGGGAAGCCCGGGCAAGATGCATAGTGTGGGTAAGACGAATACTCGATTTTATTAAAAACCTACAATATATGGCGCTAGTGGATGAACTCAGGTCGGTAAAACAGCAACTCAGCCGCGCCATGACAGTTCAACCAAAACAATAAATGCGTGCACTTGTTGTAAAAATATAAATGAACGTTTTTTGCTGTTTTGTTACGATTTTTGACAAAGTATGTATATTCATTTTTTGTATTATGTAGTAAGTGTTAACGAATAGACTCTGTTTAATCGATTGCTTGGTTTTTGAAGTATAATTTGTGTTTGTAACTTTTCATTCACCGGTAGGAATTTTACAGTATTACATTCAACTTTTGAATATGTGTGCTTTGGACAAGACGGATATGGGCAAAACGGAAAGCTACTAAAACTGCAGATAAAAAACAAAAACATCTTAAGTTGGCAGGTCGTGGAAAATCTACATGCAAAAAGACTGATATATATCAAATTTGGCCGGTTCTAGTAAACATAAAACAACAAAGAAGTCTAAAAATAAAAATCGGAAGGATGAAACAAGTTGTTTATGTTTAGTGTGCTCAGAAGTATTATATTAAACCGCCTACCGAATATTGGGTAGAGTGCAACCAATGCAAGAGGTGGGCACGTGAGAACTGTACCTGCTTAATGAGAGCAAAGATAAAAACACAAATTTTAATTTAAAACAAAAATTGCTTTATAATAGGCACTTTTTTTGTATTCAAAAAGGGTCTAGCAGGGTAAGGAAGGAGAAGTGGCCTCTGTGACGAATATCGGATTTTTATAATGTCATTTGTTGGCTATCTCATAATATAGAAACACTCTAACTTTCAGCCCCCTATCTTGAACCGTCACCGAGATACTGTCAAAAACGTCATTTTATGGATACATTTTTCAAAGTCGTTTTTCTCCTGAACTATATAAGGTAGAGCAATCAAACCAAATCATAGCTACAAAGGATGGGTAGGAGTATAACTCAGATTTTTTTAAATATTTAATTCCATGAAAAAATATTGATTAAAATGTCAGAGAAATTTTTGACAGCACTTTTCAACAAGTATTTGTAAAGGTACAGCTATGGAAAAAAACACATAAACTGTTAATAGTATTATCTAGTACCATGTGAAAAATTAATTCAATATAATTGGTGCAACATACTTAAAAAAAATTTAATGTCAAAGAAAGCTTTAAATGAGTCTTTCATTCTGAAGGAGATTTTTCGATCCAATGAGGTTTAATTTCGTTGCCTAGCAATGTTTATTTTGAACTTTTTCGTATACGTATGTATCGAAGAGGTTTAGAGCTATCAAATAAACTGAAAATGCATAGTGAAACACTTTCTTTGACATTTTTTTTAAGTATGTTGCACCAATTATATTGAATTGATTTTCGCATGGTACTAGCTAATACTATTAACAGTTTATGTGCTTTTTTCCATAGCTGTACCTTTACAAATACTTGTTGAAAAGTGCTGTCAAAAATTTCTCTGACATTTTAATCGATATTTTTTCATGGAATTAAATATTTAAAAAAATCAGAGTTATACTCCTACCCATCCTTTGTAGCTATGATTTGGTTTGATTGCTCTACCTTATATAGTTCAGGAGAAAAACGACTTTGAAAAATGTATCCATAAAATGACGTTTTTGACAGTATCTCGGTGACGGTTCAAGATAGGGGGCTGAAAGTTAGGGTGTTTCTATATTATGAGATAACCAACAAATGACATTATAAAAATCCAATATTCGTCACAGGGGCCACTTCTCCTCCTTAGCCTGCTAGACCCTTTATGTAAAAATTGTTTTAGTTTCAAAGTTTTTACTACCATTTTCCAAAAACGATTAACTAAAGTACAAATTAATAATAAAAAGACTTGTTGATTAGGAATTTATCTTATTTTTAGCCTTTCCCTTAATATATTCGTCTTGCCCGGGCTTCCCCTAAAGCTTGATATCATCGCTTGGCTCGATATAACTATCAAACGATTTAATCTACCGTATTTTTCACAAATTCTATTATTTTGCAGTTCCATTTTTTCTGCGCACAAGCTATATTATGCTTAAACTCAGCTAATGGGTGGTCAGCACCACTCGTGTTAGGCCATAGAAGATTCGTTCATATATTTCTACAGCTATGTGGAATGACAATGGTTTGCTATGGAACCTACCTAATAACTGAAAAGAAAGGAATACTGAAGAAAACACACGTATTTAGTGGTAAGAACATGACATAATGGGTCTAGGGCTACACACTTTTTTTAGCGACCATATACTATAAAATATCTGATTGAGGGTTGTAAATAAAAGTAGGTATTTACCATTTTTAAAGATTTTGTGTCACGCTCTAAATTAAAAATCGATATTGAAAAATCTTTCCACTTTGCTTTCATCACTGAAAAACTTAAATATCAGTGAAGGCTGAAGTGAAATGGCAGGAACAGAGAGTATTGCGGTCTTATTCTTTAAGCATAGTATTTATTACGTATAAAATAATTAATCTTTTTATGTTATTTAACTTAAAACTGGGAGTTAGTGATTTCAGGGCTGAAATAACGTATGTTTGCGTAGGTACTTTATTGTTTTATCAAAAGTATAAAGTACATCGACTAAAAATAGCATACGATACCTACTTTATTTTAAAGTACGGTTGGCAACCCTGAATGGTTCACCCCATCGCTACTCCTCGCTAGGTACGAGACGACTTCCAGGGAATCAGCTGCATCACCGTTATACCATAGCGTAGCGTAATATAAATACTCGTAGGTATACCTACTTCCATCTAATTGGGAACGCTGGCCAATCCGCCGAGGGTAAGAGCGACTATGTGTGGTGTTGGCACTCAATTGAAGGAAATAGTCGTAGTGTTATGGGCAATATGGGTAAACCTTGGACACAGCTGTAATTTCATACAAATAGGAAAAATTGAAAAGAAGAGGTAAGCATGTACGATACTGAGTGCGCGAGCAAGACAGGAATACGCATTTGCCTTCATTTTACCCGACGATCCTGACAGAGGGGGTGAGGTTAAAATTGGTGGGTAGCAGATAGTTTCCGTACTGCATGTAGTACTAGCAAGACTATGCTATTCTTCTTATACTACGATATGGGCAAGGATAGGTACCAAACGGTGGGTATGTAGCCAACAAATGACTTGATATTGTTTCAGGTTATATAGCCACAGTATTAGGTCAATGCAACTTAGTTTTTGGCCTCGGTCCTCTTTACGGTGGACAATACTTCAAGTCTCTTCACGTCACATTTGGTTTGTCTTCTTTCATTATGTCTTCAATATGTGTTTGCACTGGAATGCATGAACCATCTTTTGAAATATGGGCCGGAAAAGAAATGACATTAACTTTGTTAGTATGCGTTATTATTTATACTCTTTTTATTGTTTTGTCTTGTTCTATAAAATGTGTGACAAGATTAAAGTATATGTGTAATTAATTATTGAAAATTGTTTAATAATGATTGTGTCTATTTAATTTTCGTATTGTTTTTAACTCTTTGTTATTCATGTTTATGTTTATATGTAAATATACCTAATACGAAAACAGAACATAAGTTTTGGCACAGATTATTTAATAGGTAAGTTTGGGTCAGGCGGAGGACAGTCGCCATTTGGTGGCTTTTTCCGATTCAGTTTGCATAGAATGTACTGCCATCTATTAAATATTTCGCAGAACTATGAAAAAAAAGATTTTATTATCTATGTCAATGTCAAATTGACAAAATCACAAAATGGCTACCTATCTTGCGTAATGTACGGGTTGTTTGTAGTTTTCGTTCAATTTCGTGCCGATTTAGTGATGTTCTAGAGTTTCTGTTGTTCTAAGTATAGTAAGGATACTGGAATTTCACTCGATCGGTGCGGGATTGAACGAAAACTAGCATTCAAAACAATAATATCCATTGGTATGAGTAGATATAAGTAGGTATGTATAGTATGTAGTACTTACTATCTCTATGTATAGTATAGGTTGAATTATTGTCGGTGACACATAGATGGCGCTAGCTAGCCTTCAATTTGACATAAGGTGGATGCATAATGTTGCCACGAGTGGGTTCTCTTTTCTAATATACTTATATTACTATTTGGTTTGGGTCCAGTTAACAAGGCGTAGGTATAGTAGTTAACTCATCGTATAAAGCCTTATAAAGCTCGTTAATGGTGATTTTGGCGGCAACTCGCGAGCTCCAAGAGTGATCACAGATAAAAAGAGAAACTACTGAAGACAACGGCTGTAAAGGCTAGATCACATTGCCTTTCCGAAAGGAAGAATCAAAAATATTGAACAACTAGATTGTACACAAAACTTTATACAAAAATATATAGGTATATAATGTTCTTGATTTTTTTTTTAATTTATTTACTGGCCCTTCATTTTCTTGGCCTCACTTTAGGCCGATTCTGAAATAAAATCTTCATTTTCTCGGACAAATCTTTTTAACGAAAATATTCATTTTCTTCCTTCATACATAAAAAAAATATATACCTATATATGTTTCTTTTTTCCACACAACAACACTGTAACAGTGTCACTGTTAAATTAAATGTCAGTTAGAGTTTACCAAATTGTACAGTGCCACCAACTTATCTGCTTATCTGTAGAATGGCCAAAAGCGGAACTACTGATTTCGTTATGAAAACGTCATTTTGTTGCTGTCAGTCGATGTAGTCTCTCATTCTTTGATGCAGAAAGTGGCGCCATCGCTCATTCTACAGATAAGTTGGTGACACTGTACACTACGGTTATGTAGTAATAGAAAATAGATACTCTTTCTTATACTGTGCTACGGTCATAGACGTAGACGTAGACGTAGAATTTTTCTTTTAGACGGAATATCAGTGTAACCGAAAAATGTTATATGATCCTATGGGAATATCTAAACCAAAACCAAAGATAAATATGACTATCAATCTCTACCGGACAGAGACCGGACATCATTATTTTTTTTTTAGTTTTCTTCCTAAGAACATTGTATACATCTAGATGTATACAATGTTCCTAGGAACAAGATACATTGTATACAGGATGTCCGGTTAGTAATGGATAACCCTGTACCTGCTGATAGAGTACCTCAAACCCGTTCAGAAAATGGACTTTTATGTCCACTAAAAGTGCCACGGTTTTCGACATATTTGGACTATTAATTTTTTTCTAAAATATAGGTCCTTTGTCACTCTTTTGACCGTCATCGTCGTGGCCACAAAAGAAAAGATTTTTGCAGTCGACTTTTTGCATAAAATTTTCTAAGAGTGGTGCTATCAGACGTGCATAAGAAAATTAGTGTAGCTAGGGTTGTTCTATTAAAAAAAAATCTTAAAGTCAACATTAAACTTTTCCTAGAATTTTCACGCAAGTTCGAGCATGTGCGGTCTAAAAAAAATTTATGGAGAGCAGGGTGGCCAACTTTCTCAAAAGTTGCCTATTTAATGCTGATTTCAAAATGGTATTAACATTTCCTATTTGTTTCTTTAGAAGTAGAGATATTTCTGTTGATATGAAACAGGCTTGAATAAATGCATATTCGGAATCTAAGAATGAATTTACACCTTAGTTAGAAAAGGACACACAAGTGTTCGGAGAGTCTCACTGTGCTCGTTGCCAGCACTATAGTGCTAGAGTCTGGCTAACGAAAGCGTGACCTGAGAAAACGCGGAAAATTCAAAAAATCTTTATGTGGTATTACTAACTATAGTGATAGAAATATGTTTTGATACTTGAATATTTTTTGTGTTTACGACAATAAAGTAGAGCCTGTTCAGAAAGGGAACCGTCGTCCACGAGTGATCGAGTGAATTAACGTTATGATTTTTACAAAGCAACCCAAAACAAATATTAAAAGTATCAAAATCTAAAAAATCAAAACATAAACGGTAATTAAGCACAGCAGCACCCTCACATCTACGGTTCTCTTTCCACACATATTTCTATAGTCATTGTTTGCTAAATTAATTTCTAATTTAAGGAGTATTAGCTGTGGAAAACATGTCCTTAGACATTTTTAATGTATTTATAACCTGTGGCTAACTGTACATAACTTTACTAATAAAATTATTAATGTACATAACATCACACTTATTAATGAGAGGCTCATTATCAAAATGTTATTTGTTTTTAAAGGCTCCGTTTGGTGTAACATAGCCTAGACTGTCATGGATGTGAGTAAAAAACCGAGTGTGTAGATTTATTTATTAGTATGTACAACTGTACATAAGTAAATTATTTACACTTAACATTTAGTTACGTTTAATCGTCATACTCAAAATCAGAGTCCAAAAATTCAACCTCGAAAGATTCTTCTGTATCAGTGGAGTCATCACCTACACTAATTATGAATTTTTCCAATACTTCTTCTGTTATGTGATCTCTTTGTTTGTATTTATTTTCCACATTTATTACATGGTCCGTCATTGTTTTCCAATCTTCTGCAGTTATTCGGCCAAACGAGTATCTATAAACATAAGACAATTTATTATCATATCGTAAATATATCAAAGAATGAGCCAACAAGGATCAAGATTAAAAAGTCGTACTAACCTAAAAAACCCGAAATCGCATCTAAACATTGTTGTTTTTCTTGGAAAACAACTTCTTTCTCCTCTTGTTTTTCTTTGAACTTACTGATCATAGTATGTAGCAGCTTCCCCGCACGTTACTTTTTATTGTTTTACCCATAATAGAGCAATTACTTTTGAAAAACAAATTAACAGTACAAAATGCAGACAACAGCAACCATAGACTTTGACGTGCCTTTGACAGCTTAATAATGTTGCCATATCAAAACTTTTAAGAAAGCTCCAGGTCACGCTTTCGTTAGCCAGACTCTAGCACCGTAGCCGTAGAAAGGCATAGGATATTCAGATGTTTCTTGTTGATGTCTATTGTTTATCTATCAGAGTAAGAAGCGGAAAATTCTTCGTCTATGGGTGGTCTATGGGTATACCTGAGTGCTTTTCATAGTTTTTGAGAAATTAAAATTTAATCAAACGTATTTTAGTGATCATTACTAGTGAAATCCTTAATTAAGACGAAATCAACCAAATTATGTGATTTTGTTTTATAATTTTAAACTTTGTGCAACATAATATAGATGAAACGTGGTTTTGTAATTAAAATCATTTAAATATATGTTTCTTGCCAAGAGCGGCATAGTAATCGATGCAAATTTTAATACATATTGCGGGACGATATGTTTTGCATTGGCTATTGGTCTTTCTCAAGTAATTATACCAGGAATAAATTTTATAGTGATCCGATACGTAATCGATCCCAACGTTCCAGGTGATATTCACATTTTATTATGTACCATTGCAGTGAGTACCTACTATAAACTACTACTAATACTTATAATACTATTACCGATCGATAACCGATCGAAGCAAAAAAAAAATCTGCTGTTCCATACTAAACTGCAGTGCCTACTCGAGTCAAATGTATGAAACAGCTGATTTTTTTTTGCTTTGATCGTTTTGCCCCCGTAGTAAGAGTTGTTCAGTTTGATGGGTAGACTCTTAGTTCTTCTTTTTATGCTGACACTTTTTAAGGGGCCACACGGCAATGGTTATTGTTGGAATTTGTTATCATATGTTGTTGTTAATTTATTTATTTATCGAAAATCTGAAACCACTGGCACAAAGATTAGTTTCTAGATTTTGTGTAAAATATTTGGTTAAATATATCTAAAATATAATTAAATTTCGTTTGTATGGACAGCTGCAGTACATCTTATTCTACATTATCTACATTACTATGATTTGTTAAAAAAATATTAAAATTGGTCTCATTTTGGAGAAGGAAACAGTGAATACGAGATTGCGATTTCGTCTATTTATTTAGGTAAAATCAATCCAAGCTGCAGCTTTTACTTTATTTCTTGCAAACCGCCTTTTAGGTGCGATCCATACAAACGAAGTCTGGTTATATTTTCAATACTAACCAATTAATTACGATTAAATTGTGTAGATACAATTCTGATGCTTGTATACAGGGGTTCTTCTTAATATGCTGACACTTGCTTAAGAGGATGATCAGACCATCAAACTTGAACAACTTTCTCTATGGGACTAACATTGAAATGGCGAAAAAAAGATCAGCAGCCATACATTTGGCTCAAGTAGGCTTGCAGTTTTGAATGGGACAGCAGATTTCGCGTTTCGCGATTTCGGTGTTGGTCCCATAGAGAAAGTTAGCATATCAAGAAGGACCCTGTATTGTCATATTTTCATTAAAATGTATAGTATTAATGTCGCAGTGCCTCAAATATGTCCATACAAATCTTAAATTAATCCTAGCATTGAAACTATATATTTGAACGAAAATGGGACAACACACAAGCATATACAGATTTTGCCTCAAATATGTCCATACAAATCTTAAATTAATTCTAGCATTGAAACTGTATATTTGAACGAAAATCGGACAACACACAAGCATAATTATACAGATTTGTTTCTAGATTGTTTCTGCAAAATTTCATTGACTTTAATTGGTTAGTATTGAAAATATAACCAGACTTCGTTTGTATGGAGCGTGCCAACGGTAATTAATATCCCCTAATACCTTTGACTATTTATTATAAGGACTAGCCTTGCGGTAGTATTTCCCCTCTGCCACGGTATAAGATTAATTGATAATGTGCATTTACATTCAATTTCATACGTTATCACTAAACGAGACAGCCTATAATTGCGAAACAATAATTTCGAACTTAGAACGTCCTACACGAGACTTAGAACGTCTCACACGAGACTTCTTTTCATGATTTTTAACGTTCAAAATTAGAATCTAAAGTTATGGGGAATAAAATCCAAAGTTGCTGATTTCGTGTTACCTCGCCCCCCGCAAAAAGTGGCAGAAATGTTTGTTCGTAGAATTACACGCGTAACTAGTCCCTATATAAGTAGTCAAAGCCTAATAATGGTTATGGGAACTAAAACACTGCCATTGTGATCAAATTAACCCATATTTATTTTACAGTACAATGTAATCGGCATTCAAGCTATTTTAAGCCATAACTTCGTTAACGGATGGTCCAAACCTCTAAGACTAAAGCACCGTGGGAGGGTACATGGAGCCATGATGATTGTCAGTTTAATTTTCGGCGTCATCGGTTTAATTTTTGCGTTAAAACAACATAGTCCTGAAAGACTTGAAACGCATGGAAAAATGGGCACGTATTATTTATTTATTGCATAGGTATACCGGGTGTAAGGTATTAATCAGCTCTCACATACATCTGAGTCGAGAAGGCGTCGTCGTTGTATGAAACAAACAGCAGATTGTTTTTGCGATTTCGGAGTTGTTTTCATAGTGAATATTGTTCAGTTTGATGGTTTAAATCTAAATCACCCCTTTAAATATTACTAGGGTGTTTTGTTACTCATGCTAAAATGTGAAATGTAATTGAAATTCATTTTAAACAACGCGTTAACGGAGAAGCCGAAGAAATTGAGAAAAAAGTTTATTCAGAATCGAGAGTAGCCTTTTTTTCCAATTTTCAATTTTATTTTTGCCGGTTTCTGTACCTATGCGCACGGCTCATGTCATGATATAAAGCACTATTTAGAAATAACAGAGTAGTAAGAAAGCTGGGCGTGGTGGCGAAGGACGGGTGTGAGCGGGGGGAAGTAAATAAGTAGGTAGGTAGGAATATTTATATTGGGTGCGAGGGAGGGGGGAGGGGGGGGGGGGGGGCATAGGGGTAGATTTAGGAGGCAGAAAGTAATTAAACATTTTTTTTATCTACAATATTGTCTAGGGTATCAAATGAAAGCTTATGAACATGCGAGTCTCTATGCTCTGTTTTTTTTGGTGTCAATAATAAAGAATAATTGATTGATTGATTGAATTTTTCAATTAACTCAGAAAATAATTCGAAAAATATAGCCCTACAAAGTCTGAAAAAAACATGTACTTTAGAAATAACATGCAGATGGCGGAAAAATTATCAGTTGGATAGTTTTATTTCTATAACAAAAACATGTCCACCAATGTAAAATGATCTGTATGTGTTTGTGACCACATACCTACAACAGATGGTCAGGTTAATAGTGGTTGTCATCAACGACTCATTTTAAACAACTGATAGTATGGAATACTAATTGCTTGAGTCCCGACACGTACTTGGCCGGTTTTTTAAATACGTTTCAACGGAAATCGATTTACTTCAGTAAAAATGTGTTGGGATGTGTTCGGCGTGTATGAGGGTTTCGGTTATTCCGTTAAAAACGTTGTAGGTATATTCTTAATATGTTTCTGTATAATAATATATCCTTGTATGCATAAATAATAAATTACTTATTTAAATGTTCAACATTTTAGCAGGTTCTCACCGTCACCGGGTTCAAAAAAATACTAAAATTTTGTTTTTAAATAGGAAGTATCTTTCTTCTATCTTCCTTCGTCCGTTTTTCCTGTCGAGTAATTACAATCTGCAGGGCTAGCATGCCACCCACGACAAAGCGTTTAAACGAGAAGAAGGTCATGCGCGCTCTTTCTGGCCTATATACGTAAAATAATAAAGATGGAGGCGCATCTCGATTTTTATCGTTTTGACGGGGGTGGCATGCTAGGCCTACTGGGGCTCCTAGAACTACATCAGCTACGTCATCTTTGATCTTTGATACGGTGATAAAATCTGACAAGTGAAAAATATATACGGTCGAATTGAGAAACCTCATCCTTTTTTGAAGTCGGTTAATAAAATAACCGACTAAATAGGTTCCTTGGACCTTGTTTAAGTATCGAATCTCTGTGATTATTTCTCTTGCGCGATGTATGTCTTGCATTCGATTGTGAACCTTATTTGAAGTAGGTTACGAGTTACGTATTCACGGTGAATGTTGTCTATGTATGGAGCATATTTTCCGAGAGCGACGGTATCGCCATCTGTTGGCATCTTTGCTATAACTTGTGGGTGCTGACATCTTTAGCAAGTCCCCACAGGTTTTCTCACAAATATCAGCAATTCATCACAATAATATCATTTAGTTATAAGTACCTAACTTTAAGAGAATATAAATGTATAAGGGTGAGCAGGCTGCGTGCAAACTAAATTTCTGCTATTTGCAATATAACCCATTTAAAGTAAATTAAATGTTTTTAAACAAGAGTTTTAAAACTTATCTTTGTCTGTATTTAGTCAGATTTCCGTTAATGCTGAGTAAATGTAAGATTTGTATGGAAATCTTTGAGCCACGATAACTTACAAACTAAGTACCTATATAATTTTAACGTTTTAATATGTTTAAAGGCTGGGCCACACAGAGTGCGGCTGCGGGTCGGGTGCGGACCGGCAGTAGTTGTAAACTATGGAATTATATGCGAGGTGTCACACTGAATGCAGTTCGGCGCGGCTGCGGAACAGCTGCGGAACGGTAGCCGACCGGCTTGGCTCGAATGACAACGCTTGCGGCGACGGAGTAGCGACGGGCCGGCTGCGGAACGGAAACAGCACAACGTGCGTTGGTTGTATTGTATAGCGTGCCATACTAGATGTTACACAGAGCGGAGCTGTGCGTGCACAGTTGCGGGCCGGTTGCTGCATGTGAGAGTTGTATTTATTTACAAAAATGGACTCTTCTAAAAAAACCGTCTACGTAATAAATTAACTTTAAATAAAAACTGAAATGAAAAAAACAGGTCCAGTAGTCTATATAATTTATTTAAGTAATATTGAAGCTACTTCAACAGTCGGGACCCATTAAAAATTCTAGACCGAATCAAATTTTCCCAATAATTTAATGTTAATTTTTTACGCAGACGGTTTATTTTTATTTTTTAAATTAATTTTTTTATTTTACACTTTTTAGTTTTTTCAACATTAAATCGTTATAGATCCTAAATGGTTATTCAAACTGAAAAATTATAAGAAAAACCGAAAGATGATTTTCAAATACCTATTCAATGATACCCCACTCAACATAGTTCCTCAACTTTAAGCTTTTTATTTTTTCAATATGGCGTCTAATTGTCGCCATATTGAATTTCGATTACTCTCATGTCTTTAGTGACACTCCCAAGATTAAGACAAATCGACATAAGAATCATCAAAATCGGCCTGAGCGTTTGGTCTCCGAAGGAACAAACTTACTGTTTCGTTCCGGCCCGCAGCCGCACTCTGTGAGTCCCAGCCTTTAACGAAAAACTGAAAAAAATACAGACACAGAGTTTCCAAATAGTGTTTAAAAAGATCATTGACTTTAATTGGTTAATATTGAAAATAGGACGAAACTTCGTTTGTATGGAGCGCGCTGCATGGACTATCATCTTAACTACTGTTTTCTTATTTACAGGTATTGCAACAATGGTATTTGCTATGGCAAGTGCTTGTGTCGGTGTTGGTGCACTGTTTAGTAATCAGATTTGGAAAATAGTTCATGTTTCATTGGGATTGCCAACATATCTTCTATCTTCTATTTGTTTCATTGGAGGATTGTTGAAGCCTCGCTTTAAGGAATGGGCAGGTCAAACGTTAGTTATAATTTTAGTCACTTGTGTAGCTTTCTATACTATATTTGTGTTTTTAATGGCGTTTATTAAATTTATTTTGAACATTGTTGAGAAACTTATGAACGACGAAGAAAACAGCGATGAAGAAGTAGACGACGATGACTAAAATAAAAATTAAAATTAAATAAATAAAATAACTAACTATAAAAATGTATAAAATATACCATCTTTTACCTTGTATATATTTCTATTATGTCTATTTCGTTTTTACCGTTTATCAATAAACTTACTTTGTTTCCTGTTCACTCTAAAATATCCATGGTTTCTTCTTTAATCGCGATTGGCTTGTGGAAAGCTTCTCTTTCCAGTTTGAATATGCATAAATTGAGAAATAAAAATGTCCATGGTCTCTTTTTTTTTAATGGCGATTGGTTTGTGGAAAGCTTCTCTTTCCAGTTTGAATCTTCAGTAAATCGCGAAACACGCAAAGACCTCTCAGTTTAAAATCACCATGGTCACAGGAGACTCATGGCAGTGGAAAGCGCTCCCTATATGGAGAACAAAAAGATAGTAAAACCCTCATAACGCATTCTATTTTATAAATGACTTTTTACCTGTATTTAAACAAATCGAAACCATTAGTAAAAAATATACGTTAAATGCTAGAAGTGATTAGTTTATCACCACAGATCACAAAAACTAAAGGGAGATGTGAAAAGGGGGCAGGGCCAGTGTCGCAGCAATATGCGACTGTAAGGATTCAATATATTATGAGGCTGAAAGCCAGTCGAGATATTATGTGTAAATAGTTTACAATGCTTGCGTAGTACTAAGAGTTCTGATACCGCAATGGATAATGAGCACATTCAAGCTAACAAAATACTTTCTATCGCGTGGTACAGGTGGTAATGCGACACTCTGTTTCGTACTCAGCGCGTTGGTTGGCATCTCTCTAGATCTCTATGGGTATCACTGTATTTTTGTCTATATGGAGTGCACGCCATCGCCACTGACCTCATGGGTATCCTATAGACTTCCAAACAGTTTTTGGTCCCAAATTACCTGTTGTAGACGACATCATAAATGTTGGTGTCCCATAATCAAATAATATGTATGTACATTTATGAAGTAATGTAACCACGTAATGTTTGCTATGGAATGACCTGGAATTTACAGGTTATTTGGGGATAGAATACACAAAACTTTTAAGAAGTCGAGTCTGCTTTACCTAGGTGATAAATTCTCCAGACCACCTAGCACGATTTCTCTACTTGCGCACGACCAGGCCTTTTTCCATACTACAAGTTGCGGCAAGCGGGGCTTTCGCTCTCCGAAAAGCGCGGGAACAGGTTATTTTGTATGCAGCAAAGGCCCGTCGCAGTTTGTTAAGATGACACTTATTGGGTAGATTTTATTAATTTTAATTAAAGAGTGATCTAAGTGGATTGCTTTGTGTTTATAATTAGACTGAAACAGTTGTAGGTATTATATTAGTCACGATTACTGCTCAGATTATTGGTATTATAATAATATTGGACTTTAAAAAATAAACAGGGTGTATCTTCAAGCGGTTATTTCATAGGCTTATTTTTAAATGGCAGAAGAAGTTAATTTCATAATGTCAAGCTAAGCAGTCAACCAAAGATTGAACCTTTTTTCGTCTAATGTTTGCAGTCAACACTGTTATAAAACTGTAACAGAAGTGTATGATACTCTTTCTTATACTGTATCTGTACATTGAGTCAGGGGCCCATTCACTGCAGTCCGCCTTGCAGTCCGCCGCTTTTAAATGGTAGTGAATGTTATCGCAGGCCAGGAGCTCGATTGCGCCAAGTTAAAATATCGAAGTTCTATTCTTATCCAATTTCAGTTCTAATCACATTGCAATCCAATTACTATTCAACTGTGCTGAATTCCGCATCGTGGTAAACTCTATGTAACTGATAGCCAATAACGTTCGATTTGTCAAAACGGCTCTAACGGCTGTCAAGAGCAATACTGCGATTAGCGCAATACCATATGTGTCAAAAGTTATGGTTCGTAGGTGCGTAGTCCAATAACAGTTCAATCACCGAATATTTACCGCGATTGCAGCCCTGCACGGCGTCCTGCAACATCGAGCAAAATGCATGAAACTGGGTTGCAGTCCTGCACGGCGGACTGTCGTGAATGGGCCCCTTAAGTGCCCCCGACTTCAAATCTACGATTTTTTAGGGTTACGTACCCAAAGGGTGAAAACGGGACCCTATTCATAAGCCTACGCTGTCCGTTCATCCGTGTCGGACCGCCCTTCCGTCCGTCCGTCCTAGCTTCAGAGGGCTGTATCTTCTGATCCGTAATAGCAAGCCAGTTGAAATATTCACAGAATAATATGTATCATTGTATTGGATAAGATCACACATTTAGAAAAAAAGTAAAAAATTAGGGGGGTATCTATACAAGAAACTAGTTTTTTTTTATCAACGTTTCTTCTTCTCGCTCTAAAAACGGTTGGTAATATACATACAAGCGTCAAACTTAGTGTGATTACGGGCCTAGTGTGAGTCGGTCATGCGCTTAGGGTCCCGGGAAAAACAATTCTCTTTGGTGAGTTATTTAAAAAAAAAAAGTTAGTTTACCGGATGATATTCTTTACCGCTCTGAAACTTTCAGGGGTGATTCAGACCATCATACTGAACAACTTTTACTATGGGAGCAAACCTGAATTCAAAGACAGTTCCGGAACGGCAAAAAATATCATACGGAACCCTGTCGGTGTGCGAGTAGCCCGACTCGCACTTGACCGGTTTTTTTTATTTTACCGATATTCACAAATATTTTGTAGTTACATACTGTGTTATCCTGTGCTCAACTATCTTTATCGTGTCGTATCATTAATCTCGAAGACGTGAGAAATTTATCGCTGATAAAGAGATGCGTGACCGCAGGGTACCTTGATTGAGTTTTATGATATGACAGATTACTATAAATGATACTGTAATTTCAGTCAAAGTTAGGCTATACAGTGTCGATGACCATACTTCCTAAAAACAAACGTTAGACTAAAGTTTAACATGGAAGCTGATAGGACCCGTCTGCTGGATGGAGAGGATTTGAGCCGCAATGGAACAATTGGGACTGAAACGTATGTTCCAAATAGGGAACACAGTAATTGTGATTACAAGTGGAAAGTAGCAGGTGCTTGTTTGAATTCTGTAGTGCAGTTTTTGATTGGTGCAACTATTTTTGTTACATTGTGGTTTGTGTTTAAATCTAAACCAGTTAGTGCTTTTCAGCTGCATATTGGTTTATCTGTTGTTGGGGTAAGTTTAGTTTTATCTTTTTAACATTTTTACTGCCAAAGTCGACCATAATCGACAATGCTAAAAAGTGCCGTACGCCAATGTCGGGATCGGTCAGGACATCGCGACAAGAATTTTGTCTTACAGAAAAGAGATCTTACCAAAAGGGAGCCAATACTCGAGACAAATGTATGGGACAGCAATTTTTTTTTCGCGATTTCTATAACATATAATGATATCTCTTGATCTAATACTTACGTAGCTACAGGGTGTAACAAAACACCCTAGCAATATTTAAAGAGGGGGCTTAGACCATCAAACCGAACAACTTTCACTATGGAGACAACATCATAAAACATACAAAAAAAATCTGCCAATACATTCGCGTAGAGTAGGCATAGGAACTGCAGTTGTGTGTGAAACAGCAGTTCTCTTTTCACGATTTCTTTGTTAGCTTATACTCTATAGTGAAAGTTTTTCAATTTAATGATCTAAACCACTCCTTAAAATATTATAGGGTGTTTTGTTACACCCTGTACTGAATTAAACATTTCCACCAAATTCCTGCATGCCACACTCCGTAAAGATTTTAAAAATGTAGCCCAGGTATTTTAATTTCCAGTATCAACTACTGATTTCCCATGCAATACTAAGTCTGAGCAGCTGTAACGGCTGGTCCTACCTACTAACCTTCAGACATCGCCGTCGATTCCACTGGGTCCTCCAGCTGGTTGGGTCAGCTACTGCTATAGCTGGTTCTATCATCATGATGAAGCAGAAGTCTGTTAATTTTAACACTACGCACGGGAAATTGGGTGAGTCTATCCTAATCCTGCTTTGACGACCCGGTTTGGTATAATTACTTTGGTATAATTGGTTACCACGCCGCCGGACTGCCAAACCAGAGGTCCTGGCTTCGAATCCCGATTCGGTCATGGATGTTACATGTTTGTGTCGTTGTTGTATGGATTCCACAATAAAAATGCCTAGTATCTTATTTTCTGCTAGTGTATTGAGTTTTGATAAGACACAACATCATCCTTTTCCTTTACTTGGACTAGATAATTCTGTCCTATAGTGGGATTGGCGAATACTCCACCGACAAGAGCGTAGCTCTTAAATAAGATCTATGTTTGTAAACGGTATTTATAGAAATTAGGTTCGATTACATAAAAAAATCTATCATAAATGTCGCATAACTTAATGGATATTGAACTAGACCTTGTGATATTTCCTCGTGCCACATTTTGTGATATTTCTTTTTATCAGATATACCAAAGTCAGGGACATAAGATTGCATTATACCATCCGATTAATCAAGTCAGATAAAATATATGATTCTTATCCTTTTATCAATGTGGGTAAAATTGAAACTATTTCAATTTAAAGAATTCACTCTAATTCCGATACTTAGAAAGTTCTGAAAGAAAGTGAATAAATCTCTTAGGAGATAAGTTCGCCCTTTGTACCTGCTTACTCTGTCGTATGCGGTTTTTATGAATGAATAAGAAACTCGACTAGGCCTCGCATGCTACCCTCGAGAAAAAGATAAAAATCGATATCTTTGTCATTTTACGTATGCTAATAAACACATTACCTTTCCTTTACGTCGCGCAGTCGGGTAATAAAAAGAGCGCGCATAACGTTTTTACCGTTTGATCACTTTGTCGTGAATGTCATGCTAGCCGTGCTGCAAATTATTATACAAACAATTTTCTTTTCCAGCATTGGCGGCTCTCATACTTACTTGCATAAGCCTTATCAACGGATTGACGTCTCTGTACTCGACTGAATTACGTCGTTTCATTTCAGCAAAAGTTTCCAAGATAAGTCACATAATCCTTGGTACGTCTGCTTTCGCAATATCTTCAGTTTGCCTTGCATTCGGATATAACAAGAAGAGTTTTATAGAGTGGTCTTCACAAGAATTTGCTTACGTCATGATCTCTATAACATCAACATATAGTTTCATCATAATTTTTACACCTTGCTATAGTATTTGGAAAAAGATATTTGTTTTTTGCAAAAACAAGATAAGTTAGATATGAGAAGTTATCTACAAGAGAAAAGATTATTAGATTTTCAGCTAAAAGTGAGAATGTAAGCAGAAAATGAAAGTACCTACGATGAATTGAAAGAAATAATTTGAACTGTAATAAGAATAAGAACTGAGAAACGTTATAGACTGTGAAAGTAATGATACCTAATGCAATAAATCTCACGTAGTGACTAGTGAGGGAGAAAATTGGAAAATGCAAATGTGATGTGTAGATATTCCTCGATGAAATAAAAGTATGATGTTATTTAACGTTTTGGTATTATTGTTACGAGGTCTGATGAAATAATCATATGTAGATTTTCAAGAGACGATTTAGAAAAACAAAATCAGAGATATAATTTAAAAAGTAAATTTGAGGTCGAGTTCATTTAGTCTAAAGATGTTTTGCAATATTTATATTGTTCCAAGTATATTACTAAAATAATGTTGTTAAACTAAAATAATGTGATAGTCTCAACCCTATAATATCCCTTGAAACAGCGTTAACTTTAAAATCAAGACCTTGTATTCAGTATACTCCGAACATTTCGTGGTAAACAATGTATTTTGTTTGCTGTTAAGAGAGTTGAATAATTTGTGGTTTAAAATGGCTCCTCGGAGTGCTATTGTGAACCACCATTCCGTGATTTCCTTTTGACTTCAAAGCAATAAGGATTGCTGGATTTTTCCAACTCTGACGTTTAGAGCACAATCAATTTTGTTAATGTGGCGTTAGGGTACCAACATATTTTCTGTTAAGTACACTTGTTGTTGAACAGTTTTATGTCTTGAATGCAAAGAAAGAGAGTTTCATGTTCTATGACGTTACAATGTTTATGGTAATACAGGTGGTTCAATAAATTGCCGTTCGTAAACAATGAAATTTCATTCACTGAGTTACTATCCTTTCCTTTCAAAGCGATGTTCAAACTCGTTTTCCTTAACAAACCATCTTTATTATTTCCAATGAATAGAGACCTCTTACGCCAATAGAATACAAATAATGTCTCCACAGGTTCGGTCAAAGGTCCACGCTTAGGCTTATTATACACCAGAGCGAGCAGGAGAGGAGATTAGATGACTAAAGTAGTGATTTTCTACCGAAATGGAGATAGCGGATATTGATGAGTGATATAGCGGAGAGGAGATACGTGGAGCTCTCATATCGTTCGTTTCTGCAGTGACTTTCCTCTTTCTCTCAGCCTTAAAATATGAATAGTAAATCATAGAACAATAATTTAACAGGTTTATTACACTCCTTTACTCACCGCAAGCTATGGTGTAAAACTGACCTAACAATTCAGTAGTATACTACAGTGTCACATTTATCAAACGATATTGCAGCACATCTCAAAACATTAGCAATGACAACAATACTCCATAGCAGAGCGTATCGAGCCCCATTACTCTTCCGTCGAGTTTCCTTTATACGTTCAGATGCCATAAAGATAGGTGGAAGCGTATACTGGGTAGTTATCCGTTTTGATCGTTTACCTGTTCCCAATCGAGTTTGTAGACGATATTTGTGTCTCCAGCATTATCTCTATCGGCTAATCTATTCATTGGTTTGGTTCGCATATTTCGAGAGATCGTTATGTTTCTGGCTGCCTGGTACAAATTGTGTTAGTTTTAAAATCGGATCGCTTATTCAAATGCATTTTATATTTGAATATATACCGTGGAATCGGGGTCGTTTTAAAGCAAGAACAGGGTGCTTCACACCATCAAACTGAATAACTTTTACTATGGGACCAACATTGAAATCGAGAAATAAAAATCTGCTGTTTCATACATTTTTGTATAGTCCCGGCAATGTTCTGGCTTTAAAACGACCCCGGTTCCAAGGATTATCTAATAAGCAAATTGTACTGAGGTAGGTCATTAGAATGTTGAGTAGCGTAGCATAGCAATAGCTTTGGACGATATCTAGTTTGTTTCACATTAGTCCAAGACACAAGCCCGATTTTTCAGCTGGTAGTGAACTGGCTTGTTGGGCCGAAGATCGTGGGTTCGAATCCCACAAATGAATTCAAATACTAATTTGTTGTTACCCACAAGTCATTGATGTTTGTGTCTTTTTATAATCATTGTCCAGTCATCATAATAGAAGTCTGGACTATTATCTGGTCCTTCGATTGGGACGGGGTAATATCCAAGATGAAATAAAAAAAAAACATAAAACACATGGATATCGTTACAATAATTTATTCTTCTGATGTCTATACAATGACATCATCACTAGCACAGAAATTTATCGGACATTCAGTACGATGATTTATTGAACTGTTTGAAACATTTGTGATATTTTAAAAACTTATAGTTTATTGAAAGGTAATTAAATAATACACAAAATGAAGTGATTAACATTGTTGAGATTCTGTACAATATGTTTTGTTTATACACATAAATAGCTATGCACAATTGCAAAATGTAAGTTTCATCAGTTTCGTTTAAGTACACTCGTAGTTTTGTTAAAGAATGTGATCAAAGGGTTAACTATGATAATAAAAGTGAGGATAGCAACGAATGCTATCATAGTATCGGTCATAGCTTGGGTAGCCCAACCCCTGAAGGAGCCTTTGTCGAAACCGTAGCAAAGACAGATATTTGCTCCAGCGAAGGCGACAATTCCAAAGCAGATGTGTGTGATTTTAGATAAATTTCCAGGAATGAACCTGCGTAGTTCATAGGCGAAGAGAGAGGCAACACCATTGAAGAAAGAGGCAACGGTAAATACCATTGCCACGAGCGCTGTAAAAGACAGAAAAATTATGGTAAGTATTTACCTGATCATAAATAAGACTAGAATAATTTATAACATCACTTCTATGATTACAATATACGAAACAATCTAATAACTGTACATATTTGGATGATTTTTTAAAACTAACGATTTTTTTTTATATTCCATATATACTATTTCCATAACTGGTACCCTGGACATTGTAGGTACTTTAATCGAATTTTACGGACTATAACCAAAATGTTGCATTGTAGTTTACAATAATAAGATTTCGGTCAAACTTACCAAATTGTCCATGCAGAGTATTCCAATGCACATTTTTGTCCAAAATCTTAACGATACTGCCAGCGATGGCTAGAACAGAGCCCAGGATTTGTAAGACCCAGTGAACGATGCGTTTGTGACGCAGGGTCAGTCTTGAGGTCCAGCCGTTGTGCGGGGTCATACTTAGTATAGCTTGGGCCATCAGAAGTTGGTACTGTAAAGGAGTTAAACGGTTTTAAAATTAATATTGTTAAGGACTGAAAGGACTCTAGATTTTGTACATACTCCTTGAATTACATTTTTATATGGCATTTTTAAATAACGTAAGGTGGATTTTTGTAATTTAATTTAATGTATCTGGGATTATTTTAAGTTCTAAACCAATTCAAGAAAAAAATATGAATATTGTAGCTGTTGCGGAATTGAATCATTTGAATCTAAGTGTCTATTATATTATAATAGAATATCCATTGGAGAAATTTGCTGCGAAAAAAAGATCGCAACAGCAAAAAATAGGGAAATTGATAGGAGGATTATCGTCTTCCAATAATAATGTATTATAAAGCTAAATAATACTAAGAATAATTATAAGACTTACCCCAATAACACACAGTACGATGTGCATCGGTGTTGCACCAAGAGGCAAACCACCTCTAAAAGCAAATAACAGAGAACAACCCACTGTCATTCCTATTAAAATATGCGCCAGCAAGTTCATACAAGATTGAAAAAAATCTATCCCATAATTTTGTTTCGCTTCTATAACTAGTGCTGGTTTTTGAGTTATGCCAAATGCCGGTTTCGTTCCATTCATCACCATTTCTGGGTCTGGACCGATGGGCAAGTCAATGGTGTTCGGAGGCATGTTGACTTTTAAAAATTTTAAGTTAAAATTATACAAAAAGCCAACGCCCTTGACTGGAGTGCAAAGATTGACTAACTTAGTATTGAGACAAGATATTTATATTGACAGATAACAACTCAGACATTGTGATTACCTGTTATCAAATATTGATTGCAGATTTTTGGCATGATGGTTGATAATGGCCACGGCCAGGGCCACGTGATTCCTTTCAGTAAATGCGTGTTGAGGTAAGATTAAAGTCTAAAAATTTATTTTGAAGGAATGTAAAAAATGCCGTTTTATTTTAATGAATATTATTAATGGACTTAAATGCGGATATACCTGCCGTTATTCGGCTTGCTGAATATTTGGCCCGTAAAATAAAAATAAAACACCCATGAAGAGCCATTGACACGTCTCTGACTATATTATATCCTAAAATTTTTACCTACTTTTATAAAAATTTTAATTAAAATTGTCAAGGAATATGTGTTAAGAAATCCGCCATACTAACACAGCCATATTCTTTGAAAATTTTAATTCGCTTTCTTTTACGGTTCAGAAGATACAACCCTTTAAATGAAGAGTCAGACGGACGAACGGCGCGGCGCAGGCTAAGAACTACGGTCCCTTTAGTACTACGGAACCCTAAAAATCACGCACAATTGTCATTAAAGTGGTACCCCCACTTTATTCACCTCCTCATTATCATACTAACAACAGAAAACAACACTTTTATTTTTAATGTCCTTTTGTCTCGTATTACCAATACCTACTTCTGTTTGTGTACAAATGTAAAAGACAAATAAACGATATTTAATTTAATTTAATTTAGTTCTTAGCCTGCGCCGTAATTTAATTTGTATAAAAACTCATTGCATACCTATGTCAATTCTTTGATAATTTTTAATGACCGTAAACTAAAATATAGGTACGACGTTATTTATTTCCAACCTACCTCATCAATCATCATCATTCTCTTGCCCATTTTCCATGATTTGGTGTCGGTGTGTAAGTACGTACCCATCCCAAATAATTTAAAAAATTTCTAATAGAACTTTTTGAACCGTCAAAGGGTAAAATTTAAGTCGTTATCATCCTTTTCAATTAAAACTTACTACACATCAAACTGAACGACTTTTGTTATGGAAGGAAAACTGAAATTGAAAAGAAAATAGTGTTCCGTAGAAAAATATCAATGGCTATAAAAAAATAACTCACAGCTGTTTTTTTATTGCGATTTCTATCTGGGTTCCCTAGTAAATGTTATTTAGTTTGATGCGTACAATCTTAGTTTAAATGGGTGCCAACGACAAACGACATCAATTTCTTTTTGTATATATGCTGTACTAACCTAGCTTTAAAGCGATTATAAGCACAGAACCTAAAATGAAACATTGCCACTGCTGCAATAGTACCTATCACGCCAATTGTCTAAATTGCCTACGTGACGTTTATCGTGACTATAAAATTACTCAGTGACTAAGTCAGAAGCAGGAAAACGTATGGTGACTATAAATATTCGATGACTAAGAAGCAAAATGCCCAATCGTTTGTCAAAGTCAAAATCTACTATACTATAGTGAGCGTTTTTCCATTATTTGTAATTCACTTTTCTTCAAAGCATATTTTCTTTGCCTTGGTAATCAAAACACAGATTCTGCCCTTGTCGTCTGAGCTGTCGACTACGAAATTTGACACAAATTACCTACATCCTTTCGACTTGAATCCATTGATTCGGGCACGACAGCTTCAAATTGAAATGTGGGCCAAGTGCGGTTTGCATATTTAAGGCTATCCGTTTAGGCGTAATTGATAGAGTTGAGCCTCTTACTCGTAGGTCAGGTTTAAGGGACAGGAGTTGACGAGTTGTTCAGCATATATTTTGGTTGGGAACTAAAGGTGGTAGATAGTTATATGGAGATGCATACAATCAGACTACATGATGATGTACCTAGGAAACAGTGCTTGGAATAACGCAGGAGTTTCGGCTGCGCATTACAATCCGAATCATTGTTATAATTATCCACATAGGCTACAGGCACGTATGGATATCTATGCGTATGAGTATATTGAATGCGTTTATACTTATGCACGTCTCTACAGCCGTCTGTATTTTATAATATAACTAGCGTTAACCCGCGACGTCGTCCGCACAAATTTTAAGTCAGATCATAAGATATTAAACAAAAAAGTTTCATCAAAATCGGTTTAGCACTTTTCGTGTGATGCTCGATCAAACAAACAAACATTCTTTTTTCAAATTAACAGTTTTATAATACTACTAGGGTTAACCCGCGACTTCGTCCGCACAAATTATATACCAGATTTTAAGCCAGATAATAAGCTATCAAACAAAAAAGTTTCATCAAAATCGGTTCAGTCGTTTTTGCGTGATGCTCGATCAAACAAACAAACACACAAACAAACAGACAGACAAAAAAGTCCAAAAATTAGTGATATGGAATCAGGGACACCTAAAAACCATACCGTAACTTTTTTGTTGTAACCGTAACGCTTTATAATAGTTTAGATGGATGTTGTTGTTTTGTACTAATTGTTTTCTATTTGGAAGTATAAATTTAATTCAATTCAATAGACAAGATTAATATATATTATGAAATAATTTTTATTTTAATTAAATTTTAATTAATAATTAGATTTAATTTTTTGTAAGTATAAATTCTATTCAATTCAATATGCATAATTAACAAACTATAATGTATGAAATAATTTTAATTTTAATTCTAGATTTAAGTTTTGCAGTGCCCTAGCAAGCCATGTACTGGAATAAATATTTTGTAACATCTTTTAAACCTGGCAATAAATGATATGACTATGGATAGATAAAGTTTTCAAAATATGTTAATCGGTAAAGGAGAATGGGCATTTTGGTACCCGCTCCAATAGCAATGACTGTAGTTACGTTCGATGGGTCTTTTTATGACCACCAATGTTTAATAAGACCGCTTGATCCAAATCATTGTGAGTTCGGAGATATACCAATATGAAAATGACAAGTTTTATAGAAAAAAAAAATTAATTAAAATGGCACATGGTGTCTATTATTGCTATTTATATTTGTAATAAAATACTTTTATGCCAGAATGTTATATAATAATAATAAAACAATATGATAACAATAAAAAATATATAATAATAGTTAATAACAATCTATTATATATATAAAACAGCCGGGTTGGTTCGAACACTTATAACTCGAAAACGGCTGAACCGATTTCGATGAAACTTGGAATATAGATAGTTCATTACCTGGATTAACATATAGGCTACATATTATAAAGAGAGCTGGGTAGCGGGCGAAGCCGCACGGGTCCACTAGTAATATATATTAATTATGTGGTATACTAACATTGTATTATTGTGTTGTTGTGGTACTCTAAATAATACGTTGCAATACTATGCTCAATACTATGCTCGAGTAATACTATTGAAAATAAAAAATCAATATATTTATATATATATATAAAACAGTCGGGTCGGTTCGAACACTTATAACTCGAAAACGGCTGGACCGATTTCGATGAAACTTGGAATATAGGCTACATATTATAAAGGGAGTTGGGCAGCGGGCGAAGCCGCACGGGTCCACTAGTAATATATATTAATTATGTGGTATACCAACATTGTATTATCGTGTTGTTGTGGTACACTAAATAATACGTTGCAGTACTATGTTCGAGTAATATTATTGAAAATAAAAAAAAACTAAAGATTTAATTCGAAATGACATTTATTTTCATTCAAGACCATCTACAATTACATCATTTAGAAATGATGCAGGGGCAGTAAAACCTTCATGTCTCGCATATCCAAGATACCAGATAATTGAAATAATATGAGCACAAGTGCCCATTGTACGTCGTCCAGTGAGGCAAGTACAATAATGTTGCACGATATCGTTGTCATTATTTGTGTTATTGTTTTTTACTAAAACATAACAATATTACGTTTTCGATCTCCTGTGGCGTGACTGTACGCGCCCACGTAACAGCCAAACATCTTCGTTAATGCCGTAGTCTGGCAAGTCTTCCAGAGCGTTTTCTCTGTATATTTCGATTGAATATAAGCCATTCCTTAAATGCTCACTGCAATATGATCTCGCAAGCTTTAATTGGTATGTACCTAAAGAAAGCAAAATGACATGCTCTTCTGTTAGATGTGGGAAATTCTGAACATTATTTGCTTCTATTCTTAGAAAATCTGCTCTTCTGTTGTTTAATCTTTTCCTCTCTACATAATTGTGCAGAAGGTTTGGGGAATCCATTTTGTTTCGGATGATATTTAAATAGGATTCTACATTATTACTATCGGCGATGGGTTCGTGAAAATGATTTATAATAGCAGCGGCGATTTTAAAATCAGTGAACATGTGTAGAAGAGCTCTATTGAAATATTTTTGCCGTAAGAGCTTAAAATCTCGCTTGAACTTTCTATTCACTACTTCCACAACCCATCGACATATCGTCACCGATCTAGCTTCATTGGCCTGCTCAGTAGTCAGCTGTGTCTCGTTTCTATCTTTTGTTGGAGGCATGTATGATTCATAGCCACATGCTTCAATATCGTTCAAACTATCTCTGAATCCTCGGTCCAATATAAACACATCGTTTGCTTGCAGGAAGAAATGTAAAGGATTCTCTCCATTGTTCATTATATCACTCATTATATTTGCATCAGTCTTTGTTGCAGCGTATGGACCCAGTACGTCAAGAATGTATCCATCAGTGCATACTATCAAAAAAGGTTTTAAAAGATTTTGGAATTTGTGCAAACTGTATGATTGTCTTTGAAATAAAAAGTTCGAGCTTTTGTTTATGTAAATATAAGTGCCATCATATATTAGTATCACTTTATCATTTTCTTCGTTACCAAACAAAGCTTTAGGAATTGTGAGGTTTCTTTCTAATACCTCATTTCTATTGATGTGGTCCAGTCCCAAATGTAATATTACATATTCATTAGCTAGGCATTCACGCACAATAGCTAATAAACGCTCCAGTTTTCTTCGAGACACATTAAATAATGTTGCCAATCTCTCATCGGAATCTCCGGTACGTAGTTTTGTAAGGTATATACCTAATGCAGTTCTTGGTTCCTTGCATCTCTCACTTAGAGAAGGCACCTGATCCAGTATGGCATCGAACTGTTCGCCATTACGTCCGGTCCAAAAATGCATTTCTTCATTGCTCAATGAACCTCTTGTCTTAAAGTCGAGCCTAGGTCCACGTTCTAAAGCCCTTCTCATCATGTCACAGACGTCTGTAAATTGTTGTGCATTGAAATGATGAGTGACATTGCAAGATTGAGGCAGTTCATCCCAGATGTTGCTCTCAAGGTGTTGGCTGCACACTCTAGCGCCCTCAGGAATATATAACTTATGTTCACAAAACATATTAAGTTTGATAGTCTCAGGTATGCGATTACGGGTTGGGTTTCGGCAATCGTTGAATATACAATGCCTTGGTGTGTTTGGGGCTCGAACGTAGTCTGGAACCTGAAGTTCCTGGGCATTTGGTTCTGCTTCTGGTATAGCAGGTACCACGTCGTCATTGTGTCTAACAGCGTTCTCAATTCTCTGCCAACATCGATGACAGACACATCGAGTATTGTTGAACGCCACCTGAAAAGGGTAAAATACGATGTAGATGTTTTTTTATTTACTCTGGCTTGATAACGTTTTGTCATAAAAACCTAATTCGGTCCGGTCAGTAGGTATCTATAGTAGGATTATTTACTCGGTGCATACTCCGATGATTTATGACCGAGTTTCCAGCGAGATAATAGTATAGAACGATGCCACATAATCGTAATAATTCGAAACAATAATGTAAGCAGGTAGAAAATGTTGACCCTTCTAGTGCTTATCAGAACCGGTTCACGCATCGGTCGGCGCATATTTCCGTCCTTCATTTGTTTTACTGTCCACGTGCACAATAAATGCCAAAATGTTTTGTTATTTAGTGAATCACTACTGGTACGGACAGAACACCTGAATTCCGTGAACTGATAAAACGAGGTTGGAGTTTCGTACGCAGGCGGATTGCCCTATCCATACACTATATTAGGAAACGTTTTTGATAACACTCTAGAACATACTTCCAAAACTTAATAGTTAATACGTGTTTATCCAGTGAAATGTTCATGAGTCTTATTGTAATCCGTTATTTAATGTTGCTAAACGTAGCTTAGAAACATTGAAAAAGTAAAGCTTAGAGAAGATATGGTATGGCGTTTGTAGTTTAAGACCAATTACATTCAAGCTGCATGACAGTTGACAATCATACGCTTTTCAAAAGAGCGCTATTTTCTAACATGAAAAAGTGAAGCTAAGAGAAGATATGTTATGGCGTTCGTTGTTAATGCGGTATGACAATCACACGCTTTTCAAAAGAGCGTCATTTTCTAACACTGCTAACAATTTCGTAATAAGGAGAATCACCTGTGACACATTTAAATAGTATAACGAAGTGGGTACTAACCTCCAATTCAGCATGTTCTTGTATGTACGCCGCAAACGCTGGTCGTGTCCTTGGGAGGTCATCGGTCAAAACATGTCGCTGGTATCTTGCATTATGTAGGCCTCGCCGGCACACCACACAATTGCTATGTTGTTCCATTGCAACAGTCCAAATCGGTAACGAAATTCACAAAAACACTTCACAAGCCGAGGTCAACGTTTAAAGCAGGTAGAAAATGTCCAAAAAGAGGTGCAGGGGTCGGTGATAAAAGCGAGATGAGAACGTATTCTGATGAACAGCAGCGGGACGTCGTCTTTCATACGGTACGATTGAACGACTGGAGTGAAGGAGCCGATCCGATGACGCGCTAAACTGCCCAAGCGCATCGCTCCCCACCACTCCTAGCTGGGATATAGCCGCGCGCTCACATTCCTCTTCTTATAACCGTCGGTTGTCGTCAATGTAATAAATATAATAGGAATTATTTTAAGAATATATGCAGTTCTATTTTATTTATTTGGTAAAAACAGACAATAGACGTTACATGGTTAATTACATAAGTTTACAAAAAAATAGTAGTTTAATTAATAGTTCGTAGCAATTAGTGTAATATTATAGTACATTTATTTATTTATTTATTTTAGGAAGATTTACAGCATTACATTTTAATAAACGTTCTTATATAAATCTAAACGCCATTTAAAAAATCTCCACATTTAACATATTATTTTTAATATATTAAATAAAATACATTAAAAAAATAATATATAATAAGCATATTATGTATATAATATGTATATATATAATTGTAATAATGACATTAAAAAAATAATTGCCTAATAATGTCGAAAAACCAAAAAAAATAATTAAAGAATCATCACGAATAGCTCCGTTCCCACAGCGAATGATGACAAGCGTCCTAGTACACATTGATGTACATAAAGTAACCTTTAAAATCTGATATATATTATGTCTATTGGGGCGGGTACCACATTTCATACATTTTTGCCCATTGTCCTTTCACGTTATTCTTCGGATCTGTTCTTCTTGTCTCTCAGGTCCTCGTTGTCACTGTCAACTGCTGCACCTAGTTTTATTGACTTACGAGCGTTAACCCGCGACTTCGTCCGCACAAATTATATACCAGATTTTAAGTCAGATTATAAGCTATCAAACAAAAAAAGTTTTATCAAAATCGGTTCAGTAGTTTTTTGCGTGATACTCGTTCAAACAAACACCCAAACAAATACACAAACAAACACACAAACAAACAGACAGACAAAAAATCCAAAAATTGGTGAAATGGAACCTAAAGGAACCCAGGGACACCTAAAAACCATATCGTAACTTTTTTTTTGTTAAATATCTTCAATGTACAGACAAACTTCCTGTTACAGTTTTATAATAGTATAGATTCTATTTTTGACATAGGTAGCTTTAATAATAGATTATAGACATGGATGACAGACAGCTCTACATAGGTGAAGATAGGAACCCAGGATAAAGAGTTTCTCTCTACCCTAATGTTGTCTGGAAGACATGACTTCTTAGCGATAAGACCACCTTATTTTGTGCCTATTGTATATTTTTTTACCGTGTAGACCGTGTGGTGTCGGCTAAGAATAGCACCATCCCATTTCCTCCCGTGGGTGTCGTAAAAGGCAACTAAGGGATCTACCGTAGGATGGGCAGCAGCATCCTCTGAGTACACACATTCAATCCAACTGCGATCGCTAACCCGCCTGCCAAGCGTTGCGATTATGGCAAATCCCCCCATTTTGGGGGAGGCTTGTATCCAGCAGTGGACGTCTTTCGACTGATATTATGATGATGATGATGATGTATATTTTTTTCTGTATTTTACTGTTTATGTTGTTGGTGTAAAATAAAATAATATTTGATTGATTGGTTGATTGATAAAGCTATGTGGTGGTCAGCAACGATGTACGTGAACATGATGACCATGTTTATAAGTATGTTGTGTACTGTCTTTGCGTCATCGCGTTATATTTAGATTTACTTATCAATCATTTGTATTTTCCAGAAATTGTGTGCCGTCATTTACAACTTTTCGTTACGCATAATAAACTCTTTGTAATTTAATAGATACGTAATCACGATACCTAATCATAATTTGGTATGCTAGTTTGCATAACAATGCGTTGACAGAATATAATGAATTAATGATTTACGATAGTCATTACAATAAATTATAATTTAAAATATCTTTGGTATTGTCCAAAGAGTAATATAAGCTTATTAGAAAAGGGAACCCACTCGTGGCAACATTATGCATCCACCTTATATCAAATTGAAGGCTAGCTAGCGCCATCTATGTTTCACCGACAATAATTCAACCTATACTATACATACCTACTTATATCTACTCATACCAATGGATATTATTGTTTTGAATGCTAGTTTTCGTTCAATCCCGCACCGATCGAGTGAAATTCCAGTATCCTTACTATACTTAGAACAACAGAAACTCTAGAACATCACTAAATCGGCACGAAATTGAACGAAAACTACAAACATCTCGTACATTACGCAAGATAGGTAGCCATTTTGTGATTTTGCCAATTTGACATTGACATAGACAATAAAATCTTTTTTTTTCATAGTTCTGCGAAATATTTAATAGATGGCAGCACATTCTATGCAAACTGAATCGGAAAAAGCCACCAAAAGGCGACTGTCCTCCGCCTGGTATTGTCACACAAATTATCTATCACATTTACATACATCGCGTCTTTTATCTCGTTCGTTTGCGCGCAAATAGAAAGAGAGCGGAAGCGTGATAGCGATATATCACGCTATCGCGGGTTGGCGTTCTAGCCCCGCATGACTCGGGTACGAATAGTCATTATTCATCATACAACTATTTTTCCCTTACGGGATTCGAACCCGTTACACTTCGGCACAGCAGATAGGTTCACTACCAGGCCGTCAATTATAAAATTATAATTTTATTTGTTTTATTTAAATAAAAAACCGGCCAAGAGCGTGTGGGCCTCGCTCACGACAGGGTTCCGTAGCCATTGTACTCGTATAAGTAGGAAAACTATTAATAAGTAATTGTCTTTCTCATAAGGAAATCTGAATGTGTCAAATGAAAGAAGATAATTTCTCCAGCTATGGGAAAAGGGCCCCCAAAAATGATGATATAGTTGGCGTACAGTTATGGAACTCATGTCGATTTGTTTCGCATAATCTCTAGATTATAGTGGTAATATTAGCTATACCTCATCTAAACGGAGTGTCGCGTAATCGCAGTTGGTGCACATCTTGTCTTGGTAAAATATGTTGGTTATTTATTTTTATTTTAGTATGAACATCTAAGACGTTCTTAAAAACACATTGCTTTATATAATATGTGCCGCTGTTTTAGCAGGAAAAAAGAATCTTAGCAAATAAGTCAAAACGGTTCATTTTTTATATTTATTTCATAACGAGCGTTAACCCGCGACTTCGTCCGCACAAATTATATACCAGATTTTAAGTCAGATCATAAGCTATCAAACAAAAAAAGATTCATCAAAATCGGTTCAGTAGTTTTTGCGTGATACTCGTTCAAACAAACAAACAAACACACAAACAAACAGACAGACAAAAAATCCAAAAATTGGTGAAATGTAATCAGGGACACCTAAAAACCATATCGTAACTTTTTTTTTGTTAATATCTTCAATGTACAGACAAATTTCCTGTTACAGTTTTATAATAGTATAGATTCCGTTTGCATTTTCACTTAATCTTTCATCCGATTACTATAATAAATTAAATTATGTTTTTTAGAGTGTAATACTGTCAATAAACGTTACCGTTTATGGGCCTAAAATAAATTGACTCCTTTTGGTCAGCGTTCTCGTTTTAGTAACAGAAAAGAAAATCAATTTCCAACATTTATGTTACAGGTTTTTTCTTAAGTAATTGTATTACACTGTAATAATTACAGCATCCCATATAATTCTCAGTAAAGCATTTAATTTTACACCTTGTATGAATACCCTTTACCTGCCGAATATTTTTCAGTTTCATTTCACAAAATGCACTTAATGTTATCGCTTACAGTTATACGCCGATAAAGGGATTGATATTGAGATAATAATTAATCCATTAGCCAATGACTACAAATTAATACATGAATAATGTCCTCTACTAAGTTATACTGAAGGTGTTAGAAATAGTGAGAATGATGCTAGGTTTCAAAGCGCACAGTAAGTTTTGGGTAACTCGTGAAGGTGGTTTCAGTCCATACAAAAGTTTGACGCACAATACGCGTAGACGGAATTAATAAAAGTAATATTTTATACATGGAAAAATGGTTTAGAAAATCTAGTTGCCGCGTCACAAATAACATTTGCAATTTATAATATAATTACGAAGATATAAAGCTTTTAAAATTTTGTATGAAAAATGTCAAAGCTTTATATCTTCGTAATTATTTTATAAATTGCAAATGTTATTTGTGTCGCGGCATCTAGATTTTCTAAACTATTTTTCCATGTATACAAAGTTACTTATATTATTACCGTCTACGCGTCAAAGTTTTGTATAAAATTGACGCCTCTGCAACCACCTTAAAGCGTTCCTTACAAACGAAGTTTAATTCTATTTTTTGAATATCAACCAAGTTAATACAGGGTCAATTTCGAGGTAATATTCTCACTCTCCGCCACACTGTACAAAGTTTCAGTACTACTAGTGAAACGGGGATGTTCTGAGGTTTCAGAATACCTCAGACTACTCTCTCGGGGAATATAGTCGTGAGCATATGCATGCATGTAATACATAGTCCAACTAAGTATGCGGTTTTACGGTATTTTAAGAGGATGATCACACCAACTTTCTCTAAGAGACCAAATCCAAAATCGCAAACAGAAAATCTGCTATCCCTTACTCATCCCTCCCATACTACCTCGAAATTGACCATGTATTAACTTGGTTGATATCCCTTACTTATATTTGGCTTAACTAGGATTGTAGTTTTGTATGGCACAGCAAATTTTTGTACTGTATGGGAAACTAAAAGGACAACTAAACGACCATATTTGCACATATTTTCCATTATCATATGACGCACGTCTAAACTGAGGTCCAGCGAAGCCCAAATAATAAACCGGGGCTGGTCAGCACAATTAAGGGGTCCCATTTGGACCTTTGCTAATGGAATTAAATCCAATTAGATTTTAGGGTTACGAGGTGAAGTTTGCTGACGGTAAACAAATGGGTTTCTGTAACGGCTTACACCTGCTGTTTAGACTATTTGTTTGAATATAAATTGATATCAGTTTGTTCCATTGTAGGCCTGAATTTATGAGGATGGTGTGCACGTGCTTTGTTTTTAAGGCTTGTAGTTTGGTAGTTTTGTTTAAGTAGAAGATAATAACAAACATTAAACGATTTTGTTTCGTACATCTTTACCAATCGGGCTAGTTCAGAATTTTGCTTTTTCTTTTTTCTGTAGCCGGGGACGTAGTCGATACTTTTTTTTATATTAATCAGTAAGTAATATTTAGTAATTTTTTTGTACCTATTCATTCCTATATAGTGCTGAAAAGATTTTCCGATTTCTATGTAGCTTTCTGACCGATTCTGATTAGCATATAATGTATTGGTATTTATCAGAAAGATATTATCCGACATATCTTGGACGTTAGTAAAAGTAGATTTTCTAAAGGTAGATAAAGCAACGCGTCCAGCCTAGCTAGCATGCCACCCCCGAGAAAACGACAAAAATCGAGATGTGCCTCCATATTTATTATTTTACGTAGGCCAAAAAGAGCGCGCATGACGTTTTTCTCGTTTAAACGCTTTGTCTTGGGTGGCATGCTAGCTAGGCAGCACGGCTAGCATGCCACCCACGAGAAAGCGTTTAAACGAGAAAAACGGCATGCGCGCTCTTTCTGGCAGACATAAAACAATAAAGACGGAGGCACATCTCGATTTTTATCGTTTTCTCGGGAGTGGCATGCGAGGCCTACTGGTGTGGAGAGTGAGTAAAGAAAATGTTGGTCCTTTTCGTTGCATTGTCCATACAATGCAACGAAAAGGACCAACATTTTCTTTACCCATACCCCGTGTACCCATGGTACACCCATATTTTAGAAGGTGTTTATAATAATATGAGAAACGAGTGAATATTTTATGTGTTAAATAAAACATTTTTATAAAATTTCAATTCTTTAGCAATTATAGATGTTTTAAAACGAATATCGCAATTCCCCAGTCCGTATGGTGTTCGCAACTTTTCAACGCAAACATTGAAGATAAAATCAATCAAAAACCATCTCACGAGTATCTCAGTTCAAACACACCCGAGTGTTCGGTTCTTGTTTAGTTTAGAGCTTGCTGGTTGCAGCATATTCGATAAAATTCGTGGTACTTTCGCAAGAACATTTTCTCAAGTTACAGGCGGTTCCAACTACGTGCGGTTTTCGATCAAAGTTTTCCATTCCATCGTCTGGAGAGACGAGAGGAGTTTACAACCGCAGTCATGTTAAAACAGCTATCTTTCAACAAATATCTGAGATGCCTTCGTTTTATCGTAATAGAGTCGATATTATAGACTTGATATTGAATGGTGGTGCATAAATTTTAGATGCAGTTTCGTTGCAAATAGAATCTAGACTAATAGATTAATTCCAAGATAGAAATATAAAAACAGCTGGATTTCCAATCGCTATACCTACTTAAAGGCCTTGCTACGACGTCCACCCACCATTTGAAGCATGTATTTTGTATTAGGTTTAACTTATATCATACTAGCTGACCCGGCGAACTACGTACCGCCTCAGAATCCTCTCACTTATCAATAAAACTTGTGTTAACTTATCCTCTCTAAAGTGAGAGACTCTCTCGCTTTTGTGAAAGCTCCCCTTCATCCCTTCAATTATGTGAGAACTCTTCTTTTAAATAAGAATCCTCACTTTTATGCGAGGCTCTCACTTTTATCACTTCGCATACTGAGATTATCACTTTGCATAATGAGATTCTGTCTTTGCATACTGAGAAACCTCACTTTTATATCAGATTATCCACTTTTCTCACTTTTCATAATGAGTTGCTCACTATTCATATTGAAAATCCTCTTTTTAAATGAGATTTTCTCTATTCTCACTTTGCACAATGAGATTCTCATCTCACTTTGCATAGTGAGAATCCTCACTTTGATATGAGATTCACACTTTTCTCACTTTGCATAGTGAGATTCTTTACATAAATAACGAGATTCTCACTTGGCATAATTGGATTAGCACTTTGCATGGTGAGACTTTGCATACTTTGTTTTATACAATCATATAATTAATATAGAAGATTTTTCAGGTTTTCAGGTCAGGACAGTTTTAAGTGTGTAGTCAGGTTAATTTTATTGAGTATAAATTAACATAGGTACTACAACATTTAATCGAAATTCTTCGCTAATCGAACATTTAGAACCCTTTCTAATATAATACAGTCATACAATTCGCCGGCAGAAATTGAATACAGTTCTGCTTAATTGATTACCAAACTCCGTGTGTGATTGAAATATAGGATTCCTTGGAATCTAAAGTCGAAAAATTCAATAACATTTGTTAACGCGACTGGGCCGGCTTTCATTTGGTGTCTCCCCTCGGCACTTAAGTTTACATTAAACTTGTCCAAGCGCGAAATTGATCTTTTAGTGAGGGGATCCCACAACGAAAATATAAATTGCCACGCGACACTATTGATATTTCGTTCCGATGTTAGCTCAATCACCGGACTGTGAAATTTGCTGTGATTTTGTACATAGCATATGTGTTGTAAGTTTATTTACACAAATGCTACATTTATTGTATTAATTTTGATGTTTAGCTTTGTGTTTATGAAAACAGGCAGGGGAAGCAATCGTTTTGACTAGTGTACAATAGTATCGACATTAATATCAGATGTGAAAATTTTTATAAGTACGACAACAAAATATTTATATTGTTATTAAATCTAACTTGGTAGGTATATTACTTTGTAATTGATGTTGGTAAGTACTTATTGTGTTTAAAAACGAAACAAAGAAAAGTGGACAACATTTTTAAGTCCATACGTACTTACATTCTTGTAAATACTTACTCCTATTTATCTTCAAATTCCAAAGTTGAAAATCCCAAAGGGGGATCTGAGGTAGAGGTGAAATATTCGTTTTCACTAAACATTTACGTAAGCTTTTACCACGGAGATAAATTACTTTTGATGGAAGTGAATTTTGAACACATACGTAATGCTGTTGAGGGCAAACGCCACAAGATATTAATGTATCTTTAGCGTATAGTGTAAATAATTTACCTATACATCATTCTAGTCAAAGACTTTTTTTGGTCTTCGGCGCTGCGTATAGATTCTTTGATTCTAGTCATATTTGTTCAATTTTAGTATTAGGTAAAACGGAATAAAGTTGACAAAACGGAATTCTTATAAACTTTCACCGTATACCACCAGACTGAAACCACCTTAAAGTGTATACTTTAAGGTGGTTTCAGTCCATACAAAAGTTTAACGCACAATACGCGTAGACGGAATTAATAAAAGTAATATTTTATATATGGAAAAATAGTTTAGAAAATCTAGTTGCCGCGACACAAATAACATTCGCAATTTATAATATAATTACGAAGATATAAAGCTATTAAAATTTTGTATGAAAAATTTCAAAGCTTTATATCTTCGTAATTATTTTATAAATTGCAAATGTTATTGGTGACGCGGCATCTAGATTTTCTTAACTATTTTTCCATATATACAAAGTTACTTATATTAATACCGTCTACGCGTATTGTGCGTCAAAGTTTTGTATAAAGTTGACCCCTCTGCAACCACCTTAACGCAATAAATACAATAAATGAAACAAAAAAAAAAACAATGATTAATCGTTATATTTTATCATTTCGTGGTATAAGCATCTATTATTTAGATCTTCAGTAACTTAGGTGCTAAATTAAATAATTTTCTATTTTTCTTGGTTAGGTCGCATGTTGTTGTTAATTCTTGTATATCATATATCTATGTTTTGCCCTCCATTTCGAGTGGGAGTGGGACGTAATCAAGGATTAATTTTCTACTTGGATTATTTTCAATCCACCTTCGCATGTGAGCTTTAGATGCGTCTTCAATTTAAAGGGCTCCTTTACTTGATAATTTTCGGAGGAGAGAGACGTGTATTTTGGCACGTAGCGAATCTTAACAAAGGTGTACGTATATAGTTTATAAATTCTAAAGTAATTTATATTTCAATCCCGGTGTAATTACGGATGTATAATTTTGAGAATTATATTACTTTACACAGTATTATTGTTAATTAAATAATTAACATCAATTAGGTTTTTAGGGTTCTATACCCAAAGGGTGCCAACGGGATGATGATATTGATAAGTCTACGCTGACCCTCCGTCTGTCTGTCTGTCTTACCTGTAAAGGGCTGTATCTTTTGAAACGTAATAGTAAGACAGTTGAAATTTTCATAGAATACCTATGCGCTATTATGGCGGATTTGCTAACAAATCATTAAAAAAAACGTAATAAATTAAGGGCCTCATAATTATAAGAAACTTATTTTTTTTCAACGTTTTTGTGTTTCGTAATAATACATGCAAGCTATAATCATACAAATTTTGACTTTGGTCTGACTATAGTGCATAATTTAAAGTCAAACAAAAAAAAAAAAGAACTGGCCAAGTGTGTGTCGTCTCGCTCTTAGGATTCCGATATATATTTTTGATGTGTATATTTTGATATATTATAATTATGTTCTATAGTGGTACGAAACCCACCGTATGCGAGTCCGATTCGCACTTTTCCGTTTTTTTGATACCCACAATATTGTAACTGGGACAGCGTTGATGAAATAGACCCCTAGCTCCAACATTAAGTAGTTTGTATCATTATCATCATCATCAGCCTGTCATCGTCTACTGTTGAACATTAAACTCATACTGATATAGGTATACCTTTAGTTAGTAATTAGTGTAAAACGTAAAAATTGAATAAAATAGATTAATATGTATATTGGATATAGATAGGTAATTCGCCTTGAATTTTAGGACGTCCTAATTGCATTGCCGCTTATTAGCACTAGGGGGCGCCACAATATGAAATAAATTGAAAAAGACGATCGGCCGACACGAGGATCGAACCTTAGCTACCTTGATCGTAAGCCGGTTGTCTAGACCGCTAGACCAACAAGACAGTGATGGGCGAAATCTCTCACTACTACAGCGCAGCGCGTGAGGTGTAGTGCGCTGTTACACCGATATGAACCCTTTTTCAACACATAGTGCTTCGAAACATAACCGATAGATGGCGGAAGCTGTCTATGGAAAATCAGCGTTCCACTTAGTTTATACTAAGATAACATAGCATTGAGCATGTTAAAGAAAACCGACAACCCGGCCGACCAGCTTGACAAATGAATCCTAACCTATCACCATGCTGAGACTCGGTGACGTGTCATCAAGCGTAGCGGAGCATCGATGTAGTTCTTCCCAAGTCAGGCAGGCAGGAGGGCAGCCCTTACACGGAGGGGCAACTATTTCTGTACTAATATGAAATATTAAATTTTTAATCTGGCGCAACAGGCAGAAAATTGAGACAATAAACTGATGTTGTCTGATGACAATGGTGTAATGGATGTTTAAGTATGATACCTACAATACCTACGTAATCATATTGTGATGTTTTTGATCGTCTGATAGTATAATAAATACTTACAAGTAAGAAAGTATAGCATACACACACACACACACACACACACACACACACACACACACACACACACACACGCACGCACGCACGCACACACACGCACCCCAACACACCCCCACATATATACGTACACGCACACACGCGCTCACACTGACACGTTTCTTATAATATGTAGTTTGTAAATTCTAGTATATTCCTTAGACATAAATAAAACAATAGATATGTAAGAGCGGATCCTTCTGGCACAGGTATTTTTCGGATACTTACCAGAAGAACCCAATCACTGATATGTTTATGTAACAAAGTTTAAGAAATATACATTTTTCATTTTTTTCATTTTTCATAGCAGATTACAGACCCGAAGTAGATCTTTGTCTCCGAAAACAAACCCGCCAAATCATCTCTCCTTTTGGTCACCTATAGCTCTCAGAGATCCCCGGTGACCAGGCCCTGCACCCGGACTTTCGGTCCGAACTTAATCGTAAAGAGTTGATATTGAAACGAAAATGTTCACGCAATTGCGAAGTTCGAATGTCCGGGTAGAGGCCCTGGTACCTATATCCAGGGACACCTGGGTCTACTCACTGGACGATGTGGAGTCTTGTGAAACGACCGCCTGCATACCGACCAAGGGACTAATAAAATAATTAATTCAATTAATTAATTCATAGTTTAAAGTCATTCTTACTAACACCACTATGGATCAATGATCTGAAGTAAAATAAATAAATTGATTTGAATTAAATTGAATTATAAATTAAATTGCACATCACAGAACTCAAAATACTTAAATTTAGTAAGCCCCTTTCTTACTTAATACGAAAAACTACTTTTATTTTTTCGTTTAAATCAATAACTTAATTTATGTAGCCGATAAAATCAACGTAAAACCCACTTTATTTATACAGGATAGAGATGAGATGACTAAAGAATCGAGCATATTTTCATGTATAATATTGTCGGATATGTGAAATTTATGTGCTTTCCCTACACACTCCTGGAATGAAGCTTCTTTCATTTTACAGCTTGTGCGAGAAGATTTATGGTTGCGTTAAAATAAAATACAATTTCATCCTTCGCCTTTACCTCGAAAGGAGAGAATTAGAAAAATCTACATAGCCAATATTATACGAAATTTTTATATTCAGTGAATACTCGTATATTTTTGAAATGACACTTATTACGTTTATAAAGGGAGCCGGGAGTGTGAGTGTGGTATGTGTGATATATTGTTTCAATTTAGGGGTTTAAGTTACCTATTCAATTTCCACAAAAGCAGTAGATTTACGCTCTTACATTGGATTTTTAAATGTAACAAATGCGCGAATGCCAGGGCAAGTTTGGTTATCTTATCAGTACATAAATATTACCAAAGCTAAATGGAAAGATAACCACCCCATTAAATATTTACTAGGGTCTTTAGTTACACCCTATATAGGGTGAAATTGATATCATTAGCATCCTTTTAAACTTAAAGTCAATTTATCGAACTGAACAACTTTTACTGTGGGAGCAAACAGATCGGAGCAAAAAAAAAATCTGCTGTTGCATACATTTGAGTCGCGAACTCGCGCGTCGATCTTCTTTGCTCCGATCGGTTTGCTCCCATAGTAAAAGTTGTTCAGTATGATGGGTAGACTCTTAGTTTAAAAGGATGCTAATGATATCTATTTCACCCTGTATAAATAAACTCACGACCATAATCCCTTTCAGGTGAATAGAAACGACATTTTATAATTATGTACGTAGATTTCTTGGTCGCTACAATATAGAGCCACTATCAATTTGTTCTACAACAAAATCCGTAGCACCTGCAAAACAAGCAAGTAAAAATCCGACTATACAAAACATTAAATATTAGCCAGCTGGATGGGTGGAGAGCTAGAGCCATATAGGCAATGCCCTAGCGAGTTGCAATGCCGGCGGACATCCGAAAAGTGTTTCCTGCCTGCAGTTGGCAGTGCGTTGAGCTAGGAAAATTAGGTGAGCCATGCATTTTTTTCTTGTTGTAGGAAATACCGGTACAATTACGTATTTAGAAGGCCTTCAGTGTCCGGCAATGGGACGTACATACATAATTTATTCTATTTTGCGTAAAATGCCATTTCGTGTTTACTTCGTTTTGCTTATTTGCGTGTAGTGTCATTTCGCGGATGTCATTTTGCGTCTTTGACTGCTGCTTTGTCACCGTTGTTGAGTGCACAGCACAATCATTTTTAGTTTTCCGTACCAAGAGTGGAAAAACGGAACTCTTATGGAATCAGCTCGGTGTCTGTCCGTCCGTCTTTCACAGGCATTTTTCCCAGAGACCGTAAGATATAGGAAGGTGAAACTCGGCACAGATATAGCAATTAAGGAACATTAGACAACAAGGAACACTAAATGCCCGAGTCCCGACTCGTACTTGGCCGGTTTTATTTATTACTTTTTAGAGTTCCGTATCTAAAAGGTGAAAACGGGACCCTATTACTATCGTCTGTACGTCCGTCCGTCTGTCCTACCTATTTAGGGCTGTAGCTTTTGAACCGTAATCAAGAGCTAGATAGTTGAAATTTTCACAGAATGTGCGTTATTACGGCAAATTTGCTAACAATTAAGGGGGGCCTCATACAAGAAACTAGTTTTTATCAACGTTTTTTCTTCTCGCTCTATCGTAAAAACGGTATTACATACAAGCGTCAAACTTGGTGTGATTATAGAAAAAACTCTAAAGTATACAACAAATAATAAAAATCGGCCAAATGTGAGTCGGTCTCGTGCTAAAGGCTACAAAAAATTTTTGTAAGTTAATAATATGTTGTGTGGTGGTGTGGTACGGAACCCTCGGTGCGCAAGTAGCCAGACTCTCACTTGACCAATTTTATTATAATATACTTCAGGCTTTTGCCGTAAGTATAACATATAACTTATAGCTTGACTAGCTTAACCGAATTCTAATAAAAAGCTCTAGCTAGACGACTTCAAAGAATGTATTGGTCAGACAGATAAATGAGGACCCATAAGGTTTTCTAGCTTCTAGGCGAGTCAATATTGAAGACCCGTGTCTCCCAAACGCTGGATTTATATTGCAAATGGAAACTTTTAGACATTCGATTTAGATAGAATTTTAAATTTAAATTCATTTAAAAGTTCTATGTATTAAGTCTCACTATTATTTAGATTGAATAATGTCGGTAAAAGTCATCATTCTTACCTCTTCAGTGCAATGCTCTAAGGTCGTAATCAATGTTATGAAAGTGGCGTAATCCATAATTTATGCATTATTTGTGTACAAATCAAGGATGAAACAAAAAAATTTGCATTACATGTGCTAAATAATAAAATTATGCCCTCTTCTCGCTTTCTTCCATTTTCTTCACTCTTTCCTAAGTAGCACTGCTTATACTTTTTCGACATTATAAATATTTATCTGATGATTAGTGTTTTTGAAATAGATAATTTTTCCTATGACTTAGTAATTTCATAGGTATATACACCTATTTTGATTAGGGATTATTATTTTATTAGGTCTCACTACCATCCATTAACAACAACGCCATGACCACTTTGTCAAATAACAAAGTTAGTTCATAATTTACAAACATTGTTATTTGAACCTAAAACCTATAAATAAATAGACATGCAAAGGGGAGTACAGTAACACCTTTATCAATAAAATCCTGTAAAAGCTCGTAGCTCTAAACAAAATAAATATTAAAAATTGATTTGGGAAAGTTTCTATCTACTCTTTCAACTTAAGCTATGAAATTATAAGTTGTTCCGTTCATTCCAAATATAAGAATAAGAGATGGAAGTTCGGCGAGAGAAGCAATTTTCATCCTTATGACCTAGACAAAAGGAGTTTGTCAAGGGACCTTACTATGTTGAATAAACTGCGGACGGTCAGCAGAGTCGCTCCGACTTCTGCCCGGATAGACGGAACTTCAAAATTAATTTCCAAGTTTGATCGAAAAATGTTTTTCTGTCGTCAGTTGGTATAAACTCGCTAGCCTTTGGGAGTACGAACGGAATGAGTTACAAATTATTACAGAAAAGTTACATTTTTGTTCTAATTTCATCCCTACAAAGAAGATTGGCGGATGTGCATGTTATTTCGAACCCAGTCTTACAGGGATCATTCATCAATGAAACTTCACACGCCGTCCTCTATGGGTGTAACCTGTAGACGTTGGAGGAAAGGTAACGTGTTTCTCCTTATGATACCTTTGGAATCAAGTGTGTGAACCTCATAATCTTTCTCATTAGATAGTCCACTAAATCTTCTATACATTCATGGTTTCTATCAAAACCGTATAATAGTTGCAGGAAACGAGAATTGTAATCAGTTGAGGCTGATTAGTATCCTACTGAGATCCTGCAGCGATTCCGCCACGACGAGTATATCTTCGACAGTTGGCACGACGGCAACGGCACCAATAACAATAACGATTACTATAATGTTCATAAATAAGATAAGCCCTAGCAAATCATACACAACATTCATACAAACGCTGAGGTCCCACTGGGGTAAGCAGAGACAATGATTCGTAACATTAGGAAAAAGGAAGTTTATATCAGTTTTAAAATACATATTGGTACCTAGTTCTTATTTCAAGACATGGGTTAGACACTTAAACGCGTTTACACACTGTGAGTAGTATTCTTTCTGCAAACCGACAAATACCGTTGTAAAAAATTAAGAAACTAATTGCTAAAATACTCACTATTCAAAGAAACTGTGGGCGGTAAACTTAGTGCATAAATCTCTGTCAATTTGTTAAAAAAAAAACTACCAAAAATACCTATAAATGTCACCCAAAACGAAATGCAAACAATACCCACTCAAGCATGACTCAACCCGTGTCAGTGATGGACGGCGTAGATTTAATAGATGATTTTTCTTGCATTTCAAACAATGAGAATCCTATCATTAATCTACTGACTACCGTTAACGGTACGGACAATGATAGCTAACTATGTACTGATGGTATCGGACGAGATGGAACTAATCGATTTACTGGTACCGAGTTGACTTTCATTAAAACTATTGGGTCACGATACCGAGTGATCGAGGCGATAAGTGTTTAACCATACCCTTTCTTTTCGGTAATTGACATGAATTTTGGTGTGAAAATGTTCAGGAATAAGTTTTTTGACTTTTCTCGGTTGTCGTGTTTTTCATTCGGTAATTTATATGTATTTCTTATCTAAACTTATTGCAAATTGTGATATGATTTGTGGACTGTTTCATGAATTTAATGTGTTCTGTATTAATATTTTGTTTGAATTATGAATCTACAGGGTGTTACGGTAAACAGTTTCATTACTTTAAGGGGTAATTGTACCCATGATACTGAACAACTTTCCTATAGGAAACCAAACCTATAGGAAATTCGTAAAGAAAATATATAATAAAATAAAATTTAGTACTTTCCATACTAAATGCAATCAGCTGATTGGATTTTTGTATAAAAATTCGAAATTTTTATTTGCGAATTTCCTATAGGTTTCTTTGGGAAAGTTGTTTGGTATCATGGGTACAATCACCCCTAAAAGTAATGCAACTGTTTATAATGTATATACCTTATAACACCCTGTATATAAGGTCTTACAAAATTAGCTGAAACTATTTTAAGGGGAGTATCAGACAATCAAACTGAAGAACTTTCTCTTTGGGACCAACATCGAAATCGCGAAAAAGAAATCTACTATCTCATACAAAACTGCCAACCTAACTTGACACTAATGTATGGGACAGTTTTGTTTTTAATAAGTGGGTAACTCCTCGATTCATTTAACTTTGATCGAATACGTCTGCAATTCCATCGAATAACGAAAATTCTGATTTCTTCTTTCTTATTGTGTGGGCAGAGCCCTGGTGTCAGAGTTTTTTCAGACCGCCTCACGGCCTCTGACGTGGTTTTTATGTAACGACTACTACCACCAGAGATAGTAGCCGGGACCAACGGCTTAACGTGCCATCCGAAGCACGGAATCATCTTTCTTTTCAGACAATCAGGTGATTCAGCCTGCAATGTCCTAACCAACTGGGGAAAAACGCACAAAGTGATATGTCACTAGGTGCCGCCCCCCCCCCCCCCCCCCCCCCCCCCCCCCCGTGGGAATCGAACCCACAACCTCCGTGTCGAGAGCCCATGCTCTTAACCAATTCTGATTTCATAATTATAAACAGAAGATCAAAATGGCATTAAACTAATTAGCTAGACTCGTGTCAACGACAAAGCTGTGCAAAGGTTGATTAAAATAAGTTATGCGGACTCAGTAATTAATATTCACTACCTAGTTACAGAAGCAGGAAAGCTTGCAATCGTGGATGCAAATAAAATAAAGATTTATCTCGAGAGGAAACCGTGTTAAAGCAAACACGGTTACTTAACACGTAGGGTATAAATCAGAACGTTATTTAATTGGTTCTAGCTGGTTCAGTTTACTCTGTTTAAAATATGTACTTAGATAGGTTGTCGAGATTGCTTTTTTGGCGTTCGATCTTGGTACGTTATGTTCATATCAACATGGAGAGAGGAATTTAGGTATCCTAACCCAACTTCTTCCTCGTCATCATAATTAAAAACCTTTATGCGTTCCGCTGCAAGGTACCTACATCCAAAACTCTCATGAAATATAGGGGTAGCAAGCGAGCAACACTTCACCACCTGAATCCAGTGCGGATTGGTAGAGACACGAACTAGTGTTCAATGTGCATTCTGATATTATGATTTTCTTATGATTCCTATTTTTTATTTGATAAATGATTAATATACAGAATGTAAAATAAAATGGGACACTTACTTAAAGGGTGCTTCACCGTCAAACTGAACAACTTTTACTATGGGATCAATACTGAAATTGCGAAAAGAAATTCCGCAGTCCAATATAAAACCGCAAACATAACTCGACTGAAATGTATGGGACAACAGTTTTTTTTCGCGATTTCGATATTGGTCTCATAGAGAAAGTTGTTCAATATGATGGCCTGAAGCACCCCTTGAAGTAAGTGTCCCATTTTATTTTACACCTTGTATATACAAGACAATACGAGTAGTACTATAACGTAAATAAGTAATTTATATAGCCTGCAGGATCCCATTGCAGGGCAAAGGCCTCACACAATAAAGTACAATTGTAATTATTAGCTATTATTTTATATAAGGTCTAACAAAATTAGGTGAAACTATTTTAAGGGGATGATCAGACCATCAAACTGAACAACATTCTCTATAGGACTAATAGTGAAATCGCGAAAAAAAAACTGCTGTTCCATACAAACCTACTCGACCTAAATGTATGGGACAGCAGATTTTTTTTTTCGCGATTTCACTATTGGTCCCGTAGAGAATGTTGTTCAGTTTGATGGTCTGATCATCCCCTTAAAATAGTTTCACCTAATTTTGTTAGACCTTATAGAGCGACAATCAAGGAGAATTGTAATTTTTAGCAATTGATTTATAGAGCAACAATAAAGGAGTATTGTAATTTTTAGCAATTATTTTATAGAGCAACAATAAAGGAGAATTGTAATTTTTAGCAATTATTTTATAGAGCAACAATAAAGAAGAATTATAATTTTTAGCAATTATTTTATAGTGCAGCAATAAAGGAGAATTGTAATTTTTAACAATTATTTTATAGAGCAACAATAAAGGAGAATTGTAATTTTTAGCAATTATTTTATAGAGCAACAATAAAGAAGAATTGTAATTTTTAGCATTTATTTTATAGAGCAACAATAAAGCAGAATTGTAATTTTTAGCAATTATTTTATAGAGCAACAATAAAGAAGAATTGTAATTTTTAGCATTATTTATTTTATAGAGCAACAATAAAGGAGAATTGTAATTTTTAGCAATTATTTTATAGAGGAACAATAAAGGAGAATTGTAATTTTTATCAATTATTTTATAGAGGAACAATAAAGGAGAATTGTAATTTTTAGCAATTATTTTATAGAGCAACAATAAAGAAGAATTGTAATTTTTAGCATTATTTATTTTATAGAGCAACAATAAAGGAGAATTGTAATTTTTAGCAATTATTTTATAGAGGAACAATAAAGGAGAATTGTAATTTTTATCAATTATTTTATAGAGGAACAATAAAGGAGAATTGTAATTTTTAGTAACTATATTACAGACCATAGTCTATATGATCTTATGAATGAATGAAGCTACTATATTGGTATGATTTCCCATTCCCACAGTAACTTCAGTAAATATTTCACCAATGATTATTTCCCCGTGACATTTAGGTAATCAAATGCCAAATTGTGCTGTTTGGGAAATGGCCGCAAAAGCTAACATCCATAGAGCAGTATGGTAATATGGCCGTGTTTGTTACTAGCAAACGTTTCGATTGTTAGGTACCTACTTGTGTTCGTGTACAGAGCGGCATTAAAAATAAAACATAATATACGATTCAGATAAACTTTTGCTTTTTGTAGAACTATTGTCATTAATTCACATTATTAGCCCAACTATATCAGTATGAACTATACAGGGTTGAAATTTAAATGTGTTAAGTACATACTTCAGACCATGAAACTCAATAATTTTCACCATAGGAGCAAAATTGAAATTTCGAAAAAAAAATGTGTTGATCCATTAAAAACTTCAATGGCGACTCGACACAAATACAGGGTGTTAGGGTAAACAGTTGCACTACTTTGAGGGGTGATTGTACCAATGATACTGAAAAGCTTTCCCTAAGAAACCTATAGGAAACTCGAAAAAAAATGAATTCGAAGTATGAAAAGTCGATTTTTTTTGCGAATTTCCTATGAATGTTTCTTAGGGAAAGTTGTTAAGTATCATGGGTACAATCACCCCTCAAAGTAATGCAACTGTTAATCCTAATACCCAGTAGTGCGTAGTATACAGGGTTGAAATTTGAATGTGTTACATACTTTAAGGGGATCTTCAGACCATAAAACTCAATAATTTTCACTATAGGAAACCTGAAACCGCGAAAAAAAGTGCTGAACGTCAATTTGGAAATTTTGGTCGTTAAAGTTAAGCATAGCGTAAGTTGTAAAGTTTAATGGTCTAAAACACCTCTAATAGTACATTATGGTACAAGTGTGTAATGTTGGTGATTACCGCTGAGGCACCATTGAGAGAGCTGAGGACGGTAATCATCAATACACACGTGTATCATACGACGTTTTTCAACACACTTGTGAAGAAAATAATAATAAAAAATCATTTTATTTAGTAAATAAAAAGTTTATTTAGAGAATTTATTTGTTCTGTTGAATATGATCTTTTTTGTATCGAAACTTTTTTAAGAACAAAGCAACTCAAGAACTTAACCAAGAAGTTTAGATACCTACTAAAAAAAACCTATAACTCACTTGTGAATAATAGTAATGAAAAAGTCACAGTTTGATTATAGGTGTCATTATGTGCCTAATTGCGGTGAAATAAGGGCCATTTTATGAGCAAGTGTGTTGAAAAGTATGTAACACATTTAGGTTTACACTGTGTATTATAGTTACGTTGACTTTGAGTACCTATGTTCAGGGTTTCCAAATAAAATTATAAATATGAACTCCTTTCTTGTCGTGAGTTTTAGATGTAAGTACCCAAAAAAAAATTCCCCATCCCTGTTTTGTTTTGAAGGATGTAATAAATACTATTCAAATAAACCTCAATCATGTTGTTCGGTATCAAATACAATTTTCTTCTGGACAGCAAATATAATCGTCCAATCATAGGTTGGAAGTTAGAACATAGAATTGATTATCCATGTTCAAGTGAGTTCAATTCCGAAGAGGATTCCTTTGCCATTCTATAGCGTTGATATCACAAAGCTTGCATCTCGACCGGATTCATCCGGTTGTTGTGTTGTGTTCGCTATAATTGTACTTTATTGTATAGGCGTTTAGATTCAAACTGATTTAATTGACATGAGATTTTATTTTATTTTCTTCAAATTTCAAACTTTCGTTAAATATGTAACGGGTAGCCAGTGATTGATACAAATTATAATATTTATATTATTGTTTATTATCTTAAATCGAAACATGCATTATGAAGTAAACAATATCTACAGCTTGTACCTTCTTTTAATTTCCTTTTATCTCGATACATGATAGAGATTGTTGATTTCCTGATCATTAATTTCCTATTCTTGCCAGCTCTCCATCCACGAAACATTCACATAGTCAAGCCACGGTACGAACTTACCAATTCACATTCAAGTAGCGAGTATTCGAGCATGCGCTAATCTTCAGACCTCATTATGAAGGCCTATAAATCAACCTATTTTCACACGTCCCACCTAGGCTATAGAGTTGTATGAGGGGACTTAGAGGTAATGAACTCCAATCTATCAGTCTGACTCCGATCGCCACCCGTCATGCGGAAGCACATCTTTGATCTCGGCCCCTAATCAATTGGTATCGATGTATCTCTGTATCGATGTTCGACAATCGAATCGAAAACGATTCTTCCTACGCCCTGTCTTATCCCATTAAAGATTGTGATTAAAGTTTGTGGGTTCGCCTACGCGATGCTTGTTTGTGAAGCAAAGTGGTTAATTGTTAACTAGATTTATTAAATTTTGTTTCAACAGTACAGTCTGTGTTGAAAATGGGTGTATCTATATAAATAAAGCACAGTTAGTATAAACGATATTTTGAAAAAGAAGTTATAATTAATAAAACTGGAGAGCAATCGCGCTAAATAAATCTCAACTGAACTATGAATGGACCGCGTGCGAACCACAACACATTCGGTATTGGGCTATTCATTTGACAGCCAAGCCGTTTTGACAGATCGCTCAGACGTTAAAGGCTGACAGTCTCATAGTAAATAAGCGCGATACAAAATTCAGCACAGTTGAATAGTAATTGGATTTCAATGTGATTAGAACTGAAATTGTTTTAGGATTGAACTTGGATGTTTTAAATTAGCGCGATCGCCCTCCTGATAGAGAGAGACTAAGAATACATAGGTAGGAATATAAAATATTGATTTAAGTCATTTAAGCACTAACTTACATGGAAAATAATATTACAAGTTCGTTATATATATAATATTCATCATGTTTTGTGTTGATGCACAAAACATAGCGCATCTTTAAGACACGTATCACCTCTGCGGATTTCATTGAAACGAAAATTCGTGATAAAGATAACAATACGCATAAAAAGCCAACGAATGTATCATTTTACGAATCACGACACTCATAAATAACCATATAGTCGATTTCGCCAATGCGAAGTCAATTCGTGACCATTAATGTGAGTTCGAGAGTCGAACATAACTCGGACGGTTAACCGGGGACCATTAAACACTGATATAATAATGTCGAAATTATAAAATATTGCTTTCAGTGCGCCTTGGGACTATCGGGCATCGGGCTTACAAATTAACAATAAATATTCATGCGAACGATTACGCACTCTCAATCGATACCTCGTATCGATATAGCCACCGTGTATGGAGCAATCGATATTTTTGTAAATATCACGTCGTGTTTGACTAATGTCTCTCTGGGTGTTGGCTCACGTTGTAACATGAGAAATTCGGTATTGACCTTTGATTTGTAAACTTTTGCCCTAAGCTCTATAGAAAACAGGTTTATTAATTATAGGTTTTACAATTTCTGTCATTACATTACTCAATTTATCTAGATGCATAATTAATTGAAGACTTTAAAGCTATTTTTAGATTTAATTCATAAAACAATAACATCTATACTATTATAAAGCTGTAACAGAAGTGTGTCTGTACATTGAAGATATTAACAAAAAATAAGTTACGATATGGTTTTTAGGTATCCCTGATTCCATATCAAAAATTTTTGGATTCTTTGTCTGTCTGTTTGTTTGTTTGAACGAGCATCACGCAAAAACTACTGAACCGATTTTGATGAAACTTTTTTTGTTTGATAGCTTATGATCTGACTTAAAATCTGGTATATAATTTGTGCGGACGAAGTCGCGGGTTAACACTCGTAATTTAATAAAACTATAATATATAGGTTCAACGCGCGACTTCGTCCGCACAAATTATATACCAGATAATAAGCTATCAAACAAAAAAGTTTAATGAAAATGTTCAAACATTGTTTATTTGAAAGATCCATAAAATAGTAACAAAAGTTTAATCAAAATCGGTTCAGTAGTTTTTGCGTAATGCTCGATCAAACAAACAAACAGACAGACAAAAAATCAAAAAATTGGTGATATGGAATCAGGGACACCTAAAAACCATATATGTAGTAACTTTTTTTTGTTAATATCTTCAATGTACAGACACACTTTCTGTTACAGTTTTATAATAGTTTAGATTAGATTTTCTGTTTGTTTGTTTGTTTGTGTGTTTGTTTGTTTGTTTGAACGAGCCTCTCGCAAAAACTACTGAACCGATTATGATGAAACTTTTTTGTTTGATAGCTAATGATCTGACTAAAATCTGGTATATAATTTGTGCAGACAAAGTTGCGGGTTAACACGTTCGCGGACAGTGACCGGCTATAGCAGTGATAACAATAAAAGTTCTATTGTGTCTCATTCAGTGTCCGCGAAAGTGTTAACGCTCGTTATGAATAAAACTATTGATGAACTTCTTATCAATCTTAAAATTTTACCGGAAGGTTTTTTGTTGAATATTTGATAAATGATTTGAGATGATACAACTTCAGCATTTAGCTGTCATTGTTTGCTAATGATAAACTATTATGATCGATAAACACAGTGTGGATAAGTAGGTCGAGATAGATTGCAGCTTGAAAGTGGCCATTAATAGTATACATTTCGAAGAAGCTAGGTTTATTATAGCACAGATTATTTTTTAGTTGTAGTTCCTAGAGTACATTCATAATAGCCAAGTAATTTTACGGAGTTTTGTTAGGCGGGGTAGGGAGTAATTATTAATTGGAATTTTAAACTGTAACCGGTACCATTTAGTGAGAGAAAGACTATCTTAAAACATATTTAAAAAAAATCGCCACGCAACATAGAAATCAAAATTGTGTGTCCCAGAATGCTTTTTAAATAATAATATTAATACCAATGCACTCATTTGACTTAGATTTAACAATATAAATTATTTTTGAGCAATAAAATAGGCATTGAAAAATGTATTTTTCAAATCGTTCTAAGTAGCCAAAAATATTTACACCATGTTTGAGGTATGTATTACATAATTTGATCGTGAATTCAGTTTCATCGCTCTAATAATCGGTATGTATCAATATTGTTTATTGAGGTGTATGTCGGTAAACAGGAGTAATGGAATATTGATAGATTTTACTTTCCTTAACATGAAAACAGACACTGTAGAACTGTAATTTATTCTGTGAGAGCGGTTTCGCACTATGTCCAATCCGAATCCAATCCGTACCCGTGAAAATACGGTTCGACGTAGTCGTAGAACTATTTCTATGCCAGTTTACGTAGCCCAGTCATTTTACGGAGTTTTGTTAGGCGGGGTAGGTAATAATTATTAATTGGACTTTTAAACTGTAACCGGCACCATTTAGCGACAAAAAGATTATCTGAAAATATATTTGAAAAAAAAATGCACTACGCAACATAGAAATCAAAATTGTGTGTCCCAGAAGGCTTTTAAATTAATAATATGCACTAAATGAGTGCATTGGACTTAGATTTAACAATATAGATTATTTTTGAGCAATAAAATAGGCACTGAAATTAAAAAAATGAGGTATTTATTAGAAAATACGAATGTATTTTTCAGGACCTTCTAAGCAGACAAAAATATTCACACCATGTTTGTAGTAAGTATAATGGTAAAGCCTTAAATATGTGCAAAAATAATTTACCATCAGGCATTTTAGAACGAGATATAGCTAAATTTTGAAATTGGAACTGTTGCTGACGTCATTTTTTTTTAAATTTTGGTACATTTCGAGGCTTAAATTGGCTCATCAATATTATACCGAAAAAAAAAGAATTATAAACTAGTCCTGGCTCAAACCGTAAAATGACTGGGCTATAATTATGAATGAATGTTTCAATAAAATTGTCTATTTGCGTGTTTTCGTGACAACTCTGCATCACCATTAACCTGGATATTCAGGTCATGGGTTAAAATCTCTTTCGTCATCAAAATATCTTTTTCTATCCTTATAAGTATAACTTAATGAAATCTTTGATGTTATAGCACGGAATACAAGAGTACAAATTATAGCATAGAATGAATGGATTTTCCCATGGATATCGTACAAACAAGGCGAATAGGGGCTTCTGTTTTATGCAGTATTTTAGTGGACGAAAGAGAAGCCACTTATTACAACATGATACCTCCGCGAGTGCGGAAAGAGCCTAATCCGAATGACGTAATCCGAGTTTGTCTGGGACATCCTAGGCAGTCAGCGTATACTACCACAGTTGACTGGCTAATCTTTTCACTAGGCACAGCAGGAGATACTGCCATGGGATATAGCTCATGCTAATACGAAAGAAGAAAGACCAAATGATTCGCTTTACCGTCCTGAAACTGAAGATGCTGAAGGTAAACCTCGCTACAATTGTAGTTGTAGGAAAGTTTCTGACCGTCCTGAAAGTTAATACGGTTGTGTTTATGTAATTTAATTCACTGTTCGAAAATTTGTCGCACTTGATGCGATAATGATATTTAAAAATTTTTCAATACGTATTAACAGGATCAAACTCAAAAAAAAATTTACTGTTTGAAAACAAAAGTTAATTAATTTCAGTGTTTGATTGGTTTTCTTTACTACCATAGTTTCTCAGTATGTTGACTGCTTTAATCAAAAACCCAAAGTGATAAAGATCAACGACCTTGTGGCTGTTGATAGATGTACTCAGTCCACTGTCTGGTGCCGTGTCGTCGGCCCTTAGTTAGGGGATCATTGTAGTCCAAAGATTGATGGTGGGCTAATCGTCACTTGATAAAGACGCTGTGGACTCTGGGCTTTAATGAATTGATTCAAACCCTTTGGAGTTAAAATGTTTAGAGAACATTTTTGACCAATCGATCGTTCACATGTTCACATGGTTGACTTTGTGGAATATGACTTATCATATATGTTTTTAAATCAGTATGTGTATATCGGTTATTAAAGATATTTACCACGGGACAGTTGAATACAGGGTGAAATTGATATAATTAGCATCCTTTTAAACTCAATGTCTATCCATCAAACTTAACGACTTTTACTATGGGACAAATCAATAAGAGAAAAATAAATCTGCTGTTGCATAAATTTGAGTCGAGTAGGCAGTGCAAAAACAAAAACTGCAGTAGTTTAGCATGTATATAAGGTCTAACAAAATTAGGTGAAACTATTTTAAGGGGATGATCAGACCATCAAACTGAACAACTTTCTCTATGGGACCATTATCGAAATCGCGAAAAAAAAAATAGTTGTTCCATACAAACCTACTCGACCTAAATGTAATGATTTCGATATTGGTCCCATAGAGAAAGTTGTTCAGTTTGATGGTCTGATCATCCCCTTAAAATAGTTTCACCTAATTTTGTTAGACCTTGTATATTATTATTTTTTTTATTTTTTTTTTGCTCTCTGTATACTCTGTTTTTTTTGGTGTCAAATAAAGTATAATTGATTGATTGATTGATCGATTATATATATAGTAAAAGTTGTGCAGTTTGATGGGTAGAATCTTAGTATAAAAGGATGTTAAGGATATCAATTTCACCCTATATAAATGCCAATGTGAAAGAAAAGACAAATAAATAAAACATAAAATCTTTTCCTCGATTAAAAAAAAACAAAATTTTTGCTTGCGTGGTGAAAGTAGATTGTATTTACTGAAAATGCTTTGTTAAATAAAGCCCAAGGCTTTAAATAGAAAAATATATATCCAGTAGCTGGTTAGGTATTGCGTAATAATCCAATTACATTTCACAAAATTGTTTGTGTAGATTTTTTGAGTTTTTACTATTACGTCAAACAACATTACTGTGTACTTTACCTACCTACTTGTACCTGTATTAAGTATATTCCGTAAGATATAATAACTTTATGGTACCTACCACCAATCTCAACAATAAGTAGGTATTGTTATTCCATCATTCCATAAAAAAACGTTTAAATCAAGATGAAATATAAATAAAACGGTTAACAATTTGACTATGACTAAGAAATCAACGGATTTGCAAATATTTAAATTGTACCCGAGTAAACGTGGAACAAAATTTTAACAAGGTCTCCAAGGGAAACGGCAGAGTTTGTGTCCTTTCTGACTTGTTTGTTCTGGAGATTCATCCAATTTTAAGCTTTGAAATAATTGGTCTGTTTACTTTACTGTGTATGGCAGATGGAGGGTGCTTTAGTTTAAAGCGATGGAAGTGACAGTGAATTTCTAATTCAATTGGTTCTGACTATTGTATTGGTATTATCTACGACGTACCCAATAGCGATGTAGGAATTATTTAGCTTAAATTCTTTGCATTTAAACATTTGCTAATCATCATCGTTGAAATACTTAATACTTATTTAAGATTACTCTTGAATAAAATTAAAAGTATGGCACCAAAATACCACTCACATAGACTCACCAGAGTAATCTCCAAATGTAGGTAATAAAGCTCCAGAACTAGAAATTTGGCGCACATTGGCTTTTCTATACTGGGCAAGAATGGATTATTTTTAAATCCAGTTCCGAAGAGTGCTGTGAAAATGAGATTACATCGAATTTTTTAAATAAGTTCGCATCGAAGCAAGAGTGTCTTCTTCTTCTTATCGTGTGGGCAGAGCCCTGGTGTCAGAGTTTTCTCAGACCGCCTAGTATCTACTATCTACCCTGTATTGAAATGTATCTTATTTCTATCCTATGTGGTCTTCTCAGCAGTATCATTAATGGAATTCCGCTGTCCTAATTTTATGTTAAATCACAAACAATACCTACGCCTATTCAAATTATTTCCCTTGGGTACGGAAAAGTGTCCGCTGCGTTTTGATTTTGTTTTCCTTATGCATATCGAGTTAAGGTCTAATTTAATAATGCGTTTACGATGCAGACCGTATACAATCAACGTCGTCGGTCAAGCTATGCCACGCCTAATTGACTAATGTTTTCAAGCCATTAATTATTATGTAGGGTGAGATTAATGATTGACTGAAATTTATCTAAGGGAAAAGCTTAATTATAAGTAGACTTGGATTACTATTGAGTGGTTATGATTTTGGCAGTTACATGTGAATACGCGTTGTTCTGAAGCATTAGGTACAGTAGTACCAGTTTTATAAGTCTTACCGATGTACCTGCGCAGTTGACAAATTTTAATAGAGCGCGAAATTATATTGACCAATCAGGATGTACCACCTGCAATCCGTTTACGCTATTGGCTAATTTGCTTTCGCACCCTTTTCGCTGCTATCCGACCTTGCACCCTTTGATTACTAAATGACTTCGGGTTTTGTAGGGGACTCGGTCCTGCTCTGCGCAAACGAAGATTGACGAGCGGCATTATTTTCCTGGTCGTACAGTACTTATTATATTTTGGCAAATTTTTAATTTCTTTAACGTTGACAAAATCGTAAAAATGTTACACACTCCCTTTAAAGTATATACCTACTAATTATGACTTCGTTCATCCAAATATACTGAAACTAGCTGTTTCCTGCGACTTAGTCTGCGTTGACTTTAAAAGGATTAGGCGCACATTGCACATTCGCAAAATGTCACAAGTAATGTTACTATGTGGTTATCTAGAATATATTCTCTCAGTGTGCCAAATTTTGTGATTGACCTTACAATCACAATCATAAAACAACCAAACATCGTCATAAACTTTCACATTAATAATATTAGTAGGAGTACGATACGATAGCATATAGGAAATTCAAATAATTGTAAACGATGTAAAAATCTGTTAACAATGATTAACTTTATAGTTGTACGAGCGTTAACCCGCGACTTTGTCCGCACAAATTATATAGCAGATTTTAAATCAGATCATTAGCTATCAAACAAAAAAAGTTTCATCATAATCGGTTCAGTAGTTTTTGCGTGATGCTCGTTCAAACAAACAAACAAACCAACACACAAACAAACAACAAACAGACCAAAAATCCAAATATTGCTGATATGGAATCAGGGATACCTAAAAACCATATCGTCTTCAATGTACAGACAAACTTCCTGTTACAGTTTTATAATAGTTTAGATTAATTGTAGATACTTACCTACACGCATACAATTGTACGGTAGTACTGTACCAGTGGGTGGCCTCGGTAATCGGTGCTATTACAGAGTACACCCGAAGGCGATCGTGCTGCTACTTGTATGATTACTTGTCCACTGGCGATTGCAACTATTGCCGATTTTGTTATTGTTATGTATGGGACAAGGCTTTTTTGCTGAAGACCTTTGTGATCATTAATCAAATAATATGAATTAAGAATTAACAGAAAATCATTGTTACTAAAAGCAGTGCTCATAATATCTTGTAAATTATCATTGCCATAGGAAGTCCCATTTCGGCGTCCTTTTTTTATTCGATTAAGGCCCGTTTCCACCAAACGCGAGTAAATTTTATTCTTAAATTAAGTCGCCGGTTACTCCGGAGTAAACTGATTTTGCGTTTTACCAACCCTAATCTATGAATAAGTTGAGAGTAAATTTAAGACGGTCAATTTTGACGGTGTAAATGTTATACAGAGACTAATGAAATGTCAATGTCACATAATTCAAAAAGAATGCAGTAAAAAGAAACCTAACAAATTAAGACTGTATAACCTCACATTGCAATAAGTACTGATACAATGACCTCTTTCTTTAGGTGGATTATACATTCGTTCTATTAATATGGGTTTAGTGTGGTAGAGCACAAATGAAGTTATTTCGGAGTAAATAACAAGAGTAAAATTGTTCCTTGTATAGTTACTTTTCTATAAATCAGAGTTTGGTCGAATCCGGCCTTAGAATGTTGTCTTTTTCCATAGGTATAAATATGAGATATTTTAACGGTTTTTTACTTACAAGGCGCTTCGAGATTCGTGATATAGTGTGATACATGAGCTTAGTTTAAGTATAGAAATCTCTATCAATCAAAATCTGATTGAAATGTATTGATTTGTTCGAAAACGTCTCTGAATCTCGGCCTTAGAGTCTATGGCAATCGGCAACAAGGGCAATGTATAAATTTATCAGCTTTTCGTACTATGAATGTAATTACTTGTTACGTTAAAATACAATAAGAATCACGAATCACGAAGGCTTATAATTATAATAAGATAATTTATGGAGTTAATTTTTTTTATCGCGCGTATTGCGGCTTTAGAAAAAACACCCTCTTAATATGCTGACACTTTTTTAAGGGGATGATCAGACCGTCAAACTGAACAACTTGCTCTATGGCACCAACATCGAAATCGCGAAAAAAATCAGCTCTTCCATACAAAACTGCAAACCTACTCGAGCCGAATGTATGGGACAGCTGATTTTTTTTGGCGATTTCGATGTTGGTCCCAAAGAGAAATTTGTTCAGTTTGATGTTTTTCTTAAAAAAGTGTCAGCATTTTAAGAAGGACCCTGTATTTACGTATAAATTCCCAGTATCTGTGGTTTTTTGGTTACCTTCGAAAAACAGTTAACAAATGGCGCAACAATCTAGGTACATAAGCATTACATAAGCAACATAATCAACACAGAATTTGCATAAACTTATCTACAACTTAAGGCTATCTAGCATTTTGTTTTATTTCAACTTCCAGTAGCATGGTGGTAGTGATCTAGTCTCCAGTGATTGAATTAGATTACAGACCATGCTCTCTGTGCGTACCATTAGTATCAATTAAGGCTAGCCTTTTAAAGCCCTACAAGTCTACAGCAAACAACTAGTGCATTTACTTTATGGGATAGTAAAAGTAGTGCAAAGATTATACTTTGTAAAACTTGGATGTAGCTTGGGAGCGAAGGAGCAACATTATTCATTTAAAGTTTAGGTATATGTAAGAAAGCTCACGACTCTATATTAAACAAGAATTTTCATTTTGTGAACATTGAAGTAGCAAGTATAGGTAGTATTGAAAATTTCCCGGAAAAGGTCATAAGATCAAGCACTACGTTTGATAACGTTTTGATCAGTAGATAGGTTGTAATAAAGTCCATGATAATAAAGAAAATCTTTCAACAAGAATCCTTAGATTCTTGTTGAAAGATTTTCTTTATTATCTTATATTATATTATATTATATTAAGGACATAGAATAACTATCATTATTCTTATGGTAAGCCATAAGAATAATGATAGTTATTCTATGTCCTTACTCAGAGAGTTCAGATATTATTGATTATTAACATGTAACAGCAATGTTGTGCTATTTCAAATCAAATTAAAAGATGATAGTGCTAAAAAATTGGTCTTTTGACGCTATGGCTTTTTGGACGAAAGCACCCGTTTGGCAGGTTGCGGGTTTAAGCCACGTCCGAGACTATTCAGAGATATTATAAATTATTAATAAAAATCGGCCAAGTGCGAGTTGGGCTACTCGTTCACCGAGGGCTCCGTGCCATACAACAAATTAACATACAAATAATTTTTGTATCCGGGACCTTTACCACACTTGACCGGTTTTTATAATCTGTTGTTATAGTGTAGAGTTTCTTTATAATCACACCAAGTTTGACGCTTTTATGTATAGCTGGTTCTACGATAGATCGAGAAGAAAAAACGTTGATAAAAACCAAATTCGCCGTAATAACGCATATTCTGTGAAAATTACAGTTATCTAGCTATTACGGTTCAAAAGTTAAACAGTAACCCTAAAAACAATATATAGAATATCCATGTTTCACTAGCAGCGATCAAACACCGTCCCTTATTACAGGTACTGCATGAGCCTGACTAGTCCAGTCATTTTGCGGTTTGAGCCGGGACAAATTAATTAGTAATGTTTTTTTCGGTATTGCATTTAAGAGATAATTTGAGCTTAGAAATATACCAAAATTAAAAAAAAAATCACTTCAGCAGCAGCACCAAATTTAAAATTTAGCATTTATGTCGTTCTAGAAAACCTGATGGTAATTTTTTTATTCTCACATTTTTAAGCCTTTACCATTATACATACTTCAAACATGGTGTAAATATTTGTATCTACTTAGGAGGCTTTGAAAAATACATTAGTATTTTCTATGAAATACTTTACATCATTTTAAAAATTTTGATGCCTATTTTATTGCAAAAAAATAATTTATATTGTTAAATCTAATTAAAACGAGTACATTGGTATTCATATTATTTAGTTAAAAGCCGCCTTCTAGGAGATAAATTAAGATTTCTGAGATGCGTAAAAAAAAATTTTTCAATATGTTTTCTGGTAGTCTTTTTGTCACTAAATGGTGCCTGTTACAGTTTAAAAGTCCAATTAATAATTACTTCCCACCCCTCCTAAAAAACTCAGTAAAATGACTGGGCTAGACATCAGCTCATCGCAAAGATGTGAGTGGTCGGTTTTCATTGGCCTTCAATCGCATGCACAGTAAAAATAATATTCTTTGATCGCTTCTGCCTTCTTTACACGCCCTGCATCTGTCTAAGTGCAGTACAGAAGTACGCACTTAAATAACCTATGTCCTACGTACCAAAATGGTTTTGTAATTAGGAAGTCGCCGCTGCTGTCGAAATCGACTATGAGCATATCATGACTGTATCCAGAAAAAAAGATGTTGTTTGATGTCGGCTACATAGTACATTAATATTCATTCGACCTCGACTGTTCGTTCCTAACGTTTCATTCATCCGTTATCATATTACAAAAGCTTTTAAATCACTCAAAACTTTCTAAAATAACTGGAATTTCTCTGTGCATAAACAGTGTGCCCACAAAAGTTATCACCACAGCTTCCCAACATTTCGTTCACCGCAGAATTTATAATAACATTCGTGAAATACTTCTCTGGTTGAAATTTTTAATGAGTTATAGCGGTTCACTCAGTGAGAGACTTAAAATGAATAGATTCCCTGAAACAGCCAAGAATTAATTAGAGTGCGGGCCCCATTCAAAAGTTTGGAATTGTCACCACCTGGCAATCTTGATTCGTGACTAAACAAAGATCGTAAACAATACCACAGAAAATGTCTCAATTGGGGAATTCATAAATTATAATTATTATACGGGGTGTAAACTTAAATGCGTTACATACTTAAGGGGGTATACAGACTATCAAACTGAACAACTTTTACTATGAGACCAATATTGAAATCCCCAAAAATAAAATATGTTGCTCCATAGAAAAAGTCAATGGCTATACAGCGTGTAAAATTAAATGGGACACTTACTTAAAGGGGTGCTTCAGACAATCAAACTGAACAACTTTATCTATGGGACCAATATCGAAATCGCAAAAAAAAAATGCAGCTGTCCCATAAATTTGGCTCCAGTAGGTTTGCAGTTTTGTACGGAACAGCAGATTTTACTTTTCGCGATTTCGATTTTGGTTCCATATAGAGAAAGTTGTTCAGTTTGATGGTCTAATCATCCCCTTAAAAAAGTGTCAATATATTGAGAAGGACAAGTAGGTCAAGTAGTGTTTATTTGTTATTTTAACGCGTTTTGGTCCCGTAGTGAATGTGGTTCAGTTTAATAGTCTGAAGCACCCCTTAATTATGTAAGGCATTGCAGAAAAAAAATTGTTGTGCTGTTTTGCCCAAAAATACGTTATTGGATATAAAATTGATAGAAACAATGAATTCTAACCAGTTTTCAACTAATTTCTAGTTAATTTTATTGAGTACAATAAAGTATAATTAATTAAACCTATTAGTTTACATTTAATTAAGATAAACTAACCATTTGCACAATTGTTGACTAATCACAGTGTGAAATTATAATGGTCAGCGGTTATCTATTCCCATTAATTTTATTGTATAATCCATTGAACCTCAATAGGATAATTTCACAGATGGCGTCCAAATTGCGCCATCAAGCAATATGTCGGCCCGACGCCTTTGGCTAACTAATGGAACTATTAAACACATTATAACATGCATATTCATAGTCAGGATTTATCCCATTTTCGTCTTAAGGATGCCTAACTTTAGGATTTACATGAGTTCGTTGTCGTAATATAATATACTGTTAGAATTTGAAATACCTAGTAGATTCACTATAGCTTTGTTCTGGGAACAATGAATAATGAATAACTTAATTAATAATTTAAGTTGTGAATATCTAACAATAAACAACAACAAAAACAATTATTCTTAGTTAATAGTCGGTACTCTCATATTATAATTTAACAACACTGAAATAAAGTTATTTTTAGAAGGTAATTAAAACAATGGTAGATAGGAAATTGTTATGGGAAAAATATTAAAATTACAAATAAACTATTTATTTATGTAGATAATTTATACAAAAATTACCGAGCTACGATGCTGCTGATTTATAATTCCGACACTATTTTAGTGGAGTTATCCAAAGTCACTTTTTTGATTCGCTTATATTAAATTATTTTTCAAAAACCTTGCTATAGAAAACTGAAAAGTGACCAAACATAATTTAAAACAAGCTTATAGAAGAGTTCGCAAAATGCTCAATTATGAAAAGTGCGTCTATTTACTTTTTCATTTGAACATTTGAGTGAGATAAAGGAGGTGCGTCAAGCACTCTTCAGTACCTATAATGGAATAAGGTCGGCCACTGAACCTCAAAGGGAGTTAACAACAAGTGTTTTTGACGGTCATTGCTTCCCGCTCTCCTTTGATCCTAACTGTCAAGAATCAAGCTAAATATTCAGCGTTATCCTTAATTTAAATACTGCTGGTCTGCTCATTTAGATTATAAAGGTTGAATGGATGAAGCAGAGTTAGAAGTTCATTCAACTTGAAACAAAGGCAGGTTAGTTAGTGAGAATAGATGAAACAAAGCATCGAGAGGATAATTATAAAACAATAGCACCTTTTTAATAAACAAGACTATCATTAGCAAACTAAATGAATAAACACCTATCTAGATTTAACGAGTTAGAGTTAAAGATAATTTACTCGTATATAGGATCCTTCTTAATATGCTGACACTTTTTTAAGAGGATGATCAGACCCTCAAACTGAACAACTTTCTCAATGGCACTAACATCGAAATCGGGAAAAAAAATCTGCCGATCCATACAAAACTGCAAATCTACTGGACCCAAATGTATGGGACAGCTGATATTTTTTTCGCGATTTCGATGTTGGTCACATGGTGAAAGTTTTTCAGTTTGATGGTCTGCTCACCCCCTTAAAAGTGTCCGAAAATTGAGAAAGACCCTGTATTTATTAGACTTGCGCTAAATAGTGACGCTTGTAACGTTATTATATCTTCTGCGCATAAAAAGAAATATATTCACTCCACCTTTTCACCAACACCTCTGTAATGAACACTACAAAACTAACTTAGAGAAAAATGAAACAGTTTCACGCAACGCAATTAAAACCACATTTCTCATATACAACATGTATAAAATTACTGCGGAAAAAAAAGATTACGAGCTGCCGGCATTCGGGATATGTGCTATTTTTTTTTTTTTTTTTTAATCGGGCATAGGCCCACCACACATTCCCACCGCTATAACTCCTGTAAGCCAGGATCAACAGCGGCGACCATTCACAACACTGGACAATGAAGTCCAGCGAGCCCGGGGGATGACTCTAATCTGTCTTGGAACCCGCAATGAATTAATCAAAGAAGATAGGAGGAGTAGGAAAACGAAATATCCGACTTCCCTCCATTGCAAACGGGAGACAGCAATAAGAAGGAAAAAAACATGGCTATTAGAGAGCCAATTCAAGAGATCATTTATGGCAGTGTTGAAGACACGACCGCAAAAGCACCAAAAATACAAAATAAAACAATAGGAACCTAACATTGTACTGAAACTATGACCTATTTTGCTTCCAGTAATAAGTATGGCAAAAACATCTGAACGCACGGAAGTTATCCCTAGTCGCAACAAGATCCATGTAGTAAGGGACACCAGAAAACGATTTTATTGAGTCAAGCATGGTCTGGCGCTCGGCGTACCAGAGCTCACACTCCCAAAGAATATGATGAGCGGTCTGTTCGAACTCGTTACTGTCAACAGAACATTCACATAAAGGTGACGCAACCAATTTAAAATAAAATAGCTTTCCCTTAAAGTTACCATGTCCAGTAAGAAATTGGGCTACGCAGTGATCTACCTCTAGCCACGCTTTGTCTAGACGATCGCGAACAGATGGAAAAAATTGGTATAGATGTCGACCCTTTGTAGACCCTTGCCACCGTAGTTCCCAGTCTAATAAAAGTTCATCAAAGATGTTGCAATCAAAGTTAAATAATTTACTAATTCTATTTCGGTCGCGAGGTTTTAAGAAGTTATGACTAACTTTTCTTGAACGAAAGTAATTGGCCGCGCGGCGTTGTATTTCCAAGTCTACGGGAACCACCCCCGCTAGAACGGGGAGTGCTTCGGTGCTGACCGTTCTATACGCTTTACACAGGAAAATCAAGGCTAAACGTTGACTTTGAAGTAACTTACGGCGCGCAGCGCCAATAGCCGACCTATCTGCCCAAACGGGGGCTCCATAACACATGCACCCGAGGTATGTTGCGGAATATATTATTTTAAGTGTTTTGTAACAAAGACCCCATGTCGAGGTGGAAATACGCGCTAAACTCAAAAAATTACTTTTGGCTTTCTCTCCTATTGTCTTGATATGATTTACGAAGCTAAAATTACGTTCCAAATGAAAGCCTAAATAGGAAACAGAATCTTTACTTTTAATATTAATGCCTTGAAATTTTATTCGTGGTGGTACTTTCAGGTTCCCTTTGAGCAATAGTTGGAATGTTTTATGCGGGGCGAACTGAAGACGATTTCTGTATCCCCAATCTGTTATTTGCTGCAGGCAGTTGCTAGCCAGTCTTTCGATACCTACTCTAGTATTGGAATGTATGAGCAGGAGACCATCATCGGCGTATCCTATTAGCGAGCAGCTTTGAGGGAAAGGAAGTGTCAGAAAATCATCAAAACCTATATTCCATAAATAGGGTCCAAGGACAGAGCCCTGAGGACAGCCCTGTGTCAGCACTTTGGACACTACATGGTGACCAAGCCTCAACTTTGAAACTCCGTTCGTAAAGTAAGAATGAATAAGCGAGTAGATGTTCCGATGACAACCTCTATTTTTGAGCTTTAGGAGAAGCATTGGCCACCATGCGTTGTCAAAGGCACCCGATATATCAAGAAATATACCGACGATATAGCTATATTCAGAGAGCTCTACCGCCTCTCTCACAAGTAAGCACGCGTCTGAAGTCGATTTCCCTATGGTAAAGCCAAATTGCCTGTCACTGAACTTAGGTCCTCCTGGAATTAACCGAGGGACAACGAGGCGTTCCAAGAGTTTACCCAAAGATGGAAGAAGGGTAATAGGTCGATAAGACTTCGGATCATCAGGGGGCTTATCACCGGCTTTGGGGATTATTTTAATGCAACCACGTCGCCATAAGTTTGGAAAAACTCCCCCAGCAATGCAACGGTTGAAAACTGTTAGAATAGACTCACCGGCAACTTTAAAAGCCTCCTTGATCATCCGATTCGAAATCTTATCCTCACCGGAAGCCTTACCCGCCGGCAGAGATCCCACGACATTTCGCAGTTCATCAAGAGACGGTAAACAAGAAGATGGTGTTTCAGGCAATTCAGCAGCTCTCTTTCTTATTTCACGATGATAATCGCTGTCGTTTTCAGGTGAATCATCCGGAATTAGTGAACCTAAAAGAGCAGCCGCCGTCTCCTCGACCCCGATAGTATGGGTGTCATTTACTTTTATATTTGAAAAATATGTAGAAGCAGGTGTTTTGCTAGTTTTACATTCGTGATAAAGAGGAGACCACGGCCCCTCCCTCTCGAGTGCTGCTACCATACGCTGCAGTAATTGTTTCTTAGAAATTCTTTATGTGCTATTAACATACTGCCGACGACGATCAGATAAAGGGCGTTTGTGAAAATTTAGTGGATGGTGTGTAATTACAGGGATGTCGATACGATCGCGACGACACGCCTCCCACCGCGCTAATGAATCGTGTCGTGTTCGAATGCCTTCATTTTTTAACACCATGTATCGATCATAATCCTAGCGATGAATATCTGAGCCATTGAATGTTTTCAATGTAAATATGGAGCGAAATTATACTTCCTTTTAAAAATGCGATTTTAATGAGTCGAGCCTTTATAATTGAGCAGGTATTCAAAGAACAAAAGTAAAGGTACGCATTTTACATTGTATAAGATTGCATGCAAAGAATCGCATGCCCACGTTCTTACCGAAGTTCCTGTGCATCGACTTAATGTTTTAATTAAGCTCCGGTTAAATTAGGGTATTAAAACAGCCAAAAGAGATTTTTGTTTGTATTTGGAAATCAACGTCTCGGCCACTTGTTGCCACTTCCCACGCGCGCGATCTGCATACATTTGCAGGCTCTTTCATTCTCGCACTTAGCATAAAACAAGCCCGACACCGAGTCATTATGCAGTCTCGGATTTCGAGGTACAGCCGCATAAATTTACGCCATTATCAAAATATCGCAAATGAAACAAACCGAGCATGAAACAGATTTAACCAGTTTAGGGGTCATTAAGGCACGCAATGCGTATTGTTCGTATGTTTGCTCGGCTGAATTAAGTTGTGGTCAGATATCTTCGAGGTAATTCTACATGCAGCTCAGGCTGACATGTTATTTTCAAATTCCAGATAACTTTACACTGAGCTATAGGTAGGTTTGTGAGTGAGTGATTTTGATTATACTATTGTTCTCTTTCTGTCAAATTACAATCATCGCCTCTATGGTCCATGTCCCCTGGGAGCAAGTAGTTTGGTTAGTTTTCTCTTGGTTCCGTTGATGCCGCCGGATGCGTCGGCGACCGAGAGTAATAATTCTTGTTGTCGATTGTATTTGGTGGATGGATCTAATAGTCCGTTATGACATGATCGAATGTCAAGTAATTTAAAAACGAAAATCATATGCCATATTTTTGCAGGACGTAATGCGAAACATATTAGATATTAGCTTTATATACTAATACTAAAATGATCAGAAACCAAGTAAAGGTAAGGCTCGCGTTCCTAGCGTGATTCATGGTGGAGACGACGAGGCTGAGGCAGATTTATAGTGGTCCCACCTGACGTCTGACATTTATTGCGCCAAATAGCCCCGTGCCCGACGTATAAGCAACGAATTTGCTAACCTTACGAGCTAGCAAAAGGAGAACTTGTTAAGTTTACTTGAATTTTCTCAAGACATACATGACGCCGCTCTGAACATAAAGTGACTGCGTACTTGTTTGAACTCTTGGTTTGAGTAGGCTAGAATTGGGTTACACCAGTTTTTGATCCAGATGGCCTTGTAGGGTTGACTAATTCTTTTCTCTCATCTGTCAGAGTAGGTCGGTTTTTGGTAATGTAAGGACTACCTATTAAATCACTCTGAACGTGTCAATATGAAAGAACCAATAATTTAAGGTGCGGGAGAAGAGACTGGTATATAGCTGAGCAAAGATTTCGAAACTACTTCAATTTTGTAGTACTTTAGCTGAATTATCAACTGCCTCCTTTGGGCTCTTGACACGAAGGTCGTAGGTTCAATTCCCACGAGGGAACCTAGTGATATATCACTTTGTGCGTTTTTCCCCAGTTGGTTAAGACATTGCAGGCTGAATCACAGATCAGATTCCCTGCTTCGGATGGCACGTTAAGGGCCTATGCCGAAAATTAATTGAAGCGAAATTGGCGTTTGTTAGCTTATATTACTGCCTGATGCGAGAGAAAGAGATGGAGCGGCGCGCGCGCCTGAAACGACGCAAGAGTAAAACAAACTTTATTTATTTGTGATTGTACCATTTATGAAAGTTCAATTCTGCTCTAATCAAAATTTATAAAATATCAATCTCTTTTTTTTAATCAAGTCTCGTGTTTCTATTATTCACCGTTTAGCAGTTACAAGCGTTTATCGATAAAGACGGAGGCTACTTTGGCTTGTTTTTCTATCGAGAAAATGTGTCTTAATCGTGTTTTGGCTCTAATCAAAACTTCAATTATAATTATTCAATTTACACGTATCTGCAAATCATTCTCCTACTGTTAGTACTTCATGATATATGACGCTTTGAAGAATCCTATTTCTTTCACATAGCCTCTTATGCCGTTGGTCCCGGGTACTATCTCTGGTGGTAGTTACATTAAAACCATGTCAGAGGCCGTATGGCGGTCTGAAAAAACTCTGGTGTCAGAGTTAGCAAGAATTATCGTATTCGTATTGTAGTAGCCACATCAACGTAACAAGAAGTCCACTGTTGGTCCCCCCACCAAAATTTCATTAAGGTAAGATTTGTGATAATCACCATGATCTTGGCAATCGCAGTCAGATGTTGGAAAATATTTGAAACTTGACAATTCAAGACAATGCCCTACTGAACGCGCTTCGCCATTTCATAATAACCCCAGGAGTAAGTAAAAATGGTGTCGCACTATTCTTATTCCAGGACCACGTGGATAGTAAATTTGCTCACGCCAGATAGTACATTTGTAAAACCATCATGCATGAGTGGAATGTATACAACAGTAAATAAACAGCGCTTACACAGTGCAGTTAATATTGAATTAAAACGGACTGCATTTGAAATCAAAACAAATTACTTGCGTGATCAGAAAATGCCAGTTTACAACTGTGATTGGACGATAACACCGGGTATTTACAACTTACGGTAGTTTCATTACGGGCAATGGTCCGTCCATTTGGAGCGAAGCATTTCAAAATGTCATGTTTCCTTCCACTTAACTGCACATGATATAAATCCAGTTATTCTATCTAGTAATACTGATAGAGATTCTTCAAGACCTAGACTAAAATATTAGACATGAAATAAATTGCGGGCAAGTATAAAATGCAAAAGTTTAGATCGATGTTAGAATATTGTGCGAATTCAGGTAGGTATAGATTTTTGTTACGATGATATGGCTTGATCAATTCGGTACAAATAATAGGTTGATACCTAAGTGGATATCGGTTAGTGGATGAGGACGGCAAGGATAGAGTTTTGTGGCGCGCTTTGGGACAGGTCCATGTTCAACAGTCGACGATGATAGGCTGATGGTGATATATAGGTAAGTAGTTTAAAACTAGATAAAATCATCAAATATAAAGTTACATGTCCACTAGGAGTAACGCGAAGCCTTGGGCAAAAGCCATCACAACAAAACTGTGCCGCGTGAACGGGATTTGCTAAGTAAATTGCATCGCATCCATTGCAGCTAGTGAGAGGCGTAAGTCAGCGGGCGCCTGGGGCAATGCAGTTATGACGTCATTAGCACGTTATGTGACGTCGTAACTCTCGAGCTATCTTCCGGCTGTCGGCAATTACCGCGATGGATGGAGCTACACGTGCCCCAAATGTGCGTTATTATTTTATATACAAGTTTGAATGTTCCTCACCGATTCTACCTTTTGTTTGTTTTGTTGATTAAACAGCCTCCACGAAGGCTGGCTTTGCTTTACCTTTCCCTGCTGTACGTAGCGAATAGCAAAATCTCAAAACGATTATACTGGTTATTTTGGAATCATTGGTTTAATTACCGTACTGGCACTTATCCATACTTTAGCTGCTTTCGGCCTTAGAATGGCGCCCAACAGGAAAACGAAAGAGAGGCCGCCCTCAAATACAGGGTGTAAGTGACAGCCTAGCAAATACTGAAACGGTGAACGGTGGCTGTCAGTTACACCCTGTATACTGTGGCAGTAGAGTGCCTTTCTGACCTTTCTTTCACATGACCTGGGAGGATATATGTATATACAGTTCTGCCCAAGATCGCAACCGGTGGAAAGTCCGATTCCTAGCCCTATACACCACGTAGGGTGAAGTGAACAAGGATTTATACTAATATTATAAAATGCGAAAGTGTCTATGTCCCTCTTTTATATTTCACGGCTAGCTGAAACGATTCTGAAGAAGGACATAGGCATACATATTCTATTTAGGATATATTATAATAACTACGGAATAGAAGAATTGCCTAAAAAATGTCCTAATTAAACATACCTAAGCAGGTAATTTCAAAAAAATTCTCGTTTCATTAATTTACCGTAGTGTTTTCTGTTCATATTCATTTTTCATCCAATACCTAATTCGGTAGGGCAGCGTGTATCGATTTTAATTTGTTTAAAATGATTTATTTGCAAGAAGATTTTGGTAAGCTATTCCTATACATATATCCTATATATAGATTCAATTATTACAATTTAAGACCATAGAAGTAACAACTGTAGTTACAGAGCGAGCTCGAACTAAAATCATTCAAACACGGGGTGGACCCTAAATGTGCAAGTTGTAGACGATAATGAGAATAGTTGGACCAGCCCAGACAATGGATTCATAAATCGCGTGATCGTATCGCTTCGCAAAACTGCTAAAATAGTACAGTGGGCGACATTTAAATGTGTATTTATGCCCATTGTAATGAATGCGCACCGCGGACTACCAAAACGGGCTGTACACCCGGTTGTGTAGGGCAAGAATGCTTTCACAGTTTACTGAATGACCTGACGTTCCATTTTTTAAATTTACTATAGATTGCAGAATGGTAAAATTGTTGAATTTAATCGCAGCGAAATAGCATGGAAATGATATCCTATTTCTTTTAAAAGCATTTTTTGCTAATAAGTTGATCTTCTTATCCTGTGGGCAGAGCCCTGGTGTTAGAGTTTTTCCAGACCGCCTTACGGCCTCTGACGTGGTTTTTCTGTAACGACTAATACCACCAGAGATAGTAGACGGGACCAAAGGCTTAACGTGCCACCCGAAGCACGGAATCGTCTTTCTTTTCAGACAATCAGGTAATTCAGTTTGCAATATCCTAACCAACTGGGGAAAAACGCAAAAAGTGATATATCACTAGGTGTCTCCCGTGGGAATCGAACCCACCACCTTCGTGTCAAAAACCCAATGCTCTTAACCATTACACCACGGTACCTCCATGGTCTGGCTAGAGTGAGTAGAGAAATAGCATGGAAATGATATCCTATTTCTTTAAAAAACATTTTTTGCTTGGTACATTGTTCAATTCAATTATATTTTAGAGGATTTACAAAACCTTACCTTTACCCATCCTTTACTTATCAATAAAGTTTACCTTCCTACTCTCTTTTTGCTATGGTACATAGATATGTAAAGTGCATTAAGATAGATATAATATTATCATTTATTTGCATTAAAAATGTTCAGATACACACATACCATAAATGTTATACCTTACCTATACCATACAGTAAGGTATAATAACTTTATGATACACGAGCGTTAACCCGCGGCTTTGTCCGCACAAATTATATACCAGATTTTAAGTCAGATAATAAGCTATCAAACAAAAAAAGTTTCATCAAAATCGGTTCAGTAGTTTTTGCGTGATGCTCGTTCAAACAAACAAACAAACAAACACACAAACAAACAAACAGACAGACAAAAAATCCAAAAATATGGAATCAGGGATACCTAAAAAAGATATCGTAACTTTTTTTTGTTAATATCTTCAATGTATAATAATAGTTTAGATTAGATTAGCTTAGATATAGAACCAAACCAAACCCAACCAGAACCAAAATCTCAGAGGTCACTCTCTCAAAATTGATGGCACGTTTTGTACAAGCAACCCCCGGAAACATATTTTGCCCAACCGTATAGTCCGCGAGTGGAACAAATTGCCTGAGACTGTAATAAGTGCGCCTTCAGTCAACTCTTTCAAAAATAGACTGGACAAAATATTTAAAAAACTAAACAAGTGCAATGATATACACGCATCATCTTTGAGCTGCTAGTGTATCATATATAATAATAATAATAATAATATAAACTCAATCCGCCATGTTCAGATATTGGTGTATTATAGAAAGGTTCTCGAAGACAAGATAAAAATTGACATCTCTTTTGATGTGATGATTATCACTTCAGATTGCGTTACGAAACCAAATGGAGTCGTAACTAGGGATGTATCATGTCAGTTTGGTCGTGAATATTACAGGCATATTTTGTCAGGTTCATATAAAAATAAACCTTGTGACTTCGCGTTTTTGTATTTCTTTACTTAGGGACATTTTAATATACTTACATAGAGATACTTTGTAGGTATATAAGGTCCTTTCTATAATAAAATTATGCACAATATTTTTTTGGGATGATCATTGATCAAATTAAAGATTGGAAAATTTGTCTCGGGCGGGACTTGAACCCGCACTTTTCCAAACCGGCGAACTCCTTTTTCAATCAAAATTTCAATTTTAATTTGATTCGAAATAGCACAACATGGCTATAATATGTTTAAAAATCAATAATATTTGAGATCATTGATCGGATCACTAAACAATTCATGAAATGAAATAATTTATTTGCTATGAATAGGTACATAAAATTGATCTTAGGATCTAGGATAGTATCATCTATTCAGCTTAAATACAATAGCATGCAAATATTTATTGAAAGTTATTATTTAAAAATTCTGAAACATTATAAAAATTATGTTGTGAAAGCCATGCGTATAGTTTGTTTAACATTAGTTTCATGGGTGGCACCTTAAATCTATCAGGTATTTTATTATAAACTTTAATACACATGTTAGAACAATTACTTTGAAACAGCGTAGTCCTTGGGCAGTACCAGTCATTGAGTACAAGTCTATTTGGGTTTCTGGTGTTTCTAGGGTTAATGTCACGAGCTGTTTTAAATAGATGAGAGTTCCGTTTTACAAATTTAAATATTTCAAATATATACATCCCAGTGAGTGCCAAGATGCCAAGTTTTGGAAATAACTCTTTACACGTTTCGTAAGGACCTACACCACATATTGCTCGAACACATTTTTTTTTAGCAATAAACACTTTATTAATCAGTACGCTGTTACCCCAAATCACCAAACCGTATCTTAGGACTGAGGCTACATAACCATGATAGGCAGTCAAAGCTATTCTCCGAGATGTTATTCTGTTTAATCTCCTCAAAACGTAAACAAATCTATTAATTCTATTACATACATACTCAATGTGTGCTTCAAAATTAATGTCCTTATCTAGAACTATACCTAAAAATGATTGTTTGCGAGCTTTATTCAAAATGTTACCCTTATATTCAATATTCAAATTCAATTCCTTCGATCCTTTGGTCATAAATTGCACGTAGTTTGTCTTATTTAGATTAACATGTAAATTATTTATGTCAAGCCAGTTAATTACACATTCGATAGTTTTGTTGATGTCAGATTCATAAATATTAATGTCATTCGATTTTCCATTAGAGGGAACAATAATTGAGATGTCATCAGCAAACAGTGTGCATTTATGATTTGTCACATTAGGCATGTCATTAATATAGAGAAGAAACAACAGAGGCCCCAAGACACTCCCTTGGGAGACAACAAACTTATTAATTTTGTATTCGGACTGGTATTGGATTACATTGTTTTTACCAAGTCTGCTTATTTGATCATATTGTTGTCTATCTCGTAAATACGAATCAATCCATGATAAAGTTTGGCCTCTGATGTCATATTTATCTAACTTTTTTAACAATAGGTCATGAACTACAAAGTCAAACGCCTTTGACATGTCAAAGAAGAGTACGTTTACATAATTTAAAGAGTCTATACATTTTAGTACTGAATCCATAAGAGTAAAAGCAGCCAGAGATGTCGATTTTCCCTTTTGTAAACCGTTTTGCTCTGATTTTATTATGTCATACTTAGTACAAAATTCCGTTAACCTTTTATGCATACATTTTTCAAATACTTTTGCAATAATTGGAATCAATGTTATTGGACGGTAGGTCCCTAAATCGTTTCGTTCTCCTTTTTTAAAAAGTGGCTTAACTATGGACAGCTTCAATATTGTAGGAAATTGTGCTTTTTCAAATGAGAGATTTATCAGGTACGACAAAACGGGAGCTAATTCATTTTTGCAGTCTTTGATTAATTTTGTTGGAATTTCATCATTACCACATGCCTTGGTATTATTAAGTGACTGTATCGTATTGGCGGTTTCATTAATGCCCAAAGGCCTAAGAAAAAATGAGTTCGGTACAGATTCAACACTCCTTAAGGTATTAGCATCATTTATCATGGCCTTGGTCTAAGTTCGTCAGTCCTATAAAATAATCATTAAACGCTGTAGCAATTAATGCCGGGTCAGATATTGTTCCTGATGTCAATTTAATTTCGTCTCCATTTTGATTGACATGAGGATAAAGATGTGTGTCTGAGTCGTATCTTGTGATGGTCCGTGGTCTCTGCCTACCCCCGTGGGACATATGTATGTATGTATTATTATTGAAATACCTAGTTTAATCCAACTGTACTCTATCCACCGGGCTCACTCCCCATCACACTGGACAGACTTTCGGTACTTGGATGTTCTGAGGTTTCAGAACTCGAGCAGATCTATAGTTTAGTATGGAACATCGCAAACGCATCGCATTATGGCGATTATGGCAAATCTCTTCATTTTGGGGGAGGCCTATGTTCAGCAGTGGACGTCTATCGGCTGAAATGATGATGATGATGATGATCGAACATCCGTTTTTTTTTTCGCGATTTCGATATTGGTCCAATAGTTAAAGTTGTTCAATTTGATGGTCTTAACCACCCCCTTAAATAATTATTTGTATTTTTGTAACACCCTGTATAGGCTGCTCTATCCACAAAACACAGACGAACAAAGTCTATTTCTCAAATCGAGACTATGATAAGAATGCGTATCTATATTACCATGGATTAAGAACTAAGCTTGATAAAATATTATAATTTGAAATGCTTAGAGGATCACGCATTGCTTATTATCATTCCATTAAACGGTCGAGCTCGGGGATTTGTTTGAACCCGTTATCCAGGGACTCAAAAGAAAAAAAGGTTTAGTAATTTGTCTTTACTTGGGGGATTTATGTCGGGATCTCGTACCTTGGTACGTAGAAAGTCGTGGGCCGGTGGGCCACTGATATCGTGGGTAGTACACGTGACATCCCACGGGTTTATAACAAAAGAAAATTTTTCTTTTTGTTTAAAATGGGACATTTTTTCTACCCGAAGGGGCATACGGCCATTTAAGCGATATATACTACTATCGTATTCATTATTATAGTACTCTGTGCTACTACAGGGTGAAATTGATATCATTAAACTAAGAGTCTACACATCAAACTGAACAACTTTTAGTATGGGAGCAAACTGATCGGAGCAAATAAAAAATCAGCTGTTCCATACTAAACTGCAATGTCGACGTGCGAGTTCGCGATTCAAATGTATGCAAAAGCTGTTTTTTTTTTACTCCGACCAGTTTGCTGCCATAGTAAAAGTTGTTCAGTTCGATGGGTAGACTCTTAGTCGATAGTGATGATATCAATTTCTCCCCGTATATACAGTCAATTCATACAACAGGGTCCTTCTCAATATGTTGATGGTTTTTTAATGGGATAATCAGTCCATTAAACTGAACAACTTTCTCCATGTGACCGTGACTCGTCGCCGATATCGCGAAAGAAAATCAGCCGTCACATAAATTTAGATCAAGTAGGGTTGCAGTTTTGTATGGAACAGTAGATTTCTTCGCGATTTCAACGTTGGTCCCAAAGAGAATGTCGTTCAGTTTTATGGTCTGAACATCCCATCATATGTATAGAAGGACCCTGTCCCCCCCATTACAGCACTTACTTTTTCATTGTTTTTCTATGAATATCCGCCCCCCCCCCCCCGAAAATTAAATATCCCCACCCCCGAAACTAAAGTCTGGATACGTGCTTGTGTATAATATATAACACCCTATAAAGGCAAGGCGAGTCGGTTTGACGATCGCAGATAGATATTCCATAATTTATACTATAGATTTAGATTATAGGCTGTATCTTAATCGAATACCAACACGTGTAATACATTACCTATCTTATACAGAGTGGAAAAAAAAGGCCGTGGTTAGAGGGAAAGTACCCTTAATATTTATGATGGCAGTACTGAAGGGAAACATTCCTTAATTTTCAAAAATAATTAAAACTGCATTTAAAGATTTTTGAAAAATCATCTGCTTGAGCCGGGAATCGAACCGGTGAAATGTGAAAAAAAAACATCCTGTATTTTATGATACCAACCAAAAGAGTCATTCATAAGGATCAATTTCTTTTAAACAATATAGTATCTTAAATTAAAGAAAGACCAAGAAAAAATGATTTTCTCATTGTTAAACTTACTCACTACCTATCCAAAGAAAATACTTTCAAAATGGGTCTCATTTTGAGCAATTTATATATTAAGTAAAGAATTTTCTTTAGATAGTAAGTTTCACAATAAAAAAATCATTTTTTCTTGGTCTTTCTTTAATTTAAGATGACCGCCTACCCGACTAAAATGTATGAGACAACTGATTTTTTTTGCGTTTCCTGATGTAGGCGACATAGTGAAATTTGTTCCTTTTAATGGTCAGAGTTCACCGTTTCAGTATTTGCTAGGCTGTCATTTACACCTTGTATAAAAAGCGATAGAACAAATTCAAATATATAGATTTATTGTTGATTCAGGTGCGGCGCTGTGCAGTGCTGTTCATATCACGTGCTGTGTCGTTTGTTCGGCATTACGTGTGTGTCGCGCCAGCAGGACCACCTTCTAGTTTCTAAAGTAAATTGTATGCCACAAGGGCTGTCTGAAGAAAAGCATAATTCAATATTTTATTTTCTCCGACATGAACTACACAGTATCATAAAACAAACTCTAAACTGTCATACGGAAATCTACGGATGAAATATAGGTGGTATTACCAAAAATAAAAGATTTTAAATAAATAAAATTGTTTGCGGCAAGAATTAAAGCATACCAGAATAATTATATTTTAATGTCATCATCTCAGCCACAAGGTCAACCGACGACCTGGTGAAGGTGGCGGGGGAACCCGTTGGCTGTGAGCAGTGCAAGACCAGTCATAGTGATCCTTGGGGGAGGCCTATGTCAAGCAGTGGACTATCGGCTGAGATATTTTAATGTATTTTTGCATAATTAGAGCTCAATGTAGCAAAAGCGTAAACCAGATTATGAGGCTTCAGTTTCAGCACTATACTGTTTTATTATTTCCAGTTCAGTAATTAATTTTCACAACGATGCCAATTTGAACTCAATGAAAAAGCAATTATAGAGAATGTAGAAGCAGAAGTAGCTAGACTAAAATACTGGGTGATTTTGTAAACACTTTCCAAATTTTCTGGGGTGGTTTAAAATATCAGACCATCAAACTGAACCAGTTTTACTATGGGAGCAAAGAGGAAATAGCAAAAAAAAAATCAGATTTTTCAAACATTTGAATCAGTAGGCATTGCAGTTTATAAACTGCAATAGTATAGTATGGAACAGATGATCCTTTTTTTTCTGTGATTTTATGTTTGCTCCCATAGTAAAACTGGTTCAACAGTTGTTCAGTTTGATTACCCCAGAAAATTATGAATATTCTTTTAGCGATTTTAGCTTTGCTCCCGTAGTAAACTTTGTTCAGTTTGATGTTCCGTTGGTCTGAAAAACTCCTGATCATATCAACACTTTCATAAATTTGGCGAACCAACAGCTGATATTTTGAGTATTGATGTTTTCTATTGAAAATGATTAGCCTTTTTTGGCGATTTTAGTGTTAATCCCATAGCGAAAGTTGTTCAGTTTGTCGAAGCACCCCTATAAGTATGTAACGCATTAAATTTTACACCGTATATACATCTTGTGTTATCGCCAGGGTAACGTACACTACATCACAGGAGAGATTAACAATATTGCCGCCGGCGCAAGCGCACGCACGCACACCTGATGGTTTCCAATAGATTATTCGTCGGCAAAGTATCATTCTTTAGTGTAAGATTTGTGTCTTAAGTTTCGAATATTGTGTTCGTTTTTATGACGGCAGTAATAAGGTCTATATTTCCAGGGTTTAAACAAAAGCTTGATCTGAGTCTTAACATTGTACAACAAGTATGTACGTACTTAGTTCGTATTTAAAATGTTTAGTTGTGAATATTAACTCTACGGCCGTATTTCAAACAAAATGTAGACCGTAAATACTCTAGTTACGTAAGTATTGTGACCATTCATAGTACAAGGACTAAAATTTACGTAGCTTACTTATATTATCGGATAACGAAGATAACCGATAAGAGAAGTTTTTATTTTATTTCTTGCTTGTTCGTTAGCACTGCATTTCCGCCAGTGTCAAGTAGTTTATGGGAGAATCTATTCCAATCTCAGTGATTGTTTTTGGTCAAGAACAAGAAGAGATTGAGGATTGCGGAGACTCGTGGCAGGCAAAAACGCGAAGCGCGAAAACCACGTGGGACAAGTGGAACCTGCAACGAGACTCATAAGAGAAGTTATAGATATTTTAAAAATAATTATTAAATGATAGCTGTCCGCGATTCCATCAGCGTGGACCTTCAAGAACCAAGTATTCCTTGTGTTAATCCAGAACATATTCTATCTGCGTGTTAAATTACATCCAAATCCGTTCAGCCGTTTTTATTGAGTGACGCACATCTAAACTTTGACATTTTAAATAATATTAATTAGTAAGATGCATAAAAAGGAAATACAATGTTTAACCTCATTTATGTTTACGTATTTTCCACAGATATTAAGAACAGAAAATCTGTTGGATAACGACAATCCTAGGATTTTACAATAATGAACATTATTTATATATTACAAAGACATTCCCAATTCACAGAAACATAAACTTTTAATCTTGAACCTCATCATCAAACTTGGCCCGATGGTTTTTACGAAAATCTCAATCTCAAACAAACCTACAGCACTAGTTTTTGTGTGTATTCAGAAAATAAAACTAAACTACTATCCGGAACATAGAAAATGGATCGGGTGATCCGCACTTTTGTATCGGAGGTCCAAAAATCCATTTTTCGACGCATATTCCTCTGAAAGTTGTTTAGTTTCATTGTCTGAATCCTACACCCTTAAAATATTGTTAGTAATTATAAACTAGTGGTGTATATGGGGGACACAAATAACCCTCGTTTGAAGTCGACTAAAAAAATCAATCATCGTTTCACAGCGAGATATCTTCACGGCTGCCCCGGCATCGGCATCACCCATTACATTACGCGTTTACACTCTCAAGATTTACACTGTTTTAACACGCACGTATTTCGCTCTTACGCTTCTCTGATAGGTAGTCTGCTTTATGTGCTATTGGTACATTGAAATGTGGTCAGGGATTATGTTGTTTTTGTATTTATTAATGGGTGGTAAACTGAATTATTTTGTTACGAGATTTTCTTCGATAATATCTCTATCGATAAGATTTTTCATCGGTATGAGAGTGTGGATACACGAAAGTTACAGTAAGTACTTAGTTTACTTCCTTAATTTACTTTGATAGGTACCTTTGGTATTAATACGTTTTGAGCAAGCACTAAGTAAGTATCGGTAAGAACATATTCGTATCGTATTCATTCTCTCTAGATGCGGTCAAGATTGTTATTGTCATTAGAAACTGAATAATGCTGCTTAAACTATCTATTATCTCTACTCAATAAAAGGTCAAGTAATTCATTGTCTCTACAATAAATCTTCTTCTTATCGTGTGGATAGCGAACCCTGCCCCTGGTGTCATAGTTTTTCCAGACCGCCTAGGGCCTCTGACGGGGTCTTGATGTAACGACTACTACCATCAGATAATCGCTATATTTCCTGAAAAATTTGTAACGTTGATAGTTTTAGTTTGAGCTAGGTATTTTTATCTGGGAGTATATAAGACCTTATCCTGCTATTTCGGGCATAGGTCCACCACAAGTTCCCACCAGCACCATTGTGGGGGGCTTATGTCCAGCAGTGGACGTTTAATGGCTGATATGATGGTGATGTTGAAAAATTAGTTTGGAGATATGCATTTTTCTACTGCTGATTTGACTTTAAAAAATCGCACTCTTGGAGTATGATTATTGGAAGTCAAATCAGCAGTAGAAAGACGCATATCTACATGGTAATGTTGACATTTTCAACTGCTGAGTTCAAAGTATGAGTTTCAAAAATCGCACCCCAGAACTTACTTCCTTCGCTTTCGTTGATGACAGAAACATGAGGATAGAATTTCAAACGTTTTCCTCAAACTGACCGCCGATAGGTACAATATTTTTAAAGTATTTTGAAAGTAAACCTATAAACTTACAGAGAACAATAAGCTTTTGCTGTTAAAACATACGAGACATAGCGACGACGCGACGAAACAAATACGTTAAAACATTAGGAATTAATTTCACTCTAGTAAATTTCTCTCAACAAATATTATGAGTGGACTGAAACAACATACAACTAAAATGAATTGTTCACTGTAACGAAAGGGATGTTATATCCCCGAGGATAACACATACATAAAGGATCACTCTCATGTTTAAGGTCCGCCACATACATATGGAATTGCGATCCGGAATCCTCATTCAGGATTCAGTGTTGTCAACTATGGTTGTATGGTTACAAAAATTACTTAAGAGTGCAGTTTAAAAAATGTCTATAATCAAAATTAATGAAATGCCAAATTAATGGCAATTGTATTTTTAGGTATTTATTAAAACGAAACAAACAATTTCTATACATGATAATTACTATCATGTGATGAGTTCATGACGTTACGAATGTTACGTTGATGGTTTGTAAATTGTATTCCAATATTAATGCAACTATATCAAAATACTATTGATAGTTTTAACATTAGACATAATCTGCATACAAAATAGCATGAACCATTATCACACAAGCGGTTTTTGAGCGTAGGTGATTTCGCAATTATCCGCAACGACGTCGCAACTGCACCGTCACGATACGGTATCGTTCCATCAAAGCCTACGCTCAAAAAATCACTTTAAAATATGCCACCTAAGACATCAAAAAATCACTAGATCTAGTGAAAAAGTTTCTGAAAGCGGCAACACTCCATACGGAATCTAATTCCGATTCAGGTTTATTCCGGATGTATATGGCGGACCTAGCTCATCTTTCAAAATGCAGGGTACTGAGTAGGTACTCAAACGTATTTTTTTATTTCTAAGGCTATGTGAAAAAAATTGGATTCTTCGAACCGTCATATATCATGAAGTACTAACAGTAGGAGTATGATTAGCGGATATGTGTAAATTGAACATATAATTGAAGTTTCGATAAGAGCCAAAACTCGATTAACACGTTCCGGGGCGGTGAACGAGACACAATAGAACTTTTATTGTTATCACTGCTATAGCCGGTCACTGTCCCGGAACGTGTTAAGACACATTTTCTCAATAGAAAAACAAGCCAAAGTAGCCTCCGTTTTTATTTATAAACGCTTGGAACTCCTAAACGGTGAATAATAGAAACACGAGACTTGATTTAAAAAAAGAGATACAAATTTTGATAAGAGCACAATTAAACTTACATAAATAGTACAATCATAATTAAACAAAGTTGGTTTTACGCTTGCGTCGTTTTTAGCCATTTTTTCGTCATTTAGCTTCAATTATTTAGTTCAATTATTAGACATAAGCCCTTAAACAACATTAAAAAAAAAAACGAAAATGTCACATTGTAGTCTTGATTGGCTTTCAATTTATCGAAACATTACGGATTATTACATTTTATGCATGTAGTTATTATCGTTAAAACTGCCAAAAGTGGTCACAAACATTATAGAAACAAATCCTCAGTGACCCGATACATTGAAAATTAGCAATGACTACAATGTGGTATTTTTGCTTTTTGGAAATGTTGTTTAATTGTTTTTAAATAACAAAAAGATGATGGCAGCATAATAGGCTCGGTGCCCCCTTAAATCAAATCATGGTTAGGTAGGATCCATGATTCATAATAATTTATTGCATTATATGGTTACATGAGATCTTAAGAAATACAGTTTGTAATACAGATCTTAAAAATATAACGTAGATCTATGCATGTATTATATTGTTTTAACAATAGACTATTTAAATCGGAGGATATAGTTTAGCATACTGCCCATATTCAACTATTTCATCACCACACAGCATATGAACTTACAAAAAAGTTTTGTTTTCTTCGTGACCTTTAGCACGAGACCGACTCACACTTGGCCGGTTTTTATTATTTGTTGTTATACTGTAGAGTTCGCTCTATAATCATAATCGCACCAAGTTTGACGCTTTTATATGTATTACCGTTTTTACGATAGAGCGAGAAGAAAAAACGTTGTTAAAAACTAGTTTCTTGTATGAGAACCCCCTTAATTTTTATATAATTTTATTTGTTAGTAAATCCCGCGTAATAACGCACATTCTGTGAAAATTTCAATTATCTAACTATTATGGTTCAAAAGGCCCTACCGGAAAACTACAAAAGCCGTAAAATGTTGCATGCGATATCGCTAGATAGCATTAGAACATGGTATTAAAAACCAGTTTTGTGGGAAAACGTCATATTCCATATCTTAACTATTATAAAACTGTAACAGAAGTGTGTCTGTACATTGAAGATATTAACACGTTCCGGGACAGTGACCGGCTATAGCAGTGATAACAATAAAAGTTCTATTGTGTCTCGTTCACCGCCCCGGAACGTGTTAACAAAAAAAAGTTACTAGGTATATGGTTTTTAGGTGTCCCTGATTCCAAAACACCAATTTTTGGTTTTTATGGTTGTCGGTTTGTGTGTTTGTTTGATCGAGCATCACGTAAAAACTACTGAACCGATGTTGATGAAACTTTTTTTATTTGATAGCTTATGATCTGAATTAAAATCTGGTTACTAATTTGTGTGGACTAAGTCGCGGGATAACTCTAGTAATTATTATAATTGTTATTATCGTAATCGTTCAATAACACTCTTATCCTTTAGGAATGACGATTAAGTATTATATCTTAATATCAAATTTATCATTTTATCAAATTTTTTAAAGTATTATGATAAACCATAAATAACTTTGAGAATAATGCGCATTTTAATTTTATTTACTAGTTTTTTACCTGGACTTTCACGTCCAGGAGTGCAATTTTTGAGTCTCCTTCGCTGAGCTCATCAGTTGAAAAGTCAATATTACTATGGAGATATGCATCTTTCTACTGCTGATTTAACATTCGAAATTCATACTCCAGGAGTGCGATTTTTGAAAGTCAAATCAGCAGTAGAAAGATATGCGTATCTCCATACATTTTCAACTGCTGAGTTCAACGTATGAGATTCACAAATCGCACTCCAGGATGTGTTTATATGAATAATATTCTTGGTACTAATAGTCTTTACGCACGGCGATACATCAAGCTATACAAAACGAACATAAGCTGGCCGCGCGTAGGTCGAGTAACGTATAACGTCGCGCGGCCAGCTTATGTTGGTTTTGTATAGCTTGATGTGTCGCCGTGCGTACATTGAAGATTTAGATCATACATATTTACAAGAAAAATATTACGATATGGTTTTTAGGTGTCCCTGACTCCAAATCAACCCTTTTTTGAATCTTTGTCCATCTGTTTGTTTGTTTGTTTATTCGAGCATCACGCAAAAACTACTAAATCGGTTTTAATGAAACTTTTATTGTTTGATAGCTTATGGTTTTACTTAAAATTTTGTATATAATTTATGCGGACGAAGTCGCGGGTAAAAAAGTACCTACTACCTAATTTTAATATTTTTTAAAGATACTTTTTTTTAATTCTTTTTTTTGTTTGAGCTTTTAACCCTGAGGTTATGTCAGCCCTACTTTATAACGCTGATAACTTGCATAAAGACTGAGTCAGTGGTTGATGATGATATCGTCTGAACCCCGATATCGTACGTCGCATCATCGAATAAGATAGTTCTGGGCCTACACAATGACGCGCTCCACTCTTCGTCATGGCTGTAGGTACTTTTCACATTTGTACAAACACTATTCGGCGATAATTTAGCCCTCCCTTTTGCTTTGCTATAGTCGGGCAAAATGGATTGAATGTAAACTAAAAAGTTGGACTGCCCTTTCGAAATATGTCATGATTTGTACAGTCGAGGATATAGTTAAGATTACTTATAGAAGGCATAAGCATAAGCATTAATGCTCACGACTATATTACTTTGGTATATATATATATATATACCAAAGAAGGTGGCGCAAGTACATCTCCATTCTCTTTGTCAAAATTGATTTATTTGTATAATTAAAATAATGTGTCTGGCATGCATGCATGCATATGCTGACGACTACATTCCCCGGGGGGGTAGTCAGAGATATTCTGAAACCTCAGAACATCCACGTTTCACTAGTACCGAAATTCTGTCTAGTGTGATGGGGAGTGAGCCCGTCGCCACTTCTAAAATATACAGTGGGAAGTACAAAGTATAAATGTTCATAAATTACTGTAATTTTCAATAATCTCTGTATATGCTGAAGAAGAAATTCCGATCCGCGGTGGGCACGCGTGGTAGACTAAAGCCCTAACGGGCCCCCTCAAGGTGATTGCATAGGGAACCTACAGGAAATTCAGTTTTTTTTTTGGACTTTCCATATAAAAAGCTGCATTTAGTATAGAAAGTCCAAATTTTTTTTTCGAATTTCCTATATATTTCCTAGGGAAAGTTATTCAGTATCCTTGAAACAATCACCCCTTAAAGTAATTCAACTGTTTACCCTAACCACCTGTATACAATCTATACATGAATTCGTTTAAATCAAGGGAGTGTCATAGGACTGGCTTATAGGGCGAGCATATTTTACATCATAAGGCTAATTCAAAAGTCGCGAGAAAATCATTTGAACTCCATGGCGAAAAACCTTTGCGTAATTAAGAAAATAAAAATCACCTCCCATTCTCTTTCTACCAGAAACGGCAACATCAAATGTAAAATTTTGACGTCAAGACGCCAGATATTTTAAATTTATTTTAAGGTCACTAAAGAGTTTACAGTTACAAAGAGTTAAGGTCACAAAGAGTGACGTCACTCGTCGGACAAAAAAACTACGTTATTTTATTAAAAATATCTGTTATCCTTTCATTTGAAAATATTGGTATTATCTCGTAATGGTTTTCGATTCAGCCCTCCAAAAAATAACTTGACAAACCGGATTTGGATCGAACCTTATTTCGCCATAATCTCCTCATCCTCATAATCTCTCGACACCGAGCTGACAATATCTATTAAACGTTTGTATCAAAAGTCGATTTCTTTTTGCGAATTTCCTATGGTTTCTTAGGAACATTTGTTCAGTATCATGGGTACAATCACCCCTTAAAGTAATGCAACTGTTTACCCTAACACCATGTATAATTATAGACGTAATACTTATACTTATCCAAATCGATTGCTGCAAGTTCGATACTTTTTTGGTTCACTGTAGCCTTGTTAAAATATGTTTTTAATATGTAGGGTTCTATCGCTTATTCCGATACACACGTTCTAGTTTACATTGCTTTCCATTTAATTACAAATAAGTATGCAAAGCCAAGTATCATCATGTGCTAAAGCCCATTACCATCTGACGAGATTTAAATTAAGTTTTAATGCACTTAAGTCTTTAGTTAATTGAATCGAGTTAGATATAGACTAGTTAGAGTTATATATAGTACCTAGGGTATTTACAGCCCTTTTTGAATATTATTATGAACTACCTTTAGCGAATAAGTTTAGAAACTGATATACTACTCATATAACATTACAATAGGATTTTTACAGGCTATACCTTTGCATTTGCACAAGAAAAAGCTTTACATATACCTTTATTTGTAGTCTTTTGTAATAAGGTGCTAAATGGTTTGGTAGTTGTAGAAAAGTTGCTAGACTGAATGGAATGCATTGCTGAGTTTACAAATGTAAGTATGATTTGAATCTACGTGGGGAGAAGTAGTTTAGAGCAAGGTAAGGACTTCTTCAAAGCTTAATTTAGTCTGCTATTAAATCTATCGGAGAATATTATAAACGTAAACCGTTATACCGATCAAAACCATTCATTGTTAAAGTATAACGGTACATTACTCAATAACTCTTAAGCAACGATTTCAACACATCAACATTGTCACACATGGATATGGCTCGTGTATTCTAAGACTTTCATGGCACCTTAAAAGGAATTTAGCAAGGAGCACGCGGGTATGCAGATGTTAATGAAATTATTTCTGGGAAAGTAAGATCTGAGACGGGTGCATTGCCCCAAGAGCTGCAGCAATTTGCATTTTGAATACTAATGACGAGATGCACTCACTAGGGGACAACGACAAGCGCTATGCTATAATAATAACAGAAGATGGAGTAATTAGTGATGGCTAAATGCTGGAGGTGCTAGGGCTTTTAGTAGATAAATGTAAAGTACCTAGCTAAGTATGAATATGATACATAAACTTTTAATTTTTCCGTTGGCGTACCTAATACAGGGTGTAACATAAAATGGGACACTTACTTAAAGGAGTGCTTCAGACCATCAAACTGAACAACTTTTACTATGGGACCATAACAGAAATCGCGAAAAAAAAAATCCGCTGTCCTATACAAAACAGCAAACATAACTCGACTGAAATGTATGGGACAGCTGATTTTTTTTTCGCGATTTCGATGTAGGTTCTATAGAAAAAGTTGTTCAGTTTGATAGTCTGAAGCACCCCTTTAAGTAGGTAAGTGTCCCATTTAATTTAACACCCTGTATTTTATAGAATGTTATGATTATGATATGTAGGTTTTTAGGAACAGATAATAATAGTAGTAATAATACTATTACATAGATAAAGTCACGATCATAATCTGTGTGGAATGAGGTGATTAGAAACGCTGCATAAGAAACCTAATCCCTTAGTCACTTCAGAAGATACCCACTGGAAGAAATGGGGTAGTTCATTCTTAGTTATTAACTAGTTAGGTTAATTTTGGCCACCGGTATAGAAAATATTAATATATAAAAAATTCAAAAATGTTATACCAACAATACCTACAATGGCTTTAAGTGGTGTACACACGGCGACACATCAAGCTATACAAAACCAATATAAGCTGGCCGCGCGTCGTTATAGGTTACGCGACCTACGCGCGGCCAGCTTATTTTGGTTTTTATAGCTTGATGTGTCGCCGTGCGTACATTGCTAAGAGGTTAAACAATTTATACAGTTTATTTGTAATGTGACATAGAAGACAGGTACCTATTTTTTAAAAGTATTACTTTAGATATTCTCCTACCATCACAACTCTCTGAAACACCTCTATTAAATATAGTCTAAATTCAGCGATCAATTTCAAAACTAAATACTACTCTTTGAATGAAGAATTTATTGAAAGTGCAGTATTTAGTTCAGAAATTTAAAATACTGTGGTAAAACGAAGACCAATGCATTGCATAATTAATTAGGTGTTACTGTTGCTCGGTTTCATGGTAGAAAACTGTCATTAAAGCTGTGATTAAAATATCGCATTCATGTTTTGGTTCTTTAACATTTAGATCCTTCTTAATATGCTGAAACTTTTTTAAAGGGGATGATCAGACCGTCAAGCTGAACAACTTTCTCTATGGCACCAACTCGAAATCCCGAATAAAAAGCTACAGCTACAGCTGTTTCATACAAAACTGCAAACCTACTCGAGTCAAATGTATGGGACAGCAGATTTTTTTTGTGACATCGATGTTGATCTCATAAAGAAAGCTGTTCAGTTTGATGGTCTGATCATTCTATTAAAAAACTGTCAGCATATTAAGTTGGACCCTGGGTCCTTTCTTTGGAATGATCAGACCATCAAACTAAACAACTTCCTCTATGAGACCAACGAGGAAAAAAAATCTGCTGTTCCATACAAAGCTGCAATTCTACCCGACCCAAACGTATGTGACAGCCACAGACTTAGGAACAAAAGGGACAGCAGATTTGACTTCGCGGTTTCGATGTTGAACCCATAGAGAATGTTTTTCAGCTTGCTGGTCTGACCATACTCTTAAAAACCGTCAGCATATTAAGGAGGACCCTATATACCTACGATACAGTAGAAAATTCAGACTCTAGCTAAAGCAAAACTGTTATATTGCAAATGGGTGGTTTCATAAAGAACGTTGTTTGCGAAATCACTGTCAAACCTTAGTTAGTGGGATCACACACGATGACGCATATCGGAGCGTCAGTCCGTCATTTGTAAGCAAGGCGTTGTATGAAACCGCACGTAAAAGCACACACAGTGCGTCAATCCGTCACCGTGTGTGCTTCTATGTGCGGTTTCATACAACTCCTTGCTTCACAAATGACGGATTGACTTCTGCCGCTCCGTCAATGCGTCATCATGCGTCCCACTTACTAAATCTCTCTAGAAAATCTTACTATGATCGTACGATATTTCCATTGGCAGTACAAAAAGTGACGCAGAACGGACTCGAGCAGACAGGCGCGATAAGGAGTGCTTTTATTAAATTTTCTCGCATCGACTGACTAATGTCGTCCAGCTGACGCCAATCCGGACACTTTCTCTTTTTCACCCGTCTGTGAAATTTATACAGATACCTAGCTAAACATTTTTGTTATTTTCTCACACGTTTGAGCGCTTGCTGCTAAATCAATGTTGACTTTATGTATTCAAAAAGATGAATTACCAATTCAAAAACCTCTGTGAAAAAACATTTCTTTGCAAACAGTTTTTCATTGGAATACTTTGTACCAACTAGCAACTCTATGTTTTTTCGTTCCTTTTGTGCGGAGACTGGGATTGAAACCATGCGTTTCCTTGCTTTTCTATTTATTGCCATCGTATTGAGGTCTGACCAATAGCTTGTATCAAACGCATCAAAGCAGATTACTTTTACAAATAAATATAATAATGGACAAAATCGGCGTTCCCCGATCTGGCATTTGCATTATTGCTTTGCATTCAACATGCAGGCGATGATGGTATGAATATCAACTCATGTGTCACCAGCACCTTCGTAGTTTTTGAAAGTCAACAATATCCTAATTCGCATGCGGATAATGTGTATAAACACTGTTTTGACATTTCCGTGTACGAATTAGAATGTGTAAAATTTAAAAATATTACTCCAGGTCTATATCGCAAAAAATACACTTTTGTGGTATATAAATAAATATTGATTTATTCATTTATTGATTGATTGTCTCTTTGGATTAGTAGTCCTTTACAATCATATAAAGTTTATGATTAATATAGTAATTTATATTGTTTAAAGTGGGTAAATACGTTTTATAAGTAGGCCTATGTTGAAGTATTGATATAAATTAGTGACCTAAAAACACCTCATCAATTAACTCGTTTACTAATATATTTGCAAAATGTCTCCGCACCCCATTAATCAATTCTAATGATCGTTAAACAAGAGCGAGTAAAGGTGGCTATAACATTATTGTACATTTACAATATGAATGGTTTGTTCCCGTTCAGATTAATTAAGGATGTTCGTTTTGCGCGCACTATTGTTCGTTCCATACAAAAAGTCCTACAAATTAAGGCATTTTCATTCTTACTTCGAAGCTATTAAGTATTCGTAAGGTGACTTTTTTATCTGGAATTGACTGCACAGTCGATCGAAGCCATTCGGAGCTCGCTCGTCGACTCCACGAAATTCATTAATTAATTTAAACATTCATGTTTAATTATCGAACTCTTCAATTAAACTCCCTGTTAATTTGTTGCTTTATTTTATCTCCTCCCACTCGTTACGTGAAATGCAAATATCGGACTTTTTGGCCGCGAAATCTATGTTTATCTGAGGGCCCACCGAGTTCGTAATGAGTGTAATTGATTGAGTAATTATGTTTAACGGAGGTAATTAATTATGGGGGTGATTTTAAATTGATCAAAATAGGCACTGAATGTTTACTTACTCGTTGGTCCTTAGGGAAATTGGTGGATATTTTTGTTTTATATTAATAGGAAAAACCATAGGAAGATATTTTCGATTGACATGATGGTAAAACCTAAGGTCCTGGGGTGCTAGTTTTTAATTTAACAATTTCATAAACAAAACTAGCCTACAAAACAGCTCAAGAAGTAAACATTTTTTATTGAATGAAATCAAAATTTTCATTATTTGTCATTCGAAAATCTGCATCACACTCTTCCTTATTGACAATTATTATCAAGAGCTCTGCAGCTATCTATGACAGGTTATTGTTGTGTAACTGAAGCAGAAAGTTATAATGGGTCGCCTCGACGACCAATCTGTGCGTCGAAAGAATTCCGGGGGGATATCAGACCGAACCGTATCTAGATTGTAAATTTTCTGATCATAACGTTCTTTATTTGTACATAGAAATAACATTATAAGATAAACATAAGGGGTTAAACTAGAACAGATGGGGAGTTTGAGTTCTACAGTAAAGACCACGACGTAGCAGGCGTAGTGTGGGACACGCTGCGCCTGCGGCTCGCTGGACCGACGACCTAAAAAAGATAGCAGAGAGCGACTGCATGAGGAAGGCCGAGGATAGAGTTTTGTGGTGCGCCTTGGGAGAGGCCTATGTTTAGCAGTGGACGATGATAGGCTGGTAATGATGACTGGACACATTTGAAGTAATTAGATAGATAGATAGATAACTAATTTATTTCACCAGAACAATACAGGATAAACAGTGACAGACAAAGGCAATTGGTAACATTTTAGAGTCCGCATAAGTTGTCACTCACTTTTTCGTATAACACCATCTGCTTCTTAACTGGGCCACATTTAAGAAGATTTCACTATCCAGGTGTCATTTTATCGATTGTCGGGATCATTCGTCAAACAACAACAACAATACTTTAGCTCTTTGTAGATTTCCTATAGTAAATGAGTCTTATTTTTCAATCAGCAATGCTCTACATAGCAGGAGGTTATGTAACTGAAGCAGAAACTTATAATGGGTTGCCGGGGTGACAATCGCTTCGTAGAAAGAATTCCAAAGGGATATCAAACCGTTGCGTAAAATGTACGGCATAAAAGATTTGGTACGTATAAAATAGTATAACATAAATAAAATTACTTTATATTTGTAAGAAGTACTCGAAGCCTTTATTACATAAATATTTTGAACAGTACAATTATTGCAATAATAGCTACGCTACGAATCTTACAAAATCGTCGTTGTTGTGATTTCGTAAATTTGTACATCTCAAAGCATCTTAACCTTATGGCTTAAGCGGGTCTATACATCGGTTATTTAAAAAAAGATCGTTTGATGTAAGTTTACAAATATTTCATTACCATCATCATCATCATCACCTTTTGTTCACCCACTGCAGAGTATAAGCCACCTCTCCATATGCCACTTTTTCCTATCCGGTGCCAGTCACATCTAAATCTTTCGAATCGCCTTCGCCATAACATCAGCCTACCTGGTTGCTGGCCAACCCTCTCATGCTCGATCTCGGCCTCCACTCGAACATGGCTTTGCTCCATCTGCCATCTGTTCTTCTAGCCACGTGACTTTAATCCAGCAATTCTATCTCCGACATCCTGAACCTCAGTTCGTATATCATATTCATATTTCGACATTTATGATACGGTCTAGAAGCGTTATTGCATAATTATCCTTCAATAACATCATGAGTAAATTTGTTATCTGGTGTAAAGTATTCCTCGTTATTTAGTATTCAACGTTCTCGAAAATATATCGGCATAACCAGCTCCCACCCCTAACATCTCATGGCTTGTACGAGCTTGTTATCGAACAAAACTTTCCGCACTACCACTTCCGATATTTGCAAAACAAAATTCGCAGAATGTTGAAAGTTCACTGGTTCACAATATTAGCAACAAAACAGAAATAGCTGTTGTAAAAATAGCTTTGGTTCGGTGTACATAATTAAAGTTCGGAATTACGAGAAATAATTATATATATCGTGGGATTAATTAACTCAAATAACATTGGAACCTACTGTAATTTTATATTTAGCTACGCAAAAAAACTGCAAACCCACACTACAAAGTAGAGTAGGTGCTACTTAATGACTGTGCGTATGGGAGGGCCACACAAATTTGTTATATTACATTATATGTATACGTGGCGTTACATTGTTTAGGGCCTAAAGTACAAATTCAATTTTACACCGACAGTTTAAAAAAAATTCTACCTTACTTCTTACCTTCATTAGTCTTATGACAAAATCTAGGGTACATGTATTGACTAAATCTTCATTTCATTGTCATCATCATAGTGACTTATGTTGAGATCGGATATTCGGATGCATATTTACCTAAACTTCATTTTTATGATAAATTCTTTTATTTTATGAAACAATCCCAAGATTGTTCCGAAGTCCCGGGATTGCTAAAAGTATTATCGAAATACAAAATATCGTAGACCTTTGACATTTGAACAACACGGCAACAGACCTAGAAACTATACAACCTTGTGACTTCAAAAATACATTACAGAAGTAAAACTGCGGTTCGCATATTTTGCAAACGAAATCACGAATAACACCACATTTTTTTTCAAATCCTGTAATGTATAATAGGTAGGTTGCACTTTACGAAGACAATAAATATGCTATGATTTTTGTTCAAACACAAGTTATTTCGCAAACAGCAGCATTCAGATATTGTTTACAAAGAATAAAGAAGAGAAATGAAGACCAGAGAAGCCCAAACGTACGCTGGTTTGGCCTGGGGCTACTGTTTGGTATAAGTGTTAGACTGTTGAGGAAGATTTAGCAAATTGTGCTTTAATACTTTTTTATTTATTGCAACTTGATTTAGATATGGTCAAAATAATTAAGCGATATTTGAAAATAAAAATATATTTGGGTATCGAGCGACCCGTGGTGCTCCGCAAAGTATTGCAATTGTAGTACTCTATGGTATTTCGGAGTACTGCATAAAGAATTATTTTTCGCTAGGTAAACGTACCCAAAGTAGTTACAACTTGAAGTATTGATTTGTTGGTTCATGTGCAGCCTGAGTAGAGGTGAAATCCACTGCAAATGTTCGGCATGCTTTTAAACCTTTTCAACTATATTTAACCTATTTAACTATAACATAGCATATGCTCACGATGGTATTCACCGATGGCTACCCCCTCGGAACTTGAGAGATATTCTGAAAACTCCAAACATTCACGTTTCACTAGAATACGTTCCATCCACGTTTGAACTTTAAATGAGGTTCGCATGTAGTGTTAAGTTTATAACTTGTCCCAAACATGTATATTTGCATGCTGAGCGGGCTGAGGGACGCGGCCCTATCCCGGGAAACTCACCAACGGGACACTATCTGAATACATCTTAGGGGTAGCTTGACGTAGACCGATATGAATGCGGGCGATTGTTTCACTATTTTTACATCTTTATGATTTACGACTTAAGTGCAGAATGAAAAGCTGACATTATCTATGTCTGACAGTGAAGACGAGGATTGTTCTTGAGGCTGGACGTTAAGCTAGACTGGAATAGAAAAGGAATGTCGGTTTCCACTTTTTCACATTAATTATCTTTAGTTTCAAATTTTAATGTGCGACCCGAAGTCGACGCAAATTCATGAACGATGCAAAAGAACAGTATGGGTATAAGTGATATATTGTGTGTGTGGTAAAATATGTTTTGCCGGTTGAAAAGTGTTTGCCTCTTCCTAATTTACCTATGTATAGCATATGTTTAGTTTTAATGATGGATTAGACGCCTGTGCAGGAGTTTTCATTAATAATACTTATTTTTTTAATGTTATTTGATTTCATCATTCTATCATCATAATCAGTAGCCATACAGGGTGTTACAAAACACACTAATAATACATAAGGGGGTGTTTCAGATCATCAAACTGAACTACTTTCACTGTGGAGCCAACTTCTAGCTAAATAACGAAAAAAAATCAGCTGTTTCATACAAAACTACAGTACCGGCTCGACTCAAATGTATGGAACAGCCGATTTTTAATTTTTTCTCGGTATTGGCTTTATATAGTGAAAGTTGTTCAGTTTGATGGTCTGAAGCGCCCCCTTAAGTATTACTAGGGTGTTTTGTTACACCCTGTATACCTAAGTCCCACGGCAGGGCACGGCCTACCCTTAGGGAGGGTGTATGGGCAGCATTTTACCAAGTGTGCCCAATGCGTATTGGTAGACATACGCATCAGAATTTCTTCAACCCTCCCCGACCCACCCCAAGTTTAGTTTAATTCAGTCTGATGATGACGCTTTGCATTGTGACGTATTGGATAAAACGTAATTGGATAAGCGTAAAGCTAGATAGCTAATTTAAGTGCTTAATAAACTTAAGATTATTTCACACAATAAACAACACATCAACAAAATAAATATCCTCACAAAATGTGCAGAACAATAATCTGATGCTGTTATTTTCCAACATGTTTCACTCTACTAAGTACAATAAGTGAAAAATCGTTTGTTTACCGTAGTCCACAGCCAAGAAACTAACAAAAGCTGTTTTGCTTCAGCTGAATTTTACTTAACACCATTTGGCACCGCAACTGTTTCCACCCGAATACCTAACTTCAACATAAAATTGCTGAAATAAGGAGTAGGTACTCTCTCGGTAAAACCGGTCTTTGGGCGCGAAAATTGGGGTCTTCGAGCACTTGATACGCTCACCAGTTTTGCACAATGGGAAAGGGATCTTGTTTATAGGATCGCTATAAACCTGGATCATGATGAGGTAACCTCAATTTGATATGTAATTTTTATGCCAGCAGTAAAATTGTATGATACTTGTAAGTAATTGATCAAATCATCAAATGTCATGTTCGGTCGTACAAGAACTGAAACTGATCAATTTTTACTATGGGACTAACTGTGAAATCACGAAAAAACATCAATTGTTTCATACTTAGGTATTATGGTCATAGACATTATAAGAGGGGTTAGAAATGCAAAGTAGCGTTTTTGCTTCGGAGACGGCTGTCGCCACTTGTCTTCCCGCTCACGCTGCTACAATTACTCATTCCCTCTCCGTCGCACCACGCCACGCGTATTATGGTGTTATGAAAATCATTGCATAACCTGTGGCGACACGTTCCACGCCTACTTTGCACTTTTAACCCCTTTTATAATATTCTGTGGGTTTGGCAGAGTAGCTATTGACATTGTGTATGGAAAAGCATTTTTTTTTTCGCGATTTCAATATTGGTCCTTTAGTTAAAGTTTTTTAGTTTGATGCTCTGAAACACCCTCTGTATAGAAAGACGGCCTGATGACGTGCTGCCGGGGGTGAGAGTGCAACCTTACATCTTCAAAATAGGTTATTAGCATCATCGTCTCCACGGCGCATGGCGTAAAATTCTTTGAGGTTAGATTTGCATTTAGAGCGGGCTTGAAGTAGGTTTCACGACGTTATCTCTCCGACTTCTAGCGGTACGTTCTTTATGTGCTGGCGGACGGACAAAAAGATCTCGGAAAAAATTGCGAATATATTTTCGGAAGCTACCCTTCTTAGAGCTCTATTAAAAGAAGAAAGATGTATTTGTGACCGCTTTTGTGAGTTGCTGCTTTTTCAACGATGTCAGCTTGGAAATGAAATCAATTATTGATGTTAATAAATTAACAATTTTGATCTTATTTGTAAGTTAATTAAGTGTAAGGATGTAATTAAATTTTGCAATAACTCCGTTTCGTATATCGTTGCAAAATTCAGAAAAATGTACTGGGAGATGAAATAAAATGAAGCTATAGATTATAAACGGAAGTCGGAAAATCTCAAAGCGAGCGGTTAAAATATTTTAAAATAAAAATATCGCTCTAGCAAGCAGCCCTCGCCTGGAGTGGTATCAAAATAAAACGCCTTACGCTTTAGCACATTTCAGCGGAGTTCCCTGCAGGTAGTCTAACTTCAAAGCGGCTTACAAACGGACGCCCCTAGACAACATTCGCTAATTCACTTTGATGTCGCCCCCCACCCCAGTGTTTCACCCCTCGCCAACTCGTAACGAGAAAACGCGTCTTAAAAGTTTAAACCCAACGCGAGGTAAAATATTATTAAACGCTCGCAACAATTTCCTAGTAATTCATTTTATTTTCGCGAGAAATTGTTTTCGGAGTTCGCTAAACAAGGAATTTTCTTTATAAGTCGAGGAAAAAACTGAAGTTTTCCTCTTCAAAGTTAGACTGAGATCCCTATTCCCTAAAGGCACGTAAAGGTTTGCGATGTAAGTACCTTCAGTATTTCTAGAAAGAACTTGATTACTTATGAAGCTGTTGAATAATATTATTATATCCGTGGAAACAATGAAAGTATTTGGAAGTCAAATAAAGTTAAATTAATTTCCACTTTTCATGTCTCTTAGGTTCCTAGTTGAATTTTGTATATGCTACGTATGTATAATAAGATTATAGATTTTACAATTAAATTGTAAATAATTCTTCTTCTTGTTTTCGTGTCAATGGTTCTGCAGTGATGTTTTTATATTTTAGTAGCCAGGTGTTCGGCAAGCCTGACAGCGTAAGGAGTAGCTGTATTTAAATCTTCTCTCGTGCAGGTGTTCGGGCACAGCGGACATTCCAGCAGATGACCCATCTACTGAATAGGTTCACCGCAATCACACTGTGTCAGACCATGATCCCTATACCCCCAGTTACAAAGATTTAGTCCGCAACTGCCGACCTGAGTGCGAAGCCGATTTAAGGATTTCTACACTTGCCATTGCAGATTGTGTCCGGGCGGTAGTTTTTCCTGTGGGGAAATGAACTCAGCTGGTGGGGGTACCCTTTCCTTCCACAGAGTGCATCTTGTAGCAGCATCTTGTCCTCATCGTTGTCAGTCTAAAATCAAACATAATTGTTGCATCTAGTCATGTACCTATTTAACGCAAAAGAATAAAAACCAATTACTTACAATGCCCTCGATATACGAACCACTTTTTATAAAATCTAACTTATTCCTACAGCCTATCTCTATTTAGTTCTAGATGTATAATCATTATTTAATGTTGATTGCGTGTATTAAACGGTACGACCGAGATTCTGACTGACGTAGGTTTGAGTCTGGGTTTCCATAATTTACATCAAGAACGACGCAGTGTAAGAGCGGTTTCGCACTACGTTCGATCCGAACCCGTGGAAATAATTTTGTAAGTATGTAAAATCGGATAACGGAAGCCGGATCTAATGCTTTTAAATGATCAAATTTTACTGTTTGAGCCAGGACTAATTAATAATTGACATTTTTTTTCGGTATAATATTGAAGAGCCGATTTGAGCTTAGAAATGTAAAAAAATCACGTCAGCAATAGCCACAAATTTTAAATTTAGGTATTATCTCGTTCTAAAAAACCTGATGGTAAAGGACAATGGGCAAAAATGTATGAAATGTGGTACCCGCCCCAATAGACATAATATATATCAGATTTTAAAGGTTACTTTATGTACATCAATGTGTACTAGGACGCTTGTCATCATTCGCTGTGGGAACGGAGCTATTCGTGATGATTCTTTAATTATTTTTTTTGGTTTTTCGACATTATTAGGCAATTATTTTTTTAATGTCATTATTACAATTATATATATACATATTATATACATAATATGCTTATTATATATTATTTTTTTAATGTATTTTATTTAATATATTAAAAATAATATGTTAAATGTGGAGATTTTTTAAATGGCGTTTAGATTTATATAAGAACGTTTATTAAAATGTAATGCTGTAAATCTTCCTAAAATAAATAAATAAATAAATGTACTATAATATTACACTAATTGCTACGAACTATTAATTAAACTACTATTTTTTTGTAAACTTATGTAATTAACCATGTAACGTCTATTGTCTGTTTTTACCAAATAAATAAAATAGAACTGCATATATTCTTAAAATAATTCCTATTATATTTATTACATTGACGACAACCGACGGTTATAAGAAGAGGAATGTGAGCGCGCGGCTATATCCCAGCTAGGAGTGGTGGGGAGCGATGCGCTTGGGCAGTTTAGCGCGTCATCGGATCGGCTCCTTCACTCCAGTCGTTCAATCGTACCGTATGAAAGACGACGTCCCGCTGCTGTTCATCAGAATACGTTCTCATCTCGCTTTTATCACCGACCCCTGCACCTCTTTTTGGACATTTTCTACCTGCTTTAAACGTTGACCTCGGCTTGTGAAGTGTTTTTGTGAATTTCGTTACCGATTTGGACTGTTGCAATGGAACAACATAGCAATTGTGTGGTGTGCCGGCGAGGCCTACATAATGCAAGATACCAGCGACATGTTTTGACCGATGACCTCCCAAGGACACGACCAGCGTTTGCGGCGTACATACAAGAACATGCTGAATTGGAGGTTAGTACCCACTTCGTTATACTATTTAAATGTGTCACAGGTGATTCTCCTTATTACGAAATTGTTAGCAGTGTTAGAAAATGACGCTCTTTTGAAAAGCGTGTGATTGTCATACCGCATTAACAACGAACGCCATAACATATCTTCTCTTAGCTTCACTTTTTCATGTTAGAAAATAGCGCTCTTTTGAAAAGCGTATGATTGTCAACTGTCATGCAGCTTGAATGTAATTGGTCTTAAACTACAAACGCCATACCATATCTTCTCTAAGCTTTACTTTTTCAATGTTTCTAAGCTACGTTTAGCAACATTAAATAACGGATTACAATAAGACTCATGAACATTTCACTGGATAAACACGTATTAACTATTAAGTTTTGGAAGTATGTTCTAGAGTGTTATCAAAAACGTTTCCTAATATAGTGTATGGATAGGGCAATCCGCCTGCGTACGAAACTCCAACCTCGTTTTATCAGTTCACGGAATTCAGGTGTTCTGTCCGTACCAGTAGTGATTCACTAAATAACAAAACATTTTGGCATTTATTGTGCACGTGGACAGTAAAACAAATGAAGGACGGAAATATGCGCCGACCGATGCGTGAACCGGTTCTGATAAGCACTAGAAGGGTCAACATTTTCTACCTGCTTACATTATTGTTTCGAATTATTACGATTATGTGGCATCGTTCTATACTATTATCTCGCTGGAAACTCGGTCATAAATCATCGGAGTATGCACCGAGTAAATAATCCTACTATAGATACCTACTGACCGGACCGAATTAGGTTTTTATGACAAAACGTTATCAAGCCAGAGTAAATAAAAAAACATCTACATCGTATTTTACCCTTTTCAGGTGGCGTTCAACAATACTCGATGTGTCTGTCATCGATGTTGGCAGAGAATTGAGAACGCTGTTAGACACAATGACGACGTGGTACCTGCTATACCAGAAGCAGAACCAAATGCCCAGGAACTTCAGGTTCCAGACTACGTTCGAGCCCCAAACACACCAAGGCATTGTATATTCAACGATTGCCGAAACCCAACCCGTAATCGCATACCTGAGACTATCAAACTTAATATGTTTTGTGAACATAAGTTATATATTCCTGAGGGCGCTAGAGTGTGCAGCCAACACCTTGAGAGCAACATCTGGGATGAACTGCCTCAATCTTGCAATGTCACTCATCATTTCAATGCACAACAATTTACAGACGTCTGTGACATGATGAGAAGGGCTTTAGAACGTGGACCTAGGCTCGACTTTAAGACAAGAGGTTCATTGAGCAATGAAGAAATGCATTTTTGGACCGGACGTAATGGCGAACAGTTCGATGCCATACTGGATCAGGTGCCTTCTCTAAGTGAGAGATGCAAGGAACCAAGAACTGCATTAGGTATATACCTTACAAAACTACGTACCGGAGATTCCGATGAGAGATTGGCAACATTATTTAATGTGTCTCGAAGAAAACTGGAGCGTTTATTAGCTATTGTGCGTGAATGCCTAGCTAATGAATATGTAATATTACATTTGGGACTGGACCACATCAATAGAAATGAGGTATTAGAAAGAAACCTCACAATTCCTAAAGCTTTGTTTGGTAACGAAGAAAATGATAAAGTGATACTAATATATGATGGCACTTATATTTACATAAACAAAAGCTCGAACTTTTTATTTCAAAGACAATCATACAGTTTGCACAAATTCCAAAATCTTTTAAAACCTTTTTTGATAGTATGCACTGATGGATACATTCTTGACGTACTGGGTCCATACGCTGCAACAAAGACTGATGCAAATATAATGAGTGATATAATGAACAATGGAGAGAATCCTTTACATTTCTTCCTGCAAGCAAACGATGTGTTTATATTGGACCGAGGATTCAGAGATAGTTTGAACGATATTGAAGCATGTGGCTATGAATCATACATGCCTCCAACAAAAGATAGAAACGAGACACAGCTGACTACTGAGCAGGCCAATGAAGCTAGATCGGTGACGATATGTCGATGGGTTGTGGAAGTAGTGAATAGAAAGTTCAAGCGAGATTTTAAGCTCTTACGGCAAAAATATTTCAATAGAGCTCTTCTACACATGTTCACTGATTTTAAAATCGCCGCTGCTATTATAAATCATTTTCACGAACCCATCGCCGATAGTAATAATGTAGAATCCTATTTAAATATCATCCGAAACAAAATGGATTCCCCAAACCTTCTGCACAATTATGTAGAGAGGAAAAGATTAAACAACAGAAGAGCAGATTTTCTAAGAATAGAAGCAAATAATGTTCAGAATTTCCCACATCTAACAGAAGAGCATGTCATTTTGCTTTCTTTAGGTACATACCAATTAAAGCTTGCGAGATCATATTGCAGTGAGCATTTAAGGAATGGCTTATATTCAATCGAAATATACAGAGAAAACGCTCTGGAAGACTTGCCAGACTACGGCATTAACGAAGATGTTTGGCTGTTACGTGGGCGCGTACAGTCACGCCACAGGAGATCGAAAACGTAATATTGTTATGTTTTAGTAAAAAACAATAACACAAATAATGACAACGATATCGTGCAACATTATTGTACTTGCCTCACTGGACGACGTACAATGGGCACTTGTGCTCATATTATTTCAATTATCTGGTATCTTGGATATGCGAGACATGAAGGTTTTACTGCCCCTGCATCATTTCTAAATGATGTAATTGTAGATGGTCTTGAATGAAAATAAATGTCATTTCGAATTAAATCTTTAGTTTTTTTTTATTTTCAATAATATTACTCGAACATAGTACTGCAACGTATTATTTAGTGTACCACAACAACACGATAATACAATGTTGGTATACCACATAATTAATATATATTACTAGTGGACCCGTGCGGCTTCGCCCGCTGCCCAACTCCCTTTATAATATGTAGCCTATATTCCAAGTTTCATCGAAATCGGTCCAGCCGTTTTCGAGTTATAAGTGTTCGAACCGACCCGACTGTTTTATATATATATATAAATATATTGATTTTTTATTTTCAATAGTATTACTCGAGCATAGTATTGAGCATAGTATTGCAACGTATTATTTAGAGTACCACAACAACACAATAATACAATGTTAGTATACCACATAATTAATATATATTACTAGTGGACCCGTGCGGCTTCGCCCGCTACCCAGCTCTCTTTATAATATGTAGCCTATATGTTAATCCAGGTAATGAACTATCTATATTCCAAGTTTCATCGAAATCGGTTCAGCCGTTTTCGAGTTATAAGTGTTCGAACCAACCCGGCTGTTTTATATATATAATAGATTGTTATTAACTATTATTATATATTTTTTATTGTTATCATATTGTTTTATTATTATTATATAACATTCTGGCATAAAAGTATTTTATTACAAATATAAATAGCAATAATAGACACCATGTGCCATTTTAATTAATTTTTTTTTTCTATAAAACTTGTCATTTTCATATTGGTATATCTCCGAACTCACAATGATTTGGATCAAGCGGTCTTATTAAACATTGGTGGTCATAAAAAGACCCATCGAACGTAACTACAGTCATTGCTATTGGAGCGGGTACCAAAATGCCCATTCTCCTTTTTTTTGCACATATTTAAGGCTTTACCATTATACACACTACAAAAACGGTGTGAATATTTTTGTCTACTTAGAAGGTTTTGAAAAATACATTCCTTTTTTCTAATAAATACCTCATTTTTTAAATTTCATTGTCTATTTTATTGCTCAAAAATAATTTATATTGTTAAATCTAAGTCAAATGAGTGCATTGGTATTAATATTAATAATTTAAAATCCTTCTGGGACAAATAATTTTGATTTCTCTGTTGCGTAGCGAATTTTCTTTTAATACGCTTTAAGATAGTCCTTTTGTCACTTAATGGTTCCGGTTACAGTTTAAAAGTCCAATTAGTAATTACTCCCTACCCCGCCTAACAAAACTCCGTAAAATGACTGGGCTACGTAAACTGGCATAGAAATAGTTCTACGACTACGCCGAACCGTATTTTCACGGGTACGGATTGGATTCGGATTGGACATAGTGCGAAACCGCTCTCACAGAATAAATTACAGTTCTACAGTGTCTGTTTCCATATTAAGGAAAGTAAAATCTATCAATATTCCATTACTCCTGTTTACCGACATACACCTCAATAAACAATATTGATACATACCGATTATTAGAGCGATGAAACTTAAATCACGATGGTCAAACTATAATATATATTAAGCTTTCAGGTATATTGCTTTGTGAAAGGCCGGTGGTTACAGCGTGCTTTCATAACGTAGATTGAAAACGATACAAAGCGACCACAAGAACGCTTTGTGGTTCATATTTTATTTTTGGTCCCCTTTTGTTTGGCACTGAACGCAGGGAAAGTTGCGATGTTCCACGTTTGATCAAACAACTGAAATACCTGTGGTGATTAACGCTTAAATTTGTTTTGGGTTATATTGTGCGATAATTACGTATGTAGCTGGTTTTTATTGTAAATAATTATGTAAACATAGGTCTTTGTTTAATTTAACCTGTCTTCAAGCATAATAACACGTTTTGTCGAGTCGTCGACGACTCAAGGCAAATCGCAAGTATTGTAATCTGATTCCATTTCACAAATTTTTGGATTTTTTGTCTGTCTGTTTGTTTGTGTGTTTGTTTGGGTGTTTGTTTGTTTGTTTGAACGAGTATCACGCAAAAACTACTGAACCGATTTTGATGAAACTTTTTTTGTTTGATAGCTTATGATCTGACTTAAAATCTGGTATATAATTTGTGCGGACGAAGTCGCGGGTTAACGCTCGTACTTTATATTCTTAGGCCCGATTCGACCAAACGCGAGTAAATTTTATTCTTAGTTTAAGTCACCGGTTACTCTCGATTAAACTGATTTTGCGTTTTACCAACCCTAATCTATGAAAAACTTGAGAGTAAATTTTACACGGCCAATTTTGACGGTGTAAACTTATAACGAGACTAATGAAATGTCAATGTCACATTATTAAAAAAATTCAAATAAAAAGAAACCTAACAAATTAAAACTGTATAACCTCACATTGCAATAAATACGGATACAATGACCTCTTTCTTTAGGTGGATTATACATTCGTTCTTTTAGTATGGGTTTAGTGTGGTAGAAGACAAATGAAGTTATTTCGGAGTTAACACCAGGAGTAAAATTGTTCCTTATATAGTTCTCTTCTATAAATCAAAGTTTGGTCGAATCCGGGCTTACTGTGTAATAAATTATTTCAATCAATTAAATGACTGATGAGAACTGATGGTTACGTTTCATGCGTCCAAGATAAAAGAAAAAAGAGATACTTCAACTGATAGACGCGTTTCATGCATCTTAGAAAAAACGAAAGAGATAAGTCAACCTGATAGTTGGGTTTTATGCATCCAAGATAAAAGACAAAAGAGATACATCAACTGACGGTTGCGTTTCATGCATCCAAGAAAAAACGAAAGAGATAAGTCAACCTGATAGTCGCGTTTCGTGTATCCAAAATAAAAAGACTTATAAGAGATACGCAATCTGATGATCGCGTTTCGTGCAACTAAGAAAGATACGAAAGAAATACGCCAACTGTGATGGTCGTGTTTCGTGCGTTATGAAAAAAGCAAAAGAGAGACGTCAACGTAACACTAACAACCACGGGTAACGGTTATTAATAATAACGTTTCACAATTGAATAACAAACAAAACACATGTAAAACAAGCTATTTTAATACCGCTGCATAACACGTAATTACTAAAGCATCCAACCTATGTTTGTAAGTTAAAGGGCTCTGTATGCAAATGGGAGGTGCGTATTATGCGACAATGTTGCCAACTATTCGCATTGTCTAGCATCCTAGTTACGACTCAATTACCTTCAGAAAGTAAGGAACACCAATTAACATCCTTTTATACTGTCTCTACAGTCTCTACGAAACAAGTTTCTTTGTACAACTTTTGTTGTAGCCGTTGAATTTGCTAGTTTAGACCTTTTTATTAAACGACTAGGAGGTATATTTGGTTTTTTCATTCGCATTACAGCAGTAGATGCAAACTGATGTAGTCTCATTTGCAAGTGTCCCTGGCTAGATTACATTTTGACACGGCTTAACAAACTGAAACCAGTCCAACAAGAGTTGAGCGATCGATTAATTTTATTAATTTAAAGATTATACTAGTAACGAGATCCCTGGGGGAGTTTCAATCTTGGAATTTCCAAATATAACGTTTTTAAATTAATATTCTTGTTTGAAATATGTACATAATCTATACAATGTGGATAACGAATAATGACCGCAGGGTATATAATAGTAGTTACTTAAAATGTCCGCTGAATAGGCAAATAAGTCACGTGACAGTATAAAAGCACATTTCTGCTGACTATACAACGGCTAGCGCTATAAAAACGTACAGTCCGATGCATTATTCAAATATTCAAGTCGTAAAATTTCGTATCAGCTTTTTATGTGTGATAATGATGATTGTAAGGGTAAGTGAATTGTATACTTATTTAGGTATATGTGATCCGGTTTATAATATCGTTTATAACATTTTAATTTGTTTGATATTTAATATATCGCTTTTGTCAGTTAAAGGTAAAGATTTTAACAAAAAGATTTCTCTCATTACACCTCGGATAAATCGCGGGAAACAAGAGTTTATTCTATTTTTATCTTTCATAGGGATTTCAATGATTTTCATCTATAAAATGAAAGTTTTATGTACGCACGGCGACACATTAAGCTATACAAAACCAACATAAGCTGGCTGCGCGTAGGGTGATATAACGTATATTAGTGTCACGCGGCCCGCTTATTTTGGTTTTGTATAGGTTGACGTGTCGCCGTGTGTACCAAATGTAAAGTTTCTTTAAAATCATACCTCCCCAGCTTAATAATCTTAAAGTTACTTAAATAAATACTGTTATATCTCTGTCGACAGGAAATAATTTTGTGGTCTTCCATAGGTCACACGTATACGTAGGTTTGACACATCGTTTCAGTCGCTGGCCGTATCCTATAGTCGATGCGTTGCGCCCTATATCACCAGAAAAGCTCTAAGCCGAAGTCCATACCCGCCGGGTATCCTTGGCTTAGCTTTCCTCTAGTTTATGTCGATTTTGTAGGACGCTTTTATTGTTCGGTTATGATGTCCATCCGATTGTCCGCAGTAATAAGCAGTAAACATACTATGTTCCCTGAGGAGCACTTGTTAAGTTCATTCCCAAAAATGGAGCTTTCGCAATCATAAGTAAGGGTAGAATGTTCGGTGTTACGTGTGATGTATATGTGTGTTGTGTGATGTATATACGTTATTACATAAGTTATTTTCCGATTCCTATTTAGTTTTCTAGCCAATTTTGATAAGCAAATTTAATTGATTTATCAGAAAGATATAATACTTTCTGATATATTTTGGACGTTACCTACCAAAGCTGTTCCAAGAATAAGTTATAGTACTCGTTCGTAGCCGAACGCACGCAGCAGCAGCAGACGACGCGACGTGTCGCTGCGACACTACTGGTTTGTATGTATTTCTATTAACCTTGTAACCGCCGAACATTTTTCATTGATCGTACCCCCAGAGCTGAGAAATATAAAAACAATAGAAATTAGTCTTATTTATGAGACGGCGTCGTTGTGACTTGTGAGCTCGATGTGGTATGTCTTATATTTCAGGCCGTGGCGGTTAATAGGTTAAATACTCTGCGTAGTTAGCGACACGACGTCGACGACACTGTCGCTCTTCCGCAAATCAGTAGTCTCATGATCATGAGCATGCGATGATGATGATAACGAGCGCGGAGGGTGCAATGTAAAATAATACCTATTTCAGTACCGATAGAGTTGACAGAAAAATACGGTGCCGTCTGCTACTGCGGTCTGCAGTCGGGATCGAAATCATGGCGCAACGACGTGTCACTGCAACGCAACGTGTCGTGGAGCGACACGTCGTCTGCTGCTGCTGCGTGCGGTCGGTTCCATACATTTTTGTACCTTTAATCTCTGTTTCTGTAATTCATAATAGCCATACAACTTCGATGCTATTTGGAATGGAGTATAGATTTCAAAAAAGTTTATGTAAAAGATTTTAAATTGTATTTACAAATTATGTTTCTGTTGTTTTGTTAGTAAATATTTAGCTATTAATGTTAGCAACTGTACTAACAAGGCGGTATTATTGGCAAAGCAGGTGGCAACTCGGTTTCCATTCAATATGGCCCCATTGTACCATTATTGGTAATCGAGATACATTTCAAACAAGATGAGGTGTCGAATTTATCGCTAGCACCTTTGCAAATAGCTACCTAAATGGTCTCATTTACCGTAATTGATAAATTTAGTTGTATTATTTGGTTGAGTTAAAGTCGATTGCTTTAATGAAACTTTTAGTATCACATTTACCCTTGTCTAGGATTTCTAGGGGGCGCGCGAATTTAAGAAATTTTCCATCATAAGTATACGTTGGGTAGGGTCTTTCTTAATAAATGCTGACAGTTTCTTAGGAGGATGATCAGACCATCTAACTTTTGGTCTAACTATTCTCTGAACGAACTGTCAGCATAGGTATTAAAAAAGAAATGTAATATAGACCATGTATTAATATTAATATTTATTTATTTATATTTGTGTTGCAATATTTCCTAAATTCGCGAATCTGAGAATAATTCTAACCCTCAGAATAACCTACAAAAATTATGTGCTGTTCTGTTTGGGTTCAGATAATTAATAATAAGCATTTGGGATGATTTTTTATCCAAATTCACGAAACTGCCAAAATATTATGAAAGATAAATATAAGTTTGTAAATTCAAGATTTAATAAAATTTACAATCAAAGATCTATGTTTGTACTTTGTTGTAGGTACACAGATGAAATTAACGCTCACAAGACTAAATACTAGAATCAAAGATTTGTGTTTGTACTTTGTAGTAGGTACACAGATGAAATTAACGCTCACAAGACTAAATACATTATCGATTAAGTACAAAGACATTCGAATCAGATGCCTCACAAAGCAAATTACATAACGTAGCATGTACGCATACCTACAGTTAAATTCGTACGCAAATAGTGTCGTACTCAGTACGAATGTGTACAATGTGGTGTACCACTGATGTATTTACGAGACACCAAACTCGACGTGTCGCACGCATCTCACCCGTGTAATTTAATCGCCATTATGACACTGCTGTGTAATTAATGGCCATTTTAGTTGACCTATATTGAGCATAATTTAAAGGACAATTTTACATTTTGGAACCACATAGTGACCGTTGAAATCGAGGTTTACTGACAGAATTAACTTTATAGGTGACGCCATTATGAAATTAACAGTTTATTTCGTGATTTTTTTTATTCTGGATGGAACAAAATATCCTAGTGCTATTTAAAGTGATGGTTCAGACCATCAAACTAAAAAAGGGACTGGAGACAATGTTGAAAGATTAAAAACAAATCTGCTGTCCCATAGGTACATTCGAATTTAGTTGGTACTGCAGTTTTGTATAGGTAAAACATAAGATTTTTTTTCAGTATTTCGAAGTTGGCTCTATAGTAAAAGTTGTTCAGTTTGATGGTACAAAAAACCCCTTTAAATATTACTAGGGTGTTTTGTACACCCTGTATACATAATTATAATATTAAAAGAGCAATATTTGTTTGTATATTTGAAGGCAATCGCTTTCTAGAAAACGGTTCAAAGAATTTCAATAGAATTTCCAGAATGAGTGTTTATGGTGGCAAAATATCGATCTAGATATCTCGGCATCGTGCATTTCTGGAAAAACTTGTTCTGCGAACAGAACTCGGCTACCCATGTTACTGTTAAGTTTTATGAAAACAATTAAATATTTATCAACGAATTACATAAACAATTTACGCAAAATAATAATAGAAACCGTACGAATCTTATTGAATCAACATTTTGTGATTTCAAATGTTTTGTACCTATGAAGCTCTCAAAAATAAAATGTACTTTTATTTATTGGCGTTTCACTCTATTAGGCCCGCCACATACATACGGAATAAACCTGATACGGAATTGGTTCCGGATGGAGTCTTGCCGCTTTCAGAGACTTTTTCACTAGATCTAGTGATTTTTTTATGTCTTAGGTGGCATTTTTTAAAGATTTACAGTCGTAGCCACAAGTGATTTTTGAGCGTAGGCGTTGATGGAACGATACCGTAATGGTGCATTAGCTACGTCGTTGCGGTGTAGTTGCGAAATCGCCTACACTCAAAAATATGTGATAATGGTTCATGCCATTTTGTATGCAGATTATGTCTAATGTTAAAACTATCGATAGCCTTTTGATATAGTTGCAAAATATTGAAATACTATTTACAAATCATCATCGTAACGTCATAACCTCATCACATTATAGAAATTATCATGTATCGAAATCGTTTGTTTCGTGTTAATAAATACTTAACAATGGAATTGTCATTCTTTTGGCGTTTCATTATTATTTGGATATAAGGGCTTGGTCAATGACCAAATAGCTACTGCGACCTGGATAGATCTATTGTAGCTGTCACCCTAGACCTAAAGGTAATTTCCTAGGCCCACGAACTTCATGAACCGTGTTATGCTTTTGGAGGGGAGGTCCCTAATGTCAGTAGGTGTTATTATGTATCCACCCAGATGGCGACTCCTGCTGTGAATGAGCACTTCGCATTCGCATAGGAGGTGTATGGGCGTTTCCTCTGCTTTACAGCAGAATCTGCAAGTGGGTGAATCTACAAGCCGCATTCTGTGTAGGTGTTTGTTTAACTTGCAGTGTCCTGTTAAGGCTCGTACTAAGAGCTTTAAGTCGTTGCGGTTTGAATTGATGGCATCTGAGGTATGTCTGTTTGAAAAGCCGGTCACAAGTTCTTTCGCATGCCTCAGTCCTGGTGTATCCGACCAGAGCTTACAGCTTTGGTCCACGGCCCATTCCTTTAGCACACGTCTAGAGGTGTTGCGAGAGATGTCGCAGTAAGGCTCGGGGCCTATGGTGTCCTCTTCCGCCCCTCTTCGTGCCAGCTCGTCAGCAGCCTCATTTCCATCAATACCGCAGTGTCCAGGCACCCAGCCTAGGGTGACAGAGTTTGTCAGTCCTAGCTGGTTGAGTGTTCGGGCACTTGGCGTTTCATGAACACATTTTAATTTTAGGCATTTTTTAAATAGCACTCTAGTATTTTTTGTAACCATAGTTGACAACACTGAATCCTGAATCAGGATTCCGAATCGCAATTCCGTCTGTGTGTGGCGGACCTTACACCATTGCATTGCTAAAGTGCTGGTATGGGCGATAATAGTCTGTTAGATTTAAACATTATTATACTCAAGATCATAAAAAGTTTTATGACAGTGAAAGTGATGAGATTAAATCCTTTCATGTCTATTTTGAACAATCTCGTTGCCACTGAATTATTGATTTACTATAAAACTTTATGTTTTCTGTTCCTAAACATAACAATCATGTTGCCATGACAATGTTTATCGTTTGTGCCTTGATCGATATTTTATAGGTGGTAACGTGGTTGTTTATTGCGCTACTCTACCCAACATCAACCTAAATGCGTATAATGTGTGAACAATAATTGAGCTGCACCCGGACTTTCGATTTTCGATACATCGCGACCGTTTCGGCCCGAACTTAATTGTAATAGAGTTGACATTGGAACGAAAACGATCACGCAATTGCGAAGTTCGAATGTTCAGGTAGACCCCCTGGAAGTTGGATATCTTCTGTTTCATTCGCACTAGACAAGGTTTATATTCAGGGGCAGTACAGATGATGTAACCAAACTACTCTTAGTACGGGATCCATAACAAAATCGCAAAAGAATAATCTTTTTAACCGACTTCAAAAAAGGATAATTTCCTTGTCATGGTACCACCCTTGGAATATCTTCTTTCCAACAAAAAAAGAACCATCAAGATCGGTTCATAAACGACGAAGTTATCCGCGAACACACATAAAACAAAAAAAATATATATATACGGTCGAATTGAGAAACCACCTCCTTTTTTGAAGTCGGTTAAAAAATGTAAGCCTGACTCCTAGTCTATGTCTGGAAATCAGTTCATAATTAAACCGACTATAATGCTTTTTAGAGTCAGTAGATTTATGGCTAATAAAATCTACCGCACATTTAACATTGACTGTAAATTGAAATAAAACCGGCCAAGTGCGAGTCGGGCTACTCGCGCACCGAGTGTTACCACACAAAATATTATGTTGCAAAAAAGTTTTGTTTTCTCCGGTACCTCTAGCGCGAGACCAACTCACATTCGGCCGCTTTTTATTATTCGTTGTTATACTGTAGAGTTTGCTCTACATGGTGAAATTGACATCATTAGCATCATTAGTTTAGTATGGAACAGCTGATTTTTTTGTTGCTCCGGTCGATTTGCTCCCATAGTGAAAGTTGTTCAGTTTGATGGGTAGACTCTTAGTTTTACGTTTTATCTTGTGGGCAGAGCCCTGGTGTCCAAGTTTTTTTCAGACCGCCTTACGGCCTCTGACGTGGTTTTTATGTAACAACTATTACCACCAGAGATAATAGCCAGGACCAACGACTTAACGTGCCATCCGAAACACGGAATCATTTTCACAGACTCTTGATGCTAATGATATCAATCACCCTGTATAATAACTCCACGTTTGACGTTTGCATGTATTACCGTTTGTACGATAAAGCGAGAAGAAAAAACGTAGATATAAACTAGTTTCTTGTATGAAGACCCACCTCCCTTAATTTTTAACTTTTTGCCATTTTTATATAATACGAGCGTTAACCCGCGACTTCGTCCGCACAAATTATATACCAGATTTTAAGTCAGATCATAAGCTATCAAACAAAAAAAGTTTCATCAAAATCGGTTCAGTAGTTTTTGCGTCATACTCGTTCAAACAAAGAAACACACAAACAAACAGACAGACAAAAAATCCAAAAATTAGTGAAATGGAATCAGGGACACCTAAAAACCATATCGTAACTGTTTTTTTGTTAATATCTTCAATGTACAGACAAACTTCCTGTTACAGTTTTATAATAGTATAGACTAGAGTCAACCCGCGACTTCGTCCACACAAATTATATACCAGATTTTAAGTCAGATCATAAGCTATCAAACAAATAAAGTTTCATCAAAATCGGAAATAGTAGTTTTTGCGTGATGCTCGATCAAACAAATAAACAGACACTCAAAAAATCCAAAAATTATTGAAATGGAATCAGGGATACCTAAAAACGATATCGTAACTTTTTTTTTGTTAATATCAATTTTTTTTTATTTATTTAAATTTTACAATTTACTTTACTTCTGTTACAGTTTTATAATAAGATTCCGTTCAAATTTCAACTGTCTAAGCTATTACAGTTCAAAAGTTACAGCCCTATATAAGTAGGACAGACGCAAGGACTGACGGACGGACGGACAACGTAGGCTTATGAATAGAGTCATGTTTTCACCCTTTGGGTACGAAACTCTAAAAACAACATATTTAACCGTAATTAATTATTTTCATTTCTCTAACAAATACAGCTTTTATAATACCTTCAAAACTTTGTGACCGACCGACCGACGTGAAATTCTTGCAGGTGAAGCTACATCGTTGCGGTCTTAGAATTTGACGCAAGTCATAAGCGACAAGCGAGTAATTTAATCTCGACTAATATTTTCTTTCCGTTTTCAATGTAAGACGGCCAACATTTGTTGAAAAACAAATTTCTTAGTATATTTGAGGATACAGTAATAACAATACGGATATGAAGTGAATAATATTGGCTATCAGAATAAAATTTCATTACCTAAATAGTCCGTGCCCAATGATTTTATGCAGGGTCCAACTTAATATGCTCTGCTGGTCTCCCAGGACACGCACCGGGGAGTCCCACATACCCCTCCCGTCCCTCAAAGGGGGGGGGGGGGTGATCAAATCATCCCATACATTTGGCTCGAGTAGGTTTGCAGTTTTGTGTGGAAGAGCAGTTTTTTTTTCGCTATGTCGATGTTGGTGCCATAGAGACAGTTGTTCAGTTTAAGGGTCTGATCATCCCCTTAAAAAAGTGTTAGCATATTAAGAAGGATCTTGTATATTTTTGTGCACATTATTAACTTAAGTTCAGTTATACGGTTGTACCACAGAGTACAGGGTTGTACAGTGTATCCCTACTTTAAAAAAAAACGGGTTACTGCCACATAAATGAAAAACAAAATGTTTAACAAATTACCCAGATATAATTCTGGATTGAAAGTATTAGTGCTTTCCAACCTTCTAACCGATCACGTTTTACTACTAGCCCAGTCATTTTACGGAGTTTTGTTAGGAGGGGTGGGGAGTAATTATGAATTGGACTTTAAAACTTTAACCGGCACCATTGAGTGACAAAGTATCTGAAAACATATTTTAAAAAAATCGCTACGCAACATAGAAATGAAAGTTGAATCATCAGAAGGCTTTTAAATTAATAATATTAATACCAATGCACTCATTTTAATTATTTTTAACAATATAAATTATTTTTGAGCAATAAAATAGGTATTGAAATTAAATAAAATTGATATTTTATAGAAAAAATACTAACGTATTTTTCAAAGCCTTCTAAGTAGGCAAAAATATTAACACCATTTTTGAAGTGTGTATTGGTAAAGCCTTGAAAGTTTGCAAAAAAAAATTACCATTCGTTTTTTTAGAACGACATAAATGCTAAATTTAAAATTTGTGGCTGTTGCTGAGGTGATTTTTTTTCTATTTCGATACATTTACAGGCACCAATTGTCTCTTAAATACTATACCGAAAAAAAAAAATTATTAATTATTCCCGGCTCAAACCGTAAAATGACTGGGCTATACGGTTTCACCTTTTCCTCATTATAGAATAGTAGGGTTTTCAAGTCAAGATTTTCTCCCCTACACCACAGTTTTTTCCCTTGCGGTCCAGTTTACAGAAGTCCTTTGTTTGGAAGCATCGGCCGCGGGCTGTCATCAACCGTTAAACGTTGTCGACCGTCGAAACACCGTCCGGGTCGCTTTGTTAATTTCATGGCGGTTTGAGTTTGTCCTTGGGCAAGTCGAGACCCGTCACAAAATTTTACTGTTAGCTAGTAATTAAGCTGGTAATTACAGAAAAATAAGTACCTATTCCTATTTACAATTCTTAATTGCTTCTATTCTTGAATTCGAATTATTGGGACATTAAGGCTGTCTTGCACCAAAAATTAAGCATATTAAAATAATAATGTTCTGTCTCTGTCATTACTATGAGCAGTGTGAGAGACAGAGCGAGCACTAAAATACTTTTAAGCCTAAACAATTTTTGGTACACGCCAGCCTTTGTATTGTTTTCGGAGAAATATGCCTATACTAGGTGTAACAAAAGACCCCTGCAATATTTAATGGGGTTGTTAAGACTACCAAACTGAACAACCTTCACTATGGAGCCAAAATAAAAAATTAAAGAAAATCTGCTGTTCCCAACATTGGAGTAAGTGGAGTCGGTCGGTATTACAGTTTTTTATGAAACAGTCGTTTTTATAAAAATTGTTCAGTTTGATGGTATAAACCACCTCTTTAAATATTACTATATACAGGATGAAATTGATATCATTAGCATCCTTTTCAACTAAGAGTCTACCCATCAAACCGAACAACTTTTACTACAAATCGATCGGAGCAAAAAAAAATCAGCTGTTCCGTACTAAACTGCACCCGCCACCGCTGCCTACTCGACTCAAATGCGTGCAACAGCAGATTTTTTTTTGCTCCGATTGGTTTGCTCCCATAGTAAAAGTTGTTCAGTTTGATGGGTAGACTCTTAGTTTAAAAGGATGCTAATGATATCAATTTCATCCTGTAGTATAGAGCCTGCACGCGAACGGAGCTTATGGACGCTGCCAGTAGTGCGCCGCATGGAAAAACACTGGGCTCAACTCAACTCGATAGAAGAAAATGAAGAAATATGGAGTTCGCGATGTTAATTTATGATATCTATTTAATTTACCAATTCGACATAATAATGAGATATTGCTCGTGAAAAGTTCGAAAATAATAATGGATGTGAACCAAATATATTTAGAGATGATATACAGCCTGAAGAGTAAATAAATTACAAAGCTAAAGAATTTTGAAAATTAGTTTATAAAGTGAAATTGCACAACAGTTAAACCATCAGCACTTAATTCCGAAAAGTTCAAAGTTGGGTAACTTTAGTTTTCCAATTTGCTCGCAACCCTGTCCGATAGCTCGTATTTTATTGCACGTTTCATTAAGCAAAAAGTATGCTGATGTTGCGATTCAGGAAAACAACCAATTAATTAGTTTAAGTAATTGGAAGTATCACAAAACCGTAATTTTTCCTCCCTCACAAATAAATCCTTTTACGTCCCTGAATAATGTATGAAACCTTTTTAATCTGGCACGAACTATACACGTTTGTTTTTCGAGTTCTACACGGGTTAAAGTTAAAAACAAATTAATGAGTGATATTTCAGATTGAAAAAACTAAAAAGTTAAAAAATAATATTGTATTTATACATATAAAATAATATGTATTTCACAATTTTCAGTGGTGAATTCATTAGTTCAATTTAATAGTAGTGCTTTAAATTAACAAACGCACTAGCCGGCACTACGAGTTTCAAAGGTTCCCCTCGATTTCTCTGGGATGCCATCCTCACGTCCTAGATTCCTTATCACGGTACTACCCTTGGAATATCTTCTTTCCAACAAAAAAAGAATCATCAAAATCGGTTCATAAACGACGAAGTTATCCGCGAACACACAAAAAAAAAATATATATATACGGTCGAATTGAGAAACCTCCTCCTTTTTTGAAGTCGGTTAAAAAATATATACGGTCGAATTGAGAAACCTCCTCCTTTTTTGAAGTCGGTTAATAAAAAATATTTCTTGTTAATTTTCGATAAATCCGTCTGCGATAAATTGATCTTAAGTTAAGTTGAGTTATATCCTGAGGGATTCCACTGCAGGGCCTCTTCTCACGAATAATGGTGGGAAGGAATGGGCCATATTCCACCACGCGGACCCAATGTGTATTGTTTTTCTATGCGCTTCGTACTGAAAGTTGTTCAGTATGATGGTCTGAAGCACCCTGTTCGATATTGTAACGTATAAAATTTTAATTTTACGGCCTGTATTTAACTTCTCTGTTTAAGGCACATGCCTCCTCTCACAAATAAGGGATGGACCATATACCACGCCGAATGAGAAAGGAATGCTAAAGACAGACAGATTAAGAGTATACGTGAAAAAAATTTGATTCTTTAAAGCGTCATATATCATGAAGTACTAACAGTAGGAGTATGATTTGCGGATATGTGTAAATTGAACATATAATTGAAGTTTTGATTAGAGCCAAAACACGATTAAGACACATTTTCTCGTTAGAAAAACAAGCCAAAGTAGCCTCCGTTTTTATTTATAAACGCTTGGAACTGCTAAACGGTGAATAATAGAAACACGAGACTTGATTTAAAAAAAAGAGATTGATATTTTAAAAATTTTGATTACAGCAGAATTGAACTTACATAAATAGTACAATCACAATTAAATAAAGTGTGTTTTACGCTTGCGTCGTTTCGCATCAGGCAGTAATATAAGCTATCACACGCCCATTTCGCTTCAATTATTTTTCGACATAGGTAAACGTAATGCCTTAACGTAACGCCAGTATATTTTTAATCGACGAAAAAGGAGGTTGTCAATTCGACCCGTATGTTTTCTTGTATGTTTGTTACGCGATTACTCCGCCAATTATGAATTCATTTTGATGATTCTTTTTTTGTTTGGTAGGTCATACTTCCGAGGTGGCCCCATTTTAATTTGGTGAAGATCTGGTGGAGGGCTTCGGAGACAAACAATGGAACTCCTCAAACATGTATAGAATATAATCGGCGATTGACATAAATGATTCGTGTTGATGTTCCCCTTGCATGTGCAACGGATATATCAATCCAATATAATACCAACACAAAAAATTTTGATATATTTTTTTTCATATCCATTTTCAAGTTATCCCTATCCGAACTTCAAAAAACTTTCTTCTTTTTAACAATTTCAAATTCGGCGTCAGCGACTAGTTTTCTCTCATCGCAACAGGGTTGTACTTTCGTAGAGACGTCATTAAAACTTTTTGGACGGATAACACGGTTACACTTTTTTCGTCAGGGAACTTTATCGAGGAGTTATCACGTTTGTTTGTGTACGGTTTGTTTCACAAGTGAATTCGCGCTGTATTTTTTAAGGCTTTGTTTTTATCCGAATATGGTGAAGCAAAGAGATTGTGTGAGTTTGTCATCTTCTATTGGTATTGTCCGCAGATAATATAGCGACAAATTATATAATCTAAACTATTATAAAACTGTAACAGGAAGTTTGTCTGTACATTGAAGATAGAAGATAAAAAAAACTTACGATATGGTTTTTAGGTATCCCTGATTCCATATCATCAATTTTTGGATTTTTTGTCTGTCTGTTTGTTTGTGTGTTTGTTTGTTTACTGAATCGATTTTGATGAAACTTTTTTTGTTTGATAGCTTATAATCTGACTTAAAATCTGGTATATAATTTGTGCGGACAAAGTCGCGGGTTAACGCTCGTACTATATATAGACATACTTGTTATATGTGATATGAATGCTACTCATCAAACAAAACAATTTATATTATACGGACCATAAAATCGCAAATAAATTCAGTGAGTAAAATTTTTTTTGAACCTTGGGTTGCTTTGGGCCAGCGTGGTGGAGTGTGGTCGACTCTCTTTCATCTTCTTTTTTAAGGAGGGCTGGGTTTTACAGGATAACACAGGCTTTTTCAGTTCCTACTTTTTTGCTTATTAATCTAGTAAAGTACTATAAATCTTATTAGTCTACATTTTTGAAAAAAAAAAAATATATATATATATATATATTATGTGTGTGTAGGTGTGTGTGTGTGTGTGTGTGTGTGTGTGTGTGTGTGTGTGTGTGTGTGTGTGTGTGTGTGTGTGTGTGTGTGTGTGTGTGTGTGTGTGTGTGTGAGTATATATTTTATGTATCATTATTGCCTCCTTTACCTTTTTGTGTACTATGTAAATCTAGTGCATCCATTGGTTGTAGTAGAAATATTACAAATACAATCGTTAAAAGCAATTACACCTTAAGGAGGTTTCAGTCCATACAAATGTTTGACGCACAATACGCGTAGAAGGAATTAATAAAAGTAATATTTTAGAAAATCTATATGCCACATCACAAATAACATTTGCAATTTATAATAATATTACGAAGATATAAAGCATTTAAAATTTTGTATGAAGAATTGGAAAGCTTTATATCTTCGTATTTATATTATAAATGCAAATGTTATTTGTGACACGGCATCTAGATTTTCTAAACAATTTTGTCCATATATAAAATATTACTTTCAATAATACCGTCTACGCGTATTGTGCGTCAAAGTTTTATATAAAATTGAACGTGGAACTATGCACGATAGATAACTCTATTTTGAACGAATGTCCTTGAAACAAAAGCAAACAATATTATTTTTGCAGAGAATTTTGTTATAACAACGCAGGCACACGTGTAAACAGACGTCCGAAACGGAAGAGCGGACGATTTCACGCTAGAACTAACCCTCTCTCTGGCTTTTAACGCACATTTGAAGCTAAGAAATTTCGCTTTAAATTCTCATTCCGTTAACAAAATGTAAACAGTAGCTGTGTAGGCTATGTAGGGTTGCCAGATGGGAAGACTAAAATATCTGGAAAAAACTTCAAAAAGTCTGGATTTTGGGATTACTGTCGAGACAAATCAAAATGTTACTTTTTATAATTAAAATTAAAATAATGACAAAAAAATTATCTTTTTTGGCACATCAAGAGAATCATGCATGCATGACAACATTGGTTACTATTACTACAAAGGTAAAAAAGTATAAGCAATATAAATTTTTTTTTACGTTGCCATTGTACTTTGCATTTGATTTCACTAAATCTACCAACTTTGATCCTTAAGAAGCACAGATGGGTAATCTGTGATATCTATAGATATCGCATGATGAAAATTTTGTAAAGGCCCGAAGTCACCATTATTGACGGTAGGTGCGGGTAGCGGGGCACGAAATAATGCAACAATTTCAAGGTCGCACTATTTCCAGCTCGCTCACTCGCGTTGCTTATATCAGTGTAAAATCATAAATGTGTGGACGGCGTCGAAATGTCGGGACTATCCAGACGTATCCCTACCATCTGGCAACTTTAAAAAGGGCGTTCACAAAGGACCAGCGATGGTCTACGTGGCACAGGCTTGATAAGCCTGTCAAGGCCCAAAATACCCCCAAATAATAAAAATAATAATAATCTGGCAACCCTAAGGCTAAGGCGCCGAGCGGGAAGGAAACGCGGCCCGTTTGCTCTCCGTTGATATAATTGAAATTTTGTTCATCGCCACCGCTCTGCTATCTGTCCCCTTATTTATGTTGTAATGGGAATATTCTAATTAATTTCTACAGTTAATTCTGTTATTTTATTTATCGCTTCCTTGCAATACACTGCATCAGCAATTTTCATTTAATTAACATTAGAAAAGTAACTTGTTTTGGGAAGTAACTTCTAATTGACACCGATCTTAATTGTGTTAATTTATACTCTTGCCATTATTAGGGTTAGCAAAAACCGTTTGATCCGGGTTTGCCAACATTGTTGAAAGTTACGCTGACAAGGGTCCTGTTTCAATGATCTCAAGTGCTTTTAAAGTTGGACCAGGAATATACGATAGCTGTCACGGTTTTGAAACTGTGTTTAATAGTTTGCAATTTAAGATTAGCTAAGCATGGCAAATTGCCTTCACCTATAGATGGACTTCAAGTCATAGGAACCTACTTATAATAAAATTGTAAACTTATTGAAGTGGATGTACATTGAAGAGATATACAAAAATATGCATTGAGGGCGTTTAGAATACGTAATGGAAGTCATTGAGATCATTTTTAGATTTTTGTCTGTTTATCTTTTTGCCTGATTGTTTGTGCACGCTTCACTTAAAAACGACAGAACCGATTTGGATGCAATTTTCACAAAAGCATTTCGCTTAGTTTGAATTATTATTTAGGGTTACTTTCATTGCAATCGGTGCATACAGTCAAAAGTTATGTCTATTTAAAGTCATTGGTCCGCGCGTACGAAGTCGAGGGCACCGCTAGTGGTTTTGGTGACAGTTTTTACAATATTTAAGTTTTATATTGACATCAATACTAATATTATAAATGCGAAAATCTCTCTGTCTGTTTGTCTTTAATGTTTTCAAGGCTGAACCACTGAACCGATTTTGATGAAATTTGCTGTAGCGATTGATTGAATCCTGAGGAAGGACAAAGGCATAAAAAGCCGCGCTGGATTAAATTGTGAATTTTTTAAATGTTGCCATCATAAGAACATTTAAAGATTACAAGTTTTTGAGTATTATTTAACACTTTTTTAATACCGAATAGTTCAAAACAATACCAAAATTAATTGCTTTTTGGTCAGCTTATCCAAAGATTGCACCATCATTTCGTTTTATTTCTCAGTAATACCTACAGACCAACTTTTCCAAGCTAATTTGTGGACTACATCAAGATCCACTTTTATTTTAATAGAAGTTAAAAACGGTTAGCTATCAACTGGAGCACGCTACGTAATGCCAAAATTGCTCAATTTCCTGTCCCAAGTTTCGACTTCGCTTAACGTCTTAATGAAAACTAACTTCACAGAACTTTATTTACCTTTTCTCTTTCGAGAAAGTAATTAGTTTTTAAATTAACCCTGTCCTTCTTCTCAACAATACGAATTTTAAAATAAAAAAGTTCGTTACCATGATAAGTGAAATGTGAAAACTACAGACTTTTTGTACTAATACTTAAGCGAAGATTGCGCTTGTGTGTGGAAGAAAAGAAAATGTGGTTTAAATTCAGATATGAATAAAACTCGAAAGGGTAAATATTAGGTTAGTACATACATACTTAAACTCACGACTATAATCCTTTGTGGGATGGTCATAAACCTTGCTACAACTACCAACTATCTTTCGAAGCATGCAGTTGTGGCAAGGCTCTCTTCTAGCATACTTAAGTTTTAGTGCATAGCCCATACTTATTATTAATCTGTGGTAAGGTATATTACACTTAAGTTAACCTATACAGGGTGTTAGGGTAAACAGTTGCAGATGCAAAACAAGTTGCAGTACTTTAAGGGGTGATTGTAACTATGATACTGAACAACTTTTCCAAAGATATAGGAAATTCGAAAATAAATGTTTCGACTATCCATACTTTTCGACGCGCTACATCCTCGGCTTCATCTACACTTCCCATCAGGTGAGCTGAAGCCAAGCGCAAAACCATTACGAATTAAAAAAAAATACTAACTGCAATCAGCTGATCGAACGATTCTATGAAAAGTATTATTTGGGAAAGTTGTTCAGTATCGTTAGCTGAGTATCATGAGATCAGTATTATGGGTTCCCATTGAAGTAATGTAATTTGTCTACCTTAACACGCTATGTAGAATCCTTCTTAATATGCTGTTTTTTTTAAGGATACCTATGATCAGATTTAGCAGATGTTTTTTCCTAATTATCCTATAAAAGTACCATAGAATTTTTTTTTTAAATTGATGATCTGATCCCCCCCTTAAAAAATGTCTGTTTATTAAGCTGGATCCTATATATGTCGTTCAAAAAGATCTTATATAAAGAATGACGTGCTTTATTTTAAACCCAGACTACCAATTCCAGCTAAGTCACTAAAAGACCTAGAAAATCTAGTTACGAGCGGAGAGAGTGGGATTAACTAAAAAAAAGGTTTTGATCGAGGTTGATCTCGACTTTAACGAGATTAAAGTTAAACCATTGGGAGTTAACTGGGCTGAGCCTGCGCTAGGGCCGAGCGTTTTTTAGTCGTCAGATTTGCGATGTAGTTTTTTCCCAGTACCTGAATAAGCCTCTTCACTTCTAAAGAACGTAGTATAATTGATGAGAAGTAGGGCATAGCTATCTGAGAGTTTAGTATATTAGCAATCAATGATTAAATAACATGTATGGATGTGTATCAGAAGTAGGTACATTGATTTCTGTATCGTGTCGTTTTTACCGAAACACTAATCAAACGATACCTCAGGGTGAAATTGATATCATTGGCATCCTTTTAAACTAAGAGTCTAACCATCAAACTGAACAACTTTTACTATAGGAGCAAACCGATCGGAGCAAAAGCTCAAGAGCTGTGGTGACACAACGGCCCACGATGGTCACGTCTCTTAGCCATGAGGTTACGACTAAGTTGAGAAGAAGAATCAAAAATATAAATAGCAATGTACTTCAAACGCACAAGCACGCAAATGTACGTGCGGTGCGCGACAATGTGAGGACTGCATTTACACTTCTACGATGTACAGCAGTACCAGGTTTATAAGTCTCACCGATGTACCTGCGCAGTGGACAAATTTTAAAAGCGCGCGAAATTATATCGACCAATCAGGATGTGACACCTTGCCGCTATTGGCTTATTGCTTTCGCGCTCTTTTCGCTGCTGTAGCATCCATAGTCTGCTATTCGAGTTGGAACGAGATAGAGAATACGTGATTTTGCACTGCTCTGCGCAAAACGAAGATCGACGAGCGGAATTATTTTCCTGGTCGTACTGTAATGTAGTAATATTTAAAGCTACTATAATATCAAACTATACAACTTTCAATATGGAGCCAACACCGAGATAAAAAATCGGCTTTCGAAATCAAATATTCGGGAAAACTAATTTTTTTTTCGAAATTGTCGGGATACATGATTTCAGTATTGGTCCCATAATAAGGGACCAAAAATTAAATAAAACTCTTACTATAAGTACCTCTAGTAAAAGTTGTTCAGTTTGATGGTCTGAACCAAAGATGATAAAAATGATAAAAAGAAAAAAGATTTATAGCATTTATGTTTACAACCTGTATAACATGTAACACATTTTAAACATTATATACAGGGTGAAATTGATATCATTAGCGTCCTTTTAAACTAAGAGTCTACCCATCGAACTGAACAACTTTTACTATGGCAGCAAACCGATCGGAGCAAAAACAACAGCTGTGGCATACATTTGAGTCGCGAACTCGCGCGTCGACATTGCGGTTTAGTATATTTTTTATTTGCTCCGATCGGTTTGCTCCCATCGTAAAAATTGTTCAGTTTGATGGGTAGACTCTTAGTTTAAAAGGATGCTAATGATATCAATTTCACCCTGTATACTGTTTACTTACGTAACTTACAGAGGGTCACACAGCGCCACATATTAAATGACCAAGTACATTTCCGCAATGGAGTAAGGTGGTCGCCTGGTTGGCTAATTAGAGCAGACTGTACGTTAACACTGTAGTTAAACAGAAAGATAAACTTCACTGTTTTCATTAAGAATATTGTACTGTTTGTATATTAAACCCTCGTACAAGAAGATCTCAAAATGCATAGAGAATTAAGTTTTCTTTATGGCCGAGGTTCATACATTCAAGCATTTTTTTTTCAATTTGCAGATAAAAACAAGGAACTGGAACTCAAGGAACTGGCGGAAAAGAGACTGGATTGGCAATTATACTTCAATGACAAGAGCGTAGCTCTTAAATAAGAAGATTATGGAGATACAATATCAATACCAGATATTCGAAGCTCATGACTGACGAACTGACCACTGTTAATATGTACTACGAGCGTTGACCCGCAACTTCGTCCGCACAAATTATATACCAGATTTAAGATAGATCATTAGCTATCAAACAAAAAAAAGTTTCATCAAAATCGGTTTAGTAGTTTTTGCGTGATACTCGTTCAAACAAACAAACAGACAGGCAAATAATATTGCGAGAGTGTTGACAAAAGAATGGAAATCAAAATAATACAAAAAACTCGTTTCTATACTTCAAGTATGTTGCACCGAAAGGTGTCCCAAAATAAAACAGTAAGAGACCTAAAAATCCAGCCTTTTGAAATGTAAAACAATAGTAGCATTGGTACAGCCAGGTTTCCTACGTTCCTATGTTTTGGCTCGGCGTCGGCGTGGGCTCGTTAGCGCTCCACTTATGAAGTCCCAATTACTAAGTTTGACTCTAGTCAAATATGTCGGGTTAAGGACCATCAATTAAATCTATGAAATTTTCGTCACAATGGACCTTTAGAGATAAGGTATACCTACTTAATATGACATTTTTGGTAGATGAAGTTGATGAGCACCGAGTTTTATGTGTAAGAAAATGTAAATTGAGGGTTTTTTTTACGAAATTCTATTTGGTGCGTTTGCTTTTGCAACTAGGTAACAGAACCACAAGGTCTAGAAATATGAGTTTGCGCTGTCTTCAAGAATAAAAGCGTCTCATCTAATGCTTTCAAATGTGACACAAATATTGTTGTATTATTTGAGTTCCCGATATCGGGAACTCAAATATACCAAAACGCGGTAAGAACCCGTTAAAATGTTTATTTCATCAATACCTCTTTTTTATTTTTCTTATAATACATACTTATAACCGCGCCTTCAGAGTTATCATCAGAAATATATATATATATTGTTTTTATTAAAAAGGGTTTGCTCTTGACCTCAATAAAAAAAATCCTCTATGAAAAAAAAACACTAGCCTGTAAGTGTAACCATGAGGTTATAGTAAGTGGATTTATTTTGTCACTAATCTACCCATAATATTAATACCACAGAGTACTTAATAACTACCGTAATTAATACTAATGTAACTTACCACAAAAAGCTATAAAGAAGAATGATAAATGCATTTAGCTGTAATACCTCATATAACAGTTCTGAAGATTTTTTTAATGTTACAAGCACAATACGCTAATGAACTCGCGTTTCAGAAATGATCATACTGTTATGTAAACACAGTATGCTAAACTCTTTTTAAATTAAAAGGTTTCTAAGTCCCTGTGCTTATGAATTCTATTAAGAGTGATGAGTTCAGCTACAATGCAGAACGTTTAAGCCTGTTTTAAGCTGGATATCCTTTACGCTTGGCGTAAGATACAAGACTATGGAAGATTGAGGAAAATAATATTAGGTAATAATAGATTGGAAATCAAAATAATACCCTCTTTGTAAACAATGCCTGACACATTTTTTTTTCTAAATATAACTAATCATGAACTCGAAAGTTAGTTAGTTACCCTAAGGGCCAGGCCACGGAACAGGGCGAACTGCGGCGCGAAAAGCGACTTTTCAATACAATGAGCGTTGTGTTCCTACTATATTACGCAAGCACGCAGCGGCGCGTAGGCAGTGTATTGAAAAATCGCTTTCAGTACATGTCAGGCGGTAAGATCGCTAAGTAGAAAAAACACCGACAAAAATTTTAGCGATTTTTAGCGGTTCTAATCCTCATTAATTCAAGTACATAAGATAAAAAATCACCTCACTACCTAACTAAAACTATTGAAAAATCATGTGTTTTTATTATAATAAACCCAGCGACCCGCCCCATCTTCACTCGGATGGGATCTAATTATTATAAATTAGTAAATATATTATACGCATATAAACCTTCCGGAAGAAATTCTCTAAATGATAGTGAAAACCGAAATAAAATCCTTTGCGTGGTTTAGAAGAAGTAAACGGAGAAACAGACTGACAGACGCGGATAGCGACTTTTTTAATACTATTTAGTGTGATGATGCCATTATTCTTTCCATAAAAGTTTATCAAATTCGGTCAATTTTGATCAAAAGTAAAATATTTTTATTTCGGTTACCGACATATTTTATAACTTAGTTGCTTCGACTTTCTTTGTTCCATAATGAAACCATCGGTTTAGACAATCCTCTTCACAAGATACTTGTCATGAACAAGCACGTGTGAGAGCTTAAGTTGTCGCGCATAACACCTACGTTTCCCTTCTGTTTAAGGAATCTTCCTTATCTAAACCATTGCGTTGATCATCCTTTCTAGACACTTTTGTATTCGTTCCCTATGGGTTTTATCCTTATGGTACTGATAACAGAAAAATATCATTACTATTTTTATTGAAAACGAGGATGGTAAATAGAGAGTCCAGAAAAATTCAGAAATTGAAGTACTTGCGGCCTCCCAAATATCTTTGCCCAGCCAAAGGCACACCGTCTCTGCTTTGCCATTTAGAAAGAATAGGTGAGGATCGGCATGTCAGAAGAGCATATTTCAGTCGACCTACTGGTCGACGCCTAGTGAGTCGCCCTAGGTATCACTGGAAAGATGAAGTGGAGGCTGACCTACGAGAGCTTCAAGTTAGATACTGGCAAGAGTTTGATTATGTATAATATTAAAAGCTTCAATATTTCAACGACCAATTTTGAAGCAAACGATTTATTGTTTACCTCAGATTTTTCATATTTCTATTAATTTACATGTCTATTAACTTTTGGGCGTTGGGAATTAATGTAAGAGATTTAGTTCAGGGGAAAGTAGAACCCATCCCTACAATCTTAATCTACTTATTTTGATTTCTGATATCTTAGTATTGCTCTAAAAATATTAAGAGTTAAGATATTTGATTAGTCGTTCAGTTTATCTCCATTTTTAATATCACCATAATGCCGTATTACATGTTATAGGTACATAAATTTAGCATTCATCATAGTCCCTACACGACCAAAAACAGAGATTTAACGCGAGACTCCATCCATCTGGATCACAACATTACTTGCTAAAATGCGGTAATTTCAATGTGATGACAAGCGAAAAAACATATTGTCTTGTTTGTCAGGTTGATTGTATTCAAGTCAGACTGAACAACCGTTCAAAACACATCGCCAATGACATGCTAGCATGTCAGCTAGCTAGCGACCAACGACTAAATTCGAAAATGCTCCAAATCAGGTACTTTATCCAACGATTCCTATCGCGTCCTCGTCCACCCAAAGTCCCTCGACGATTATTTGCCGATACAGTCGACAATCAACACTGATTTGCATGTGAGCTGTATTGAATTGAGACAAGCGACCGTCACGAGCGAATCGTAATGGGCTTAGTTTAAGATGTAAATTGGAACGGCTTACTGGAAGAATCAACTTACAACTTCGTCTACAGAACTCTACGACCAGCACTTGTAGCCGAATGTCTTCACCACATTGATTTCACGCCTGGCATCACAGGTCGGGCAGTTGGTCAAGTTTTAAGGAGACGATGTTTATTCTATGAAGTGAAGAGCAACTAAAAAGCAAAATCATCAGGAGACGCAATGAAATCATTGAATCTATGTCAGTCCTTTTCGGAGAAATTACTGGTTTTTGTGCTAAAAGTTACTTTGTACATATAACTGTAAGATTGTATGGTAGTATAGGTATTCGATTTGCACCAAACATGAAAATACGAAAAGAGGATATAAAACAAAAAAATTTATAAATACTTGGTAAAAAAACTGTCTATGTTGAGTTTCGATAAATCGAGGAAAGTAATGTAAAATGATTCGAAGCGTAAAGCAAAAAACCACATTGCTTCATGGATTGTAAGTCTGACTTGCACAAACAAATATTTGACCATATAAGTATTAGCATAAATATCTTGGGCCCATCCAGCCCCATTGTATCTCCGTTTTCAAATTTGCAATTCAGCAATTCACCGCTGAAGGGAAAGATGGGTATAGTTTAATTTAGCTATCCGCATTGTGGCTCACCTAGGCCGTTGATTCATCTCTATTTCGTATAATGATAATTTATTAAAAAATTTAAAGATTCACTGTAGCGCTGTTGTATTTTATTTACTGCTTGAAATGTATTGACAAGTTTTCCTTGAATATAAATGTATGAGTAGGTATACCTAGTTATTAATCTAGGTATCCGTGAAGAGTGTGATTATTCTCATTATAATCGCCAAACTAAAAAAAATTACGATATTAATTATAGGGCTACAAACATGCCCAAGATCAATATGTACTGATCAATTTTATAACAGTTGGGTTAATAAAAAAACACCTAACCTACATATTGTTGTTCGTTAATAAATTATTTATATAATGTTATGTTGATACAATTTCGCATAAATTATACCTTACTTTTACATAATAAAGTCAGTAGATATGTATACTGTGAGTGATCTATTATAAATAACGAGCTTTTAACCCGCGATTTCGTCCGCGTGCATTACCCCTGGTCGATTTTCGAAAAATCCTTTCTTAGTGCACTACATCGTCTAGAGAATATAATTATTCTTTCATGTTTCTATCTTCAGCGGTTTAGGATGTGCGTTGTCTGTCAGTCAGTCAGTCAGACAGTGATCCAGTCAGCCAGTCAGTCACGGAACTCTTTTATAAGTATAAGATGGCATTATGGTGGTTTGATTTAATAATAGTTTCTTCATTAAATGTTATAAGTTTGCTTGCTTGATAGCTTACTATAGTATGGTTCTTACCCAAGCCTTACCATGGTTTTTGCCTAGCTGTATCTTTTTAATTTAATGTTAGGTACTAACATAGCTGATAAGACCTAGTAACACAAATAAATTAAATATGATCCGAAACAAATGATTATAATAATAAACCATAATGAAAGAAAGAGCAAACTATGTAGCTAAGCTTAGAATGCGATGTCTTTCATATTATATTTTGTAACAAAATAAAATTTTCTTTTTCGTTATTTTGATTATGAAAGACTTGATTTGCTACAATATGAGGTTAAATTTCATGATAAAAATGCAAATTGTATGAGCGCTCGCGACCTCTTCTCATGTAATATTCTCTATTTTATATTACATCTCGGATTAGGATTATAACAGAGCTATACGCAGATACTTATGTTAAGCTAAAGGTTGTAGCTTTATTAGGTACTTTGGTAGTTTTCCCTGATGAAATCTCACCTACGGAACGTGTAATCCTTAGTGAAGAGCGTTGTGGTACAATAATATAGTACCTACGACTATATTAAGACTAAATAAGGGACTTAAATACAAATAGGAGATGAGAATAGCGTTAATCAGACCTATTTACGAATAAATTATACGCTTACTTTGTAAAAAAGGTGTCTACAAAATCAATCAGAATCTTTTATAATGCGCACAGCCAAGAAGTGGAATGCCCTGCCTGCATCAGTGTTTCCGAGCGCTTATAACCCGAATTCCTTTACAACACGAGTGAATAGGCTACTTCTGGGTAAGCTCGCTACATCTTCGACTCCATCTTTGTCCTGAGGACTGGATAAGGTCAAAAGAGCAAACCCATTCGTAATAATAATTAAAAAAAACCAATCATACTTTATTTTACACCAAAATGTATACTGTACATAAAAAGGAAAAAGAGAAATAAAGGGAAATAAAAGCACCAATAATTTGTTATGTGACTAGCAGTGTAATTTTTTTGAATACTTATAAATACATTTCGGGTAGATCTGTGTTACATAACTTATAATTATCACAAACAAACTGGCATCGTCGAACAGTTACTCAGTTTGTGAATTTACTGAATCACAAGAATAACAACGATAGTAAATTCAACTGTTTACTCAGTTTTTAATCGTTAAAGTAGCGTATTTGGCACCGGGTCACCAGGATTTCAGTTGGACGTAATCTCAAAGTGCGGACACAGCATACGAGATTTGTTTCACAACTAAACTCAAATCATATTAGAGTTGAGTACAGTTTACTTTGGCTTGTGTCCAGGCGCTTAGTCTCGATTAGGGTTGCCAGACACGTTATATCGTAACAGTGTATAATAGGCACAATGTTTCAAGAAATTGGGTCATAACCATTAGATTATAATAGTTACTTACTTGACATTAGAATATACTACATCAGTGAACTTACAGGCCTTTATATTCTGGACAAAGTGCCCCAAACAATTTGATATTTTTCATGTTACTTTCACAGTCTTTTCTGAAGTTTTTAATGCGTTAGATTAGTAACGTCGAAAGTTAAAACGTCGTCTTTTCATAAAAATTTAAACTAAATCACAAATGAGTAAAGTTTTGCGTGTACCCACCTACACAACGCAGATAGTCGTAGGTAGACGTAGATAGTAGAGAAAACCTGCGGTGGACTTTCAGGCCGCTTAAAATAGCAGTATGAAACTTGATGAGCGAAAATTTTGTGATATTTTGTCATATAATTGTTAATTTTTTACTTAATTTTTTATTTCTTTGTCCTTTTTTAATATCTCTCATTAGCCCCTCGGGGTTTATAGACTCGAGCATTGTTTATGCTCGTCATTTAGGTATACATATTTATTCCTATAAATGAAACATTTCGAATAAACGTAGGCAAATAAAGATTAAGTAAAATGTGATATAAGTCTCAACTTTTTTCGGTTGTTGCCTTTTCAGTTTTCATGTATGAGGGTCACCACAACCCTACGGCCTTAAGCTTCGTAACATGGATACGTTCTACGCTGTATTTTGTCCTTCATTTGATTAAAACTTTGCAGGTATTCACAAGTTCACTGCAAGTGAAACAAAACGTTTAACTCTATTCAAAATTATGAAACAGAGTTGGAATAAGCTTTCAAAAGAACTCTGTAAACTTTCTTCATTCGCGTACGCTCATAATTCCTTATGAGTACGTGTACGAACTTTTGATTATGAATATATTTGACATTTTCGTTTATGGATATAACAAACAACCACTGTGTTTTAGAGTACACAGTTGCATTACTTTAATGGGTGCTTATATTCATACTACTGAACAACTTTCCTAAAGGAAAAAAGGGAAATTCGCAAAGATAAAAATTATCTTTTCCTACAAACGTTCGATCAGCTGACTGCATTTTGTATAGATGTCTAAAATTCTTTTTTGCTAATTTCCTATAGGCTTCTTAAAGAAAGCTGTTCAGTATCATGGGTTACAATCACCCCTCAAAGTAATGCAACTACCCAACTAACAATTTGGTCGTATTGTCAACCATTTATAAGACTATTCGGTCCTATAAAAGGTATATTACGGTAATTTTTGTTACTCTTCGTCGTGTACTTGTTCTTTATACGTCTGGTTATAAATATAATAATGTCATATAGACATTCTGTCGTCGTATTTTATAAGACAGTTATATATTGGTGTTCACGGCGACGTCTATACGTCGTTCTTATATGACTTTTAGTCGTGTTGACGTAATTGTCGCATAAAGGTCGATTTTATGTCAATTTAGTCGTGTAATTTACATTTATAGTACTATTAACGGGACGGTGGTCGTGTATGCGTCGTAATAGTAACCATTATGTAAAAGTCGTGTAGCTGGTATAACTGTAACCTGTATACGTCTTTAGGGACCACAATACGACTGCTATATCACAAAAAATCATGTTAGCGGTATTGCAAACCTTGTCTATAACTTCTCCCATTTTGTGTTGTACCTTGTGTTTGAATGTTCTTTCATCATTCGTAAAAGGGATCAAAACAAGTGGAAAACGATTAAAAGAAGTAGTGAAAAAAGGAAATGTAAAGATTACTTATCATGCACTTCAAGCGCTATCTATCTTTCTTCCAAAAAGGGTGATGGGTAACCTAGTCACTGGTTAAAATATCAATTAAAATTACTTGAAAATTAAAAATTTCGGAAGCGCATTGAAAATGAGTTGTTAACATCCCTCACATTAATCAAGAAACTTAATTTCCCAAGAGACTGCCGCTTACCTACATGTTTCTGCTCGAATAGTTTAATTATTAGATAAAAATTACAAATTAAAATGGCAGGTCAGTTTTGTAAACTTGTTTTTGTTTTTACTGCGGAGGAAATCGTTTCATATTCAAACGACGGCTTTCGTACGGTAAATTAGGTTAAAAGACGTTTAGCCGACGGCAACACGACCATAACGGTATATAAATGTCATATTGTGCACCCATACAGGGCGAAAAGACGGATCGGCGACGTTTATATGCCGACTGTGCGACAAATAGGTCCTTATCCGACTGTTACGCGTCACTTTTAGGGTGATAAGCCGTATTAAATGGGCCCTAATGAACATTCTTACGGAACTTATACGACTATAATTATATAACTTCCAGAACGTCTACTCGACCATGCAATTGTTATTTGGGTGTTTATCCTAACACCCTGTATAATAAGAAGAAGTTGTATGAACGTTCAAATTAAGTTCGAAAACGGTAGGGAAACGGAACATTTTGTTTGTTTCAGAGTTTGATTACATGTATAAATAGCCTGTTATAATCAATACGAGCGGTTACCCCGATTTCGTCTGCGAAAATTTTAATGCCTTTTTCATTTCTCCTAGTTCCACAAAATTTTATCAAAATAGGTTTAGCCGTATAGCAGACAAACAGATAAATAGAACACTTTCTGATATAAAATATTAGTATGGGTGGTGTGATGTATCTAGTAGAATTAAAATCCAAAGCAGTAAGAAAAAAACCGGTACATCGATATCATTGCGTGTTGTTTGCATCTTCAATTGAGATAAAAGTTTAATCTAGAAATAAATATTTTATCGGGTTCTTACCGCGTTTTGGTATATTTGAGTTCCCGATATTTCGGCAGTGTTACAACTGCCATGATCACGGGATGACTGAGGAACTGCATGTAGATTTAACCGATAAAATGTTTATTTCTAGATTAAATAATAACCGAGTAACTCTCAAAAACTGTAGATAAAAGTTTGTTTGTTTATTTGAAAGACAATACCTACCCATTTCCATGCTACATAAAATGAAACTTTATACGCGTGCCTATTTCAAGTAAATTATACAGGTAGTGGAAATAAAATCACTCGTAAAATTCCTACTGGTATATCGATAGCGATAGGAAATGACGCATTTTAATATGAAACTAGAAACAATGCAGAAGCATAAATATAACTTTCTAATGTTATGACTACTCCTTTCTATGGTAATACGTAGGTCGTAAAAAATTTTACGATCGACTTCGATAACCTTTCATAGTGAAATTATACTGAAGATTAAATTCGATATTGTGGGCTTGGCAAATAAATGTTCGGCAATGATGTATTGTACGACGATATCCTCCTCTATTTTTAATATAGAAAGATTTAAGTTGTATTTAAGTCAGGTGAAAATTATCTCCAACAAGATCTAAAAAAGCACACGGTCAGTGTTATTTGTGCGAATCATTTTGATAGACAATTTATTTGCATAAGTAAGACACATATAAAGATAGTAGGTAGGATTAATACATTACTTTTAACCGACTTAAAAAAAGGAGGTTATTTGAATTCAAACATAGTAGGTAATATTCTTTAAAACAGAATTATATTAATCGTATTATGTCAGTACTTTATTTACAATCCGAATATAAGCTACGTCAATGGTAAAGCGCAAAAAAATAATATGCAACTATTAAGGTGGTTGCAGAGGGGTCAATTTTATACAAAACTTTGATGCACAATACGCATAGACGGTATTAATATAAGTAACTTTTATATGTGGAAAAATAATTTAGAAAATCTAGATGCCGCGTCACTAATAACATTTGCAATTTATAAAATAATTACGAAAATATAAAGCTTTGAAATTTTTCATACCAAATTTTAAAAAGCTTATATCTTTGTAATTATATTATAAATTGCAAATGTTATTTGTGACGCGGCAACTAGGTTTTCTAAACTATTTTTCCATATATAAAATATTACTTTTATTAATTCCGTCTACGCGTATTGTATGCGTCAAACTTTTGTATGGACTGAATCCACCTTAAAGTCTTAAATTTTAGCTTCAGATGTCCTGTACATCCATGTTAACTTAAATGCGTTACATACTTTAGACCATAAAACTGAACAACTGTCACTATGGAACCAACATCGAAATCGGGAAACAAAATCAGCTGTTCCATAGAAAACTTAAATGGCGACTCTACCCAAATGTATGGAACAGCTGATTTAATTTTCGTGATTTCGATGTTGGTCCCATAGTGAAAGTTGTTCAGTTTGAGGATCTGAAGCATCGCTTAAAATTTGATACCTTCGCAATATTTTTTAAAATTTCAAAACAGCTACATCCTGTTTTATCATGTAAATAAGCTAACTCAATGACTAGAACAAACATACTGACTTGTCCTTCTTTAGCTCTAATTAGTAACAAAAACAGTTTTGTATTTCCCTCTTTAATTAACACGAATTTTCTCTTGTTACCCTTTTGTATCATTATCTCTTAGTTCCCTTGTACGTTTGTTACAGCTTAAGGCTTAACAAGTAGTAGCAAAGGGCAGAGTTTCTCAAAGTGGGATACACGAAACCCTGCCAGTTGATCGTAGGGGGTTTCCGACAAGATTTACGTAAACCGGAGAATTTCCTTTTGTTTCTCGTGACAACTTACTTGTGTGAGAGTGGAAAATACTGAAGTAGACTAGATGCTGAATCAGAATTAAAATTGAAATTGACCGAAATTGCTCCTGAAATTGATTCAAATCGGCAAACTCGACATTAAAATAACTGCGGTTGGAGAGGCAATTTTAACCCTGTTACAGATATAAATTATTTTAATATTGTAAACCATGCCTATTAAAATAAAATAAAATAATGCTATGAATATATTTTCGAAAACCCCAAGTTTCAGGAACATTGTTTTCAGTGATATGCTATTGCATATCCAGTGTATTATAATTATTTATTATAAATGACCTGCCTTTACTTAAAAATCAAATGAATCATTTTTTGTATGTTTCATATAATTTATTTTAGTAATCGCGTAAAATCCTGCTAAAAATGGGGTTACTTAAGGAACATTTTAAAAGGTTACGTTAAACGGTTAAATTAAAACTTTACGTTTAAAGAAAGTTAATAAAAACAATGAATCGACTTTTTCAAATACGATTAGAAAACTTACAATATTTTTGAAACATTTTAGTAAAAATGAAGCAGTCTTACAAAACCATAGTCAGAGTCAACCGTACAAATTGACGAGCAAATAAAATCTCGTGACATCCTCTGACAAGTGCGAAACACTACTTGTTTCTGATTTTTCCACCATTTTTTGACCACAGAATATTCAAAAATATATAAGTAATTAACGTTTCTACATCGGGTGGAACATAAACTAAAAATTGTGTTAAAAAGTGTCCCCCGTCGTGAAGACAGCCGTCACCATAGGGCTAAAGAAAACGAAAAAAAGCTAAATGTAATAGCAGTAACATTAACATTAAGCCTGTTCCTGGCATGCCAGAGGCAATTTTATTTTAATTTAGACAGTATCCCGATTGCAAATATATGCAGATTATTTGCGTGGGAGCGGCGGCGGCAATCAAATTAAGCGACGGCAAAAGGACCAACAAATAGCGTGTTAAAAACGTAGCCTGCTAACTATTTTTGTATTTTATTTGAGGCTGCCATTCATAGGGATTGCACTATTTTTGGTCAGTGTTTTTTGTGGCGCGCTTTAGATTACAACATAGTTTACATCAAACATTTTTTGTATTATTTTGTGCAAATCCAGTTAGATTGTCTTCTAACTCCAAAATGTGACCGGATAAGTATATGACCGTTGGGATTGTCAGCTACGCTTCAAAAATTCCTTGGGATTGCCGGTATAATCATTCTATACTACCTGTGAAATTGCCTTGGTTTTATTGGAGGCTTTGTAAAAGTTATAACATAATTCAATGAGGATTAACTTCATAATCAAAAGTAACCAAAGTTACTGTGATGCTGCTGAGTTTCAGGAGATAGTTTGTTTGTGCAAGTTTTAAGTCGGTCAACATGTATTATTTATTTAATTAGCTATAACATTTTTGTTTAGCTTACTATGTATTCATTAAAAATAATCAACTTTGGATTTAACGGCCTATTATCCACCTCATCATCGAGATCAGAGAGATGACACGTGTAATTCAGTTAAAATAATCTAAACTATTATAAAACTGTAACAGGAAGCTTGTCTGTACAAAAAGAATGAATGAATGAAATATACTTTATTTACACCATGCACAATAGGAAACAAAAACTGAATATGGTACAAATAAGGCGGTTAAGTTTTAAGTTTTTAAGTTACGGTATGGTTTTTAGGTATCCCTGATTCCATATCATCAATTTTTGGATTTTTTGTCTGTCTGTTTGTTTGTTTGTTTGTTTGTTTGTTTGTGTGTTTGTTTGTGTGTTTGTTTGTTTGATCGAGCATCACGCAAAAACTACTGAACCGATTTTGATGACACTTTTTTTGTTTGATAGCTTATGATGGCTTAAAATCTGGTATATAATTTGTGCGGACAAAGTCGCGGGTTAACGCTCGTAAAAAATAAATCTGTATTTTTTCTCACATATAATATTATTAGTTCACAAACAAAGACTCAAGATGACAATGTGGGACAAAGAGACTTAAAATAATATTATGTGAGAGACCGTCGGTGCCTACCATAGATTTATAAACACAGTGTTTATAAATCTGGGTGACGGGTCACCAAGCTTTCAACCCACGGAGTTGTGTATTTGTTAGTTTCAAAGTGTGAGCGAAGAAGAAAATAGATGTGCATTGAAGGTGAGGTAAAAAGAAAATTTTCACTGACACTACCTAGCACAATAGAGGATCGCGCCGCCGTTTTGACAAAAAAGAACTACGCCACATCGGACTTTTCACTCTTCGCCGATTTCCCCGTATTGGAGGATAAATAAATGGTTTATAAAGTACAGATCAGAAAGTAAATTTTGTTTTTTTAATTCTCTATTTAAATACAAGAAAACTTCAAACCAAAGACAGAAAGACTGACTGAATGTAAAATTATGATTGGAGATGAAAAAGTGGAACAGGTTAAAGAATTTGTATATTTGGGATGTATGTTTACCAGAGATGGTACGTGTGATGGAGACATAGAGAGGAGAGTGAAAGCGGGAAATAGAATTAATGGAGCGATGCACACATTCATGAAAAGTCATAACGTGTCCAAAAAGGCACGTTTGGCAGTTCATGACGGTGTCCTGGCACCAACTTTGATGTATGGCAGCGAATGTTGGGTATGGCAGAAGAGGAATGAATCTAGAATAAATGCTGTCGAAATGCGTTCTTTACGCAGTATGTGTGGTGTGACTCTAAACGACAGAACACGAAACAGTGTAATTAGAGATAGATGTGGATTGAAAGAGGATATAGTAACAAGGATTGAAAAGGGAATGCTGAGATGGTTTGGTCATGTGGAAAGAATGAGTGATAGCAGACTGACGAATGAAATATATAAAGCGAGTGTGAATGGGACAGTCAAAAAAGGTCGCCCTAGACGTACGTATGCGGACCAAATTGGCAGCGTACTTAAGAGGGGTCAGATCAAATGTACCCGAAACCGACGAGCGTGTATGAAGCGACTTATGACTGTGGAACAGGCGAAAAAGGTGTGTCAGGATCGTAGCCGATGGCGATCCGTTGTCTCTGCCTACCCCAATGGGACACAGGCGTGAGTATATGTATGTATGTATGTATGTTCAAACCAAATACCTCTTTCTTAGTAAATTAAAAAAGCTGACGTTGCTTCCTGAAGAAGCAATAACTTAAATTGGATTATTTTACTTTTGCAGCACATTTCGCGAACAACCTAATTCCGGTTATCCCCGACGACACTCAAAACAAACGAAAGTCTGATAAATGTTGCTATTAATCTTCAGACCGCTTCGGAGTTCCTCCTTGCGATGGGATGGTTGCTTTGTTTTATAATAAAAATCAAGATTTGGGTCAAATCAAAATATTTATACGTTTTTATAATAGGCCTAGTCTTTTTGATATTATTATTATCGTTGTAAGTACTTTTAGATTATCGCGTTATACCTAGTTTTAAGAATAAGAATTTAAAACCCTAAAAATACCACAGATGTGAATGGAACTGCATTTTGTCTTTATTGTTTACGAGCGTTAACCCGCGACTTTGTCCGCACAAATTATATAGCAGATTTTAATTCAGATCATAAGCTAGCAAACAAAAAAAGTTTTATCAAAATCGGTTCAGTAGTTTTTGTGTGATGCTCGTTCAAACAAACAAACAGACAGACAAAAAATCCAAAAATTGGTTATATGGAATCAGGGACACCTAAAAACCATATCGTAACTTTTTTTTGTTAATATCTTCAATGTACTTCAGACATACTTCTGTTACAGTTTTATAATAGCATAGATAGATAGATATATACCTATACTTAACAAGGTATGGTTGGTCTTCGAATAAAGTCAAATAACAGATGAGTTGGTGGCGTACAAATATGTATCAGTCATATGTATCAAATATAATAAGTCAGTTAATGTACTTTCGATGTTCGAACTCCATGCAGGAGTCTGACTTAAACTTGATCGTTTTCATTGTGTCAATTTGATTCTACACTGAAAAAAATGTTTTGTTAAATATAACCGAACTTTAGTGACTTCCAAACTGTTTTGTAGCACATAAACAATCGTTTGGTTATAAATAGCATAAATTTTTGCTATTTATATACAAACGTTTGGTTATGGTTATTTTTCAGTGTAGATCCAAATTGACACAAAGCACAGTATTCTTTAATCATGATCCTCATAAGCCTATCATCGTCCACTGCTGAACATAGGCCTCTCCCACGGCGCGCAACAAAACTCCATCTTCGGCCTTCCTCATCCAGTCGCTTCCCGCTTCCTTTCTCAGGTCGTCTGTCATATGGCGTCCACTACGCCTGCCAGTTCGTGGTCTCCTTTCTAGAACTCTGACTACCCATGCTGTCAGTTCTACGGCCTGACCCGACCAATCCAGCTTTCTTTTATACCTTAATAGTAGGTAGGTATTTACACATTTTTATAATCAGTTTGTTTATTTAACGTGATTGATATAATGATGATGCGGTAGGCAGTTTAAATGGCAACAAGTGGAGTGGACTGAAATTCAGAAATATGATTATCATATTCCGGTCCCGCATTTCCCTCACCTGGTTTATAATGTTTTTTTGTCATTTTTTTTGTTTCCCGCACGTAACGAGCTTCCTGTCTCGTGGTTAATTTGTATTCCTGTTTTTGTAACTAAAAATTTGCTTTTGTATTCTTCTGTAATTTTTTGTTTGGCCTAAATTCTGTGGAAAGATTTGTTGCTTCCATATCCGGATGGGCATGATCATTTTAGTACGTTTTACATAGGGTCGTTCTTAATTTGATTAGGTACTGTTTTAAGGGAATGATGCGACCATCAAACTCAATACAAAATTGCACAGATTATTTAATAGTTACTGTTACTCATTCTACATGTATGGGACAACAGTTTTTTTTTCACGACTTCGTTATCAGTCCCATAGAGAAAGTTTTGATCATTCAAGAAGATGATTTTATTTATGTATTTCAAGCTTTTACCCGCGGCTTCACTAACGTAGAATTACTTTACGATGAAAGTTGCTTTAATTGGAAACTGTTTAGACACCGTAAAGACAAAAAAAAGGAAACATGCGTGCAGTTCACACTCAGAAGAAGTGAAACCTTCAGAAACTATTATATATAGTGTTGCTTTTTTGTTTCATCGAGTTTCAAATCACAACGGGGCGCGCTAAAGAAGTATTCACTTCAAAAATACAGCATATTATATTGGTTTTTTCAAGCCTCAAGTCGATTCAACATTATTCTGATGCATTAAGTGCAATACATATTTAATATTATATATATAAATTGAATTTTAATTAAAATAGTTCTTTATTATTATAACATTTATACACTGACCTTCAAAACTAAGTACTACACTTTTAATATTTCAATTTTTTCTGAACTATAGAAATTAGAGATTTAAAATAAAAAACGTTTTATGGCAAATGTTATCAGCTTTCTTTGTAACCATTCTTTGTAAATTAAACTCTTTTTCGAGTCCTTTTTATTTCGGAAGTATATTTTGTGTACTGAAAAAGTTATTGCAATTTTAAAAGTGTGATACTTAGTTTTGCAGGCCAGTGTAGTATTTGCTGTGACCATTAATGAGATGTGAATGAGAAACTATAAATTGTATAACCACCTCATTATACTTCCCCATTTATTATGCAATGAATGAACTGCATTGAATTGAAAATCAATACTTAGTGGTCCTGATTAGTCATTTCAGCTTAGTTATTTTCGTAGCACTTAGCTCGAAGACACCATTCCAAATTAATTAATTTTCTGATTACAAAGAATAGTCTGATTATAAAGTTTTATAAACAAAAGTAGGGTTTACATAAATAGTCAAGTTTTGGGGACGGTCAAGCCGCTTACAGGTTCAAAGACTTATCCTCGAAATAAATTAGAATTAGATCCCTTCAAACGAGCTCTCTAATTAATTTTGCTATAATTGATTGTTATACTCACAGTTTTCTGTCTACAAAGTTTACCCGATTAAGAAACACTTCTGTTTTGGCTTTAAAATAGATTGTTGGATTGTGTTATTGTTGTTGATAGTATTTTCTTTATGTTTGGAAGGGAGGTAGCTTGCTGGAACTCTTGAAGGCAAACATAGGCATACAAATTCCACGCAGATGTATTGCGGGTACATATGCTGACCACTACAGGGTCAAATTTATATCATTAGCATCCTTTTAAACTAAGGGTCCACCCATCAAACTGATCAACTTTTACTCAGCTGTTCCATACTAAACTGCAATGCCCACTCGATCGGTTTGCTCCCATAGTAAAAGTGGTTCAGTTTGATGGGTAGACTCTTAGTTTAAAAGGATGCTAATGATATCAATTTCACCCTGTATATTCACCAAGAGGGTAGTCAGAGATATTTTGAAAATGAACATTCATGTTTCACTAATAGTATCGAAACTCTGTCCAGTGTGACGGGTAGTCATCGCAACTTATAATGGACAGTGTAAAATACATGGCTTGAAATTGAAGCAAGCCGGTTTTCTCACGATGTTTTCCTTCACCGAAAAGCCAGTGGTGCTATAAATCGTATTTAAATTCAGAAAAACTTATTGGTACGAGTCGGCCTGGACGGAAATTGACCCATCGCCTCCTGATGCACGCAAACACGTCAATCCAGGGGGGATTTATCTCTCCCCGAAATCATTATAAAGAACAAGTAGGTATATAGGTATGTGATTGCAAAATCCTAGATTATACTTAAAACTAAAACAAAAAAGCCGCCCTCCCTCCTCCCGCGTATGCTATGTAAGTGATTCTATCCACTTGCGTCATCAGAATTCGTTCCCCAAACACAATCTTCCTCTGATAAGGTCAGAATATCAGTCGTTCGCTCTAAATGCAAATATTACCGCGCCCAAGAGAGGTGTTATAGCTACGGTTTTGAGGTAAAAAAGGACGAAAACAGCGCTAAATGGCAAGAAAGCTCTTTTTATGCTGACGGAATTGGGCACTTAAAGATAAAGAATGGATAGACCGTCTTCTTAGATAGAGCGTTTAGTGTTTTGTTGGTAGTGTTCTGTTTGCAGAATAAAACGTTTTTTAAGTGCACTTTGCTGTTTTATACAGGGTGTTACAAAAATACAAATAAACATTTAAGTGGGTGGTTAAGACCATCAAACTGAACAACTTTCACTATGAGACCAATATCGAAATCGCGAAAAAAAATTCGGATGTTCCATCATCATCATCATCAGCCGATAGTCGTCCACTACTGGACATAGGCCTCACCCAAAATGAGGAGATTTGCCATAATCGCCATGACGCGATCCGTTTGCGATGTTCCATACTAAACTACAGATCAACAAAAATTTTTTTTCGCGATTTCGATGTTGGTCCCATAGTGAAAGTTGTTCAGTTTGTTGGTCTAAACTACCCCCTTAAAGGTTTTCTTTTCAATTCAATTCAATTCAAATATACTTTATTTTACACCGAAATATAAACAGTAAAATACAGAAATAAAAATACAAGAGACACAAAATAAGGCGGTCTTATCGCTAAGAAGCTATTTCTTCCAGACAACCTTAGGGTAGAGGAAACGGTGAAAGAAGGTTTACCTTTGTAGGTAGGTCTTTTGTTCTGTTCAAGTGTCCAACAATACCTGGTTTCATTTTAATGATTTCATAAAACATATTAAAGCCTTAATAAAAGAATTCATTTTGGATACAGCCGGAGTAAATTAACACTTAGATACCGTCCGTATAAAATGTATATCTGTAATTTTCAAATTCCTTTTTTTTGAAGAGACAGATTTAGGTGTTCTCGTTTAATAACTAAAAGAAAATCATTTCCGCGACCCTTTATTCATTTGTAATCTAACTCTAAACGTTCAATTTTCATTTTGAGATTAAAAACACGGCGAAGGCTCAGTTTCCGGAGCAGAAGTAAAGGAAACGAAAGCTCCAGGGAAATGACTCGAAGGCTCGAAGAAACGTTCATTTTCTCAATTCTTCAATATACTGGAGTGAATTGATTTCATGTATATTTTGTGACCTCTGCTCTCACAATTTTATAAGCTCCAGATTAGAACGTTCTTTGGGCGTCTGAAAGAATAATGTATGAATAATTTTATGTTTCTTGTTTATGGTCTTGTGGGATGCTTTTTCACTAAGTTCAGAATACCTAAAAGCGAAATCAAATTCGAGCTTTTTCTCTTTATTTTTACATATATATTTTGCCAGACGGTTTGCACGTGACGCAATTTCCTGAGGGAAAGTTTTGCTTTTTTATTTAGCGTAGAAGAAAGACCTTACTATATCTAAAACTACTTTCTATACATTGTTTTTTCATTATTCTATTATCAATTATTAATTGAGATTTTAAATCTACAGAGCTGCCTTGAAGTTCATTTAGAGTGCTAGTCATATTAAATTTCTACCTACATATTCAAATCATTTCTATCCTCAGGAGGATTAAACAAAAGTAATACTATCAAATGTAATGATCACGAAATTATTATCTTCCTAAAATTCAAAAGCTTCGTAGCATCTCTTCGTATTATGCCTCTCGCAACGCAAATCAAATAAAACTTTAGTATTATTGCGTTTATCAAAACGCAACAATGTTATCGGATTTGACAGTCTCCCTGAAAATGGTAATCCAGCGTCATATCCCCCGGGATCTCATTAGATTGTCCCACGTGGTTCGGTATCGGTACGCCGTGCATCGATTTTATTATGTAGCCGCTTTCGAAATATACTAGATTAGAATATTCGTATTTTGCTTTTATCGAATTAAGGTGGTTGCAGAGGGGTCAATTTTATACAAAACTTTGACGCACAATACGCGTAGGCGGTATTAATATAAGTAACTTTGTATATATGGAAAAATAGTTTACAAAATCTAGTTGCCGCGTCACAAATAACATTTGCAATTTATAATATAATTACGAAGATAAAAAGAAATTTTTCATTCTAAATTTTAAAAGCTTTATATCTTCGTAATTATTTTATAAATTGCAAATGTTATTTGTGACGCGGCATCTAGATTTTCTAAACTATTTTTCCATATATAAAATTTTACTTTTATTAATTCCGTCTACGCGTATTGTGCGTCTAACTTTTGTATGGACTGAAACCACTTTAAGAAGTTATTTTTAAGGATGGAATAGAAAACGGTCGGTGGTTGCCGACAGAAAGTTTAGTGTTATTGCTATATCTCTCCAAATTGGTCATCCTTGACATTCAGATTCTCGTAGATCATCTCGGTCCATTAGGATACGGATACTACCAACAATACCTATCCTGGTGAACCTGCATGTCAAAGTGAAAGTCACCGTTTGTACCATTTTTTCTGCTTTTTAAATTGTTATTTTATGTTTTTTGTGTGTAAATAAAGATAATTGATGATAATTTTATTGTCGGTGAACATAAATTTCCAAGTGGCAAATATAATTATCTGTGCGACAAACTCGCGTATTGGTATGATGGCATATTTGAAGAAATTGTATTTTTGCTAAACCATATTATGTTTTGTAACAAATAGAGATCTATTTGTTTAATAATGGTCTAAGGCTAAGGTTTCATACGATATTATCAATGTTATCTACTGTTTCTGCTTGATAGGCGCACCTGATGAAATTGTAAGGATATATTTGACTAAGGAACCCTACGAACGTTTTCTGCTGAACTTTCAAACACATGGTTACAGTCTTTTAGTGAATATTTTACAACTTTTACTTGTTTTTAAGAGACAGAAAACGAACATAAACTTCCGGAGAGAGCTCCCGGAATTGAATTGGAAAACATACAAGAGTGTCAACAATTCGCTCGCCCATTGTATTCCGTAGGAAACTTTACAACTTCTAGGTACTAGATCAATATTGAAGTCAAACTTTACTAAGTCTGTTGGCCGCTGGATCCTATCCTAGTTGAGAGAACTTACAAATAATATTATTGAAGGCTGATATTATAAATGATCAGTAAAGTTAATATTTACTCATATTTTGATTTGTTTTCATGTGTGTTATCGTAAGTGTAAATAAGTTAGAAATATTTAAAACTAATTATTAATTCGAATCAATTTACCTTCAGAACAAAGAAGTTGCACGCCGTGTCGACAGTACCTGGAAGAGCTACTGGTCTTTGAAGGAACTAATGAAGGGTAACCTTCCACTCTCGGGTGAGATATCTGCGAAACTAAAGTGGGACTGGGCCGGGCATGTTTGCCGAATGCACACCTAGCGGTGGGCATCAATTGCCACGCAATGGATGCCTAATGATTGTAGTCGAGGTCGAAGCAGACCCCGGAAAAGAAGACGCAATAAATTGGATGCCTATTGCAACGAATGAAAGGATACCGTATTGGATAGAGATATGTGGATGAGTTGAGGGGAGACCTTTGCCCAGCAGTGGGACGCAGCAGGTTAAAAAAAATATGCAATATTTTTGTGTAAACATAATTTTACAAAATTTGCTTTAATCTCTTCTAATTTTAATCCTAGAGCCCACTGCAAGATTTCTCAATGTCTTGTGTATTTGTTTAGTGGGATCTTCGTATATTTCATGCTGTATTCAGCGCAGATCTTCTAGTCACGTTGCGCCATAAGCTTAATAGAAAAGGATATCAGATGTAAAATAAATATGTATCATTATGAAGACCACTAACTATCTGAGTAACTAAGTATCTAATTGTTTGAAAACTATTAGCATAGCATAAGCATATGCTCACGACTGTATTCCCCGAGGGGGTAGTCAGCGATATTCTGAAACCTCAGAACATCCACGTTTCACTAGTAGTACCGAAACTCTGTCCAGTGTGAAGGGGAGTGAGTCCGTCGCCACTTGTAATTGACAGTACAGGTACAATATGCCTCGAAATTGAAGCATGCAGGTTTCCTCACGATGTTTGCGTTCACCGAAAAGCCAGTGGTGTTATAAATCGTACATAAATTCCGAAAAACTCATTGGTTCGAGTCAGCCTGGACGGGGATCTAACCATCGCCTCCTGCGTGGCAGGCAAGGTCACTCGCCAGTCGCCACAGGACCACCACGGCTTTTGGAAACTATAAGGAGAAGATAAACCTCTGCCTTTGCCGATGCCATCATTCAATGCCACATCATTAAGGTAGTTTAAGGCAATTGACTGCTTGTTTCTTTATTATAGATGATAAAGTTAACTTATCGTTAATTAGTCAATTAAAGATAACTACAAAGTAGTGAAAGTAGATTATTCAACTTCTTAGTAACAATAAATGTATTCAAGACCTTCAAGATTACATTTTGAAGTAGATTTCTACTTAAATATTGGTACAGAATAATCTAGACATGATTTATATTAACATTCACAAGGGCAGTGTTAAATTAATAAGCATACTAGGAATTATTGACTAAGAATTACTTTATACACACTGCCGCGTCTTTCAGCAAACTTCAAAATTTATAGACATCTACGACTTTTATACTGATGACAAACATATAGTCTGAAACACGTGAAGTAGTTACATTTGTTTCAGACTTGATTTCTTTAAAAAAAGGGTTATCGAATATAAACCTAACCTAAGTACCAATACAGGGTGAAAATAAAGTCATCGGCATCGTTTTATACTAAGACTCGTCTACACATGAACGAATTGTATGGAGCAGTAGTACTTCTTTCTTCTTTCTCTCTTATCGTGTAGGCAGAGCGCTGGTGTCAGAGTTTTCCGGTCCGGTTTGTTTTTCAGTCCGCCTTACGGCCTCTGACGTGGTTTTTATGTAACGACTATTACCACCAGATATAGTAGCCGGGCTCAACGGCCTAACGTGCCAATCGAAGCACAGAATCATTTTTCTTTTCAGACAATCAGGCGATTCACCCTGCAATGTCCTAACCAACTGGGGAAAAACGCGCAAAGTGACATTTCACTAGGTGGCCCCCTTGGGAATCGAGCCCACGACCTCCGTGTCGAGAGCCAATGCTCTTAACCATTAAACCACGGAGGCAGTACAGAACGCAGATACATAGAGCTAGGTATTTGTTGAACAAATTCATTTCTGCACGAGTATCCTTCTCCAAATATTTTTAGCATAAAGACAGTGTGTAAAGCACATAGAAGTTCTATTCGTTCGGCACACGTGATACTAAATTACAATTTGTGACCAGGCGTTAACTTTCATGACAGATTTATTCTCCCATACACGTCCTACTTTGTGTCACAGCTCATAAAGATGTCGTTAGCTAGAATTAATATGAGCGCTCTGAATTAATTTCCACTAATAACTTCGCTCTGGAGCTGTTATGAAAAACATAATTATGTCATTCGGTTACGGTTTTAATTTGGACGTCTTAAACTGTTTATAGTAGTGCTTTTATGTTTCAACTATTTCACTTTCTTTTAGTATGAATATAAAATGCGGTGCCTCATAATTCAATTATCGCTTACTCTTAGATAAAAAACATGAAAATGTGTTCTGTGAATTGATGGAGTTTTATTATGTAACTAATCGATTCAGTCGAATCGGTATCAAATCGACATGCTATTTTTTGCAATTCATAGCAATTCAACTTCAACAACAACAACGACAATGGATATGATTATCACAGAAACATAATATTATGTAAGTTCATAAAAATTTTCTAGTACAGTTATAATGCGTTACCGACCTTGTAAACGATACTTGCACAATAGTGGTTGAGTAATTCAATTTCCTTCTTTTCAAACCTAATTAAGAAAGAGATGTAGTTAAATTCCATATTATTATAGGATACGAGCGTTAACCCGCGACTTTGTCCGTACAAATTATATACCAGATTTTAAGTCAGATCATAAGCTATCAAACAAAAAGTTTCATCAAAATCGGTTCAGTAGTTTTTGCGTGATGCTCGTTCAAACAAACACAAAAACAGACGGAAAAAAAATCCAAAAAGTCACAAATTGTTGGATATGGAACCAGGGACACCTAAAAACCATGTCGTAACTTTTTTTTGTTAATATCTTCAATGTACAGACACACTTCTGTTACAGTTTTATAATAGTATAGATAGATAAAACAGTTCCTGAAAAAACACTTGAGAGAAAGGATACTAAATTCCAACGCCCAAAAAATGTAACAAGAGATATACACATACAGTCTTTTCATATTACTTTATACATGTTCCTTCCGAGTTTGCTGTTCAAAGAACAGTTGACTGAAAAATATCTCAACTTTGTATCTAAGTCGAGAAGTTTGAAGACATCTCTAGACTGTCATGAAACATGCGAAAGCCAGTCTAAGCATAGAATCGCTCGTTTATATGCTAAGTGCAGAATCCTGTGGGGCACTTAGCTGGCACGTGCGCCTGAATTGAACATATGTAGTGACCCAACTGCCTTCAGGATACTGCGAAAACAGTTTATTTAGATGCGGAATGAGCTCATGTATTTAAATGTTCTGCAGGAACCCAGTAAGGAGATTGGTTTTTTGCTTTCCAGAAAACTAAAGTCAGTAGCCGCGGTGAGTTTACGATCGTATACAATTTCAGGACAGGATAGGATTGGGATGGTTTTAATTTTAAGCCGACTTTAAATAAAAAGGAGGAGGCTCGTTCAATTAGTCAGTTTTTTCTTTCTTTATCTTTATACTAGGTAGGTACTTACTTTGTCAAAAGACTAAAATTAAAATTAAATGGACGTACTGGTTTCTGACCGTAGGTACTCTACCAATCTTTTAAGCATTCTAGTTGTAGCAAGGCTTGCTTTTAGCATACCTATCAGGATCAAATGACATGTGAAGTAGTGATAGGTGGTTAGCCCTAAAAGAAATATTATTCCTTAGCCTCATCGTGCAAAAAAAAGGAGAGGCCTATTCTTAAACCGGAACTATTCTTATAAATTAAATATTTAAGCCAAATAATTAACAACCGAACTGCATAGAGAAACTAAAAGTTAAATCGTTTTACCAAATAGAGAAATAAAACACTGATTGTGCATAAACCAGGGGAAATCAAATAGAAGTATTTCGTCGATAGCACCTCTCTAGTGTCCGAACCGGATAACGATACTCGAGATTTTTCATTTTAGGATCTCAAGTAACTTCAAAGTTTATTGGTTTCCTTTTCCATATCTATTTATGACTCTGGGACTTTGCGTACACTATAAAGTATAAAGCTTGGTAAATCTGACCATCTCCTTAAAATATTCAGCTATAAAAGTTTCAGCTAGTATTGCGTCTTTTTCAGAAAGGCTAGCATGCAAGCTAGCATGTCACTCACAGCAAAGCGACCAACCGAGAAAACCTCATGTAGGCTCATTTTAGCTTGCGAAAAGGAACAGAGATACATCAGACAGATAGCAGAGGCACGTCCATAGCGGCGCTCGACATTTCTCAGTTTTTCTGGAGTGGAATGCCATAAGACATTTTTGAGGGTTATATGTATAAGCTGATTCTAAAATAAACGCTGCTTTGCGGGACCGACCCTTAGAATGTTGTATCAAAAATGACAAAGGTCACATAATGAAGTACTGGCACTACATTGGTAGCGCGAATACGTTAAAACTTGCATAAGTAGGTATATGGATATAATGAAGCAAACTGTCAAACGTAATAATTCATGTGATTATTACGCTGTGTTTGGTTGGGCCAACGTAGCGTTAGTTCACCCCCGGGGTAGATGGATCGACGATCTGTGAAAGGCAGTCAGCATTAACTGGATGCGTAGAGCTGAAGTTCAATTTCAATTGCGCACAATGGGAGATACCTGTATCCAGCACATAAATAGCGTGGGCTGATGATAATGAACGACGATTCTAATAAAAATTATCTTATAAATTATTTAACAGGTGTAGTTTAGTTACATGTTAGCATTAGCATCCTTTTAAACTAAGAGTCTACCCATCAAACTGAACTTAAACTTTACTATGGGAGCAAACCGATCGGAGCAAATAAAAAATCTGCTGTTCCATACTAAACTGCAATGTCGACTCGCGAGTTCGCGACTCAAATGTATGCAACAGCTGATTTTTTTTGCTCCGATCGGTTAGCTCCCATAGAAAAAGTTGTTCAGTTTGAAGGTTATACTCTTAGTTTAAAAGGATGCTAATGATATCAATTTCACCCTCTATATCTATCGATATAAAACAGTTCCGTGATTGACACTGACAGACAATGCACATCTTAAACCACAAACGAAATAAAAATGAAATTTTAGAATAAATATACTAAAGAGTACGTAGATGTGCACTAAGAAAGGATTTTTCGAAAATCAAAGTCTAAAGGAGTGCAAAAGGTGGTTAAAGTTTTCCGAAATCCAGGCGGCCGAAGTTGCGGGCAAAAGCTAATTTTTATAAAATAGTTTGTACTCAGAGTTGCGACAATTATCCTATAACTACGCTCAAGTATGTGCACCAGCTGTATAGTAGGTGGTTAGAGATAATTATTTATACTACTGTACATAAACTATTGATTTGGTGTTACTTGGGCATCTAAATGCATCTTAAACTTGTGTATAAACAATGTCGATTCTGATTTTCAAGTCTTGAAAGAAAAATATTTGTAAATCTTACTTGCAAACGAATGTTTCCAGTGGGAACAGAAAATGGTTAGATAACGCATTAAAAAAAATCACCTAAACCATTTAAAGTTCAGTGACAATTATTTGAAAAGGTTCTTTCTTTAACCGAGATTAAAATTGTCTAGAGTACCTAATGTAAATAAGAAAATGGATCTCGTCTCTCTAGATACTGAGGAAATTAACTTGAGTGAGGATTTAAATTTTTCATCAAACCAACCTAATTAACTTCATAATTAAACTTGGCAATCTTGAATCTTATTACTCTATTGAGATTTTACTTTGTGCCTTGATTAAATTTGAGGTACTTCTTTGTACTAGTTTTGAGGCAATATTATTCAATTATGTTACCGTACCCACCTCGTTCATCATTAGAACATAATAAATACAACGAATATTAGTTATACACCACTAGTTTTTAATTACTCTTAATATTTTAAGGATGTATTCAGAAAATGGAACTAAATAACTTTCCTTGAGAAAAATGGGTCGAAAAACAAAAAATATTTTTGGACCTCCCATAGAAAATCGAGCGGCTGAACCGCACTTGTATGGGAGGTCGAAAAAAAAATTCTCGTTTTTTTTTAGGTGCTTAGTTTCAATTTTTGAATACACCCTCAAAATTTTTTAGTAATTATTACTTGTCCGTATCAATGTGTCTGTATATAAGGTCTAACAAAATTAGCTGAAACTATTTTAAAGGGATAATCAGACCATCAAACTGAACAACTTCCTCTATGGGACCAATATTGAAATCGCGAAAAAAAAACAGCTGTTCCATACAAACCTACTCGACCTATATGTATGGGACAGCAGATTTTTTATTCGCGATTTCAATATTGGTCCCATAGAGAAAGTTGTTCAGTTTGATGGTCTGATCATCCCCTTAAAATAGTTTCACCTAATTTTGTTAGACCTTATATACAATAAAGTGTTATAATATAATATACGAGCATTAACCCACGATTTTGTCCGCACAAATTATATACCAGATTTTAAGTCAGATCATTAGCTATCAAACAAAAAAGTTTCATCAAAATCGGTTCAGTAGTTTTTGCATGATGCTCGTTCAAACAAACACACAAACAGACACACAAACAAACAGAGAGACAAAAAATCCAAAATTTGCTGATATGGAATCAGGGACATCTAAAAACTACATCGTAACTTTTTTTGTTAATATTTTCAATGTACAGACACACTTCTGTTACAGTTTTATAATAGTATATATAACTGTTCTAGTTGTAAAAAATATTTTAAATAATCAATTTCATATAATACACAGTGAAAGTGGCAGTGGGCACATTGCTCGCAGAACCGATGGCCGATGGGGCCGAAAAGTTCTCGAGTGGCGACCGCGTACCGGAAAGCGCAGCGTGGGTAGGCCTCTCACACGGTGGACCGACGACCTGGTGAAGGCGGCGGATGAGGGCAGCGCAGGACCGATCGTTATGGCGATCCTTCCTTGGGGGAGGCCTATGTCCAGCAGTGGACGTCCATCGGCTGAGATGATGATGATGATGACACAGTGACCAGAACAACAATTTCATCACTATAAATAAAGATCAACTTGATCTTGATGAAAGCTTTGATCAAAAGATACATTTTTATCGGGGGATTTACATTCATAATTAATAATGAACCAGAATTACATTTATACCAAAGGAATTTTCGTATTACAAAAGCCTTGTTCGGAATAAATGTAAAAAGAGGAAACAGGAAAAGACCGTTCTGAAAAAAGCATTGTTAAATCTTTTTGAAGTCCCTAACTTTTCGCCATTATGTACAATTTAAGTATAGAACTTAAATGAAGTGGAAAAGTTGACCAGTAAAGATCACCATTCTTTGAACTTAAATGTTGTACTTTACAGTAGATTTTTAAAGGTTTTAATGAAAAGTAACAAACATTTTCGACGCTATCTGCTTCGGTCCATTAACAATTTTAAAAAATTCTGCTATAAAAAGAATATTTTTTTTATTACGAGAAAGATTGTGTATTCAGATATAGTAATGAAACGTAACAACAATTTTATACGAGTCGCAAAACGTAAAAACATTTTGGACCTTCCATACAAAAGTGCGGCCGATCGATTTTCTATCTCTATCTAGACGACCCGGTTGGTGTACGACCCGGTTGGTGTAACGGTTACCACGCCGGACTGCCAAACCAGGGTCCTGGGTTCGAATCCCGGTTCGGTCTTGGATGTTATATGTTTGTGCCATTGTTGTATGGTTTCAATAATAAATGCTTATAGTGCTTGCTTGGGATCATTAGCATTACAATGTATGTGCCTGTGAGCGTTCTTTATTTTTTTTTTTTATGAGAGGTCCAAAAAGTTTCCTTGTTTTTCGGTCCATTTTTCTCAGGGAAAGTTGTTTGGTTGAATTATTTCAGCATTTTTCTAGTAAATACAAAATATGGATGTATAAAATCCAAAAAATTTAATTCATTAGGAAGGTATCTTAATTAACTTGAGGTTAAACATATAGGAGAATTACGCATTCCGTTTATTCTAACCCTATCCCTATGTATAAATAATAATGACTAAATGTAGGTAGGTACTACATCATAATACAAATTTAAGCGATTATTACTATTATGTTGCTGTTAAACCCTGCCAAAGGCTGTTAAGCCTGCCTGCTAATTGTTCCCAGGAAGTAGGTCACGTTAGTGTGATAGTTGCTTAATATGTTCAAAGTTTGACAAGGGTCCGTGTAGGGGTCACCAGAAAGCTCTTCATTAGCTCGCAGTTCTGGATTGTGTTTCTAATAAGTTAGTCAAGTGCCTGTGGTGCCTAAAGCATTTGGATTCGTACTGATTGCATCTCGATTATTCACATTGTAATTTGGAATTAATTTGTTTCTAATTTACTACCTATCTGGCATAAAATTAATTTTAAGTTAGCTAGTCGCTGAAACTGATTTGTCCGAGTTGAAATTGACCGAGATGACCATTATTATTATTTATTAGCTTTGAAAAGGTAATTGAGATTTTTCAAAATTTTAAGATGCTCTATAAATAACGTTGTTCAGTTTTAGCATCTGTATCACCGTAGAAAGTTTGGTTAGTGATGCAAAGATTTCCCTGTGTCTACCTTTAAAAAAATCCACAGGAACGGGCCATGTACAAAGCAGGGCCAGTGTGGAACTGTGGAGGCAAGTTAGTTGTGAAAATGCTGTATATCCCCGGTTGGATGAGGATCTTTGGGGGAGGCCTATGTCCAGCAGTGGACGTCTTTCGGCTGAGATTATAATGATAATTATGATGCTGTTTGCATATTTTCAAGCTACCTTAACATATCTCAAGAATTAGTGTAACAATATCTATTTACACTATTCCTAAATAGTGTTAGTAGTGTTCAAACAAAACGAAATTAAAATGAAATTAAAATTACCGTTGTTAGTTAGGATTTCGGAAAAACATATGTACAATCCAAGACCTAACCAAATAGACCTAAGCACAAGATAGTATTATGTTAACCAATGTTAACACCGAACCATTTCTCATAAGTTCAACGTATGAGATTAAATTGAAAACAAACAAGGTATCCCAACATGAAAACCGCCGTAGTACAAATTGCTATCGAACGTAAAGAATTTATGGCGACAGAGACACTCCTCTCCCACGGGTGCCGGGTGCCAGAACCACGTTACTTTTACAAAAACTACCCACGAAATCGGATGCCGTTTCTGCAAGATTTAGTGCGGTTGGTGTGCGGCTGCGTCGAGGTAAACTATTCGGAATGAATTTGAATAAGTTAAAAAAACATCGTGGAACTAAGTTTTGTGGTTAAGATTTATGGGGGAGGACGATAGTGTCGGGCTCTGAATGGGATTTTTGTATGCCAACAATTGATATGTAAGGGTAGTTTTTCTTCCGCAGTTTGTTCCATGGTTAACCCTTTCCTTGGTTTTAAATCTCAACGGTTCATTCTAAGAGATATCATGTTTACGTTTACGATCTAGAGTTAGCAAGACCCTAAATCCTAGAATGACTAAATCCTAGACTCGAATGCCTAGAAAATTGATAATAGGTATCTGTAAAAATGAAAAGTGTGTGATGATGAGTTAGGTAAAACAACATCGTATTAATTTCTGCCTATAGTGCCAAAGTACTATCTCAACACAGTATAGCTCATTTAATTACTACCAATAAATTATTAATTTTAATAACATTCCTATGGCACAACGTATGAAATATGGTCTTCCCCAGTATGTTTACAAACTCTGTGTATTCTGGCCTGATAAAGGAGATTGGAGAAATAATTATGGCCTTGTATCCAATTAATTCAACAAATATTTTAAAATCACATATTATAAAATCTCATGTTGAGCGCCAATCGTTTAGGAACTGGAAACTAAAGTTTGTTAGAGAAGTTACGAATAGTTAGGTATTTTATTTCAGCAAAATTTAGGAAAGACTTTTTCCTCCAATTTAAAGTTTCATAATCCATTGTGACATTTATCCTAAATCCTCGTGAGGAGCTACTTCAATTTGTAACTGACTGGAGCAGGCAAAGTTGAGCAGAGCTCCGGGCTAAGTCTCCGCCCTCTAGTTTCATACAAATTGATATTTACGGTAATAGCACGAGTTTTTCAGCGAGAAGGCAAAGTTAGAGGATAACAGGCTCAGTTGGATACCGACCGGAATCCAAATGGGCAAAAACGTTGAGCTAAAGAAGTGAAAAACGGATCTGCAATTTTCCGCCAGCGAAATTATTCAAGATCAATTTATGTTTCACAAGTTAGCTTTCCGTTGCGGGATTTTGAAAAGCATAAAAGCATTGTTCACTGGAAAATTACATTTACAATGTACGGGAATAGCCGTTACAAAGTGTGAAAGAAAATTGATATAAGCCAGGCAAAAAGAATCCTTAGCGAAGTGTAAGAAACATTTTTGTCATTCTGAAGTTACCTGGATGTGCTTCTTTCAACATCTATTCTGTTTGCCTTTGCTTAGAACTTTGTGGAACTCATTGATCATCAGTAAATCAATCAATCAATCAATTTATACTTTATTTCACACCAAAAAAAAACATAGTAGGTATACATGCAGAGAGCAAACAAACAGGAAATACAAAAGGTACAAAAACAGGCGGTCTTATCGCTAAAAAGCGAAAATGTATGTCAAAAAAGTAATTATTTATCGAAGGTATTTATTAATGTACGAGTGCATTCGTCCAAGGATTATTCGTGATAGCAAACTTTCGGGGAGGTGTGATTCGATATTTCACGTATCGCACTCCGTGTAAACGTCAGTCAGCAAGGTCTGTTCGTACTCAAAAACACAGTTATTAATAAACCCCAAAAGTAAGGTATATTAGACACGATAATAAAGGGACGTAAATAAGCAAGCATCCGATCGCTCGAGTCGACCCAATAAATTATGCGGCGGACCACAGCACCGGCGTCCGGACGCCTGTCGAATCCAACGGGAACCAATTAGTCGCACTCGAGAATATTTATTTGCGGTTTTCTGAAACAAGTAGCACCCGACACTTTAGCCGACCGTATGTACACCCTGTGACTTGAATTCTTTATTTGTTTGAGGTGGTTAATGGTGTTTAGATCGATGTTTTGCTAAAGTCAAGGCATTTGTGTAAGATTTACTGGTACTGCGTGTTGTTTGAAAATACCGTAGACAGTCGTAGAAGTCAAGTGACTAGTAGCACCCCCTCTTGTATAGAGGGTGACAGTTCGGTTCTAGACTTGATCAAACCAGGATAGTTATTAAGAGCTTCTGTTCGATGTGTTACACTACTGATTCTAGCATGAAGAAAATTTTCGAGAAGAAGCATGAGTTTGCTGAAGAAGAAATTTTAATGTGTATTTTAAGTCAGCCAATACGCATTGGGCACGCGTTGTGGACCAATACTAGATACACCACCATAATGGTAAACCGGCGCCGGCGCAGAATTGTACAGGATGATGATGATGATTGTAGCCAATATGAACAGCATAGTAGTCAAATACTATAAGTACCAATTGATTCATATTTGCGAGATAAACTGGTAGATCGATTCGATTACTATGTCCAGAAACCCAAGAGGGAATGAAATACCCACCGGGAAGATATGAAGAAAGCAGATCCCTCTACTTTAGGTGGCGGGAACCCGTTGGTTGAGGGCAGAGCAGGACCGGATGTTGTGGCGATCCACGATCTATACTATCAGCTGAGATGATGAGAGCCGTAATAATCCGATCGAAAATCGATATCAAAGTAATGACCACATTAATTGACTCAACGACGACTCAACATCAACTTTGTAATAATCGCGAATAACGTTGAACAACCTAACTGTCCTCATAATTATTATTAGGTACTAATAAAGTTAATTCAAAGCATTTCAACAAAATTTTCAGCTGAAGGCAATGGTAAACAATTGTAAGTAAACGATGCAACACGTACGAGGACTCACAGAACAATCCATTTTCGTAGTTATAACTTGGGTAGAAGAGTTTTTTCATCTGCATTCTTGTGTGGACTGAAACTATGTCGCTAAATATGTGTTGGTCACGCGAGCTAGACACGCAAGTGAACCGACAGATCCTAACATAATACCATGATTGATTGTTGTTAGCACTTACTGCATTGATGGGTGAATGATGTGGAAGACTAGCGGAATTGAAATGACGAAATTTTTAATAATAGGGCTCTGATTGGTAAGATTGTAGGTTAAGTCACTGGTATAGACTGTAATAAAGAAAATAAGAGTACCTTTATAGTTAGTCGACATGAGCCACAGAAGATGTAGCCGCGCTGGCAGCTACTACGTTGTAGTTTGAATGGATCTTTACCAGCACCGCTGTAGTGGCCTAACTGTCGTACAACTCTATCTCATAGTGCCAGCCAAGAAAAAACAAAATTTTGGAACTTGAGGCCTTCTAAACGACAAATTGTTTTAGCTACCACGGCGACGCAACGTCATGTCGATGTAGAGAAGATGCGGCCAGAAACTATAACTTAATAACAATAATAGAAGATATATTCTCTTGTCCTTACCCACCTGAATTTGTTGAAACCGTAAACAACTCAGGCAAGGAGAAGGCTGTAGGCTCCTCAACACTGTCCCTGTGTGGATTGGTGGGGATAATTTAGTGGTCAAAGTAAGTTCAGGTCCCTTGAAAAGGCTTCTGACCGGGCCACCGTTGCAACAGAATTTCCGCTTTTACTTACACCTTAATCCATCTCTAGCCAAGTAATTTATTTAAAAAAGAAAAAGTATTGTACGTTACACGTGAATGTTTCAAGTCATAGTGTTTAATTAACGTATGGGTACCAGGTGATACTTCATGAATAACTTAATTAAGTTTACTTTTAACATCAATAACAATTTCTTTGTAGTGTAGTCGCACCGAGTAAGATCGTTTTCTTTTCTTTTGAAAACAGCAAAACAATAATTGTTTGTTACTACGAACGTTTTTAATTTAAATAAATTTTATGTAGTATTACGTATTTAAGTAGACAGCATAGCTATTAAATAATAACATTTGGGAAATGGTTTAATTCAATTTGTCAAATGGACAAAATGTGATTCTAGCTCTATTAGCCCAGTCATTTTACGGTTTGAGCCGGGACTAATTAGTAATTGACATTTTTTTCGGTATAATAATGAAGAGCTAATTTGACCCTTGTCGGCATCACGTGTCGCTCGTCGATTGTTGGTTGCTCCTTCCCGGGCCTACAACGAAGTTCCAGTGGTGGCTCAAGATAGTGTTCTTTTGGAAAAACAATCCTTGAAGTCACCGTCAAGCATAGCATAGCATATGCTCACGACTATATTCCCCGAGGGGGTAGTCAGAGATATTCTGTCAAGCACTCTTGCTAAATAAACTAGACTTTGGTAAAATCATCACATCCAAGATGGCAGCCATTTTTTTAAAAATAGAATAGAAATTAATATAATGCAATTGCATAACATTTCTGAATACAGTCTTTAAATCCTTAATAAACGGTTCCCGACTAAAGATGCACTGGCCTTCAAAACTTAGTAGGTACCACACTTTTAAAATTGCAATAACCTATAAAGTGCACAAGATGTATTTTCGAAACAAAACAACAAAATTTTTGTATTTGTTGAGAAAAAATTTATTTATAAACAAAAACACTCCTTTTTAAATTGCCGTCTAACTAAAGTGTGATACTTAGTTTTGCAGGCCAGTGAATATTCGATTTGTAATTTTTCTCTAAAAGATTTATACGAAATTCTTCACTTCTTCCACATCCATTAAACCAACGTTTTCAATTCCTATCTATTCCCGCATTTTCACAAAACGCTCGAGAGCAACACCCCGCATTCGCCAACAAAGGCAAAGTTAACTCGGTTATAAAAACGACGAGCTATTTTCTTACCCCTCGCCTATTTTGTTTCGCCCTAATTTAACTTTAGCTATTGAAGGCTCATTTTGTGTTAACGAAGTTATCGCGGGTTGGTGTCACGTCCGTTGTTTTGTCACTTGTGTCACAGTTGAAAGAGAAATGTGGGTGAACTCCATAGAAACTTCACCCATCTTAAAACCTTATTCGTCTGGTATTCGTGTCATATCGTACAAAATAATATTGTACGCATGATTTACATATTTATTATTGAACACATACATAGCTGATTCGAATAGTTATTATGTAAACAAGTAACCGTAATAAAATAATTTATATGAAAAAAAATCGTCATAATTCCATGTACAATATATTAAGTTTGTGTTTTATTTTATATTGTACCTATACCTATTATACAAAGTACATTTAACAAAAACTTATTTAATTTGATACGGCTGTACATAATCAATCATAGTTTAAGATGTAAATTTTTGTTATTTAATACTTTTGAAGGGAGTGCTTTTGTAGAGTTTCTGGCCAAAACTGCCATAAGACCTTACTCGTGCAACGCGGTGTGGCAGATTTATATCCAAAAGTTAGTTATGATGTTACCAAAGGTCGAAGTCAAAGTATATAAAGTTTTACTTTATATACTTTGACTTCGACCATCTTTTAGAGTCATCCGATACAGTGAGTTTACCGAAGCATGCAACCTTACCTACCTGCTGTAGGTTTTACCTTGATAGGTATCTTGCATAGTCGTATTTTTGACAGCAACATCAATGTGAGAGTGCGCCTACTCTACTATCACTACTGTGTACTAGAGTACAGTGGCATTTTGTTTAAGGTCGTCTTCCCAATGTCACGTACTTTTCTATCTTTTACTTTGCTTGATAGGATGCGATGATGTCATAAAAAAATCCGCTCAGAAAAAAGTTTGATAAGAATTTTCTATTCATGACTTGAGTTTATATTTCTAGGGAATGCTTTTTATCCTTACAAAAGAATGCAACAATTTGAGCCGCTTTTCGTAGGTATAGAACTAAAAGTTTGCAAATAAATAATGTTTTTTTTTGTTTATTTACGCTGAAAAACGTTCTCAAACTGCAGTTTTATAATAAACTAGCGTTAACCCGCGACTTTGCGCTACAAATTATATACCAGATTTTAAGTCAGATTATTAGCTGTCAAACAAAAAAGTTTCAACAAAATCGGTTCAGTAGTTTTTGCGTGATGCTCGTTCAAACAAATAAACAAACAAACACACAAAAAAACAAACAGACAGACAAAAAATCGAAAAATTGGTGATATGGTATCAGGGACACCTAAAAACCATATCGTAATTTTTTTTGCTAATATCTTCAATGTACAGACAGACTTCTGTTACAGTTTTATAATAGTATAGATTTTCAACATCATCAGCCATAATAAGTCCACTGCTGGACATCTGTCTCCCTCGTAAAGATAATATTTGTTACATTCCCCACGCTTGTCAGGCAAATTAGCAATTTGATTTAGGATTTTAATTTGTTTTACGCAAATTCCAAAGACGTTATCATAAATAGGTACTCTTTCACATTTTGTTTTACGATTTTAAGTATAATGTACCTACTTCATTGTTCTAACCTGCCCTCGGCAGATTTTGAGAAGCCTTAGATATGGCGGGCCCCGAGCCGTTTAGCGTCGGTAAAATTGATATTTATTATTATGGCTCAGGGTTCCGCTTGTCGTCCGACAAAAGGCTGCCTCCTGGTCTAAAAAGCTGTTTCAAATAAATCGCCATAAACTACAAATATATCATATCACCTGAAATCCTAAACCTCTTAAACTATAACGTTTTATAACTCTAAGGTCCGCCACACACAGACGGAATTGCAATCTGGAATCCTGATTCAGGATTCAGTGTTTTAAATACGGGCATAGGCCCACCACTTCAGTGTTGTCAACTATAGTTACAAATAATACTCGGGTACTGTTTAAAAAATGCATAAAATAAAAATGTGTGAAACGCTAAATGAACGACAATAATTGCATTTTTAGGTATTTATTAAAACAAAACAAACAGTTTCTATACATGATAATTAACTAGCATGTATTCAGGTCACGACGTTACGATGATGATTTGTAAATTGTATTCCAATATCAATGCAACTATATTAAAAGACTATCGATAGTTTTAACATTAGACATAATCTACATACAAAATGACATTAACCATTATCACACAAGCGGTTATTGAGCGTAGGCGATTTCGCAACTATGCCGCAACGACGTCGCAACTGCACCGTCACGATACGGTATCGTTCCATCAAAGCCTACGCTCAAAAATCACTTACAAATATGCCACCTAAGACATCAAAAAATCACTAGATCTAGTGAAAAAGTCTCTGAAAGCGGCAACACTCCATACGGAATCGAATCAGGTTTATTCCGGATGTATGTGGCGGACCTATAACTTATAGCGTAGGTTCATCATAAGGTGTACCTTACTACAATTAAAACTTTGAAAGTTGATTGGTTGGTAGTGGTAGAAATATTTCATGTCCATCTCGTAAGGAATACGATCATTTATGAATTTATGTAGGTAAGGCAACTATGCAAAAAAAAATTTGCTCTGTCAGTCACAATTTGTGTCCCCAACATAAACAATATATTTTTTAAACAGTATGCATGTAAAATATCCGAAATCCGAATAGTATTTTAACCGAGAGTAGGCGTAGTAGCGCTTGTTCGATTTATTTTATATTATTAAGAGGATAGACGGGCTGAAATGGTAATTAGGAGAATAGGTCACTTTCCGACTGTATACGTATTTGTCCGATTCGCACAACCCATACACCCCGTCGACTAGAGTGCAAAAGAGACAACTGCAGCTTGGACCGATTTTATCGACATAAAATCGACGAAATCAGCATTTCTTATTCCCCATGTTTCCCCCTCCAAAACTAAATCGATTTTAATAATTCTTTCAAGAATAATACGAGAAAGACTTTAGCTATGTCTGCTTGTTTTGTTTTTTTTTTGTTTATATACGTCATATTTGTTTGATGGATGTCTGAAAACGTACGGAAAAACTGGTCATTTTCGAAGGCCCCTAGTTCTTACAGTAATTAATTAAAGCAAAACATAGGGGTAAAAAAATGTTTGTTCTAGTGTCATTATTCAAGGAGGAAACAGGGGAATACGTTTGTATGGAAAAAACCGTACCCGCCTATCCTCTTAACTCGACATGCGTATCATCCAAAAACTACAGAACCAATCAAACATTACCTGACACGCTCATGGTCCGTATTTTTTGCACGGTGAGATCCGGATGAAGGGATCAAATGAGTTCCGTACTTAAACCAGCTTAAACTTTATGCGGATCTTTCTACTGCATAGATAAATTTTCGATGTTTTTGATGAAATTCTCCAGGGTGGTAAAAAGATTTTTATTTAGCTCTGGGATCTTTAAAAAGGATTGCGCTTTGTTTACTATAGTGTGATTGGTCTATAACTCGTAAAGAGTGTCTTAGATTCTGGCTTGCTATTTGCGGGTTAATTTTATAACTTTAGTAAGAGCTCAGTTCTGTTAAGGGTGGGTTTCGAACCTACATCAGAGTAATATTAGGATTATTAAGGATATTAAATACCATACAATCATACATACTTACCACTGCCTGCTGTGTGACGCCGAATGTCCGTTTATCTCCCGAAACATAGACGAAGAATTTTTCGCTTACGCTGCTGGTAGACGGAATGTCAGTGTAACCGGGTATGAGATAGCGATAGCCATAAAATCCTATACAATTTATATGAAATGACAGATCAGAGTCAGGTGGCCGTAGTACAAAAAAGTGGTTACGCCGATAAGGACAGCAAAAAGGTGGCGATCTCCTTTTTTAACTAAAGCGAATTTGCTATGTGCATCTCTTATTGAGTAAATATAACAGAACACGTGCTTCCTTCTAGTACCATCTCTTTCTACGTCCCGAAACGTCGATTTCAGAAATTAGCAGTTAAAGGTTTTGTTGAATTTTTCGAAATAAACGCTAATTGATCAAAATAATTAGACAGGGCAAAGGACGTGGAACAGATTAATAAACAATTAAAAATAAATAAATTGATTATTTTTAATTCTAATAAGCTGAAAATTTTGCTACCCATTCCTGCCATGAAGGCTTTAGGTGCCGTCCAGGACCTAACATTGACTAATATCAGGTTGACCATAAGCAATAGTGAACTAAATGGGGTAATACATTGAAAACGTCACAGGAATCTGTGTCAACCCGCTGAGTTATGGCCCGGGCTGCCTGTATTTCAGCAGCACTTGTTAATTAAACAACCACCAATATGCCACTCACAATATATTGCTGGGTGATAAAATTACAGAACCAATATCCGATGAGAAGTGTGGAGACACACTGGGCACAAAATTGGCGGCCTCAAGCAACGTTTTTTTTGCTAAAACTTCAAAAAAAATACTACGTCAGAGGTCTATCTCTACGAATAAAGTAATTTTTCAGTGATCACTTATCGAATTGTCAAAATAAAACTCAACAATTTTTAATCAAAAAATTATATTACATTTGAGTGGATAACTTTCTGACGTAATTTTTTTTAATCTGCCACCGCGTCAGAAGGTGTTCCGTTGTAGAGAAGATGCGGCCAGAAACTCCGTTTCTTCAGATCCCCAGTGTCACATCGACATTATAGGGTTCTTCTTAATTATGCTGTCAGTTTTTTAAAGGAATTGCTAAAAAAACGGTCAAGTGTGTGTTGGGAAAAAAAGGGGCATTGCAACCCTCGCCGGGCACAGCTAGTATTATACAGAGTATATGTGACAACCTAGCAAATACTGAAACGGTGAACTCAGACCATCAAACTGAAAAACATTCACTATGGAGCCTACCTCAGGAAACGCGAAAAAAAAATCAGCTGTCCCATACATTTTAGTCGGGTAGGTACAGCAGTTTTGTATGGAACAGCTGATTTTTTTCGCGTTTCCTGAGATATGCTCCATAGTGAAAGTTGTTCAGTTTGTTACAAACACCGGACACGAGAATTTTATATGTTAGAGAACAGAACAGAACTTTCCATATATTAACTTAACATACTCCAGCCAAATGTTTGGAACAGCTGTTTTTTTCTCGCGGTCGATATTGGTCCTATAGAGACAGTTGTTCATGGACCCTGTATATAATGCATTAGTTTTATTTAGGTATATTACAATTGGAGTAAAGCTTCTTGTCCAAAACAGTCAACAATATTGACAAATTCTATACTAATATTATGACGATAAGCTAGAATAAGTTCTTGGTTCTACATTTTCACCTAATGTGGACGTTTTAAACCTTGTTGTCGATAACTAACAAGACTAACCATTCCAGCTGGGACTCGCATCGCTAAATAATTTTATAAGCTTGCATGCGATACTGTGTCACTAACACGTCAATCGATAATTATTGAAGCCAAGCTGACTTCATACATAGTCGTAAAATGGAAGATCCAATTTGAAATATGAGTTCAAATAGTAATAAGGCTTTATTTAATAAATAAATTAAATAAATTTTTATATATTTTTTATTCGGGAAACCAACAATCAAATTACAAACGAATGGTTACAAACTATGAACATAGAAGAGACCATTACAGGAATCCGCTAATGGTAATTTAAAACTAAATGAAAAGTGCTTGCAACGCTTATACAATAATAGCTACCTATCAGAAGGTAGGTAGGCTAAAATAACAATAAATGATAAGAAGAAAGTATATTGCGAAGTAAAGACTCAGTCTAAAGAACTATACCAGTACCCTTTATATACTGTGCCAAAGATAAACAAAATTTTGCTGTTTTTTTTGGTTTTTAAGCTTAACTTTATGCTATACATCACTTATTGCACTATTCCATCAATAAATTTTATTTTATTACTCACGAAAACAATGTTATAACATTTACAATACAGAAAAAAGTAAGTTACAAAAACATTACCCTCCTTCTGGTACAATCGGGTAATAAGGAGTTTTTTTCGCGTCAAAGCGATTTCTTCCAGTATGGCTAGCATGCCAGCCACGACAAAGCGTTTAAACGAGTAAAACGTCATGCGCGCTCTTTCTGGCTTATGTAAAAAAATAAAGATGGAGGCACATCTCGATTTTTATCGTTTTCTCGGGGGTGGCATGCTAGCTGTGCAGGTAACCTTAGGATAGAGAATAAGATAAAGAAAAGCAGGAAGGCCGCAAACTAAATGTAAGCAAGAATGATTTTATTCATCCTGAAATCCTAAACTTTGTTTTGTAGTTAAGGTGGTTGCAGAGAGGTCAAATAGTTACGAAGATATAATTACTAAATTTTAAAAGCTTTATACTTTCGTAATTATATGATAAATTGCAAATGTTATTTGTGACGCGGAAACTAGATTTTCTCAAGTATTTTTCCATATATAAAATATTACTTTTATTAATTCCGTCTACGCGTATTGTGCGTCAAACTTTTGTATGGACTGAAACCACCTTAATTAGCTTTTAGCTTTAAGATAAGCTTAAAAATAATGGTTTTGATTGATGGAAATGATTTGCATTTGAATTGCACTCTCGCTTACTCAAAACCGAACATGAAACTTGGTATATCGTGGTATATCGAGGACCCTAAAAACAATCTATTTTTGTCCTCCTTCAAAGTAATTAATGTAAACTCATATGATTCTTACCTTCTGCACCCCACATGAGCCCAACGTTTCATAGCCGTCGGCATATTAAAAGCAATTCTAAACACCAATTTACATTTCTCATGGTGTTATCTTATCCCCCGCTCGTTATGGCCCTTAATATTTTGAGATCCCTATATGAACGACTTTAGTTTGAAAGCTTGAACCAATCGCCGGCTATTAGGCCCTCAGATAACACTTTATCTACGGCTAAAGTTTGTTCTATAGTTTTAAATTACGTGATATTGGTTTTAATGGAACAATGAAACTTAGCTACCTCTACTGGCTGTTTGTGTTTCTATAAAAGTGTAAGTTCCATATACGAACGAAAAAGGCGTTGCTTGTATCATCATCATCATCATTATCAATATTTTCAGCCCGTATCTACCCACTGCGGGGCATAAGCCTCCTCTCTATTTTTTCCATTCTTCTCGGTCCTGTGCCAGTCACATCCATACCTTGCCGATACTTTTTCAGATGCCGTCAACCAACCTGGCTACCAGACGACCTACTCCTCTTTTGCCTAATATCGGCTACCACTCTGTAAGGCTTTATTCCACCTGTCATTGTTTCGCCTAGCTACTCCGTGTCCTAGCTAGCTTGTATCGTCATTATACGATCATATTCTCATGCTCGAACTATGTGGGCAGCTAGCTTTTGAAATTCCAATAAAGTAGATTCGTATACTTTTCAAGGATATGTTTAAGAAGGGTGGGAAGTGGAGCATTGCCTTGGAAGCCTTGGATTGGCTTCCATGACAGAAATCGCATGGAGGCACGATTGCTGTGCAGCTATCTGATTTCTCTACTTGCGCGCCTCTCGGCTGTTTTCCTTCCTACATATCACGGCAAGCGCGGCTTTCACTGTCCGAAAAGCGCAGGAAGAGGCCATTTTCTGTGCAACGAAGACGCGCGAGAATCCATACTGGTGGGCTGGTGCTGGTCCATCAACCAGCATGGCTATAGTATTCCAGCGTGATATAGCGCTATCACGGTTCCGCTCTCTTTCTATTTGCGCGCGAACGAAGGAGATAAAAGACGTGATATAACCGTATCACGTGCAACGTGCTAGACTGGCAGGTTGACTAATCATATCGCGAAGAGCGCTGAAAAAACTTGGATGCGATAAACCGATCTCTCCTAGTTCATTAACTGGGTGAGATCGGTACAACTAGGGTTAGATTTCATACATTATATTAGGTTGACAATTTGCTGATGATGATTGTTAATGAATATAGTGTGTGCATACACGCACAAATGTTTCCATTAAACAATTTAATAGGTCAAACATTTTATAAAGTAATAGTCTATCAAATACATAGCTGGAAATCCTTTAAACCAACACATACTAAACCTAAAACAAAAGGCAAGGAAGTATGTAGATTTGGAGCAATTATTAAAACACGATTCATCCCAAATGGAATAGTTAAGTAAGTTCCAACATGACTCGAAATTAACTCTATGTATTTTACTGCTTTATCCGAGTTCTTATTTAAAATTTATTAAAGGTAGGTTTGATAAAGAAAAAGGCGAATGAGAAAAAGTAGAATTCAGATTCAGAAATGAAATGAATACGAGCCTTCAGGCGTTTCGTCGCCAATGAATAATTTATTTTAGAACTGGGTTTTCACGAAATTACTTGCCATCTCATTTGAAAGAGTGTGCCTTCGACTGAATTGACTACTAATGCGATATTATAATGTTTAGGCCTTTAGGTCGATCCTATAGATACCTACCACAGACGTGATTTAACTCACAATTTCTAGTCACATTTCGTGTTTTTATATTATATCTTGTACGTATTGGGTACTAAGGAATTCATATAATATTTAGAGTGACTTAAGGCATAATGCGAGTATTCTGCAAGTATAATAAATTGACGAACTATATTCACTCTGTTCGCATGGACTTAAATTATACATAATGGAAGTTTCAACTACGTCAGTCCAGCTGCTTCAGGACTATGATGTAACAGCTTGACCAATGACGACTGATCTAGACATCAGTTCATCCATCCCTAAAAAACTTTGATAATTTTAATATGAGTTGGACTTATACAGGGTGAAATTGATATCATTAGCATCCTTTTAAACTAAGAGTCTACCCAACAAACTGAACAACTTTTATTATGGGAGCTAACCGAACGGAGCAAAAAAAAGTCTGATGATCCATACTAAACTACAGTGCCGTGCCATGCCGAATCGACTCAAATGTATGCAACAGTAAATTTTTTTTGTGCTCCGATTTGTTTGCTCCCATAGTAAAAGATGTTCAGTTTGATGGGTAGACTCTTAGTTTAAAAGGATGCTAATGATATATCAATTTCACCCTGTATAGGAGAGATAGAATAGATAAGATAAGTATGTTATTGTAAGTAAGTAGGTCATCAACAACTTTTGTTCAGGTCTTTCTTCGCACACATTTCGCACAAATAGATAACATATTTTATACTTCAGTGTACCTTGATGCCAAACATTTAAATTAGTGTAGAAAGATGTGAAGACGGGACAGTACTATCGCATTATCAAACTCAATGACAATGCCATCGACTATACATAAGAAGATTTGTGTCTTTTAACTTGAGTGAAAGTGCCCCAGTTATCCATTTGCCTTAAACCTCTTAAGGAGATCCAATGAATTTTAGTAACACGTAACTTCCAAGAAAATAGGGTCCAGCAAAATCACTAACCATAAACTCCGGCACGTTACTAGCCCCAACTGCACAAGTTCCCACATAAACAAGGATAATTAACCATAACATGAAAATGAGCTCACCTCGAAAACTTGCTCCGGCGAGATATAAACGCGGGAAAAGCTAAAGAACCCTTCCTGTACGGAAGTTTATCAATAAAGTAAGCATAAATCATCAAAATGCTACGCTGTATCTTGGAAAGTTTCATCGGGTAAGGATCCATTGGTTTGTACGATGCGGTATTGGTAAAATAATATTGTTGCTTTTGAAGAAGGAAGAAGGAGGAATAAATAAGGATAAAGTCGTCAAAATCTAAGTACCTATATAATAATAGAGGGTGTAAGTGACAGCCTAGCAAATACTGGAAGGGTGAATTCAGACCATCAAACTGAACAACTTTCACTTTGGATCCATTCAGGAAACGTGAAAAAAAATCGGAGGTTCCATACATTTGAGTCGAGTAGGTGTTTTGTGTGGAGCAGATGATTTTTTTTCGCGTTTCCTGATGGTGGCTACATAGTAATAGTAGTTCAGTTTGATGGTCTGAATTCACCGTTTTAGTATTTGCTAGGCTGTATTTGCTACCCTGTATATTGTGCTATTGAGACATATTTCATTGGAGCCGTGACGGGTTGTTATGTTGAATTAATGATTTAGAAACTTAAAAGTTATATAGTAACCTTATAAAAGAAAAAACGTGTTACAAATCTGTCGATATTAAGATACCTTTAAAAGTCTGGGTGTCTTAAAACCATTTATTTGTAATTTTTGAGAATTTAGTTACAAATAAAAGTTTTGTATAAAGTTTATTTTATTACTGTCCGGTCTGTTTTGAACTACTGTACAAATTTGTAATTTGTAAAATACCTTGTGTGTTTTTGGCGTCATTTTCACATCAATTATTTCCACTCGTAAAACAAAGATTAAAAATGCTTTAAAATTGTTGGATGTTATGGAAACAGATTCACCAGGATCTTGAGGTTGCAAAGAAATTTAATTAGGTATGCTTATATACTTTGCTTGCAGCATAAAATTGATAAAAGGAATGAAGATTTATTATTTTCAATAATATCAAACACTCGGCTACTCTACAAATAAATCTCCCGATTCCAACTCCATTGATTGACAGGTCCCATCTGTCTTTTGATTAATTTTCATATAAAAACGAGATTTAAGTATTTGAGAACGTCAATCCTCTAAAAGACAGTCAGTTCAATCATTCCCTCTGTTTTATTTTAAGCCAATTCCACAAGTTATAAAAGTGAAATAATAACTTTGACGTCGTCGAAAACTTTGTACAGTTCGATTTCTGATCTCCCCGTTGGGGTGGATGTCTACAATACGATCCTATTGCGATGTCTACAATTACTGATATTGTGGAGTAATAAACTTTTTCTCCGTGAAAATACGTGATGACGTTACTGAACCGTTACGTGATCGTGTGACGAATCGACAAAAAGTGAAAACTCCTTCAGGAAAATATACGAATTCTTTCAGATTAAGAAAGGATAGCAAATCATTAACAATTCTGAAAGTGAGATTGTTCGACCTTAACCTTCCAGTCATGATTTTTTTTGCAGATTGTAATCAAAATATATATATATATATATCGAAATCAAACCAATTTTACGGTAGCCAGCCACTTAACGACTTCATCATCCGATCGGCTTAATAATACGTCCAGTAGTTTTAAGTTAAGTGACTGCTTGTTTATGTTTTGTTCTAGCATGTATGATATATATTATTTGTTATATATGTATTTGTTGTATTCACTTCTTTTGCATCTATAATTTGGTTTTTTATAACACCGACCCGTTCTTTGTTATATTTTCTCTACCCTAAGGTTGTCTGGAAGATATCGCTTTTTAGCGTTAAGACATTTATATATAAGGTCTAACAAAATTAGGTGAAACTATTTTAAGGGGATGATCAGACCATCAAACTGAACAACTTTCTCTATGGGACCAATTTCGAAATCGCGAAAATAAATCAGGTGTTCCATACAAACGTACTCGACCTAAATATATGGGACAGCAGATTTTTTTTGCGATTTCTATATTGGTCCCATAGAGAAAGTTGTTCAGTTTGATGGTCTGATCATCCCCTTAAAATAGTTTCACCTAATTTTGTTAGACCTTATATATATATTTGTACCATATTCAGTTTATGTTTCCTATTGTGCATTGTATTTTGTTTTGGTTTAAATAAAGTACATTTCATTCATTCATTCATTAATTATTCATGGCTTATTCACAGTTTCACACCCTTACACACAAATTTTAACATCTTCTATGATTTCAATTATTGCCCTGAGATAAAAATATTCCGTCTTTGGATGAAAGAATATCGAGACGTGCTTGTATCACTTTGGAAAATGAACCTCCTTGAACGTTTATGGTCGTCTTATACTTTGTTATCTGAATGTCTGGTGTTCGATGAGTCGTGATACGATGAAGAGACAAAGTACGTACACGTAGAACTTTTTATTTATCTGTTTATATTCAATGTTACATAAATACACCGCAATTTAATGCCACCCCACATACAGTGTAGGTGGATAAGCAACTTCTACTGTAACTTAGTTTGCTAGTGAACTATCCCACATTTGTATAAGTTTTCCTTTTACCACAATACAGTAGAAGGAGTACGAGCTTACTATCGTATCGGGAACGTATCGCAGATGTATTATTCCGTAAATTGAACTAAACATTTTCATATAATACAAACGACATTGCGCTAAGTTAAAACTTCGAAGTTCGATTCTTATTCAATTTCTGATCTAATCACATTGCAATCCAATTACAATTCAAATATGCTGAATTCTGCATCGCGCTAAACTCTATGCAACTGACAGCCAATAACGTCTGAGCGATCTGTCAAAACAGCTCTAACGGCTGTACCGCGATTAGCGCAATACCAAATGTGTCAAAAGTTATGGTTCGTACGTAGTCCCATAACGGTTCAATCACCAAATATTTACCGCGATTGCAGCCCTGTTATTCGTTATGGCCACTGTGACTTGCTCGAGAGGAGGCTAGAAATCACAAAACATTATAAGAGGGCTTAGAAATGCAAAGTACCGCTTTTGCTTCGAAGACGGCTCTCGCCACTTATCTTCCTGTTCACGCTGCTACAATTCCTCATGCCCTCACGCTCGCACCACGCCGTGCGCCTTATGGTGTTATGCAAATCATTGCATAACCTGTGGCGACACGTTCCACGCCCACTTTGCACTTCTAACCCCTCTTATAAGTTTCTGTGATAGAAATACTAAGTACTACATGATATCTATGGAGCGAATGAGGTCGGTTACGTTGTGTTGTTTGCTTCTTGATAATCATTTGACAAAAGAACTGCCCTTGAAATTGGCAGTCTGTCTATACTTATAAAAGAACAGAAAACTATTTTTGGTGAAAGAAGATAGAATGATGTAAGATAATTTTCGAAATGTTTGTCTTTATGTCTGTTTTTAGGATTCCGTATTCAAAGGTTGCTAACAAGCATCAAATTTGGTGTCAAATAAAAAAAAATAATAATAATAAAAACTGGTCAAGTATGTGTCATACTTGCGCTAAGGATCCCGGAGATATTTTTTTATTGTATTATGGTACGGAATCCTACACGTGCGCGACTCTCGACTCTCTCTTCAGTTCGATGGGTAGACTCTTAGTTTAAAAGGATGCTAATGATATCAATTTCACCCTGTATATCACACAGATAACTTTTTCTCTCCTGATCATAATTTTCCGATTTGTGGTAGCGACATTATAATTCTAATTGGCAAAATCTACCACACTGTACATGATAATCGTAATGCGTTAACATACATTCGATTGGCGTGGTTTCACATGCAAATATTAGCATAGGCATAATGACCAAACCGCAGAGTCAATGGGATTGCCGGATTGTGGCATGCCGATTTCAGCCCGGTCTATTGCGTGCCGCCACATTGGATATGTTTTGTCAATACTCAGGTCTTGCTAGTTGCTACATTATTAGGATAAGGGTCGATGAACTTTCGTAATGAAACAAACAATATTACAATAGCGCCAAAATGATTTTTATTAACCGACTTAAAAAAGGAGGAGGTTTCTCAATTTAATCGTATATATAAGGTCTAACAAAATTAGGTGAAACTATTTTAAGGGGATGATCAGACCATCAAACTGAACAACTTTCTCTATGGGACCAATATCGAAATCGCGAAAAAAAAATCTGCTGTCCCATACATTTAGGTCGAGTACGTTTGTATGGAACAGCTGATTTTTTTTTTCGCGATTTCGATATTGGTTCTATAGAGAAAGTTGATCAGTTTGAAGGTCTGATCATCCCCTTAAAATAGTTTCAGCTAGTTTTGTTAGACCTTATATATATATTTTTTTTATGCGTGTTTGCGGATAACTTCGTCGTTTATGAACCGATTTTGATGATTATTTTTTTGTTGGAAAGAAGATATCCCAAGGGTGGTACCATGATAAGAAAACTAGGATCTGATGATGGCATCCTAGAGAATTCGAGAGGAACCTTTGAAAATCGTAGTGCCGGCTAGTGCGTTTGTTATTTAAAGCACTACTATTAAATTGAACTAATGAATTCACCACTGAAATTGTGAAATAAACAAAATTTTAACAAAAAATTATAACCGCCTTCAAAAAAACTAGAAAGTTAAAAAATAAGAGCCGATGACTTTTTTGTTCGCATCATAAGAACATTGATTTGTTTTATAGAAGTTGGTGTCAAGCCAAGCCCAAAAACTAATGCAAGCCCTGTCGCGAATCATACCGGCTTGACAGCGACTTCGATAAAACAAATATGCAATATTATTTTGTAACCTTTTAGTTTTTTTGAAGGCGGTTTTAATTTTTTATTATAATTCCTTATCAACGTATGAAAAAGCGTTGTATGAACATGCCGTGTGGTTCCGGCTTAGAATGGATCACCCTATTTCTTTCCGTGGGTGTCGTAAGAGGCGACTAAGGGATTATGGGTTTCTTCTGCAGTGTTTTTGTGGGCGAAAGGCTAGACCCCTATCACTACCTGACATGTAATTTTATCTTTAAACCCTCATTGTGCTAACGGTGAAAAATGTAGTCAGTAGTATAGCAAGGCATCTGACCACCCTGAAAGGGATTATGGTCGTGATTTTATGTTTGTAAGTATGAAAATGTTTATTTTTATTTACGAATAAATAATATTGCTGGAGTGTATACAGGGTGAAATTGATATCATTAGCATCCTTTTAAACTAAGAGTCTCCCCATCAAACTGAACAACTTTTACTATGGGAGCAAACCGATAGGAGCAAATAATAAAATCTGCTGTTCCATACTAAACTGCAATGACGACGCGCGAGTTCGCGACTCAAATGTATGCAACAGCTGTTTTTTTTTGCTCCGATCCGTTTGCTGCCATAATAACAGTTGTTCAGTTTGTTGGGTAGACTCTTAGTTTAAAAGGATGCTTATGATATTAATGTCATCCTGTAGTATTTTAAAGATGATATATTTATTAGAATACAGGATCACTACACATTATAGATGTGTAGTGATAGTGTAATATTTGAAATGATAATAATTAGCTGTGCTTCGAAAAAAAAATTGCTGTATAATAAATAAATAACACAAACCTTTTGTATTAAATACTTCTATATACACCTTACAAATCACACACTTCAAATTATTTTGGCCGAAGTTGCTTTTTTGGCCGAATAGTGGCCGAAGTGAACGCCGAAGGTTCGGTCGGAAACTAGGCGCATCCTGCTTTCAATGCAATAGCGCAGTTATTGTGGCAGGGTTGTTGCCGGGTAATTTCCACACCGTTAAGATCATCATCTATTTTGACCTGTATATTCGGCAGGTAGTCCTGCACTGTAACTTCCACTGCAGCGATGACTTTGTTGGGTAGCTGACACTTTACGTACTGTGGAAAAGAGTTATAGATTACTTTTGTACTCTTATATAGTTTAGTACATTGTTATCGTACACACGGCGACATGTTAAGCTATACAAAACCAAAATAAGCTGGCCGCGCGTAGGACGAGTAACGTATAACGTCACGCGGCCTGCTTATGTTGGTTTTGTATAGCTTGATGTGTCGCCAAGCTATACAATGTTAACAAATATTTGTTACAAAACTCCTCCTAAACGGCTTGACCGATTCTTATGAAATTTTTTGAGTATATTCAGTAGGTCTGAGAATAGGTCGTAAAATACATTTCAGTGGCCTGCGCGAAGTCGCGGGCAACAGCTAGTAAAGGTATATTATAACTATTCGATTTTGCCCAGGACTTCGTCCGCACCAGCTTTCGTCTTCGTATATAGCGGGAAGAAAAATTATAAAATTTTTTGAAACTTATTGTAACTTATAAACACAAAAAGTTTCATCAAAGTCGGTTTAATAATTTTTGTGTGATGCTCAAACAAACAAACAACCAGACAGCCAAAAACTGTAATTTGGAGGCAGGGATACTTAAACGTAGGTAATGCACTCATGTACTATATGTCAATAATGTACTCAGCTCTAACAGATTTAAAATAGTAAAATGAAATTCATTTATTCGTTCAATAGTAGTACATGAAGCTCGTATACAGGGTGAAATTTATATCATTAGCATCCTTTCAAACTAACAGTGCGACAGTGCGACAGCACGCACACACACATATATATAAACGTGTGCTTCACTTATGATTAGACGAATCACGTCCGTCTTTTTTTCAGGTCCATGTATAATCCTTGGTACATGTAGCAGAATGACAAAACGTTTTAGTTCATATACAAAAACGTTGCTGGACTAAACCGTGGCGTAAATATAAATAATAGTGAGGGAATGATGAATGAGGGAATGCTCTATGGTCGCGACAGGCCAATTGTGCGCGGTACCAATTCTGAACTTTGAGTATTGGTACGCGCCGGCAGCAGTGTCAAATGTTATACTCGAGACCGCGCACGTACCAAAATGGTTCGAATTGTTTGTATTGTCACGGAATATACAGGGTGTTACAAAAATACAAATAAACATTAAAGGGGGTGGTTAAGACCATCAAACTGAAGAACTTTCGCTATGGAACCAATATCGAAATTGCGAAAAAAAATAGGATGTTCCATCATCATCATATCAGCCGATAGACGTCCACTGCTGGACATAGGCATCCCCCAAAATAAGGACACTTGCCATAATCGCCATGATGCGATGCGTTTGCGATGTTCCATACTAAACTACAGATCTACTCAAGCTAAATGTATGGGACAAAAATATTTTTTTTCGCGATTTCGATGTTGGGCCCATAGTGAAAGTTGTTTAGTTTGTTGGTCTAAACCACCCCTTAAAAGTTTTAAATTTTTATTTTTACTTCTGTAACACCCTGTATATGGTATTGTGTACGGGTGTGATTCCACATCGTATAAAAATAAAGATTTGCTTGAACTAAAGTGGTTTGAGTATTCTTAACGCGATTAGAAACTTTGTTGGACTGTCGCTGAAAAACGCTGGCCTCGATTCCTACATACCGTCTCCCATCCAGATCACCTATCTGGACCGACGACCGAATACACTGCCAGTACGATGTTAATAATGAATGGCGGGCAGATTGGGGCCTTTTTGACCATTCGCATACAAGCCTCGTACGTGACCCGACTGTTGAGCCGGCTGGTTTTGAAAAGGGCCGTAAGACCTGGGTTAAGCTTACCCGATAAAGAACCAACCATGAAAGAACCAACTACCACCTCCACAAGTGGGGTTTGAGGGAGTCTCCGACGTGCGACTGTGGCACACCTGACCAGACCCTCTGCCATGTGGTAAATGAGTGCACCCTGCGCTGTTTCCCCGGTGGAATTGAAGAACTTCACAGGCTAACCCCGGCAGCGGAAGACTGGCTGAAACACCTTGACCTCGAAATCTGACCCCCCCCCCCCCCTCGGATCCAAGCAGGAAGATAAAAATGCCATACGATATGATGATGACTTTGTTTGTTTTTACTGGACCGTTTGAAATTGCAGGTAATACTATAAATAGGTATAAGTTACGGTACTACTCAATTGTTTTTGTACAAAATACGTGTCAGTAATTGAAAAATAATGATTTTTTATTATGAAACTTTGAATTAAAAACGTAAATAATAGTTCATAACAAAAATAAATATCTAGGTAGGTATTAGGATCACTACCAATAAAAAAAATATTAAATGATTAGACTTATTTCATATTGATTCTCTTATATTTTATTTTATTTCCTCTGAACGTCATTGTAACAACCCTTAACATGGCCGCCATCTTGTCGCATCGCCGGCGTGTCGCGCGGTTTCTTAGAAGCGCGTTTACTTCTATTTGTTATATATACTTGGACCAAACTAAACTATGTGTTGTGTGTGTATGTCATAATTCATAAACATGAACTCATACAATCCATTTTTTAGTATCTTAATTTATAATATGAGCTTACCACTGGACTGAGTGGTTTTAGGATGCCATGACACTGGCCGTTTTTCATATAAAAATTAAGCGGACTAGACAGTGGGATGTCATCTCTACCTGAAAAAAATATAAAATTATAAATTTAAACAGTACAGTCGTTTATTTAAATAAAATAATTACAATAGAAAAGATAACTACGAACTAATATACAGAATCCCTTAATCTAAAGAAAAAACAAAAAAGAAACAAAACTTACACTATAAATTAAAAATATATTCTAAATTGCCGCCGCTTGGAGGCAAGGTTGCCCAGGAGGCTGGCAGCGTAGCCTCTTTGTACGGCCAGACTGATTCGCTGGCCGAGGTAGCTGCTAGCCCTCTGGTCACCGGAGACATTAAGCCGGAGACCTCGATTAGGCACGCCGATAATTCTTTAAATAATCGGCGTGCCTCAGGCCTCAAATTATTAATTATTTAAATAGTTAATTATCAAAAAAAAAATTTATGGGTGATATTTGATATTGGGTATATGAGATGATTGATCTTGTCTAAACTCTTGTTTAAACGATCAACAGCGGCAATCATTTACAACATAATACAAAGAAGACCTGCTTGGAACCCGCAGCTAATTTAATCGACGAAGGATGTACAATATAAAAACAGGCCAAGTGCGAGTCGAACTCGCGCAAGAAGGGCTGCGTACCACCATGCAATATAACCAAGGTAAAGTAGGTCTTTACCATCCAAGTTTATTGATCAGCGATCAATTAATTTAGGTTAGGTTGAAGAACAAATACATGGTCCTTCTTAATTTGCTGATAGTTTTAAAGGGAATGATCAGACCATCGAACTATACAACATTCTGTATACCGTAATCAACACGTAACAGGTACGTATCGCGAAAAAAAATTTGGTTTGCAGTTTTGTATGGATATGGAACAGTATTTTTTTTCGTTATTTCGATGTTGTTACCATAGAGAAAGTTGTTCAGTTTTATAATCCCCTTAAAAAACCATCAGTATAATAAACCCTTATAATTAAGTTAAGACCCTGTATAATTCAGAATATCATTTTGCGTGATTGCCTGAGTGCTGAATTATTGTGTTGATTGACACATTGCTCGCAGAACCGATGGCCGATGGGGCCGAAAAGTTCTCGAGTGGCGACCGCGTACCGGACAGGCACGGTGGACCGACGACCTGATGAAGGCGGCGGGAACCCGTTGGATGAGGGCAGTGCAGGACCGGTCGTTATGGCGATCCTTGGGGGAGGCCTATGTCCAGCAGTGGACGTCCATTGGCTGAGATGATGATGATAAAAGCTACACCAAAAAGCAAAATTTTCAGCATCATAAAACGGAAAATAAGCTGGAATAAGATTTTAAAATTTTACCTTGAAACTTTACTACTTGATAAGGGTATTTATCCCCAGTAGCGTAGTCGACAATGGCGAGCAGCAGCATCGCGGGCAGTAGGCAGTGAACGAACATGTTGCTTGAGCGACGAGCTTAGAAAATTCAGAAGGGGACGAGTGTCGAGCAACGGGCGAGTGTCACACACACGCGCGATAGACAAATTTATATTAAATAAAGACCGGTCTAGTGGCAGTCGGGCTACTCGCGCACCGAGGGTTCCGTACCACAACCAGTACCCAACGTATTCACTTACAAAAAAGTTTTGTTTTCTCCGGGACCTTTAGCGCGAGACCGACTCACACTTGACCGGTTTTTATTATTTGTTGTTATGATCTATCACACCAAGTTTGACTTAATAAAAACTAGTTTCTTGTATCAGGACCCCCCTTAAATTTTAACTTTTTGTCATTTTTATTTGTTAGCAAGTCCGTCATAATAACGCACATTCTATGAAAATTCAACTGGCTGTAGCTATTACGGTTCAAAAGTTACAGTCCTAAATAGGTAGGACAGACAGATAGACAGACAGACGAACGACGGACGGACGGACGGATGGACAAAGTAAGCTTAGTAATAGGGTCCCGTTTTCGCCCTTTAGGTACGGAACCCTTAAAACCTCGTTACGCATCATTTCATATGTATATTCTCTTCATTAAATAAAACATTTTATTTAGTTATATACTTACTGAATAATAAATATAGTACAAGGCAAATCGAAATTGTTATTGTTAAAAATTCGATTCGCAATTTTCATAATCAAACCATAAAAAAATAAAAATCAATAACAAGGCAAATTGAATTAAAAATTACTTATAGCTAAGGGAGAGGGATATAAACGGCAACAAATATTTTGTTTACCAAAATAAGTTTCGACTCCCTAAAACCCTTAAAACCAAAAAGAACAACAAAAAAAGAAAAGTGGACCAAAGAGCGAATGTAATAAAATAGTAAATCCGCATTGCAAATAAAGAAGCATTTATCTATACTATTATAAAACTGTAACAGGAAGTTTGTCTGTACATTTAAGATATTAACAAAAAAAAGATACGATATAGTTTTTAGGTATCCCTGATTCTATATCAACAATTTTTGGATTTTTTGTCTGTCTGTTTGTTTGTGTGTTTGTTTGTTTGAACGAGCATCACGCAAAAACTACTGAACCGATTTTGATGAAACTTTTTTGTTTGATAGCTTATTATCTGACTTAAAATCTGGTATATAATTTGTGCGGACAAAGTCGCGGTTTAACGCTCGTAACTGATAAAGTTATGCTTGAACTAAAAAATTTAAACCGCACTTTACCGCACCCAAAAAAACTACAACGCTTGCAATAAAATGTACGTATTTGGTACAGTCAAAATTCATAACCGGTCAAAACCACTTTTGACTGCAAGAATCAGCCATAAGTGGTTTTGACCGATGCCCTTAGTCAAAATTATATTCTCGAGTCAACTAGGTAAACAGTAGCAATTCGTACGGAATACGAATTGACATACGAAATTCTCAAAAAAAATTATTAAATTCTTGTTTAATCTAAAATTACATTTAACAAAAATGTATTTACATTTTCTCTATTTATACGATTACTAATGAAATAAGATTTGGATGGATTGTGCGAAGGATGCTAAGTGTAAAGGTGAGTGCTTAAATGACAAGAGATCGATGAATGGAAGAAGATGAGATGATATATTGCGCTGACCCTATATAAGGTCTAACAAAATTAAGTACTCTTCTTTAGGTGAATAAATATTGAATTTTATTTATCTAATCTAATACTAAGACTTTTTATTTCGGACTACAGGTGAGTTTATGTAAGTATGTATGTCAATCGTAAAAATGTAACACGCTTAGTTTTATCATTTCTAGGTCTGTAGCTATGATATTACTGTTAGCCCCATCAATGAATCCACCTATAGTTTATACCACAGAACATTATAAGAGGGGTTAGAAGTGCAAAGTAGGCATTTATTTATTTTATTTCTTCAGTATCGCCGACAAGGTGAACACAATATTATTAACAAATACATAGACAGATAAAAGGCGTGTGCCACCTCAATTAAAGGCCACCACGGCATGCAATAGGCATAAGCAGGTTTGAGTTTGGTAAAAAATACAACAAAAATGAAAAACTCCAAAGAAAAGAAAAAAGGAAAATAGAAAGAAAAAGCATGATTATATGAATATGATAGCAGCGCCAAAGTCAAACAGAATTATTTTCCCTTCCTCCCGTTCCCAAATTTAGAGTCTTATATAATTATAAGGTAGTATTATTAAATAAGTACAACAAATATCAATATCAAAGAGAGCTATGTGCCATTTTCCAATGCACGATACGCATGGAATGTGATGCCACAGGTTATGCAATGATTTGCATAACACTATAAGGCGCGCTAATGGTGCGAGCGAGAGGGCATGATATATTGTGCATCGTGAGCTCCCGCTCACAAGACAAGTGGCGACAACCGTCTCCGAAGCAAAAGCGCTACTATGCATTTCTAACCCCTCTTATAATGTTCTGTGGTTCATACGATAGTTATGCCCGGATATGTAGAATTTTAACTGCGTTCGCAACTGTAATGAACGAGGGTGGCGGAGGGTTGTGAATTTAACGAATTGTTATTTTGGAGCATTCATTCGGAAAAACAATTGATCCTAGAGATCGTAAATTGGAGGGACAAAATTAAAGATTAGTCACGGTTCATGGCTATTTACGCTGTGTTCTGTTGTTATGGCTGTTTGAATGAATTTTTCTGAACAAAAATATGAAACTTGAAGTTGTTGGTGAAACAGGTAAGGTAGTATTAATTTTACAGGGTGTAACAAAAAATCCTAGTAATGCTTAAGACCATCAAACTGAATAACTTTCACTATGGAGCCAACACCGAGAAAAACAATTGATGTCTCATACAAAACTGGAACAGCTGATTTATTTAAATTTTTCTCGGTGTTTGCTTCATAGTGAAAGTTGTTCGGTTTGATGGTCTGAAGCACCCGCTTTAGTATTACTAGGGAGTTTTATTACACCCTGTATTGCATTGTTTCGGTACTACTAGTCAAACGTGGAGGTTCTGAGGTTTCAGAATATTTCTGACTACCTCCTCGGGGAATATAGTCGTGAGCATATGCTCACGACAAGCTCAAGCACTCAAGCATATGCTTATGCTATGCTGTATTGTATTAGGAAATTTTTTATGAGACATCATGTGTGATATTTCCGCAAATCACATATTATTCCTCAATTCTTTTGCATATAGGTACTTGGATCAAATTATTGCGAAATTTTTTTGTTGTTCACTCTCTTTTGATGTATAGGTGCGATAGTAGGTAAACCCTTTCTTATGCAGATTAGCATTATACTTCGGGTAAGTTTTGTGAACTGTAGGTAGATATTCAAAAAAATATACAATGCTTCCAAACAAAATGCAATGCTAGAAGGAAGAAGGAAGCTACAATGTCGTCTGACCAACGCATCGGTGGTGTGCCCACTGACCCCCTTTTTTAACCGACTTCAAAAAAGGAGGAGGTTTCTCAATTCGACCGCATATATTTTTAACCGACTTCATGAGGAGGTTTCTCTATTCGACCGTATATATATATATTATATATTTTTTTTAAGGGTGTTCGCGGATAACTTCGTCGTTTATGAACCGATTTTGATGATTATTTTTTTGTTGGAAAGAAGATATCCCAAGGGTGGTACCATGATAAGGAAACCAGGATCTGAGAAATCGAGGGGAACCTTTGAAATCGTACTGCCGGCTAGTGCGTTTGTTAATTTAAAGCACTACTATTAAATTGATCTAATGAATTCACAGCTGAAAATTGTGAAATAAACAAAATTTTAACAAAAAATTAAAACCGCCTTCAAAAAAACTAAAAAGTTAAAAAATAATATTGCAGCCGATGACTTTTTCGTTCGCATCATAAGAACATAATTTTTTTTTATAGAAGTCTGTGTCAAGCCAAGCCAAAAAACGAATGATGCGAATGAAAAAATCATCGGCTGAAATATTATTTTTTAACTTTTTAGTTTTTTTGAAGGCGGTTTTAATTTTTTGTTAAAATTTTTTCTCTTGGACACCATTCTGATTTGGTCCACCGGCCGTCTTCCCGTCTAGCCAAGTGTCCCGCTTAGCCATCTCCAGATTAACGCTGTAATCCACTCTCTACCGTCGATCGAAGTAATTGTACTTACCTATAAACAATAACGTAACAAATAATCCTTCGCTTACGTTGTATTAAACAAACAAAACAGTAAAACACATCATACCTCCTTTCTCTCTAGCACTAACGAAAAAAAAAACTCAAAGAAAAAAATATTCCTATCCTTATAATAAAGTGATCGTTGCCGAGAGCTCTTTTCTGAGGTGCCAGTTAACGCCTCCAGGAGGGTTAAGTGAGGATAATTTCCCTTTGCGTGCCCACTCCTAATGACGAGGGGTATTTCTCACGCGGGGGGAGGGGTGAAACGGCCCTTTAAGGGTGGAAAGGCCCTTTAACTCACCTAATACCGCCCGCCTTTCTGATTTTACAAGAAGCGATTTTGGTATTTTGTTTTAATTATTTTGTTGCGTTGCGTCAATTTTGAGACTACGTATTTCTTGTAGCTGAATGGTGAATGATTATTTTATTAGAGCTTGTGGGATGTTTCTTTAATTAAGTAGTAACAATTGTTTTATTACTGAGACTCTACTTGTTATTAGTCGTGGTCTAGGTCTAGGGTTACCCGCGACTTCGTCCGCACAAATTATATACCAGATTTTAAGTCAGATAATAAGCTATCAAACAAAAAAGTTTCATCGAAATCGGTTGAGTAGTTTTTGTGTGATGCTCGATCAAACAAACAAACACACAAACAAAAGTAAGACAAAAAAATAAAAAAAATGGTGATATGGAATCAGAGACACCTAAAAACCATATCGTAAAATTTTTTAGTTAATATCTTCAATGTACAGACACACTTTTTGTTACAGTTTAATAATAGTGTTGATCCGTAATTAAATCAAAATGCCTATTCTTGAATGCTTCATATTTTTATCAGAAAACAGACGAAAGAAAGGAGTTTAGTCACAATGTCGAAAAAAATTCATAGCAATTTTTTCTTTCACACAATCAATTAGAAGACTCTGGGCTTAGAATTTACATGGCAAATAAATATCTAGTTCACATTAACTAGTAAGAATTTTCAATTAACGATCCAATAAGAGTTTCAATACTCAACAGAGCACAACACTATTAACAGTCTACGATTAGAATACCCATCGCTGCTCTCGTGCGAGATATTTGCCTTAATTAAAACTTGCTGAAGTCCAGTCGAACATCGAGATAACTGACGAGGATATAGCCGTAAAGGCTGAAAATGTGTCACAAGGCCCGAATATCAAGATGATGTTAGAAATGAGAGACGACTACGACATTTACTCCGAGAATACCAGCGTCAAATTTACTCAGTTTCTTCCCAAAGCAGGACTCTTATTACGAGCGAAAGAGCTATCATACAACAACATCCAAAATCAAAAAGGTGTGGTAATGAAACAAACAAAACCATAGAACTGAGTTTTCAGTTTATACAGATTACAGACCCGGTATGCATCAAAGCGGAGATTGGCGGAGTGGAGAAGAGCGGAGATGCTTAGCGGCTAGGGTTGGATACACCTGTGGCTAAGCGGAGTGGAGTAGAGATTTGAGCTGGCTTGTTGACAAGCGAAAAGCGGTACCGCTCGCTGTCTCCGCTGTACACCAATCACATCTCCGCTGGACTCGACTCGACGCTACGCCAGTCTCAGCTTTGATTGCTCCATAGCCATACAAATATGAAAAATCTCTTCTCCGCTTCGCTTGAACCGTATCCTGTGAAGCTAAGAAGAGAGGAGATGGGTAAATAACAAAATCCTATTAGTTATTCACGACACATCTCCGCTCTGCTTCGCTTTGATGGATTCCGGGCCTAACGCAACGCAAAATAGTAAATCACCCATTAAGGCCACCCGTAACCCTAACTACTATCCAGTGATTTTATCAGCAACAAGCGGCCATGTCCAGTAGCAGAACAGTTTGTCTTACAACGGGACTCATTAAAACACGAGCAATATCGAGTCCGTATTCGCAGTCGATGCGGCAGATCGTTAATTGGGACAATGTCGATTACGTAATAGTCCAATATCGATTTAATTAACGGATATCTAGATGGATTTTGTGAAATTAAATTTTAGTTGGCAATATTGAGTTTTGGAGAGTAATTATTGCTATTTAGTTTTAGTATGAGCTTATCGGAGTAATTTATTAATTATGTAGTTTTAAAACTAAACGTCATGAATTCGATTTGATGGATCTGATGATGTGATAATTAATTCATTTAGTAATAAAGTTAATATCTGCTATGTAAAATACAAATTATTAAATTAAGTTATGTTATAATCAGTAGGATCCCACTGCTGGGCAAATGCCTCCTCTCATGAATAACGGTAAAAAGGGATGGGTCATACATAACCAAGCAGGCCCAGCGTTGGACGGGCTGAATTACTAAATTATGTACCAAATAAATCCGCACGAGACTACGTTAGCATGGACATGTAATTCGTATTGAAGAACATTATCAATTCAGATCTAGAAGCTTGCCGAGGCGCCATACTCTTCTACTGCGACATAATAGTATTATTTGCTTTTACTATGCGCATTGGGAGCTAAATAAAATACATGACATCGGACTTGTTACGCATCGTATACTAGGGCACAGATACTATTATAAATAATACAAGACTAGGGCTTCAGGTTTGGCATACAGAGTGTTAACTAATGCGTTATACATACAAGGGGGTGTTTTAAGACCAAAAACTGAACCAAGTTCACTATACCAACTTCGGTATCGAAAAAAAAATCTGCTGTTTTATAATTTTAATTCGAGTAGTATTTAACTTTGCTATTTCAAAGTTGATCCCATAATAAAAGTTTTTCAGTTTGATGTTTTAAGGCCCGTAAAGTATACTATATCGTATTTAAGTTTACACTCTGGATATTTCTTTACTTACCAAATAATAGCTCAATCAGCATTCGCTCCATTTTAGGATTCACGAATTACAAAATGTGAAAGTTTCTTAGTTTATTCCTTGGATGTCTTATATTTTTTCGAAGAAATAAATATCTTTACTTAGAACCCAAGAAAGCATATTTGTCTAATACGACGACGCTACAATTTATTGATGTTTCCGATAAAATACGTAGCGGTAACGGTAACGGGGTCGTTCCGGAATGACGGGATGACGTGCGTTTTCCGGTAAGGGACACTGTCGCAAAAATAAACTTTTTCCTCAGATAAGGCTGGTAATTTTGCGGACATTCGATGACGTATTTCGTATCCCTTTTGCGCTTAAAAAACTTTTTTTCTTTTGCTATTTTGGTATCATACTCCAAGATTCGCAGTTTTTGCTCTTTTATTCGTTATGTAGAGTACCTACCTATAAGGTATGCAGTTTTTGGTGAAATTGTATCAGTCTTAAAAAGAAGTATTTTTACGCTATCACATATCATATCATAAGGAGTGATTAGCCACGTCGCTGCTATGCCTATACCAACTAAGGTTTTAGTAACCTATTCGTCAATTCTATTCGACAATCTTTTCTGGAGAGCTGATAATTAATTAGTTTTTTATTCATTAGTTTGAAAAAAATAACGTATTCAGATACTCAGCCTGGTCAGTCGTGTAATCATTAAACGTTAGGGGAGCAGGGGGGAATTGGAGCCTACTAAGGAAGAAGTTCAATAAAAGGCAAATTTATGGATACTTTAGGAACTTTTTATTAGAAACTGAATCCTTACTTATTTGACTATCATTTAATCACAGCGTCAACGTTACATTATTAGGCATTTAGCAACAAATAAACTTTTTTCAAAAAAACAGAATCGCTCCCATTACCCGACTCTGCGGGAAATGAGAGCCTATAAATTCCCATAATGTGTAATGGGAACTACTTAATTATTAAGTCAGCCTCAAAAATTTCTACAAGTCAGTCTGAAATCTCACTTATTCATATAAATATTAATATAAACGTAACCGCATAATAATTAACTTTACGGTAATTGGAGCTACAAGAAGTAATCAGAGCCTAATAAGCTCAAATTACCCGAATACCACCATCTTGAAATTGAATAAAGTTATATCCTGAATCTAACTTGTAATGAAATTTTACGCACAGTTAGTCAAAATTGATAAAATTAGCTATAAAATAAAACAGGTAATATTGTAACAAACATATAACTTCAGACTTACCTGGCCGTTGAAATTTCGTATTTTTTATAAGCGAGGAGCAAAAAATTTACAAGTATCCGTGGTCACATAATGCGTGGCACTGGCGAGCCGAGCGCGGCAGGGGAACACGGCCGCAATGTGACGCCCGTCTGGCAACCGAGTGAATACGAGGTATAGTTTTGTCTCTAGTCGCACCGCTCCCATTACCCGCTGGCTCCCATTACCCCCTGTTCCCTAAACAAGCGTTAGATCCCTTTCATTCCCGAATCGCGATATACTAGGTGGCCTTAACATGCTATTTGGGTGGCGCCATTCACTATTACGAACACCGTCCACTGAATTACGTAGATAGATACCCTAAGGTCTGCCACATATACATCCGGAATAAACCTGATTCGGAATTAGATTCCGTATGGAGTGATGCCGCTTTCAGAGACTTTCACTAGATCTAGTGTTTTTTTGATGTCTTAGGTGGCATATTTTAAAGTGACTTTTGAGCGTAGGCGTTGATGGAACGAGGCCGTATCGTGACGGTGCAGTTGCGACGACGTTGCGGCATAGTTGCGAAATCGCCTACGCTCAAAAATAGTATGTGTGATAATGGTTCATGCCATTTTGTATGCAGATTATGTCTAATGTTAAAACTATCGATAGTCATTTGCTATAGTAGCATAATAGTATTGAAATACAATTTACAAATCATCATCGTAACGTCATAACCTCATCACATGATAGAAATTATCGTGTATGAAATTGTTTGTTTCGTTTTAATAAATACTTAAAAATGCAATTGTCATTCTTTTGGCGTTTCATAAATTTTTATTTTAGGCATTTTTTAAACAGCACTCCAGTATTTTTTGTAACCATAGTTGACAACACTGAATCCTGAATCAGGATTCCGGATCGCAATTCCATCTGTGTGTGGCGGACCTTAAACACACCGCTACTACCTACTATTTCTTTTAATCTACTCTGTTGTTTCGTGTGTGCCTTTAATGGTGAATAATGATTTTTCTTTCTTTTTTTCTTTTCTAATAATCAAGTCAAATGAAATATTATTGATTCAATGAGAATTATCACGGCAGATAAATGGGTAGTTGTTACAATGCTTTGGACTACCTTAAACGGAATTGGTCTCAAAGGTCTTGAGTACATACGTTGTGTGTATCACAACTTACAGTATTTTAGCGAACGCAATAGGCGATATCACTATTACAAGTGTAATGTTGTGGTACCTACTATTGTTGTCGATTGAGTAGTAATACTCAATCGACAAGTTCAGAAAACCATTCATTTATTACTTGCTTGTTTTACCCAACAAGAGGGCACATCCGAATGACTGTCAAATTAGGCCAGCTTGACAGCAACTGGGCTGCAATTGCGGTAAATATTTGGTGATTGAACCGTTATGGGACTACGTACGAACCATAACTTTTGACACATTTGGTATTGCGCTAATCGCGGTACAGCCGTTAAAGCCGTTTTGACAGATCGCTCAGACGTTATTGGCTGTCAGTTACATAAAGTTTAGCGCGATGCGGAATTCAGCACAGTTGAATAGTAATTGGATTGCAATGTGATTAGAACTGAAATTGGATAAGAATAGAACTTCGATGTTTTAACTTAGCGCAATCGGGCACCTGGTCTACCTTGAGGCAACTGACTCCCTCTACTAACCAACTGACTATTCGCGACGCCGCCGCGCCGTTTGGCCATAGAACGGATTAATGGCCATCATTATACATTATTTTGCATATTCCAAAATATTGCAATTATTAGAGCACCAATATTTTGAGGTCTATTCATGTTTCACAATGTTTGAGTAGATACATAATTTTGAAAACTGAGAAAGAAAACCCAAGCGAAGAAAAAACTATCGTTGTTTCCCAGGAAGTCTAGATTATTGGCATTAAAGATAGATACATGATGGCTATTGATCCGAAAATAACGAAGCTCTTTAAGAAGATTAAGATAGTAATTAGCAAGTTTAGAAAACAAATACAAAGACTATCATTAAATTAGCGAGGCAATTTAGCAGATTCACTACACGCTTTGCCCAAGCAGGGGAGGTAAGATCTATATTTCTCTCGTTCGACGGGTGTGTGAGCATTCGCGAAGCCACGTGGCCATTGAAAGGATTAATGGCCAACATATATTTTTGATAAAACGTCAAAATATTGATACCATGGGTGTAATTCATAAGATTCCTAACGGTTGAGTAGACAAATAATTTTGATGTAGGTTAAAAACAGCGAACTACCTGACAGCCCAAGTGATTCCAGGGATGTCGAGATTATTGGCATTAAGATACAGGATTGGCTATTGGTCCGACAATAACGAAGCTCTTTAACAAGATTAAGATAGTAGTTCACAAGTTTAGAAAACAAATCCAAAGACTATCATTAAATTAGCGAGGCAATTTAGCAGGTTCACTACACGCTTTGCCCAAGGGAGGTACGATCCATATTTCACTCGTTCGACGGGTGTGTGAGCATTCGCGACGCCACGTGGCCATCGAACGAATTAATGGCCACCATTATATTTTGCTAACGTCAAAATATTGCTGCCACGGGCGCAATTCATAAGTTTCATAACGGTTGACTAGATAAATAATTTTGTTCCTGTTACTAATTATGGGGAGGTTGAATTATGCTTGGAAATTATAGTATTTGGATGCTGTTGTTATAATATTTTATGTTTATACTGCATATACAAACTATAACCACAATTTTATTATCTATACAGGGTGTAAGAGACAGTCTGGCAAATACTGAAACGGTGAACTTACAGTCAGTTGCAGAAAAGCTCATTAGAGTTAAATCCTCCTTAAATCTCTTGCTAGCTAACAAGACAAAAAGTGTCAGCAAGAGATTCAATGAAGGATTTAATTTAATGAGCGTTTCTGCAACTGAGTGTCAGACCATTAAACTTAAAAACATTCGCTGTGTAGGAAATGCATCAAAGAATCAGCTATTTCATACAATTTAGTCGGGTAGGAACATAGGAGTTTTGAAATGGTTTGCCAGGCTATTCCTTCGATCATTATCATCATCAGCTCACCACTGCATTCCTTCAAGGAGATTGTATGGGCGTTAGTCCACCCCGCGTACCCAATACAGATTGGCCCTACGGGATCAGAATTCAGAATCAAGAATTTCTTCTTCCGCGTATGCATAGATGTCAGCGTTGGTGGTGCGTTATGGAGAGTAATAGACACTCAATCAATAGGGTCCGGCTTCGAATCTGCACGGAAAATATGCCATAATGACTTTCCCTAACTTATGTATGTAAAACCGACTGTTATCAAACGGTGAAGGAAAACATCGTGATGAATGCGTGCATCTATTATCTTTCTTTGCTAAAATTAGCATTTTCTTTCTTCTTTATTTTCGTCGCTATGATAAACTTCACGAATTAGATGTAAGGTACCTTCTTAAATTGGATGTAGTTAATAAGCTAAAGTTAATTCATAAGTTATTACATTCATAAGTTAATTAGTTCTTACCCATTGAATAATTATGTATTAAGAAGAAGAATCATGTATAGAAGAGACAACGTAAACAAAATCTGGTAGGTAGATAGATAGCGGGACGCGTTCTGGGGACGTCGCGGTGCAGCACGCGCCTGGCACATACTAAGTAAGGTTGAGACAATTAGCTTAAGGTGGTTTCAGTCCATACAAAAGTTTGACGCACAATACGCGTAGACGGAATTAATAAAAGTAATATTTTATATGTGGAAAAATAGTTTAGAAAATCTAATTACGAAGATATAAAGCTTTGAAATTTTGCATACAAAATTGTAAAAGCTTTATATCTTCGTAATTATATTATAAATTGCAAATGTTATTTGTGACGCGGCATCTAAATTTTCTAAATAATTTTTCCATATATACAAAGTTACTTATATTAATACCGTCTACGCGTATTGTGCGTCAAAGTTTTGTATAAAATTGACCCCTCTGCAACCACCTTAAACGAGTGTTACAAAAAATTTTGTCTGGGTGTCGCCTCCAGTAGGTACCTCAATGTTTTTACCACTATTTTAGTAGTAGGAAGAAGTAGTAATAGTTAGAAAGGAAAGTAGTAGCTGTAGTTAATAAGATATAATACCTATGGTACTCTGCGAAATCTGTGCTTAATATTTAGTGATAAAGAGATGTTTAATTTTTAATGTTGTTCAGGGCAAGGAGACATAGGTTGGGCAGGCAGTGCTGACACGGCGACCGTTGTAAACGCTGTCCAAACATTCTAACAACAAAAGCTCGGTGTTAACAAATCATACCGGCGTTAAGGCGACATTAAACGAGTGCGAAATATTAATTTTAATTTATTCAGACTGTAAACCCCGCAACGGCCGTGGCAGTAAATTAAGTAAGCGGAAGAAAGCTCATTTATTTTTGGCCGGATGCGGCGAAATTCACATCCGCGTTAAATACACAACCCGACGAAAAGCGTACTTTCTCGTTTTGAGTGTTTTCAGTTAAAATTTAATTTCGGGCACAAATTACTGTCTTTTTGTTATTCGCTTTCTGAATTTTAGATGACGAAATTAGTCCGTCGTTTGATTATTAATTCACACGTTGAATCGCGCTTAATTGAGAATTGTTTATTAATAATTAATTAAGGATTTCAGCTTTGATGCATGGCGTCACGAACAACGCCTACACATTTACCTTTGGCTTGTATTTTGCTACTACATGAACATGAAACATACATTAGCTGTCGAGCTTTATCCATGTCCTTTCAATTATTTATTTTTCAAAATATAAATTTTTACAAAATCAAAATTCGGCATTAAAAAATAATGTATGCAACTAATACAGGGTATAATCTTAAATCTTTACTTACTTTAGGGAGTGCTTCAGACAGAACTTCTAACAGAACAACTTTGACAATGGGACCGGCATCGAAATCGCAAAAAAAAAATCTATTGTTATATTATTTGAGTCTAGAAGCTGTTGACGTTTTTTTTCGCTATTTTAGTTGTTCAGTTTGATGGTCTGAGGTACAGATATGTAACGTATTTATTTTGCACCCAGCCCAGTCATTTTACGGGTTTTGTTAGGAGGGGTGGGGAGTAATTATGAATTGGACTTTTAAACTGTAACCGGCACACTTTAGTGACAAAAAAACTATCTGAAAACATATTAAAAAAAAATTCGCTACGCAACATAGAAATCAAAATCATATCTCCCAGAAGGCTTTTAAATTAATAATATTAATACCAATGCACTCATTTTAATTAGATTTAACAATATAAATTATATTTTTAGCAATAAAATAGGCATTGAAATAAAAAAATAAGATATTTAATAGAAAATACTAATGTATTTTTCAAAGCCTTGTAAGTAGACAAAAATATTAACATTATGTTTGAGTATGTATAAAAAGCCTAAAAGCCTTATAAGCTTGCAAAAAAAAAATTACTATTCGTTTTTTTAGAATCGATATTTTTTTAATTTTGGTATATTTCTGAGCTCAAGTTGGCTCTTAAATACTATACCGAAAAAAATATCAATTATTAGTTAGTTACGGCTCTAACCGTAAAATGACTGAGCTAATAGCTACAGCTAATTAATCATTTTATAAAAATTGCATCTCTTATTGGTTTACAGGATTTTGAATTGATTTGGTCAAACCTTTTATACTATGTGCTACCATAACTTTATTTAAGTATGCTCTTTAAAACATCAACATTATAATTCAATTATACAAAACAAACATTGCTAAAACTAAATACTGTCCGAAGCCCATTACTCAGATACTAACTGTTAACCCTAAAATAACCTCTACATCGCAATTACAAAACAAAACAGCATTTGAGCAACAACAACAACTGTCCACATGTTGGGCTCTATTCATTAACCCTCCACCGTATCGCACATCTAAAATACAACAGCCGAGCCAATTAAAGTTGACCCCGTAAGTAGAGTTCGACCGACGACGGTGATTCGGTTTCGGTCAGCTTCGGCTTAAAATAACAGTTTTGGTTTAGTACCAATAACTAGTAAGAGGGTAAAGTCTAAATTATAAAACGTCTAAACAAAATGTTATTGAAGTAATGTTTGGGGTTGAATATAAACTAAATGCTTAAACAAGATGCTTGCTGCTTGCCCTTTGTACCCTTCTCATTCTTGTTATAAAATTGTATTTGTCTATTCTTTGTGTGCAAATAAATAATATTTATGTTATGTTAAGAATTTAAAACGGATATAAATATTATATCAATATAATGTAATGGATTTGCGCAATGCTGAAATCTCTAAACAAGGTTTATTTATGAAATAATAAAAAAAATCTATTTCGTAATTACAATTATTCTTCTTCTTCTTCTTGTGGATCCATCTCCTATCTGAGGTTGGCTATCATGTCATGGTAGCCAATCCGATAGGAGATGGTACTTGCTACAAGAAGAAGAAAAATATAATATACTGACGAAATAGATTTGAAGTGGTGTTCATATCGAACCATTCAATAGGCTTTTCATTATATATTGTTACGTATTTATCAAGAGTATCTTAAAGATACCTTAAAGAGGCCTATACCCGACTTTGGGTGTCTCAAATATCATAGCATGCTATATACATTAATTACTGTCAGGTCGTACTTAATTATATTGTGAATGGAAAATATTATTTAGATTAATTATTATTAAATTAAATTCGCAAATTCGAAAATTACTTGAACAATTTTAATTATAATGTATTTAGAAAATATTTGTTACCATTTTTTTATTGTAAGTTTACTACGACCTGTCGTTATTTATTTGATTGAATGAAATATAATTGTAAATATTATTAATTAGGTAACATATGCAATTGGAAATTGTAAGTAAGCTGTTAGGTAACCTATTATATTATAAAATTGGAAATTTGTAAGTGCCCTAAATGGTTTTGTGTGTATTAATATAATTTTTGTATACCTAATTGAAATTTAATCCTGTTTACTTATAATCAATGGATTGTACATTAATTTTTGGGAAATAAATAGCTTTGTTATTAATTATTATATTATTTAGGCTGTTTCTACAAAAACTAGGACCAAAGTCGAAATTCGGTTTCGTTAGGTCACAACTTTTTTTCGGTCAGCACTACTCGTAAGTACGGGTACCCCGTAGCCGTTCTGCTACTGCACTCTTAATCAGAGAGAGATACACGGTTAATTAATGTGATCCGCTTTTATTTTCTCTACGGAAAATGCGATATTTATACAGGACGGGGCGAAATATTGGCCAAGCTTCAGCATTGTTATCTCATATTTTTTAAAAGAAGAAACATTTCTGTTCTATTATGAATAGTTAGTTTTACACTTCCAAACACAATTCCCAATCCAACTACTTTCAACTTGACAGAAAACCGACACCATCACCAAATCATAATTAAAGTTTTCATTGTTGGCTAATTTGTGCTGATATTGCCCACACAACACAACAAATTTAATGTAAACTATTTGTCTACAACAGGTGTAGGAATAGCTGATGTAAAGCAAACAGAATAAAGTTTACACTTCTGTACGCGAATACTAACGCACAAAGGTAAGTATTCCGGGGCGTAAATGCAATATTTCGAGCGAGCTTGTCACGCTGTCACTCAAGCGTAGGTTGCGTGATCGCCATTGCAATTCGCAAAGAGTTTTATATATTACAGAGGGGACAATATAACCTTCCGATTCACTGTTACTGTGCCCTGTGTGACTGTACCTACCTAAAAATTCCTTAGGATGTGGTGGCAGCGTTATCAAACGACGGTAAAAAGTTAATGATACTTTGAATAAACGATTTGTTAGCTCGATTTTGACAGTATTATCATTGTATTCTTCTAGCGATATGCGCTGTCTGCATGGTGAATTGGCGATACTAGCGCTTTCCGCTCTTCTATCAATTTAATAACAACAAATGATGGCAAAACCTGAAAAAGCTATCAACTCAATTTAGTTTAAGTCGACAAATTAATGGCTTTCTTTGTCTCACTGGTGCACTCTCCTGTTGCAACTGCGTCAGCTCGAAAAAAGGAATCAAACGAAATTAAAGAAAAAATGTTAGTGCAAAACAAAAGCTCTATCACTGTACGAAGAAAAAAACAGTCTTTCAGAAAAATTGCGCGTATTTTTTAAAGCAGATTTTTTATTGGTTTAATTTAAAATCTTTCTTTTACCTAAATGTGAAAAAGTTTTGTACGGTGCGCCTCGTCTGTTAGGTTAGTACTCTATTTAGTTGATCTTTGACAATACGTGAACGTGTGGAAGCGTTCAGTACAGAAGCTTTAGGGTGTCAGTTGCGATAGAAAAATTGTTAAATCTTCTTTGGTAATGGTAAGCGAAACACGAATGCGGTGGAAGGAATACGTAAAGATATTTTTGAAGATTATTTTCAAATCTGTACTTGTTACATTGTCTCTATCAACCCTGGACCAACGTGATGAAGTATGGTCTACTTTTTTACCACAAACTTAATATTACTACCGTAAATATATAAGGTCTAACAAAATCAGCTGAAACTATTTTAAGGGGATGATCAGACCATCAAACTGAACAACTTTCTGTATGGGACCAATATTGAAATCGCGAAAAAAAAATCTGCTGTCCCATACATTTAGGTCGAGTAGGTTTGTATGAAACAGCTGATTTTTTTTTCGCGATTTCAATATTGGTCCCATAAAGAAAGTTGATCAGTTTGATGGTCTGATCATCCCTTTAAAATAGTTTCACCTAATTTTTTTAGACCTTATATATAAGTTTATGGTTTTCACAATGTTACCGTTAGGGTGTCACCACCCCAATCGATTGATTGCCGATCGATGCCATTGATCGATGGTAGAATGAGAAGAATCCACGTCGATCGACAGTGTCTATTAGTGTTTTTGTCGGCAAAAGCTACCACACCAATCGATGATGGCCGATCGATGTCGATCAGTTGGTGTGGTAACACTTTAGAATATGGGTGGTAAATGCCAGCTTCCTGCTGTTAAACTTTTGTTGAGAGATTTGTAAATTTCATCCTTAGATCTTATTTCTCGATTTCTTCTTTTTCTTCTTTTTGCTCGGTTCATAATATGCTGACACTTTTGTAAGGGGATGATCAGACCCTCAAACTGAACTATTATATGGGACCAAAATCGAAATAGCAAAAAATAATTTACTGTCGATTAAGTTTGCAGTTTCAGATTTTTTTTCCGCGTTTTCTATGTTGGTACCGTAGAGAAAATTGTTCAGTTTGACGGTCTAATCATCCACGTAAAAAGTTTTGGGATATTAAGAAGGTTCACTTAAAAAGTTACAGATATATAACACGGTATAAGAAAAATTAGCGACGCTTCTTATTAATTTTGTTAACTTGACCATTGACATGTAGACCTTTTCGGTAAATGTCATGTCAAACTTTTATTACAAAGTCGGTAGCACGTATACGGGGGAATAAGTAATGTTATTTGGACTTGCAGCTACAGTTGGGGGTGCGTCACTCAATCGGTTCGTTATTGCTACGTGACTGCAATCCTTGAAGTTTGTTCTGCAGGGTTTTATGAAGTGCTGGTGACGAAGTCTGCAAGGGAAGGCCTTATGTTTTGACTCTTTTAGATAAAGCATTACAATGGTGATTTTATGTTCACACATCGTTGTGAATTCAAAACCATTTTTGTGAAACTTTTCTCAATCGTTGTAAAAGTGCCTCCACAGGCTGATACCTTGTCTTGCACCTATATGTGTAAGCTTTTGAAGATTATGGAAAATGAATTTAACGTTCAATAATGCAATACCTTAGAATGTGTGAAATCGCGGAGAGTAGTTGGATTTAAGACGCTCAATGTATAATAGATCGTAAAAATAATGTCCAGTAGCTTCCTGTTTTTTGGCTGAAGATGATTTTTACTTAACTTCTTGCAAGTCCAGTTTTTTCCATTTTCGCTTATAGGTAGGTAAGTATTTCTCGCACAGAAGTCTTTTTAGTGGCAACGACGCGACGCTAATGCTGGACTATAATAATCTTTGACAATTTATTATAAGGACTAGCCTTGCGGTAGCATTTCCCCACTGCCACGGTATAAGATCAGTTAATCGTGTGCATTTACATTCAATTTTATACCTTATCACTAAACCAGACAGCCTATTTTTATTTATTTATTTTTAATTTAACACTTTATTGTACACACGGAAATATACATGGAAATAATATAATAGACAATTACAAGGCGAGCTTATCTCTAAAGAGATTTCTTCCAGCAAACCCGAGACAGAGAGAGAGCATAGAAAGTGAGGCAGGCATAGTGTGCACATTTAACTAATAAAACAGTAGGTATTTAAGACTAATAAATATATATTATATAAAGATACAGGTATATGTATACTTACATACATACATACAAATATATACGGTATGATAAATAAATAAATATACTAGTTTATTGAAGAGAGAGATAGTGATCTTTGACTTGTTTTTTAAATGAAGCAATTGTTTGACAGTCTCTTATATTAAATGGGAGAGAGTTCCGCTGGACTGCATGGATAGTGAAGGAATAGGAATAGAATTCAGTAGAGTGGGATGGGATATTAAGGAGGGTACGGACATGGGATCTACAGAGTTTGTCAGAAGGAAGGGAGAAGGAGAAGCGTTCACGATGGTAACTAGGAGCAGAAGGATTGTGGAGGGTGTTGTACAGGAGAGAAACGATATGCGAGTTCCTGCGATCGCGAATAGGAAGCCATTTTAACTGCTTCCTGTATTCGGATACGTGATCGTACTTACGTAAACCAAAAATGAACCGAATACACAAATTTTGGAGCCTCTCCAATTTGTTTATGAGTTCTTCTGTGGCATCCAAATAGCACACATCAGCATAGTCGATGATGGGAAGGATGAGGGATTGGGCTAAGGAGATTTTGGTTTTAAGGGGAAGGAAATTTTGAAGATGTTTGAGGGAATGAAATGAGTAATGCACCTTTTGACTAACCTTGTTTATGTGAGCCGACCAAGATAAGAGGGAATTGAAAATGACCCCAAGATTTTTTGCAGTAGTACTAAAAGGAATGATGACACCATTGTAAAGAACAGGAGGAATGACATACTCACGGAGACAGTTGGACATGTATCTGCTTCCAATAAACATAGACTGTGACTTGGCGGGGTTGACCATCAGACCAAACGAGTCAGCCCAGGTTCTAATACGCTCTAAGTCCTTGTTTATCTCATCGATGGTATCTGAGATGTCATCAGCCTTGAAGTGACGATAGAGTTGGAGATCATCGGCGTAAAGATGATAATTAGAAAAAATGACAGTGATGATAGTATTAATTTAAATGGAGAAAAGAAGAGGAGATATGACGCCACCCTGAGGAACGCCTGCAGTGAGATCACACCAGTCAGATAATTTCAATACCAATAATTTCAAACTTAGAACGTTTGGGGTTCACGCGAGACTACTTTTCATGAGTTTAACGTTCAAAATTAGAATCTAAAATTATGGGAATAAAATCCAAAGTTGCGGATTTCATTTTACCTCGCCCCCCGCAAAAAGTGGCAGAAATGTTTGTTAGTAGAATTACACGCGTAACTAGTCCCTATATAAGTAGTCAAAGATAATAATACTTAAGCATACAAAATTTAGCGTACATTAATAAGATCACCCATGATTTAGATACGATCTTTAAAACGTATGTTATGTTCGGCTACCAACTAACATTTCGATTTTTAGATGAATAACAAACATTAAATCACAAACGAAAATAATACTAATGTGGAGATTAGCTACACCCCGCCGCGCACCTAACTCGATGATTTCCCCCTAGCAAGCACGTCAGCTGCCACGAATAATCTGCTCGAAAAAACAGAACGTAATACATATAAAATCTCTCCGTTCATCCTTTTTAGAGAATTCAGCAATTTTGCTACAACTAGATACCAAAAAATGTTTTAAGTTTGCATAGTTGTAACATATGAGTAAATATCCCACAGAGATAAAGCTTCTAACAATCTACGGGAGACGTTGGGCAAGCGCGTCACGCGATTGTTTTGTGCGCTACTAAAAGCTTTGACTCTGTAAGACCAGGAGCGCACGAAATTATCATGTCCCGCGCTCCTTCAATGTCTCCCATAGAATTATTCGAAACTTTGACTCTATATTTACTCATGTGGTTGTAGCAAAGTACAATTTAGGTTTCAGAATGAAATGACGCGTAAAGTGATTTATGGCTAGCTATTCAAAAGAAACATTGGTCAAGTCCATGCACACATGAAGAAATAGGGAAGTCTATTCTAAGTCTGTCTTGGAACATGTAAATGTTTATAAACAGTAACTAGTTTTAATAAAAACAATCCCTATAAGGAATACTCCGGGTTGTCAAACTGCTACGCAGAAAATAATAAAGGAAATTGGCTGCGGACCATAAAAAGCATGACAAAGTTTCAAACATGGAAAATATAACAGCACACATAACTTGAATTATGCAAGATGCATATCGCCAATTCATCTTTCGTTCAATAGACGCTCATGTTCATGTTAGGCTTAAAGTCAGAAAACGGCCGTTTGGTGATAAAGCTAAACAATGATGTTTAATTAATGCACACAATTTGTTATGGAATCGAAATTACCCAGAGTTTGTGAAATTGGGTTCTGTCCACCTTAGAGGTAAACTCTTAGATCAAAGTAAAATTAATGGATAGGCCCAAAGTGCGTTAAGTTGAAGCACACAACTAGTACACTTGGTCCATATAATCAAGCACACTTGTCTGTCATCTCGGTACATATTTGAAGTCATTTGTTTTACCTCCTTTTTCTGGTTTGAAATGTTCGCGTAGGGCCTATCCATTAATTTTACTTTGATCTAAGGGTAAACTAAATAAAGTTAACGTATGTATGCTGAACTGTAAGAGCGCTTGTCCAGTAATGCCTGCTTCAATCATCGCGTCCATAGACTTATTATATTACTATTGAACTCGTCGGTCACAAAATAGTCGAATACTAACTTAGGTAATTGTATCACAAATTCACAAGAACGAAATAGGTAGTTCGATCGAATTTTGCTTTTACAAATTGCCTAGATAAGATGCAAAGGAATTATTTTTGATATAGCCCTTATCACCCTTTTGTATTTCACTTGTGCAATTTGTATTAACAAAATGCGTTGTGTGTGGGAAGTTTTTTTTGTTCAATGGCCGTTTTCGAACTTTACGTCGAACGTTCATACCAGTTCCAGCTCACTTACGTTCTAGAACGCGGAACAACAATCAATAACAAACTTTCATCCTTTTTCATTGGCGTGCTCCGGTTTAAATTAGACTTTGTATAAAGATATAAAGTATTGCTTTAACTTCATCGTTGCAAATGCTTGCTTCATGGCCGCTACTACAGGGAAAATGTGACTTTAGAAGTGATTAATTTTCTTTTACTTCGTTTCATACTCACTATGGGCTGAGAAAGGACCTGAAAAACAGGGTCCGTGGCGCTGAGCTAAAGTCCTATAGTTTAAACTTTCTACTATATGTTATTCGAATATTTATAATAATGATAACAAACTTCATAATAGAAATTCTACCTCAGTCGTATCGTTTGGTCGTAAACCGTACCTATATACATACGTTTCTTTTAAAAAATACTTGAAAATTATTACCTAATTATAAATTTTTTAGGTTGTGGAACTGCAAATTTTTTTTTATGAGACATTTTCCTAGCAGTTACCCAGTTTGGTTTTATTTGTTTGATGTGGTGAAAACCCTGAGCTAGAATGTTGCTTCGTAATAAAATAAGCCCTAGGGAGGCATATTGAAATAATTGAGAAGTAGGTACATATCTTTTTCTCATTTATTTAACAGTGAATTTTTTGAAAATAAATAACAAATATGTACTCACTTTTATAGGTACTCCGACAGGCTAGTCACAGATTTGAATATTAGAGTATATTCAGAATTGTAAAAGTCGTCATAAACGTTGTAAAAGATTTTAAATTTAACATTTAAGCGTGCAATGTTTCACATCAAAAGTATTCAGTTTTATGCGTTTTATAATAGGTAAGTAAATTTTAACGTTAATTAAATTTCGAGTTCGCTACTCTTAGTAGTGCTTCAAAAATTGTTGATGCAACTGTTTCGCTTTGATTCAAAACTTTATTAAACTATGGACTTTAATAAGCACAATGTTTTGTTTTAATTCACAATCGAAACTTTAATATTAATGCCTGCAGGTGCATTCAGTTACTATGTTTCAAATACCACAGTAAAACTAAAATAGAATAAAACATTTTACTGAAACTGTTTGCTATTGTGAAAGCGTTTAAAGATACATTTATTTCAAAATCTCAAACAAACAACGTATCACCATTCAAAGGAATAACAATGCATGCACAATGCTACAACTAAACCTTTAAAAGCATAAGCTCTGAAATTGGACTAAATCTCAGTTTACTTAAACCGTTTTTCACCTAGAAACACGGAAAACACTGTGTTTAACAGAACTAAAATGTTGCGTACAAAACCATAATAATTATTAATCATCATAGTTTATCAATTTTGAAAACGGTTATTGAACAAGTTTTGCTGTTTTGTCAATATTATTTATTTGACATTACACATTTTTCTCTACTCTTAAACATTATTACAGGATGAGTACTCCAGTACATTTCCTAACTTTGCGATTCCCTTTGAAATTTCTTGTCCTGTGCCTAAAATCGATCGAGTATATAACACGGAACTCTGTGTCTGTATATAATGGAAAGTGTCTCAGAGAATCGAGTAGCATGCGTTATTTGAATGTGTAATCCACATGCTCGCGCGTGCCAAGGATTTCGTGGATTAGAAATATCAACGGTGTACCATTCAGGGGATATTGCACAATTACCGTTGTTATTAGTGCTTTTAAGGTTTAGTTTTGCATACCAGCTAGGTATTAAATTTTATGACGGTGGCAGAGTAAGCTGTGTGTCCCAGTTCTATGAAGGAAAATGAAGTTTTATTCAAATTAAAGATTCTTATCAGCTTTCACTATCACTATTCTCTTTGTAGTAACGTTTGTTTTAAAAAAAGCAATGACCATTGGTACCATACCATATCCATACATTTCTAATACAGGGTGTAACAGAAAGGGGTATTGATATCTAAAAGTTTGAGTAAGCCCAATAAACTGAACAACTTTTAATAGAAACAACATCGAAATTCCGAAAAAGTAATGAGCTGTTCTATACATTTGAGTCGAATACGTACTGCAGTTTTGTTTGGCACATCTGATTTTTCACTACACTTTTGAACATTACCTATTCCTTTCTGTTACACACTGTATTAAAGGAACGCGTGCTTTAAAGATTTACTAAGAATATATAAATAAAATAACGCAGCTCAGAAGCGCCTTCTCAGTACAATTTTCTATGCATTTTAGATGATTAAAATATTACCTTGCTATTCACTGTACATAAATATTTTTACTAAAAAGAAATTACTTTATTTGTAATTTATTTCACAAAGATTTTTTTTGGTCTATACGAATAGATACTCTCGACGTAATAATAAAATGCGGCAAAAAATACTACGCCGCATTCGGCGAGGCATGTTGCCAATGGTTTAATATTAATTTTGTAATTATTTTTCCGATAATTGATATATCTTTTAGTAAGCAGGTCTAAAGTTTCAGCAGTCGCTGGTCGGTGGTCGCTAGACGCTGGTCGCTGGTGGAGCGGACAAACTTGACTTTAAGTCTTGTCTTCCAGTGGGGTCACCACCAAAACATAGGCTTGTCCAAAAGGAGTCCGTTTAATCTGACTCCTACTTTCATGGATCTGTTTGCTGAACGCACATAAGTTGCTCTTTGGTGCCTCATATGGGGCTCATAAGGGACTCATAAAAGTCTTATAAAAGGGCACAGATGGGGCTCATGAAGAGTGCAGAAAGGGCTCTTAAGCGGCTCTGAGGTGAGTCGTTAGGGGTGCAGATAGGTGTTTTAAGGGGCGCAGAGAAGGCTCAAAAGTGGCTCAGAGGTGGCTCATAAGGGGCTCATAAGGGACCCATAAAGGGCTTATAAGGGGCACAGAGGGGGCTCATAAGAGGCGCAGAGGGGGCTCATAAAAGGTTCAGAGGAGGCTTATTAGAGACTCATAAAAAGCACATAAGGGGCACAGAAGGGGGCTCATAAGAGGATCAAAAGTAGCACAGCGGGGACTCATAAGGGGCACAGACGGGGCTCATAAGAGGCGCAGAAGGGGCTCATAAGGGGCACAGAAAGGGCTCATAAGTGGCTCAGAGGTGGCTCATAAGGGGCTCATAAGGGACTTATAAATGGCTTATAAGGGGCACAGAGACGGCTCATAAGAGGCGCAGAGGGGGCTCATAAAGGGCTCAGAGGAGGCTCATAAGGGGCTCATAAGGAAATCATAAAAATCTTATAAGAGGCACAGAGGGGGCTCATAAGACGTGCAGGAGGGGCTCATAAAGTGCTCACAGGGGGCTGATAAGGGATTAAAAAGGCTCAGAGGGGGCTCATAAGGGACTTATAAAAAGCACATAAGGGGCACAGAAGGGGGCTCACAAGAGGATCAAAAGTAGACCAGAGGGGGCTCATAAGGGGCGCTGAGGGGGCTCATAAGAGGCGCAGAAGGGGCTCATAAGGGGCGCAGATAGGCTCATAAGTGTCTCAGAGGTGGCTCATAAGGCGCTTATAAGATACTCATAAATGTATCGCGCTCATAAGTGGCTCATAAGGGACTCATAAAAGGCTTATAAAGGGCACAGAGGGGGCTCATAAGAGGCGCAGAGGGGGCTCAAAAAAGGACTCAGAGGGGGCTTATAAGGGACTCATAATGTAACAAAGCCATGTTACAAAGGAGACACAGGCAAGCTGAGACGACGCGCGGAGGGACGCGGCCGCCCGGCGACAGCGGCAAGCACGCCGCGATGACGTCGACGGGCGGTGGCGTGCGGGGCGAGCGCGCGCAGCGCACGGTGAGGCGACACCGGCCGGCTATAAAAGGCCCAGCGCGGGAGCTCGGAGCGTCATTCGATAGTTGGCGTCCGAGAGTGGAAGCTCTGTCGGCTTGAGGTATTCGGGCAGCCGGGCAGAAGCTCATCAAAGGAAGTCCACTATCGGGTGACCACTCCCTCCTCCTCTCCCCATCCTTTCCTCAGTACTGAAAACCTCGTCCTGAGGGGTCATGAACGCGGCTTAGGGGTTCTCCGGGCCGTGTCCTAACTCATCCAGGACGTAGGTAGCTCCTGAAGACCCGACCAGACGCGGTTTGAGGAAACTTCGGGCAGTGTTTTCAGGTCCTTCAGTTTGAGCCAATTCTCCCGAAGGCAGAGCCCTTCAGTAAAACGTTCCGGGTCCCCGTTCTCTCCCTCTTTTCAGCTCAGATAGGGTAGTTAATAGGATATAAGAATTAGGTCAGCTAGGGAAACACCCTGTAAGCGAGCGTAGGTTAATAGATAATAAAGTTGTATATTTCTATTTTTATCTTTTAATTTGCAACCTCAGAACTACAGAAACTTTGCCTAAAAATAGGTCAACCCTTCCTCAAAGGGGTATTTTTGAGGCCCTCTGGCGTGTCGTCCCCTTCAAATACTTTTAGTAGTGACCGTAACAATTTGTCGCTACTAAATTCCTCGACCGACGTCATGTCTCCGAGTCTTTCTATAAATTCTATTGGATCTTCTTTTGTATCGTAGCTAATATTCAATGAATCTATGTTCCATCTTGTTCCTTGTTCTGATTCCGATAAGGGAATCACAAAAGGCTTATAAGGGGCACAGGGGGGGGGGGGGCTCATAAGAGGCGCAGAGGGAGCTCATAAAGGGCTCAGAGGTGGCTCATAAAAGTCTCAAAAAAGGCACATAAAGGGCACAGATGGGGGTTTATATGACGCTCAAAAGGAGCACAGAGGGGGCTTAAACGGGGAGCAGAGTTGGCTCATAAGAGGCGCAGAAAGGGTTCTTAAGTGGCTCAAAGGTGGTTCATGGGGGGCTCATAAGGGACTTATAAAAGGCTTATAAGGGGCACAGAGGGGGCGCATAAAAGGCGCAGAGGGGGCTCATATAGGGCTCAGAGGAGGCTCATAAGGGATTGAAAAAGGCTTATAAGGGGCACAAATGGGGCTCATACGAGGCGCAAAGGGGGCTCTAAAGTGGCTCAAAGGTGGCACATAAGGGGTGAGGATAGGTCTCATAAGGGGCACAGAGAAGGCTCATAAGTGGCTCAGAGTTGGCTCATAAGGGGCTCATAAGGGACTCATAAAAGGCTTATAAGGGACACAGAGGGGGCTCATAAAAGGCGCAGAGGGGGCTCATAAAGGGCTCAGAGGAGGCTTATAAGGGACTCATAAAAAGCACATAAGGGGCACAGAAGGAGGCTCATAAGAGACGAAAAGGTGGCTCTTAAGTAGCTCAAAGGTGGCTCATAAGGGGCGAAGATAGGTCTCATAAGGGGCGCAGAGAAGGCTCATAAGTGGCTCAGAGGTGGCTCATAAGTGGCTCATAAGGGACTCATAAAAGATGCTCAATAAAGGGCGCAGCAGGGACTCTTAAGTGGCTCAGAAGTGGTTCATTAGGGGCGCAGATGGGTCTCATAAGGGGCGCAGAGAAGGCTCATAAGTAGCTCAGATGTGGCTCATAAGGGGCTTATAAGGGACTCATAAAGGGATTATAAGGGGCACAGAGGGGGCTCATAAGAGGCAAAAAAGGGGCTCTTAAGTGGCTCAAAGGTGGCTCATTAGGGACTCATAAAAAGCACTTAAGGGGCACAGAAGGGGGCTCATAAGAGGATCAAAAGTAGCACAGAGGGGGCTCATAAGGGGCGCAGACAGTGCTCATAAGAGGCGCAGAAGGGGCTCATAAGGGGCGCAGAAAGGGCTCATAAGTGGCTTAGAGGTGGCTCATAAGGGGCGTATAAGGGACTCATAAAAGGCTTATAAGAGGAACAGAGGGGGCTCATAAGAGGCGAAAAAGGGGCTCATAAGTGGCTCAGAAGTGGCTCATAAGGGGCTCATAAGGGACTCATAAAAGGCTTATAAGGGGCACAGAGGGAGCTCATAAGAGGCGCAGAGGGGGCTCATAAAGGGCTCAGAGAAGGCTCATTAGGGACTCATAAAAAGCACTTAAGAGGCACAGAAGGGGGCTCATAAGAGGATCAAAAGTAGCACAGAGGGGGCTCATAAGAGGCGCAGACAGGGCTCATAAGAAGCGCAGAAGGGGCTTATAAGGGGCGCAGTAAGGGCTCATAAGTGGCTCAGAGGTGGCTCATAAGGGGCTCATAAGGGACTTATAAATGGCTTATAAGGGGCACAGAAGGGGCTCATAAGAGGCGCAGGAGGGGCTCATAAAGTGCTCAGAGGGGGCTGCTAAGGGATTCATAAAAGGCACATAAGGGGCACAATTGGGGCTCATAAAAGGCTCAAAAAAAGCACAGAGAAGGCTTATATGGGGTGCCTAGGGGGCTCATAAAGGCCGCAGAAAGGGTTCTTAAGTGGCTCAAAGGTGGCTCATAAGGGACTCATAAAAGATGCGCAATAAAGGGCGCAGCAGGGACTCTTAAGTGGCTCAGAGGTGGCTCATTAGGGGCGCAGATGGGTCTCATAAGGGGCGCAGAGAAGGCTCATAACTAGCTCAGATGTGGCTCATAAGGGGCTTATAAGGGACTCATAAAAGGCTTATAAGGGGCACAGAGGGGGCACATAAGAGGCGAAAAAGGGGCTCTTAAGTGTCTCAAAGGTGGCTCATTAGGGACTCATAAAAAGCACTTAAGGGGCAAAGAAGGGGGCTCATAAGAGGATCAAAAGTAGCACAGAGGGGGCTCATAAGGGGCGCAGACAGTGCTCATAAGAGGCGCAGAAGGGGCTCATAAGGGGCGCAGAAAGGGCTCATAAGTGGCTAAGAGGTGGCTCATTAGGGGCGCAGACAGGTCTCATAAGGGGTGCAGAGAAGGCTCATAAGTGGCTCAGAGGTGGCTCATAAGGGGCTCATAAAGGAATCATAAAAGGCTTTTAAGAGGCACAGAGGGGGCTCATAAGTGGTGCAGTAGGGGCTCATAAAAGGCTCAGAGGGGGCTGATAAGGGATTCATAAAAAACACAAAAGGGGCACAGATGGGGGCTCATAAAAGGTTCAAAAGGAGCACAGAGGGGGCTTATAAGGGGTGCAGAGGGGGCTCATAAAGAACGCAGAAAGGGCTCTTAATTGGCTCAGAGGTGGCTTATTAGGGGCGCAGATAGGTCTCATAAGGGGCGAAGAGAAGGCTCATACGTGGCTCAGAGGTGGCTCATAAGGGGCTTATATGGGACTCATAAAAGGCTTAGAAGAGGAACAGAAGGGGGCTCAAAAGAGGCGCAAGGGGGGCACATAAGAGGCGGAAAGGGGGCTCTTAAGTAGCTCAAAGGTGGCTCATAAGGGGCGAAGATAGGTCTCATAAGGGGCGCAGTGAAGGCTCATAAGTTGCTCAGAGGTGGCTCATAAGGAGCTCATAAGGGACTAATAAAAGGCTTATAAGGGGGCACAGAGAGGGCTCATAAGAGGCGCAGAGGGGGCTCTTAAGTAGCTCAAAGGTGGCTTATAAAGGGCGTAGATAGGTCTCATATGGGGCGCAGAGAAGGCACATAAGTGGCTCAGAGGTGGCTCATAAGGGGCTCATAACGGACTCATAAAAGTCTCATATAAGGGCACAGAGTGGGCTCATAAAGGGTGCAGAAAGGGCTCTTAAGCGGCTCTGAGGTGAGTCGTTAGGGGCGCAAATACGTGTGTTAAGGGGCGCAGATAAGGCTCATAAGTGGCTTAGAGGTGGCTCATAAGGGACTCATAAGGGACTCATAAGGGACTCATAAGGGACTCATAAGGGACTCATAAAAGGCTTATAAGGGGCACAGAGGGGGCTCAAAAGAGGCGCAGAGGGAGCTCATAAAGGGCTCAGAGGAGGCTCATAAGGGACTCATAAAAAGCACATAAGGGGCACAGAAGGGGGCTCATAGGAGGCGCAAAAGGTTCTCTTAAGTGGCTCAAAGGTGGCTCATAAGGGCGAGGATAGGTCTCATAAGAGGCGCAGAGAAGGCTCGTAAGTTGCTCAGAGGTGGCTCAAAAAGGGGCTTATAAGGGACTCATAAAAGGCTTATCAGGTGGACAGAGGGGGCTCATAAGAGGCGCAAGGGGGACTGATAAGAGGTGAAAAGGGGGCTCTTAAGTAGCTCAAAGGTGGCTCATAAGGGGCAAAGAACGGTCTCATAAGGGGCGCAGAGAAGGCTTTTAAGTTGCTCAGAGGTGGCTCATAAGGGGCTTATAAGGAACTCATAAAAGGCTTATGAGGGGCACAGAGAGGGCTTAATAGAGGCGCAGGAGGGGCTCATAAAGTGCTCAGAGGGGGCTATTAAGGGATTAAAAGGGATCAGAAGGGGCTAATAAGGGACTCATAAAAAGCACATAAGGGGCACAGAAGGGGACTCATAGGAGGATCAAAATTAGCACAGAGGGGGCTCATAAGGGGCACAGACGGGGCTCATAAGAGGCGCAGAAAGGGCTCATAAGTGGCGCAGAAAGAGCTCTTATGTGGCTAAGATGTGGCTCATTAGGGGCGCAGACAGGTCTCATAAGGGGTGCAGAGAAGGCTCATAAGTGGCTCAGAGGTGGCTCATAAAGGGGCTCATAAAAAGCACATATGGGGCGCAGAAGAGGGCTCATAAGAGGCTCAAAAGTAGCAGAGAGGGGGCTCATTAGGAACGCAGAGGGGGCTCATAAGAGGCGCAGAAGGGGTGCAGAAAGGGCTCTTATGTGGCTCATAAGAGGCTTATAAGGGACTTATATAAGGCTTATAAGACGCACAGAGGGGGCTCACAAGAGGCGCAAAGGGGGCTCATAAGAGGCGAAAAGGGGGCTCTTAAGAAGTTCAAAGGTGGCTCATAAGTGGCGCAGATAGGTCTCATATAGGGTACAGAGAAGGCTCATATGTGGCTCAGAAGTGGCTCATAAGGGGCTCATAAGGGACTTATAAAAGGCTTATAAGGGGCACAAAGGGAGTTCAAAAGAGGCGCAGAGGGAGCTCATAAAGGGCTCAGAGGAGGCTCATAAGGGACTCATAAAAAGCACATAAGGGGCACAGAAGGGGGCTCATAAGATGCTCAAAAGTAGCAGAGAGGGCTCATAAGGAACGCAGAGGGGGCTCATAAGAGGCGCAGAAGGGGCGCAGAAGGGGCGCAAAAAGGGCTCTTATGTGGCTCAGAGGTGGCTCATTAGAGGCGCAGACAGGTCTCATAAGGGGCGCAGAGAAGGCTCATAAGTGACTCAGAGGTGGCTCATAAGGGGCTTATAAGGGACTTATAAGAGGCACAGATTGGATCATAAGAGGCGCAAAGGGGGCTCTTAAGTGGCTCAAAAGTGGCTCATAAGGCGCGCATATAGGTCTCATAAGGGGCGCAGAAAAGCTCATAAGTGGCTCAAAGGTGGCTCATAAGGGGCTTATAAGGGTCTCATAAAGGGCTTATAAGGTGCACAGAGGGGGCTCATAAGAGACGCAGAAGGGGCTCATAAAGGGCTCAGCGGGGGCTGATAAGTGATTCATAAAAGGCACATAAGGGGCACAGATGGGGGCTCATAAAGTACACAAAAAGGGTTCTTAAGTGGCTCAGAGGCTCATTAGGGGCGCAGATAGGTCTCATAAGGTGCGCAGAGAAGGCTCATAAGTGGCTCAGAGGTGACTCATAAGGGACTCATAAAAGGCTTATAAAGGGCACAGAGGGGGCTCATAGGAGGCGCAGATGGGGCTCACAAAGGGCTTAGAGGGGGCTCATTAGGGACTCATGAAAAGCACATAAGGGGACAGAAGGGGGCTTATGAGAGGATCAAAAGTTGCTGTAGTAGAGGTGACTCATAAGGGAATCACAAAAGGCTTATAAGGGGCACAGGGTGGGCTCGTAAGAGGCGCAGAGGGAGCTCATAAAGGTCTCAGAGGGGGCTCATAAAAGGCTCAAAAGGAGCACAGATGAGGCTTATATGGGGTGCAGCGGGGGCTCATAAAGGACACAAAAAGGGTTCTTAAGTGGCTCAGAGGTAGCTCATTAGGGGCGCAGATAGGTCTCATAAGGGGCGCAGAGAAGGCTCATAAGTGGCTCAGAGGTGACTCATAAGGGACTCATAAAAGGCTTATAAGGGGCACAGAGGGGGCTCATAAGAGGCGCAGATGGGGCTCACAAAGGGCTTAGAGGGGGTTCATTAGGGACTCATGAAAAGCACATAAGGGGCACAGAAGGGGGCTTATGAGAGGATCAAAAGTAGCTGTAGTAGAGGTGACTCATAAGGGAATCACAAAAGGCTTATAAAGAGCACAGGGTGGGCTCATAAGAGGCGCAGAGGGAGCTCATAAAGGGCTCAGAGGGGGCTCATAAGAGACTCAAAAAAGGCACATAAAGTGCACAGATGGGGGTTCGTATGAGGCACAAAAGGAGCACAGAGGGGGCTTAAAAGAGGCGCAGAGTTCGCTCATAAGAGGCGCAGAAAGGGCTCTTAAGTGGCTCAAAGGTGGCTCATAGGAGGCTCATAAGGGACTTATAAAAGGCTTAGGCATAACAATCAAATATAATAGAATTTAAAATTTCAAAACAATACACAATATAAAATTAAATAAAAAATTTAATTCAAAACAATACAATTCGTCCGATATTTTGTTGTAGATGCGCGGACCCATCACCATCAGAGAATTGCCTGTTTTAGACAGTCTATGTTGTACCGAAAGTAGTTTGTTCGGATTCCGCAAGTAATATTTGCACTGTAGCGATTCGAATGTTGGGAAATCATTCGGATTGCGCCTAACGTATTTAGCTATTTCCAATATATAAATGGATGGCACTGTTAGTATCCCAAGGTCTATAAACAACTGCTTAGCCGGTGTGTCAGGGGGAACCCTGGCTAATCGACGAATGGTCCGTTTTTGAATTATATATGGTCTGTCCCTATCAGCAGCAAGGCCCCACAGATCTATTCCGTATATCACAATTGACTGGAAATAACCGTAATAGGCTGTTAGTAAGTTTTTTTTACTAAGAGTTGGTACTAGTCTAGCGATTGCGTAATACGCCGCATTCAATCTTTGACATAATGATTCTATATGAACCTGCCACTGTAGGTCTCATAAGGGGCGCAAAGAAGGCTCATAAGTGGCTCAAAGGTGGATCATAAGGGGCTTATAAGGGACTTAAAAAGGCTTATAAGGGGCACAGAGGGGGCTCATAAGAGGCGCAAAGGGGGCTCTTAAGTGGCTCAAAGGTGGCTCATAAGGGGCAAGGATAGGTCTCATAAGGGGCACAAAGAAGGTTCATAAGTGGCTCAGAGTTGGCTCATAAGGGTGAGCCCCTTATGAGCCAACTCATACGAATATAAGGGACTCATAAAAGGCTTATAAGGGGCACAGAGGGGGCTCATAAAAGGCACAGAGGGGGCTCAAAAAGGGCTCAGAGGGGGCTTATAAGGGACTCATAAAAAGCACATAAAGGGGCACAGAAAGAGGCTCATAAGAGGCGAAAAGGAGGCTTATAGTAGCTCAAAGGTGGCTCATAAGGGGCGAAGATAGGTCTCATAAGGGGCGCAGAGAAGGCTCATAAGTGGCTCAGAGGTGGCTCATAAGTGGCTCATAATGGACTCATAAAAGACTTATAAGGGGACTCAGAGGGGGCTTATAAGAAACTCATAATGTAACAAAGCAATGTTATAAAGGAGACACAGGCAAGCTGAGACGACGCGCGGAGGGACGCGGCCGCCCGGCGACAGCGGCAAGCGCGCCGCGATGACGTCGACGGGCGGGCGGTGGAGTGCGGGGCGAGCGCGCGAAGCGCACGGTGAGGCGACACCGGCCGGCTATAAAAGGCCCAGCGCGGGAGCTCAGAGCGTCATTCGAGAGTTGGCGTCCGAGAGTGGTAGCTCTGGCGGCTTGAGATATTCGGGCAGCCGGGCAGAAGCTCATCAAAGGAAGTCCACTATCGGGTGACCACCCCCTTCTCCTCTCCCCATCTTTTCCTCAGTACTGAAAACCTCGTCCTGAGTGCATTGAGGGGACTCACAAGTGGCTCAGAGGTGGCTCATAAGGGGCTCATAAGGGACTCATAAACGGCTTATAAGAGGCACAGAGGGGGCTCATAAGAGGCGCAGAGTGGGCTCTTAAGTAGCTCAAAGGTGGCTTATAAGGGGCTCATAACGGACTGACGGACGGACGGAAAAGGGCACAGCGTGGGCTCATAAAGGGTGCAGAAAGGGCTCTTAAGCGGCTCTGAGGTGAGTCGTTAGGGGCGCAGATAGGTGTTTTAAGGGGCGCAGAGAAGGCTCATAAGCTTAAAAGGGGCACAGAGGGGGCTCATAGGAGGCACAAAGGGGACTCTTACGTAGCTCAAAGGTGGCTCACACGAGTAAGGGGCGAAGATCGGTCTCATAAGAGGCGCAGAGAAGGCTCGTAAGTGGCTCAGAAGTGGCTCATAAGGGGCTCATAAGGGACTTATAAAGGGCTCATAAGGGGCACAGAGGTGGCTCAAAAGAGGCGCAGAGGGAACTCATAAAGGGCTCAGAGGAGGCTCATAAGGGACTCATAAAAAGCACATAAGGGGCACAGAAGGGGGCTCATAAGAGGCTCAAAAGTAGCAGAGATGGGGCTCATAAGGAACGCAGAGGGGGCTCATAAGAGGCGCAGAATTGGCTCATAAGGGGCTCATAAGGGAAATATAAAAGGCTTATAAGGGGCACAGAGGGGGCTCATAAAGGGCTCAGAGGAGGCTCATAAGGGACTCATAAAAAGCACATAAGGGGCACAGAAGGGGGCTCATAAGAGGCTCAAAAGAAGCAAAGAGGGGGCTCATAAGGAACGTAGTGGGGGCTCATAAGAGGCTCAGAGGTGGCTCATTAGGGGCGCAGATAGGTCTCATAAGGGGTGAACAGAATGCTCAAAGGTGGCTCATAAGGGGCGCAGATAGGTCTCATAAAGGGCGCAAAAAAGGCTCATAAGTGGCTCAGAGGTGGCTCATAAGGGACTCATTAAAGGCTTTTAAGGGGCACAGAGGGGGCTCATAAGAGGTGCAGGGAGGGCTCTTAAGTAGCTCAAAGGTGGCTTATATAGGGCGCAGATAGGTCTCATAAGTGGCGCAGAGAAGGCACATAAGTGGCTCAGAGGTGGCTCATAAGGGGCTCATAATGGACTCATAAAAGTCTCATAAAAGGGCACAGAGTGGGCTCATAAAGGGTGCAGAAAGGGCTCTTAAGCGGCTCTGAGGTGAGTCGTTAGGGGCGCAGATAGGTTTTTAAAGGGCGCAAAGAAGGCTCATAAGTGGCTCAGAGGTGGCTCATAAGGGGCTTATAAGGGACTCATAAAAGGCTTATAAGGGGCATAGAGGAGGCTCATAAGAGGCGCAAAAGGGTGCTCTTAAGTGGCTCAAAGGTGGCTCATAAGGGCGAGGATAGGTCTCATAAGGGGCGCAGAGAAGGCTCATAAGTGGCTCAGAGGTGGCTCAAAAGGGGCTTATAAGGGACTTATAAAGGGCTTAAAAGGGGCACAGAGGTGGCTCAAAAGAGGCGCAGATAGGTCTCATAAGGGGTGCAGAAAAGGCTCATAAGTGGCTAATTAGGGGGCCAGAGAATCCTCATTAGTGGCTCAGAGGTGGCTCATAAGGGGCTTATAAGGGACTCATAATAAACGTAAATGGGGCACAGAGAGGGCTCATAAGAGGCTCAGAGGTGGCTCATAAGGGGCTTATAAGGGAGACATAAAAGGCTTATAAGGGGCACAGAGACAGCTCATAAGAGGCACCAGGGGGCTCATGAGAGGCGCAAAGGGGGCTCTTATGTAGCTCAAAGGTGGCTAATAAGGGGTGCAGATAGGAATCATTAGGGGGGCAGGGAATGCTCATTAGTGGCTCAGAGGTGGCTCATAAGGGGCATATAAGGGACTCATAATAAACGTATAAGGGGCACAGAAGGGGCTCATAAGAGGCGCAAAGGGGGCACACAAGTGACTCAAAGGTGGCTCAAAAGGGGCGCAAATAGGTCTTATAAGGGGCGCAGAGAAGGCTTATAAGTGGCTCAGAGGTGGCTCATTAGGAACTCATAAGAGACTCTTAAGTGGCTCATTAGGGGCGCAGATAGGTCTCATAAGGGGCGCAGAGAAGGCTCATAAGTGGCTCAGAGGTGGCTCATAAGTGGATTATAAGGGACTCAAAAAAGGCAAATAAGAGGCACAGAGGGGGCTCATAAGAGAAGCAAAGGGGGCTCTAAAGTGGTTCAACGGTAGCTTATAAGGGGCGCAGATAGGTCTCAGAAGGGGCGTAGAGAAGGTTCATAAGTGGCTCAGAAGTTGCTCATAAGGGGCTCATAAGGGACTCATAAAAGGCCTATAAGGTGCAAAGAAGAGGGCTCATAAGATTCGCATAAGTGGCTCATAAAGGGCTCAGAGGGGGCTCATGAGGGACTCATAAAAAACACATAAGGGACACAGAAGGGGTCTCATAAGAGGCGTAGAGGGGGCTCTTAAGTGGCTCAGAGGTGGCTCAAATGGGGCTTATAAGGGACTCATAAAAGGCTTATAAAAGGCACAGAGGGGGCTCATAAAAGGCGCAAAGGAGGCTCTTAAGTGTGTTAAAGGTGGCTCATAAGGGGCACAGAGGGGTCTCATAAGGGGCGCAGAGAAGGCTCATTATTGGCTCAGAGGTGGCTCATAAGGGGCTCATAAGGGACTCATAAAAGGCTTATAAGGGGCACAGAGGGGGCTCATAAGAGGCGCAGAGGGGGCTCAAAAAGGGCTCAGAGGGGGCTTATAAGAGACTCATAATAAGCACATAAGGGGCACAGAAGGGAGCTCAAAAGAGGATCAAAAGTAGCACAGAGGGGGCTCATAAGGGGCACAGAGGGGGCTCATTAAAGGTGCAGAAGGGGCTGATAAAGAGCGCAGAAACAGCTCTTATGTGGCTTAGAAGTGGCTCATTAGGGGCGCAGACAGGTCTCATAAGGGGCGCAGAGAAGGCTCATAAGTGGCTCAGAGGTGGCTCATAAAGGAATCATAAAAGCTTTTAAGAGGCACAGAGGAGGCTCATAAGAAGTGCAGTGGGGGCTTATAAAGGGCTAAGAGGGGGCTGATAAGGGATTCATAAAAGACACATAAAGGGTCACTGTTAGGGGCTCATAAAAGGTTCAGAAGGAGCACAGAGGGGGCTTATAAGGGGTGCAGAGAGGGCTCATAAAGAACTTAGAAAGGACTCTCAAGTGGCTCAGAGGATGCTCATTAGGGGCGCAGATACGTCTCATAAGGGGCGAACAGAATGCTCAAAGGTGGCTCATAGGGGCGCAGATAGGTCTCATAAAGGGCGCAGAGAAGGCTCATAAGTGGCTCAGAGGTGGCTCATAAGGGACTCATAAAAGGCTTATAAGGGGCACAGAGAGGGCTCATAAGAGGCGCAGGGGGGGCTCTTAAGTAGCTCAAAGGTGGCTTATAAAGGGCGCAGATAAGTCTCATAAGGGGCGCAGAGAAGGCACATAAGTTGCTCAGAGGTGGCTCATAAGGGGCTCATAACGGACTCATAAAAGTCTCATAAAAGGGCACAGAGTGGGTTCATAAAGGGTGCAGAAAGGGCTCTTAAGCGGCTCTGAGGTGAGTCATTAGGGGCGCAGATAGGTGTTTTAAGGGGCGCAGAGAAGGCTCATAAGTGGCTCAGAGGTGGCTCATAAGGGGCTCATAAGGGGCTCATAAGGGACTCATAAAAGGCTTATAAGGGGCATAGAGGAGGCTCATAAGAGGCTCAAAGGGTGCTCTTAAGTGGCTCAAAGGTGGCTCATAAGGGCGAGGATAGGTCTCATAAGGGGCGCAGAGACGGCTCATAAGTGGCTCAGAGGTGGCTCAAAAGGGGCTTATAAGGGACTCATAAAAGGCTTATAAGGGGCATAGAGAAGGCTCATATGAGGCTCAAAGGGTGCTCTTAAGTGGCTCAAAGGTGGCTCATAAGGGCGAGGATAGGTCTCATAAGGGGCGCAGAGAAGGCACATAAGTTGCACAGAGGGGGCTCATAAGAGGCGCAAAGGGGGCACACAAGTGGCTCAAAGGTGGCTCAAAAGGGGCGCAAATAGGTCTCATAAGGGGCGCAGAGAAGGCTCATTAGGAACTCATAAGAGACTCTTAAGTGGCTCATTAGGGGCGCAGATAGGTCTCATAAGGGGCGCAGAGAAGGCTCATAAGTGGCTCAGAGGTGGCTCATAAGTGGATTATAAGGGACTCAAAAAAGGCAAATAAGAGGCACAGAGGGGGCTCATAAGAGAAGCAAAGGGGGCTCTTAAGTGGTTCTGTGGTGTACATACACACCGTGCCTATTGCATTATATGATATCATATGCTTATTTGAATAAAGCACAGTATTCTACCGAACTTGATGTGTATCACTCGTCACCTTCAATCCTAACACTATATGGCGACCCTGCCTGTAAAACGAGTGCCGGGAGCGCGTGCGCATACCAATACTCCAAAAAAGGAGCGCGAACTATAAACATTCCGTTGCTAGTGCACAAAGTTTTAAATAATGAATTACTACAACTTAGAACTTCGACATACGTCGCTGCAGTTATTATCAGAAGTAAAAGTTATTTTGGATCCCATCTTCAAATATGGGTGGATTTCAGTCAACTTTTAAGGAAGAGCTAGTGCTTGCTCAAAACGCAGCTGGAGGTGGAGCAAATTCGGCGGACATCGAGCAGCTCAAGTATTATGTGAGGATCACCACCTACATATTGATGGCTATATGTCTCATCTTGGCGGTTGGAGCACTAATAGTGATCAATAAAATGTATAAAAGATACCACGAAAATCTGGTACAGCAGCAGTTAAATGAAAAAACGTTGAAGAGATACGCCAGCCTTTTACGTCATCGTCACGCTAGAAAGGAGAGGAAACCGAATAGAGCAGCCTACCAAATTCAGTGAAAAAGTGTGGTTTAGTGCGGTATCTATGTGTTGTGTCGGTTTTATGTGAAAGTTAAAAGACAGTAGAGACACTATGAGGTTTAATAGTTAATTAGTTACGTTGGTAAGTCATTTAATCGCATCTTATTCGCAAATATACTTTTATTTACCTACTTGGAGCCTATCTATTATTGTGTATCAAAAATAATGTCGTCAAATAAATATTATGGCAGAAGAGGTAGCTTTAATATTGAATGAGTTAAAAGCTATAAGGAAATATCTCATCAAAATCGGTCCAAGTCGTAGAGTAGGAAACATACTTATAGAGAAAAAAAGAGAAGCAGATAAGGTGTTAGTTAAATATAAGGAGAGCATAGATTTATACAACAATAAGACAACATTAGGTCAATTGTCAAAACAGGAGATTTCTCTGATAAATAAAATCTGTGAAGAATTTAACAGTATATATTTAGAGATCACGCAATTGTGTAGTGAAAAAATAGTTCAGGAAGAAAGTGAAAAATTTTCTTCGGAAGACGAAAAAATGGCGGAGTCTTTTGACATAAAGCTTGCGCTAAATCTATTGCCAGTGATGACTGATGATGATAACAATACAAAACAGCTAATCGAGGGTATCGAGTACTATAGTGCGGTGTTGAGTAAATCAGAATGTAAAACTAAATTAATACAATTTGTATTAAAGAGCCGTCTATCTCAGAAAGCAACATTAAAATTACAGCAAACGTATGCAACAATCGATGAGCTTATAGGGGATATGCAAAAATTATTATTACCACAAAAAAGTCACATGGCATTGCAAACTAAGTTACTGCAATGTAGACAAAACAACAGGTCTATTTCAGATTTTGGTAAAGAGATATCGGAGCTCTTTGTGGATTTAACGATTTCGCAGTCCGAGGGAAACTCAGCAAACAGTGCCGTTTTAAGATCTTTAAATGAAAAACTCGCGATAAAGCGATTTGCCGACGGACTACAGAATCGTCGAATAAGTACGATAATCGCTGCGCGTGATTTTAAGTCTCTTTCAGAAGCAGTGCAGGCGGCACAAGATGAAGAGATAGGAAGTGCCCCATCTAGCTCACCTGCAGTCATGGGTATGTACAAACAAACATTTTATCGATATAATTCGTTCAGGAGAGCGCAGAGAGGTCAAAATAGAGGACAACGCAGTTTTACTTCACCAAAAACTATACATATTTTGTCAACCGATAATAATGACACCGAAACCGAAGATCCAAATAAAGAGTCACTGAATCATTTTTTTCGAGCATGACTTTATTTATTCATGCAACAACTTAAACAAAGTATCATTTCATGTTGCTAACTACAAATATGACTGGTTAATTGACACCGGCGCTTCAATCTCAGCCGTAAAGTATAGTTGTATTCAAAGTTTACGAATACCATTCCATAAAGAGAATACTAGTGTCAGTGGTATAGGTGGAAATGTATTATCGGAGGGTCATGTTTGCTTAACATTGAATCATAATGGGTACAGTTTCTTACACAAATTTTACGTTTTCAAAAACTTGCCTTGTAAAACGGAAGGTATTATAGGACAAGATTTTTTACAACAATATAGAGCAGTTCTGAATTTCGAGTTAAGTACAGTGCAATTAGTAACAAAGGAAAATAAAAATGTAACATTAAATTTCGAGTACATGACACCTAGTTCAAATTCTTATATTACAGTGCCAGCTAGAAGCGAATACGTACATTTTATAACAACAAAATCAAAGGAAGATTGTGTGGTTAATTGTCAGGAATTATGCGAAGGAATTTTTATAGCTAATACTTTATGTCGACCGAAAGACGGGAAAATGCCTATACGTATACTAAATACTAGAGAAACAGACGTGAAATTGAGTTATTTTCAGGTAAATACAAGTAAGTTAAATGAATATTTTATTTGTCAGTTTAATCGACCAGTAATGAATGCAAACAGAGTGAAATCTTTATTTTCGGCATTAAATTTAAAAGGTTTGAATGAGGAAGAGCAAAAGTCGATAGAAAACATTTGTGCAAAATTTCCGGACGTGTTTTATTTAAAAGGCGATAAACTATCTACAACGTCAGTGTATGAACAAACTATTGATTTAAAATCACAAAGTATTCCAGTATACACTAAACAATATCGTTTACCACATTCACAGAAAACAGAAATAGACACACAAATAAAAGGTATGCTAGATGATGGAATAATAGAGGAAGCTAGGAGTACATGGTCTAGCCCCCTACTATTGGTACCAAAGAAATTAGATTCAACAGGTTTAAAAAAGTGGCGTGTGGTCATTGACTATCGTAAATTAAATAACCAAATACAGGATGACAAATTTCCATTACCAAATATAACCGAAATCATAGACTCGCTCTCAGGTGCAGTCTATTTTACGCATTTAGACCTTTATCAGGGATTCTATCAAATAAATTTAAATGAAAACAGTAGGCCATACACAGCGTTTACAACAGGTAAAAATCAGTATCAAATGACACATGTATGCCAATGGGGTTAAAATCGAGTCCGAATAGTTTCAGTAGAATGATGACCATTGCAATGTCGGGGCTAAATTATGAAAAATGTTTAGTATATCAGGACGACTTAGTCGTATTCGGCAGGAACTTAGAGTCACATAATAAAAATTTAATTGATGTTTTCAGCCGATTGAGAAGTGTTAATTTGAAATTAAACCCAGCTAAATGTCAGTTTTTACAAAAGGAAATTTTATACCTAGGGCATGTTGTATCAGAAAAGGGTGTTTTGCCAGACAAAGAGAAAATTAAAGTATTAGAAAAATATCCAAGGCCACAGAATGCAGACGAAGTAAAGCGTTTTGTAGCCTTTGCCAGTTATTACAGGAAATTTATTTCTAAATTTGCAGAAAAAGCACTACCCTTAAATAAATTGTGTTGTAAAAACGCGTCATTCGATTGGTCGAAAGAATGTGAGCATTCATTTCAATTTTTAAAAACAGCGTTAACAAAATCCCCAGTATTACAGTATCCGGATTTTTCGGAAGGAAATGAATTTGTACTACAAACGGACGCATGGGGAAAGGCTATAGGTTCAGTATTATGTAATGGAGATGGTCGACCTGTGGCTTACACTAGCAGAAGTCTAAATAAGGCGGAAATTAATTATCCTACTATTGAAAAGGAGCTCTTAATAGTATGGAGTGTGAAATACTTTCGACCTTATTTATACGGAAGAAAATTTAAGATACAGACCGACCATAGACCACTTGTGTATTTATTCGGTATGAGGGATCCTTCCAGTAGATTATTAAAGTTCAGGTTACAGTTAGAAGAGTATAATTACACTGTAGAGTACATAAAAGGACAGTCAAATTCCGCGGCTGACGCATTGTCGCGTATAACTATAACATCAGATGATTTAAAAAGTATGAATGAGCAAGTGTTAAGTGTAATGACTAGAGGACAGTATCGAAGAATGAAAGAAAGTGAAGAGGGAGAATGCAGCAGTATACCCCCCGTGGATGGTATTGACACTAATTCAAGGCCTGATCAACCAAGAGTTGTGGAGATACTTAAAAAACCCGGAAATATTGCTGAATTATCACTAATCACTCAAAAAAGCTTAGAAAGAATAATGAATAATAGTTTATTAACAAACAGTTACAAATGTTTTGTTTACGTGCCCGCAAAATCGATTGTTTACATAAATACAACATCTCGATCGCCAGTAACGCGAGACGGACTGGTGAGGGATTTGTCATTGTTTTGTAACAGAGTAGATATTCGCGAATTATGTATAATAACAAATGATAATAATAAAGAATTTATAGCGGGATTAATAGAAGAAATAAATAAATATGATAAATGGTCCGGACCACGACTAAATCATCTCACATCAACAGCATATCACCACGAAAGCATAGGTGCTCTGGAGAATTCGCACAAAACGATGGGTGCGTATCTAAGGATAAATTGCCAAAATAAAACTAGTAACTGGAGTAGCTGGTTACCGTATTGGTGTTTCGCTTACAACAATACGGTCCACAGTGAAACAAAGTACACACCACATGAGTTAGTATTCGGAAAGCGATGTCTATTACCAAGTAATTTCATCCATGGTAAAATAGATCCCTTATATGCGCACGAAAGTTACCCACTAGAATTTAAATATAGACTCCAAGTAGCACAAAAAGATGCACACGAAAATTTAATTAAAAGCAAGACCAATAGGAAAGAAAAATATGATTGTAATATGAACCCAGTATCGTATAAGGAAGGTGACTATTTGTTAATTAGAAACACTACGGGTCATAAAATGGATCCAATATATTTAGGACCATATGAAGTAGTGAAAGATTTAGATTGTAACGTTAAAATTATAAAGAACGGTAAACTAGAAATTATACATAAAAACCGTACTAAACTATATAGAAACTAGTAGGTACCTACTACATGTGTTAATCAATAAATGATATACATTGTAATCGCAATTATTATTGTAATCAATTTTATAACCCATAATATTGAGAAAATTGTATCTTCTCAAACATTAATCAAATGTGTAATCAAGACTATGTTATATTATTTAATGAAAGAAAAGAAAAACTATAGCATTTCTTTTATTTTTTTTAAATGGGAAGGTGTGGTGTACATACACACCGTGCCTATTGCATTATATAATATCATATGCTTATTTGAATAAAGGACAGTATTCTACCGAACTTGATGTGTATCACTCGTCACCTTCAATCCTAACACTATAGTTCAACGGTAGCTTATAAGGGGCGCAGATAGGTCTCAGAAGGGGCGTAGAGAAGGTTCATAAGTGGCTCAGAGGTTGCTCATAAGGGGCTCATAAGGGACTCATAAAAGGCCTATAAGGTGCAAAGAAGGGGGCTCATAAGATTCGCATAAGTGGCTCATAAAGGGCTCAGAGGGGGCTCATGAGGGACTCATAAAAAACACATAAGGGACACAGAAGGGGTCTCATAAGAGGCGTAGAGGGGGCTCTTAAGTGGCTCAGAGGTGGCTCAAAAGGGGCTTATAAGGGACTCATAAAAGGCTTATAAAAGGCACAGAGGGGGCTCATAAGAGGCGCAGAGGGGGCTCAAAAAGGGCTCAGAGGGGGCTTATAAGAGACTCATAATAAGCACATAAGGGGCACAGAAGGGAGCTCATAAGAGGATCAAAAGTAGCACAGAGGGGGCTCATAAGGGGCACAGAGGGGGCTCATTAAAGGTGCAGAAGGGGCTGATAAGGAGCGCAGAAAGAGCTCTTATGTGGCTTAGAGGTGGCTCATTAGGGGCGCAGACAGGTCTCATAAGGGGCGCAGAGAAGGCTCATAAGTGGCTCAGAGGTGGCTCATAAAGGAATCATAAAAGCTTTTAAGAGGCACAGAGGAGGCTCATAAGAAGTGCAGTGGGGGCTCATAAAGGGCTAAGAGGGGGCTGATAAGGGATTCATAAAAGACACATAAAGGGTCACAGTTAGGGGCTCGTAAAAGGTTCAGAAGGAGCACAGAGGGGGTTTATAAGGGGTGCAGAGAGGGCTCATAAAGAACTTAGAAAGGGCTCTCAAGTGGCTCAGAGGTGGCTCATTAGGGGTGCAGATAGGTCTCATAAGGGGCGAACAGAATGCTCAAAGGTGGCTCATTAGGGGCGCAGATAGTTCTCATAAAATCGCGCAGAGAAGGCTCATAAGTGGCTCAGAGGTGGCTCATAAGGGACTCATAAAAGGCTTATAAGGGGCACAGAGTGGGCTCATAAGAGGCGCAGGGGGGGCTTTTAAGTAGCTCAAAGGTGGCTTATAAAGGGCGCAGATAGGTCTCATAAGGGGCGCAGAGAAGGCACATAAGTTGCTCAGAGGTGGCTCATAAGGGGCTCATAAGGGACTCATAAAAGGCTTATAAGGGGCATAGAGGGGGCTCATAAGAGGCGCAGATGGGGCTCATAAAAGGCTCAGAGGGGGCTCATAAGGGACTCATAAAAGGCTTATAAGGGGCTCAGAGGGGGCTCATAAGAGGCGCAGAGGGGGCTCATAAAGGGCTCAGAAGGGGCTCATAAGGGACGCATAAAAAGCACATAAGGGGCAAAGAAGGAGGCTCATAAGAGGCTCAAAAGTAGCACAGAAGGGGCTCATAAAGGGCGCAGAGGGGGCTTATAAGAGGCGCAGAAGGGGCTCATAAGGGGCGCAGAAAGGGCTCTTTTGTGGTTCAGAGGTGGCTCATTAGGGGCGCAGACAGGTCTCATAAAGGACGCAGAGAAGGCTCATAAGTGACTCAGAGGTGGCTCATAAGGGGCTTATAAGGGACTCATATGAGGCTTATAAGGGGCACAAAGCTTTGTACCATTTGCAACCTTTTCAACGATTTTCACTTTTTTATTCATTTTTTTTATCATTTGCACCTATTCAACCATTTTCACTTTTAAAACCATTTTCGCATTTTCATATATTCACTTTTTTCAACCATTTGCACTTTTTCAAACATTTTCACATTTTCAACCATTCCAACCATTTTCACTTTACAAACATTTCCAATATTTTCAACCATTTTTACTTTTTCAACTATTTTCACAAATATTTCAAATTTTTCATCCATTTGCACTTTTTCAACCTTTTGCAACCTTTTTCACCATTTGCCCTTTTGAACTATTTTCAACCTTTTCGACCATGATCATCTTTTTAACCATTTTCACTTTTAAAACCATTTTCACATATTCATATATTTTTAATTTTTTAACCATTTGCCTTTTGTTCATCCTTTGCAACCTTTTCAACCATTTTCACTTATTCAATCATTTTCAGTATTTTCAACCATATGCAGGTTGCATATTGGTTTTTAACCATTTTCACTTTTTCAATTCACCTTTTCAACCATTTTCACTTCTTCAATCATTTCCACTTTTTCAACCATTTTCAATATTTTCAACCATTTGCAACCTGTTTCCATTTTCAATTTTTCAATTCATTTTTTCAACCATTAGCACTTGTTTAACTATTTTCAGTCTTTTCGATTATGATCACCTTTTTAACCATTTACACTTTTTCAAACATTTGCACTTTTTCAACCTCTTGCAAACTTTTCAACCATTTTCAATATTTTCAACCGTTTGCAAACTTTATAACCATTTTCACTTTTTCCATTAATTTTTTCAACCATTTGCACTTTTCACGCTCATAAGAGGGGCTCATAATGGACTCATAAAAGGTACATATTGGGCACAGAAGAGGGCTCATTAGGGGCTCGTAAGGGGCTAATAAAGGGCTCTTAAGGGGCGCAGCAGAGGCTCTTCAGTGGCTCAAAGGTGGCTCATAAGGGGCGCAGATAGGTCTCATAAGGGGTGCAGAGAAGGCTCGTAAGTGGCTCAGAGGTGGCTCATAAGGGGCTCATAATAGACTAAAAAGGGGCACAGAGAGAGCTCATAAGAGGCGCAGAGGGGGCTCTTTAGTGGCTCAGAGGTGGCTCATAAGGGGCTCATAAGGGACTTATAAAAGGCTTATAAGGGGCACAGAGGAGGCTCATAAAGGGCTCAGAGGAGGCTCATAAGGGACTCATAAAAAGCACATAAGGGGCACAGAAGGGGGCTCATAAGAGGCTCAAAAGTAGCAAAGAGGGGGCTCATAAGGAACGTAGAGGGGGCTCATAAGAGGCGCAGAAGGGGCTCATAGGGGCGCAGAAAGGGCTCTTATGTGGCTGAGAGGTGGCTGATAAGGGGCTTATAAGGGACTCATAAAAGGCTTATAAAAGGCACATAGGGGGCTCATAAAAGGAGCAAAGGAGGCTCTTAAGTGTGTTAAAGGTGGCTCATAAGGGGCACAGAGAGGTCTCATAAAGGGCGCAGAGAAGGCTCATTATTGGCTCACAGGTGGCTTATAAGGGGCTCATAAGGGACTCATAAAAGGCTTATAAGGGGCACAGAGGGGGCTCATAAGAGGCGCAGAGGGGGCTCAAAAAAGGCTCACAGGTGGCTTATAAGGGGCTCATAAGGGACTCATAAAAGGCTTATAAGGGGCACAAAGGGGGCTCATAAGAGGCGCAGAGGGGGCTCAAAAAAGGCTCGTAAGTGGCTCAGAGGTGGCTCATAAGGGGCTCATAATAGACTAAAAAGGGGCACAGAGAGAGCTCATAAGAGGCGCAGAGGGGGCTCTTTAGTGGCTCAGAGGTGGCTCATAAGGGGCTCATAAGGGACTTATAAAAGGCTTATAAGGGGCACAGAGGAGGCTCATAAAGGGCTCAGAGGAGGCTCATAAGGGACTCATAAAAAGCACATAAGGGGCACAGAAGGGGGCTCATAAGAGGCTCAAAAGTAGCAAAGAGGGGGCTCATAAGGAACGTAGAGGGGGCTCATAAGAGGCGCAGAAGGGGCTCATAGGGGCGCAGAAAGGGCTCTTATGTGGCTGAGAGGTGGCTGATAAGGGGCTTATAAGGGACTCATAAAAGGCTTATAAAAGGCACATAGGGGGCTCATAAAAGGAGCAAAGGAGGCTCTTAAGTGTGTTAAAGGTGGCTCATAAGGGGCACAGAGAGGTCTCATAAAGGGCGCAGAGAAGGCTCATTATTGGCTCACAGGTGGCTTATAAGGGGCTCATAAGGGACTCATAAAAGGCTTATAAGGGGCACAGAGGGGGCTCATAAGAGGCGCAGAGGGGGCTCAAAAAAGGCTCACAGGTGGCTTATAAGGGGCTCATAAGGGACTCATAAAAGGCTTATAAGGGGCACAGAGGGGGCTCATAAGAGGCGCAGAGGGGGCTCAAAAAAGGCTCAGAGGGGGCTTATAAGGGACTCATAAAAAGCACATAAGGGGCACAGAAGGGGGCTCATAAGAGGATCAAAAGTAGCACACAGGGGGCTCATTAGGGGCGCAGACAGGTCTCATAAGGGGCGCAGAGAAGGCTCATAAGTGGCTCATAAAGAAATCATAAAAGCTTTTAAGAGGCACAGAGGAGGCTCATAAGAAGTGCAGTGGGGGCTCATAAAGGGCTAAGAGGGGGCTGATAAAGGATTCATAAAAGACACATAAGGGGCACAGTTAGGGGCTCATAAAAGGTTCAGAAGGAGCACAGAGGGGGCATATAAGGGGTGCAGAGAGGGCTCATAAAGAACGCAGAAAGGGCTCTCAAGTGGCTCAGAGGTGGCTCATTAGGGGCGCAGATAGGTCTCATAAGGGGCGAAGAGAATGCTCAAAGGTGGCTCATAAGGGGCGCAGATAGGTCTCATAAAGGGCGCAGAGAAGGCTCAAAAGTGGCTCAGAGGTGGCTCATAAGAGACTCATAAGAGGGGGCTCATAAAGGGTGCAGAAAAGGCTCTTAAGCGGCTCTGAGGTGAGTCGTTAGGGGCGCAGATAGGTGTTTTAAGGGGCGCAAAGAAGGCTCATAAGTGGCTCAGAGGTGGCTCATAAGGGGCTCATAAGGGGCTCATAAGGGGCTCATAAGGGACTCATAAAAGGCTTATAAGGGGCATAGCGGAGGCTCATAAGAGGCTCCGAGGGTGCTCTTAAGTGGCTCAAAGGTGGCTCATAAGGGCGAGGATAGGTCTCATAAGGGGCGCAGAGACGGCTCATAAGTGGCTCAGAGGTGGCTCAAAAGGGGCTTATAAGGGACTCATAAAAGGCTTATCAGGTGCACAGAGGGGGCTCATAAGAGGCGCAAGGGGGACTCATAGGAGGTGAAAAGGGGGCTCTTAAGTAGCTCAAAGGTGGCTCATACGAGTAAGGGGCGAAGATCGGTCTCATAAGGGGCGCAGAGAAGGCTCGTAAGTGGCTCAGAAGTGGCTCATAAGGGGCTCATAAGGGACTTATAAAGGGCTTATAAGGGGCACAGAGGTGGCTCAAAAGATGCGCAGAGGGAACTCATAAAGGGCTCAGAGGAGGCTCATAAGGGACTCATAAAAAGCACATAAGGGGCACAGAAGGGGGCTCATAAGAGGCTCAAAAGTAGCAGAGATGGGGCTCATAAGGAACGCAGAGAGGCCTCATAAGAGGCGCAGAAGGGGCGCAGAAAGGGCTCTTATGTGGCTCATAGGTGGCTCATTAGGGGCGCAGACAGGTCTCATAAGGGGCGCAGAGAAGGCTCATAAGTGGCTCAGAGGTGGCTCATAAGGGGCTCATAAGGGGCTCATAAGGGACTCATAAAAGGCTTATAAGGGGCATATAGGAGGCTCATAAGAGGCTCAAAGGGTGCTCTTAAGTGGCTCAAAGGTGGCTCATAACGGCGAGGATAGGTCTCATAAGGGGCGCAGAGAAGGCACATAAGTTGCTCAGAGGTGGCTCATAAGGGGCTCATAAGGGGCTCATAAAGGACTCATAAACGGCTTATAAGGGGCATATAGGAGGCTCATAAGAGGCTCAAAGGGTGCTCTTAAGTGGCTCAAAGGTGGCTAATAACGGCAATGATAGGTTTCATAAGGGGCGCAGAGAAGGCACATAAGTTGCTCAGAGGTGGCTCATAAGGGGCTCATAAGGGGCTCATAAGGGACTCATAAAAGGCTTATAAGGGGCATAGAGGAGGCTCATAAGAAGCTTAAAGGGTGCTCTTAAATGGCTCAAAGGTGGCTCATAAGGGCGAGGATAGGTCTCATAAGGGGCGCAGAGAAGGCACATAAGTTGCTCAGAGGTGGCTCATAAGGGGCTCATAAGGGACTCATAAAAGGCTTATAAGGGGCATAGAGGAGGCTCATAAGAGGCTCAAAGGGTGCTCTTAAGTGGCTCAAAGGTGGCTCATAAGGGCGAGGATAGGTCTCATAAGGGGCGCAGAGAAGGCACATAAGTTGCTCAGAGGTGGCTGATAAGGGGCTCATAAGGGGCTCATAAGGGACTCATAAAAGGCTTATAAGGGGCATATAGGAGGCTCATAAGAGGCTCAAAGGGTGCTCTTAAGTGGCTCAAAGGTGGCTAATAACGGCAATGATAGGTCTCATAAGGGGCGCAGAGAAGGCACATAAGTTGCTCAGAGGTGGCTCATAAGGGGCTCATAAGGGGCTCATAAGGGACTCATAAAAGGCTTATAAGGGGCATAGAGGAAGCTCATAAGAGGCTTAAAGGGTGCTCTTAATTGGCTCAAAGGTGGCTCATAAGGGCGAGGATAGGTCTCATAAGGGGCGCAGAGAAGGCACATAAGTTGCTCAGAGGTGGCTCATAAGGGGCTCATAAGGGACTCATAAAAGGCTTTTAAGGGGCATAGAGGAGGCTCATAAGAGGCTCAAAGGGTGCTCTTAAGTGGCTCAAAGGTGGCTCATAAGGGCGAGGATAGGTCTCATAAGGGGCGCAGAGAAGGCACATAAGTTTCACAGAGGGGGCTCATAAGAGGCGCAAAGGGGGCACACAAGTGGCTCAAAGGTGGCTCAAAAGGGGCGCAAATAGGTCTCATAAGGGGCGCAGAGAAGGCTTATAAGTGGCTCAGAGGTGGCTCATTAGGAACTCATAAGAGACTCTTAAGTGGCTCATTAGGGGCGCAGATAGGTCTCATAAGGGGCGCAGAGAAGGCTCATAAGTGGCTCAGAGGTGGCTCATAAGTGGATTATAAGGGACTCAAAAAAGGCAAATAAGAGGCACAGAGGGGGCTCATTAGGAACTCATAAGAGACTCTTAAGTGGCTCATTAGGGGCGCAGATAGGTCTCATAAGGGGCGCAGAGAAGGCTCATAAGTGGCTCAGAGGTGGCTCATAAGTGGATTATAAGGGACTCAAAAAAAGGCAAATAAGAGGCACAGAGGGGGCTCATAAGAGAAGCAAAGGGGGCTCTTAAGTGGTTCAACGGTAGCTTATAAGGGGTGCAGATAGGTCTCAGAAGGGGCGTAGAGAAGGTTCATAAGTGGCTCAGAGGTTGCTCATAAGGGGCTCATAAGGGACTCATAAAAGGCCTATAAGGTGCAAAGAAGGGGGCTCATAAGATTCGCATAAGTGGCTCATAAAGGGCTCAGAGGGGGCTCATGAGGGACTCATAAAAAACACATAAGGGACACAGAAGGGGTCTCATAAGAGGCGTAGAGGGGGCTCTTAAGTGGCTCAGAGGTGGTTCAAAAGGGGCTTATAAGGGACTCATAAAAGGCTTATAAAAGGCACAGAAGGGGCTCATAAAAGGCGCAAAGGAGGCTCTTAAGTGTGTTAAAGGTGGCTCATAAGGGGCACAGAGGGGTCTCATAAGGGGCGCAGAGAAGGCTCATTATTGGCTCAGAGGTGGCTCATAAGGGGCGCATAAGGGACTCATAAAAGGCTTATAAGGGGCACAGAGGGGGCTCATAAGAGGCGCAGAGGGGGCTCAAAAAGGGCTCAGAGGGGGCTTATAAGGGACTCATAAAAAGCACATAAGGGGCACAGAAGGGAGCTCATAAGAGGATCAAAAGTAGCACAGAGGGGGCTCATAAGGGGCACAGAGGGGGCTCATTAAAGGTGCAGAAGGGGCTGATAAGGAGCGCAGAAAGAGCTCTTATGTGGCTTAGAGGTGGCTCATTAGGGGCGCAGACAGGTCTCATAAGGGGCGCAGAGAAGGCTCATAAGTGGCTCAGAGGTGGCTCATAAAGGAATCATAAAAGCTTTTAAGAGGCACAGAGGAGGCTCATAAGAAGTGCAGTGGGGGCTCATAAAGGGCTAAGAGGGGGCTGATAAGGGATTCATAAAAGACACATAAAGGGTCACAGTTAGGGGCTCATAAAAGGTTCAGAAGGAGCACAGAGGGGGCTTATAAGGGGCGCAGATAGGTCTCATAAGGGGCGAACAGAATGCTCAAAGGTGGCTCATAAGGGGCGCAGATAGGTCTCATAAAGGGCGCAGAGAAGGCTCATAAGTGGCTCAGAGGTGGCTCATAAGGGACTCATAAAAGGCTCATAAGGGGCACAGAGGGGGCTCATAAGAGGCGCAGAGGGGCTCTTAAGTAGCTCAAAGGTGGCTTATAAAGGGCGCAGATAGGTCTCATAAGGTGTGCAGATAAGGCACATAAGTTGCTCAGAGGTGGCTCATAAGGGGCTCATAAGGGGCTCATAAGGGACTCATAAAAGGCTTATAGGGGGCATAGAGGAGGCTCATAAGAGGCTCAAAGGGTGCTCTTAAGTGGCTCAAAGGTGGCTCATAAGGGCGAGGATAGGTCTCATAAGGGGCGCAGAGAAGGCACATAAGTTGCTCGGAGGTGGCTCATAAGGGGCTCATAAGGGGCTCATAAGGGACTCATAAAAGGCTTATAAGGGGCATATAGGAGGCTCATAAGAGGCTCAAAGGGTGCTCTTAAGTGGCTCAAAGGTGGCTCATAACGGCGAGGATAGTTTTCGTAAGGGGCGCAGAGAAGGCTCATAAGTGGCTCAGAGGTGGCTCATAAGTGGATTATAAGGGACTCAAAAAAGGCAAATAAGAGGCACAGAGGGGGCTCATAAGAGAAGCAAAGGGGGCTCTTAAGTGGTTCAACGGTAGCTTATAAGGGGCGCAGATAGGTCTCAGAAGGGGCGTAGAGAAGGTTCATAAGTGGCTCAGAAGTTGCTCATAAGGGGCTCATAAGGGACTTATAAAAGGCCTGTAAGGTGCAAAGAAGGGGGCTCATAAGATTCGCATAAGTGGCTCATAAAGGGCTCAGAGGGGGCTCATAAAGGGCTCAGAAGGGGCTCATAAGGGACGCATAAAAAGCACATAAGGGGCAAAGAAGGAGGCTCATAAGAGGCTCAAAAGTAGCACAGAAGGGGCTCATAAAGGGCGCAGAGGGGGCTTATAAGAGGCGCAGAAGGGGCTCAAAAGGGGCGCAAATAGGTCTTATAAGGGGCGCAGAGAAGGCTTATAAGTGGCTCAGAGGTGGCTCATTAGGAACTCATAAGAGACTCTTAAGTGGCTCAATAGGGGCGCAGACAGGTCTCATAAAGGACGCAGAGAAGGCTCATAAGTGACTCAGAGGTGGCTCATAAGGGGGCTTATAAGGGACTCATATGAGGCTTATAAGGGGCACAAAGCTTTGAACCATTTGCAACCTTTTCAACGATTTTCACTTTTTATTCATTTTTTTTACCATTTGCACCTATTCAACCATTTTCACTTTTAAAACCATTTTCGCATTTTCATATATTCACTTTTTTCAACCATTTGCACTTTTTCAAACATTTTCACATTTCCAACCATTCCAACCATTTTCACTATACAAACATTTCCAATATTTTCAACCATTTTTACTTTTTCAACAATTTTCACAAATATTTCAAATTTTTCATCCATTTGCACTTTTTCAACCTTTTGCAACCTTTTTCACCATTTGCCCTTTTGAACTATTTTCAACCTTTTCGACCATGATCATCTTTTTAACCATTTTCACTTTTAAAACCATTTTCACATATTCATATATTTTTAATTTTTTAACCATTTGCCTTTTGTTCATCCTTTGCAACCTTTTCAACCATTTTCACTTATTCAATCATTTTCAGTATTTTCAACCATATGCAGGTTGCATATTGGTTTTTAACCATTTTCACTTTTTCAATTCACCTTTTCAACCATTTTCACTTCTTCAATCATTTCCACTTTTTCAACCATTTTCAATATTTTCAACCATTTGCAACCTGTTTCCATTTTCAATTTTTCAATTCATTTTTTCAACCATTAGCACTTGTTTAACTATTTTCAGTCTTTTCGATTATGATCACCTTTTTAACCATTTACACTTTTTCAAACATTTGCACTTTTTCAACCTCTTGCAAACTTTTCAACCATTTTCAATATTTTCAACCGTTTGCAAACTTTATAACCATTTTCACTTTTTCCATTAATTTTTTCAACCATTTGCACTTTTCACGCTCATAAGAGGGGCTCATAATGGACTCATAAAAGGTACATATTGGGCACAGAAGAGGGCTCATTAGGGGCTCGTAAGGGGCTAATAAAGGGCTCTTAAGGGGCGCAGCAGAGGCTCTTCAGTGGCTCAAAGGTGGCTCATAAGGGGCGCAGATAGGTCTCATAAGGGGTGCAGAGAAGGCTCGTAAGTGGCTCAGAGGTGGCTCATAAGGGGCTCATAATAGACTCAAAAGGGGCACAGAGAGAGCTCATAAGAGGCGCAGAGGGGGCTCTTTAGTGGCTCAGAGGTGGCTCATAAGGGGCTCATAAGGGACTTATAAAAGGCTTATAAGGGGCACAGAGGAGGATCATAAAGGGCTCAGAGGAGGCTCATAAGGGACTCATAAAAAGCACATAAGGGGCACAGAAGGGGGCTCATAAGAGGCTCAAAAGTAGCAAAGAGGGGGCTCATAAGGAACGTAGAGGGGGCTCATAAGAGGCGCAGAAGGGGCTCATAAGGGGCGCAGAAAGGGCTCTTATGTGGCTGAGAGGTGGCTGATAAGGGGCTTATAAGGGACTCATAAAAGGCTTATAAAAGGCACATAGGGGGCTCATAAAAGGAGCAAAGGAGGCTCTTAAGTGTGTTAAAGGTGGCTCATAAGGGGCACAGAGGGGTCTCATAAAGGGCGCAGAGAAGGCTCATTATTGGCTCACAGGTGGCTCATAAGGGGCTCATAAGGGACTCATAAAAGGCTTATAAGGGGCACAGAGGGGGCTCATAAGAGGCGCAGAGGGGGCTCAAAAAAGGCTCAGAGGGGGCTTATAAGGGACTCATAAAAAGCACATAAGGGGCACAGAAGGGGGCTCATAAGAGGATCAAAAGTAGCACAGAGGGGGCTCATTAGGGGCGCAGACAGGTCTCATAAGGGGCGCAGAGAAGGCTCATAAGTGGCTCATAAAGGAATCATAAAAGCTTTTAAGAGGCACAGAGGAGCCTCATAAGAAGTGCAGTGGGGGCTCATAAAGGGCTAAGAGGGGGCTGATAAAGGATTCATAAAAGACACATAAGGGGCACAGTTAGGGGCTCATAAAAGGTTCAGAAGGAGCACAGAGGGGGCATATAAGGGGTGCAGAGAGGGCTCATAAAGAACGCAGAAAGGGCTCTCAAGTGGCTCAGAGGTGGCTCATTAGGGGCGCAGATAGGTCTCATAAGGGGCGAAGAGAATGCTCAAAGGTGGCTCATAAGGGGCGCAGATAGGTCTCATAAAGGGCGCAGAGAAGGCTCATAAGTGGCTCAGAGGTGGCTCATAAGGGACTCATAAAAGGCTTATAAGTGGCACAGAGGGGGCTCATAAAGGGTGCAGAAAAGGCTCTTAAGCGGCTCTGAGGTGAGTCGTTAGGGGCGCAGATAGGTGTTTTAAGGGGCGCAAAGAAGGCTCATAAGTGGCTCAGAGGTGGCTCATAAGGGGCTCATAAGGGGCTCATAAGGGACTCATAAAAGGCTTATAAGGGGCATAGAGGAGGCTCATAAGAGGCTCCAAGGGTGCTCTTAAGTGGCTCAAAGGTGGCTCATAAGGGCGAGGATAGGTCTCATAAGGGGCGCAGAGAAGGCACATAAGTTGCTCAGAGGTGGCTCATAAGGGGCTCATAAGGGGCTCATAAGGGACTCATAAAAGGCTTATAAGGGGCATAGAGGAGGCTCATAAGAGGCTCAAAGGGTGCTCTTAAGTGGCTCATAAGGGCGAGGATAGGTCTCATAAGGGGCGCAGAGAAGGCTCATAAGTGGCTCAGAGGTGGCTCAAAAGGGGCTTATAAGGGACTCATAAAAGGCTTATCAGGTGCACAGAGGGGGCTCATAAGAGGCGCAAGGGGGACTCGTAAGAGATGAAAAGGGGGCTCTTAAGTAGCTCAAAGGTGGCTCATACGAGTAAGGGGCGAAGATCGGTCTCATAAGGCGCGCAGAGAAGGCTCGTAAGTGGCTCAGAAGTGGCTCATAAGGGGCTCATAAGGGACTTATAAAGGGCTTATAAGGGGCACAGAGGTGGCTCAAAAGATGCGCAGAGGGAACTCATAAATGGCTCAGAGGAAGCTCATAAGGGACTCATAAAAAGCACATAAGGGGCACAGAAGGGGGCTCATAAGAGGCTCAAAAGTAGCAGAGATGGGGCTCATAAGGAACGCAGAGGGGGCTCATAAGAGGCGCAGAAGGGGCACAGAAAGGGCTCTTATGTGGCTCATAGGTGGCTCATTAGGGAAACAGACAGGTCTCATAAGGGGCGCAGAGAAGGCTCATAAGTGGCTCAGAGGTGGCTCAAAAGGGGCTTATAAGGGACTCATAAAAGGCTTATCAGGTGCACAGAGGGGGCTCATAAGAGGCGCAAGGGGGACTCATAAGAGATGAAAAGGGGGCTCTTATGTAGCTCAAAGGTGGCTCATACGAGTAAGGGGCGAAGATCGGTCTCATAAGGCGCGCAGAGAAGGCTCGTAAGTGGCTCAGAAGTGGCTCATAAGGGGCTCATAAGGGACTTATAAAGGGCTTATAAGGGGCACAGAGGTGGCTCAAAAGATGCGCAGAGGGAACTCATAAAGGGCTCAGAGGAGGCTCATAAGGGACTCATAAAAAGCACATAAGGGGCACAGAAGGGGGCTCATAAGAGGCTCAAAAGTAGCAGAGATGGGGCTCATAAGGAACGCAGAGGGGGCTCATAAGAGGCGCAGAAAGGGCACAGAAAGGGCTCTTATGTGGCTCATAGGTGGCTCATTAGGGAAACAGACAGGTCTCATAAGGGGCGCAGAGAAGGCTCATAAGTGGCTCAGAGGTGGCTCATAAGGGGCTCATAAGGGGCTCATAAGGGAATCATAAAAGGCTTATAAGGGGCATAGAGGGGGCTCATAAAAGGCTCAGAGGGGGCTCATAAGGGACTCATAAAAGGCTTATAAGGGGCTCAGAGGGGGCTCATAAGAGGCGCAGTGGGGGCTCATAAAGGGCTCAGAAGGGGCTCATAAGGGACGCATAAAAAGCACATAAGGGGCAAAGAAGGAGGCTCATAAGAGGCTCAAAAGTAGCACAGAAGGGGCTCATAAAGGGCGCAGAGGGGGCTTGTAAGAGGCGCAGAAGGGGCTCATAAGGGGCGCAGAAAGGGCTCTTTTGTGGTTCAGAGGTGGCTCATTAGGGGCGCAGACAGGTCTCATAAAGGACGCAGAGAAGGCTCATAAGTGACTCAGAGGTGGCTCATAAGGGGCTTATAAGGGACTCATATAAGGCTTATAAATGGCACAAAGCTTTGAATCATTTGCAACCTTTTCAACGATTTTCACTTTTTTATTCATTTTTTTACCATTTGCACCTATTCAACCATTTTCACTTTTAAAACCATTTTCGCATTTTCATACATTTTAAATTTTTCCACCATGTTCACTTTGTTAACTATTATCATATATTATCGTAAAAAATTTTCATTTTTTCAACCATATTCACTTTTTTCAACCATTTGCACTTTTTCAAACATTTTCACTTTTTCAACCATTCCAACCATTTTCACTTTACAAACATTTCCAATATTTTCAACCATTTTTACTTTTTCAACTATTTTCACAAATATTTCAAATTTTTCAACCTTTTGCAAACTTTTTCACCATTTGCCCTTTTGAACTGCTTTCAACCTTTTCGACCATGATCATCTTTTTAACCATTTTCACTTTTAAAACCATTTTCACATATTCATATATTTTTAATTTTTTAACCATTTGCCTTTTGTTCATCCTTTGCAACCTTTTCAACCATTTTCACTTATTCAATCATTTTCAGTATTTTCAACCATATGCAGGTTGCATATTGGTTTTTAACCATTTTCACTTTTTCAATTCACCTTTTCAACCATTTTCACTTCTTCAATCATTTCCACTTTTTCAACCATTTTCAATATTTTCAACCATTTGCAACCTGTTTCCATTTTCAATTTTTCAATTAATTTTTTCAACCATTAGCACTTGTTTAACTATTTTCAGTCTTTTCGATTATGATCACCTTTTTAACCATTTACACTTTTTCAAACATTTGCACTTTTTCAACCTCTTGCAAACTTTTCAACCATTTTCAATATTTTCAACCGTTTGCAAACTTTATAACCATTTTCACTTTTTCCATTAATTTTTTCAACCATTTGCACTTTTCACGCTCATAAGAGTGGCTCATAATGGACTCATAAAAGGTACATATTGAGCACAGAAGAGGGCTCATTAGGGGCTCGTAAGGGGCTAATAAAGGGCTCTTAAGGGGCGCAGCAGAGGCTCTTCAGTGGCTCAAAGGTGGCTCATAAGGGGCGCAGATAGGTCTCATAAGGGGTGCAGAGAAGGCTCATAAGTGGCTCAGAGGTGGCTCATAAGGGGCTCATAATAGACTCAAAAGGGGCACAGAGAGAGCTCATAAGAGGCGCAGAGGGGGCTCTTTAGTGGCTCAGAGGTGGCTCATAAAGGGGCTTATAAGGGACTCATAATAAACGTAAAAGGGGCACAGAGAGGGCTCATAAGAGGCTCAGAGGTGGCTCATAAGGGGCTTATAAGGGAGACATGAAAGGCTTATAAGGGGCACAGAGACAGCTCATAAGAGGCGCCAGGGGGGCTCATGAGAGGCGCAAAGGGGGCTCTTATGTAGCACAAAGGTGGCTTATAAGGGGTGCAGATAGGAATCATTAGGGGGGCAGAGAATGCTCATTAGTGGCTCAGAGGTGGCTCATAAGGGGCATATAAGGGACTCATAATAAACGTATAAAGGGCACAGAGGGGGCTCATAAGATGCGCAAAGGGGGCACACGAGTGGCTGAAAGGTGGCTCATAAGGGGCGCAAATAGGTCTCATAAGGGGCGCAGAGAAGGCTTAGAAGTGGCTCAGAGGTGGCTCATTAGGAACTCATAAGAGACTCTTAAGTGGCTCATTAGGGGCGCAGAGAAGGCTCATAAGTGGCTCAGAGGTGGCTCATAAGTGGATTATAAGGGACTCAAAAAAGGCTAATAAGAGGCACAGAGGGGGCTCATAAGAGAAGCAAAGAGGGCTCTTAAGTGGTTCAACGGTGGCTTATAAGGGGCGTAGATAGGTCTCAGAAGAGGCGCAGAGAAGGCTCATAAGTGGCTTAGAGGTGGCTCATAAGTGGATTATAAGGGACTCAAAAAAGGCTAATAAGAGGCACAGAGGGGGCTCATAAGAGAAGCAAAGGGGGGGGCTCTTAAGTGGTTCAACGGTGGCTTATAAGGGGCGCAGATAGGTCTCAGAAGGGGCGTAGAGAAGGTTCATAAGTGGCTCAGAGGTTGCTCATAAGAGGCTCATATGGGACTCATAAAAGGCTTATAAGGTGCAAAGAAAGGGGCTCATAAGATTCGCATAGGTGGCTCATAAAGGGCTCAGAGGGGGCTCATAAGAGACTCATAAAAAACACATAAGGGACACAGAAGGGGTCTCATAAGAGGCGTAGAGGAGGCTTTTAAGTGGCTCAGAGGTGGCTCAAAAGGGGCTTATAAGGGCTTATAAGGGGCACAGAGGTGGCTCAAAAGAGCCAGTTGCTCAGAGGTGGCTCATAAGGGGCTCATAAGGGGCTCATAAGGGACTCATAAAAGGCTTATAAGGGGCATAGAGGAGGCTCATAAGAGGCTCAAAGGGTGCTCTTAAGTGGCTCAAAGGTGGCTCATAAGGGCGAGGATAGGTCTCATAAGGGGCGCAGAGAAGGCACATTAGTTGCTCAGAGGTGGCTCATAAGGGGCTCATAAGGGGCTCATAAGGGACTCATAAAAGGCTTATAAGGGGCATAGAGGAGGCTCATAAGAGGCTCAAAGGGTGCTCTTAAGTGGCTCAAAGGTGGCTCATAAGGGCGAGGATAGGTCTCATAAGAGGCGCAGAGAAGGCACATAAGTTGCTCAGAGGTGGCTCATAAGGGGCTCATAAGGGACTCATAAAAGGCTTATAAGGGGCATAGAGGAGGCTCATAAGAGGCTCAAAGGGTGCTCTTAAGTGGCTCAAAGGTGGCACATAAGGGCGAGGATAGGTCTCATAAGGGGCGCAGAGAAGACACATAAGTTGCTCAGAGGTAGCTCATAAGGGGCTCATAAGGGACTCATAAAAGGCTTATAAGGGGCATAGAGGAGGCTCATAAGAGGCTCAAAGGGTGCTCTTAAGTGGCTCAAAGGTGGCTCATAAGGGCGAGGATAGGTCTCATAAGGGGCGCAGAGAAGGCACATAAGTTGCTCAGAGGTGGCTCATAAGGGGCTCATAAGGGACTCATAAAAGGCTTATCAGGTGCACAGAGGGGGCTCATAAGAGGCGCAAGGGGGACTCATAGGAGGTGAAAAGGGGGCTCTTAAGTAGCTCAAAGGTGGCTCATACGAGTAAGGGGCGAAGGTCGGTCTCATAAGGGGCGCAGAGAAGGCTCGTAAGTGGCTCAGAAGTGGCTCATAAGGGGCTCATAAGGGGCTCATAAGGGACTCATAAAAGGCTTATAAGGGGCATAGAGGAGGCTCATAAGAGGCTCAAATGGTGCTCTTAAGTGGCTCAAAGGTGGCTCATAAGTGGCTCATAAGGGAATCATAAAAGGCTTATAAGGGGCATAGAGGGGGCTCATAAGAGGCGCAGATGGGGCTCATAAAAGGCTCAGAGGGGGCTCATAAGGGACTCATAAAAGGCTTATAAGGGGCTCAGAGGGGGCTCATAAGAGGCGCAGAGGGGGCTCATAAAGGGCTCAGAAGGGGCTCATAAGGGACGCATAAAAAGCACATAAGGGGCAAAGAAGGAGGCTCATAAGAGGCTCAAAAGTAGCACAGAAGGGGCTCATAAAGGGCGCAGAGGGGGCTTATAAGAGGCGCAGAAGGGGCTCATAAGGGGCGCAGAAAGGGCTCTTTTGTGGTTCAGAGGTGGCTCATTAGGGGCGCAGACAGGTCTCATAAAGGACGCAGAGAAGGCTCATAAGTGACTCAGAGGTGGCTCATAAGGGGCTTATAAGGGACTCATATGAGGCTTATAAGGGGCACAAAACTTTGAACCATTTGCAACCTTTTCAACGATTTTCACTTTTTTATTCATTTTTTTTACCATTTGCACCTATTCAACCATTTTCACTTTTAAAACCATTTTCGCATTTTCATATATTCACTTTTTTCAACCATTTGCACTTTTTCAAACATTTTCACATTTTCAACCATTCAAACCATTTTCACTTTACAAACATTTCCAATATTTTCAACCATTTTTACTTTTTCAACTATTTTCACAAATATTTCAAATTTTTCATCCATTTGCACTTTTTCAACCTTTTGCAACCTTTTTCACCATTTGCCCTTTTGAACTATTTTCAACCTTTTCGACCATGATCATCTTTTTAACCATTTTCACTTTTAAAACCATTTTCACATATTCATATATTTTTAATTTGTTAACCATTTGCCTTTTGTTCATCCTTTGCAACCTTTTCAACCATTTTCACTTATTCAATCATTTTCAGTATTTTCAACCATATGCAGGTTGCATATTGGTTTTTAACCATTTTCACTTTTTCAATTCACCTTTTCAACCATTTTCACTTCTTCAATCATTTCCACTTTTTCAACCATTTTCAATATTTTCAACCATTTGCAACCTGTTTCCATTTTCAATTTTTCAATTAATTTTTTCAACCATTAGCACTTGTTTAACTATTTTCAGTCTTTTCGATTATGATCACCTTTTTAACCATTTACACTTTTTCAAACATTTGCACTTTTTCAACCTCTTGCAAACTTTTCAACCATTTTCAATATTTTCAACCGTTTGCAAACTTTATAACCATTTTCACTTTTTCCATTAATTTTTTCAACCATTTGCACTTTTCACGCTCATAAGAGTGGCTCATAATGGACTCATAAAAGGTACATATTGGGCACAGAAGAGGGCTCATTAGGGGCTCGTAAGGGGCTAATAAAGGGCTCTTAAGGGGCGCAGCAGAGGCTCTTCAGTGGCTCAAAGGTGGCTCATAAGGGGCGGAGATAGGTCTCATAAGGGGTGCAGAGAAGGCTCATAAGTGGCTCAGAGGTGGCTCATAAGGGGCTCATAATAGACTCAAAAGGGGCACAGAGAGAGCTCATAAGAGGCGCAGAGGGGGCTCTTTAATGGCTCAGAGGTGGCTCATAAGGGGCTTATAAGGGACTCATAATAAACGTAAAAGGGGCACAGAAAGGGCTCATAAGAGGCTCAGAGGTGGCTCATAAGGGGCTTATAAGGGAGACATAAAAGGCTTATAAGGGGCACAGAGACAGCTCATAAGAGGCGCCAGGGGGGCTCATGAGAGGCGCAAAGGGGGCTCTTATGTAGCACAAAGGTGGCTTATAAGGGGTGCAGATAGGAATCATTAGGGGGGCAGAGAATGCTCATTAGTGGCTCAGAGGTGGCTCATAAGGGGCATATAAGGGACTCATAATAAACGTATAAAGGGCACAGAGGGGGCTCATAAGATGCGCAAAGGGGGCACACAAGTGGCTCAAAGGTGGCTCATAAGGGGCGCAAATAGGTCTCATAAGGGGCGCAGAGAAGGCTTATAAGTGGCTCAGAGGTGGCTCATTAGGAACTCATAAGAGACTCTTAAGTGGCTCATTAGGGGCGCAGAGAAGGCTCATAAGTGGCTCAGAGGTGGCTCATAAGTGGATTATAAGGGACTCAAAAAAGGCTAATAAGAGGCACACAGGGGGCTCATAAGAGAAGCAAAGAGGGCTCTTAAGTGGTTCAACGGTGGCTTATAAGGGGCGCAGATAGGTCTCAGAAGGGGCGCAGAGAAGGCTCATAAGTGGCTTAGAGGTGGCTCATAAGTGGATTATAAGGAACTCAAAAAAGGCTAATAAGAGGCACAGAGGGGGCATGAGCCCCCTATGTGCCTCTTATGAAAGAGAAGCAAAGGGGGGGGGGCTCTTAAGTGGTTCAACGGTGGCTTATAAGGGGCGCAGATAGGTCTCAGAAGGGGCGTAGAGAAGGTTCATAAGTGGCTCAGAGGTTGCTCATAAGGGGCTCATAAGGGACTCATAAAAGGCTTATAAGGTGCAAAGAAAGGAGCTCATAAGATTCGCATAGGTGGCTCGTAAAGGGCTCAGAGGGGGCTCATAAGAGACTCATAAAAAACACATAAGGGACACAGAAGGGGTCTCATAAGAGGCGTAGAGGGGGCTCTTAAGTGGCTCAGAGGTGGCTCAAAAGGGGCTTATAAGGGACTTATAAAGGGCTTATAAGGGGCACAGAGGTGGCTCAAAAGAGGCGCAGTTGCTCAGAGGTGGCTCATAAGGGGCTCAAAAGGGGCTCATAAGGGACTCATAAAAGGCTTATAAGGGGCATAGAGGAGGCTCATAAGAGGCTCAAAGGGTGCTCTTAAGTGGCTCAAAGGTGGCTCATAAGGGCGAGGATAGGTCTCATAAGGGGCGCAGAGAAGGCACATAAGTTGCTCAGAGGTGGCTCATAAGGGGCTCATAAGGGGCTCATAAGGGACTCATAAAAGGCTTATAAGGGGCATAGAGGAGGCTCATAAGAGGCTCAAAGGGTGCTCTTAAGTGGCTCAAAGGTGGCTCATAAGGGCGAGGATAGGTCTCATAAGAGGCGCAGAGAAGGCACATAAGTTGCTCAGAGGTGGCTCATAAGGGGCTCATAAGGGACTCATAAAAGGCTTATAAGGGGCCAAGAGGAGGCTCATAAGAGGCTCAAAGGGTGCTCTTAAGTGGCTCAAAGGTGGCTCATAAGGGCGAGGATAGGTCTCATAAGGGGCGCAGAGACGGCTCATAAGTGGCTCAGAGGTGGCTCAAAAGGGGCTTATAAGGGACTCATAAAAGGCTTATCAGGTGCACAGAGGGGGCTCATAAGAGGCGCAAGGGGGACTCATAGGAGGTGAAAAGGGGGCTCTTAAGTAGCTCAAAGGTGGCTCATACGAGTAAGGGGCGAAGATCGGTCTCATAAGGGGCGCAGAGAAGGCTCGTTAGTGGCTCAGAAGTGGCTCATAAGGGGCTCATAAGGGACTTATAAAGGGCTTATAAGGGGCACAGAGGTGGCTCAAAAGATGCGCAGAGGGAACTCATAAAGGGCTCAGAGGAGGCTCATAAGGGACTCATAAAAAGCACATAAGGGGCACAGAAGGGGGCTCATAAGAGGCTCAAAAGTAGCAGAGATGGGGCTCATAAGGAACGCAGAGAGGCCTCATAAGAGGCGCAGAAGGGGCGCAGAAAGGGCTCTTATGTGGCTCATAGGTGGCTCATTAGGAACGCAGACAGGTCTCATAAGGGGCGCAGAGAAGGCTCATAAGTGGCTCAGAGGTGGCTCATAAGTGGCGCAGATGGGGCTCATAAAAAGCTCAGAGGGGGCTCATAAGGGACTCATAAAAGGCTTATAAGGGGCTCAGAGGGGGCTCATAAGAGGCGCAGAGGGGGCTCATAAAGGGCTCAGAAGGGGCTCATAAGGGACGCATAAAAAGCACATAAGGGGCAAAGAAGGAGGCTCATAAGAGGCTCAAAAGTAGCACAGAAGGGGCTCAAAAAGGGCGCAGAGGGGGCTTATAAGAGGCGCAGAAGGGGCTCATAAGGGGCGCAGAAAGGGCTCTTTTGTGGTTCAGAGGTGGCTCATTAGGGGCGCAGACAGGTCTCATAAAGGACGCAGAGAAGGCTCATAAGTGACTCAGAGGTGGCTCATAAGGGGCTTATAAGGGACTCATATGAGGCTTATAAGGGGCACAAAGCTTTGAACCATTTGCAACCTTTTCAACGATTTTCACTTTTTTATTCAGTTTTTTTACCATTTGCACCTATTCAACCATTTTCACTTTTAAAACCATTTTCGCATTTTCATATATTCACTTTTTTCAACCATTTGCACTTTTTCAAACATTTTCACATTTTCAACCATTCCAACCATTTTCACTTTACAAACATTTCCAATATTCATTCATTAGTGGCTCAGAGGTGGCTCATAAGGGGCATATAAGGGACTCATAATAAACGTATAAAGGGCACAGAGGGGGCTCATAAGATGCGCAAAGGGGGCACACAAGTGGCTCAAAGGTGGCTCATAAGGGGCGCAAATAGGTCTCATAAGGGGCGCAGAGAAGGCTTATAAGTGGCTCAGAGGTGGCTCATTAGGAACTCATAAGAGACTCTTAAGTGGCTCATTAGGGGCGCAGAGAAGGCTCATAAGTGGCTCAGAGGTGGCTCATAAGTGGATTATAAGGGACTCAAAAAAGGCTAATAAGAGGCACAGAGGGGGCTCATAAGAGAAGCAAAGGGGGGGGCTCTTAAGTGGTTCAACGGTGGCTTATAAGGGGCGCAGATAGGTCTCAGAAGGGGCGTAGAGAAGGTTCATTAGTGGCTCAGAGGTTACTCATAAGGGGCTCATAAGGGACTCATAAAAGGCTTATAAGGTGCAAAGAAAGGGGCTCATAAGATTCGCATAGGTGGCTCATAAAGGGCTCAGAGGGGGCTCATAAGAGACTCATAAAAAACACATAAGGGACACAGAAGGGGTCTCATAAGAGGCGTAGAGGGGGCTCTTAAGTGGCTCAGAGGTGGCTCAAAAGGGGCTTATAAGGGACTTATAAAGGGCTTATAAGGGGCACAGAGGTGGCTCAAAAGAGGCGCAGATAGGTCTCATAAGGGGTGCAGAGAAGGCTCGTAAGTGGCTCAGAGGTGGCTCATAAGGGGCTCATAATAGACTCAAAAAGGGGCACAGAGAGGGCTCATAAGAGGCACAGAGGGGGCTCTTTAGTGGCTCAAAAGTGGCTAATTAGGGGGCCAGAGAATCCTCATTAGTGGCTCAGAGGTGGCTCATAAGGGGCTTATAAGGGACTCATAATAAACGTAAATGGGGCACAGAGAGGGCTCATAAGAGGCTCAGAGGTGGCTCATAAGGGGCTTATAAGGGAGACATAAAAGGCTTATAAGGGGCACAGAGACAGCTCATAAGAGGCACCAGGGGGCTCATGACAGGCGCAAAGGGGGCTCTTATGTAGCTCAAAGGTGGCTAATAAGGGGTGCAGATAGGAATCATTAGGGGGGCAGAGAATGCTCATTAGTGGCTCAGAGGTGGCTCATAAGGGGCATATAAGGGACTCATAATAAGCGTATAAGGGGTACAGAAGGGGCTCATAAGAGGCGCAAAGGGGGCGCACAAGTGGCTCAAAGGTGGCTCAAAAGGGGCGCAAATAGGTCTTATAAGGGGCGCAGAGAAGGCTTATAAGTGGCTCAGAGGTGGCTCATTAGGAACTCATAAGAGACTCTTAAGTGGCTCATCAGGGGCGCAGATATGTCTCATATGGGGCGCAGAGAAGGCTCATAAGTGGCTCAGAGGTAGCTCATAAGTGGATTATAAGGGACTCAAAAAAGGCAAATAAGAGGCACAGAGGGGGCTCATAAGAGAAGCAAAGGGGGCTCTTAACACATTCGTGGACAGTGACCTGCTATAGCAGTGATAACAATAAAAGTTCTATTGTGTCTCGTTCACTGTCCGCGAATGTGTTAAGTGCTCATAATAGACTCAAAAAGGGGCACAGAGAGGGCTCATAAGAGGCACAGAGGGGGCTCTTTAGTGGCTCAAAAGTGGCTAATTAGGGGGCCAGAGAATCCTCATTAGTGGCTCAGAGGTGGCTCATAAGGGGCTTATAAGGGACTCATAATAAACGTAAATGGGGCACAGAGAGGGCTCATAAGAGGCTCAGAGGTGGCTCATAAGGGGCTTATAAGGGAGACATAAAAGGCTTATAAGGGGCACAGAGACAGCTCATAAGAGGCACCAGGGGGCTCATGACAGGCGCAAAGGGGGCTCTTATGTAGCTCAAAGGTGGCTAATAAGGGGTGCAGATAGGAATCATTAGGGGGGCAGAGAATGCTCATTAGTGGCTCAGAGGTGGCTCATAAGGGGCATATAAGGGACTCATAATAAGCGTATAAGGGGTACAGAAGGGGCTCATAAGAGGCGCAAAGGGGGCGCACAAGTGGCTCAAAGGTGGCTCAAAAGGGGCGCAAATAGGTCTTATAAGGGGCGCAGAGAAGGCTTATAAGTGGCTCAGAGGTGGCTCATTAGGAACTCATAAGAGACTCTTAAGTGGCTCATCAGGGGCGCAGATATGTCTCATATGGGGCGCAGAGAAGGCTCATAAGTGGCTCAGAGGTAGCTCATAAGTGGATTATAAGGGACTCAAAAAAGGCAAATAAGAGGCACAGAGGGGGCTCATAAGAGAAGCAAAGGGGGCTCTTAACACATTCGTGGACAGTGACCTGCTATAGCAGTGATAACAATAAAAGTTCTATTGTGTCTCGTTCACTGTCCGCGAATGTGTTAAGTGGTTCAACGGTAGCTTATAAGGGGCGCAGATAGGTCTCAGAAGGGGCGTAGAGAAGGTTCATAAGTGGCTCAGAGGTTGCTCATAAGGGGCTCATAAGGGACTCATAAAAGGCCTATAAGGTGCAAAGACGGGGGCTCATAAGATTCGCATAAGTGGCTCATAAAGGGCTCAGAGGGGGCTCATGAGGGACTCATAAAAAACACATAAGGGACACAGAAGGGGTCTCATAAGAGGCGTAGAGGGGGCTCTTAAGTGGCTCAGAGGTGGCTCAAAAGGGGCTTATAAGGGACTCATAAAAGGCTTATAAAAGGCACAGAGGGGGCTCATAAAAGGCGCAAAGGAGGCTCTTAAGTGTGTTAAAGGTGGCTCATAAGGGGCACAGAGGGGTCTCATAAGGGGCGCAGAGAAGGCTCATTATTGGCTCAGAGGTGGCTCATAAGGGAATCATAAAAGGCTTATAAGGGGCATAGAGGGGGCTCATAAGAGGCGCAGATGGGGCTCATAAAAGGCTCAGAGGGGGCTCATAAGGGACTCATAAAAGGCTTATAAGGGGCTCAGAGGGGGCTCATAAGAGGCGCAGAGGGGGCTCATAAAGGGCTCAGAAGGGGCTCATAAGGGACGCATAAAAAGAACATAAGGGGCAAAGAAGGAGGCTCATAAGAGGCTCAAAAGTAGCACAGAAGGGGCTCAAAAAGGGCGCAGAGGGGGCTTATAAGAGGCGCAGAAGGGGCTCATAAGGGGCGCAGAAAGGGCTCTTTTGTGGTTCAGAGGTGGCTCATTAGGGGCGCAGACAGGTCTCATAATGGACGCAGAGAAGGCTCATAAGTGACTCAGAGGTGGCTCATAAGGGGCTTATAAGGGACTCATATGAGGCTTATAAGGGGCACAAAGCTTTGAACCATTTGCAACCTTTTCAACGATTTTCACTTTTTTATTCATTTTTTTTACCATTTGCACCTATTCAACCATTTTCACTTTTAAAACCATTTTCGCATTTTCATATATTCACTTTTTTCAACGATTTGCACTTTTTCAAACATTTTCACATTTCCAACCATTCCAACCATTTTCACTTTACAAACATTTCCAATATTTTCAACCATTTTTACTTTTTCAACTATTTTCACAAATATTTCAAATTTTTCATCCATTTGCACTTTTTCAACCTTTTGCAACCTTTTTCACCATTTGCCCTTTTGAACTATTTTCAACCTTTTCGACCATGATCATCTTTTTAACCATTTTCACTTTTAAAACCATTTTCACATATTCATATATTTTTAATTTGTTAACCATTTGCCTTTTGTTCATCCTTTGCAACCTTTTCAACCATTTTCACTTATTCAATCATTTTCAGTATTTTCTACCATATGCAGGTTGCATATTGGTTTTTAACCATTTTCACTTTTTCAATTCACCTTTTCAACCATTTTCACTTCTTCAATCATTTCCACTTTTTCAACCATTTTCAATATTTTCAACCATTTGCAACCTGTTTCCATTTTCAATTTTTCAATTCATTTTTTCAACCATTAGCACTTGTTTAACTATTTTCAGTCTTTTCGATTATGATCACCTTTTTAACCATTTACACTTTTTCAAACATTTGCACTTTTTCAACCTCTTGCAAACTTTTCAACCATTTTCAATATTTTCAACCGTTTGCAAACTTTATAACCATTTTCACTTTTTCCATTAATTTTTTCAACCATTTGCACTTTTCACGCTCATAAGAGGGGCTCATAATGGACTCATAAAAGGTACATATTGGGCACAGAAGAGGGCTCATTAGGGGCTCGTAAGGGGCTAATAAAGGGCTCTTAAGGGGCGCAGCAGAGGCTCTTCAGTGGCTCAAAGGTGGCTCATAAGGGGCGCAGATAGGTCTCATAAGGGGTGCAGAGAAGGCTCGTAGGTGGCTCAGAGGTGGCTCATAAGGGGCTCATAATAGACTCAAAAGGGGCACAGAGAGAGCTCATAAGAGGCGCAGAGGGGGCTCTTTAGTGGCTCAGAGGTGGCTCATAAGGGGCTCATAAGGGACTTATAAAAGGCTTATAAGGGGCACAGAGGAGGCTCATAAAGGGCTCAGAGGAGGCTCATAAGGGACTCATAAAAAGCACATAAGGGGCACAGAAGGGGGCTCATAAGAGGCTCAAAAGTAGCAAAGAGGGGGCTCATAAGGAACGTAGAGGGGGCTCATAAGAGGCGCAGAAGGGGCTCATAAGGGGCGCAGAAAGGGCTCTTATGTGGCTGAGAGGTGGCTGATAAGGGGCTTATAAGGGACTCATAAAAGGCTTATAAAAGGCACATAGGGGGCTCATAAAAGGAGCAAAGGAGGCTCTTAAGTGTGTTAAAGGTGGCTCATAAGGGGCACAGAGGGGTCTCATAAAGGGCGCAGAGAAGGCTCATTATTGGCTCACAGGTGGCTCATAAGGGGCTCATAAGGGACTCATAAAAGGCTTATAAGGGGCACAGAGGGGGCTCATAAGAGGCGCAGAGGGGGCTCAAAAAAGGCTCAGAGGGGGCTTATAAGGGACTCATAAAAAGCACATAAGGGGCACAGAAGGGGGCTCATAAGAGGATCAAAAGTAGCACAGAGGGGGCTCATTAGGGGCGCAGACAGGTCTCATAAGGGGCGCAGAGAAGGCTCATAAGTGGCTCATAAAGGAATCATAAAAGCTTTTAAGAGGCACAGAGGAGGCTCATAAGAAGTGCAGTGGGGGCTCATAAAGGGCTAAGAGGGGGCTGATAAAGGATTCATAAAAGACACATAAGGGGCACAGTTAGGGGCTCATAAAAGGTTCAGAAGGAGCACAGAGGGGGCATATAAGGGGTGCAGAGAGGGCTCATAAAGAACGCAGAAAGGGCTCTCAAGTGGCTCAGAGGTGGCTCATTAGGGGCGCAGATAGGTCTCATAAGGGGCGAAGAGAATGCTCAAAGGTGGCTCATAAGGGGCGCAGAGAAGGCTCATAAGTGGCTCAGAGGTGGCTCATAAGGGGCTCATAAGGGGCTCATAAGGGACTCATAAAAGGCTTATAGGGGGCATAGAGGAGGCTCATAAGAGGCTCAAAGGGTGCTCTTAAGTGGCTCAAAGGTGGCTCATAAGGGCGAGGATAGGTCTCATAAGGGGCGCAGAGAAGGCACATAAGTTGCTCGGAGGTGGCTCATAAGGGGCTCATAAGGGGCTCATAAGGGACTCATAAAAGGCTTATAAGGGGCATATAGGAGGCTCATAAGAGGCTCAAAGGGTGCTCTTAAGTGGCTCAAAGGTGGCTCATAACGGCGAGGATAGTTTTCATAAGGGGCGCAGAGAAGGCTCATAAGTGGCTCAGAGGTGGCTCATAAGGGGCTCATAAGGGGCTCATAAGGGACTCATAAAAGGCTTATAGGGGGCATAGAGGAGGCTCATAAGAGGCTCAAAGGGTGCTCTTAAGTGGCTCAAAGGTGGCTCATAACGGCGAGGATAGTTTTCATAAGGGGCGCAGAGAAGGCTCATAAGTGGCTCAGAGGTGGCTCATAAGGGGCTCATAAGGGGCTCATAAGGGACTCATAAAAGGCTTATAGGGGGCATAGAGGAGGCTCATAAGAGGCTCAAAGGGTGCTCTTAAGTGGCTCAAAGGTGGCTCATAAGGGCGAGGATAGGTCTCATAAGGGGCGCAGAGAAGGCACATAAGTTGCTCGGAGGTGGCTCATAAGGGGCTCATAAGGGGCTCATAAGGGACTCATAAAAGGCTTATAAGGGGCATATAGGAGGCTCATAAGAGGCTCAAAGGGTGCTCTTAAGTGGCTCAAAGGTGGCTCATAACGGCGAGGATAGTTTTCATAAGGGGCGCAGAGAAGGCTCATAAGTGGCTCAGAGGTGGCTCATAAGTGGATTATAAGGGACTCAAAAAAGGCAAATAAGAGGCACAGAGGGGGCTCATAAGAGAAGCAAAGGGGGCTCTTAAGTGGTTCAACGGTAGCTTATAAGGGGCGCAGATAGGTCTCAGAAGGGGCGTAGAGAAGGTTCATAAGTGGCTCAGAAGTTGCTCATAAGGGGCTCATAAGGGACTCATAAAAGGCCTGTAAGGTGCAAAGAAGGGGCTCATAAGATTCGCATAAGTGGCTCATAAAGGGCTCAGAGGGGGCTCATAAAGGGCTCAGAAGGGGCTCATAAGGGACGCATAAAAAGCACATAAGGGGCAAAGAAGGAGGCTCATAAGAGGCTCAAAAGTAGCACAGAAGGGGCTCATAAAGGGCGCAGAGGGGGCTTATAAGAGGCGCAGAAGGGGCTCAAAAGGGGCGCAAATAGGTCTTATAAGGGGCGCAGAGAAGGCTTATAAGTGGCTCAGAGGTGGCTCATTAGGAACTCATAAGAGACTCTTAAGTGGCTCATTAGGGGCGCAGACAGGTCTCATAAAGGACGCAGAGAAGGCTCATAAGTGACTCAGAGGTGGCTCATAAAGGGCTTATAAGGGACTCATATGAGGCTTATAAGGGGCACAAAGCTTTGAACCATTTGCAACCTTTTCAACGATTTTCACTTTTTTATTCATTTTTTTTACCATTTGCATCTATTCAACCATTTTCACTTTTAAAACCATTTTCGCATTTTCATATATTCACTTTTTTCAACCATTTGCACTTTTTCAAACATTTTCACATTTCCAACCATTCCAACCATTTTCACTTTACAAACATTTCCAATATTTTCAACCATTTTTACTTTTTCAACTATTTTCACAAATATTTCAAATTTTTCATCCATTTGCACTTTTTCAACCTTTTGCAACCTTTTTCACCATTTGCCCTTTTGAACTATTTTCAACCTTTTCGACCATGATCATCTTTTTAACCATTTTCACTTTTAAAACCATTTTCACATATTCATATATTTTTAATTTTTTAACCATTTGCCTTTTGTTCATCCTTTGCAACCTTTTCAACCATTTTCACTTATTCAATCATTTTCAGTATTTTCAACCATATGCAGGTTGCATATTGGTTTTTAACCATTTTCACTTTTTCAATTCACCTTTTCAACCATTTTCACTTCTTCAATCATTTCCACTTTTTCAACCATTTTCAATATTTTCAACCATTTGCAACCTGTTTCCATTTTCAATTTTTCAATGCATTTTTTCAACCATTAGCACTTGTTTAACTATTTTCAGTCTTTTCGATTATGATCACCTTTTTAACCATTTACACTTTTTCAAACATTTGCACTTTTTCAACCTCTTGCAAACTTTTCAACCATTTTCAATATTTTCAACCGTTTGCAAACTTTATAACCATTTTCACTTTTTCCATTAATTTTTTCAACCATTTGCACTTTTCACGCTCATAATGGACTCATAAAAGGTACATATTGGGCACATAAGAGGGCTCATTAGGGGCTCGTAAGGGGCTAATAAAGGGCTCTTAAGGGGCGCAGCAGAGGCTCTTCAGTGGCTCAAAGGTGGCTCATAAGGGGCGCAGATAGGTCTCATAAGGGGTGCAGAGAAGGCTCGTAAGTGGCTCAGAGGTGGCTCATAAGGGGCTCATAATAGACTCAAAAGGGGCACAGAGAGAGCTCATAAGAGGCGCAGAGGGGGCTCTTTAGTGGCTCAGAGGTGGCTCATAAGGGGCTCATAAGGGACTTATAAAAGGCTTATAAGGGGCACAGAGGAGGCTCATAAAGGGCTCAGAGGAGGCTCATAAGGGACTCATAAAAAGCACATAAGGGGCACAGAAGGGGGCTCATAAGAGGCTCAAAAGTAGCAAAGAGGGGGCTCATAAGGAACGTAGAGGGGGCTCATAAGAGGCGCAGAAGGGGCTCATAAGGGGCGCAGAAAGGGCTCTTATGTGGCTGAGAGGTGGCTGATAAGGGGCTTATAAGGGACTCATAAAAGGCTTATAAAAGGCACATAGGGGGCTCATAAAAGGAGCAAAGGAGGCTCTTAAGTGTGTTAAAGGTGGCTCATAAGGGGCACAGAGGGGTCTCATAAAGGGCGCAGAGAAGGCTCATTATTGGCTCACAGGTGGCTCATAAGGGGCTCATAAGGGACTCATAAAAGGCTTATAAGGGGCACAGAGGGGGCTCATAAGAGGCGCAGAGGGGGCTCAAAAAAGGCTCAGAGGGGGCTTATAAGGGACTCATAAAAAGCACATAAGGGGCACAGAAGGGGGCTCATAAGAGGATCAAAAGTAGCACACAGGGGGCTCATTAGGGGCGCAGACAGGTCTCATAAGGGGCGCAGAGAAGGCTCATAAGTGGCTCATAAAGGAATCATAAAAGCTTTTAAGAGGCACAGAGGAGGCTCATAAGAAGTGCAGTGGGGGCTCATAAAGGGCTAAGAGGGGGCTGATAAAGGATTCATAAAAGACACATAAGGGGCACAGTTAGGGGCTCATAAAAGGTTCAGAAGGAGCACAGAGGGGGCATATAAGGGGTGCAGAGAGGGCTCATAAAGAACGCAGAAAGGGCTCTCAAGTGGCTCAGAGGTGGCTCATTAGGGGCGCAGATAGGTCTCATAAGGGGCGAAGAGAATGCTCAAAGGTGGCTCATAAGGGGCGCAGATAGGTCTCATAAAGGGCGCAGAGAAGGCTCATAAGTGGCTCAGAGGTGGCTCATAAACGACTCATAAAAGGCTTATAAGTGGCACAGAGGGGGCTCATAAAGGGTGCAGAAAAGGCTCTTAAGCGGCTCTGAGGTGAGTCGTTAGGGGCGCAGATAGGTGTTTTAAGGGGCGCAAAGAAGGCTCATAAGTGGCTCAGAGGTGGCTCATAAGGGGCTCATAAGAGGCTCATAAGGGACTCATAAAAGGCTTATAAGGGGCATAGATGAGGCTCATAAGAGGCTCCAAGGGTGCTCTTAAGTGGCTCAAAGGTGGCTCATAAGGGCGACGATAGGTCTCATAAGGGGCGCAGAGACGGCTCATAAGTGGCTCAGAGGTGGCTCAAAAGGGGCTTATAAGGGACTCATAAAAGGCTTATCAGGTGCACAGAGGGGGCTCATAAGAGGCGCAAGGGGGACTCATAGGAGGTGAAAAGGGGGCTCTTAAGTAGCTCAAAGGTGGCTCATACGAGTAAGGGGCGAAGATCGGTCTCATAAGGGGCGCAGAGAAGGCTCGTAAGTGGCTCAGAAGTGGCTCATAAGGGGCTCATAAGGGACTTATAAAGGGCTTATAATGGAGGTGGCTCAAAAGATGCGCAGAGGGAACTCATAAAGGGCTCAGAGGAGGCTCATAAGGGACTCATAAAAAGCACATAAGGGGCACAGAAGGGGGCTCATAAGAGGCTCAAAAGTAGCAGAGATGGGGCTCATAAGGAACGCAGAGAGGCCTCATAAGAGGCGCAGAAGGGGCGCAGAAAGGGCTCTTATGTGGCTCATAGGTGGCTCATTAGGGGCGCAGACAGGTCTCATAAGGGGCGCAGAGAAGGCTCATAAGTGGCTCAGAGGTGGCTCATAAGTGGCTCATAAGGGAATCATAAAAGGCTTATAAGAGGCATAGAGGGGGCTCATAAGAGGCGCAGATGGGGCTCATAAAAGGCTCAGAGGGGGCTCATAAGGGACTCATAAAAGGCTCATAAGAGGCGCAGAGGGGGCTCATAAAGGGCTCAGAAGGGGCTCATAAGGGACGCATAAAAAGCACATACGGGGCAAAGAAGGAGGCTCATAAGAGGCTCAAAAGTAGCACAGAAGGGGCTCAAAAAGGGCGCAGAGGGGGCTTATAAGAGGCGCAGAAGGGGCTCATAAGGGGCGCAGAAAGGGCTCTTTTGTGGTTCAGAGTTGGCTCATTAGGGGCGCAGACAGGTCTCATAAAGGACGCAGAGAAGGCTCATAAGTGACTCAGAGGTGGCTCATAAGGGGCTTAAAAGGGACTCATATAAGGCTTATAAGGGGCACAAAGCTTTGAACCATTTGCAACCTTTTCAACAATTTTCACTTTTTTATTAATTTTTTTTACCATTTGCACCTATTCAACCATTTTCACTTTTAAAACCATTTTCGCATTTTCATATATTCACTTTTTTCAACCATTTGCACTTTTTCAAACATTTTCACATTTTCAACCATTCCAACCATTTTCACTTTACAAACATTTCCAATATTCATTCATTAGTGGCTCAGAGGTGGCTCATAAGGGGCATATAAGGGACTCATAATAAACGTATAAAGGGCACAGAGGGGGCTCATAAGATGCGCAAAGGGGGCACACAAGTGGCTCAAAGGTGGCTCATAAGGGGCGCAAATAGGTCTCATAAGGGGCGCAGAGAAGGCTTATAAGTGGCTCAGAGGTGGCTCATTAGGAACTCATAAGAGACTCTTAAGTGGCTCATTAGGGGCGCAGAGAAGGCTCATAAGTGGCTCAGAGGTGGCTCATAAGTGGATTATAAGGGACTCAAAAAAGGCTAATAAGAGGCACAGAGGGGGCTCATAAGAGAAGCAAAGGGGGGGGCTCTTAAGTGGTTCAACGGTGGCTTATAAGGGGCGCAGATAGGTCTCAGAAGGGGCGTAGAGAAGGTTCATTAGTGGCTCAGAGGTTGCTCATAAGGGGCTCATAAGGGACTCATAAAAGGCTTATAAGGTGCAAAGAAAGGGGCTCATAAGATTCGCATAGGTGGCTCATAAAGGGCTCAGAGGGGGCTCATAAGAGACTCATAAAAAACACATAAGGGACACAGAAGGGGTCTCATAAGAGGCGTAGAGGGGGCTCTTAAGTGGCTCAGAGGTGGCTCAAAAGGGGCTTATAAGGGACTTATAAAGGGCTTATAAGGGGCACAGAGGTGGCTCAAAAGAGGCGCAGATAGGTCTCATAAGGGGTGCAGAGAAGGCTCGTAAGTGGCTCAGAGGTGGCTCATAAGGGGCTCATAATAGACTCAAAAAGGGGCACAGAGAGGGCTCATAAGAGGCACAGAGGGGGCTCATTAGTGGCTCAAAAGTGGCTAATTAGGGGGCCAGAGAATCCTCATTAGTGGCTCAGAGGTGGCTCATAAGGGGCTTATAAGGGACTCATAATAAACGTAAATGGGGCACAGAGAGGGCTCATAAGAGGCTCAGAGGTGGCTCATAAGGGGCTTATAAGGGAGACATAAAAGGCTTATAAGGGGCACAGAGACAGCTCATAAGAGGCACCAGGGGGCTCATGAGAGGCGCAAAGGGGGCTCTTATGTAGCTCAAAGGTGGCTAATAAGGGGTGCAGATAGGAATCATTAGGGGGGCAGAGAATGCTCATTAGTGGCTCAGAGGTGGCTCATAAGGGGCATATAAGGGACTCATAATAAGCGTATAAGGGGCACAGAAGGGGCTCATAAGAGGCGCAAAGGGGGCGCACAAGTGGCTCAAAGGTGGTTCAAAAGGGGCGCAAATAGGTCTTATAAGGGGCGCAGAGAAGGCTTATAAGTGGCTCAGAGGTGGCTCATTAGGAACTCATAAGAGACTCTTAAGTGGCTCATCAGGGGCGCAGATAGGTCTCATATGGGGCGCAGAGAAGGCTCATAAGTGGCTCAGAGGTGGCTCATAAGTGGATTATAAGGGACTCAAAAAAGGCAAATAAGAGGCACAGAGGGGGCTCATAAGAGAAGCAAAGGGGGCTCTTAACACATTCGTGGACAGTGACCTGCTATAGCAGTGATAACAATAAAAGTTCTATTGTGTCTCGTTCACTGTCCGCGAATGTGTTAAGTGGTTCAACGGTAGCTTATAAGGGGCGCAGATAGGTCTCAGAAGGGGCGTAGAGAAGGTTCATAAGTGGCTCAGAGGTTGCTCATAAGGGGCTCATAAGGGACTCATAAAAGGCCTATAAGGTGCAAAGAAGGGGGCTCATAAGATTCGCATAAGTGGCTCATAAAGGGCTCAGAGGGGGCTCATGAGGGACTCATAAAAAACACATAAGGGACACAGAAGGGGTCTCATAAGAGGCGTAGAGGGGGCTCTTAAGTGGCTCAGAGGTGGCTCAAAAGGGGCATATAAGGGACTCATAAAAGGCTTATAAAAGGCACAGAGGGGGCTCATAAAAGGCGCAAAGGAGGCTCTTAAGTGTGTTAAAGGTGGCTCATAAGGGGCACAAAGGGGTCTCATAAGGGGCGCAGAGAAGGCTCATTATTGCTCATCACATAAGTTGCTCAGAGGTGGCTCATAAGGGGCTCATAAGGGGCTCATAAGGGACTCATAAAAGGCTTATAAGGGGCATAGAGGAGGCTCATAAGAGGCGTGTGGGTTCATAAAGGGTGCAGAAAGGGCTCTTAAGCGGCTCTGAGGTGAGTCATTAGGGGCGCAGATAGGTGTTTTAAGGGGCGCAGAGAAGGCTCATAAGTGGCTCAGAGGTGGCTCATAAGGGGCTCATAAGGGACTCATAAAAGGCTTATAAGGGGCATAGAGGAGGCTCATAAGAGGCTAAAAGGGTGCTCTTAAGTGGCTCAAAGGTGGCTCATAAGGGCGAGGATAGGTCTCATAAGGGGCGCAGAGAAGGCACATAAGTTGCTCAGAGGTGGCTCATAAGGGGCTCATAAGGGACTCATAAAAGGCTTATAAGGGGCATAGAGGAGGCTCATAAGAGGCACAAAGGGTGCTCTTAAGTGGCTCAAAGGTGGCTCATAAGGGCGAGGATAGGTCTCATAAGGGGCGCAGAGAAGGCACATAAGTTGCTCAGAGGTGGCTCATAAGAGGCTCATAAGGGGCTCATAAGGGACTCATAAAAGGCTTATAAGGGGCATATAGGAGGCTCATAAGAGGCTCAAAGGGTGCTCTTAAGTGGCTCAAAGGTGGCTCATAAGGGCGAGGATAGGTCTCATAAGGGGCGCAGAGAAGGCACATAAGTTGCTCAGAGGTGGCTCATAAGGGGCTCATAAGGGGCTCATAAGGGACTCATAAAAGGCTTATAAGGGGCATAGAGGAGGCTCATAAGAGGCTTAAAGGGTGCTCTTAATTGGCTCAAAGGTGGCTCATAAGGGCGAGGATAGGTCTCATAAGAGGCGCAGAGAAGGCACATAAGTTGCTCAGAGGTGGCTCATAAGGGGCTCATAAGGGACTCATAAAAGGCTTATAAGGGGCATAGAGGAGGCTCATAAGAGGCTCAAAGGGTGCTCTTAAGTGGCTCAAAGGTGGCTCATAAGGGCGAGGATAGGTCTCATAAGGGGCGCAGAGAAGGCACATAAGTTTCACAGAGGGGGCTCATAAGAGGCGCAAAGGGGGCACACAAGTGGCTCAAAGGTGGCTCAAAAGGGGCGCAAATAGGTCTCATAAGGGGCGCAGAGAAGGCTTATAAGTGGCTCAGAGGTGGCTCATTAGGAACTCATAAGAGACTCTTAAGTGGCTCATTAGGGGCGCAGATAGGTCTCATAAGGGGCGCAGAGAAGGCTTATAAGTGGCTCAGAGGTGGCTCATAAGTGGATTATAAGGGACTCAAAAAAGGCAAATAAGAGGCACAGAGGGGGCTCATTAGGAACTCATAAGAGACTCTTAAGTGGCTCATTAGGGGCGCAGATAGGTCTCATAAGGGGCGCAGAGAAGGCTCATAAGTGGCTCAGAGGTGGCTCATAAGTGGATTATAAGGGACTCAAAAAAGGCAAATAAGGTGCAAAGAAGGGGGCTCATAAGATTCGCATAAGTGGCTCATAAAGGGCTCAGAGGGGGCTCATGAGGGACTCATAAAAAACACATAAGGGACACAGAAGGGGTCTCATAAGAGGCGTAGAGGGGGCTCTTAAGAGAAGCAAAGGGGGCACTTAAGTGGTTCAACGGTAGCTTATAAGGGGCGCAGATAGGTCTCAGAAGGGGCGTAGAGAAGGTTCATAAGTGGCTCAGAGGTTGCTCATAAGGGGCTCATAAGGGACTCATAAAAGGCCTATAAGGTGCAAAGAAGGGGGCTCATAAGATTCGCATAAGTGGCTCATAAAGGGCTCAGAGGGGGCTCATGAGGGACTCATAAAAAACACATAAGGGACACAGAAGGGGTCTCATAAGAGGCGTAGAGGGGGCTCTTAAGTGGCTCAGAGGTGGCTCAAAAGGGGCTTATAAGGGACTCATAAAAGGCTTATAAAAGGCACAGAGGGGGCTCATAAAAGGCGCAAAGGAGGCTCTTAAGTGTGTTAAAGGTGGCTCATAAGGGGCACAGAGGGGTCTCATAAGGGGCGCAGAGAAGGCTCATTATTGGCTCAGAGGTGGCTCATAGGGGGCTCATAAGGGACTCATAAAAGGCTTATAAGGGGCACAGAGGGGGCTCATAAGAGGCGCAGAGGGGGCTCAAAAAGGGCTCAGAGGGGGCTTATAAGGGACTCATAAAAAGCACATAAGGGGCACAGAAGGGAGCTCATAAGAGGATCAAAAGTAGCACAGAGGGGGCTCATAAGGGGCACAGAGGGGGCTCATTAAAGGTGCAGAAGGGGCTGATAAGGAGCGCAGAAAGAGCTCTTATGTGGCTTAGAGGTGGCTCATTAGGGGCGCAGACAGGTCTCATAAGGGGCGCAGAGAAGGCTCATAAGTGGCTCAGAGGTGGCTCATAAAGGAATCATAAAAGCTTTTAAGAGGCACAGAGGAGGCTCATAAGAAGTGCAGTGGGGGCTCATAAAGGGCTAAGAGGGGGCTGATAAGGGATTCATAAAAGACACATAAAGGGTCACAGTAAGGGGCTCATAAAAGGTTCAGAAGGAGCACAGAGGGGGCTTATAAGGGGCGCAGATAGGTCTCATAAGGGGCGAACAGAATGCTCAAAGGTGGCTCATAAGGGGCGCAGATAGGTCTCATAAAGGGCGCAGAGAAGGCTCATAAGTGGCTCAGAGGTGGCTCATAAGGGACTCATAAAAGGCTTATAAGGGGCACAGAGGGGGCTCATAAGAGGCGCAGAGGGGCTCTTAAGTAGCTCAAAGGTGGCTTATAAAGGGCGCAGATAGGTCTCATAAGGGGTGCAGATAAGGCACATAAGTTGCTCAGAGGTGGCTCATAAGGGGCTCATAAGGGGCTCATAAGGGACTCATAAAAGGCTTATAGGGGGCATAGAGGAGGCTCATAAGAGGCTCAAAGGGTGCTCTTAAGTGGCTCAAAGGTGGCTCATAACGGCGAGGATAGTTTTCATAAGGGGCGCAGAGAAGGCTCATAAGTGGCTCAGAGGTGGCTCATAAGGGGCTCATAAGGGGGTCATAAGGGACTCATAAAAGGCTTATAGGGGGCATAGAGGAGGCTCATAAGAGGCTCAAAGGGTGCTCTTAAGTGGCTCAAAGGTGGCTCATAAGGGCGAGGATAGGTCTCATAAGGGGCGCAGAGAAGGCACATAAGTTGCTCGGAGGTGGCTCATAAGGGGCTCATAAGGGGCTCATAAGGGACTCATAAAAGGCTTATAAGGGGCATATAGGAGGCTCATAAGAGGCTTAAAGGGTGCTCTTAAGTGGCTCAAAGGTGGCTCATAACGGCGAGGATAGTTTTCATAAGGGGCGCAGAGAAGGCTCATAAGTGGCTCAGGGGTGGCTCATAAGTGGATTATAAGGGACTCAAAAAAGGCAAATAAGAGGCACAGAGGGGGCTCATAAGAGAAGCAAAGGGGGCTCTTAAGTGGTTCAACGATAGCTTATAAGGGGCGCAGATAGGTCTCAGAAGGGGCGTAGAGAAGGTTCATAAGTGGCTCAGAAGTTGCTCATAAGGGGCTCATAAGGGACTCATAAAAGGCCTGTAAGGTGCAAAGAAGGGGGCTCATGAGATTCGCATAAGTGGCTCATAAAGGGCTCAGAGGGGGCTCATAAAGGGCTCAGAAGGGGCTCATAAGGGACGCATAAAAAGCACATAAGGGGCAAAGAAGGAGGCTCATAAGAGGCTCAAAAGTAGCACAGAAGGGGCTCATAAAGGGCGCAGAGGGGGCTTATAAGAGGCGCAGAAGGGGCTCAAAAGGGGCGCAAATAGGTCTTATAAGGGGCGCAGAGAAGGCTTATAAGTGGTTCAGAGGTGGCTCATTAGGAACTCATAAGAGACTCTTAAGTGGCTCATTAGGGGCGCAGACAGGTCTCATAAAGGACGCAGAGAAGGCTCATAAGTGACTCAGAGGTGGCTCATAAGGGGCTTATAAAGGGACTCATATGAGGCTTATAAGGGGCACAAAGCTTTGAACCATTTGCAACCTTTTCAACGATTTTCACTTTTTTATTCATTTTTTTTACCATTTGCACCTATTCAACCATTTTCAATTTTAAAACCATTTTCGCATTTTCATATATTAACTTTTTTCAACCATTTGCACTTTTTCAAACATTTTCACATTTCCAACCATTCCAACCATTTTCACTTTACAAACATTTCCAATATTTTCAACCATTTTTACTTTTTCAACTATTTTCACAAATATTTCAAATTTTTCATCCATTTGCACTTTTTCAACCTTTTGCAACCTTTTTCACCATTTGCCCTTATGAACTATTTTCAACCTTTTCGACCATGATCATCTTTTTAACCATTTTCACTTTTAAAACCATTTTCACATATTCATATATTTTTAATTTTTTAACCATTTGCCTTTTGTTCATCCTTTGCAACCTTTTCAACCATTTTCACTTATTCAATCATTTTCAGTATTTTCAACCATATGCAGGTTGCATATTGGTTTTTAACCATTTTCACTTTTTCAATTCACCTTTTCAACCATTTTCACTTCTTCAATCATTTCCACTTTTTCAACCATTTTCAATATTTTCAACCATTTGCAACCTGTTTCCATTTTCAATTTTTCAATTCATTTTTTCAACCATTAGCACTTGTTTAACTATTTTCAGTCTTTTCGATTATGATCACCTTTTTAACCATTTACACTTTTTCAAACATTTGCACTTTTTCAACCTCTTGCAAACTTTTCAACCATTTTCAATATTTTCAACCGTTTGCAAACTTTATAACCATTTTCACTTTTTCCATTAATTTTTTCAACCATTTGCACTTTTCACGCTCATAAAAGGGGCTCATAATGGACTCATAAAAGGTACATATTGGGCACAGAAGAGGGCTCATTAGGGGCTCGTAAGGGGCTAATAAAGGGCTCTTAAGGGGCGCAGCAGAGGCTCTTCAGTGGCTCAAAGGTGGCTCATAAGGGGCGCAGATAGGTCTCATAAGGGGTGCAGAGAAGGCTCGTAAGTGGCTCAGAGGTGGCTCATAAGGGGCTCATAATAGACTCAAAAGGGGCACAGAGAGAGCTCATAAGAGGCGCAGAGGGGGCTCTTTAGTGGCTCAGAGGTGGCTCATAAGGGGCTCATAAGGGACTTATAAAAGGCTTATAAGGGGCACAGAGGAGGCTCATAAAGGGCTCAGAGGAGGCTCATAAGGGACTCATAAAAAGCACATAAGGGGCACAGAAGGGGGCTCATAAGAGGCTCAAAAGTAGCAAAGAGGGGGCTCATAAGGAACGTAGAGGGGGCTCATAAGAGGCGCAGAAGGGGCTCATAGGGGCGCAGAAAGGGCTCTTATGTGGCTGAGAGGTGGCTGATAAGGGGCTTATAAGGGACTCATAAAAGGCTTATAAAAGGCACATAGGGGGCTCATAAAAGGAGCAAAGGAGGCTCTTAAGTGTGTTAAAGGTGGCTCATAAGGGGCACAGAGGGGTCTCATAAAGGGCGCAGAGAAGGCTCATTATTGGCTCACAGGTGGCTTATAAGGGGCTCATAAGGGACTCATAAAAGGCTTATAAGGGGCACAGAGGGGGCTCATAAGAGGCGCAGAGGGGGCTCAAAAAAGGTTCACAGGTGGCTTATAAGGGGCTCATAAGGGACTCATAAAAGGCTTATAAGGGGCACAGAGGGGGCTCATAAGAGGCGCAGAGGGGGCTCAAAAAAGGCTCAGAGGGGGCTTATAAGGGACTCATAAAAAGCACATAAGGGGCACAGAAGGGGGCTCATAAGAGGATCAAAAGTAGCACACAGGGGGCTCATTAGGGGCGCAGACAGGTGTCATAAGGGGCGCAGAGAAGGCTCATAAGTGGCTCATAAAGAAATCATAAAAGCTTTTAAGAGGCACAGAGGAGGCTCATAAGAAGTGCAGTGGGGGCTCATAAAGGGCTAAGAGGGGGCTGATAAAGGATTCATAAAAGACACATAAAGGGCACAGTTAGGGGCTCATAAAAGGTTCAGAAGGAGCACAGAGGGGGCATATAAGGGGTGCAGAGAGGGCTCATAAAGAACGCAGAAAGGGCTCTCAAGTGGCTCAGAGGTGGCTCATTAGGGGCGCAGATAGGTCTCATAAGGGGCGAAGAGAATGCTCAAAGGTGGCTCATAAGGGGCGCAGATAGGTCTCATAAAGGGCGCAGAGAAGGCTCAAAAGTGGCTCAGAGGTGGCTCATAAGAGACTCATAAGAGGGGGCTCATAAAGGGTGCAGAAAAGGCTCTTAAGCGGCTCTGAGGTGAGTCGTTAGGGGCGCAGATAGGTGTTTTAAGGGGCGCAAAGAAGGCTCATAAGTGGCTCAGAGGTGGCTCATAAGGGGCTCATAAGGGGCTCATAAGGGACTCATAAAAGGCTTATAAGGGGCATAGAGGAGGCTCATAAGAGGCTCCAAGGGTGCTCTTAAGTGGCTCAAAGGTGGCTCATAAGGGCGAGGATAGGTCTCATAAGGGGCGCAGAGACGGCTCATAAGTGGCTCAGAGGTGGCTCAAAAGGGGCTTATAAGGGACTCATAAAAGGCTTATCAGGTGCACAGAGGGGGCTCATAAGAGGCGCAAGGGGGACTCATAGGAGGTGAAAAGGGGGCTCTTAAGTAGCTCAAAGGTGGCTCATACGAGTAAGGGGCGAAGATCGGTCTCATAAGGGGCGCAGAGAAGGCTCGTAAGTGGCTCAGAAGTGGCTCATAAGGGGCTCATAAGGGACTTATAAAGGGCTTATAAGCGGCACAGAGGTGGCTCAAAAGATGCGCAGAGGGAACTCATAAAGGGCTCAGAGGAGGCTCATAAGGGACTCATAAAAAGCACATAAGGGGCACAGAAGGGGGCTCATAAGAGGCTCAAAAGTAGCAGAGATGGGGCTCATAAGGAACGCAGAGAGGCCTCATAAGAGGCGCAGAAGGGGCGCAGAAAGGGCTCTTATGTGGCTCATAGGTGGCTCATTAGGGGCGCAGACAGGTCTCATAAGGGGCGCAGAGAAGGCTCATAAGTGGCTCAGAGGTGGCTCATAAGGGGCTCATAAGGGGCTCATAAGGGACTCATAAAAGGCTTATAAGGGGCATATAGGAGGCTCATAAGAGGCTCAAAGGGTGCTCTTAAGTGGCTCAAAGGTGGCTCATAACGGCGAGGATAGGTCTCATAAGGGGCGCAGAGAAGGCACATAAGTTGCTCAGAGGTGGCTCATAAGGGGCTCATAAGGGGCTCATAAAGGACTCATAAACGGCTTATAAGGGGCATATAGGAGGCTCATAAGAGGCTCAAAGGGTGCTCTTAAGTGGCTCAAAGGTGGCTAATAACGGCAATGATAGGTCTCATAAGGGGCGCAGAGAAGGCACATAAGTTGCTCAGAGGTGGCTCATAAGGGGCTCATAAGGGGCTCATAAGGGACTCATAAAAGGCTTATAAGGGGCATAGAGGAGGCTCATAAGAGGCTTAAAGGGTGCTCTTAAATGGCTCAAAGGTGGCTCATAAGGGCGAGGATAGGTCTCATAAGGGGCGCAGAGAAGGCACATAAGTTGCTCAGAGGTGGCTCATAAGGGGCTCATAAGGGACTCATAAAAGGCTTATAAGGGGCATAGAGGAGGCTCATAAGAGGCTCAAAGGGTGCTCTTAAGTGGCTCAAAGGTGGCTCATAAGGGCGAGGATAGGTCTCATAAGGGGCGCAGAGAAGGCACATAAGTTGCTCAGAGGTGGCTCATAAGGGGCTCATAAGGGGCTCATAAGGGACTCATAAAAGGCTTATAAGGGGCATATAGGAGGCTCATAAGAGGCTCAAAGGGTGCTCTTAAGTGGCTCAAAGGTGGCTAATAACGGCAATGATAGGTCTCATAAGGGGCGCAGAGAAGGCACATAAGTTGCTCAGAGGTGGCTCATAAGGGGCTCATAAGGGGCTCATAAGGGACTCATAAAAGGCTTATAAGGGGCATAGAGGAAGCTCATAAGAGGCTTAAAGGGTGCTCTTAATTGGCTCAAAGGTGGCTCATAAGGGCGAGGATAGGTCTCATAAGGGGCGCAGAGAAGGCACATAAGTTGCTCAGAGGTGGCTCATAAGGGGCTCATAAGGGACTCATAAAAGGCTTTTAAGGGGCATAGAGGAGGCTCATAAGAGGCTCAAAGGGTGCTCTTAAGTGGCTCAAAGGTGGCTCATAAGGGCGAGGATAGGTCTCATAAGGGGCGCAGAGAAGGCACATAAGTTTCACAGAGGGGGCTCATAAGAGGCGCAAAGGGGGCACACAAGTGGCTCAAAGGTGGCTCAAAAGGGGCGCAAATAGGTCTCATAAGGGGCGCAGAGAAGGCTTATAAGTGGCTCAGAGGTGGCTCATTAGGAACTCATAAGAGACTCTTAAGTGGCTCATTAGGGGCGCAGATAGGTCTCATAAGGGGCGCAGAGAAGGCTCATAAGTGGCTCAGAGGTGGCTCATAAGTGGATTATAAGGGACTCAAAAAAGGCAAATAAGAGGCACAGAGGGGGCTCATTAGGAACTCATAAGAGACTCTTAAGTGGCTCATTAAGGGCGCAGATAGGTCTCATAAGGGGCGCAGAGAAGGCTCATAAGTGGCTCAGAGGTGGCTCATAAGTGGATTATAAGGGACTCAAAAAAAGGCAAATAAGAGGCACAGAGGGGGCTCATAAGAGAAGCAAAGGGGGCTCTTAAGTGGTTCAACGGTAGCTTATAAGGGGCGCAGATAGGTCTCAGAAGGGGCGTAGAGAAGGTTCATAAGTGGCTCAGAGGTTGCTCATAAGGGGCTCATAAGGGACTCATAAAAGGCCTATAAGGTGCAAAGAAGGGGGCTCATAAGATTCGCATAAGTGGCTCATAAAGGGCTCAGAGGGGGCTCATGAGGGACTCATAAAAAACACATAAGGGACACAGAAGGGGTCTCATAAGAGGCGTAGAGGGGGCTCTTAAGTGGCTCAGAGGTGGTTCAAAAGGGGCTTATAAGGGACTCATAAAAGGCTTATAAAAGGCACAGAAGGGGCTCATAAAAGGCGCAAAGGAGGCTCTTAAGTGTGTTAAAGGTGGCTCATAAGGGGCACAGAGGGGTCTCAAAAGGGGCGCAGAGAAGGCTCATTATTGGCTCAGAGGTGGCTCATAAGGGGCGCATAAGGGACTCATAAAAGGCTTATAAGGGGCACAGAGGGGGCTCATAAGAGGCGCAGAGGGGGCTCAAAAAGGGCTCAGAGGGGGCTTATAAGGGACTCATAAAAAGCACATAAGGGGCACAGAAGGGAGCTCATAAGAGGATCAAAAGTAGCACAGAGGGGGCTCATAAGGGGCACAGAGGGGGCTCATTAAAGGTGCAGAAGGGGCTGATAAGGAGCGCAGAAAGAGCTCTTATGTGGCTTAGAGGTGGCTCATTAGGGGCGCAGACAGGTCTCATAAGGGGCGCAGAGAAGGCTCATAAGTGGCTCAGAGGTGGCTCATAAAGGAATCATAAAAGCTTTTAAGAGGCACAGAGGAGGCTCATAAGAAGTGCAGTGGGGGCTCATAAAGGGCTAAGAGGGGGCTGATAAGGGATTCATAAAAGACACATAAAGGGTCACAGTTAGGGGCTCATAAAAGGTTCAGAAGGAGCACAGAGGGGGCTTATAAGGGGCGCAGATAGGTCTCATAAGGGGCGAACAGAATGCTCAAAGGTGGCTCATAAGGGGCGCAGATAGGTCTCATAAAGGGCGCAGAGAAGGCTCATAATTGGCTCAGAGGTGGCTCATAAGGGACTCATAAAAGGCTCATAAGGGGCACAGAGGGGGCTCATAAGAGGCGCAGAGGGGCTCTTAAGTAGCTCAAAGGTGGCTTATAAAGGGCGCAGATAGGTCTCATAAGGTGTGCAGATAAGGCACATAAGTTGCTCAGAGGTGGCTCATAAGGGGCTCATAAGGGGCTCATAAGGGACTCATAAAAGGCTTATAGGGGGCATAGAGGAGGCTCATAAGAGGCTCAAAGGGTGCTCTTAAGTGGCTCAAAGGTGGCTCATAAGGGCGAGGATAGGTCTCATAAGGGGCGCAGAGAAGGCACATAAGTTGCTCGGAGGTGGCTCATAAGGGGCTCATAAGGGGCTCATAAGGGACTCATAAAAGGCTTATAAGGGGCATATAGGAGGCTCATAAGAGGCTCAAAGGGTGCTCTTAAGTGGCTCAAAGGTGGCTCATAACGGCGAGGATAGTTTTCGTAAGGGGCGCAGAGAAGGCTCATAAGTGGCTCAGAGGTGGCTCATAAGTGGATTATAAGGGACTCAAAAAAGGCAAATAAGAGGCACAGAGGGGGCTCATAAGAGAAGCAAAGGGGGCTCTTAAGTGGTTCAACGGTAGCTTATAAGGGGCGCAGATAGGTCTCAGAAGGGGCGTAGAGAAGGTTCATAAGTGGCTCAGAAGTTGCTCATAAGGGGCTCATAAGGGACTTATAAAAGGCCTGTAAGGTGCAAAGAAGGGGGCTCATAAGATTCGCATAAGTGGCTCATAAAGGGCTCAGAGGGGGCTCATAAAGGGCTCAGAAGGGGCTCATAAGGGACGCATAAAAAGCACATAAGGGGCAAAGAAGGAGGCTCATAAGAGGCTCAAAAGTAGCACAGAAGGGGCTCATAAAGGGCGCAGAGGGGGCTTATAAGAGGCGCAGAAGGGGCTCAAAAGGGGCGCAAATAGGTCTTATAAGGGGCGCAGAGAAGGCTTATAAGTGGCTCAGAGGTGGCTCATTAGGAACTCATAAGAGACTCTTAAGTGGCTCAATAGGGGCGCAGACAGGTATCATAAAGGACGCAGAGAAGGCTCATAAGTGACTCAGAGGTGGCTCATAAGGGTGCTTATAAGGGACTCATATAAGGCTTATAAGGGGCACAAAGCTTTGAACCATTTGCAACCTTTTCAACGATTTTCACTTTTTATTCATTTTTTTTACCATTTGCACCTATTCAACCATTTTCACTTTTAAAACCATTTTCGCATATTCATATATTCACTTTTTTCAACCATTTGCACTTTTTCAAACATTTTCACATTTCCAACCATTCCAACCATTTTCACTTTACAAACATTTCCAATACTTTCAACCATTTTTACTTTTTCAACAATTTTCACAAATATTTCAAATTTTTCATCCATTTGCACTTTTTCAACCTTTTGCAACCTTTTTCACCATTTGCCCTTTTGAACTATTTTCAACCTTTTCGACCATGATCATCTTTTTAACCATTTTCACTTTTAAAACCATTTTCACATATTCATATATTTTTAATTTTTTAACCATTTGCCTTTTGTTCATCCTTTGCAACCTTTTCAACCATTTTCACTTATTCAATCATTTTCAGTATTTTCAACCATATGCAGGTTGCATATTGGTTTTTAACCATTTTCACTTTTTCAATTCACCTTTTCAACCATTTTCACTTCTTCAATCATTTCCACTTTTTCAACCATTTTCAATATTTTCAACCATTTGCAACCTGTTTCCATTTTCAATTTTTCAATTCATTTTTTCAACCATTAGCACTTGTTTAACTATTTTCAGTCTTTTCGATTATGATCACCTTTTTAACCATTTACACTTTTTCAAACATTTGCACTTTTTCAACCTCTTGCAAACTTTTCAACCATTTTCAATATTTTCAACCGTTTGCAAACTTTATAACCATTTTCACTTTTTCCATTAATTTTTTCAACCATTTGCACTTTTCACGCTCATAAGAGGGGCTCATAATGGACTCATAAAAGGTACATATTGGGCACAGAAGAGGGCTCATTAGGGGCTCGTAAGGGGCTAATAAAGGGCTCTTAAGGGGCGCAGCAGAGGCTCTTCAGTGGCTCAAAGGTGGCTCATAAGGGGCGCAGATAGGTCTCATAAGGGGTGCAGAGAAGGCTCGTAAGTGGCTCAGAGGTGGCTCATAAGGGGCTCATAATAGACTCAAAAGGGGCACAGAGAGAGCTCATAAGAGGCGCAGAGGGGGCTCTTTAGTGGCTCAGAGGTGGCTCATAAGGGGCTCATAAGGGACTTATAAAAGGCTTATAAGGGGCACAGAGGAGGATCATAAAGGGCTCAGAGGAGGCTCATAAGGGACTCATAAAAAGCACATAAGGGGCACAGAAGGGGGCTCATAAGAGGCTCAAAAGTAGCAAAGAGGGGGCTCATAAGGAACGTAGAGGGGGCTCATAAGAGGCGCAGAAGGGGCTCATAAGGGGCGCAGAAAGGGCTCTTATGTGGCTGAGAGGTGGCTGATAAGGGGCTTATAAGGGACTCATAAAAGGCTTATAAAAGGCACATAGGGGGCTCATAAAAGGAGCAAAGGAGGCTCTTAAGTGTGTTAAAGGTGGCTCATAAGGGGCACAGAGGGGTCTCATAAAGGGCGCAGAGAAGGCTCATTATTGGCTCACAGGTGGCTCATAAGGGGCTCATAAGGGACTCATAAAAGGCTTATAAGGGGCACAGAGGGGGCTCATAAGAGGCGCAGAGGGGGCTCAAAAAAGGCTCAGAGGGGGCTTATAAGGGACTCATAAAAAGCACATAAGGGGCACAGAAGGGGGCTCATAAGAGGATCAAAAGTAGCACAGAGGGGGCTCATTAGGGGCGCAGACAGGTCTCATAAGGGGCGCAGAGAAGGCTCATAAGTGGCTCATAAAGGAATCATAAAAGCTTTTAAGAGGCACAGAGGAGCCTCATAAGAAGTGCAGTGGGGGCTCATAAAGGGCTAAGAGGGGGCTGATAAAGGATTCATAAAAGACACATAAGGGGCACAGTTAGGGGCTCATAAAAGGTTCAGAAGGAGCACAGAGGGGGCATATAAGGGGTGCAGAGAGGGCTCATAAAGAACGCAGAAAGGGCTCTCAAGTGGCTCAGAGGTGGCTCATTAGGGGCGCAGATAGGTCTCATAAGGGGCGAAGAGAATGCTCAAAGGTGGCTCATAAGGGGCGCAGATAGGTCTCATAAAGGGCGCAGAGAAGGCTCATAAGTGGCTCAGAGGTGGCTCATAAGGGACTCATAAAAGGCTTATAAGTGGCACAGAGGGGGCTCATAAAGGGTGCAGAAAAGGCTCTTAAGCGGCTCTGAGGTGAGTCGTTAGGGGCGCAGATAGGTGTTTTAAGGGGCGCAAAGAAGGCTCATAAGTGGCTCAGAGGTGGCTCATAAGGGGCTCATAAGGGGCTCATAAGGGACTCATAAAAGGCTTATAAGGGGCATAGAGGAGGCTCATAAGAGGCTCCAAGGGTGCTCTTAAGTGGCTCAAAGGTGGCTCATAAGGGCGAGGATAGGTCTCATAAGGGGCGCAGAGAAGGCACATAAGTTGCTCAGAGGTGGCTCATAAGGGGCTCATAAGGGGCTCATAAGGGACTCATAAAAGGCTTATAAGGGGCATAGAGGAGGCTCATAAGAGGCTCAAAGGGTGCTCTTAAGTGGCTCATAAGGGCGAGGATAGGTCTCATAAGGGGCGCAGAGAAGGCTCATAAGTGGCTCAGAGGTGGCTCAAAAGGGGCTTATAAGGGACTCATAAAAGGCTTATCAGGTGCACAGAGGGGGCTCATAAGAGGCGCAAGGGGGACTCATAAGAGATGAAAAGGGGGCTCTTAAGTAGCTCAAAGGTGGCTCATACGAGTAAGGGGCGAAGATCGGTCTCATAAGGCGCGCAGAGAAGGCTCGTAAGTGGCTCAGAAGTGGCTCATAAGGGGCTCATAAGGGACTTATAAAGGGCTTATAAGGGGCACAGAGGTGGCTCAAAAGATGCGCAGAGGGAACTCATAAATGGCTCAGAGGAAGCTCATAAGGGACTCATAAAAAGCACATAAGGGGCACAGAAGGGGGCTCATAAGAGGCTCAAAAGTAGCAGAGATGGGGCTCATAAGGAACGCAGAGGGGGCTCATAAGAGGCGCAGAAGGGGCACAGAAAGGGCTCTTATGTGGCTCATAGGTGGCTCATTAGGGAAACAGACAGGTCTCATAAGGGGCGCAGAGAAGGCTCATAAGTGGCTCAGAGGTGGCTCAAAAGGGGCTTATAAGGGACTCATAAAAGGCTTATCAGGTGCACAGAGGGGGCTCATAAGAGGCGCAAGGGGGACTCATAAGAGATGAAAAGGGGGCTCTTAAGTAGCTCAAAGGTGGCTCATACGAGTAAGGGGCGAAGATCGGTCTCATAAGGCGCGCAGAGAAGGCTCGTAAGTGGCTCAGAAGTGGCTCATTAGGGGCTCATAAGGGACTTATAAAGGGCTTATAAGGGGCACAGAGGTGGCTCAAAAGATGCGCAGAGGGAACTCATAAAGGGCTCAGAGGAGGCTCATAAGGGACTCATAAAAAGCACATAAGGGGCACAGAAGGGGGCTCATAAGAGGCTCAAAAGTAGCAGAGATGGGGCTCATAAGGAACGCAGAGGGGGCTCATAAGAGGCGCAGAAAGGGCACAGAAAGGGCTCTTATGTGGCTCATAGGTGGCTCATTAGGGAAACAGACAGGTCTCATAAGGGGCGCAGAGAAGGCTCATAAGTGGCTCAGAGGTGGCTCATAAGGGGCTCATAAGGGAATCATAAAAGGCTTATAAGGGGCATAGAGGGGGCTCATAAAAGGCTCAGAGGGGGCTCATAAGGGACTCATAAAAGGCTTATAAGGGGCTCAGAGGGGGCTCATAAGAGGCGCAGTGGGGGCTCATAAAGGGCTCAGAAGGGGCTCATAAGGGACGCATAAAAAGCACATAAGGGGCAAAGAAGGAGGCTCATAAGAGGCTCAAAAGTAGCACAGAAGGGGCTCATAAAGGGCGCAGAAAGGGCTCTTTTGTGGTTCAGAGGTGGCTCATTAGGGGCGCAGACAGGTCTCATAAAGGACGCAGAGAAGGCTCATAAGTGACTCAGAGGTGGCTCATAAGGGGCTTGTAAGAGGCGCAGAAGGGGCTCATAAGGGGCGCAGAAAGGGCTCTTTTGTGGTTCAGAGGTGGCTCATTAGGGGCGCAGACAGGTCTCATAAAGGACGCAGAGAAGGCTCATAAGTGACTCAGAGGTGGCTCATAAGGGGCTTATAAGGGACTCATATAAGGCTTATAAATGGCACAAAGCTTTGAATCATTTGCAACCTTTTCAACGATTTTCACTTTTTTATTCATTTTTTTACCATTTGCACCTATTCAACCATTTTCACTTTTAAAACCATTTTCGCATTTTCATACATTTTAAATTTTTCCACCATGTTCACTTTGTTAACTATTATCATATATTATCGTAAAAAATTTTAATTTTTTCAACCATATTCACTTTTTTCAACCATTTGCACTTTTTCAAACATTTTCACTTTTTCAACCATTCCAACCATTTTCACTTTTTAAACATTTCCAATATTTTCAACCATTTTTACTTTTTCAACTATTTTCACAAATATTTCAAATTTTTCAACCTTTTGCAAACTTTTTCACCATTTGCCCTTTTGAACTGCTTTCAACCTTTTCGACCATGATCATCTTTTTAACCATTTTCACTTTTAAAACCATTTTCACATATTCATATATTTTTAATTTTTTAACCATTTGCCTTTTGTTCATCCTTTGCAACCTTTTCAACCATTTTCACTTATTCAATCATTTTCAGTATTTTCAACCATATGCAGGTTGCATATTGGTTTTTAACCATTTTCACTTTTTCAATTCACCTTTTCAACCATTTTCACTTCTTCAATCATTTCCACTTTTTCAACCATTTTCAATATTTTCAACCATTTGCAACCTGTTTCCATTTTCAATTTTTCAATTCATTTTTTCAACCATTAGCACTTGTTTAACTATTTTCAGTCTTTTCGATTATGATCACCTTTTTAACCATTTACACTTTTTCAAACATTTGCACTTTTTCAACCTCTTGCAAACTTTTCAACCATTTTCAATATTTTCAACCGTTTGCAAACTTTATAACCATTTTCACTTTTTCCATTAATTTTTTCAACCATTTGCACTTTTCACGCTCATAAGAGTGGCTCATAATGGACTCATAAAAGGTACATATTGGGCACAGAAGAGGGCTCATTAGGGGCTCGTAAGGGGCTAATAAAGGGGCGCAGCAGAGGCTCTTCAGTGGCTCAAAGGTGGCTCATAAGGGGCGCAGATAGGTCTCATAAGGGGTGCAGAGAAGGCTCATAAGTGGCTCAGAGGTGGCTCATAAGGGGCTCATAATAGACTCAAAAGGGGCACAGAGAGAGCTCATAAGAGGCTCAGAGGGGGCTCTTTAGTGGCTCAGAGGTGGCTCATAAGGGGCTTATAAGGGACTCATAATAAACGTAAAAGGGGCACAGAGAGGGCTCATAAGAGGCTCAGAGGTGGCTAATAAGGGAGACATAAAAGGCTTATAAGGGGCACAGAGACAGCTCATAAGAGGCACCAGGGGGCTCATGAGAGGCGCAAAGGGGGCTCTTATGTAGCTCAAAGGTGGCTTATAAGGGGTGCAGATAGGAATCATTAGGGGGGGCAGAGAATGCTCATTAGTGGCTCAGAGGTGGCTCATAAGGGGCATATAAGGGACTCATAATAAACGTATAAGGGGCACAGAAGGGGCTCATAAGAGGCGCAAAGGGGGCGCACAAGTGGCTCAAAGGTGGCTCAAAAGGGGCGCAAATAGGTCTTATAAGGGGCGCAGAGAAGGCTTATAAGTGGCTCAGAGGTGGCTCATTAGGAACTCATAAGAGACTCTTAAGTGGCTCATTAGGGACGCAGATAGGTCTCATAAGGGGCGCAGAGAAGGCTCATAAGTGGCTCAGAGGTGGCTCATAAGTGGATTATAAGGGACTCAAAAAAGGCAAATAAGAGGCACAGAGGGGGCTCATAAGAGAAGCAAAGGGGGCTCTTAAGTGGTTCAACGGTAGCTTATAAGGGGCGCAGATAGGTCTCAGAAGGGGCGTAGAGAAGGTTCATAAGTGGCTCAGAGGTTGCTCATAAGGGGCTCATAAGGGACTCATAAAAGGCCTATAAGGTGCAAAGAAGGGGGCTCATAAGATTCGCATAAGTGGCTCATAAAGGGCTCAGAGGGGGCTCATGAGGGACTCATAAAAAACACATAAGGGACACAGAAGGGGTCTCATAAGAGGCGTAGAGGGGGCTCTTAAGTGGCTCAGAGATGGCTCAAAAGGGGCTTATAAGGGACTCATAAAAGGCTTATAAAAGGCACAGAGGGGGCTCATAAAAGGCGCAAAGGAGGCTCTTAAGTGTGTTAAAGGTAGCTCATAAGGGGCGCAGATAGGTCTCATAAGGGGTGCAGAGAAGGCTCATAAGTGGCTCAGAGGTGGCTCATAAGGGGCTCATAATAGACTCAAAAGAGGCACAGAGAGAGCTCATAAGAGGCGCAGAGGGGGCTCTTTAGTGGCTCAAAAGTGGCTAATTAGGGGGCCAGAGAATCCTCATTAGTGGCTCAGAGGTGGCTTATAAGGGGCTTATAAGGGACTCATAATAAACGTAAAAGGGGCACAGAGGGGGCTCATAAGAGGCGCAAAGGGGGCACACAAGTGGCTCAAAGGTGGCTCATAAGGGGCGCCAATAGGTCTCATAAGGGGCGCAGAGAAGGCTTATAAGTGGCTCAGAGGTGGCTCATTAGGAACTCATAAGAGACTCTTAAGTGGCTCATTAAGGGCGCAGATAGGTCTCATAAGGGGCGCAGAGAAGGCTCATAAGTGGCTTAGAGGTGGCTCATAAGTGGATTATAAGGGACTCAAAAAAGGCTAATAAGAGGCACAGAGGGGGCTCATAAGAGAAGCAAAGGGCTCTTATGTGGTTCAACGGTGGCTTATAAGGGGCGCAGATAGGTCTCAGAAGGGGTGTAGAGAAGGTTCATAAGTGGCTCAGAGGTTGCTCATAAGGGGCTCATAAGGGACTCATAAAAGGCTTATAAGGTGCAAAGAAGGGGGCTCATAAGATTCGCATAGGTGGCTCATAAAGGGCTCAGAGGTGGCTCATAAGGGACTCATAAAAAACACATAAGGGACACAGAAGGGGTCTAAGTGGCTCAGAGGTGGCTCAAAAGGGGCTTATAAGGGACTAATAAAAGGCTTATCAGGTGCACAGAGGGGGCTCATAAGAGGCGCAAGGGGGACTCATAAGAGGTGAAAAGGGGGCTCTTAAGTAGCTCAAAGGTGGCTCATACGAGTAAGGTGCGAAGATCGGTCTCATAAGGGGCGCAGAGAAGGCTCGTAAGTGGCTCGGAAGTGGCTCATAAGAGGCGCAGAGGGAACTCATAAAGGGCTCAGAGGAGGCTCATAAGGGACTCATAAAAAGCACATAAGGGGCACAGATGGGGGCTCATAAGCGGATCAAAAGTAGCACAGAGGGGGCTCATAAGGGGCGCGACGGGGCTCATAAGAGGCGCATAAGGGGCGCAGAAAGGGCTCATAAGTGGCTCATAAGGGGCTCATAAGGGACTTATAAATGGCTTATAAGGGGCACAGAGGGGGCTCATAAGAGGCGCAAAGGGGGCTCATAAAGGGCTCAAAAGAGGCTCATAAGAGGCTCATAAGGGATTGAAAAAGGCTTATAAGGCTCAGAGGTGGCTCATCAGGGGCGCAGATAGGTCTTGAGGTGCACAGAATGTGGCACAGAAGGGGGCTCATAAGAGGCTCTAAAGTAGCACAGAGGGGCTCATAAGGGGCGCAGAGGGGGCTCATAAGAGGCGCAGAGAAGGCTTATAAAGGGCGCAGCAGGGACTCTTAAGTGGCTCAGAGGTGGCTCATTAGGGGCGCAGATGGGTCTCATAAGGGGCGCAGAGAAGGCTTATAAGTAGCTCAGATGTGGCATATAAGGGGCTAATAAGGGACTCATAAAAGGCTTATAAGGGGCACAGAGGGGGCTCATAACAGGCGCAAAGGGGGCTGTTAAGTGGGTCATAGGTGGCTCATAATGGCCGCAGATAAGTCTCATAAGGGGCGCAGAGAAGGCACATAAGTGGCTCAGAGGTGGCTCATAAGGGGCTCATAAGGGAATCACAAAAGGTTTATAAGGGGCACAGGGGGATGCTCATAAGAGGCGCAGAGGGAGCTCATAAAAGGCTCAGAGGGGGCTCATAAGAGACACAAAAAAGGCTCATCAAGGGCACAGATGGGGGTTCATATGAGGCTCAAAAGGAGCACAGAAGGGGCTTAAAAGGGGCGCAGAGTTGGCTCTTAAGTGGCTCATAGGTGGCTCAGAGGGGGCTTATAAGAGACTCAAAAAAGGTTCATAAAGGGCACAGATGGGGGTTCATATGAGGCTCAAAAGGAGAGGGACAGAGAGGGCTTAAAAGGGGCGCAGTATTGGCTCATAAGAGGCGCAGAAAGGGCTCTTAAGTGGCTCATAAAAGGCTTATAAGGGGCATAGAGGGGGCTCATAGGAGGCGCAAAGGGTGCTCTTAAGTGGCTCAAAGGTGGCTCATAAGGGCGAGGATAGGTCTCATAAGGGGCGCACTTGCTGTCCCTGTTTTCGACAGTCTTGACCTTCTGGCCATGAGGTTGACCACGAAACTCAACTTCGGCGCTGACATTGAGTCTAAGGCTGAAACTGCGGCCAAAAAGTTGAGCATCTTAAACAAGGTGAAGCGGTACTTCACTCCTGGATAGCTCTTAATGTTGTATAAAGCTCAGGTCCGATCCTGTATGGAGTATTGCTGCCACCTGTAAGATGGCTCAGCAAAGTATTGACTTGCCGCACTCGACTCGGTTGAACGCAGAGCCAGGAGGCTCATTGGGGACAGTGAGCTGGTGGACACCAAGCTTAGCCCACCGCCGCAGAGTGGCCTGCTTGCCGGTCTTCTACAGATTGTACTTGGATGAATGTGCCCAAGAGCTACATGAGCTCATCCCACCTTCCTCTTTTTACTATCGGACAACCAGACGCACCGCGGGATATCACCGCTTCTTGGTTGACATCCCACACATACGCACCAAGCGCCCTTCTGAATCTTTTATAATGCGCACAGCCCACAGTGGAACATGCGCACAGTGGAATGCCCTGCCTGCGTCAGTATTTCCGAGCGCTTACTACCCGAATCCTTTAGAGTACGAGTGAATAGGCTTCTTCTGGGTAAGCTCGCTACATTTGTCCCCATCTTCGTCCTGAGGACTGGATTGAGGTCAAGAGCAAACCCATCATTAATTAAAAAAAAAAGATTATTTTTCGAAGCTCGAATTTTAGTTGCCGCATTTTAGGAGCCGTTGTTCTTAGGAAGGACGGAATCTAGTCGTATAGGCCAAAAGAAATCGTTGTTATTTTATTTTATTTATTGTCGAAATTCTTTCTAATTAAAAAACACAATTCCCCGGACTTTATTAGAAAGAAAAAGAAGATTTCTCAATTTTGTTCAAAGTATTAAAACAATCCCTTAACTATGCGTTGCTCGGGTAGACACAATATTATAATTTTGTCAAAATACAGTGTCTTGCAAAGATGCACGAAACTTTCTCTAGTGTAGGTACTCAGTAGATATAATCTCTCTTAAGGCCACTCCACATAGGACGTGTGTGTTGCCATTATTTCCTTTACTTAGCATCGTGTTCATGCTTTGCGAACCACCAAACTATTCTTGCATAATTTAAACTTATACGGTGCAGTTTCATAATCCTGTAAAACTTAATTGCAATGCTGAACTATGTAGGAAGCTGACAATCTGTATACATATTAAAGAAAACTAAGATGATTGTTTTAATTATCAAATATAAATACTGCGGTAAAGTATTGTCTCAATGCAGTTTATTTATTATTATGTGTAAACAAATTTTGCATCTACACAGCAGACAGATTTTTTTATTTGAAAAATTTAAACTAATAACAAAATAAAAAGTTGAATAATACTACCGTATACTACTACTATATATTCTTCTCCGTTCTTCTCTTTCATTTGCATCTATAAGTAAAAAAAAATTCGAAGCCGGTATCAAGCGGGCACGTTTCGCGACTAGGGGTTAGAATAGATGCACACAATTTCCTAGGGGTGGCAAAAGTATTTTTTTTGAGTTGACTCCTCCTTAAATTTTCGTTATAGAGGATACTATACAATATTTCAATTGAAATAGTTACAGTCAAAACGAAAAAAAAAATTATTCCTGTGCCTCAAAAGATTGTACAGTTTCATTTGGCTTGTCGGAGAGACGATGTGAGTGCTTCATTCCGATGACGTTAGAGGGTGCATTTACTGAAACTTTCTCATCTTGATTTTTGGCTTAGGTCCTCCAAGTTTCATATGACAAATACTAAGAATCAAGAAACTACGTAGGTAGGTACCTAACTAATATGTCAAATTCACAATCTCTCCCAGACTTCCCCTCGTATTTGCTGGTTGGGTAAATTGCATCTCTCTCGTACCGAAGCTGACAAGTTTAATCAAGTCGATGGAAATTTGTCTTACTTGCGAGTTCAACTCACGTCTTCTAGGATCTACTGAACAATGAGATTTGCTTTAGATAAATTCTAGCGCGGGGTTCGCTTGAAGTGAGCAAATGCGTCCCTGTGTTGCTCCAAAGCCTTTTCGTTATTCAATTTTGTTTTTAAGTTTCTTTTTCAACAATGTACTTAATGGTAATGTAGTTCGTTGTTAACAAATACAAACGTTGAGCGACAATTCAGTAAGTAACTTTGACATTTTTGCATGCATTGTAAAAACAAAACACGTAATTACGGCAACGTAGGATAAAGTTAAAGTTAATACATTATAATGGAATACCAGCCCATTCTTTACGACTCCATTAAGTTGTTGGAGAAAAAATAAAGGGAAAAAGGAAATGGCGACCACTCAGCAACGGTCCGTTCCCTCGTCAGGTTTGGTCCGGAGCGCGAATTCTTTTCTCAATCGACTGACTTCCATGAATACTAATGCTTTGGGGGAAACATCAGCAACACAAATGGCATTGCGGATAATGGTGTGGAGGTGGGACTGTGTCTATGTGATGATAAATATATTTTATTGTATAGAGGTGGCACTGTAGCTTGTCTTCTTTGGTGGTTCGATAGTAGTAGAAATTGTGTAGTGTTCTTTTGTAAGGTATTAAGTATGGATAGTTTGATCAAATATTTGTCGTAGGATTTAAATATTTATTATACTTAGGTATTGTCTTACTTTTTGTGTTTCAACTAAGCGCTTTGGGCCTATCCATTTATTTTACTTTGATCGAAGGGTATTATTATTATTATACAGGGTGTAAAATTAAATGCGTTACACACTTGTTTAAAAAACCATAATATCCTATCCTGATGTGTCGCATTTGTTTAACCTTTGTGAAGAGAGAAAATAAATACTTTTTTCATTTTCATTTTCACTTAAGGGAATAACTTTCACTGTGGGACCAACATATAATAGCAAAACCCTCCCCCCCGCTTCTGAAGAACCTCATTAAGTATGTAACACATTAATTTTACAGCCAGTATATTGAAACCAAATTACTTACCGACACTTATAACGATTTTTAATTAAGTCAGTCAAATTATCGTGTATCAAAAAGTAAAAGAAACATGATCGCCTCTAATCTAATATTATTTTTATTTACTTAGCTAAATAGAATTATTCTAACATCAATGCTAATTCACTTTACTAAAACTGCGGAGAATTCAGCAACAATCTAGATATTGCGCTTCTAATATTTATACAAACCGCTGCATGCTCATGCAGGTGGAAGCAAAATAACTCTCATACACCCCAGCTTTTCAGCGCTGAAACGTGGCGAAATTAAGCTCAATTTCCATGCAGAAAATTCTATGAAAATGCACAAGGGAAAATGTTGTTCTTATAATTGGACAGGTGCACCTTAGTCGTGCGTGGCATTTCTCCAGCGCCAAATTAGCATATAAATAAGCGACACCCCACTGAAACCCCAGCAAAGGGCGGTTCACAAACCTCACAGTTTTTACACTTTTACGATCGGAAATCCAATTATCACAGGCAATTATCGAGTCAGCTAGAACGAATTGCTTTTTTTAAATTCGTGTTACAATTTTTGTGATGGCAAAGTGAGCTGGATTATTGCGAGTCAAGCATCAGCAGTCAAATCCATAAAGTGTCACACACAAGCGCATTGTTTACACCGCAATACATACATCACTGCTCACATATACATCTACACTCACACCCATACATGTAATCTGGTGATACATTGTGCTGTGTGCTTACGCCCTCACATTTAACTCTGCGTGGTTTAAGTTATCAGAGCAAGCGTTACGTGTACTTAGGTTTAAAGTTCTACAGGTAACGTTTGGTTCAGCGAAAACTTTTTTATTCTAGAGTAGAATAGAATAGAGCCTTTCACAACTTATTTTAAGAAATTTTCCTCACGCTTTAGGTGTCGCAGTGGTCGGGCGTGAGAATATTTGCATTGATAATTTATACAGTTAATGGATGGATACCTCGCATATAATTCCGTAGTTTACAACTACTGCAGGCCTGCAGCCGTCCTGCAGCCGGCCCGCAGCTGCACTCTGTGTGGCCCATCCTTAATATTCGTAAGTACGAGTACTTACTAATTACGATAATTTGTAATCTTTATATTCGTTTTAAAATTACTATCATTCATTAAATATTAAGTATATTCTTTGTAAGCGTATTTTCTATCCTTATGTAGACTTCACTCATGAAATAACCTCACTTGATGTCTCACTTTACATGCGTTGATAAATCGGCTTCTTATATTTTAATTAAGTTTCAACATAAATAATATTTCTAACATGAATACATTGTGTTTCACAGTTCTGTTGTTTTTACAGGTTCACTGGTTTAACATAAAGTAATCCCGCTATAAGTTTATAAATTGATCAGACCACATAATAGCGGGGCGACATTGCGCTCGTCGCGTCCGTCGCGCGCCAGTTGACCACAACGCTGATGTAGCATGCTACCCTTCACAACCACACCTATTTCGAATGTTATATTGAATCATTCTACTATTTCTATACTTATCTATTTCTAGATATCATTTATCTTATCTGTTACAAACTCGTCTTCAGGCAATAGTGCCAATTGCACGCACCCTCGCCTAATTGCGAGGTATACGGTACAGTGGAAGATGCTCAGCATTTGATTTGTGTGCCTGGACCCGGAATCAATCAGAGGCTGTTACTGTATGATAGTTTAAAACTAAATCTTTTGGATGTAGTTTCTTTTATTACCATTTTAGCCTCCCCTACGACGGGAGAAGCTAAAATGGTGTAGGTGGTTAGTTAGGTTTTCATTGTTATATGGGGCTGACATAACCTCAGGGTTAAAATCCCCTGTAAAAATAAATAAAGAACAATGAAAAAAAACCTGCGCTTGCCTATTCTCTGTACCTATCATTCATCATCATAAGCTTTTGTCCACCCACTGCAGGATATAAGCCTCCTCACCATTATGTCAGTCTTTCCTGTCCCGTGCTAGTCTCATCCAAGTCTTTCCAGCAACCCTCGCAATATCATCAGCCCACCTGGGTGCTGGCTTCAGTTTTTCAATTTTGTTTGGTAAACAATGTTACGTATTAGTGTCTTATTTTATTTATAGGGCGAACCAAATGATTGCTACATAGTTCGGTTCGATTTACTCTACTATTTTAAAGATTGCTGCAATGATATTAAATTTTACTACTTTTGCTGTAACAAACCAATGTCCTTGAATATCTCGACATGGAATGTTTTTGCGTTTGTACTGAAGTATTTCCACCAGTTTCCGTGTACATGTCATGACAAACGAATTAATCATAAATCGTACATTGTTATGTATTATCAACTTTTTTACAAGTCTTGTAAATCATTCTTATACGTTTACAACTGTTACAAAACTTCTTCCGTCCTGTGCCTTCGTTTCGCATAACTTTTTTTATTCCACCCGCCAATAATTCAGGATACGCTGTCAAACTTTTTTATGGCATCCAGCGTTGTAGCATACAAATATTATATTAGTTTAGTTGGCTATCAAGCATTGAATTATTACGTTATTTTTGGTCAAGTTGATGGGTTATTGAGTGCAAAATGTATTGAAGCAGAGATTCATACAACGGTTGAATTTACTTCGTTAAGTATTTGTAACACAAGGAAAAGGCATTCCTCTGTCAATGTTGTTCACATAAAAGGTTGAACAACTAGACCTTTTAAATTCCTACATCTCATCTTTGATGACGGATCCTCTAAAATGAAGGGTCTAGCTGAAAGCTTCTAACCACCCCGAAAGGGAAATAGGGTCATGAGTTTGTGTATAAAGGTAGTCAAGGATGTGACGTCAGAACGTTATACGAGTAATCTTAGTTGTATTACTTTAAGGGGTGATTGTACCCATGATACTGAACAACTTTCCCTAAGAAAACTATAGGAAATTCGTTACAATCATTGTGTGCGGGAAAATCGCAGTAAAATTCTGTATTTTCATTCAAAAACGTTCGATCAGCTTATTGCATTTAGTATGGAACAAATTCTTGCTTAGATTTCTTCATTCTTGCGAACAAATGCAATAAGCTGATCGAACGTTTTTGTATGAAAAGACAGAATTTTACTGCGAATTTTCCGTATGTTATTTGGTACTGTTCAGTATCTTGTCTAGTTCAGTATCATGAGTACCCATCAAAGTAATGCAACTGTCTACCCTAACACCCTGTAGGTATAACACTAAATTATCAACGTCTTAACATTCGCATACAATTAATTTGGTAATTTCATTTCTATTAGATCTTAGGATTGAATTGTTAACGCAAGATTTAACCTTTGTCTTAGTTGACATGATTTAATTAGTATATTCAGCAAGATAATTGGTATTTAAGGAGATTCACTGAAATCGACTTTGACATTAATTCGTAAAGTTTACTAATTGAATATTGTCAGAGACGAAATATTATACCTAAAAGTACGTACTTCTTTATTCGGCTACACTACCTGCAGTTTGCAAAAGGGGTTCATTATGGTCTTAGTGGATAATCCAACAATCCTCACAAAAAGGTTCACATCCTCTTTTATAATAAGAACCGCCAAGGTTTGGAACTCTCTCCCTGTGTCTGTTTTTCAAGCAAATACTAGAAGGTTATTTTAAGAAGAGTTAATCGGTTTTTCTTGTTGAGCGAGTTACATCCTCGGATTCATCTATAATTTCCATCGTAAGCCAAGCGTAAGCAAATTTCGAATAATAATTAAAAAAAAGTTTAGCCGGATCCTTCCTAGAGACTGCAGTACAGACGTCATATCGAACCATTATGGCTTAATTATTCATTCTTCTTCTACTAGGCATTCGTGTTCCCAGAATTGGAGGAACATTTTCAGGCCTTACTAATAATCCTCGAACGGCGACACCCTGGGCTTCACCTCGTAGAGTGGGCTAGGATGTGACTGAGGAATCCAAATTTCGACCTGAAGGTCCGATGGCACGTAAAACAGTAAAGATCTAGTAGAACTGATATGTATGATTGATTATCTATGGAACCGTTACAAAATAATCTAAACTGACGAATAACTGATTCCGAATTGCACTACACAGCAACTGCGTAATAAAAATCGATTGTCCTATCAAAAATAAAGGTACAGATAGAGATAGCAAACGCCGAGAAGCGAAATTTGAAATTTTATATAGCCCATAAAACTGAAGGTTGGATCCATTTAGAGTTTGTGGATCCGCTTAACTTCGTTTTATATCTTGCAAGACTGAGGCTAATGAAAGCAACCTTCCATGTTTTATTATCCTCTTAAATACGTATGTAGGAAGGTTCAGATCTGAAGTAGATAGAACATTCACAGTGACAAATGTGGCCTGAGCCCGTTGTGCCCAATGACGGATTTGTGTGAGGCCTTTAATAACCGCATTAGATGAGGGCATGAACTTTGTGTTTCTCATTTGAACTTTGGTCTATTAAATGTAGATGTTATAGAGTAGACTTAAGCTGCTTATTATGAAGTATTCCATTATGATAGTAGATGTATTATGCTTGTTATGAATTATAAAGAAAGAAACATGATTCTCTTTTAGTTCTTAACATAATTACATTACTTGGTACTACATTATTCAAAGACATTTTTCATTAACTTTTGGATAAAATATTCCGAAAGAAGTTTTTTATTTTGGGAACATTTTTTTATAATATTCTTATAGAAAGAAAATGTACTCGCGTAATAAGAAGTTTTTATTAAGATGTTAGGTACTACATTTAAGGTAGATAATTGAAATTGAAAAGAAATATATATTACATGGGTTTCTAGGCAAGACTTAATATCCATTTCAAATAGGCCCCGGTTTGGCAGGTTGCGGGTTCAAGTCCCGTCCGAAAAAAATTTGACATTCTTTTATTTGATTTATGGCATTAAACATACAAACATAAACTCACGACCGTAATCCCTTTCGGTGTGGTCAGAAACATTGCTACATCTACCAACATTCTGATAGAAAAAAATTTTGTTTTAACAATGCTCACATTTAGCAATTTCAAGTTTCAGGATGGAATGAGTGTCTAGTGATGAGAAGTGGCTAACATTTTACCCACATAAACACTGCATAAGAAATCTTTAATCTCTTAGTTGCCTCGTATGACACCCACGGGAAGAATTGGGGTGGTACATTCTAAGCCGAAACCCCACGGCTTACACTACACACTTATGACATTATGACATACCTAAATTATGTTTTTATTCACGAATCTCTCGGATTCTTCAGCTGAAACTATTTTAAGTATAGTAGATTAATTTTATGTCGCATTAATTTTATTTTTAATTCACCTTTGTTTTAACACCGCTGTAACACGATGAAGCATGACTAGCATGACTATCTTCATCCCATGGAAGATGTTTTTGTTGAATTCGACTCATTCGACTTGTCTATTTTTTGTCTGCATGAAACAAAACATTTCGTTACTTAGATCATTTCAATTGTTTCAATGTGTTTAGAATTAATAACACCGTATTGAATAATATTGTTACCTCACTAGTATAGTAAATCTCGTTTCTATAAAACCCCCCTTTACGTTGATTTTCTTTTATTATCTAGTTATATAAAAGATTTGCAGCATAGCCAGTAATTTTTTTTAATCTATTATTATTATAACACTTTATTGTACACACGGACATAATAATACACAAAGTTGAGAAAACATGTACAAAGGGCGAGCTTATCTCTGAAGAGATTTCTTCCAGCAGACCCGTAGAAGAGACAGTTAACAATTACAAGGCAAACTTATTGTGTACAAACAAACAGTATAAATAAATAAATAAATAAATGTAATATATACCTACAACATACAATATATATTAATATATGTATATAATTATATATATGAATATCACTTAAGATAGAGAAAGGTAGTGCTCTTTCGTTTTCTTTTTAAATACAGCTATAGTCTTGGAGTCGCGAATGTCGGCGGGGAGTGAGTTCCACAACCGAGCAGCATGGATGGTGAAGGAGTAGGAGTAGATCTAGTTTATCTTTATTAGTTAACAAACAGCAAATTTCTTAATTTCAAACACAACAAAATTTAAATTTTACAGCGCCTATTGCACGGTAACACGTTTAAAAAACTGTTTAAGGTACACAGAACAAAAGATACAAAATATGAAGTACAAATACAAAAATTACCTAACATTTGAACTAAGTGCTTCTACGGGATACGTTAAGGCGGTTGCAGAGGGGTCAATTTTATACAAAACTTTGACGCACAATACGCGTAGACGGTATTAATATAAGTAACTTTGTATATATGGAAAAATAGTTTAGAAAATCTAGATGCCGCGTAACAAATAACATTTGCAATTTATAAAATAATTACGAAGATAAAGATATAAAGCTTTAAACCTTTTCATAAAAAATTTTAAAAGCTTTATATCTTCGTAATTATATTATAAATTGCAAATGTTATTTGTTACGCGGCAACTAGATTTTCTAAACTATTTTTCCATATATAAAATATTCCTTTTATTAATTCCGTTTACGCGTGTTGTGCGTCAAACGTTTGTATGGACTGAAACCACCTTAACACGTTTTAAAACTGCTTGAGGATGTGAAAATTTTTACAATAACAAAGACTGCCTGACATTTAAACTATGTGCTTCTACGGCGTACGCATGGCGACACATCAAGCTATACAAAACCAACATAAGCTGGCCGCGCGACGTTATACATTACTCGACGCACGCGCGACCAGCTTATCTTGGTTTTGTATAGCTTGATGTGTCGCCGTGTGTACATAACATACTCAACAAACAATTTGGTCATACAGTCAAACATCACACAGATTAACACTGACTTGTAGTCGGGTATAGAAGGATCCTATATTGAATAAATAAATAAATAACGCTCACAGGCACATACATTGTAATGATCCCAAGCAAGCACTATAGGCTATAATCCTATTGTAGATATTCTATCCTATCCTACTATAATATTATAAACGCGAAAGTTTGTAAGTATGGATGGATGTTTGTTACTCTTTCACGTAAAAACTACTGAATGGATGTTAATGAAACTTTACAATAATATAGCTTACGAGCGTTAACCCGCGACTTCGTCCGCACAAATTATATACCAGATTTTAAGTCAGATCATAAGCTATCAAACAAAAAATTTCATCAAAATCGGTTCAGCAGTTTTTGCGTGATACTCGTTCAAACAAACAAACAAACAAACACACAAACAAACAGACAGACAAAAAATCCAAAAATTGGTGAAATGGAATCAGGGACACCTAAAAACCATATCGTAACTTTTTTTTGTTAATATCTTCAATGTACAGACAAACTTCCTGTTACAGTTTTATAATAGTATAGATATAGATAGATACATCAGAATAACCATAGGCCACAATTTATAAAGATATTGTGTAGAGAAACAATTATGTGTAGTCCTTGTTTTGTGTATTCCGCATAAACAGGCCTCTCAGGCTACGAATACCACCGTCTAACGGCAGTACCTAACCAGTACCAAATTTTGAAACATCCCTTTAGAAGTACGAAAGCGCTGGATATGAAACACCACTGAAGCGGTTAGTAGATCGTCATGGGTTCAAAATAAGCGTAAAAAGCACATTCATCCGTACAGTCTCTGGGTACATTATTAAAATTTGCAAGCCGTCGTGAAACAGTCGCCCGTTGCGGGACATTGACGTACAACTTCGGAGCTGAAGTTCCGTCGAACTATGCAAATTTTAGTTAACACTTTGCACAAACGCGCTCTCACAAATTCTACCGTCTACGGTAGTCGTACGCGAACGATCCCTTCTGTTGTCGTTTTTATAAGGGTATGTTTAATGAAATTACGTGTTTAATTTACTTTAGATGTAGGAGGTTGTATGAGGAAGGTTTGCAACGAATTTCAGTAGCTGTATAGTTAGTAGTTGTTTAGAGGAGAAACAAACTCTTACAGCTAACGAAGAGCTTGTGTGTTTCATCCATCAGATTTCGCATACAAATATAAAGGGTTCTCCTTTATATGCTGACGGTTTTTAAGGGGATCTTCAGATCATCAAACTGAACAACTTTCTCTATAGGACCGAGATCAAAATCGCGAAAAAAATCAGCTGTTCCATATAAAACTGCAATATTTCTCGACCAAAATGTATGGGAGGGACAGCTGATTTTTTTGTCGCGATTTAAATATTCGTCCCGTAGAAAAAAAAATATTGTTTGATGGTCTCATCATCCTCTTAAACCCTGTATAATTATGTCAAATATATTATTATTATTTAGCTTTCGCCTTAAAGCAAAATATTTCTGCCTCCGCTTGTGACGTACGCGTATGTCAAGCATTTCCGCAAGCTTTTCCTACAACTCAACATCTCTCAGGATGTAGTTTATTGGTGTAATAAATTAAAATATATCGATAAATAACAACAAAAGATAACAAACTAAACTAAATAAAATATTTACAATAACATATTTATAAAATATTTATTGTAAATATTTTATTTAGTTTAGTTTGTTAGGATAATCTGTCGTTGAAAGAACTACCGATTTGTAACCACTATTTCAAATTAAGCGCCTTACTGAATATACTTACTACTAGGTGACGATATTCGTTTAGTGAAGTCAGAGGTCTGTTCGATGACATGAATCTATTATTTAGATTACAAGTTGCCATCAACTTCATACCTTAAATAAATAATAGGAAGTTAAATATAATTTTAGAATTTAGTGAATAATTAATAAACATCGGGTGCGGGACCCTGTCTCTTACCGTGAAACTTTGAGACTCAATATTTGTCTTACTCTACCGAGTTGGAATCGTACACGAATAGTTATTACGTAGTAGGTGGGTACGTACAATGTTATAGTTTGTACTTGCGTTGATAAGGTTCATTATGCTTTGAATAAATTGCTTTTAAGATCGAGGCACGGAATATCTAAGAGATCGAGGCTATACGCATTGACGAGAATATTTTCAAGCCTAAATACAGATTCTCTTTAATTGAGACTAGATAATCTATGTGACAATATAGCCCAATCACCGAGGGGTTTGACCCTGTCAGTAACGATCGCTGAAACTTTGCAGTATGTTAAAGCGAAGTATAAAGAATACGGTTGATAAAATATCTATAATTTTTTTTATTCGGAAGTTAGGTATTTGTACCTAAACATAAAAATCACTCGTAACTCGCGGTGGAAAAATGTTCGATCCGAAATTCCTTTGGCATATGTCATTATATACTGTCACGGATGCTGTAAAATGACGCAGCTATAGAAGGGCATTCAAAAATTCGGCCGGTTTGTCAACAAGCTTCGTAGCTCGGCGGTCGACGCATGGACTCCCGTGCCGGGGGTCGATGGTTCGAAACCCGTCGCTCGTAACATTTGGTGTCAGAAGTGGGATTGGAGTAAGATGCCGCTGGTGCCAAAAGAGTTAAAGGGAGTCACCACCCGGGCCATGTCGGAAGCGCGGCAGGAGGGTGCGGCCCTTGCAACTGAGGTGCCGCGCACTCCAGTGAGAAGACCTGAGGGAGGTGAAGTGCAGCGCACTCCGGAGCAGAACCCGGGAAACTTCCTCTATCAAATCCAGCTTATGATGGAGGAACAGGCTCGCCGGCAGGAGGAACAAATGCGTACAATGCAAGAGGCGCAGGTACATGAACTTCGCGCAATAAAAGAAGAACAGGGTCTACGCCACGAGGAACAGGCACGCCGGCAGGAGGAGCAAATGCGCACTATGCAGGAGGCTCTTCATAAAGATATCACGAAAGGCTTGCAGCAGGCAGTAGAGAGAGTCGAAGCCGTAGAAGGGAAGTTGGATCGTGTGAAGGGCGAGGTTGAAGGGAGGCTGGACCGTGTGGAGGGTGAGTTTGTAAAAATCCGGCGAGAAGTTGAGCAGAGCAAATCTCATAGTCGTGTCGCTGCTGTTTTTGACTCACCCATACAACCAAAAGGTGTCAAGACTCCGGTTTACGATGGACAGACGTCATGGGCCGCCTTTAAGCTACAATTTGAGACAGCAATGAAGGTTAATGGCTGGGGCAAGGAGGAGGCGGAGCCTGCGTTGATATTGGCACTCCAGGGACAGGCTCTCACCGTACTGGAGGCCGTAGGAGCTAGCGGAAACCTGACGTTCGACAATCTTTTCGGAGCTCTGGAGGTTAGATTCGGCGATGGACATCTTGAACACGTGTATAGGGCGCGGTTGAAGGAACGTAATCAACATGTTAACGAGAGTCTGCAACAATGGTCTGTGGAAGTGGAAAAGCTCGTGCGAAAGGCTTTCCAGTCGTCACCGGCAGCCATCGATAACATGCTCCTGCAGACCTTTACGGATGGGATACGGGACCCGGAGGTGCGAGCTGCAGTGCGACTTGGGCACCATGTTACACTCAGGGACGCTGTTGCTCATGCATTGGAAGTGGAAGCCGTACGTCAGGATCCTCATTCCGCTCGCCTTAGGGAGATTGTGGCGACTGGAGCATCAGCGCCGAGAAATCGAAGTGTCAATTATGTGTGCTACGGGTGTAGTGAACGAGGACATATTCGCAGCTCCTGCCCGAAGCGCACATGCCGTCGTTATGTGTGCTACGAGTGTGGTGAACTGGGGCATATTCGCAGCTCTTGTCCGAAGCGTGCAGGCCGTCGGGATATAGGAGTCTCGACTGATGAGCAGCAGGAAAACTGGAGGGCGCTGGGCGGTTATGTTGCAAATCCAACCATTGGAGTCAAACAAACATCGGACGGAAATAGTCTGTTAGTTGAAGGAGAGGTCAATGGTAGAAGCTGTCAATTAACTTTGGATACCGGAGCTTCGAGGACGGTAATCAATGCTCGACTGATAAGCGATATGGAAAGTTATCAGAAACGAGTTGTGCAGCAAACCAACCTACAGTTAACAACAGCTACTGGCCAGCGCATACCTGTTAGGGGAGAGTTGGGAGTTTCGATTAAGATCGGGAAAACTTCTTTCAAACATGAGGTGATTGTAGCTGAAATAGTGGACGATTGCATCATTGGCTTAGATTTCTTACAAAGTCACCAGTGCAATATAGACATGAAGAACGGAGTGCTACGGTGTAACACAGAGGAGGTTCCGATGAAAGATGGATCATCGGGAAAGGTCTACTGTGTGAGAAGAACAGTTTGCCAGCCTAGATCACAGACCTTGGTACCTGTTGTTTTGCCCAAGAGTAACGATGGGAGATTACCACGGAGATGTGCTGTGATGGAAAAGGTTAAAACTGAAATTTGTTGGATTCTGGCGAGGAAAGTTGTTGAATCAGTTTCATCTACTTCGAACCCGATACTTAACGTCGGAGATGTGAACCTGACGATTGAGAAGGAGGAGGTTGTTGATCACTATGAGGATGATGTAGTATCGGAAGTTATGGAAGACCCCAGCAAGGACTTGACTAAGTCACCGATTGAGATAGCGAAGAACTGGCTCCCTAAGAACGGCGCAGATATTGGTAGAAAAGACCTGGTGAAGCTCACGATTAATACAGGAGATGTGGCACAAACCAAGCAACGACCTGGACACATTCCGTTTGTTTGTGAGAAGGAGGAAGGAACACCGGTTTGGCTGTATAATCCTGTTCGTAAGAAAGGGAAGGGCCCGAAGTTACAGGCAAGTTGGGAAGGGCCGTTTGAGGAAGTGGCCAAAATAAATGACGTCACATATCGAATCCAACGATCGCCGAAGAGCCCGTTGAAGATAGTGTACGTAGATCGGTTAGCTCGTTATTTCGGAAGTAATGATGCTCGGGACGAGCAGAACTAAGGGAGGGGCAGTGTCACGGATGCTGTAAAATGACGCAGCTATAGAAGGGCATTCAAAAATTCGGCCGGTTTGTCAACAAGCTTCGTAGCTCGGCGGTCGACGCATGGACTCCCGTGCCGGGGGTCGATGGTTCGAAACCCGTCGCTCGTAACAATACTAATTAGCATAGATATGTAACGGTATCTAGGAATATTTCGATTTCAGGAAGGAAGAAATATAAAACTACCGTTTTTGTTCCATAACTACTTCAGGAATATTAATCGATCAATTTTTGTCTTTCTATGTGTATTAATTACTTTAAATATATTGTCTTGCATAATTATCTAGAAGATTTTCGTTTTCGATCGTATTTTTTTTACTTCGGAAAATTATTCGATCCATTTGAATGAATTTGTAAGTTACAGTACACCTAAATAAAACGGGTTTTTAAAGTATCTATTAAAATGTCAGCCCCATTTGAAAATCTACGTTTTGTAATAAATTTTCGTATCGCGCGCGCATGGCCTCGATGAGCCGCAATGAAAGGGAGGTGCAGAAGGGTGGAGGGAGCGGTTACCGCGCCGCACAGTGGCGCACGGATGGAAAAATAGTAGATTACACACCGAAGGCAGGAAAGTAAGAAAAGTCTCAGATCTCATGTAATTGTTGGCCGAGGCGAAGCAGCGTTCGTCGACGGAGGTAGAATGCGGCAACTTCGTTTAGCGCAGTGGGACGAAAGTAACGCTTTCCGTCCGGAGGGGTGAAAAATTTCGCTACACGTACACGTAGCATGTGGACATCGCTACACGTAGCATGTGGGCAAGTGGGTATTTTTATTATTACTCGTGCGGCGCGAAGCCCGCTCCCTTCACCCTTCGCCCCCCCCCCCCTCCTCTCATTGTGGCTCATCGAGGCTATGTGCGCGCGGTACGAAAATTGATTACAAAACGTTGATTTTCAAATGGGGCCGACATTTTAATAGATACTTTAAAAACCCGTTTTATTTAGGTGTACTGTAACTTACAAATTGATTCAAATGGATCGAATAATTTTCCGAAGTACGTTATTGCCCAAAAATAAAAAAAATACGATCGAATACGAAAATCTTCTAGATAATTGTGCAAGACGATATATTTAAATTATTAATACGCATAGAATGACAAAAAATGATCGACTAATATTCCTGAAGTAGTTATGGAACAAAAACGGTAGATATATATTTCTCCCTTCCTGAAATCAAAATATTCCTAGATACCGTTACATATCTATGCTAATTAGTATATACTGACATATACCAAATGAATTTCGGATTGAACATTTTTCCACCGCGAGTTACGAGTGATTTTTAAGTTTAGGTACAAATACCTAATTTCCAAATAAAAAAAATCATAGATATTTTGTCAACAGTGATCTTTATACTTCACTTTATCACACTGCAAAGTTTCAGCGATCGATGAATTATTGGTAGGGTGTCCATAGAAGGAAACTCCTCGATGATTGGACTAATATTCGTGATGCTTGCTTTAAGGGTTGCCAATGGTACAGGACAGGAACGGTACAGGAAAACTATAACCCAAATCGTATATTCCCCGTATTGTACTGAAATTCGAATGGCCTATTCCAAACCGATCAATTCTTAAAATTTCTTAGGCCCAGAATTACTCAAATTCGAAATGCGCTAGTCCCAAATTGACTCAAGGTTGATGATGATAGGTCATTTAAATTTCAGTCATTATGGTAATTAGGGGATTACTAAGCCTACGCTGTCCGTCCGTTTGAACAGTTAGGTAGCCGGTTGAAATTGTCACAGGTTACGTGACTATTATGTTAATATTGGATTTCATTAAAGAAGTAATAAAAAAAAAGTAAGAAATTAAAGGGATAATAGAAGAAATTGTACAAGAAACTAGTTTTATTTGACGTTTTTTGTTCTTGCCCTACAACTGTGTCTGATGGAATGGGAATCCAATACGATCAGAGATTTTGAAATCATAATTGCTATAATGCAACTCGTAATTATATTAAACAGCTGTCATCTATCCTTAGGCATACCTAGGAAGTAACTATATAGCTAGGGTTTGGTACCGGGTACCCATAGAGCACTTTCATATCGCTACACAGAGCCAGCATATGGTGCGCTATAACCGTAAAATTTTATCGGTTCCGATGCTGAAATGATACACGAAACAATCTAAATTATAGCAACGTACCTATCGCTGGCAGAAGGCCAGTGGTAATGACAGGCTTTGTCCAATTTGTAACGTTATCCTATTTGTCACAAAAATGTTGACCTTAAAAGCGATTGGAAAAGTCTTTATTAAGAGAAAATTACTTTTTCTTGGACAAAATGTCCGACGTCTTTCTCCTACCGAAGCAAAGAGAGAGGTTTAGCTTTTTTTACAAGGTCTAAGTACATTCCTTACTTAGTCTTAATTGCTATCAGGCTTTAATTATTTTGTTTGTCTTTTACTTGTTAAGGTTTTCTTTACTGCTTATGTTTTAGAGTATAAACAGTCTTACTCCACAGCTCAGGTACGTTTGACAGCCGGACCCCACCGTGGGGTGCATCGTCGCTCATTGACATAAGTGCATTTTATTTTTTGTTTCTGAAGCGCGCGTTCGAAATTCGAAAAATCGGATTGAGTGAATTATTTGTTACGGTCTTTGACTACTTATATAGGGACTAGTTACGCATGTAATTCTACGAACAAACATTTCTGCCACTTTTTGCGGGGGCGAGGTAAATTGAAATCCGCAACTTAGCATTTTATTCCCCATAACTTTAGATTCTAATTTTGAACGTTAAAAATCATGAAAAGAAGTCTCGTGTGAACCCCAAACGCTCTAAGTTCGAAATTATTGTTTCGCAATTATAGACGGTCTCGTTTAGTGTTAAGGTATAAAATTGAATGTAAATGCACATGATTAATTGATCTTATAACGTGGCACAGGGGAAATGCTACCGCAAGGCTAGTCCTTATAATAAATAGACAAAGGTTACCGTAGTAACTATTAAATAATCAAACCTAGGGCAGGTACGAGTACATTAGACATTTTTTTGATTAATTAATAGATTTGTCTTCTTAATTAAGAAGAAAAGGATTTGCAAAGGAGCAACTAAGTTCTACCTAAAACCACGTCAGATGCCGTTAGGCGGTTTGAAAAATCGAATACCAAGGCTTTATGCCCACACGATAAGAATAAGACTAAGTTCTAAATTTGTGTGAAATGCTGATACCTAACGAAAAAAATTGAATGAGGATAATTTAGAGCCTTTTTTCACGTGGCGCTTTAGGGTTGCACTTCGTTTTACCTTTCCATAAAAATTATATGAAATCACCTATAAGCTTTTCAACGAACACGCGTAAAACGTCACAAGTGGTAGGTTTTGACTAATAAAAGAATACGATTATACGTTAAAAAAAAGAAGGTAATTGCAAACGCTAAATTTTTCAGTATTTTTGCTTGCAGTTTAATTTATATCTGACAAAAGCAGATATTGAACTCGATTATTTATTATTAAAGGGAAATTAAAAATGTTCTCCTCTCCTTTCTCAATTCTTGGAAGCCATTGTTTTGAAAACCGTTTTTGTTTTTTCTTTCGTGGCGCATAATATACCCGACGAAGTGCCTCCACTGGACAATAAAGCTATGAATTGTAATTTGTATGAAAAATCTCACTGAAAAATACATGATAATTATTAATTAAGGCCGAGAAACAAAACACTTTTTAAGGAGAATTCTTCTATGTACAGAAAAATTCGTTTGATATACATTTTTATATTCTCTTGGAGTAAATTTTAGCCCCATTCTTTCTTGGAAAATCAGGCACGAGGAGACATTCTCTAGTTTTTATGACAAAGTTAAGATGGAAGAAAGGAAAAATCTACACGAATAATGAAAAAAGGTAAGCAAAAATGTTTATTAAAATGCAAACTATTACGGTAAAATTTCCATATAAATAAGTATAAAGGCATTATTAAAATTGTGGCACAGAAGGTGCGTTATTTACCAATATGCAAGTAAACTAATACTATAATAGTCTTTAAGGAGTCACGTTGCAGGTTCTGACCCGAGCACTTGTCTCGCGTGGTTTTCGCACGTCGCGTTTTTGCCTGCCACGAGGCTCCGCAATCCTCAATCTCTTCTTGTTCGTGACCAAAAACAATCCCTAGGATTGGGATAGATTCTCCCATAAACTACTTGACACTGGCGGAAATGCAGTGCTAACGTACAAGCAAGATTCCATTAATTTATAAATAAAAAAATAAAAAATTTAAATGAAATACCGACACAGAATACTATAACTACTGCCGTAATCAATTATTCACATTCTTTACCAGGGTAAAAATGAAAATATAAATACACCAAACACTACCCTACTAGAATTAATCACATTACGTCAAGTACAACTTCAAACACCCCATAACTGCAAAAACAAGCTTACAAATCCGCACCAACGATTAACCCTCAAGTCGTCATTAAAAATAGATAAAACAAAATATTGTCTGTACAAGGTCTCCAGGGCCCAGCACGTGCGCCACTGCCTTGCAATTCAATTATCCACCTACTACACTAGAACAGGGATGTATTGTTTGTTGATACTAGGGCTCCTTTGACTACTTACTTTAATTAAACTAACAAATATTTCTGTCACTTTTTGCGGGGAGCGAGGTAACATGAAATCTGCAACTTTGGATTTTATTCCCCAACTTTAGATTCTAATTTTGAACGTCAACAATAATGAAAAGAAGTCTCGTGTGAACCCCAAACGTTCTAAGTTCGAAATTATTGTTTCGCAATTATAGGCTGTCTCGTTTAGTGATAAGGTATAAAATTGAATGTAAATGCACATGATTAATTAATCTTATACCGTGGCAAAGGGGAAATGCTACCGCAAGGCTGGTCCTTATAGTAAATAGTCAAAGTAGGGCTCCCATACAAGCTCACGAAAAAATACTATTCAGTTTGCAATTGTCAATGTCGCACCAATCTTGAGAAACTTAAAAGAAAAACATTCCCAGTACAATGGTACTGGGAGAGCCACTGATGACGGATCGATTTACGAAAAATTAAAATTTTTAGGTTTGCCTATTTTATTTAAGCAATCTTCGACATTAATAATAGATCGTTAGCAGCTCTTGATATATTTTTTTTCCTTCCTCATGGTCCGTAATTCGATTCACAAATGGCCACTTATTCGTTGGTGTTAGCCTATTCGGCAGTTTGGCTTAATATTAAGTTTACCCTTTTCAATAACTTACATTTAGTTAACAACACAATAATATAGTTGTTTAAAGACTTAAATCTAAGCAAGTCAATCTACATAGCCTAATTGTTTATATAAAATGACTTGACTATATGTTATAAAATATTCGTGCACTTAAAAGAGGAGCCCAAGAAATTAATGAAGGGTCACATGTAGACAGCGGGCCTTAGTACATCTCTTGCACTAGAGTCTACATATCTGTGCTGTGAAATCAAATAGCTAGAAAGTCGGAGCGTGGTAAGTGAGAGGGTGGAAAATGAAATTATTATCTAGAGTAGTTGTTTTAGAATTTAAAGTCTGTTTTTGGTTTTAAATACATCAATTGCTTATTTGTTCTTAATAAAACCATTTAAAAAGTAATGTAGCAACTTCAATTAGCCTATAGTTACCTAATTGAAGCTGATATTATTTTATTGGTATTCGGTAGATTTTTGATATATCCATTCTAATTCAGAAAGCGTCATCATCTCAGCCGACGATGGACGTCCACTGCTGGACTGCTGCCGGATTCTGAACAAATAAACAGCAAGATACGATAAAAAAGATTCGGGTTTTTGCGGTAAAAGTAAATAACTTGGAGTATACTTGTGCCCTTGTAGTACGATAGAGGTTGAAGAATGAATGATAAATATTATGGATTGGATGGATATGAATATTTTCAATTTTCAATATAAAATATATCGGGGTTATTGTATATACTAGCTCTGGTGTACATAAGTGAATTTAATTACTTCGCCGAAACAACAGCGAAATTAATTTTGCATCCAGCAATCTGCGAATGCATCCGCGGCAGCTGTTGTGACATAGACTGACCGATTTGATATGCACCCTTCCGTTTGGTCTGATCTGACATGCCAGCCATGTTTCTGTCATAATGTCATGTTAATCTATTGCTAAAGTACAAAGATACAATAATATGAAACATTTTTGAGAAACTGTCACTGCTGTCATTTTTCACTATTTAAATGTTTTTTTTTAGTTGGGGGTTTTTGTTTTATTTTTAAGTAATTTAAAATTATTTTGTAATTTTTAAAGTTACTTGAAAACTGCTGAACCGATTTTCATGAAACAAAGCTGCTTTTTATTTAAAAAACCGCATCGAAATCGGTCCACCCGTTTGGGAGCCACGATGCCACAGATATTTTTTTGATGACATTTTATGATTTTTTTTTGTTTTGTTACATTTTTTGATCTCATTGACATAAATTATAGCACCTATTATTATTATTATTTTGTTTTATACTTGTTTGTAAAAATAATTGTCTAATCTAATGTAATGAAATGACTAACAAATTGACTCTTTTCTTTAATGAATGTCGTTGTTCTTTAGAATTTTTGAATTTTGTCGATGTTATTTGGTGAATGTAAAAATTTGAATCTAATAATGTTATTGAATCTAATTTGTATTCGCTTTAAATGTAATAAATTTTTTTCTGTGTATTTAATCGAATGAATGTTGATGAAATGAATTTAATTTATATTCACTTTAACTTGGCAAATGTTGTTCTGTGTTCCACAGCATGCTGTGCCCACAATGGGTATCATATGTTGATCCTCCAGTTTTGAAATACCTTTTATGTACCATATGATCCGCATGAATAAATGAATTATGAATTATGATAGACAGACAGACAAACCGACATAGGCGTCAAACTTATTACCCTCCTCTTTTTGCGTCGGGGGTTAAAACGTCATAATATTATGTACTTTCCAGAAAATGTCAGGTGAATAATCCGGTCAGTGACACTGCAAGCGAAGCGTGCGGGAAGAGTAGGTAAGTTAGTTGCCTATTGCATAGTCTTGGGAAATTTGAAATGGCTCGAAGAAACTTAGGTCCTAAGACTCCTAAGTTTGTTTAGTTTGTATTGCTAACACCGCACATAAGCTTTGGCTCTCTCCGGATCATGTTAGTACAATAACATACATTATTTACTGTACGAGCACAAACACCAGCAAATTGAAGGACATGCTTGCTTAATATAAAAAGTAATATCGTTTCGTAGGTTGATTGCTTTGAGTAATTGGGATAGAGGTTAGTAGGTAAACTAGTCGACTGTCGAAAGTACGACTGGTCGAAGGACATTGTAAGGGTGACGGACCTGCAATGGAACAGATAGCACAGGGCAGTAATAAATGGACCAATGAGAAGGAGGTATATCATGAATAGTGACTATAATAATGTCGCCGTTGACTTATTTACACACTATACCCGTGGCAAATATTTTATAAAATTATGCTGTTATTAGATGAAAATATGAGTGATTGGTTTCGTAAACTTATATTACGTTATAAAATTTTTGGTTTTAACTCACAATCAAATCATTTTCTAAAATCGGAAAACTATACAATTTTTGGTTTTAATGAATACCAAAAACCCTTTAATGATACGGGAAAATTGATGCATTCTGCGGTCAACTATTATTCAGAAATATACTGGTTTTATAATTCCAATTGTGGTTTCATTATATATTTAGCTGGTAGATATTAAGTAGCGAATAAACGAAAAATCTAAAAAACCGTTTCATTGTTTAAAACATTCTGATTACACTTGTGGGCCGTAGAAACCATGCCTGCCGTGCAGGAGGCGATGGTTCGATTCCCATCCAGGCTGCCTCGTACGAATGAGTTTTTCGGAATTTATGTATGATTTGTAACATCACTAGCTTTTCGGTTAAGGAAAAGATCGTGAGGAAACAATCATTAAATTTCGAAGCATACCCACTGTTCATTATAAGGGGTGACGGACTCACTTCCCCTCAGACTGAACAGAGATTTTTGTAAAACGTAGATTTTTAAAACTGCAAAAATCTCTGACTACCTGAATATAGTCATGAGTCATCGTCGTCGTGAATGCACTTTTTTTATATCATCAAAAAGATATAAAGTCTGGCAGTCTCTCTTTTTGTCCGCAACCTCGTGGTAAAGCATAAAGACAGTATATAATAGTATATAGAAAAACCATCGTTCAGCAGTTTATTAATTCCTACAGCAGCTTGACTTTTCCAGCGTAGCTTCAAAGTCATTGCGTTCAACAAATTTTATTATTATATGGAAACTATTAGTGGTTGCATTAATGGACATTATAAGTACTGCTAAGCTATTCATAAGTATTGTCCGTGCTGATTGCTGGTTGCTAAATGCTGGTTTGAAAATCTCTTCACTATGATGGCTAATAAAACTCAATGACACGATAGCGACTCGACAGAAGAAGGGTAACTAGCCCATGGCAAATTCTTGACAAATCAAAAATAGCATCAGTATACTCGGTGTTAGTAATGTTTCTGTATGTATACCAAAAATAGAAGAATTCCATTAATTGAGAAAAAAAAAGTGACGAAACGTCAATTGGTAAAACAGTTTTGACCATAGACGACGCATACTTTAATCGACAGCTCCGTAGTCTAATGGTTAAGAGCATTGGCTCTCGGCACGGAGGTCGTGGGTTCGATTCCCACTGAGGACACCTAGTGAAATGTCACTTTGTGCGTTTTTCCCCAGTTGCTTAGGACATTGCAGGCTGAATCACCATTGTCTGAAAAGAGAAATGATTCCGTGCTTGGGATGGCACGTTAAGCCGTTGGTCCCGGCTACTATCTCCGGTGGTAGTAGTCGTTACATAAAAACCACGTCAGAGGCCGTAAGGCGGTCTGAAAAAACTCACCACCGCTCGACACCAGGGCTCTGCCCACACGATAAGAAGAAGATCGACAGCAACGAGAATTTAGTAAATTAAATCAACGTTAACTCTTCCTCACTTTAATTAAGAAAATATTTAATATAGATAATAAAGAAGTACAAAAACACTTCGAAGTGTTAATAATTTCTGTCTTTATCTTTTATTCATAGGCGCAACGACGACAAATTTGCCTCGGCTCGATTGGAAAAAAGAATGTAAAAAAACCGTTGTACCAATTGCATTAATTCAACTGCATAAAAATCAGCCAATTATTCAAATTTGCAGTCCCGTGAACCGAAGACCGTATCGATGAATATTAATTGTTTGGGATCGCTGAAAAAAAAAGAAATTATTGAATAAACCCGTATTCATGTTAAAGATCGGTTATTCGAAAAAAGAGGTGATTATTTTTCCATTTGTGAGGTTCTAGTTTTTGAATTAATATTCTGTGAAGACGTCAGAATAATTGGCTATGTATGCTTTATTACTTTCTCTATAAATAAAATAAACCAATGCTTCTCATATAGTGGTCTATTCATATTCATGTTCTTTATTGCTTATCATGTGGACATATATTGATACATTGGGATAAGTTCACGACATGACACCCTGTTAGGGCACCGCAATAGCATGCAACTTAATAGCTAGGGATAACATTATTAATAATATATAAGTAGTAGCTTTATACAATAAAAAAAACTGTAGGTACATTAAATTATGATAAAGTTCAGTCATTATCAATGTTATACTTATACATAATAAAAAAAAACATTTTAAACATCACAAATGGCAACTAATTAAATTCCTAATATCTAGGTAGTTAGATAGAAAAGTTAGATACAATAGAAAAGTCTAGGATTTCCGAACAATAGATGATAAATAACGAAAACAAATGAATAAATAGATTCACCCTAACATAAAATCTATTTAGTATCGAAAAATTCATTCAGACTGTAAAAGCACTTTATCGTTAAGTATGATTTCAATTTTTTATTAAATTTAATATTATTTGGCTCATTTTGTATGTCATCGGAATATTATTATACATTTTTACGCACATTACATGGAGACTAGTGCTATGCAAAACGAGTCTAGACTGTGGGGGTGCTAGTCTTTCTATGTAGCGAGGAACCTTATCTGCTGTACAGATGGAGACCATTAGGCACAGGCTGTCGTACATAAGGTCCTAAAAACTCATTGGTACGACACCAACGAGTTTTTAGGACCTTATGTACGATTTGTAACATTCCTGGGTTTTGACTATAAGGTCGAGATGGAACAGATGATTTCGCGACTGTGAGGAGGGCCCTCTCCAATCTGAGCTATCAGAGCTCTATCTAAACAACAGTTCTTTAGCATAAGCATATGCTCACGACTATATTCCCCAAGGGAAACGGACAGTCCTTTAAATCAATAAAAAAATTAATGGAATATGAAAAAAAATTATTTTGGACATTGTCACACATATTATCTTGGTCACATTTAAAGAAAAAAAGAATGAACCTTCGAGAATTTTATTCAAGAAAGTTCGCATTAGTTTGATCGTTAAGTTTGATTTTTCGAAGAAACCTTATCTCTCAGTTGCCTGCTCTTACAACATCTTCCTTAATTTCCCAGTTTGTTTGTCCTATAAAAACTAACTCTTGTATAGTACTTCTATTCCCAGTGAAGGTCGAACAAATCCCACAAGAAAACAAAGCACTAGAGAAAACATAATTCTTCTGGTCAAGTAAGAACAAGTGTACTTAAAGACAGTGCACGTAAATTTTCGGGCAGTACTTCCCTTTCTTGGACTTTGGATTAGTGAGAATTAAATGTCGGACTTTCTCATCTATACTATTATAAAACTGTAACAGGAAGTTTGTCTGTACATTGAAGATATTAACAAAAAAAAAGTTACGATATGGTTTTTAGGTGTCCCTGATTCCATTTCACCAATTTTTTGTCTGTCTGTTTGTTTGTGTGTTTGTTTGTTTGTTTGTTTGTTTGAACGAGTATCACGCAAAAACTACTGAACCGATTTTGATGAAACTTTTTTTGTTTGATAGCTTATGATCTGACTTAAAATCTGGTATATAATTTGTGCGGACGAAGTCGCGGGTTAACGCTCGTAGTAACTAAAAGTAACTCTCTAAAAATGGTTTTTGCTCTATCATAAAAACTGTTATAAATAAAAGTGTCATACTTAGTGTGATCTTCTTCTTATCGTGTGGGCAGAGCCCTGGTTTCAGAGTGTTTTCAGACCGCCTTACGGCCTCTGATGTGGTTTTTATGTAACGACTACTAACATCAGAGATAGTAGCCGGGACCACCGGCTTAACTTGGCATCCGAAGCACGGAATAATTTTTCTTTTCAGACAATCAGGTGATTCAGCCTGCAATGTCAAAAACTAATAAAAACCGGACATGTGTGTGTCGAGCTCGCTTCGGGTTAAAATTTTTTGGTTATTTGTTTATGAAACTTTAGTGTTAGTCTCATATAGTAAGTTTTTCATTGTGATGGGCTGCATCACCCCCTTAAATATATAAAGCATTTATGTATGGGTATGCCTTGAAAAGTAGGAGAAAGGTAAGTGGGAGAAGGGAGAATACTCGTAGTTTAAACAATATTCGATTGTTGACTGATGCGAGGGGGTATCGGAAGCTACGTCACAGTATAAGAAAAAGTATGTATTAGTACGTTACGTTTCACTACAGAAAACAACTAGATAGGATTTATAGTTTCGCTGCAATGGAAAAGGATCATTTTACACCAAGGGATCATCTCGTACACCTTTCCTCATCATCATCATTGAGTCATCTTCAATGTTTTCTGAATGACATGGCAGTGACTAAACGATGCTTAGTTTATCACGAGCTTAGTTTATCGCTTATCACAGTGTATTGGCGTCGTTCCAATACGTTCAAAGCTTTCATAATTTTGTTAAGTAGGTACGTCGCTATAAATATTTATGAGTCTTATACGCTAAAGTTGTCTGAAAGATGACGTTTCTTAGCGATAAGACCACCTGAATTTCGAAAAGTATCTGTGTTTATTTACAGTGCAACGAAAAAAAGTAAAAACGGTGCCAAAAGGAACTAAATATTTTAGTACAAATTGTAAGTTGGTCTTGCCAGTTTATATACGTGATTTTGGCGTTCTTAAGTTGGGTCCTCAATTTTTGTCTACTCTTTTATATCGCACTGTGCAGTATTTTTATTTGTGAAACTAAATGACGTAGAACGTATGAAGTTGTATCAGTTTTTGTCCTAAATACGTTCAAATTGTGCAATTCTACCTAATTGTTGTACAAGGTGAATAAAACAAAATGATTATAGCTACCTACCTTGTACCTACCCCAAAATTTCGTCTTACCTCAGAAGAACATTACATTAAAACAAGCCGAATCCTGCTAAAGAGAAGTCGTTATTGTCGAAACTACAAAACGTGTTTTAGCGCTACAAGCTACGTAGACGTATCCGTAGCCGTAGCTATATCTACGTTACGTACAGTCCAATATGTAAATAAGTGTCATTTGCTTTATACCGACTGATGCTGATAAACAGATAATATTTTTGAATGTTTTGTAGATTAGTAATTTAATTTGATTTTGTTATTGATTTCAGAACTATTTCAACTAATTTAGATCAAATAGGGAAAGTTGATAATTCATATTTTAGTTTGTATGTGAATGGTTCGGAAATATAACTCAAAATAATAAGATTAATCGTGTAAAAAAGTGAATAAGAGCCAGAGCAGTGTATGGGCTTATTATTCTTTGATTTTCTAAACCCATGCGGTTGTACATTTAAAAAATTAACAGTATTAATAAAAAAAATTATTTGATAGTATTATTTTCACAAAACTGCACTGCAGTGCGAGACACTGCATCGAAGCATTGTGTCTACGCCATGCATATAAACCATGGCTCGTCAACATCTCAACATGGCATTTCGATAAAAATTAGCATGGATATCATGATCCATCATCAGCCTATATACGCCCCAATGCAGGGCACAGGCCTACCCTCAGGAAGGGTGTACGGCCATTAGTCCACCATTCTTCGGATCGGATCGGAATTCGTTCTTCGCGTATGCAGGTACGATGTTTTGACTTCACCGTTTGAGATTAGTTGGTACGTACATACGTTAGAATAACTAATTGGCACATGGCATGTCCTCCGTGCGGGTTCGAACCCGGACACTCATGACATGATTGAGTGTTCATACCTCTCCGCAACACTCCACCGACGCTCTAGCATAGATGTGCTATGTTCAAAATCCAGAATATAAAAACTTGATGAAAAAAGAACCCGAAAATTAAGTCGCGGGTGTAAGCAAATACCATTTTCAATTACGATTGAAGTACGACTTTAACATTATGCAGCCGACTGTACCCGTAGACGCTACGTATCACCTAAGCATTATCGTGTTTCCTAATGATAATGGAACATTCGAGTGACTCTAACCCCACATTAATTTAACTTCTACTTTAACTTTAATGGCGTTGGTTTTGCTAATTGCGCGTAGAATAATTATATCTTACGCATATTCGTTTTAATGGATTTCACGCATTAATATTGAGCCACGCTGTGTTAACGTTAATCTATTGTATTTTGTTTTAAGTACAGTTCATTATGTTTGCTTTTAAGTTTTGTTACACTTGGCTAGTTCTGTGAAGTTGAGAAACAATAATTTCAGAAGTTAGCTGCAGTGTTTGCTCTTTGTTCTTCACTTTAACTTTCAAATTTAATATTAAAAATATTGTTGATTAAAATTCTACTTGAAATTGAATTTAGAAAACCTTTGTAGCAAGTTCTTTCTCATCGTCAACTTTGCTTTTTAGTTATACTCTGCAGAAAATTAGGCATTTCAAATAAATACAAAATACCTTAGCTACATAAGACAACAGAGATGATGGTGATAAAAATGTTATCTTCACCAATATTTTGTCACATTGTTTCAATGTTGAAATCTTAGATTTGGGTTTCACTGCGTTCGCGACGAGCAATCATCATCAATCTAAGGTTGAAACAAAATGAGCAGATGAAACCGCCATATTAGTTTTACATTGTGTTGAGGAATGTTTTTGGATGTTAAGTTAGCATGTAATTATAAAGACCTAACCATATGAATATACTATCCATATTCCATATAATTGAAATACTACTGTAAAAAAACATTGTAAATAAAGGTGATATTTTCGAGATTACTTTTTGAATAACTACAAAACAAGCAAGAATAGCTTTTAGATGTTTAAATTATCTATTTTTAGGAAAATCTGTAAGTGTGGACTTTCTTGACATAAATATAATATTAATACTACTTGAAAACAATCACAACTGGATTACAAATACAATAACAGATGGTTGTACTACTCTTCAAGTATATTTTAAATCTAAAATATTTTCCCATGTTCAAGCCACATCTTTCTACAAGCTTCTAGAAAACATTCTAGTCTCATTTCGATAAGTAAACCGCCTTAAAAGCACTGGATATTCTCCTCTATAGGCCACAACGAAGCATAGAAAATGGCGTCTTCAGTGCCAATATATTGCTTTCTCGCGTGATGTCGTTACGGGCAGCTGTTGCCGTAGCCTACTTGTTTTTGCTTCCGATGTTTTAGCCAACAATATAAAATTTGCTACTTTATCATTTAACTTTGTTACTTTGCGAAGTGCTTCGCTTTACGCAATTAATTCCATCTGGTGCAATCAGTAACGTGCTGGGTTTAAGTTTTAAGTTGGTCTTTTGATAGTTTATTATGGTTTCAAAGCACGACTTTAATTACTAATTATAATAAGAATTATAAAAGTTTTGCAATAAAACAAATAGGCTAACAGGTTTATCTTAAACATGGTACATACGTATAGGCAACCATTCTGAAATATGAAAGCCTCTTTAGAACGTTGTACCAGCAAACTATTTAATTTCGCAGCAAAACTATAAAATTTACAAACAAACGATTAAATTTTGCAGCAGTCCAAGAAGCTTAAATTGTAAATATAAGGTCTAACAAAATTAGCTGAAACTATTTTAAGGGGATGATCAGACCATCAAACTGAACCACTTTCTCTATGGGACCAATATTGAAATAGCGAAAAAAAAATCTGCTGTCCCACACATTTAGGTCGAGTAGGTTTGTATGGAACAGCTGATTTTTTTTTCGCGATTTCAATATCGGTCCCTTAGAGAAAGTTGTTCAGTTTGATGGTCTGATCATCCCTTTAAAATAGTTTCACCTAATTTTGACCTTATATAATAAAAACAAAATTCCTTGAAAAAAAAATCCTCTCAAGCACATCCATTGTAATGACTCCAAGTTGGTAAGCTTACTAAGTTTTTTATTATAGAAACGAAAAATAAAAGGTATAAAGTTTTAAAGTAGCCTACATTACTCTAGAATGTGTTTTTACTATAACATATATTAGCACAAAACCTGAAAACCGTTTCTTAAGAATTTTTAAAATGGCAAAACTACCAATAATTTATAAAAATTATACAGAAAGCTAGAAAAATATTTCAAGGCAATACGTTTAACAAAGAGCCTGGTATTAAAGTACCCCAAATCATAATAAATTGAGTGGAGGTTAAGGGATAGAGAGAGATTGACAGGGGTCTTTAACACTGCTCCGGGCTGTGAGCCTGAACTTGTGTTTCGTTTTGCAAATAGATCTCTATTTTATCCGTTCAATCCGGGAGTAATCAGCTTTTGGCATTTTTATTTAAGGATTTTTTCATCACTGTTACATTTATTGGTTTTTTCTTATTGGCTATAAATAATCGACAAGGTTATGCCAGCAAAAAGATTTATCTCTAAGTAGGTATCAGTAATATTGTTTCTCTTTATGACTGAGTCCAATCTCCTACACTAGGGTTGAACAACTTTAGAAGAACCTAAAAACCAGTGGATGTAGCTACAGTACAACCAGGAAAATAATTAACCTCGGCAATCTTCGCTTGGGCAGAGTCCCCGACAAAACCCGAAGTCGTATAGTTAACAAACGCAAATTCGGACAGCAGCGAAAAGGGCGCGAAAAAAAAATTAGCCAATCGTTGCAAGACATTTAAGGTGGCACATCCTGATTGGTCCGCGTAATTTCGCGCGCTATTAAAGTTTGTCAACTGCGCTGCGCAGGTACATCGGGGGAACTTATAAATCTGGTACTACTGTACATAATTTGATAATTTTGAAGGGTTGCATTGAATACTGATAATTGAACACTTATATACATAAGAAAATGCATAATATTTACGACTATTTTTCCAAATAAGATAATCAGAAATATTCTATAACTATACCATGTTCTGAATATCATCATTTCACTTGCAGTGAACTTTGATAATTATTAACTACAAAAAAATTGATTTTTCTACATCAACACCTAAATTTAAAACCTAACTTCTATAATAACTATTGATAAGGGTGCCATCATTAATAAGACCAAAGAATTTCGTATACCAATCAAAAGTTTATGTTACAAAACCAAAGGACGGCAAATTAGATAACGTCAATTTACACAAATGGAATCCTAACAGTGTTTTATCCTCAATAAGGAAGTTAACAGTCATGGCAAACTATAAACAAAGTACTATCCCAAAACAATAACAGAGTAACACCTACACAGTTGTCGCAACGGTAACACCACCATAAAAGAGGTAAAGGGACTAAATCATAAATACGAAATTGCAAAAGCCTATCGCAACATTATTCAAAAGGTGTGGGTGCGAAAATAGGACGTATGATAACGGGCTTTCCCCCACGTGTGATGACGCCCTTATCTTGGCCTAAATCTAGACTGTGTTACCTCAAGAGCCACGGAACGTCTTTGGTCGTTACATTTATATAAGAGACGAAGAAAAATAAAATTTATATCTCGATGGAATTGGAAACGGTCTCTGAAAATTTTTAGGATGAATTATTGAAAAGAGTTATTTTTGGATTTAAAACAATTTTGTTTAGTGCCGTGCGATTCTGTTATAGAGTAGACTACTGAATTTCCTCCTGTGGTTATCATATGAGGTGAATTGATATATAATTTCTTTTGCTGTATTTTTGGGAATTTAAAAGGATGTGTCAAGTTCAGTACATAAATATTAATTGTAATTTCGGGGGGTTTGTAGTTATAGCATTTCTGGCGGATATAATTTTGTTTCGAATGCTCAAGTGATTTTATCACTAGGCCTTTAACTTTTTGGCTATTATAATTTTATATGTATTAATTTCCTAAATTGCTTGAATCGTCGCTTTCCTTTCTACACTGAAACGCTTACGCCTATATTATATACGTATCTTGACTTATCTGATGATTCTAGAAATATGTTTCATTATTAAAAGAGTATTTAGGTCACTTTGTTTCCAGTCCGTTATTTCCTAAGTGAATATTTGCATGACGTTAATGAACCCAGTAACGTTTTGTAGAATTGCCTCGTAAAAAGTTGCCGGCTTTTTGTCTTCATTGCTTTAATTAAAAATAATATTGTCTGCGATCATTTTGATGTGAAAATAAAATTTAATTAACATTCTATTAATGCCTCACTAATAATTTGTAAGTATGGATTTTAACGCCAGGATAATGATAATGCTCAATTTTGTAGGCCATATTTCGGTATATTTCATCAAATTTACATTAAGGTTTTAGTCAACATTTTATGACTTTAGAAAAATATGTATTAAAATAGGATATAACATATTATTAACGATCAATATTAAAAACTAGCTGATGCTCGCGACTTCTTCTACGTGTAAATGTGATTTATAAGTATAACCTATACAAACCCCATTCGGTTCAGTAGTTCTAAAGATTATCCCCTACATACAAACAAGTAAAAATTACCTCGTTATAATCATCATATCATTAGTATATAAACATCCCACTGTAGGGCACAGGCCTACTCTTAGTCTCAGGGAGGGTTTTTGTTTTTGGCACTAAAAATAGGGACTAAGGTAAACGAGTTTCACGAATTTCATAAAACTGTCCTTAACTCGAAAACTAAGAACCTTTTCCTAAAGAAAAATGTTGACAGATTGATTGATTGACTGATTGATTTTTTTTATTATTTTTTTTATTTTAGTATATTCTGGTTAGGCATGAACTAACAAATTCATTTTAACACTGTATTGCTAAGACGCAATCGATACAACTATGACATATAGGTGAATACTACCACTGCAGATCTTGAAGCGAACTACCATAATCAATAAACCTATTGAGAATTTCAACACAGAAAGCCGCAAGCGAAGCTAAATTAATCATAACCCGACCATATCCACTAGTGCCGTATGTGCAATATATTATTACTAGTAAGGAACACCAACGTGAACAGTTGGCTTTAATGGCTGCCCTAACCCAAGGGAAATGTGCTCTTGATAATGTGAACAGTAATTTTATGTAGTAACAATAGCTAGTAAGATATAAAGTGCTTGTGAATAAATTGTGAAAGTTAATTGAGTTTATGATAGGTACCTACTAAGTAAAGTTAATTATCATAAAAAATGATGAGTCGTTAAATCCTGCAGGAGTTGTTTTAATAATAAAAATTCCTCAGTTTAATGGTCAAAACAAAACCATTATTGATTTTGCTAGTTAATTTATTGTAACGTGGGACCACTTTACTCTCAATCTTATGGTACTAACTGCTGTCCACTTTGTGCTTCTCTTGTCTATTTTTTTTCTGTACTTGATTTTCTTTTGTGGAAATAAATACATTTGTATTATTTTTGTATTTATTTATTTACGTAATAACACTGTTATTTAATGAAAATGGCTATTTAATATCATCGCATAGAATTTTGTTGAAAAAAAAAATGAAGGAAGAGTAACATTCATTTATTCGGATCTCCGATACACACTTTATGCAATCTTGCAAAGTTTTATTACGCGGTTTACTATGGCTCTAGACAGACAGACTGCATTCCGACTGCAAAATTGCAGTTGAGATGCAGTTTGAATGCAGTTGACAAGACTGCAATCGAACTGCAAACCAAACGCGCAGTCCGATTGCAGTTTAATTGCAGCCGCACGCTCGGGCGGGTGGGTATGGTGCAGTTCGGATGCAGTTTGAATGCAGTCGGTGTGCAGTTGACACGACTGCAATTAAACTGCAATCGGACTGCGCGTTTGGTTTGCAGTTCTATTGCAGTCGTGTCAACTGCATTCAAACTGCATCTGAACTGCAATTTTGCAGTCGGAATGCAGTCTGTCTGTCTAGAGCCTAAGATTATTAATTAGGAATCAATAAAATTGAAATTCATCCGTTCCCTATCAATATCTATTAAGTACGAACTACCTTAATCGGTACTCTAAAAACTTTTCCTTTGATCAAACAAACTAGTCATAAAATTATTCACTCTGACTTTTAATGGGTTCTATTTTATAAGTTAAAACATCTACCTCTGATGTCTCAAGATAAGGAAGCTAAAGTTTTCCAGTGGCAATGCTCAGTCCTATTGCATGCGTGTTATCTACCCCAAGCTTAGCACCCTTTGAAAAAGTAAGTAAAACCGAGTAACTCGATAAATCACTTGGTATTAGACATATCGCACTCGGGGCTATGGTATGGGCTCCATAAGCTGTTTCGAGTATAAGTAGCGATACCAAAAATACTTACGGGAAAAACATTCGCATACATTCAGACCATGGACGAGAATGCTATGGACGAGTTAAGCCTGTAATTCTACTAAGTTTTCTGACACTTTTTGCGAAATAAAATTCGTACTTTGGATTTCATTTTATTTTGATTGGTAAAAACAGTTTCGCGTAAATCACAAACGAGAATATAATTATATGATTTATAAGATCTAACAAAATTAGCTGAAACTATTTTAAGGAGATGATCTGACCATCAAACTGAACATCTTTCTCCATGGGACCAATATCGAAATCGCAAAAAAAATCTGCTGTTCCATACAAAACTGCAAACCTACTCGACCCAAATGTATCGGACAGCATATTTCTCTTTTCGCTATTACGAGGCTAACCTCGTACTGAACATCCGTCACCGTCAAAACTGAACATCTTTTACTTCAGGACTAATCCTGAAGTAAAAGATGTTCAGTTTGACGGTCTGATCATCCCTTTAAAATAGTTTCAGCTAATTTTGTTACACCTTATAATGGGATATGATATTTATGATTATAGTTTGAAGTTATTGTTCCGCAATTATAGGCTGTCTCGTTTAGTGATAAGGTATAAAATTGTATGTAAGTGCACATGATCAATTGATCGTGTAATTTGACAGAGGGAATGCTAACGCGAGGCTGTTCCCTTGTTATATGGTCTAAGAGTCAGACACATTTGAAATGTTTCGCTTATCGCAAAATAGGTACGTCACATAACAGAGATCTAAATTGATGATGATGTTCTTCTGGGAATACAAAAGAGACTACAATAGTAGTTGCGAACTTAAGTTCTGATCCCAACCGGAAATTGAACGAAATCTTGCCAAATCCCTTGAAAGCAAACATTGTTTTAGGTGAAATTCGCTTCGTTAGAGTGTTTTAGTTGTTGCGGACCTACGTGGAAATAGTTAATGAATTCTTGTTTTCGATCAAGATTGAACACGAATTGTTTATCTATCGAAAAACTATTTCCTAAATTATCTACAGAAAACCATAAAATTCGTAGTCACTATGAAACCTTCATCATCAGCCTATATACGATCCACTGCAGGGCACAGGCCTACCCTCAGAGGGTGTATGGGCGTTAGCCCACCAACGAGCCTAATGCTGATTGGTAGACTTCACAATACGCATCAGAATTTCATCTTCAGCGTATGCAGTTTCCTCACGATGACAAAACTTTAATACTAACCTTAATAAAATAAAATCAGGGGTTCATAAGAACTTGTGGCTGGCCGGTGCGATGTACGAGTGTACTGTAGTTATGTACCTATCTACCTGTTTGCCTACTTTTGCTATCGATGTTATTAAGACTGATGTTTCTGCATTGGGACAAACCTAATATCAGGTTTATCAATGCTTTTAGTTCATAAGATGTTTGTTTATGTATTTGATAAATAAATAAAAAAATATATATATTAGAAAGAAGAAATATGTAATGTTTTGTCAGTCATCAAACCGCTTATTGTGTTTCTCTGTTCGCCTCAATTTTCCTAGTTGAGTGGCGTTGATTATTCAATTTCATTCATTCATGAATTTTAAACGATTATTTACATCAGATTATAAGAGTTTTATTTACACGTTAACTAAACAAACCATGTGCCAACTCAGGTACTTATACGTTAATCCATACGAACAAAGATGTACCTATAGCAAATCCATTCAAGCTCTTCAAAGAAACACTCATTAGGAGGCAATGAAAGGACAGGGCCCTATTACATCCAGGGAGGCATCACCTTAGAGGATGTGCCTGACCGAGTAAACTCTCAACTTCCATTGTGTTCCACGATGTTCGTAAATTTTTACGTAAGTACTTTAAAATGCGTTTGAAATTGTATCAGATTTAAAAACTTTTTGCAATAATAGAAAAGTACTGGAACTTGTAGATTTAAAGGTAAAATCCAATTGAACAAAAACTATAAACGAGCGTTTAAAGATCGAAAGCAAATAAAAACTTTAAAAAACTATAAGTATGAACCAAGAATGATACAGTAGAAGAAGAACAATAAACATAAACTATGAACTAGAGCACGGTAATACCCTCATGAATCTCTTTGAAGTTTTAGACAGCTTCGGATTGCTCAGTAGTTATATAATAATATTATTTGTGGAACCCGAGATTTACTCAAAAACTGTTATTCCGATGAGAATCAACTAAATTCTTACATTTTCTTATTCCCAACTCGCTCAATGAAAATCTTCCTAAAAGCCTCTTTGTTGTTGTCTCGAAAAAAATAAAAATGCTATTTTCGTGCGCTATTTTCTTGAAATTACGTTTTTGCTAGCCGCTTTAATATTATCACATTTCTTACCGTATTGTCCGGCTGCCTCAGAATGGGATGGAATGAAACTAAGTGGATGACCGTAGGTAAGTGGTCAAAAATTATACTTTCTATCTGCACTTTATTATTTTGGTTAAATATAATTCATTACGGACTAGCAGGTACGTCTGTATTCCTAAACAGAAACTTGTTAGTTGTAGCAATGTTTTTGACTATCCCTTTCGGGGTATGATAGGGATAGTTTATGGTTGTATGTATTACAGACTAGTAAGAAACATTAATACGACATAGATAGATAACTAAGTATCTATAGACTAGATAATTTTAGCAGCAAGAATCCCGTAACAATAACGACATGAAAAGTTACTCGTGTTTCAACCCAACAAGGCGTGATGACCTATGGCTTAGTTTGTAACCCGAGCCCGAAGTTTGGAACCGAGATCCTTGATTTTAACAGTCAAACAGTGGCGATGTTTGTGCAAACAAAATATGCAAAGTAGGTGCGGGCTCGCTTGCGATACGGGCTCGCTAATTATGTGGGAGCACGGCTGCTGTGTCCGACCGCCCCCGTTCTACATTCGGGAAAGCTAATAAAAATGCAAAAAATGTGGCGAATTATCAATTATAATTAGCCGCTAGCTTCGTTGGCGGTAGAGCTTCGCTACGGTTTTATAGGCCATGTCGATTTTTATTAGATTCTCAGTTGTTGGTGGTCTGTGAACGAGCGAGCTATTTTTATGACTTGTTTTCTTCTTGTTATCGAGAGTTCTTTTGTATACCAATTAGGCTCTTCTACGTTGTTTTCTTATTAAAATTTAGGTAGTGTGTGAATGTACTGAATCTTTTTAATAGTCGTTCAAAGCGAACAATGTTGGGTACATATTACAACCACGTGAAAGTTCTCATTAATTCTTTGTTACATTGTTCCTAATACAATTTACTGTGTAATCAAATGAAGAGTGTTTGTTATCTAAGTAGCAGCAGCTTGTTTCTAAATCCCTCTTTCTATATTTGCTTCTCTTATCTCTCCATCCTCAAAACTTAGCACCTAAGACTTATTGTTTGTAAAACGAGCACTGCCTGAGCAAACGAAGGTTTTATCTCCCCTTCGCGATTTAATACTAACACCAAGATGTTTTAGTTATTTCAATAAATCACGAATGCGTGTCGAATTTCAAAAGTATCGCCGTAAAGTTATTTCTCTTTGAGCAGGGATGTGTTACTAAGGGTTGGCGAAGGAATGTTAATCTTTGAAGCTCATTTTTAATCACGTGTCGCAAGATGGGGACATTTTTTTAACTCCTACATTATTTGATTGAATTTAAGCTTGTACCACGAAAGGCGGGTATACGTTTGTAGTTTTTCTTATAGGTGAAACTAAACGACGGGTCATTTTATTACCTGACTGTGCCAAAAAGAGGGTAATGTTCGTGCAGCGCCTCCTTGTCTGTAAATATTAATAATAAATTTTCTTTCTAATACCATTGTAACATCATTAGAAATGATTCTCTTGCTAGATACCTTCAGATCTGCTTACTTCTGATACTACACACATCTTGGCCGCGTTGAGCAACACCGGCGCGTCACTTGGCTAGTGACACGTTGTCAATTTTTAGGATTCCGTACCCAAAGGGTGCGTTCGGTGCCATAAATCTGTATGTCTATCCGGCCTATAAAGGAGTTTTATCTTTTAAACTTTAATAGCTATATATGGTTGAAATACGCGTTATCATAGCGGATTTGTAACAAATAAAAAAACGCAAAAAGTTTAAACTTAAAGGGAGTCCCCAAATTAGAAACCTGTTCTTTTTCACGGTTTTTGTTTTTGCCCTATCGTAAAAACGATAATATATATACCTATAAGCGTCAAACACAGTACATAATCTATGGTAAAACAACAAATAACAAAAACCGATCAAATGTGTGTTGGGCTTGCGCTAAGGATGGCGGAGAAAACATTTTTTTGGTAATAGTGTATAGTGGTACGGAATCTTCCGTGCGCGAGTCTTTATACGTTTTTATACGCTTGCTAAACTATAGTAAGCATAGAGTCCATCAGTCACTCTCTATGCTCTTGATTTGATGTCGCGTTCATATAGGTACGTTCCCTTGCATTCATATTGAGTTGTAGCAGTCGCTTATTTTTCTTTGCTCATTATACTTACCAAGTATTGAAAGCTTGTTGTTGTTACTGATACCCGAAACATCTCTGCTAGTTAACATGATTTTCTTATAGCCATGCAGTATTTCAAGACTAAAAGTCCTGTGTAACTAGATTGCAAATCCGAATTTATTCACCTACAACATTCTTATCTCTCAGATCTTGATTACACTAATAGCTACTACACTAAAATTATCCAACTCTAGTTTAAGTTCCACTTCCACCTCATTCTAGGTTGTAATTCAGTCAGCCACAAAATAGCTTATCTCTTATTATGTTATTACATCGCAATAACAGGGTGTAGGGTTAATAGCAGATAGTGTTGTAACCGTTTAGAATTTGTAAGTACAACTTGTATTATGCAAGTGGGAGAAGATTGATAAACTATTGTTGGACGTGGGTGGTAATGGGTGCTAACGTATTTGTCTTGCTCTCTAGCGGATTATTAAATTTTCATGTTGACATTTTCTAAAACAAATGTTTTAACACGCGCATTGTTAATGCATGTAAAATTTCAGATCTAAAGTAATTTATTTATGTTTGAGGTCATTCAAAAAGGCTATACAAACTAGTTCACTGGATTTCGTAGATATTAGTTTAATGTAACGTTATTAGGTAGGTACGGTAGATACAACAGTAAATTGAAAGAAGGTATATTTTTGTTCGTTGTAATTAAGTGGTTAAAAAAGCTTGTCGTGAAATTAAAAAGCGAAATGGTAAAAATTAAAAACTTGCATTTCTCCGGCCAGTTCGTGGCAGGATCGTGTGCATCGTGGATGTAATGAATACCTGTCAGCTGCGCGTGTGGGCGATCCACCGGCTCTAAGTCGAACGCAAACATTTACCCTTCGCTCAACAGTAATTGTTTAAAATTGAGCCTAACTGTGTGGGCCTCGCCTGTTGCCAGTCCTGCCATCCTGCCATGCACTCGAATGCATCGTCTTGCTTTGTTTAATATCGATAAGTACCTTAATTTTACATGCTAAATGATGTTGTGGAGATTGATTTTGGTAGTTTTTTGGAGTTAGTAAATATTGCGTCCCATCGAGAGAATCAACCATAAATAATTGGGGAGTTGACTGCATTAAATATATTTTAGTTTTATCTTCTCAGTAAAAAATACGTTTGAAAATAATGTAAACTTACATTTTCAGTGATTCTGTAGCTTAAATACTATTTTTAATAAAAGGATAAATTGTAAAAAGTATTAAAACGACGACGAAAAACAATGACGTCATTATTCATAATTTAGTACATCTTTTCATACAAAGCTCGTGTTTTGACGTTTGATAAAGAGTTGCTGATTTGATTAGTTGGAAACTCGCGGATTGCAATAACACTTTATATTTGATATCTCTATGGTGCTTATGTTGTAAAAGTATGTCTTCCCTCTTACATGCTAGCTTATATATTTGTGGAAAAGTACTGGAAAAAAATCCTGTTTCGAATATGTATCAGCTGTCCTGAGGAGCCTCGACTCAGTTGAACTTGTATACGGTTTGTTATTGCCTTAGTTATTGCTGCATATTTCGAAATTGTTAATCAATAAGCAATTGTGTTTAAATTAAATCTTCTGCCTCAATAAATAGAGATATCAGCGATTTAATGGGACTAATTGGACGGTCATTTTAAATTAAAATGTTGGGTTCGTTAATTTTAAGCTTCGCATTTTGTTAATAAACGGTGCTTTGGCGAGCTAATGCGATAGTAAATTAGGGTGTTTCGACATAGTGGCACGGTTCATGCTGACATCGTGCGTTCACTGATTTATTTTGGTGCTGCTGTTATCGGAATTATACACTACACTTTACTAATATTAGCGTCCAATATAGGTACTACATTACAATAAGTCTACTAGATAAAACATAATATTTATGGTCTCCAAATATTATATCCACAATAATGGAAACTAGAAGCATTATGCTCGCGAGAATAATGTGGAATATACAGGGTGAAATTGATATCATTAGCATCCTTTTAAACTAAGAGTCTACCCATCAAACTAAACAACTTTCACTATGGGAGCAAACCAATTGGAGCAAAAAAAAAATCTGCTGTTGCATACATTTGAGTCGAGTAGGCATTGCTGTTTAGTATGGAACAGCAGATTATTTTTTTGCTCCGATCGGTTTGCTCCCATAGTGAAAGTTGTTCAGTTTGATGGGTAGACTCTTGGTTTAAAAGGATGCTAATGATGTCAATTTCACCCTGTAGATTCCCCTTAGGACTATTCCAAATATAGCATATATTCATAAATATTAGACAATACCATGACTCTTCAATCAGTTATACAATATCACTATGAGAATGTGCTCACGTTTTTCTTGTTTTTTTTTTTATTACGTATGGGTTTGCTCTTGGCCTCAATCTAGTCCTCAGAACGAAGATGGGGTCGAAGATGTAGCGAGCTCACCCAGAAGAAGCCTATTCACTCGTACTTTAAAGGAATTCGGGTTGTAAGCGCTCGGAAATACTGACGCAGGCAGGGCGTTCCACTCCTTGGCTGTGCGCATTATAAAAGATTCAGAAAGGCGCTTGGTGCGGATATGTGGGATGTCAACCAAAAAGGGGTGATATCCCGCGGTGCGTCTGGAAGTCCGATAATAGAAAGGGGAAGGCGGGATGAGCTCATGCAGCTCCTGGGCACACTCACCGAAGTACAATTTGTAGAAGACTGACAAGCAGCCTACTCTGCGGCGGTGGGATAGGTTATGAAGCTTGGTCTCCAACGTGCCCGCTATGTGCGAGGATCTTCTCTACAAAGATGTTAGTCACATGAGAGATCATCATGGCCAACAGCGAAGTTAAAGCAGTCGCCGTGGTTGTAATCAATCAGGAGCAATACACACACACACACACATTCATAAAATCCTCATTTCAGATAGTGCTCCAATGTGACAGGTAGTAAGTTCGTCGTCACTTTTAGGACAATGGATACGATACAATTCGCATCGAAAATCAAGCACGTAGGTTGCCTTACGATGTATCGTAATGTTTTCCTTCATTGAAACGAATTTGAATGAAATTAAATGGTGTTACAAATCGCATATACAAACGAGTAACTGGAATATAATATAAATAATATAATTAAAATGTAATTTATGTGAATGAATATTAAAACAGTATGAGAGTATTAACTGATGGGTAATATTTAAATTCGGTAAAAAAACAAAAAGAAAAAGCGATGGTATACACAACTAGCTGTACAGATTAGGTTGGAAATGAAAGTCTACAACTAATCCATTAGGTAGCTGAATACCAATACCTAGTTAAGATCAACGGAAGAACATAATCATAATGTATTATAAGTATTCTGAAAAATCTAGAGCAAGAAAATAAAGAAGCAAAGCTATGAAACCTAATAAAGGAACATGATACCTAATTAACTTTCTCCGTGTTTTATTTGTGCTTGACTATGGATGTATGGATGCTCTTTACATCAAAGCTCTTCAATAATTACCTAGATAAAGTAGCTCAGCTCAAGTATAGTCTAGGAAAAATACGGTTTGAGATTGCATTAAATACACTTTAGTAAATTGTGTTGAAGTAATAGTACAATTAGTTTATAACACTTTTTTCGAGATATAGCCTGACGACCCTGAGAAATACCTTAAAATCGATATAAATATACAAAGGGCAAGCTTATTTTTAAATACATTTCTTCCAGCATAACAAAGAATCTGTTAATTATCACAAAGCAAATTTAATGTGTACGAAAAAACAGTAAAGAATATAGTAGGTAAAGAATTAAGTTTTGAGGTTATAATTTTAGAATACTTACAAAATATTAAATATCTACTGAAATTTACAATATTAACCGGGGATTATTATTATATATAAGTAGAACGTATTGAACGAAGCAGTTCTATACAAAATCACCAGTTTTCCATTTTGTGTTCATACCTAAATTTAATGTTTTGTAAATATCTTAATTATTCAATAATACGCAATACAAAATCGGGGATTATTGACAATTTATGATGTTGGTATGTATCTACTATATTCCAAATTATCACCTAAAGTGCAATTAATGCAACCTGCTCCATACAAAATTCTGTAGATTTCCTCGACTATATGTACAACTCAATGCTCAAGTAATAAAATGTTTGAGTCTTAACGAATATGTCAAAAAAGTCGAATCCGAATACGAAATTGTCTCAAAGTCGATTTATTTTATTTATTAAGGACAACCAACAAGTAAAACACCAATACATTTCTATGTTACAATGTTACACAGTAGGCGTATAGACTAAGTGCTAACTTAATTATAGGCTGCCACGTCATTCAAAATGCGGAAATGGACAATAATGCTTATTAAGTAGATGTATTATTTCAATTTGTGCGTTGAATCAGTACAATATATGACCTTTGACTTATTTAATTTAGTTACTGCCAAAAGTTTTAGTCGTAGGTAGAAAAAATATCCTTTTTAAATTTGTTGATGCTTGTTTCGAAAATATCAAGTCGAGTCTCAAATTAAAGAATCCATGGATCCTATACAATATCTCAAAGCCATTATGTTTTTTCTTCTTCTTATCATGTGGGCAGAGCCCTGATGTCAGAGATTTTTCAGACCGCCTTTTATGTTTTTTGAAGCACATTGATAACTGCGCCAAATATTAAGTTTCACAGATGTCTTTAAATATTACTTCATCATAACGACGCCGAAAATATGACAAGTTTTATTTAAAGATAAAAAAAAATAAATCATCCTTTCCTTTTATAAATGGAAAATGGAACATGATCGGGGGTTGAAAAGAGTACAATGCCGTAAAACCAACGGACCGCTTCGATTGGACAAAAGAGCATTGTTCTTGCCATGTCGAATGTATCGACTCAGAACGCCAATACGTGAACTTTGCCTTCTTTATGAAGGAAAATGGGGAAAAAAGTAGGAATTGAAGATCAGGCAAAGGCAATTTAGTATAGAATTGGAGAACGGTTTTGCTGTTCGGCGACATTTAGTTTTCATTATTTTTCCCCATTTTATTGTAGGTATTACTAGATAGTTCAAGTTTAAAACGAGTTTAAGGTGGTGGCAGAGAAGTCAATTATATACAAAACTTTGACGCACAATACGCGTAGACGGTATTACTATAAGTATCTTCGTATATATTATGGAAAAATAGTTTAGAAATTCTAGATGCCGCGGTACAAATAACATTTGCAATTTGTAAAATAATTACGCTTTGAAATTTTTCATACAAAATTTTAAAAGCTTTCAATTATACTTTATTTGACACCAAAAAACATAGTATACAGAGAGCAAACAATCAGGAAATACAAAAGGCACAAAAACAGCTTTATATCTTCGTAATTATATTATAAATTGCAAATGTTATTTGTGAGGCGGCAACAAGATTTTCTAAACAATTTTTCCATGTATAAAATATTACTTTTATTAATTCCGTCTACGCGTATTGTGCGTCAAACTTTTGTATGGACTGAAACCACCTTAAAGCGTATCGTTATCGTTTCAAGCTTAAGTTACAAAACTACGTTCTAAGTTAACTATTTCTCTACCTCATAAGGCAGGTTATGATATTTATGGGTCATCAAGAAGTTTAATAATGCAATGGAATTTCAAACTGTCTGTATTTAATGGAATTTCTATAAATTATACAGTGTTTCAGGGTAAACAATTGCATTGCTTTAAGGGCTGATACTGAACAAACTTTTTTTCTTTTGGACTTTCCGTGCTAAATGCAATCATGAATTTTTTTTTGCGAATTTCCCTTATTCATTTAGGAATGTTGTTCAGTATCATCAAGACAATCACCCATTAAAGTAATGAAACTGTCTACCCTAACACCCTGTATTACCATAGTTTTGTATCTATCTATTCAGAAGTAGGGTTTACAAGAATTTTTATTCTTTAAATAAGCATCAGAAAACAATTTATTGATATCATACAACATTTTGATTTAATGTTCTCTGGATTTAAGGGATTGAAATTAATTTCAAATGGATGTTTTGAATTATTAATGAGCGCTTGTCCTTTTTTTCCACCCAGCAGATCCAAAACTGTAATCTGAGTTACTGATTATATGAAAAAAAACTATACACATTATATAAAATGAAACCCAATAAACCAAATAAACCAATGTACGTGATCGTGATTCACGGAATAAACCACTGCGGTAAGCAAGTGTCATGCAGCAGCTTATTCAATTAAATCCGAAACTGTGTAGAGATATTTATATGCGTAACGAATCGCAAATAATTGAACTGATTATTGCAAAGCAGCTGCTATCACAAACAAACACACGACGAGTGCAACGTTACCGCGAACCCATACATCATACGATTCTAATTATTGTTGCGGCCAGTCTAAATCAATTTAGCACTGCACCGCTCCACAACTGGATTTACTACCCATTTCTATTATAAAATGGATTAACATGCCCTATCCCATGCAACGCAATAACTTTGCTCCTTAATGACGCATACACTACGTTATGACATCCATAACTCTTCCACTCTTTTGTTTTCTTAAAAATAAACCCAGCAAATTGCGTCGCCGTAGTTTAGTTAGCCTTATTAAATAACGTACGTAGTATTTACCTCGGTCGAAGTAATTTGGTCGGGTAAATAGACGAGCGGTGACCCTACGGTCACAATTTGCCCCGGCAATGGCCCACGGCCTTGCTTCGGTAACATTGTTATGTCGTCCCCAGCGTCCCTCGAGGCGCCGAATGTCCCTACATCTGTCGGATGAGTCCAACCTATAAAACTGTAGCGTAGTTTACAATCCGCAGTTTCATTTTATAGATATTGCACAATAAATCAAGATGAGCAAGACTCATTCGGTTTCTTTGTTTCGCTCTAAAGTCTACGTAGCTAAGCGATCCGAGCGTCGGCCGATTGCAATTGAAAAACTGCAGCCTCATTTTCTTCGAATCCTTTGTTTTTGCTTCTCCTTATTTCAATGGGGTTTTCTTCACAAATGGAACTAATTGTTTTCGCGGTGGAGGTATCTGTATTACCGGACGATGGATAACAATAGATGGGGAGCTGCGATAGATTGGCAAGGATTTCTCAATTTATCCGCGCAGGTGGCGTTTCCCAGAGTAGGTACGATATTTTTCTATCGTCGTACCCCCGAGCGGTCCGACCTCCCCAGAGAACGCAGCAAGTCGTCTTAATAGACTTAGAGACGTATAGCAGACTGCGTTCCCTCAGGCTAACGTGTCCTCTACCCTCTGTCAACCCTGAAAAAAAACGAGATTAGTTTCCTTTGTAGAATTCTATTCGTTAATCGAAAGCGTTTGGTCGAATTCCAAAGCTTTCGAAAATGTCTTTTGAACACAATGATTGAACAGGTATTTCCTTTATTCCGTGCATTTTGTAGAAACATTATTGTTTCAAATATCGTGAGTGGAATAGTTTAGGATTCATAAACAAAGCTAACGACGGAGCTCGGACCATAAACATGGAAAACGGGTGTAACGTTTGACATAATGGGACAACTTCCATTTTCCTAGTTCCATATAAAATTGCACGTGAGTCACTAAATTTGAATCAGGTTATGGCTATTATCCTACCTAGGCACTGAAATGCAATTTCGTAATAAAATAATTACTGTGCTTAAATTATTGTATCCAGCAGGGATTCAAAATCAAAATACAAGCGAGTACAAAAAGATAAGTTTTAAAGTACAAAGCAAACATACATGACAGATGAAAAACAAATACTTGCCTTACGCATATTTGCTTAACTTGAGAATTGAACTTGAAATTCTATACAAGAATAACAAACTACGCTAAACAGAACCTCAAATACAGGATAATAAGTAAATATACCAGGATAGTTGAAAATTGAGATATTGTTTAACAAAAACCGGCTTCTGTGGGTATCATTTGTACAGTAGTCTAAAGATAAAGAGGTTTTAAAGTTTTTATTATTGTTCCTAAAGTGAATTTTAAAGCTATTAACAAAAACAAGCGAATAAATCCTAATAAAATCTTCCCTAAATGTAATTACCAATATGCGAATTTCATGTACCCATTATGGCAAATCAGCACGTGCCTACGACATAAATATTCACATTATTGCATACTCTGGCTCTTGCCCTAACGCTTATGTTAGGTTTTTTTTGGAACTCCTGTTGTGCATTTAGATATAAAGGGGATTTAACCGTGACATATCGATGCAAGGAACGAAGGGTGACGCTCGTTGCCTACTGTTTGCCATTATTTGCTATAATGTGGGTGAAATTTGGCTCGTTTCGTCTGCCGTCGTAATTGTTCCCGTGCTATTGCGAACGGTTTTATTTATAGGGTCGTGGGGTTCGCATCCAAATCCCGGATTATTTGGCTAACAAATTATATCGAATCTGTTAAGAATAGGACGCGCCTGTCAATAAATCAATCGTTTGATTTATTGATGAAAGGCAATGGAATTGTTCAGAACGATTTTGGCTTTCTTCTCTTATTATTGAGGTAAAATGTAATAATGTAGAGCATTGAGCTACAATGCTATTTTGAAAACAGATGTAGGTAACATTATTGCTTACATTGTTCTGTGAGATCAATATCACTAATGGGAATCGATCTGGGAATCTTAGCTAACTAGATTCTAAGACTAGTCATAAAATTAGTTATAAATGAAGTCAAGAGTAATAAATTCAAATCAAAAAATAAATAAATAAAAATAAAATAAATGCCAAGAAAAAAGGTGCTTCTCCTATAACATTTCTTGAGTCATCTGCAACAGATGACAAGGCCTATGAAAATTATGATCAAAAAATTCCAATATTCTTCTAGAACTGTTTCATCAGATTCACACTCATCAGGCCGTCTTCTCTCATTCACATACTTATGCCTGTGCGGTGGGTACATTACTCCTACAAATTATTTTTTCATTGAAACACTAAACCAAAGACAGCAATATAATCCGCACGTGAGCTGTAAAAGAGAACACTTTTTTCTGCCTAATATTTGAACAAAAAACATGTGACAGAAGGTCTGAAAAAATTGATGGGTAAATAACTAACGAAATTTCTGTATAAATTACACACCAAAAAAAGGTTTTTTAGTTATCGATTCTAGAAACAGATTTTAGGTTTTGTGTTAATTCGTTAATGCCTTACAAAGGTCTACTATCCAGAATGTTTGATTAAAAGAGAGACCGGTAAGTAACGAAATATTATTCCACGCATAGAAAAGCTGCGGCAATAGCAAGCCAGTAATTAATGAATCAACACGATAACAAATATCTTATTTTGTTCTCCTATTCTTCCGCCTGGGTATGTAGGGAAGTATAGCGTGACATCACGTTATTAAATATATACCTACTTAATTCTATCGATCAAACAACGTATCTGTGCTAAAATAAAGACAGACTGACTCTATGGAATAAAATAATTATGTAAAAACGGAAAATACTTTGATTTGTGTATTTGTTTTATCTTTGACATTAAGTCAAAAACTCACGTGAGCAATTAGTATAAGATGGTAAAAAAATTTAAATATTTATATCAAATTATGTCCAGTTATTGATTTTGTAGCAGTAAAATCCAAATCCAGGCTTAGAATGTACCACCCTAATTCCCGGGATGTCACACGAGGTAACTAAGGGAGTAAAGGTTTTCTTATGCAGTGTTTTTGTGGGCAAAAGACTAGCCACCTCTCACCACTTGACACGTCATTCCACCCTAAAACTTAAATTGCTACTCAAAATTCTTATGTAAAAAGTTGGTAATTGTAGCAATGTTTCAGACCACCCCAAAAGGGATTATATATGTGTTGTATATATGTAACTATGTAAAATAATAAAATATAGACAGATTACAATTTATAGTACAAACGATCGACATTCAATGATTTTCATAGTTCCAACAATATAATTATGGATTTTTGCTGTTTTAGAGTCAGCTAATAATTTCGTATGAAAGCCAAATATTTCTTCAATCCCAGATTCTCAAAATTTGCGAGAATGATGTTACCTACAACCTTACAGCCATATGTAAGGTAGGAGTCCCGTAATGAGTACACATTCAAAATTCTGCCGACGTAACGCCGTGTCAGTGATGAGGTAAGTGAAGCTCTATTACCCTATCTTGAGACGAATTGCGACAAATATGACGTCATTAATAATAATAATGCTATTTGTTACACCGTATTCTCATAAAACACGCAACACTTTTATGGAGAAGACTTTCAGGAAAAAAGGAATGTAAATGTATTTGAAAGATGATGGAGGCGGTAAATTGTAAAATTACACATTATATCTATAAATTATACTCACATCTAAATACAAAATAAAACATATAAAATCAAAGGAAGAGCATCCATTGTGATAAATTATGTTGCCAACATACATTTGTTACACTTATTAGTTATTACAGTTTTGTTGATCATTAGCATATTCAAGCAGACACCATGTATGTTTGTGAAAGAAATTTGCGAAAATAAAATTGTATTTTGTATTGTGTTGAAACTCTCCATGTGAATTTAGTAAAAAGTTATGGTTTCAAAAGCTGGAGTCGCATATTTTAAGGGCCATATCAAACAAGCTATTTTCGAGCGTATATATATTATATATATATGCGTTGTTATGCGTCTTTAGAGATAAGCTCGCCCTTTTTACATTTCTACTTTAAATGTTTTTTCTGTAATGTTATGTGTACAATAAAGTGTTAAATAAATAAATAAATAGATATCGTCGAGATATCGCCATACCATCGCCATGTTATCGCCGCGATATTTCTGAGATCAATAAGGGTGCGATATCGCCGGAACTATAAAAGGACTATTAACGGGACCCCTAAGTCACAGTATAAGAAAGAGTGTCTATTACTACATACGGTACGAACACTCCCTTCCTTCCACCAAATTTTTACCTCACCCACTCTATCGCCCTCTGGTTACCCGCCAGTAACCTAAGATGAAGACTTAAGGTTCAATTTCTTTGGCTTCGCATGTGCTCTAGTCATCTTGTCAATTTGGCTTGGCTGTGGCTAAGTTATGCTTAATTGTTGTACATTACTGTTTTGTGACCGAATACATTTGAAAGATTTGAAAGGACTGGAATGACAGCTAAGCATAACTGATGCATACAAAGGTGACATTAGAGACATGTATCATTTTTTGGTTCTGTTATTGTAGACGTGTTGAGTCCCATATAGAATGTCATTGGTCGCAACATAATCATATTCGTTGAACACCACTACAAACATACAAAGAAAGAAATTTCGAAATAAAACAATAAGGCAATCTAATAAAGCCGTCTCCTAAATCGTGATCGTCTCATTCTGTATGGAACGTCATAATCCTCCACTCGCACCATTACACAGCAAAATTACTACAGAGACAGGCAATATGTCACAACGTTTTATAATGCAAATACCTCGTAAAGTCAATTCAGGACAGGAGACATACAAATTTAGAATGTACAATTAAATCTGGACATGTCAGATGTTTGTATGATTCATGGATGAAAGTTTAATATTATTTATGTTATAGATGTAAATTGTGGATGCAGATTAACCGATTCTGTTAGACTTTACAATGTAAGCAATAAGACTGGGATTAGGTATCTTTCATCTTAAGTTCAAATTCAGAAAATATTTATGTAGTGTTTTGTTTTAAAAAAAGATTTATCATCAACGTTTCAGCCGATGGACGTCTACTGCTGAACATAGGCTCGCCACAACGACCGTTCCTGCGCTGCCCTCATCCAATGGAGTCCCGTCGCCTTAACCAGGTCGTCGGCCCACCTTGTAGGGGGCCTACCCACGCTGCGCTTTCCGGTACACGGTCGCCAGTCGAGAACTCTTCGGCGACAGCGGCCATCGGATCTGCGAGTAATGTGGCCTTCCCATTGCTACTTCAGTTTAGCAATACTTTGGGCTATGACAGGTACTCTGGTTCTTCAGCGCATCTCTTCATTTCTGATTCCATCTCAGGCAGGCAGCAGGGAAACATCGAGCGTAGTCTTCTCCATTGCTCTTTAGGTAACTTTCAGCCTTTTTATGAGGTTTATAGCCTAGAGTGAGCGACCACATCTCTCTTCCATTACGTACTAATTAATATAACACTGGTCAAAGAAATTCGTCTCGAGACACTGTGGTATTTGGGACTACTCATAATTTTATTGGAGTAAAAAAGAATTTGCTGTGAAGTGAAATACTATACCAAATGTCCTTTATAATTGAACATGATCAATAATAAGATCAATAGGGCATTTCTCTGTTAAGTAATTAGTTTTCCTTTAATACACAAACTAATGAAATAAATGAATGCAGTTAAACAAATATTCGCTTTATCAATACTGTATTTATAGTATCGACTCTATTTTTATAAACGGTGGAGTTAAAATTTTATAACCCTTTCACAGTGTACTTTTTATGGGCTGTGAATGACTGGAAGCATCTGTGGTAGATTTATTTCAATTTCCTTTACACTTCGAACTTCCGTTACTTCAGCTATAAATTTCGGTGATAAAGAATTTAACTACTTTTCTTTTTCGGTAACAATATCTCGGAATACGGATGAGGAAATAACTTTTGTTTCCGATGTGAAAGTTCATTCAACAGTCTTGAAATTACAATTTTTTTAATGAAATTAGTAATTATTAGCATATTTAACCAAATTCGAGGTTTTGTTGTGACTCTCTGGAGCGCTCGGAATGATGAATTAAGACAACAAAATGCCTAGTGCCTTGTACATAAACTTCACAAGACTCAAGGACACCGCTCATGATCCATTGCGGTAGCTACATAATTATAATTGTTTTGAATCTCAAACTGTTAGGTATGATATTTAATATCTTAAACAATATTAAGTAAAAAGCATCGTAATTGTTCTTTATTCAGCATGCACCCTAGGAAGACAGTTATAATCCGCATTTCTTGAAATCCATTCGATTCCAATTATCCATTCCATCTTTTCTATTATTCTTTTCTATTTCTTATCTACTCTATTCCATTTTTCTAGTATATTTCTACAAATGTTCACTAATAAAATCGAGTAAAAGTTTGTATAAAATAACTATTTCCATTTATGATCAAAACTGTTACTGGAATTGCTATTAAATTGTGACTTTCGATACAATGCATGCAAGGAGAGGTAACAGCAGTTCCCCCACTGATCGTTGGTTGAAAGACCTCTCTTTAAAGCCACTATTCTTAGATAATTACTAAAACAGATACGTTGACAAAAATACTTAACGCTATTTTTCAAATTATTCCGTTGACAAAATCATCCCCGCTTCGAAACCCAAACGTAACGCTGTTGTCGACAAAACATTCGTTTTAAAACATGTGGCACCAATTAAAGATCTCTTTTAAAGAGGGATAATAAAGATAAGACTTGAATAATGATCTGTGGATAACATTTTTACGAATGACTGCCAGTTGTTCGAGTGACACAGTTATAAATAAAAGATGTGAAACAAAAACATATTTTATAATTTTTCTGTCAACATTGATCGATCAATAATTAAAATTGTTTGCAGTCGTTCTTTAACATTTTGTGATTTAGGTAATAAAATTCATCTTTACTTTTAGAAACCTGTAATAGAATTAAGTGTGTTTGTACATTGAAGATATTTACAAGAAAAGATTACGATAATGGTTTTTAAGTATCCCTGACCCCAAATCAGCCGTTTTATAATTTTTGTCTGTCTGTTTGTTTGTTTTTGTATTTGTAACAGCATCACGCAAAAACTACTGAACCTATTTTGATGAAACTTTTTTGTTTGATAGCTTATGATTTGACTAAAAATAAAGTAAACTGGGTGCCACAGAATACAGGACTTTCCCGAAAATAATGCAAAGTATTAATGACTTTTAATGGCGTCAGTATTCCCGAGCACTTACAACTCGAATTCCTTTAAAGTACGAGGGAATAGGCATCTTCTAGGTAAGCTCGCTACATCTTCGACCCCATCTTTGTCCTACTGACTGGACTGGACTGGAGGTCAAGAGCAAACCCATCATTAATAAAAAAAAAAGTGTATTCGGTTTATAGTGATTACTAATGGTTACAGATATATTGCTTTAATTATAAAAATAAATCAATTTTGACAAAGATAATGGAGATATAATTGCGCCAGTTTCTTTGGCCTTTTATTTGACCACCGATGAGTTTTTACAAAACGTTCTATGGTCTTCTATACAACTTTCTTTTGCTGGTTGGCCTGGACTTGTATTATGATGGATAGACGACGATTTATATAGTATACATAATATTATAGATACAAATATTCGGGTACAAACTAATATTCATATACATCATACAAATGAGTGTCCCTGACGGGATTCGAACCCGCGACCCTCGGCACAATAGGCAGGTTCACTACCGACTGTGCTATCGGGCCTCATTTTTAATTTTAATTTTAATTCTATTCTTTGACTGAGAAGTAAGGATTTATATCCGATTTTTAAAGACAATTATCTGTCGTAAACGGTAAGTACCAGAATACTTAGTATCTCAATAATAGAAGGCTATGATTTCAACTAAATAATAATCCTAATAAGGTTCAAATACTCTTGCAAAATAGTTTGAAACGATTGCTTTGCATAAACAACTCGACTGTTTCAATTAAAATTGTAATTAATTGCACTGTTCAGAACACTGACAGTTTCACTGAGAGCATCATTCACTTTTATATTTATGCGATGGCTGACAGGTGAGGAACGATGCTCATCTTCTCTTGAAACTCGTTCACTTCACTCATATCTCTTGAGTTTACGACTTGAACTTAGAAGTAACAAAGATGCATATTTTCGAAGAAACTAATTTTGATCTGTATTAAGGTTCTTTGGTTAACAAAGCTATGCTTGAAGCTTAAAATAAGTACTGTAGTTTTATAAAATAAGGTTAAATTCTTGCTTATACGAATGACCAGGAGGTACACATTACAAATACCCTTTCTTAAGGGGGCACCAAGCTGGAGGTAAGCTTGCTCCCATCAATCGTATTTTTTTACATAGCTAGTTGATTAACTAGCCCGTATTGTCCTGATAAATTGAAAATAAGCAATGAATACAATGTTATATTCTTGTTTTTTTATTAGACTTAAATATAATAGATGGTTTAGAAATAAAAATAACACAATTGTGAACAGCACTGGAGGCTCGATATCGTCTTAATTCCGAATCATAAATTGTTATTTTAACACAGACACACACACGCAAAAAAGGTGGTTTTGCTTACTAAAACGATGCAAACGAAGAAAAATTTAAACACATTAAAATAAAAATATATATATATCAACCTAGAATAGCGAAATGGGATTCTTATATGCGACGAAGCAGGCGGCAACAACAAAGTGATAAAAATTATGCCGATATACAATTTTCGGTAAAAACAAATTAATAATTTTTCAGATTTTCCTGGACAACAAATAATATAGGTATATTTAAAGTCTACAATCACGTATCCATTGCGTTTTCACAAGCAAACATGGCAACAATATCAATTATTATTCTCCCATTTCATAATTTACGTCCGCTTTATGAGCACTCTAAATTGAGTAACCCTGTTATACGTCTGACCGTTGCCCATTTAAACAATGTTTATTTTGCAGTCATTTTGTTGCAAATGTGGGCATATAGTTTTAATTATCCTGGTAAATGTTCGCTTTGGCTTGAGAAATATTCCCTTACAACACTGTAAAGTAAAAAAGTAACATAACTACAGATTGATTTTCGACGAAGCATTCGAGTTGCTCGTTGGCATACTAGAACTTATAGGGGGATGCCTATGTCCCGCAGTGGACATCCATCGGCTGAGATGATGATGATGATGATACTAGAACTTCGGTATTGGAAACGATCACCTAAGTTAGACAACGGCACGTCCGGTCAGTCATTGGATGGGTGACCGTTTAGTGGTATTTCATCTCGAGTTACCATGCTTCAGAAGCCAAGATAAGCAGTTGGTCCTGGATAGTTCCGTCAGATAGGGGTGTAACTATTCGCTATGCAAGGTCAGAGGCATGGGAATACAAGGAACAATTGTACTCTTAACGTTTACTCCGAAATAACTTCATTATGTCTTCTACCACCGAATGCATAACCCACCCAAATTAAAAGGTCATTGTATACGTACTTATTGCATTGTGAGGTTATACAGTTTTAATTTGTTAGGTTTCTTTTTATTAAATTGTTTTTAATTATGTGACATTGACATTTCATTAGTCTCGGTATAAGCTTTACACCGTCAAAATTGACCGTGTAAAATTTACTCTCAACTTATAAAATTTACTCTTGTTACGTCGCGTTACCCGCTCTCGTCGAACCGGGCCTAAATTAAGTCGCCGGTTACTCTAGAGTAAATTGATTTTGCGTTTTACCAACCCTAATCTATGAATAAGTTGAGAGTAAATTTTACACGGCCAATTTTGACGGTATAAAGTTTATACCGAAACTAATGAAATTTCATTTTTTAATAAAAACGAAACCTAACAAATTAAAACTGTATAACCTAACATTGCAAATAACTACGGAAACATCGACCTCTTTCTTTAGGTGGATTATACATTCGTTCTTTTAGTATGGGTTTAGGTGGTAGAAGACAAAATGAAGTTATTTCGGAAAAAAATACTAGGAGTAAAATTGTTCCTTTGATAGTTACTCTTCACTAAATCAAAGTTTGGTCGAATCCGGCCTTAACATGATAATTTATGGATAAATGTCCAAAAAAATATGTCAAGTTTCAATTGTATTGTATAAGGGTGAATAAACTGACTATTTAATTGTCCTGTGGAAACTCCGCTGTGATGCGTTTAAAATCATATTAATATGTATTTAATTTGTCATCGCTTTTATTTACTGTTTGTTTTACAGTTGAATAAGATTAAATTATCAAAATATTACATAAACTCAATAATAACACGCATACAAGTATACAGGGTGTAAATGACAGCTTAGCAAATACTGAAATGGTAAATTCAGACCATCAAACTGAACAACTTTGATAGTCTGAATTCACCGTTTCAGTATTTGCTAACCTGTCACTTACACCCTGTATATGGTCCTTCTTAATATGCTGAACGTTTTTCTAAGGGGATGATCACATCATCAAATTAAACAGCTTTCTCTATCACCATCAAAAGCGCGAAAAAAGTATGCTGTTTCATATAAAACTGTAATCCTACACAAATAAAATGTATGGGACAGCTGATATTTTTCTTGCGATTTCGATGTTGATCCAATAGAGAAAGTTGGTCAATTTGATGGTCTGATCATCCCCTAAAAGTCCGTCAGCATATAAAAAGGAATCATAATGAACGCACGTTCCAAATAGAAAGGGTCGCGGGGTAGACGTTCTTTGTATCTACAGGGTGAAATTGATATCATTAGCATCCTTTTAAACTAAGAGTCTACCCATCAAACTGAACAACTTTTACTATGAGAGCAAACCAATCGGGGCAAAAAAAAAATCACCGGTTCCATACTAAACTGCAATCTCGACGAGCGAGTTAGCGACTCAAATGTATGCAACAGCTGATTTCTTTTTGCTTCGATCGGTTTGCTCCCATAGTAAAAGTTGTTCAGTTCGATGGGTAGACTCTTAGTTTAAAAGGATGCTAATGATATCAATTTCACTCTGTATATGACTTCTGTATCGTTGAATAGTCTCTACAATAAGTCTTGAGTGGATTATGATTACTCCAATGGGACTAGATAATATGTGACAATGTCCAAGATATTGTATTTATTTTCGAGTTTGATTGGTTTGAAAATATGTAGGTATTCTGTATTGTCTCGCCACTGCTTATTCAAATATGATTGTGTTTGAGTTTTATTGGTAAGGAGCTTCTTGGAGTCACAAGTTTATCTTAGAATAGATATTTCAACCCTACAAAAGTTTTTATTTTACAAAGATGCACGCTGCTCATTCCTTACCCACGCTTTCGCACCGCCTGCCCCGCTTTCATAATGTTCTCGATCTTGCTATATTTGTTTATTCTGCCTTCCTCTTTTCTTTTGTACTTTTTACCTATCAGTGTTTGTATTATGAACTGTCCCTACGCTACGCTATACACTTAAACTATGCCTTGCCTTGATGCACAGTCGTAATATCTTTCCTAAATAATATCCTAAAATTCATAGTCTATTTCGAGACGTGGCGGAGAGGAATATCCAGCAATGAAGTAAAGTGAGCTGATGGTAACTTTTTCAAACAAAACTTAGCAAAAGAGCCTCTTGGTATTAAAAGGAAGGAAAATAAGCATTCATTGAAGAAATACGAGGCTCGCGAAGCTAATCAAAGGTCTTTGTTCAGTACACAAAAGAAGCCTTTACCTACTAATCTCATTTTCCAACACATTGCCATTATCAGTACATGACATGACAGCCAGTTCAGAATCGATTGTCTCATTTTAACCATGGAATCGGGTTTAAGTATTGGTGTTGTGTTATTTAAAGAAGGTCGAGGTTTTTGTATGTAATGTACCGAGTATTTTTTAGTTTATGTAATAGTTGTCCTAGGTGCAATCAATGTTCGATAATATACAGGGTCCTTAATAATGCTGACAGTTTTTTAAGAGGATGATCCCATAGAGATATTAAGGATGATCCACAGATTACCCCCAATAGATACCGCACACAAGGCCGCCGACGCGCGCCACACATCTATGATTTTGCACTGATATAAGCAACGCGAGTGAGCGAGCTCGAAATAGTGCGACCTTGAGTTGACCAATCACGTTGCATTATTTCGTACCCCGCTACCCGCACTTACCGCCAAAAATGGTGACTTCGGGCCTGTACAAAAACTTTACCTTGCGGTATCTATTGGGGGTAATCTGTGGGATGATCTGACCATCAAACTGAAAAATGTTCTATATGGGACCAACATTGAAATCACGAAAAAAAATCTGCTTCTGAAATCTGTTTGCAGTTTCGTATGGAAATAGCTAATTACTTTTATTACGATTTCGATGTTGGTCTCATAGATAAATTTGTTCACTTTGATGGTTTCCTCACGATGTTTGTTGTCCAACAACTATTTAGGTAGCTACCAACTTATGTAACACAATCTCCTAGCTTTTGAAATTTCGGGTTGGCAACACTACACGGACACGCCGGTATCTGAACCGTGAAACAGCAAAACTTTTCCACTTAGGTTGTGTACTGAAAATTCTGTCGTACATTGTTCAATCAAGTGCTGACATCACTCAATAGATGTTCCATCAATTTCGTTCAGTAAATCGTTCAATCTTGTATAAAATTCATGGGGTGTAGCTCTGAGCAGAATGATAAATAAGTTAGAGGCTTGCCCGAATATTCTCATTTAATACGTGACTTGTTTTGTGAAAGTATCCTCAGATATGAGTATCGCGATAGATGGAAATACCGGAACGTTATCTATCATACGTTTTTATCCTGTGGGATTAATGCGCGTCTATTATTTCTCACGTTGACTCCACGAACTGTTGTTTCCTTCGTGGATATAAATAAAATGTCCCGTGGGTGTGTCTACGCTTCCTTGTTTATTGCTCGCACATTCAGACTGTCTAATATATACATTATTCACGTGAGTATTTTCATTTATTGTTGTTGTTTTGATTAATTGTAATGATAACTTATATTGCGTTACTCGCGCCATGTCTAATTAAGACCAGAATGATGATAGGTAATTTGTTTCATCTTTTGGCTCCTGGTCATTGTGTGAAACTAAAGGATTTTTCTATTTACTGATGTTATGTAAATAAATAAAATATATTAGACATGGTCTCACAGATCATATGGTCCTATATGAAGTAAGTTTGTACCAGCATCTAATACTTTCTATTACAGTCTCGGGTCATTTACAGTACTCGCCTGCGGCTCAAGCTGCAATCCAGGCTCGACTGTAATGACCAACTTCAGCTCACTTGTATCATAATGTACATTATGATCATTGTTTAACAGCGAAAATATGAATTACAGGGCAAGGTGCGAGTTTCAATGCTAGCTTGTCAACAAACGTATCGAATGTTTATTAAAGGAGTACATGAGCAGACGTCGTCTGTAAAGTTTTCAGACAAATCACAATTGTTTTTATTTCACGCATTCGATACAAACTCGTATTTGAGAGTTATCTCATTTTGAGATCACTTACTTTCATTGTAGGTATTCAATCTCGATTAGGTAACAAATTATAAGGAAAGAAGAACGACCACTTCCCATACATTCGTTTACCTGTCAAACTATTTTTTATTTAGTTGAAGTCTTGAAGTATACAGTTAATATTGATGTAGGAAAACAATAGGTTGATTCCATTTACGCCGGTAATAATTTATTTTAATTTGATAATGAGGAATAAAAGTTATACACGTTAATAGTTGTAAAATTATTTGACAGTTAAAAAGTGGACATCCTTCTTTGCAATCCAATTAAAGCTCGTTTTGCCCTTTCAAAAACTCGTTCAGCTACTATTAACAATTTTTATTTTATTTTATTATTTCAGAATCTTACATCTAAGTTTACAATTTTTGATATCAAAATGCTGAGCAGTTTGTAGACGTTGCGCTCGTTAATCACATTTTTGTTATTTACAAAGCTATATTAAATTAAATTAGGTTAACCTAGCATACAGTCTTTTAATTTTTTCTTTAAAGTTTGTTTACATTAAATTTTGTGCCCCTCTAATAATATACAGTTACATATTTTTGGAATTAAATACTGTCCAGCTCTCTCTTCATAGTAGTTAAGCGCCCCTGTCTGAATAAGTTAGCTCTAGTATTATATCTATGACATACTTAATTCTTAAAATCTTTCGTGTAATATATTTCAATAGCTATTAAGTATTCTATTTTCCTATCTACAGGTAATAGTTTGCATCATCAATCATATCGTTGTTTGTTGTTGTTTATCTACTAACATTTTTAAAAACCTTACTTGTAGCTTCTTAATTTCTTCTAAGTACGACTTAAATGTTAAGCCATACCAACTCAGTCCATAACTGACCAATGACTCGGCCAATGCATAGTAAACCATGTACAATCTTACTAGGATTATAATAATTTTACTGTGGCTAGTAAAATTGTAATATTACTGAATGAGGTCTGTAGTATTGTGAGAACTGGAGTCAATATAATCCAGACGATTCTAATGTTCCTGGGAAAATTATAATACTACCTCTTTGACAATATTCCTGCGACACATACATAAATAAACTAATAATTTTACTCCCTTTAAGGTCCGCCACACACAGACGGAATTGCGATTCCGGAATCCTGATTCCGGATTCAGTGTTATCGTCTATGGTTACAAAAAATACTAGTGCTGTTTAAAAAATGCCTAAAATAAAAATGTATGAAACGCCTTACGAATGACAATAAAGCATTTTTAGTTATTTATTAAAACAAAACAAACAATTTCTATACATGATTATTACTACCATGTGAGGAGGTCATGACGTTACGAATGTTACGATGATGGTTTGTAAATTGTATTCCAATACTAAAGCAACTATATCAAAAGACTATCGATAGTTTTAACATTAGACATAATCTGCATATAAAATGGCTTGAACCATTATCACACAAGCGGTTTTTGAGCGTAGGCGATTTCGTAACTATGCCGCAACGACATCGCAACTGCACCGTCACGATACGGTATCGTTCCATCAACGCCTACGCTCAAAAATGACTTTAAAATATGCCACCAAAAATCTCTCAATCTTACATCAAAAATCACTAGATCTAGTGAAAAAGTATCTGAAAGCGGCAACACTCCATACGGAATCTAATTCTGAATCAGGTTTATTCCGGATGTATGTGGCGGACCTGAGGATCGGACAGAAACTTTGCTACAACTATCAACCCATGCTGAGCGCCCGAGCGCGCTACATACAAAAGAAATTAGATCCTATTTTCAATACCAATTAAAAAACTTTATTTTTTTTAAACACTATCCAGATATTATTCTATGTGCGTTAAAATATACAACTTCAATGCTAGGATTAATTTAAGATTTTTATGGAAATATTTGAGATACTGTAACTTTGAAACTATAACGAAAATCGAATAAACCACAGGCAGAGAGAATAGTTTCAAGATCGCGTTAAAAAATTTCATTGACTTTAATTGGTTAGAATCCAAAATATAAATTAACCTTCGTTTGTATGGAGCGCGCTAAAAGTTATGTTATCCTTCTAGCAAGATTTAACTTTTGGCAATTTAAGGTTTCAGGACCGTACGACGAGTATGAGCACGAGACTACACTAATCATAATTTTTTTCCCGATGATTCGTCTTTTCACGCAATCTGTTGGCATAGTGCCTCGTCGGGTGAAGCCGGATCTGCCGACTAACATCCGCTTCCTGAAAATGGCAGACAGTGCAAACGCTCTTATTGTTTTCGCTTTACCAAAAAAAAGTTACGATTGATCAAACGAGTTCTCTCTTTGATTTTATATTTATGTGCCAAAAAATGTAGGTACTTTTTTATTTGGCTTTGAATAAGAGTTCAGAGGTTTTGTTTAGATTTACGGCAATATAAAAACATGACAGTATATACAGGGTGTAAGGTAATTGCTTCCAAAAATCTCAATGGGGTGAAAGTACCCATTAATATGATCTACTTTTACTATGGAACCAATTATAAGATCTCAAAAAAAAATCAGCTATCTCATACTAACATTAAATTCTTACCGCGCAAAATGTACAGAGGATCTGATTTTTTTGAGATCTCATTGTTGGTCCTATAGTAATAGTTGTTCATAATGATGGGTTTTCAGAAGCAATTCCCTTACACCCTGTAGGTATACAACATGCCATTTTAGTTTCGTATAGGTTAATATTTTCTTCTGGAAATATGAATACGAATGATATTGTACGTGTTAATACAAAAGTGTACAAATTTTAGAGTCATCATCATTGGCTTTTTTCCATCTCTTTTTTTCTATTTCAAGCAGCAGATTCTGTTGGGATTAAACAATGACGTATAACGTTATTCTTTTATACAGACTGACGATTTTATGCAGTTACAAAATGTCGATAAATGAGAAGAAATTGTAAGAAATGCTAATAGTTCCTGAGGCTTGAGATACCTACCAACGTCAAATTCAGCTTATTAAATTTCAGACAAAACAAAAAACTACCACACACATAGGCATAACCCTAAATCTTCATTAATCGAGGCCGTTCAACCTGGATTCGTCGCACTTTTTTGCCAATAGGAATTAAATCATAAACGTCGAGAGTTAAACACAGCATTTTTCTCTGCACACCGATCATCATTCAACGTCAACCAGTAATGAGGCAGGACTCGAGTTCCGTAGAGACGAAATACATAAATCAGAAGAAATTATTCAATCACGCCCCTCTACTTATGCATTGCGATGGATGCCGATGTGAGGATTGAGTTTTTGTACAATTATGACGTTACGCCGTTTTTGTAATGGATCGTGATTGCTGAAAGATTCACTGTATTTTTGTTTAAGACTTGTTTACGTTGAGTATATAATTAATTTATAATTATGTTTGTTTATCGAATCATCAGCTTAATGCCGTTGTTAAGCTGTATATAAGCCAGTGATTAGTACGGCTAAGATACTATGCCTGTATGATACTAACTTTTATTATGATAATATTTAACAACAGCGGAATTCTAATAAGAACTTCATACAAATATTTAAGCTATTTAGAAAATTTGTAACATACATTTATTCTCACGCCTGTCTCCCACTGGGGTAGGCAGAGACAACGGAACGCCACCTGCTACGACCCTGACAATGTTTTCGTGCTTAAATTAGTGTTATTTTTTGTGTTTACTTACATCTAATATAATCGAATCGAATTTTTATTTTTTTATTTTATTATGGAACATTAAATGAATGAAAAAAGAAACTAATTTTTAACTGAAAAGTAATAATAATTTTAAACATAAGCATGTGTGCTATTCAAGTAAAAGTAATTAATAGGTAGGTATAGGTACAGGAGTGCAATTTTTGAATCTCATTCGCTGAGCTCAGCAGTTGAAATTGTCAAAATTACTATGGAGATATGCATCTTTCAAACAATCATCAGAACTAAGGTAAACGGAAGAGAGCTAGCGCCTCAATGTTGAGGCCGCGGTTCGATTCCTGGCCTGTACCACTAAGTTCTTTGGAATTTATGTACGGTTGTATTTATCATTTACTAGCTCGGCGGTGAAGGAAAAACATTGTGAGGAAACCTGCATTCCCGAGAATGAAAACAAAATACCATAAGTTCGGAGGTATGCGTAAAATATGGGTGAGCTTGGGGCGAACACAAAGGACCAGCGCTGGTCTCTGTGTTACAACGACCCTTGCTTGCAATAGCCCAACCACAAATAATCAATATGCATCTTTCTACTGCTGATTTGACTTTCAAAAATCATACTCCAGGAGTGCAATTTTTGAAAGTCAAATCAGCAGCAGAATAAGAAGCAGCGTATCTGTATAAACTTTCAACTGCTGAGTTCAACGTATGAGATTAAAAAATCGCACTCCAGGTAATTCAGTTGCAAAACAAACTAGGTAACTATAGGTACCGTTTTTTACTATTTTATCATATATATTATATACCACTTCAATTCCTGGAAGGTATCTCCGTGTGTACAATAAAGTGTTAAAATAAAATAAATAAATAAGGTATTTAAACGTGCAAACATCTAAATGTTAATAATACCTATTTATGTCCATAAGTAAAACATTAGTCAGGGAACCATTGAACAAAAAAATACTAACTGGGCAGTCCCATGTAAAGTGCAAAGTAATTAATATTTAAAAATACATTTTTAACAGACCTCATCTCATGAATATTTATTAAGAACATCCACAAATGTTTACGAGTAAATTAAAAACCCGAGTCGAAATAAAAAAACAACATACCCGACAATTTAAAAACACTGAAAGCGTTTAAGGGAATGGCTGTTTAAAAGCCGTCACAGCTAAAATTCTTACCTCCACCGATCTTAATTGTCCACCGATCGATGCTTTAGGTAGGATCGTGGAGCGATGCAATCTCGGATTGTACGGTCTATTCTGTAAGAAAATTACTAACCAAAAAATATAGCTATTTATTTACATAATTTTGATTTAATAAAGCCGACCAACAATAAAATATCGACACATATCCAACAATATGACACAGTCTTTGTTCAGATATTTATATAGCTTTTAGAAATGTTGTGAAAGAATTATCTTTGCTCTTTTATTATTTATTTTAACACTTTATTTGCCATGTACACACTTACAGACGTAATAAATAATAGACTAGACAAGTCCAAAGAGAGAGAGTTTCTCTAAAGAATTTTTTTTCATCAGACATTTTGAAATGAGGCGGACAATTTTGTTTTTTTCTATACTTTATACCGTCCAGCAGTAGACGTACTTCATATCGTCCAGCATTGGACGTCCATCGGCTGAGATTGATGATGATGATGATGATACTTCCCCCACCAAAATGTACGTGCGTATTTGTTTTAATTCATTGCTGCCGTTAGTTAACTGTTTTCATGAAAACGCTAAGAAGTGCTATTTTTGAATCTCACACTTTCAAAATAATAATCAAATGATGCATTATCTCAATAGTAATTTTTTTCATTTTTTGCTGCTGATTTTACCGTGTGACTTTCAAAATTACCACTTCTGAAGCCATGCTCTTTTTAATCAACATTCGTTTATGTCTATTCGGTTTGCCTTTTACCCATACATGTATTGTGTTAATAAAATTACGAACACTCAAATTTTTCTACAACTTTTAACCCTTTTTAGACATAGTAAGATACGTTTCATCGACCACCTATAGGTAATTAAGATAATACTAAAAACTTTATCAATTGGTTCATTATTGAATGTAAATGTGGTGGCCAGGGCCTGATAAAGGGTTAAACGAAGAAGATAATATTTTTCGCCCATTATCTGAGCAACCAAACACAGAATAACCCAAAGAAGCAAAGCACGGTCGCCGGCGCCGCCCGCGGCCCTCGGATCACTGTTATTACACTCAGCTCCTGAGGTAAGCTTCTTGTGCAATTGATTTTTATCGTGACGACATTATTACTAAACTCTTTGATAAAAAAAAATCGTTAGTTTACCCACTGTACACTCTATAATTACGTCTTATTTATTGTTTCAAATCTATTACGAAGATAAATTATAAGTTCTTTGATAAGATAAGTTACCTAGTATAAAATTAAGTTAAGAGTTTGTAATTGTACGTTTAAATTCAATATATTGGAATAAGAATCACTTTAATGCCTTAACAAATTGTAAATCGGGTTCATTTTATCTTCCCACTATCAAAAGGTTATCGCATAATTCTGAGTTCGACCAAAAAACTTGGGTCGAACTGTCGAAGCGAGATAATCTGACGGTCCCGATCGACCGAGACGAACCAGACGTTCTTGACGGAATTTATGACCTAACTTTTGCACATTACTTTTTTCTTATCTCAGAACTTTGTAATACGTCGTAATCTATGCTCTTTTAAAAGAATTTTAAATGGCAGGCATTGTACGGTTGTGATTTAAAATATTCGGGTCTATAGTTCAGCTCAAAAGTTCCATAGCTATATTGAGAGACTGCGAATATTATAAATTTATAAAATATAGGTTGCTGGGCTGGGCCCTACCAACCGACATAATATAAAATGTACATTGGTGTATAATTATGTGGTTTATGTAAAATTGAGAAACATTCCCATTAATTTTGTAAATGTTCATGGACATGACTTACGAAAATTAGTAGGTTCTGAACTAAACCGACTTCAAAATCATTTCGTAAGGACAGATAATGTCAACAACTATCTAATTTAAACAATTTTTTATCCTGCACCTGCAAGAGATGTAGAACCAGAAATTGTAAAATAATAACAACAATGAAAAAAAAAACATGAATTTTGCTCAAGTTAAAGTTTTCGTGAACCACGTCAGGTCAACTTCTCGAATGCGTCAAAACAATTGCTGCTCAAATTATCGTTAACAAATTGTCACATAACTGTTACGTTGACTTTAAACAATAAACTTAGCTTCCAATGAGCATCTTTATTCTTATTTACAAAGCTTATCGACTATGGAATATTTTAGCAACTAAATAGTCGGCTATATTTTAAATACTAACTATATTGACCACTTAAGAGCCTATATGTATGCATGGTTGATCCGATGAGATAAGGCTCGGCTAGTTTCTAGGATGTTTTAGCAGTATCATTCCAGTTTACAGGCTTGTAGAGCGCATGCGCCGTGGGTGGCGTTAAGTCGACTCTATAGGCACCCGAAGCAATAACTAAAGCTATAGAGGGAGCAGTAAGTATCTGAATTTCTTCTCGTTTGTCTCTCTTTTATCTATACTTATAAAAATGTCCCGTGACTGAATGACTCACAACGCACAGCCTAAACCACTAAAGATAGAAGCATGAAACTTTGAATATTTATATTTTATAGAGGATGTAGTGGTGCGCTAAAAAAGGATTTTTCGAAAATCATCCCCTATATGGGTTTTCCAAAGTGGACATGAACGAAGTAGCTAGTTTAACAGTAATTGGTTGCACATATTATTAAAGCACCAACCATAAAGTACTCATATTTTAAATATTCAAACATATTTTGCGTTCTTATTCATCTTCCAACTCACGGGTTTTCTTTGATATTGGCATATTGGTGTGATATAAAAGAGCTTATATATTATGATCGCATATTTTTCTACAGCCTTTAAATTATGCCTACTATGGCATCTTTATTGTTACAAAAAGGTTTCAATTTGACTGGAGACTATGGCACCGGATATTTGGCATTATCAGTATTTAATGTTTTCTACTAAACTAATCACAGGTTTCACGCATTTCGTCTCCTGCGCAGGCGCAGATCCATATTTATACCTGAGCGCTATCTATGCTTCTAGTTCTTAATCTTGACACCAACTCTTATCGTCCTTAATGACAGCTATTCGGTAATGGTGCACGACTAGGTTTACTTTTATGATAATTAGTTCGATCCAATATTTATTCGAGCGGCTTTATGGGCCGCCCTTTCATCTTGCATCTTGTTTATTGGTATTGCTACCGCTTTGGTTTACTTTGCTCTAATTATGTTCCATTTGGAGAATAGTTGATTGGAATTGAATGGTTTTGGATGATGGAGTGATAACTTTATTGTTTAGTTAGTAACTTAATAATGGACCACCACTTGATGTGACCTTGAATAATGAGATGATCTTTGCCATCCCGAAATGGGATCATGAGGTTCTGTAATATCATCAACATCAGCCTATAAACGTCCCACTGCAGGGCAAAGGCATAATTACCCTCCTATGGTCTACTCATTACTCCATAGGCATGGCCATAATGACCAAACCCTCGCCCATGTGGTAAATGAGTGCACCTTGCGCCGTTTCCCCGGTGGAATTAAGGAATTCCATAGATTGACCCCGGCAGCGGAAGACTGGCTGAAAAACCTTGACCTTGAAAGTTAGACCTCCCCGGATCCAAGCAGGAAGATAAAAAATGCCATACGATGATGGCCATAATAGACCAACATTTTTTTTGGTCTATCACTGTAATTTTGATATCAACAATTTACTTGCGAAAAATAACTTCTTCTATTTTTTACATAGACTGTGTTCACTCTTCTACTGTTGGGAAGAGGCCTCCCCTCTATTTTTCCAATAGTCTCTATTATGTGCAAGCTTGGAATATTTTGAGTTGCAATGTGATATTTCAGACACTTTCGATAAGAGACTCTTGTATTTGTAATATAATACCTTACAATACCAATCAATAATAGTTATTAGCAAAAAAGTAATGAAGCACCAATAGCTAGAAACAAAAATATTTGGAAAGAAATTATGATTTATATAATATTATAGAAAAAACAGTAATGATAAATTACAAAAAACATAGTCATAACATGACTGTAAATGATATACTTTCTAATGACAGTGCGAACAAAACCAACGTAATGCGAGAAGAAATAAAGACAAAGGTCGAAGCAATAACGCTTTATCTAATGACACAGACTACCGAAAATATACCATGTTACATCTTCTGTCATTAGACGTAATCGAGGCAATTTTTCACACATTTTTTCACGGTAGACCGAGTACACTTAGAGCATAATTCATTTCCTTCGTCTTAAATCGAAAAAAAAAATGATTGATGCTGTGCAAGAGTCAGATTTTTTTAGGTATATAGGTATATGAAATTGCAAAATTGTTCTGTTAGTCAATAACAATTTAAGACAAAAGTTTGCGTATTGAGTATAAGTATGCTGAAGTCACCCTTTAGCATGCTAAACCGAAACAAAATATCGAGCTTCAACATATTATAGTCTTTCTCTCTGGTAAATCACGTAGGTAGGTAACGTAGCATGTATTAATGCAACCGTTTGTTCAAAATAGATACATAACTGTACAACATACCTTAGATTTGCTACTTTTTGAAACTTTTAATAAATATTTGACAACTAATAAAACTAAGCCTTAAGCTTTAGTGAAATATCCATCCAGTTCAGTCGTTTTTAAGTGATGCGCTGCGTGCACACACAAACAGACAAACAGACAAAAATTCTAAAAATGGTCTTAATGTATTCCATTACGTATCCTAATCATTATCTTATTTAAGAGCTACGCTCTTGTCGGTGGAGTATTCGCCAATCCTGTCTCTCTTCCGCTAGTCATACCTTACATCAACCTTTTCCTTCACTTGGGCTAGATAACTCCTGTCTAGGTCTTCCTCTCTCCGTCTTCCGCTCTAACACCCCCTATTAATTTGTGTGCAAATATCATCAATGTAAATCATCGCTAAATGTACAATTTTATTATATGTATAGATTGTAGACAAAGATGACATCACATCCAATCATTATAACCATATAAATATATTCTAAAAAAATTGTAGGGCATTTGATATACAGGTATTGAATCAGTAGTAGCATCTGATGAGTTATTAGGAATATTTTTTTGTCAAAAATTGTTCATTGAATTCCTCGGCAGTTTCAAATAGAAATACTTCACATACATTTCAGAAATACCGGCACTAAATCACCGCTAAAAAGATGATAATAATGCATAGCATTGTTAGTGGCTGACGCGCAGCGGGACTTACAGTAATTCATAGAGATTTGGTTCGCCCATAAATTTCGCTTGCATTGTTTCAAAATAATATTTACGCTAGAAACTTTGTTTGAAATTTCCAATTCATATATTTTCTCATTGAATCGTGGTAATTCTATTTCAAATTTTAATCATTCGCGTTAAAAAGTTACAAAATGGTTAAGTTTTTCGTTTTGTTAGGTAATGAAACAATTTCATCGACAACGTCACCGGCTACAAGTAATACTTTAACTAATGAATTTAACTTATATACGTATAAGATTCTTACGATTAGATTTGCATGGATCTTACGTCCAGACTAACCACACTACGCAACTACATTCTACAACCTTCAGCAAATGTCATCCTACCAGTGCCTAACCACATGTCCAAACTGCAAACTTATCTATCCAATCTCTCGACCCCTATCCTATAACCAATAGAGTCCATTTTAACTCGACTCATCTTGCACAATTTGTTTGCGTCAATTTACTAGGTCCTCTCACTTCCGAGCGGTCAGCTGCGAGCGATGTCTAATTAAGAACCTAACCTCAGAGCCTAAGGCTATCTTAATACGAAGTAAGTGAGCTTCTAAGCTTGTCTTTCGAGCATTAGCTCTAAAGGTACCAGAGTATTTACATTTGGCAAAGCTACTCTCTGAACACTTCGGCTCTGCGATGATTTTGCATGAATTGAATTGCAAATATGTATCTAAGTTTCGACTTTGTATTGATGTCTGTTAATTCTCTTTGAGTGCGTTTGTTCATGTATTTCAGTTGACGAATAAATGGGCTTGATTTATACAGAACACGCTCGCGGCTTCTTGTATAGTTTGGGATTTAGAGCAGGTTATCCTGTTCATAATTTTTAAAAGATACTTACTTACGTAAAAGAGGGAATAGGGAATATTTCAAAGAAACATCATCACCCTAAACAGTGTCCAACTATTTACTATTTTTATCGATATACAGACTATTCAGTGCTGAAGTTTCCATATTATCGGTAGTAGTCAGAAATATTCTGAAACCTCAAAACATCCACGATTCACTAGTAGTACCGAAACTCTGTCCAGTGTGACGGAGAGTGAGCCCGTCGCCACTTGTAATGGACAGTGGGTACAATATATGCCTCGAAATTGAAGGATGCAGGTTATTTTAGTAGTAAAAAAAGGCACCACAAGAATGATAAATAAGTTAGTAACATCATCGTATCTACATACTTTTAGAAATTTTTCCATAAATCAATTAACAAAGTCAATAGTCAATTGTGATATACAGGGTCCTTCTTAATATGCTGACACTTTTTTAAGGGCATGATCGGACCATCGAATTGAACAACTTTCTCCCGAACTTTCTTTGGCCCCATAGGACCAATATCGAAATCGCGAAAAAGATATCAGGTGGTCCCATACATTTAGCACAAGTAGGTTTGCAGTTTTGTATGGAAGAGCTGTTTGTCTGTGTTGTATGTATGGTGTATGTTGGTCTCATAGAGAAAGTTGTTTAGTTTCATGGTCTGGTTATCTCCTTAAAAAGTGTCAGCATATTAAGAAGCACCCTATATGTAGATTGGATTTTAATATGTATTCAAAGTAGCTTATTATTATTTCCGTATGAGTTCACCGTATCAGCATAAATCAGAATACTTTGTAAGAATTTTCCAGCTACTAAAAATAATATTTTGGAGCGGTAAGTATAGCACGTGCTCCACATTAATATTCCCCATATGTAGGGCTCATCAAAATGCGACGGAGTCTGCGGAACCCAGGGGATCGTTATTACGCTCAAAAATTCCGCAGTATTCTATCTTAGAAGACTTTTGTTACCGCATTGTAGGATAATCTATGTTAGCTTACTACTACTGTTCAACTACTACTAGAAGATAGCTAGCCCAATTAGAATAATAGCGTATCAGCATAATAAATTGAAGGGGTCTCACCCTGTATAGATATAAGAATATATATTACGAGCGTTAACCCGCGACTTCGTCCGCACAAATTATATACCAGATTTTAAGTCAGATCATAAGCTAACAAACAAAAAAAGTTTCATCACAATCGGTTCAGTAGTTTTTGCGTGATACTCGTTCAAACAAACAAACAAACAAACAGTCAGACAAAAAATCCAAAAATTGGTGAAATGGAATCAGGGACACCTACGAGTAAAAACCATAATCGTAAATTTTTTTTTGTTAATATCTTCAATGTACAGACAAACTTCCTGTTACAGTTTTATAATAGTATAGATAGATATATGATAATAGCCTATCTATGTATTACATGTTATATGTGTTTATTATAGGTTTATTTTGTATACTTGCATCTTGTTTTTTATTTACTGATAACTGCTCATTTTTGATCATTTTTCTGGAAACACTGCCTACCTCTCTTCGTTCACCGTTTCCTCTATCTTAAGGCTGTCTGGAAGAAATAGCTTTTTAGCGATAAGACCGTCTTATTTTGTGCCTTTTGTATTTTTGTATGTATTTTTAATGTTCATGTTTCGGTCTAAAATATAGAATATTTGATTGATTGATTGAATTATATCTTTAAGATTTTCAAAGTCGTCAAATTATAATCTTTCTGGTGTCAATCGAGTCTAGTTCTTAATATTACGAACTATTAATAATATTAGAATGTTACTATCAGTAAAATTAACACAATCCTATTATTATACCTAACACTTTATTGTAGACACGGACATAATAATACTCAAAGTTGATAAAACCTGTACAAAGGGCGAGTTTATCTCTGACGAGATTTCTTCCAGCAGACTCGTAAAAGGGACAGTAAGTCTTAGTAAAATTTTAAAACTTCAAGTTTTATTTAGAACTGAAATGCAGGTCTTATACATCTAAGGTCATGGTACAATACTATAATTACTGAATAGTATACCTACAGATATGCACCTGTTTTTTGTTCAATTTTAAGCAAATTCATATAATTATTTAAAATCTTAAAATACTGCGCATTATTTAGAAAAAACGTTTTTCCAATAATGAATTAATGACGCTGATCATCTTGTATAGTCTTCATTTCAGTGCAATTTTCAGGATTAGCTGTTATAATGGTCTAATTGTTAACACTTTTCTAGGCATACTTACTGTCTTATTTTTGTTTTAATAATCATCTATCTATACTATTATAAAACTGTAACAAGAAGTTTGTCTGTACATTGAAGATATTAACAAAAAAAAGTTACGATATGGTTTTTAGGTGTCCCTGATTCCATTTCACCAATTTTTAGATTTTTTGTCTGTCTGTTTGTTTGTGTGTTTGTTTGTTTGTGTGTTTGTTTGTTTGTTTGTTTGTTTGAACGAGTATCACGCAAAAACTACTGAACCGATTTTGATGAAACTTTTTTTGTTTGATAGCTTATGATCTGACTTAAAATCTGGTATATAATTTGTGCGGACGAAGTCGCGGGTTAACGCTCGTAATATATATAATCGTATTATCTATAATTTTTTTTACTAGCCTATTTCATCCCACTGCTGGGCAAAGGCCTCCCTTTTAATCTTCCAACAATCTCTATCCTGGGCAAGCTCTGGCCACTTGTCATCAAAAGCATCCAGATCATCGCGCCATCTCTTCTTAGGACGACCCCGGCGCCGACAAACGTTTTCTGGGATCCAGGGCGTAATAATTTTTGCCCACCTCTCCTGGTGCATTCGACAGACATTATTATTATCAATCGGCAACAAAATTATTTTAAACTCTACGATTAAACCTTACGCCTAAGCCTTATTTTGTGCCTCTTGTATTTTATTTCTGTATTTTACTGTTTATGTTTTTGGTGTAAAATAAAGTATATTTGATTGATTGATTGATTAAAATCTTTGATATCAAAATCAAATATTGTATACGAAAACCTATAGACTATACCATCTTGTTAGTAGCATACATTATAATAATGTTCAACATAATGAATACGAAAAAAATGTATTAGTATTTCTTACTTTTATTATGATATCGTTGAAAAAATAAACATGTTCGAAATAACAAGGCAATCGTTATTGTTTCAAAGGAAATATTGGAGCGTAATGAACCTAATATACAAAGTTGCCTAAAAGATGAATTCTTTTTTCTTCTGTTTTCGCATTTTATCCGACTGTAACATTAGTTTTCTAAGCACGTCGTGAGGCTTAGCTTGATAACAAAGTCCAATATAGGGGGTTGACTTGTGGCCACAGTGATTGCTTCGAGCGAATTTTTTTTGTGGGCTCTGATATACTTAGGTACTCTTACTAAAAGTTCGGTCTTCATCAAAGCTTAACTTGATAAGAAAGTTAAAAAATAGGGGCCACAGTGATTAATCCAAACGATTTTTTTAATATTAATTATAAACAATTGAATACCAAAACATAAAAAAAATAGACTACTCTATTTAAAAAAAAATATAAATTTATAAGAACAACGAGGAAAAATTTTGTACAAAACCCTGAATTAGATTCAAATTATAGACTAAGAGATAAGTGTACTTTTTGTAACCATCAGCTGCAAGGCTGATTCAGTGTTTATTGGGTTTAGAGCATCTGTGTGATGGGGGTGGACCAGGTCTGCCTGCATAACTCCAGTCGGTTTAGAAGTTACTGATGTTTAAAAGTCAATAAAAAATTAACGATCAGCTGCAAGGCTGATCGTTAATTTTCAACTGACCTTTAAACGTCTGTAACTCCTAAACCGACTGAAGTTAGGCAGGCAGACCTAGTTCGTCCCCATCACAGAGATGCTTTACACCCCATAAACTCTGAATCAGCCTTGCTGATGATGGTTGCAAAAAGTACACTTATCTATACTATTATAAAAATCTATATACTATTATAAAACTGTAACAAGAAGTTTGTCTGTACATTGAAGATATTAACAAAAAAAAGAGTTACGATATGGTTTTTAGGTGTCCCTGATTCCATTTCACCAATTTTTGGATTTTTTGTCTGTCTGTTTGTTTGTGTGTTTGTTTGGGTGTTTGTTTGTTTGTTTGTTTGAACGAGTATCACGCAAAAACTACTGAACCGATTTTGATGAAACTTTTTTTGTTTGATAGCTTATGATCTGACTTAAAATCTGGTATATAATTTGTGCGGACGAAGTCGCGGGTTAACGCTCGTCTCTTATAATATTATAGAATGCCGTTCAATTACACGTACTATGTACACTTTATAATGAAAACCGAAGAATTATTTCTTTTCAACCAAATCGCTTGTAGTGACACTGCACCCTAAGGAGTATATTTCATGAGAAATTTTTGGTAGTCGGGTAGGTAAGGAAATTTTCAAGATATTTTATAACCTCATAAAGCCGACTTGATTATTTACAATGAAGCTCGTTTATAACCGATATCTTTTACATCAGCTAATTATTAGTCCAAACTTCCTTCCTCAAAAATGTTTGTTAAAATGTTTACGTAAACGTTGTTTTATTTAACGGAAATATTGTTCCTGATTATGTTTTGTTAGATTATTTTGATACGGTTTTATTTTTCCGTTAAGAGGATATGAGAAAAAAATAGGATTCTTCAAAGCGTCATATATCATGAAGTACTAACAGTAGGAGTATGATTTGCGGATATGTGTAAAATTGAAGTTTTGATTACAGTCAAAACATTTGGCTCTCTAATAGCCATGTTTTTTCCTTCTTATTGCTGTCTCCCGTTTGCAATGGAGGGAAGTCAGATATTTCGTTTTTCTACTCCTCCTGTCTTCTTTGATTAATTCATTGCGGGTTCCAAGACAGATTAGAGTCATCCCCGGGCTCGCTGGTCTTCATTGTCTAGTGTTGTGAATGGTCGCCGCTGTTGATCCTGGCTTACAGGAGTTTAATTAGAGCCAAAACACGATTAAGACACATTTTTTTACGTAACCTCAAAAAAAACAAAAGAATAAAAAAATAAGACACATTTTCTTGATAGAAAAAACAAGCCAAAGTTGCCTCCATCTTTATCGATAAACGCTTGGAACTGCTAAACGGTGAATAACAGAAACACGAGACTTGATTTAAAAAAAAGAAATTGATATTTTATAAAGTTTGATTATAGCAGAATTGAACTTACATAAATAGTACAATCGCAATTAAATAAAGTTTGTTTTACGCTTGCGTCGTTTCAGGCGCGCGCTGCCCCATCTCTTTCTCTCGCATCAGGAATAAGCTATCACATGCTCATTTCGCTTCAATTATTTTTCGACATAGGCCCTCAACTTAAAATGTTAATATTCAAAAAATAAATGCATGTTTCTTCATAGCATACAAATTAATAAAAATCCTGACTGATAAACCAAATATTTAAATCGCGGAAAATTTTACATTCCCATTTGGGTCTTAAGGATGGTTTTGTATGGAACAGCTGATAATTTTTCCTTGATTTCGATGTTGGTCCCATAGATAAAGTTGTTCAGTTTGATGGTCTCATCGTCCCCATAAAAAACCGTTAGCATGAAGAAGGACCATGTATGTATTCTGAAAAGAAAAAAAACATAAAATAAAAAATATATCCATAGCACAAAAATCGTTAAAATTAAACGTTTACGTAATATCAAGTAAGTATACATATACAGGGTGTAAGTGACTGCCTAGCAAATACGGAAACGGTCAACTCAGACCAACAAACTGAACAACTTTCACCATGGAGCCTACTCAGGAAACGCGAAAAAAAATCAGCCGTCCCATACATTTTAGTCGGGTAGGTACAGCAGTTTTGTATCAGACAGCAGATTTTTTTTCGTTTTTCCTGAGGTAGGCTCCATAGTGAAAGTTGTTCAGTTTGATGGTCTGAGTTCACCGTTTCAGTATTTGCTAGGCTGTCACTTGTCACACCCTGTATTATTGTTAATGAACGAAGTTTCATTAAAGATTCGTGCACCTGTACCAACCTACCCTAGTATCTGATATCACTCTAACCCTGACACATGGTTTAGAGTTCAAAATATAAATAACTACATAACAATTACACTCAAAACCAACTCGTCTTTCCTGAATAAAAAAATACGGTACGAAATACAGCCTACATGAGAGGAAATAGAGCAATGTTTTTTCAAACTTTCCGATAACAACACATCGGTAGGGATTTTATTTTATTGTTAGATGCGCGCGTGTATCATTGAGGTTTACGATGCGCATCCCTCTTTGTTTCCTGAAGAAAGTACATCGTGCTGGCAGTGCACACAAATATTGTTTAGCTTTTTAAAAACTATTTTTAAAATGTCTGATGGCTATAACTAATAATAGCTAGGTACCTATACTGGACTCTATCTAACCCCAAGTTTGCCTACACATGCATACAGAGTTTTTGCCAATATCTTGACCAGACCATCAAAGTGAACACCTTTTTTGGGACTGACATCGAAATCAATAAAACGAAATAATAATCTCGAATAAAATATTTGCTGACTTATACATTTGAGTCTAGTAGGTTAAGGTGGTTTCAGTCCATACAAAAGTTTGACGCACAATACGCGTAGACGGAATTAATAAAAGTAATATTTTATATATGGAAAAATTGTTTAGAAAATCTAGTTACCGCGTAACAAATAACATTTGCAATTTATTATATAATTACGAAGATATAAAGCTTTTAAAATTTTGTATGAAAAATTTCAAAGCGTAATATCTTCGTAATTATTTTATAAATTGCAAATGTTATTTGTTACTATTTTTTCATATATACAAAGTTACTTATATTAATACCGTCTACGCGTATTGTGCGTCAAAGTTTTGTATAAAATTGACCCCTCTGCAACCGCCTTAACAGTTTTAAAGCAGCTTATTTTTATTCCGCGACGTCAATGTTAGTACCAAAGTACAAGTACAAGTCCAGGTACTTTAAATGTGACTAGATAATTGGTGTGACAATGTCCAAGATATTTTTTTTTTTTTTTATAGTTGTTCAGTTTGATCGTCTGGAAAACTTTCAGCATAATTAAGAAAGACCCTATGCATACAAAAACTCACAACCACAACCTCTTTTGGGTTCATTAGTATGTTAAGCATGCAGTTGTAGGTTTCAGGGTGAAATGACGTGTCAAGTAGTGATTGGTGAAAATCCGTTTGCGCACAAAAATACTGCCTCGTACAACACCCACGGGAAGAAATGGAGTGGTCCATTCAAAGCCGGAACCACACGGTGTCACTACAAATTGATATTTAACTGCGAAGCTTTATTTAAAATGATTACATTTGAAACTGTATCTTAATTTCCCCTTTAGAACTATTTTGTATAATTTATAATTAAGCCTAGACTAGATCAAACGTCATTAAAAAACGCCAGGTTAAAAACAGCCGAAATCGACGGGAATGTATGACAAGATGTATGGACCTAGAGGAAGCAAGAGAGGTGTGTAAGATCCGCCCAAAATGGAGATCCATAGTCTCTGCCTACAACTCTGGGAAAAAGATGTGTGTTTATGTATGTATGTATAATTAATCTTCAAAGCATGCACTTCCTTTCGATAAAAATTTAACTTGCACTGGGATAGCATTGTAAACGATTCTGTCTTACCAATTTTATTTCGGTGTTATTGTTTCAAATTTAATTATGTAACAACATAATTTGTCAAGTCGTTGAACATTAAACAAGACATTTACTACAACCACAAATCTGCGCTGCGGACCGTACAACAAAATGCAGAATCGGCATACGATAAATTTTGCCACGAAATAGACGTGCGTACGCCACGGCGCTTGCACTGTAATAAATAAATTTTATGTGTGTGTAATGTAAGAGACGTAGGTTCGTTCGTTTGGAATTTCACATGGTTTGTGACTTGCATTGTACATAACGAGGTAAATAGATACTTTACGGCTAGCATCACAAATTGCTTGTTTCATATTACAATTGACAACATTACATTTTTTAACCACCTGTTTTTAATAAAAAAATATAAAAATAGGTTAAAAAATAAGAGATACGTATTTTTCCGATTAAATTTTTGACCGATATTTCTATTTTTAATTTTCTGAACGCAATAAAATTAAAAATAAATACTGTCAAATACAATTGAAAAGCCAAGCAGGCATAAGAATAAAATTTCATTCAATCTCTATTTAATTTTTCAATATTTTTCAAGTGACTCGAGAAATAATGGATAGAAAAATCAGATAATTTTGATATAAGATTTGAATCACATAATCTCCAAATGGTTTTCTAATTTTAGTACCTTTCTCAAAATGAAATGTTGAAAATTAGAAATTAAACCTCTGAAGATAGCATTAAGTCAAGCATTACGATCGACTAAAAATGTTTAAAAACAGAGTGCAGTAGTTTTTGCTTTCCAATGATCAATAATTCAATTGATGACGTTGATGGACTGGCTCATAATGAATAAGTAAAAGAAACCATTTTTTTTGGTAAATAAAATAAATGACCGAAGATGAACTTCGTCGTTCAGATTTAGTTTTTTTTGCAGCCATGAAAAACAAAATTAAAGCAATCCCAATTACTTTTTCTGATAAAATAGAATTTATTACAAAACTTTTGCATCATATTTTCACGTTCACGTATTTCAGACTAACTACTAATTACTACTAAGCAATAACAGAGTTTCTAGTATATATAGAACAAAAAAAAGGAGAATGACGCTCTAAAATGTACTTCTCTCTCTGTTCTAAAGTGTTCAAGTGTAATATAGCCATTTGTCAGTGGGAGTTGGTATTCTAATATTCTATACACTCAGTTATCCTGTGGAGCCTGTGTAAACACTGAACGCCTACGACATCTAGTCATTTGTCACATACTCATTTATTACTTCATGAGACATGAAGACTGTTATTGGTAAAGTAAGTACTTTAACAAATGCATGGTCACTACCTTAAAGCCACTAAGAAAATAACAATTCGAATGTTGTCTCATATGACTCATATCTCATATTATTGAATTAATAATGTGCATCATACTGTATACACATTGCAAGATGGACCCTACATTACTCTATGTATAATAGAGTTATTTAGGGTCCAGAACTGCAATTCTAATGGACCGAAAAGTGATTGAGTTAAGACAGAATTTTTTTCCCGATTTCGATGTCGTTCCTATACAGAAAATTGAGCAGTTTGATGGTCTAATCATTCTCTTAAAAAAGCGTTGGCATATCAATCAATCAAATATACTTTATTTTACACCAAAATATAAGCAGTGAAATAAAGAAATTTTAATAAATTATACATTCTCATTTGTTATTTGTTATTTGATAACAAAGTAACAAAATAGTGTTGAAAATAAACTGATACTGGTCGCATTTACATTATTATAAGACGTCTTCATATGTAAGCCATATAGATGAATGAGATATGCCCTATCTCCTTTATGACGTCGTTTTATGACATCTCTATACATAAATATTTGACGATGTGTTAGTAGAATTCTATAAAAGGCCCCACAATTTGCTTTCGATAATAACCGTAAAAATGTATTCAATAAAATGTATAGTATTACAAGAAATAGGTGTATCGATTGCAGATTGTTTTAGGAAAATAATAAAATTGTTTTTTATTAGGCGACACTAAGGAAGGCGTAGCGGTGTTTAGTTTTATTTGAATTGGTATTTCCATAAGTATTTTCGATTTAAATATTTACTATCCTATTTCATACAAATATTAACCTACTTCAAAATTTAGTATTGCATGTCATTAAGTGTATTAAACTTAATGACATGCCATCGATTCGATGGAATAAATTCTAACTAACAATATTTTATTTTTAGGGTTTCGTAACAACTACGCAAGCAGTGGAAGAAGACTAACCATTATGTTGAGATATTATACAATCCGTCTGGCTGTGAGTGCCGCACTCGACTCGGTTGAACGCAGAGCCAGGAGGCTCATTGGCGACAGTATGCTGGTGGAGACCAAGCTTCATAGTCTAGCCTGCGTGTCGGTCTTCTACAGATTGTACTTCGGTGAGTGTGCCAAGTGTGTACATGAGCTCATCCCGCCTTCCCTTTTCTACTATTGGACTTCCAGACGCACCGCGGGATATCACCCCTTCCTGGTTGACATCCGCACCAAGCGCCTTTAAGAAAATTTTATAATGCGCACAGCCAAGGAGTGGAAAGCCCTGCCTGCGTCATTATTTCCAATCGCTTACAACCCGAATTTCTTTAAATACGAGTGAATATACTTCTTCTGGGTAAGCTTGCTACATCTTCGACCCTATCTTTGTCCTGAGGACTGGATTGAGGTCAAGAGCAAACCCATCCGTAATAATAACAAAAAATTCTTAATGATTGTTTTTATTATGTTTATATATTTGTTTTATTGGTTGCTTCTTTTACAATAAGGGTCTAAATTAAGCTATTTTCAGGCTGATTCATTCAGTCATCGAAAATTTTATTGTGTTAAAAAAGCGGTTAATTGTTATGTTTAAAAGGGAAAACTGAAAAAAAGAACCTAATTAAACCAATTTTTTTGTTAAATTTAACCAAAATGTCTTATTAATTTAACCAAGTGTTTTGATAATTTAACCGAATTTTTGTTACATTTAAAACCGCTCTTTTCTTAAATTTAAGCAAATTTTAATACTTAATTCTTAATTAAAATTTTGATAAATTGAACAGAAGTTTGGTTAAATAAAAAAAAATCATTTTTTTTAATCGGTTAAACATTTTTTTCAGTGAACGGAAAAGCTCTGCGCGCGAGTCGAGCAGAAACATCACAATTCATGCTTCGTGTAATTAAATCTAAACACCAATAATTTTGCAACGTAGAGGATCAATAATGACTACCTCACCGACCGAACACTATTGTTTTATGTAAATAAATCATGCGAAGGCAATCTGCGTTGTCGCAAATTACAGAGTGTGCGACTTGCATATGGGCAAATTGTTCTAAGACAAGTCCTTAATAGTAGGTCAGGGCAGGGACCTAGATTTAGCTGCAGGCTGTGATGGTTACAATATTATTTTTAGAAAGGTTACTGTGAAGAATTGTAACACTACACGATCTCGATTTTCTATAGAAGATACTCTTTTTTGTTTGAGTGGGTGGGCAGAAATAATCATGAAGCATAGCATGGAAATAATAGATACATCTAAATTTACAATATTTTATTATTGGTATGACAACGTGAATAAATTAACTTTATTCAATAAGTTTGTAACTACGCTCTGTGTTTACATAATTGGATAGTAAATTTGTCAAGAAAACCTGTTATTGTTTACAATAATACTTTCTCATTATTCGAACTCTTTGGAAAAACGATGCATAGCAATAGAAACATTTAAATTCTTTACCTTAGATAATCAGACATGGGGAAGATGCGAGCTTTTTGTCTCACATTTTTATCGAATCCTAATTCTTAACTATGGAACTAAATACGAGTACAGTATTACCAGGTTAATAAGTCTTACCTGTGTACCTGCGCAGTTGACAAATTTATTAAAATAGCGGGCGAAATTATATTGACCAATCAGGCTGTGCCACCTTCAATCAGTTTACGCTATTGGCTAATTTGTTTTCGCGCCCTTTTCGCTGCTATCTGAGTTTGCACCCTTTGATTGTATCATGTGTACTGAATTTCTCTTTTGTTAATAAAGATTTTATACATTTGTATTGTATTGTATTTGTATTGATTACTAAATAACTTCGGGTTTTGTCGGGGACTCGGGCCTGCTCTGCGCAAACAAAGATTGACGAGCGGAATTATTTTCCAGGTCGTATTTTACTTACTTTGAAATGAAAATTTATAAAGTCGGAAAGAGTTTGAATTACGAGTATTGTTCAACTATTGTGTGTGATAGATAGGTTATGACTTATGACTAAACAAAGTAAGTCCATTAGACTCAACTAGTTTACTTGGAATGACTTCATTAGTTTTTTATATAAAAGAAAGATACAAATATCTAAAGCTATAGTTAAAATTTTACAGCATCTCTTGTTATGTGTAGCTAACAGACGAAATGAATAAGTATTATCTAGTATTATTGCTCATAGTACTCCTCTTCTTCTGTGTATTTTATCTAAATCTCTACCCTTAAATACAATGTGTAAAACGATTCCACATAAAATCTGAGCCGTACATTGTAAAGCGTTGGTTTTCGCATATTGCATATGACAGATGAAAATTTGTAATAATTTGTAATTGTAATTGAGACGAGACGACTTGGTACGGGACATAAAATTTTACGAGAGTTGTCATTCATTGCACTTTACGATATGGGCTAAAATATGGTTTTCTTGCATTACTAGTAACCTGCGACTCGTTCACAATGAATTATTTATTTGTGACTCCAGTCTCGAAAATTCATTATGTCCGTTCCTTTGTCTGTGCAACCGGCTGACTATAAAGTTGTAAGGTGATACTAAGTGAGGAATTGTAAATCTGGGCAAACGACTCATAAATATAAACCAAGGGCTTGTTTTACTTCAAACCTTGAACTTTTTAAGGCCACTCGGCCTTTTTTTTGTTTTTAATGACTCAATCTGTAGGCGGTTTAACACAATGTAATTTTAGTGTCGCATATTTGTTCTTGGTTAAAAGTAAAACTAAAGAAGACGACTTTAGAATAGAAGAACAAAAGTTAAGGTTAAACGGAGAGAAAAATCGAATACTTCCTTTTACAAGAATATTGTATATTGATTGATTATACTTATGTAATAAGTAGGTTCATTTATTTCTTACCATTAATTTTAGAAGTCCTTGCCAGAAGATGTGTAATAAATAATAATTCAAATTCTGGTAGATATAGCTCAATTGACAATATTGGGAAGGGAGGGGGGGATAATGTGTTTAAAATCAGCAATAGGGCAAAGTGCGCATTGTTCGACTGAAACTAAATCAAAATTCATAATTATGTTAAGTGCATATGTCTGTGTTTGTATCACCTTCAAGCCACTAACTCGACGTATTGTCAGCAGGATTTCATCGTTCAGCAAAAGATGTCCATAATGGTGGATAGTCTATAGGCAATCTCTTTTCATATTCCTGAGTCTCCCTCAGGCGTACCTAACTAACCGTGATAAGAGTCAAAGGAGTAGATATGATGTACTCAAACTTCACAAAATAAATCAATGTCCAACTGAAAAAGACCTGTGATAGCAGTGAATTTGTATGTGGAGACAGACCAATGTAGAGTCTTTGTTTGGTTTAAACCAAAAGAATAGGTATCATTTTGTTCTTAACATACTTGTTAGCGACGAAGACGAAAAATGGAATATCTTTTGTTAATACAATCGTGTACTTACCTACTTTGTTTGTATTTAAAATTTACCTACCTATAACATAACATAACATAACATAACATAACATAAATATTATTTATTTGCACACCAAAAATATACAGTAACAAAAACGAATAAAAAGAACGTAAGGGTACAAATGGCGGTTTTATCACTAAGAGCGATTTCCTTTTTTTTTTGACCTATGTTCTTATGTTAATATAAAACGCAGCAAGTCTATGCTGGTTTGCGTATCCCGCCTCCACTTTTCGTTGTATGTCCTTCTCGGGCGTCGAAAAATGAGGGAATAATTGAGATGGGGCATACAGACAGATAGAGTTAAACTTAAAAAAAATCGTTTTAATTTAATGGTTTTTAAAAATCATCGTAATGAAACTATAAACTGAAAGCTTGTTAAAAGTCAGTTACACTATTGTATTTTTACGAACACTATAATATTGTCTATCCATCTATTGTACATCTAGTATTATTATTTACGAGCGTTAACCCGCGACTTTGTCCGCACAAATTATATACCAGATTTTAAGTCAGATCATAAACTATCAAACAAAAAAAGTTTTATTAAAATCGGTTCAGTAGTTTTTGCATGATGCTCGTTCAAACAAACACACAAACAAACAAACAGACAGATAAAAAATTCAAAAATTTTTGGTATGGAATCTCCTGATATATCCCCTGAATAATCCCCTGAATACCTAAAAACCATATCGTAACTTTTTTTTTGTTAATATCTTCAATGTACAGACAAACTTCCTGTTACAGTTTTATAATAGTTTAGATTCTGTACTATTGTTACGAAAAAATAGACATCGAATAGTATTACATGAATTGTTCGACAAGAGTTCCAATTACATTACCTAGCTAGTTTCAACAATTTGCGAATTTTGGATTCAATTTCTTTGCTATTATCAACGTACGCATTTTTTTTAGTAATGCACGAATATCTTAACTTGAAGTGTCCGTGCGTGTCAAGCAAAACGCCATATAAGTACATATTCGTAAATTAAAAAAAAGTCTAAAATCGGCCAACTGCTAGATGGATTTGCGCACAGAGGGTTCCGTATATTTGGCATCCTTTGGATACGGAACCCTAAAAAAGATGGTACTGTAGCGAAAACGTAGCCGTACCGAAAGCGAAATAAAACCGTAATGATTACTGTTGAAATAAGGAGAATCGCATGGTAAGTGGTTCAACCACTCAACGCACTTTACTTGGGCACTATATTCAAATACTTTTATACCAATTACGGTTCACTAATGTACTTTTTTCGAGGTGACCAGTAATAACGTGGCCATTAGTTGTTTTGCCCCCAACAAGCCGCGCTTTAGTGATGGGAAAATATATTAAATATCGATAAAAGCTATAATAAGTTTAGATTATTCATGTAAATAAAGTCACGATTATTATTTTGAAAATATAGCTATAGTCCTGAAAAACTTATATAATATTACCTACTGGTAACTTTTGATAAATCCTATTTTTAATTTTTATTCAAATTGACTGTGACAACTTTACAAGTTTGTTTGAAAAGACGAAAAATAAAATTCACAAATTTTTCTTGTTTCAATTATTTGTTAATGGTTTATAAATGTTTCATAGAGAAGGCTGGAAAAGCTTGGGGGAGACCTAAGCACAACAATGGGATGAAATAGGTAAAAAAAAAATTATCCACATTCAATAGATACAACGTTCTTAAATTGTAAACGAACAGCTTTTATTTCCCCGTTTGAGACTACTAATCACTGGTGAGTGAATTTTCTAAATAAACACTATCAAAGATAAATTCCTAACACAGTAAGGTAAGCATAATTAAAACCACATCTTGTATACATAATGAATCGAAAACACATTGTAGTTTCAACAAACTTAAGCGATGACCCATCCAACAAACTTAACTAAACAATAACGCAACATTCATAAACTTTCTCACAGCAGAAACCCCAAGTAAAATATTATGACAACAATGACATAAGTTTAAGAGGCAGTGTAAACATCGACTTCGTGGAATCAAAACCATCGACTGGGTAATAGAGTTTACTGAGTAGAGAGCAAATAAAATAACAGAGGCGTACGTACTTGTACCTAGTATTGTAGGTAGTAGGTACATTCAGTGTTCCTGCTCCTACACTGCACGAAAGCTCGTTACCATCTCGCCGGAGTGTTTTATATATTCTCGTAGTACTCTAATACTTTGCTATTTGTGTCTTCTTTAGTTCGTAATGAATTTAATTTTAAAATACAATATACTGGTTTATTTTGTAATCACTTTCCAAATTTTCAGGGATGGTTCAGGCGATCGAACTGTGCATCTTTTACTATGGGAGCAGACCTGAAATCGCAAAAAAAAGCAGTCAGATTGTTTCATACTAATCTGCAGTACTTAATTGACGCAAATGCATGAAACAGCAGATTTTTTTTAGATTTCAATTTGTCATTACAAAATCACCTCGTATAATGATCTGTATTATATTACTTCTGGAGTATGATTTTTGAAAGTCACGTTGAAATCAGTAGTAGAAAATTACTTCTTAATATTATTTAATTTTTTAATCTATACTATTATAAAACTGTAACAGGAAGTTTGTCTGTACATTGAAGATATTAACAAAAAAAAAGTTACGATATGGTTTTTAGGTGTCCCTGATTCCATTTCACCAATTTTTGGATTTTTTGTCCGTCTGTTTGTTTGTGTGTTTGTTTGGGTGTTTGTTTGTTTGTTTGAATGAGTATCACGCAAAAACTACTGAACCAATTTTGATGAAACTTTTTTTGTTTTTTAGCTTATGATCTGACTTAAAATCTGGTATATAATTTGTGCGGACGAAGTCGCGGGTTAACGCTCGTAAATTATAAGTTTTTAAGTTTGGATGCAAAGATTTAATTGATCAATCACACTACAATATCAATAGAATCAACATAGGTGAAATCAATAAATTATTATTCTGTCACCGATTTTTAACAATCACATTTCGTGCGTTGAGTTCATTTGTTAAAATGTTTTATGACTGCGGCAGTTTGGATTTTTATACATTTTTGAATAGATGCATATTATATTATTCAGCAATATTTTGCTAGATTTCGATTTGACTAGATATAATATAAAGTCACAGATATAATACTAAATACTAAATTCATGTGTAGGTTTTTAACCTTAATTCAGAAGTTTATTTACTGCAAACACACACACAAATAGTCTACTTATTACTTGAAAACAGAAAGTAATATATCTATTTCAGTATTTTCTGAAATTATGCTAACTTAATGTTTTTGTTTAAATTTTGTGAAGAACAAAAGTCCAAGCCACTATGTAGCCCAGTAATTGTACGGAGTTTTGTTAGGCAGGGTAGGGAGTAATTACTAACGACAAACTAATCTGACAAAAGAATCTATAAGCATATTAAAAAAAATCGCTACACAACATAGAAATCAAAATTATGTGTCCCAGAAGGATTTCAAATTATTAATATTAATACCAATGCACTCATTTGACTAAGATTTAGCAATATAAATTATTTTTGAGCAATAAAATAGGCATTGAAATTTAAAAAATGAGGTATTACGTAATACGAATGTATTTTTCAAAACCTTCTAAGTAGACAAAAATATTCATACCATGTTTTAGTATGTATAATGGTAAAGCCTTAAATATATGCAATATAAAATTTACCATCAGGTTTTTTAGAACGAGATAATAGCAAAATTTTTAAATTGGAACTGTTGCTGACGTGATTTTTTTAAAATTTTGGAACATTTCTAGGCTCAAATTGGCTCATTAGTCCCGGCTTAAACCGTAAAATGACTGGGCTAATGTAAGTACGTACATACGCAGGGAATACGTACAATATTAACAAGTAGATTAAGGCACTGTTTACATGTGCAAATTGTTCGTACATAAATGGGTATATTTATGTAGTATACACTACGCAAGTATACCTATAGCTACCAGTAAACAAACTCTTTATGGATATTAAGTTAGATAGAACCATTGTTGGAGACAAAGCGTTTGTTATCATTCGTTTGAAATTTGCAAATGAGATGAATTTAAACTTGAAACTTGATGAAACAACTACAAAACGAGACCGTGGTAACATTGACTACAAATGAATTAAATGTAAAAATAATATGAGCGTTGCTCGATGGTGTAGAAAATGAACTAAAACGAATAGTGAAATATAAATACATTGGGAGAAGATAAGTCATTTTAAGTCTGGAATAATTGTGTTGTTGTTATTGAGATTACAATAGACGGTTTTGTTTGCGACTTCGTCCGGACTACCGATTTCCGTCATTGCAGCATTGTAGGGAGATAAAAATTATAATATTATATTTGCGGTATAATTTTAAAGTATAAATTGTTATTACATTTTAAAAAATATACCGGTTTTAATGTGTAATAACAAGCTTTTAAATACAAATAGTTTTATCAAATTCGGTTCAGAGGTTTTTCGTGATGCTGCTCGAACAAACAAACAAACAGACAAAAATTAATTACTCTGTGATTTGAAGCCAGGGACATATGGTCAAAATTAGTAGGGGCACGGAATATACAAGTAACGGGCAGAGAGTGTCCGTATACTGTAGGTACGTGTACGTAGAAGTACTATATTCAATATCAACCAAGGAATATAATACGGTATCAACGGAGTTGAAGCAGTCGAGTCGTCGTGACCGAAATCGGTCAGGAGCAATCATCATCATCATCATATTCAGATGACTGAATGCATTACGTTGCATGCAAAAACGCACTTAAAAAAGGAATTAAAAAAAATACTGTGATTCCCGCCCGGAACTCCGAAACCTTGTTCTATGGAGTGAAAATTGAAAATATTATAAAAGATGAATAAAACCAGTAAATATTCTTTCATTATTTTGATTTAGTAAAATAATCAGAGTCTTAGACTTATTACTCTGACCATACACTCTTTATGGACTCACTAATATTCAGTCTTATGAATGGTCACACATTCGTCTTGTTGAAAAATAGTGATAAGTCAAAATAACGCAGATTGATACTTTACCCACTTATCAATCAAAAAGGGTCAAGAACTGTCAAGTTACTCGTTGGTCGTCGATAAGAAGATAAGATGAAGCACTTACATACATTTTGAAGTGCAATAAGCTTGTCACGCTTTACAAGTAGCTGCTACCGGGTGATTTGTCATTGCCACAGCTAATTTATTCACCGCGTCTCGGCTTTTACATTATTTTTGAACACGGAATGAAAAAGTTAATTTATTATGCTAATTAGTGTTTGTGGAGTGATACGAAAATATGTTGCGGCAATATCAACAGCTACTATGTTTGGTATGTGACACGTTCACAGCTGCTTTTTTTGCTACTGTATTGGACATAGTTTGAAAATACTAATTAGTGGTTTGATTAATAACTTTATAACTTTGCACGTCTATCTAAACATTTGTTACTTCCTATAATTTTATCACCGATTATTTGTATGCCTAATGGTAGATCACAGAGAACTTTTATATTTTGTACTTACAATAACTGTAATATCTGTGTGTCACAAATAAAGATTTTGATTGATTTCTTTTACCCGACTTCAAAAAAGGAGGAGGTTTCTCAATTTGACCGTATATTTTTTTTTAATTCAATTATTTACAATTACGGATTATTTATTTTATTTTATGGGAGGTAAGATGCTGGCTAAAAGGATGTGAATCTCCAGATAAGTAACAATTAAGAAATACAATCGTTTCAGAATTTTGGAAAACCATTTTTTCACGGCAATATAAACACACCCTTGAAACCTAAACCAATAACGTTTAATTATTATAAAATAGTTAAGTTATTATAACCAAAAACTTGTATGAGAGACAAAATCCCTGCGCAAACAGCATTGTTAGTTGTTGATGTTGTTGTTAGAACATGAAACATTAGGATGAGGAAAGTGTCGCAAAAATGTTGCGTGTTTACTTCCATGACGTTTTCTTTTAACGATGATGATAACGCGGTACTTACAACCCTAAAACGTAACCTAACTTTTACCCTCCAACTGTAAAATATTATAAGTTACTGATTGATAGTTTCCCCTCTGGAAGATTTTCCCTGTAGGTCTTATTATGTAATATCTACCGGAACCCGCAAAAATACAATATCAAATGCCACGTCCATCTCCACTAAGGCACTACTCAGATATTTGTTTCCCATTTCCTCACAATTCCCGCTCGTACAAGCCGTTCATAAGGATTTTCTGTGCCATTGAACATGACCCTTAGTACAGTCCATCGTTAAAGAAGTCCCTTTCAAAACTCTTATGTATATTCTATTAAATATCAAAATGGTGTGATTCGTCGGCGTCTATGTTTGAACAAACTATAATAACATTATTCAGAGCAGATCGAAGTCACAATGAATCGGGAGGGATGGACTTCGTTCTATTCTTATTACAGATGATGTGATCAGTTTGGTTTGGATTTGGAAAATAAAGCTAAGATTATGTCAAGCAAGACGTTTTGGTCAACGGTCTCCGTTTTTATACGGTTCCAAAGGAATAAAGTCAAAAACATCAACCTTCTTGTCATTTTTTTCTGATATTATTTCTAGTAAATCCGGTTTGGGTTCCGACCAAAGATAATGGTTAATTTAGCACCGACGTGCATATATAGTGCATAATATTTCTGTGCAATTCTTTCCATGTTTTCCATGCCCATTTGGTATTAATTTGTGGTAAGTGGTGGTGGTGGTTACAGTAGGTAATGGTAATCCACACTCTTTTTATAAATTCAAAAGAATATTTTTATTTGTAAGCTGCGCATATCGATTTAATTTTTTTTAATTTTACTGAAAACAAATTCTGCATAAGCAGACCCGTATGCAAAAGATAGTTTTCCTTAACTAAAGAGCAAGGTAGCAAGGTAGGGCAAGTATTAATTTTAAACTTCAATTGAAAACAAACAGTAAATATTATTTACATTAAAAATTACAATCTTTAACAAAATCTTTGAACCTTAACATAAAACATGCCAGTGTCAATCAATCAACATGCAAAATGCAAAGTCGTCACGCAAAAGCACGTATCTACCTAACTTTCGTACGGGAGCCACGGTTCGCTACCTCTGTATCATAAGTAACAACGTGTGATCCTGTCACAATGTTTTGAACCCCTGTGCAGTCACCGTGCAGAACATGTCATGGTTACAGTCAACACACGTGCAACTTTGACACGCAATATTTGCATCAATTTGTATAAGGTGTCCTGAGTAATTTCGTATTTTGCATGGAGTGATCAAACAATACATATAAAATGTCAGTATAGCTACTCGAACAGCTGTTTTTTTTGCCACTTCAATATTTATCCCCATAGTGAAAGTTGTTTAGTTTGAAGGTCTGAGGCATCCCCTTTCGTATGTAACGTTAAGTTTGCAACTTGTTTAGCAGAATTGTTAAAGGTAAATGAGAAAAATATGTCTGAGAAAGGAGAGGCAATGTCTTTTTCTGTAATTATTATTATTTGTGGTATTATATATGTGATGTGGTAAAATAAATTGACTAATCCACCTGGTGGTAATGTAGGAATGGGTCACAGCCCTAAAAGTTTTTAATCTAAGGTCATAACTAACTTTCAAGGGTGCAAGAGATCACCCTTCTTCGTGAAAGTTGCCATGCAGTGGGCTACCATTATTTTTGTTGACTGGGCTATTGCAAGCAAGGTTCGTTATGTAGCACTGCGACCATTGCTGGTCTATTATGTTCGCCGCAAGCTCACCCATATTTTTTTACAACTACATACAGTCGAACTTATGGTTTTTTTTTTCATTCTCGGCTATCCAGGATATTTCAGGTTTCATCACGATGTTTACCTTCACCGCCGATAATGACAAATACAACCGTACATAAATTCTGTAGAACTTAGTGGGCGGTTCGATTCCTGGCCTGTACCACACAGGCCAGGAATCGAATCGCCCACGCCGCGCCGCCTCATCATTGAGTTGCCAGCTCTTTTCCATATGGAGTATCACTGCTCTTAGGCTAGCGCATGAACTAAACTTTAAAAATCAGTAGAACTGTTTATTAGGATGAAAAATTAATAGCATAATAAAGGATTATATACATAAATAAGCATCCCATTTATATCTACAGCAAACAAAAGGCAAACCTTTTTATCAATCATAAAAGACGTAAAACCACTTTGCACATAATTCTAGCAGTCAGCACATTCTTACTACAAGCTCATATTCAATTTATTTTCAATATTTGCCTTCAAGATACATGATTATTTAAAACATCCATGTTACATCCCGAGAGGCAGAGTTGAAGAAGATCCGGCATTCGGTTCGGAGTTCACTCAAAGCCCAAGAGACGTAAACTAACGGACGAACCGGAATCCGGAATCCGGACCGTACCTTGCTGCTTTTTGAATTTTTCAGCTGTTCTGTTGGGACTTGGGAGGAACCTTTGGATTTCTACGTTCGTATTTATTTTATGTTTTCCTATTATTTATTCAAGGGAACAGGTGGGTTCATTAACTGTTCAAGAACTAGCTGAACCTTATGTCATATTGGATCGTAACTATGTTTAGGTACTGATTAAACATTATTTACTTTTTCGATGAATTCCACAGTTGCTATAATTTTATACATATTAGGCTTATATTCAAACTTCAGCAGATCGTGTCGTGTTGGCTCTGAATAAACCACGTCATTCATTCCCGTGATTAAGGGGTAAGGTTCCTCATAGGCCCTAGGCTATCAAATCCTATCAATTTTTGACACATGATTCCATCCATGCAATATAATAATAGATAACTTGGTAAAGTAGGTAGTTGTAAAAAATTTTACCCTGGGAGGGAAGGATCGTGAATTCACATAGTAGTACGAGTACCTATATGTACTAAAAATCGATACTAATAATAATCGGACAAAAAAATCAAAATCATTTTATTAATTATTCAGACTTAAGAGTCTGAATGATTAATAAAATGATTATCAATGATGGTTATTAATAATAATCGGACAAAAAAAAAATCGAAATCATTAGAATGATTTCGATTTCTTTGTCCGATTATTATTAGTATCGAAAAAAATATATATATATAAAAATAAAAAATATATATCAAGGCATATTTTACCTAAGTCAATATTAAACCATCAGTACCTAGTCACCAATACTTTTGAAACAACCTACAGACGCATTTTCACAGTTTTATTTAATCAAACTGAAGATTTGCGCAATAATTTTTTCCAGAATACCACAGAATACCTCCATGGTAGAAACCACAGAGAATTTCAATTGATTTTAAGACGAAATCAGTATTTCATTAGTCTGATAGCTATCTTGTATAGACAATAATATAATCAATTGAATTGAAATTCTCAAAAGGCTACTCTGTTTCAAATTAATCGGTTCAGTCAAAGCTGAGATATATGTGAAACTTTAGATGTTTGGATGGGTCTTTGATTGTTTCTCAATCAAAATAAAACAGTGAGGACAAGTTCAACGAATCTTGATAATGATACAGCCCTGTAAGTAAAGTACCTAGGAATAGTATATTATAATGACGAGACGGCAAATCAAAAGCATCTGAATCAAAACTAAATTTCAAAACAGTATAAAGCAGCAATTTAAAAACCCGAAATGCTTTAAAGCTCATTGAAGAAATTAAAGATGATGCAAGAAAAGTAAACGAGTTCCCAAAACTTCAAGTCAAAACAATAAATTTAATATAATCTGACTTAGACGTTATATAATGACCTGTATTTATGTTAATTTTATGCATAAGCAAATATCATCTGATCCGTTTTAATTACTAACTTACAACCGGTTAAACGAACAAACAGACGTAAAAATACCTTTTTCTTTTTATGTTTCCGATATTAAGAGGCATGCAGCATCTTTACTATCTATAAAAGATGCTATATTTCCATTAAATGAAGATCTTTTAATAGCCGATGGGTGACACGCTTGATAATATAAGTAACTTCCTACTTATTTATTGCTTTGTTTCGTGTGCATTTGAGATAAAGCTTTCACATTAATATTAATTAATAATTATCTTTTGAATTGTACCAATTAACAGTTGTTATTGTGATATTTAAATAATATTAATTGGTACTTTCATATTTTGACACCATCTTGATCTTGATAAACTTTATTCTTTACCTCCACCAATCCGCACTGAACTTGTATCCCAAAATGTATACGTTCAGAAGGATACCTTCATAATAACGAGCGAGACGCGTACCTATACGGCGATCACGGGTCAAGTCGGGCGAGTACTAATCACAAATTTTAATAGCCTGCGAAATTATATTGACCAATCAGGATGTGTCTTTGATTACTAAACGACTTCGGGTTTTGGCGGGGGACTCTGCGCAAACGAAGTTTGAGGGGAGTAATTATTTTCCTGGTCGTACAGGAGCCCGATTGCGCTAAGTTAAAACATCGAAGTTCTATTCTTATCCAATTTCAGTTCTAATCACATTGCAATCCAATTACTATTCAACTGTACTGAATTCCGCATCACGCTAAACTCTATGTAACTGACAGCCAATAACGTCTAAGCGATTTGTCAAAACGGCTCTAACGGCTGTCGAGAGCAGTACCGCGATTAGCGCAATACCAAATGTGTCAAAAGTTATGGTCCGTACGCAGTCCGATAACAGTTCAATCACCGAATATTTACCGCGATTGCAGCCCTGAACTTATGTATTTTTCAAAGCCTTGTAAGTAGACAAAAATATTAACACCATGTTTGAAGTATGTATAATGGTAAAGCCTTAAAAGCTTACAAAAAAAAATTTACTATTTGTTTTTTTAGAACGAGATAAATGTTAAATTTAAAATTTTTGGCTGTTGCTGACGTGATATTTTTTCACGATATATGATCAGCAGCTCTCTCTCTCTTTCTCCTCCTAGCTCGTTAATACCATTATGGTGGAGGGGTCAGTCTTCCGCGTCTGTTCTCTCCACTTTGCCCTATTACTGACGTCGTCTTCTGAGACATTGCACTCGTTCATATCACTGCGAACTTGTGTTCATCCATGTAGTCTCTTGGTGTCTGTCCTGTAATCGTAATAGTGCAATATTTCCTATATATGGGCCGCTCCCTGTCTTCTTTATTCGCGAGAAGAGGCCTACAGCTGGACATAAATGCTGATGATGACATCGTCTTACTGTCAGTGTATTTTCAAGCCACGAAGAGAGATTATTCGCCTTAAATAAAATAGTAAATGACCACACCTGTACTCTGTTCTGGAGTGTGACGCTTAGAAATGTTATTTATTGACGCATTCGTTAGCGACCTATAAATTATTTTAAGTCATACTAAGCTATTTATTAGTATACGTATAGGACTCGTAAAAATATGGAGCTCCTTTGAATTAAATACATCTATTAGAGACACATTAATTTGATGAAAGTCGTAATTTAAATTTATTTTTAATTAGACTTTAAGGGTTATACCTACTGGTTTTATAGCGATTAGGGTTCCAAAAGTATTATTTTAAGTAGTGTTCCGTACCCGAAGGGTTAAAACTTGAAACGGGTGGCAACCTACTAAAGGTGGCATGCACCAAAAAGTATGTCTCTCAGGCATCGTCCTAAAAGAACGCGAATGCGCGATCATCGTAGGTACGCGCGAATTTTACTCGTACGAACGCGCGTTCAAACATATTGAACTCGAATAGGTGTCCTAACTGACAAACGCACGACGCGGTCGCGCGACTCAAATGTTTGTAAATCTATTCGCGCGAACTTAGTTCGTACGAACGCGCGATCAAACATATTGAATTCTAACAGGGCTGCAATCGCAGTAAATATTCGGTGATTGAACTGTTATTGGACTACGCACGAACCATAACTTTTGACACATTTGGTATTGCGCTAATCGCGGTACTGCTCTTGACAGCTGTTAGAGCCGTTTTGACAGATCGCTCAGACGTTATTGGCTGTCACTTACATAGGGTTTAGCGCAATGCGGAATTCAGCACAGTTGAATAGTAATTGGATTGCAATGTGATTAGAACTGAAATTGAATTATTAATAATTGCGTCGGCAGGGCACCGTATCGGCCGTACCACTGCCCTAGTTCAAGGTCGCTCGCTCGCTCGCGTCGTCAATTCGCGCGATGATCGAACGCGCGAACACGCGATGGTCGCATCGCTTACTCGCGCGATGATTGCGCATTCGCGTTCTATTAGGACGATGTCTCACGCTGCTCATACTGATGACGGTAATAGCGTCATATTTAAACATGTCTAAGCCTAATTACAGGGTTCGTCCAATCTTTTCGGCTGTTCGTATGAGTTTCGATGCTGATTACCTCGAACTTATTAAAATTGTAAAAAATTAAAATAATAAAAAAATGTAATCAAAATTAGTGAACCTCTTCTGTGAGCATGTAACATTATTTGCGCAATTTTATTTTGAACTTGGCGTCGTACAAGAGTGAACTAAAGTCAAATAAGAAAATATTATCAAGGAACAAGCCACTTAAAAACTAAGGGAAAATTAAAACCAAACCATCATCTAGGAGCGGAAGGAGATGGCAGTAATTAGATCTAATAAACGGCGCACGGGCAGCCCAAGGCTTCTTTCTTCAATTGCTACTTTGCCTCACTGCGGAGATAGCACGTCCATCAAATTATATGATAATCGGTCTTGGTTAATTCCATTACTAGAGTCCATCCAATATGAAAAGTCTATTGACAAAGTCTTTATGCTGCTGTAATAAATGTGACAGTAGCTTGAACCACGAGAATCCATAAACAAAACGTCATATGCAGGCCGACTCGACCGCAAGAACATGGGTTCTTACAAATTACGGTTCTATACTCAACAGTTAAGTTAAAAGTCTTACATAAATTTACTGTAAACACCCAGTGTACAAACTGCAGGCCATATTTAAATACTTAGTCTGTGACTTTGTTAGTGGAAGAATTTATAATGTGTAAAAGGCGTTCTGTGATAGGTAGATAGAAACCCAGATATCGTTACCATTACTTGGGATTATGACATAAATATTTATTAGTGCAATAAATATGTGAGTAACTCTCTCTTCGGTTAGAAGGCTTAGGTATTATCCCAAACTTTATTCCTTTTGGGCCAATAAAGGTTATGGCATCAGAATGTAAATGTCTAGGTGTTAGGAGTGGGTATACTGTTATTTGAAGGTTGTTAACGATAAGGATATTCTAATTTTATTTTAACAGTATATTGATCAAGGGTTTTCTTAGATAAAACGGAAATATTGCTTTGGACACCCACCCACGAAAAGATATTTTCATTCCTCCGGACGAAAAGCGCCAACTTTCGTCCCGCTGCGAACCTAACGTAACCTAGGCAGTATTTTACATGAGATCTGACACCTTTCTTACTTTCCTGCCCTCGGTGTGTAATCTACTATTGGTGATTCATTATAATATTACAAAATTTAGAAGGATGCTATTTTTGAATTCCTCATATTATTCTGAATCTTATACGAAAAAGTGAAAAAGTTTAGTTGGTACATAACCTAACGACTGCAATCGCTATCGGGGCAGTTAGAAACATTGGTACAGCTACAATACAAGTATCTTTTTAAACGTGCATTTAATGAAAAAAAAAAAAATGATGGATAGTTTTCAATGTATGATGAGTAAAGACAAATGCGCTAAGTAATTTAGCATACATACAAAGTTATGTTAGCAGCACCAACATTCCCTTTCTTTTAATATAATACCTTTCTTCTACTTCTTGTAATACCATCTCCTGTCAGAGATTGGCTATCATTAGGCACCCTGGAGACTGCTGCCCTGAATATTGAGGTAGAGTTCAAATCAAACCATTCACATATTCACATAGGTTCTTAAGCCTGGAAGTCCTTCTTCTACCAGGCATTCGTCTTCCCAAAATTATATCTTTGAAGAAACTTTTGAAGAAAATTAATTAAAACTAGGACAAATACTAAACAATCGATAAATAATTAGTTACATTATCAAAAGAAATTTCAATTACCTTTCACAATATTTCCTCTATAATAAAACTCGATAAAGTAGCTCAGCAAAAAATTTTAATTGAAAAATAAAACTGCGACGGTATACCTAATGGAGTGAAAATACTTTTTTTAAACATAACGGTATTCGATCACTTAACAAACAGTCATTAATTCAGCTTAGACACCTAATAACATAGCAGCTGAAGATTAATCACCAAGGTGTAGGGTTACCAGAACCAAAAACCAAATTTCCTAACGATTGTCATGTAAATTAAAATTTGTCAGCGCAGGCGAAAAAAATACAAATAAATGCATATTTCCCTGAGTATTAACAAGGCGTTATAACAGACTATTAATTCTATCAACCTTGGTTTAGTGAATACTGTCATCTAGAGGCCAGGCCTAACTGCTTAATGTGTCTTCTGAAGCACGGAGGCGTTACAGGTGAAAAATCATTGTCTAATTAAACATTGTTACTAATAAACTTTACTAGTTACGTTTTGGATTTTGTCAAAAATAAATGATTATTTAGTTTAATTTTATTTAAAATTATCCAGTTTCAAGGTGGTAGAGTATGACCCACTCCCTCTCACATTAATCCTTCTTCTTCTTCTATCGAGTCGATGGCATGTCATTTTATATTTTTTCAGCCCAGTATTTTGCCACGCGGATAGCACTACCAGCAGCGTCCATAAGCTCCATTCGCGTGCAAGTTTGCGGGCAGGAAGGGCAAGATATGAGATGGGCCATAGTCTGAGGGGCAACACCACACTCACACCTCAGGTCTGATCCATCGATAAAACCCCATTTGGACAGGTTCTCCTTACTCCGGCCGACTTGAGTTCGGAGCCTGTTTAAAGACCTCCAAATCGGCCTGTGTACTTCATGTCCTGGGGGAAGGCTTTCCGAGGGGAGGACAAACGGGTCGGGTAGCGTGCTCTTTCTTCGCCAGAGGTCACATCTTGCTCGAGGATCATTACCAATACCTTGTATAGGGTGGACACACTTCAGAAAGTTTTTGCGGCTCTTGAGCCTTTGAGGTACTGTGGAGTATCTGAACATAGGATGCCATAGATCAACCTCGAGTTTTGCTCTTTCAATTGAGCTCGCAACGGCCCTGCGGACCTCTGGTGGCGCAATCCCAGCCAGTGGATAGAGCATTTGTACCGGAGTCGGTTTGAGGCAGCCTGTAATGATTCGACAGGTTTCATTTAATGCTGTATCCACGAGCTTTGTGTGGGCGGAACGACTCCATACCGGGCAGGCGTATTCGCCTGCGGAGAAACAGAGAGCCAGTCCAGTAGTCCGCAGAACTTGAGGCGAAGCTCCCCATTTGGTGATGGTCAGTTTCTGCAAGAGGTTGTTGCGAGCAAACACCTTCTGCTTGACGCTCTCGCAGTTTTTCTTGAAAGTCAGCGTTCTGTCCAATGTAATGCCGAGGTATTTGGGGTAGCTGCTGTGAGTAATTGGCACCCCTCGCCACGAGATGTTAAGTTTGCGATCAGCTTGTCTATTGCGAAGGTGGAATACGCATGATTGAGTTTTGGTTGGGTTAGGTTTTAAGACATTGCTGTCATAGTAGGCACTAAGCAGTTCAAGTGCAGTACAAAGGTTTGCCTCAATTTTCTCAAAGGATGTATCCTGGCATGTAAGAGCTAGATCGTCAGCGTACAGGAATCGTGACGTATTTGGTCTTGTCGGCTGATCGTTGAAAGAACTGGAAAATGAAATTCCTATTAACAAGGCCGCAAAATTCGTTATCGCGTACATCACCAACAAGGTGGTTAAATTCCAGGTATCTGGTAACCCTAGGTGTGAGTAATAGAATATTCTGTCACACACGCAACCTGCGAGTTATAAAATTGAAGCAAGCTTTGATAAATTAGGCCTATCCGTCACGATTGGTCACGGAAATGTGGTAGTTATAGTAACACAGGCTGTAAGGTCTGTTGGTTAGTGAACTTTCCCACTGGATTTTACGAACGCAGCTGCTTTGGGTTAGAATGAGTAGATACAAAATTATATTGGTTTATAACCTAGACCTCATTTATTTGCAAATAATGAGTACAATTAATAATAACAATAAAATACCTTACAATAAAATATCTTACAATAAAATACCTAAATTAATTACTTAGTTAAAATTATATTCCACCATTATGGCACGCAAAATATTGTTAATTTAAGTATTTTCAAACGATTTATTTTTAAGTAAATACTACAGTAAGTACTTTTCGTGAGTTTCCGTAACCGGATTTATTTTGAAAGCATCGCCATCGGTACAATTTCGCAGTTTGTACTATTTTCATAACTCTTGTTAATTTCATTGGTCATTGTTATGGCTAATTTAATTCATAACTTAATCACACAATCATAAAGTAGTTATAAATGTCATTATACCAAAAAAAGTACTATAACGTTTCATCAAAAGTTGTCATCAAAGAAGTATATATCGGTGTTTTATTTTTCATCTGATTACCGATAAAAATATAAGAAATCCCTTAAAACTTTGTTGGATATCTTTTCTGATTCAGAAAGTAAACGTTTTTAGAAGTCTATTTGAAATCTTGATTGGACGATAAATCTTAGACGCCCTTAGATATTTGAAGAAAAAGTCAAAGAATCCAGCCCTAAATTATCTTTTCTTGTGATATTATTGCAGCCTATCAGTACATAAATAAACTGCCTCTGTGGTCTAATTGTTAAGAGCATTGGCTCTCGACACGGAGGTCGTGAGTTCGATTCCCACGGGGCGATTCCCAAGTGATATGTCACTTTGTGTGTTTTCCCCAGTTGGTTAGGACATTGCAGGCTGAATCATCTCATTGTCTGAAAAGAAAAATGATTCCGTACTTCGGATGCCACGTTAAGCCGTTGGTGCCGGCTACTATCTCTGATGGTAGTAGTCGTTACATAAAAACCACGTCAGAGGCCTTACGGCGGTCTGAAAAAACTCTGACACCAGCCTAGCTAGCATGCCACCCCCGAGAAAACGACAAAAATCGAGATGTGCCTCCATCTTTTTTATTTTACGTAGGCCAGAAAGAGCGCGCATGACGTTTTTCTCGTTTAAACGCTTTGTCGTGGGTGGCATGCTAGCTAGGCAGGGATCTGCCCACACGATAAGAAAGAAAGTACACACACTATCATTCTCGAGCCTGAAATGATTGCTTATTTCCTAATGTAGGTTTCAGAGCAAATGTCCGTTTTAACAAGATACAAAAAAAAAAAATATGTCCCTATGTTTACTTATACGGCATGCACCCCAATTGAATTTTGTTACAGTGCCTACATTAATAGGTTTCACCTTCTTTAAAATATTGAACAGTGTTCGTAGGGTTACAGTAATGGCTCATTATATTTCACCATTGTATGATCCGGAAGTACGCTTAGATATTGTTAGAAACGTGAGACTAGAGGGGTGCCAAAAGTAATTTGATGATTTCCATGATAGTGTTGTATATTTGTTTTTTTACGCGTTGGAATGAAAGGATTCCAATAGATAACGATCAGGGGTTTAATTTGTAACCCTATCCGTTAACGCACTCTAACGTCTTTGAAGCAATTATCTTTGGTGTCGTGTGTTGAGATAAAGATAAATAAATAAATGTCAAGTATAATGATCAAATAGGCAATAAGTTAAAATAATTTGTCATCAAAATAACTGTAAGTAAAAAAATAAATGTGCTCCGAATATCCAAAAGTGTTAAAAATGTTACAAATCTAGGCCCATAAAACCATTAAAGAATAAATTTTATGGAGTGTCGACGTCGTTAAAACTGCGATTTATACAAAACGTCTGACTCGATGACAGGGTTTATTTTAAAACCTCTGTCACTAATTCATTAGACAGCGGAGATCGCTAATCTGATACCTTGAGAGCTGTAAAAAACAAGAAATATTGAAATCAGATCACAACGCAATTAAGCTATAGAATAAATTTTCTTATAAGATTTATTGTAACTTGCTCTAGAGATATTATTTTGATTGGCTTTCGAGATGAGTTATCTAAGTATTGAGTCGATCGCAGATTAGTGCTAGAAAACCATTCAAGAAAATAATAAATAAATTAAATTGTTGTTACCTGATAAAGTTCAGAGTTGTCAATGTGCAAGCCTATACCCAGATTGTTGTGAACTAATCTTAAACGTAAACTAAGTGCTCATTGAAAATAAATATTTTTGTAATTTGTATTTTGTATGTACGAATACTTTTTATGTTGGAGTACAAAACTAAAGTGTAGGTGATATTTGGTTAAAATGATTTGGCTCAATAATGACAACTAAAATTTAGGAAAAAAACTCTTTCTACTTTAGGAACAAAGGAGCCTCAATATAATTTATGTAATCATATAGAAATTAAAACAGAAACCGTCGCCTTAGAGTGAAAACCTCGGGAATGAAATTTTGGTATTTTTTATGTAGAAATTTTAATAAATTGTTTATTTTACCGAATCCATTGCTAACGGTATAGGTATTTACAATTACAACATTATGTACAACTTATGGCTAAATATGGCTATAATTAATAATACATTTCTGGAAAGAAAATATCACAAACTATGTCCTGATTTCACTCAAAAATAATCTGATACTCGTAATGCCATCTATAGCGTGTTATTAGGACACAGTTTGTCTTCCTCCTGAATTTCTCTTGCGCTCACGAGTTTTTCACAATCTAAATATGAGATATGCAATTCAAAACCTTAAATATTTGGATGCTCATTATTTCTTTCGTCATTTAGTTCAGTAAAGAAAATATCTAGAGCGTAAGAGTAGATACAAAAGCCTTAAAAGAGATATCACCAAAACTCGTGTGACACCTCGTGCATATGCCGCTGTAATGGTTTCCTGTTTCCTCGCACGTCCCCAGGTTCACAATGCCGCCTCCAGACGAAAATTATAAATACTCCGCTCAAAACGCGCATTTTCCGAAAAAAAAATGTATAATCGAGACCGTTTTCGTAGCGATGACGACGTAGTTGCGAGACGATTTGTTAGCGAATCCGGTCTGAGAGAATAATTTGTGACTTTACTTTTATTTACTTTTTTCAGTAATTGAGATTCCGAATCTTCGCGTTGATGATTCGAATCTCATGAATGATTTGTACACCTTTTTATTAAATGTGGTGTTTCTGTAATTGAAATTTCGTGTGTTGATGAAAATCTCGTATAGTTACAATAAATTTCTTCCAAAATAATTGGGTTTGAATGTTTTTAAGCGACTACTTTTGCAAACCTTGCAGTGACGATAAAAATGGAATTCAGTTTCATATTTAGTCTGTTAAAGTGACGCAACAACACAACTATATGTGACTGGGAGTTAAGAGAATATAAATGTATTGTTAAGTGTTAGCATCACTAAACATACAAAATAGTAGGTACTCCTTTGAGCCGGATCATGTTTAGGTCTTGTGTTGTTTCCTTAATGAACTTCAGGCTTAAAACGCAGATTTTTCAGATGAAATACAATCACTTTATTTTGTGCACCTTTTCGGGCCATTGGCAAAATCTGAGAACAAAAATGGTATTATACTTTTTACACTTTATGTTTAGTGTTACTCAACATAGCCCAGTCATTTTACGGAGTTTTGTTAGGCGGGGTAGGGAGTAATTACTAATTGGACTTTTAAACTGTAACTGGAACAATTAAGTGACAAAATGACTATCTTAAAGCATATTAAAAAAAATCGCTACGCAGCATAGAAATCAAAATTATGTGTCCCAGAAGGATTTAAAGTTATTAATATAAATACCAATGCACTCATTTGACTTATTAGATTTAACAATATAAATTATTTTTGAGCAATAAAATGGGTAATAACATTTAAAAAATGAGGTATTTATTAGAAAATACCAATTTATTTTTCAAAACTTTCTAAGTAGACAAAAATATTCACACCATGTTTGTTGTATGTATAATGGTAAAGCCTAAAATATGTGCAAAAAAAAATTTACCATCAGGTTTTTTAGAACGAGATAATAGCTAAATTTTAAAATTGGAACTGTTGCTGACGTGATTTTTTTTTAATTTTGTTACATTTCTAGGCTCAAATTGGCTCTTCAATATTATACCGAAAAAAAATGTTAATTACTAATTAGTCGCGGCTCAAACCGTAAAATGACTGGGCTAACAGTATAGTTATTACAAAGATTCAACATTTTCACCTAACAAAGCTTGTTGTGCTATACTCAGCACTGTCCAGGGTATTTGAAAGGTACTCAATTATCCCGTCCTAATTCTGTCGTATCACAAAATTCAGTGACCCATCGTTCTAAAACTAAACGAAATTGAGACACAATTGGAAATTCAAATGAGCGATCGTACGTAACGAATGGCCGACATCCGTCGCGTTCGCAGCGGGTATTTGTTACTCGCAGGGGGTCAGCGTAGAAGCACGTTCCTGACATTCTTTCCGAAATAACACCCCGTCGCATGTGTTCCTGGCCTGACGATTAATCACTTCACACTTACGTCTTTGAACGAATTTCTAGTGTCAGCTATTATTTTTCATGTGAGCGTAAAAGCTCATTGCGGAACGTGTTTCAATTGACCCCTGGGATCAAACATGAGCCTTTTTTTCTTAGATTACTTACTTGTCGGTCATTGGAATCAATAGGCATTAGGTATATTTATAGAGGAAATAATTGTAAAAGTTGCGACCACTATTGTAAAAAAAATTTATAGCCCAGTCATTTTACGGAGTTTTGTTAGGCGGGGTAGGGAGTAATTACTAATTTGACTTTTAAACTGTAACCGGAACCATTAAGTAACAAAAGGACTATATTAAAGCGTATTAAAAAAAAAATTCGCTACCCAACATAGAAATTAAAATTATGTGTTCCAGAAGGATTTTAAATTATGAATATTAATACCAATGCACTTATTTGACTAAGATTTAACAATATAAATTATTTTTGAGCAATAAAATAGGCAATGAAATTTAAAAAAATTAGGTATTTATTACAAAATACGAATGTATTTTTAAAAAACCTTCTAAGTAGACAAAAATATTCACACCATGTTTATAGTATGTATAATGGTAAAGCCTAATATGTGCGGTTAATAATTTTAAAATTGGAACTGTTGCTGACGTGATTTTTTTTAGTTTGGTACGTTTCTAGGCTCAAATTGGCTCTTCAATATTATACCGAAAAAAAAGGTCAATTACTAACTAGTCCCGGCTCAAACCGTAAAATGACTGGGCTATTAGTCTATTTGGGTCTTTCTTAATATGCCGACGGTATTTTAAGGGGATGATCGGGGGTGCGATTTTTGAATGTCACCGGTGCGGTGCCTTCTCATACAAATACAGAGAGTCATGAGTTCAATACGAGTGGTAACAGGCACTCGTATTGAACTCATGGGTTGGAAATTTTTGTCACCGGTGTGAGATTAAAAAATGCGAACTTTGGTGAATATATGCCATTTTACTCAGCCGGTGACTTTCAAAAATCGCTCTCCAGACCATCAAACTAATCTACTTTCTCTGAGGTACCAAGGAAGAAATCGCGAAAAAAAATCAACTGTTTCATACAAAATTGAAATCCTACTCGACCTCAAATGTACGAGGCAGCGGAAGTTTTTTTACGCGATTTAAATGTTTGTCCCATAAAGGAAGTTGTTCATTTTGATGGTATGATCATCCCCTTAAAAAACCAACTGTATTAGCGATCATTGCAGTAATCATCATCATCAGTCTGTAGCCTTGTCAATAACTGTTGTCAACAACGAGAAAATTGATCCACACTATAGCCCATTGTAAAATTAGCTTATTTAAAAATGCTTGCCCCTGCCCTTCCAAAATCTTTTTAACCGACTTCAATAAAGGAGGAGGTTTCTCAATTCGACCGATTATACATATATATTTTTTTTATGTGTGTTCGCGGATAACTTCGTCGTTTATGAACAGATTTTGATGATTCCTTTTTTGTTGGAAAGAAGATATTCCAAGGGTGGTACCATGATAAGGAAACCAGGATCTGATAATGTGCATCCTAGAGAAATCGAGGGGAACTTTTGAAAAATCGTAGTGCCGGCTAGTGCGTTTGTTAATTTAAAGCACGACTATTAAAAAAAACTAAAAAGTTTAATAATAATATTACAGCCGATGACTTTTTCGTTCGCATCATAAGGACATTAATTTGTTTTATCGAAGTCGCTGTCAAGCCGGTACGATTCTCGACAGGGCTTGCATTAGTTTTTTGGTTTGGCTTGACACCGACTTCTATAAAGCAAATGAATGTTCTTATGATGCGAACGAAAAAGTCATCGGCTGTAATATTATTATTAAACTTTTTAGTTGGGCTGCAATATTATTTTTTAACTTTTTTGTTTTTTTGAAGGCGGTTTGAAATTTTTTGTTAAAAAAATTTAAACCTTGTCTTTGTATCTTGTATCATACGGCTGTCATCTATTCTATAGCCTTGTCGATAGCTGTCCTCGAGAAAATTGATCCACACTAAACCTCATTACTTAAAATTGGCTTGTTTCAAAATGCTCGCCCTTCCCAAATCTTTTTTTAATCTTTCATCAACTTGTATCATACAGGCTGGCGAGAGCAAGTGGTCACGTCTGACGCAGCTGCGCTTAGCTACGGTGGCGCGGCTGCCTGGTCAGTGGATATACTTAAATCGATCCACGTTTTAAAGTCGCCCTGATTAAGTTCTAATGACTACGTCATAAGTGTGAATATATGATAATTCGTGAGACTTTGTATTTGGAATGGACAATAAATTGAGCATTGTTCTCAACTTTCCTTCACCTTCTATGTGTAACTCAATGCAATGCTTTTTACTGTAGACTTTATATTTATTCAAGACACTATTTAGTCTATCTATCTATCTACAGGGTGAAAAATTGATATGATTAGCATCCTTTTAAATTAAATAAATTACTGCACAACTTTTACTATGGGAGCAAACCGATCGGGGCAAAAAAAAAACTGCAGTTCCATATTAACACGTTCCGGGGCGGTGAACGAGACACAATAGAACTTTTATTGTTATCACTGCTATAGCCGGTCACTGTCCCGGAACGTTTTAAACTGCAGCGCCTACTCGACTCAAATGTATGTAACAGCAGATTTTTTATATTTTCCCGCTATTAACTACGATCCTTTGCAAACCTCTTTTGCCTCATTCACATCCATGCATCTCTTCATATATGGCCGTCGGTTTGGAATACTCCACATCTCCCATTTATTATTACTTTTACATGAATATGTCATGGTTAATGTACCTATTATTTATTCTGGTGCTTATTCTTGATCATCAAACCTACCTTAATATTTCAGAGTAGATTCTAATTAGTCCCAAGCGTCCATTACGTGCCAAGTCATGGTTCGAAATACAAGTCTAATTTTCTCACTTCCATCTTGCAGTAAACTTGGTTAAGGTACGTGACTCGACAACACTTAAACCACTAATTTGAGCTCTGTTTATACAGGTAGGTACCGCTTCTTCTTTGAACCTAGGTAGTTTGAGCTTAAAGCTAATTGGAGAACTTAAAATTACGTTGGTTTCTTTTTTGTTTTACTTTACTTTACCAACCTAGTGTAATGATAATAATATAATTAAGATCATTTTATAAAAAAATCTTACAGAAATCTATAGCTTTGGTGGCATTTTATTCTAGGTTCTTGGGATTTTGATTTATGCTAGCTAGATGCACTATTCTCTTAAAATAATACAGCGTGTAAGGGACGCAAACTGAGCACTATGGAGCCTACATCAGGATACGCGAAAAAAAATCTGCTAATACAAAACTGCTGTTAGGCATCGTCCTAATAGAATGCGAATGCGCGATCATCGTAAGTTCGCGCGAATTTTACTCGTACGAACGCGCGATCAAACATATTGAACTCGAATAGGTGTCCTAACCGAAATTCGCACGATATTTGCGTCGGCGATGCACCGTATCATGCCACTGCCCTAGTCCACGGTCGCTCGCTCGGTCGCGTTGTCAATTCGCGCGTTGATAGGACACCCAGTGTTTGCCATCGCGCGAACACGCGATGATCGCATCGCTTACTCGCGCGATAATCGCGCATTCGCGTTCTATTAGGGCGATGCTTTATATAGGACAGCTGATTTTCATGAAATGTGATAATATTATTAGCATGATTACGGTAACCTAAGGATGTAGGAACGCAATGAAATCTATAATTTTTGTAAAAAAATGTAAGAATATCCGTATCATCGCAAATAATGAAGGCAACGTAAGCTCAAGCAATCAAATCGAGCAGCCATTGGGCGCCGCTCTGTCATTACACAAAAACGAAATTCACCGCAAATGACACTTAAAAAACCTTTCAAACGCTCTTCGGGGGCCGAAATGACAAAGGATTCGCATTATGTAGTAGCATTTTATCTGGAGACGGCACTAAACGAACACGGCAGACCGATTGCTACCATAAAGATAACAATAATTAGCCGTAATGACCACGTCTGTGGGCCCGGGTCGTTTTTTTTCGAGACCAGTGGGCGGCACGAAGCCGCGATCGGGAGATAGTGCGTCCATCAAATCATATGATAATCGGGCGCAGTTAATTCCATTACCAATAATAAATGCACGCATTAAATTAGACCCGTCGGATGAGTCGGCGGAACGCAGGCTCGCGATCGCTCCCATCACTCGGATTATGATATGAATAATTTATCAGACAAAATAAAGAAACTCGAGGTATTATTGTTTTGAACTTCAAACGACATGCGCAATGTGTCGCTGAGCGTGTCTGATCGTAGAGGCGATTGTATCGGCGCACTCGGAAATAAAATAATTATGAGCACATTGATGGTTAGGCCGGGCATCGCATTAAATGGGATGAACATAAAACTCCTCATGTGTTTGGAATTTAATTAAACTAGAATAACTAAATAAGAACACACATTTACGTAAGAATCGACAAGTATTTTTGACATCATATTTTTTGACCCCCCCAGAGGGGGGGGGGGGGGGGGGCCTGGCGACCTGACTGACAGGATATCACAGTAAAACTAATTACAATCTAAATATGAAAATACAAATAAACAAAGATTACGCAAGTAGAACCCATCGGAAATATCGTTACAAAAAGAAACATCAAACACTTTGTCATCGAAGTACGACTTTGAAACTTTCGACAAATGTGATTAATAAACTCCATAATATGATTAATAAACTGGATGACTTGTGTTGTTCAGTCGATGGGCTCCAAGAGGACGATCAACTTAATTTTGTTTCGTACTAAATCGATCTGAAACTTAACCGCTGACTCACGATGATAACGTCTATCGCAGCTTTAAAAGTCAGCTTTGGACTAATGAAGTATTTTTGTGTTCACGTTTCAATTTTAATTAGTATCAAAGCGTTTTTATTAACTGTGACAGTAGTATTTTAATTAGGAACGATGATATCTTGAGAATTAATGAATTTGTTGTTTAAGTAGCGAAGGGTTAACATTTTATGATAGTCATATTATTCCGATAATCTTTAAACTAACAAGAATAGGTCAAACCATAGACAATTCAAAGCAAGACTTATAGGAATGATAAACTGTGGATATTATACTCGTATCTTAGTATGAATCACACAGCCCACAAGAGGGATTTGTGCAATCTAGTAATGTCTTGATTAATAGAATGCAGTTTGCACTTCGTATATATGTTACTAAGAATTTGGAGATTTCCCAACCTAGCCAAAATAAAAGTAAATAAAAATGTTCAAGCTTTGATTTAAGTTTAATATTATTATTGATCGTATACTAGACTCTGACTTAAATCTCTCAACAAGATTTTAAAATATTTATTTTATTTTTATTTTATAAAACTTTTGTAATATTTTTTTAAAATATGTATTTATCTTTCAAATAATGATTAGGATCTAGAACACATAATTTTCTCTCTAAACTTACGTTTAAAATTGAGAGAAAATGTATTTAATAATTTCTATACTTAATTAATTAGATATAACAAAACCCATTTATAAATATATGTACTTTGTACACAGTATCACAAAAATAACTCCTACTAAAAAACTAAGGTACTATAATAATTTAAATTTGAAACGGGGATTATTTTACAGTTTTTTCTTAATTTTTCCTCACAAATTTTTTAAAGTTTGTAGGTATTATTTCATCCATCTCAAAAGTTATTTGATGGGCTATAAAAGTGTACACATCAAAAATGTTCAACGCCACATCAAACTAAGTTAACATTACAAAGTTATAGGACCCTTTATTCCAGCACGTACAAAAATGTTCACCACCAGATGTTGCATAAACTTTTATCTTTCTTTAACCTTCCGTACCTTTCGTTTTAGGGTTCTTAATTTCGCATACTCCTAAGAGGTTCTTAAAAAAGTAATACTTAGAATAGAACAGGGGCCTATTTCATAAACATGGCAATTGTAATTTACAGTGAAAATTCAGTATACATTGCAGGATTTGCAGGTTTTATGACGGTAAACAACATTGTCCTAACATTTATAATGTAAGTATCCGAAATTGTCACTCAGTCGGTAGTGAACCTGCCTGCAATTACGATTACCATGTTTATGAAATAGGATCCAGGGGCCTATTTCATTAACCATAACAATTGTAATTTACAATGACAATTCTAGGTGCATTGCTGGTTACAAAAACAACGTATGTCTTAACTTTATCAATTTCTAATGTATCTTAAATTGACATTGTAAATTACAATTTTTATGTTTATGAAATATGCATGCCTCAGCCCATTATATATCTTAGGATAAGGTTTGTTTTACAGTATTTTTATCGGTGAAAGGAAATATTTGTTGAATTCACATTTTTACCCTGAAATCTTAAATAAAACAACTTCAAAAGAACACCTTTCGAAGAATCAAAGATCTAACATAGTCGTGAGTTTATGTATGTCTGTAGATGAAATTCAACATACAAAACATGTAGTCTTGTAAACTTTTTCTGCTAGTTCCTGTGAGATCAAACCACAGTTTGTGATGTAATTAATGAGCTGTCCCTAGTCATAAGAGAAGCCTAATTAGAGACCGGGACACTTCCAGGTGTTTTGAGGATAGCAACGAAGATGCATTGCTGTTTTAACAAAATCATTTCAACCTGCATTTTCATATAGGTATTTGAATTACAAGGTTTATTTAAAGGTGTGGTTTATTTTTTCGGATAAGTAACTGGAAAGACAAAGTTACAATGTAAAAAATTTTTGTTTATGTTTTCTTCCTTTCCTAACCAAACCTATCCTAATAAACTTTTTCCTTAACCAACCAAACAGTTACTTAGTTAAAAAACAAAGATGATTTTCAATGACATAAAATGCTACTTAAAAAATCATTTAAAATCACTGGAATAACAAATATTTTATATATGTATATTTTTTCTTTCGACGTCAAGAATTTTGATTTAGTGTTTCTAGTCTGACAGCCTAATTAATTAAAGTGATTAATTTTACACAGAAATATTTATTTTATAAACATTTTTCTTTTATAAAATAATTATAATTTGTTTGAAAAAAAGTTCTCTTGACAGAAAGAAAGAGAATACATGAAGATAATTAGAGCACAAAGTGTTGTTCTTTAAATTAACTTCACTTACCTAAATGTAAGTGAACGAACGAACAAGGTGAGTTCGCAAGCCTTTAAGTCAGCACCTAATTTATGGCCAATTAAGTTGGTGTTAAGTTAAATAAGTGACACTTTAGAACGGTCTTAAGAACTGCTTCTGAGTTCAGCGAGGACGCTTTTCAGCAATGTTTGTTAGTTACTTCGATGTATTCGATAGTGACACAAACAACAAATATGTATAAGTTAAACTTGTTATATTGGTTCTTGTGGAACTTTGCAACTATTAGTAGGGAGAAGCAATGTTATTACATTATTAGTATGTAGTGTTTGTGACTTTTTCACAAAAAACTGATGAAAGGATGTGTTTATAATGACATTGATGCTCCTGGCTGATTTCGGCCACAACTCCTTGTACTCCATTACTGAGTTTATTTAGTATCCGCACGTGGCTAACATAGCCAATCTTCTTGTGAAGATCATGTCATTAAAAATGCGGATGTGTTAAGTCAATAGAAGTTATTATACCTTATCTTACCTATCCAGGAATATTACTATTCTTGGGAATAAATTGACTGAAATTTTGAGAGAAATATTATCATCTACCTAACTGGAACAAAAAAGACCGATACGAAACGACAATTTCTTTAAAACCATATTGTAAAGGAAGATAGAGGGGAAGAGAGGCAGAGGAAGACCTAGACAGAGTTAGCCCAAGTGAAGGAAAAGGTTGATGTCGTGTCATATATAAAACTCAAGAGCCGAAAAGTGACAGGATTGGCGAAAACTCATCCAACAAGAGCCTAGCTCTTAAATAAGATGATGATGAATTGGAACATGACACGAAAATACTTCACAAATAAGGTTCAGTTAACTTTTGCGCTTTTAACTTCGTTTTTGGGAATATTGTATAATAAAATGTAGCCTAAAATCCTTCCTCACCTTACAGGCCGTATAATTTATTTTTGTAATGTCACACTTTCATCCCTGGTATATCAAATTAATATCCCCACGCTATTTTAAGAGACGTTGATTAAAAAATATGAAACTTAACTCCCTAAGAAAATATCAACGTTACAATAACAGTCCTTTAATTTCTCACACGCCACATAGACCGCTAATTAATAAAAATATCGATCCCTGGAAAACAAGTTAATTATAAGTACAAATAACAAGAAACTAACTACATGCCTGTTATACTAGTTACAAAGCATTAACTATCTACGTATCAGATCTAGATCAGATAGATCTTTAGTCGGATAACGTCTCTCATGCGCGGGATTAGCTGAGAATTAATTAACTATACTATGTGGTTGTGTGACACCTTGTTACCTTTAGAAAGTTGTCTTGCAGTTTAAGTGAGACTTGCTCTTGAATAAAAAGAATATCTAGGTAAAGATATAATAAAATTGTTAACTTGGCATAAATGATTGAAAATATTTGAAAAATAATTAGGGGCGTTTAGGATACGTGAGGATACGTAATAAGACTCTTTTTAGAATTTATGTTTGTTTGTACGTTAATCTGTTTTTTTGGGCACGCTTCATTTAAAAACTCCTTTTATTTTACAAAATTCAAATGTACACACCCATACTTAACACCAATAAAATAGAGATTCATCATCATCATCTCAGCCGATGGACGTCCACTGCTGGATATAAGCCTCCCCCAAGGCGAAATAGAGATTAAGGGCCCCCACACATAACTGCGACATCGCATCGCATCGCAAATATCAGCGAGCTAGCACGAATGCAACGCAAGAACTTCCGATCTGATTCGCATCGCGAATTCCTGCGATATTACATCACACTTGGTGACCACTTATTCCGCTGGGACAGCGTAGGGGAAAGACGCCACTAGTTATCTTTAAAATTTGAATTTTATTTTATTTGTGTGCACATTTATTTTACCCTTGTATTAGGTTTAATCTTAACTGCGTAAGTTCCTTAGGGGAGCGATGCGGATTTCACCCCCTCCTGCACCGCTCCACTACCTAGGGAACCTATCAGAAGAAAGAGAAACTGTACTAAGTAAGTGCGACGACAGTATCCGCCATTAATTGCCATGTAAACTCCCTACAATTTTTTTTGTTCCTTGTTGCGCTAGACTGGGTATGGTCACTTGAATCTTGCGCTTTATCGCACGAAATCGTATTGCAGAAATTCGCATCGCAAGTTCCTGCGATGCGGCGTCGCATTGCATCGCATCGCAGTTTTGTGTAGGAGCCCTAAGTATTCAAAAATATTATGATTTATAGCATGACTCACTATTTAAAAAGCGCCTCATGAGTCTAATTAATAAAGCTATTAAGTCCACAGATAAAGATAACATTATCTTTTGAATAAAGTTCATTGAACTCTGGACAAAGATTGTTGAACAAATTCATTTATGAAAATCTATTAAGGATTTATTATAATAATGAAAATGAATCTAGGCAATAAATTTCCAATATTTCTAAAGCTAATAAACGAATACATAAATGAAAAATCTCTAATACAAACTAACTTTTTTAACATCTAAAATCTCATTACATCTAATCAAACAAAATTTTTCCACAAAGCCTGAAACTAAACTAATATTGATAATGTAAAACACAACGTATGAATACGTATTACATTTTACCTCCAAGATAAATAAAGAACCTCTTTGGCTGATTACAATGACCCGAGGCGAACAAAGCATGATTATTTTCGTTTGATTTATAATGTTTGCTTTGGAAGCTGAGTATAACCGTTTGTTTTATTCCGATTAGATCGAGCTCATTTAGAAACTATACTTATTTTTAATTAAACCAGATATTAACCTTGGTAAGGTTACCCTTACGAAGTTCAAGACTCCAGACGTGTATGTGGGGTCGCTTTATTAAAGAGTACAATAGATGAAGGGTGGAATGCTGGGGGCGATGTAGTCCAGATACGGTCGGATTAGCCCGAAATTAGAATGAAAAGAATAAAGAAAGCCCAATGTAATTAAAAAACCAATTTGCGGAGTACATCCGTCTGCAAAAAAGAACAAAGCAAAATGTATAATCCTTCATGCGCCCATTACGTTTTATCTTCTAGAATCAAATTGTATTCTATTCACATTTTCCACGCTTAAATTCACCGGTTTTTATTTTTAGCTTCTTATTCTTATCGATTAACTCGGCTGATTTGTTGAGAATTAAAAATCAAATTATTGGGCATTCGAGCAAATAAAATACGATTCCAAAGATACACTTAATTATTTAAGAGAAATTGAAACCAGATTTCACTGACGAGATACGATGAAATATAACGTCTTGCCAATGTTAATTCTTTACAACAAATAAAAGATTGTTAATTAAGACTAAAGCGTGGTCCGTCAATGGTCTATTAGCACCAAGATGAGATATAATCAGTTGGGAGGCGAGACAATAGGTAGCCACAGGGCGCCGGGTTATTGTTTGTCTTGTCCCACTCGCGCAGCAGGGCATCCTTCTTGTGGCCAGCAGACAAATTGACGAACATATTACCTGAGCGGTCTTTAGAAGCATTAAAAAAACTGGTAATATAAATGGTAATAATTTTGATTATATATACGACGATATTGGCTATGATATTGATCTCATTCTTCATCAAACCTATAGTTAGGTTTGAATAATAGATTCAGAAATGACGTTACTATTAAATTATAGTCCGATAGATATAAAAGATTTGATATCGAATTACTTATTGTAATCGATATAACATCGATCCAGTCGTATCCCTTTCCCGAACCAACTCATTGTGAAGCATAATTAGTTTTTGTCACTTCACTTTGACAAATCCCATTTGAAATCTATGGTTTGATAGCGGACCCCATCGCTTATGTCACCATCGGCACCGCACCAGACCGACTCTTATCAAAGAGAATATTATTTCAAACGCCCCTGTCAACCCCGATGGGCTTTTCGAACCCTAAATCCAGTTTGTTATGAATGAAATTACAGAAATCGAATAAGGTAAACACAACTGAGAGCCAACAAAAGCTTGCTCGAAAAAAGCTAAATTGAATTCAAATTGGTTTCGTCGGGTATTAGGGATAGCCGGGGGACTTTTTCAAGACGCACAGAAACGTATAGCGCGGCAATAATTTAAAGTAACTTTTTTGTCAGAGGGCGACAGCTCGTTGAGCCAGATAAAACCTACAGAGGTGATTGAATGAAAACAGAAAACACAATGGTGAGTCGACGTACGTACATAAGTTATCCTTACAACGATGCCGATGCCACAATACATACCTACATAGAATTAATTTATTATGACAACATGGGTTTCATTCATAAACATTTGGTTTATGCATAAAGACAACAGAAGAAGAAAGAAGTAGTCGGTATCAACATTTTCCTCAGCGTTCCATTATCACAGTGGTTATTAATTTTTATTTATTAGGCATCTATCCAACGAGTGCTTAAACAAAAGATGTTGAAGAACTCCTTTTGGGCTAAAGTATGTAAAGTAAGGATTATAGGTCTAAATAGGAGAGCGCCTTGCAACACGTCATAGAAGGGTACTTAAAAAAATTCGTTGTTTTTCTGATGACTGAAACAAATGAACAATCAAAACTCGTTTGAAAACATCGATTTCAATAAAAACAATATGACGAAGACCGTTGTAAAACAAAATAGTATCACGCTTACGCGATCGGATTTGAGTATTCACAGCCAAAAGATCAACAGGTATGCAAAATCGCAAATAGTAGGTTAAAAACGTTCGCTCTGATGTGCTATTTGAAATATTGAAGGGATTGAAGCCGACAACTAAACATAAACTTTCAAATCCACGGTATACCTGACAGACACAGAGAGCTGTGGTTAACCGCGCAAAACGATTTGACTTTGTTGCCTTCAGCTTATTTTATAACGGTCTGTTGAATTGAATTTTGCGGTTATTTATTTTACTTGAGCTTGTAGGGCGGCAAAATGACATTGAAAATGGAACAGCAATTGATTGCCTTCGGCCTACATTAACAACCAATATTCATTTTATTTATTTTTTTATTTAACACTTCATTGTACACATAACATTACAGAAAAAACAATTAAAGTAGACATGTACAAAGGGCGAGCTTATCTCTAAAGAGATCTCTTCCAGCAAACCCGCAACAGAGACAGTTCTGAAGTGTGAGACAGACAAAATGTGTACAGCACAAATGATACAATAAACATACATAAACTATGGCTTATTTTAGAGAGTGATAGTGTTCATTCACTTGCTTTTTGAAGGACGCAAATTTTTGACAATCACGAATATCGGCGGGGAGCGAGTTCCACAACCGGGCAGCATGGATAGTGAAAGAGTAGGAGTAGAAGTCGGTGGAGTGGGTCTGGATTCTAAGTTGGGTACGGATATGAGATCGACAAGGTTTGTCAGGAGGGCGGGAGAAGGAGAAACGATCGCGGAGATAGCTAGGGGCGGAAGGATTGTGAAGGATTTTGTGGAGGAGATGGACATCACGACGCATGCGAATAGGGAGCCACTTTAACTGCGCCCTGTACTCGGACACGTGGTCATACTTCCGTAAGCCAAAAATGAAGCGTATAGCTAGGTTTTGGAGTCGTTCCAGTTTGTTGATCAACTCCTCAGTGGCATCGAGATAACAAACATCTGCGTAGTCAATAATAGGGAGGATTCATCAACAGTTTCAAGCAGTTAATATCTACCTATCTATCTAATACTTTGTGTTGTGAGTTATTCTTGTACATCTCTTCTCTAAATAGTATATGAGACAAAGTCGCTATCTATATCCGCCTTCATCATTTCTGTATTTGCGCTTACTTCTTTTAAACCACGTAATGGATTTTGATACAGTTTTAACTGTCATTTAGATAATTTCTTCCGGTAGGTTTATGTGTATAATATATCCCACCCGGGCAAAGCGTGTCGGTTCGCTAGTAAATAAATGTATAAATCCATATGCATGATGTGTATACGTATAATGACAGCCAGGTAGCCCGGACCTACTGCTATCTCAATATAGCAATAAGCTAGTGGAGACCGAGCTTCATAGCCTGGCCCACCGCCGCTGAGTAGCCTGCTTGTCGGTCTTCTACAGATTGTACTTCGGTGAGTGTATGTGCCCAAGAGCTGCATGAGCTCATCCCACCTTTCCCTTTTTACTATCGGACTTCCAGACGCACCGCGGGATACCACCCTTTCTTGGTTGATATATCCACATATCCGCACTAAGCGCCTTTCTGATTCTTTTATAATGCGCACAGCCAAGGAGTGGAATGCCCTGCCTGCGTCAGTATTTCCGAGCGCTTACAACCCGAATCACTTTAAAGTACGAGTGAATAGGCTTCTGCTGGGTTAGTTCGCTACATCTTCGACCCCATCATTCTCCCTGGCCATGGACTGGATTGAGGTCAAGAGCAAACCATATTTTGTGGCAAAATTTAATTTTTCAGGGATGAAGAGTGTTTCTAGATTAACTTGGAAGACGAACTCAAAAGATGCCGAGTAAAGCTCGATTGCCCAGGTACTCATGTTTTAGATAATGAATTGTTTAGGAGTAACATTAAAGTTTTCATTATTCGTTAGATACTCGATATAGATTATCCCGGATTTAATTGCCAACGTTTCACATCTTACAATACAATAAAGATGATTCGCATGAAATTAATTCCTGTATAACTAAAGGCAGAGTCTTAATGGCTATAAATTAAGCCGTATCTCTTTTATAGTCAATTTCAAGAGTTAAAAGATCGTTAAAACGGGCGGTCCATTAACGTAATCATTCGGGAGCCAATAACGTCATACTAACATGCAAAGGTAAGGTAGTTGAGGTCTTTGGAGACCGCCACCAAGCGGTAAACTATTTGCTACTTACATTCCATTTGCTTATCTTAGTCAAATGCATAAATTAAGATAAGATAGCAAAAAAACTTAAAAGATACCTATAAATTTGGCTGCAAAGGAAGTGGAATTAGCTGGAAACTAAATATTAAATGCTATTTTATGTTTTGTGTGTTTATTGTAAATTTATGTCATCTATAGAAATTTAAATTTAAAAAGAACATTTCAACGATACGATTAAAAAGCTCTAGACATAAATTTTGAATATATTTTTATAAAGCTTCGCAAAATTTGATAATTAAAAAAGTGTATGAGTCACTAGGGTTTTATCATAAAAGCCTTATATCTTAATTCGTCTCTTATTAAATTATTATAAACCAGAGGAAATATTATCAGTATTGTAATAGCATCGGTGGCGCATTGCGGAGAGGTCTCTCAATCGTGAGGACTCTCAATCGTGAGGTCCGGGTTCGAATCCGCACAAATAACATGCTATGCAACAATGAGTTTTCTATATATAGTTATGTACGTAATATCAACTGCTCTCAAACGGTGAAGGAAAACATCGTGAGGAAACCTGCATATGCTGAAGAAGAAATTGTAATGCATATGTGAAGTCTACCAATCCGCATTGGACAAGTGTGGTGGACTCACTGCCATACACCCTCTCTGAGGGTAGAAGATGATAGAAGAAATATTATTAAAAAGGTATGTGTTTAGTCAAAATTATAGTTGTGTGTTAATTCGTTCAGGCGTATTTTCATACGGCTGTAAATAGGTAATAGATGGGATTTTTAGTATGTAAAAGTATTAAAAATCTACCTAGAACAGTCTAGTCAGGAAAATAACCATTCAATTATGTAACTTTGGGTGTAACCGCGAAGGGAACAAACATTGAAACTGATAATAAGAATCATTTTCCGCATCAGTGATCCTTGTGGGAGTTTCAATATTGTTTAGATGATAATATTATACAGTCAGTTTAACACAAAAGTTTTCTGATGAACGATTATACATTTTAAGAGCAGATATATACTTTAAATAACTGGCTAAGTGAAAAGATGGACTTGAACAGTGTTGCGAATTTAAGGGACCTCGCACACGAGATGACTACGCCCACGACCAGTGATCGCAGCTGCCAAGTAAACTATCTAAAGAAATGTAGTGTCGTGGCACTCAACGGCCACGACCAGTTTCTATAGTTTGCTTGGTCAGGCCGTGGTAGTAGTGGTCGTATAGTGACCGAGCAAAATTTTTATTGTTATATCCAAATGATTCTTGGGAAAACATACGAAAAGTGATCTTATTTCCTATTTGTTACAGAGCACAAAAGATTGTAGGTAAATTAAAGAAGATCAAGAACATTTTGTCATTATAGCTGACTACCTCATATTAGTTACGTAATATCCCGAGAAGACCTCACGTTGAATAGTAGCCACCACTAACTGCATCGTGTGCATGTTCGTTTGCTCCCAATTCTCATTCGAGGTTGATTTCCAGGAAATTAAACAGAATCTATCCCCGATATTGCATGTTTCTAGGTCAAATGGTCAAAGTCTTCGGTAATAAAGAGGTATTTACACTCAATCATGACTCATGAGGGATCCGGGTTTAAATCTGCACGGACGACATGCATACATAGCACTGACTGCTCTCAAACGGTGATGGAAAACATCATGAGGAAACGTGCATACGCTGAAGGAGAAATTGTTATGCGTATGTGAAGTCTACCAATCCGCATTGGGCACGCATGATGGCGTAACGCCCATAAACACTCCCTGACCTGAAGGGTAGGGCCTGTGCCCTATAATGGAACGTATATTGGCTGCTGATGATGACGACAATGATGATGATCTGGTACTTTAATAATAAAATAAGGTCATTTTTAAATATTTACCTTGCAAAGATGGGTGAAGCTGAGGGCAATATGTTATTTTTAAAACTATCTAACATCTATCGTTCAGGGGATCGTAAAAACGTTTGCTGCAACTGTTTGTATTGCACATTTTATTGCTATACAAATAGTGATGTACCGAATAAATCTGACTCTGGATACGAATCACAAAAAAGACTAGGTATAATGAATTTATGACCGCAACTAGTATAGAATATCAAAATAGGAACTATGCCAATTGCCAATTAATGATTTCATTCCTTGCAAAAACAGGACTTCAGTGTCTGATATTGTAGGGATCCTGGTTTACAGGAGTTACAGCGGTGAGAATATAGAATACAATTTCTTTATTTGGCTTACAAAACACATTACTAAAACAATATACGACCAAACGATGAATGTGTTAGACCAACACATTTTGTATGTGCATATGCAAAAAAAATTAATTTCACTCTGTGACCACTATCTAACCAAAGTTCTTACGTTTGTACTTGTTTCCCATTCTGACAAAATTTACTATAAGTTCTAAACCTTCATAACTTTTTTTATGTATAGCTAACATTGCACTCATCTGCAATTAAAATGCATTCTTGCTGGATTTTACAAACTGTAGCGATAGGACCGCCTCTTTTTGTACCTTCTGGATTTCTTGTCTCGACTTTTGTCTTCTGTATTTACTGTTTGTATTCTATAATGTTCTTGGTGTAAAAAAAAGTATTACATGTCCACTCATTTCCATCTCTTCCACCATTATATGTCATGTGTGGATGTACTCAAATATATTAAATTGCAAACTAAGATGTTGGTCGTATTTTTAGAGCGGTTTGGTCACAGGTACATCACTAAAATAAATTGATGGCAATACTGAATACAGCTGCAGAATCGAACGCAGTAATATCTGTTGGGCAGGGAGTGCGCACGTGACGTCATGACGTCACGTCGGCAGTACGTCGCTCCACCGCAACTGACGTGCGTTCGTCCCAGAGCCCGTGGTCCCTGACGATTTTCGAGTATGCCTGTATCGGCAATTGTCTTAAACTAATTGAGGAATGGTAAATGGAATGTAGGTTCTTGGTAGGATTGTTCGTTTCTTGTTTTTGAATTCATGTAATTTTTTTTTCAGAATCTGTGAATGCAGAAGTAAAATGCTCCAAAAGTTAGGGTTAGTCTCCTAAGAACTATTTCTTGTAGCTGTAATGCTTCTGGTAACTGCCCTTTGTGCCCCATCTCAACTTTCCATCCTGTATTGTATAGAATAATGATGGCGATGATTAATAAAGGGTGTTAGGGTAAACAGCTGCATTAATTTAAGGGGTGATTATACCAATGATACTGAACATCTTTCCCAAAAAAAACCTGTTAAAAAATTCCCAAAAAAAAAATCTAATTTTTCATACAAAAGTTCGATCAGCTGATTGCATTTAGTATGTGAAGTCCAAAAATTTTTTTACGAATTTCCTACGGGTTTCTTACGGAAAGTTGTTTAGTATCATGGGTACAATCACCTCTTAAAGTGATGCAACTGTTTCAGGGTAACACCCTGTATAATCAAACAAGACAAGAATTTACCACACCTTTTAATATATTTTCACTACGACGGTGAAGCATTTAGAAACTATTAACAGAACTGATACCTAAATAATTATGTTCTATGCTCTTACAAAGAACTCAAGTTAAAATTCAAATGTTTAAGCAATATTTTATAGCACACGAGTAATTTCATAGAGAATAATTTATAGCCACCTACTTTAATATACATTGCCGTAAATTTGCAATGTCACAATCCACCTTTCAAGCAAGAACTTTAGTTACTTTGCAGTATTTTCAAGCTATTCTGCAATTTCATAACGTTTTGCAGGAATGTTACCAGAGAGTAAAATACTAGAGGTAAGTTCGTTTCGAACGCCTTGGCGCTATCGCACAGTAAAATCAAAACCAATATTTCTGTGCTAAAAACAACGTAAAGTAAACTTTATTCCAATTAAAGATAAGGTAGCTAAATATTCAGCACTTACCGTGTAATTGTGGAATTAATTAGTAAACTGTCACGGACAGAGTCTATCAACCTCTGGTGAGTTGCTAGAAGCTGGAAGTGTTATCTATTCAACGCTTGACAATATAATTTGGTAATGTCAATTAACTACAGGCGGAGATTTAATTCTGTGTTCTGTGAGTCGAGGGCTGGAGGAGGATAGTTAATTTGATCTGTGTAAAGTGGGAGTGAGATAGTACTAGTACTCTATCATGCAATTAATCTTCAAGGAAAATTCCTTTGCTCTTTTTCAAAGTTAGCTTTGGACGTCTATTGCATTCCTTATTGCCATTTTAAAATTATATTTAATTTGTTTAGTATTGTGGTTCAATTAAGTAGTTAATCTTACTCGCACCTGCATTATATTATAATGCATTCGTTAGAGGCCTATAAAAGGTAAATTATTTCTTTCAATGCCGCGCTGGTGGAAAATTGGACTCGAATTACAGCTGTATAATCCTATAAGCTTTTTAATTTACGATTTAAGTATCTACGAAACTAGATATATCTTTTTTAAATATTATTGATTAACTTGTAACAGTCATATCTGAAGGTATATCTACTTGCTTTATTCCCTCCCTAACTACAAAACATCTTCCTATAGTACACGACTGGGGCAATAAATATCATCTTTAAATAAAAAATTGAAAATCAAATTTGCACGTACATACATAAATAAACTCACGACCATAATCCCGGGGTGGTCAGAAGCTTTGCTACAACTTTTAAAAGTTGTTCAATTTGATGGGTAGACTCTTAGTTTAAAAGGATGCTACTAATATCAATTTCACCCTGTCATATCAGGTCTAAGAAAATTAGCTGAAAGTATTTCAAGGCGATGATCAGATCATCAAACTGAACAACTCTCTTTATGGGACCAACTGCTGTCCCACAGATTTGGCTAGAGTAGGATTGCATTTTTGTATGGAACAGCTGATTTCTTTTTCGGGATTTCGATGCTTACCCTATAGAGAAAATTAATCAGTTTGATGGTCTGATCATCCCGTTAATAAACCGTCAGCATATTAAGAAGGACTCTATATAGATTACGAAAACAAAACATTTAATGTGTCGTTGTATTAAAACTTTTATAGGCACATTGGTACAAAACTAAATAAAATTAATGGAACGTAAAGTCATGAACTGTCAGACGTCAGTATGTTCGTCGGCCTGCATCGGTTAACCGCAGAACCTGCGGGCGACATAACTTCACAATTTGAGCAATATCTGTGTTATTGCAAGCCAATGCCCAGAGATATTGTCTCTACTATGACTATGTATACTGTTTTGAATTTCCTGTGTAACTACGTGTATAGCTATTTAGTTCTAGCTTTCGCGAGTATAATAATAATCTTTTGATGATATAGAATTAAGCCAGGGCGTTATAATATAGGCTGCTATTATTATTAAAATGCATTGATGGTTATGATATGACATATCGAAAGGATGAATGAAAGTTGATTTACGAAACAGATATACAGGAATTATTATATGATTATTAAAAAGGACCCTATATTATACAGGGTGAGGTTACCTTGGGGTACCTTGCATAGTTGCCATACCTTGTGAGCTGATTGTACCCACGATACTGAACAACTTTCTTTAAGAAACCTATAGGAAATTTGCAAAAAAAATCTATAATTTTCATCCAAACGTTTGATCAGTTGATTGCATATGAAAAGCCCAAACATTTTTTTGCGAATTTCTTATAGGTTTCTTAGGGAAAGTTCTTTAGTATATCAGCCCTTAAGGTACGGCAACTATGCAAGGTACCCCAAGGTAACCCCACCCTGTATAATATAGGGTCCTTTTTAATAATAATATGCAGATTGTTTTATAAGGGGATAATCAGACCAACTAAACAATTTTCTCTATAGGACCTACATCGAAATCTCGAAAAAAAAACTGTTGTTCCATATAAATCCTACTCGACCAAAATTATTTATGGGACAGCAGATTTTTTACGCGGTGTTGATGATGGGCTCATTGAAAAAGTTGTTCAGCTTGATGGTCTGATCATCTCATTACAATAATTCCTTCTTTCTTAACTTCCTCTATGGGACCAATATCGAAAACGCGAAAAAAATCTGCTGTCTCATACCTACATTTTTCAGTTTTGTATTGTATGAAACTGCTGTTTTTTTTTTGCAATTTTCATATTGGTCGAATAGAGAAATTTGTTCAGTTTGATAGTCCGATCATCTCCTTAAAATAGTTTCAGCTAATTTTGTTAGACTTCTACGGAGGATGTGGGGATGCACTAAGAAAGGATTTTTCGATATTACAATTTCACGCTGACGAAGTTGCGGGCAAAAGCACTAGCTTTACAAGAGGACTACTCTTACAAAACCGTTATCATATTAAGGTGGACCCTATACAGGGCATAAGTGACAGCCTAGCAAATACTGAAACTGTGAACTCAGACCATCAAACTGAACAACTTTCACTATGGAGCCTAGCTCAGGAAACGCGAAAAAAAATCTGCTGTCCTTTACAAAACTGCTGTACCTGTCCAACTCAAATGTATGGGACAGCTGATTTTTTTTTCGCGTTTCCTGAGGTAGGCTCCATAGTGAAAGTTGTTCAGTTTAATGGTCTGAGTTCACAGTTTCAGTATTTGCTAGGCTGTCACAAACTTACACCCTGTATAGTGACCTATTTCAGCATTATCTACCTGGACTAGTAAATAAATAAAAAAAATATATATTTATTCTATATTAAACTTAAAAAACTAGAAAATACAGTTTGGGAACTTAATTATTATAGATTTATGCTACTTAGGTGAAAAAATCCTAGATTAAGCATACCTGCTAAATACAAAGAAGCTTGTGTAAGCGGCCATCTGTTGCTTACAGTGTTTTTAATTTTTGAATTTATTCTTATCGAGCGTTAACCCGCGAATTTGTCCACACAAATTATATACCAGATTTTAAGTCAGATCATAAGCTATCAAACAAAAAAGTTACATCAAAATGGGTTTAGCAGTTTTTGCGTGATGCTGGTTCAAACAAACACACAAACAAACAAACACACAAACAAACAAACACACAAACAAACAAACAGACAGAAGAAAAATCCAAAAATTGGTGATATGGAATCAGGGACACCTAAAAACCATATCGTAACTTTTTTTTGTTAATATCTTCAATGTACAGACAAACTTTCTGCTAAAGTTTTATAATAGTTTAGATTAGGTATATAACAATTTATACATGTAGTAAGCATACATTTTTTTATAGATATAAAAGTGAATCAATACCCAGGACAGACGGTATATTTCTCTTCAATTAGCTGCTGTACTTTGTATTCCAACATGACTGAAGATACAACCAGTGAAACCAGTGTTTATTTAGTAATTTACACAGTAAATTATCGGCATCAGAACCCTATCCTTTATCTCTGAATATTAGAGTAATGGCGGGTGTCCCATGTTCACCCATTGTTGTTAGAGAATTAGTGATACTACTGGAAGTACCATTAAAGACGGTAAGAGAAGAATGAAACATGCTACTCGGTTAAAAATTATCTAGTAGTCTATGTGACAAATATTTATTTTAGAAGACTTTACATGACAATAGTAGACTTTAATAGTTTTTTTTTTATTATAAAGCGAATTCTGGAAGATTAGTAAGTATAACTAAAATCTATTTATAGCAACAAATGTATAGTAAAGTCTGCTTATATTAATGGTTATCACATAATATATACCACTAGAAATGTTTCCGTGTCACTCACTCACTCACTCACTTTCTTCATAACACACTAAATTTGTAAGCGGCCTTGTGGGTTCAATAGTCTTGAATGCAAATTAAAGGACTTTAATTAATCTGATTGGAATTTCTAAAGATGTAAGAGAAAACCAGTGAAACTTTGTCATTTCACCAATTTAGCCCACATAATTCTCAGAGTAAATAGCCAATCTTCCAGACGACTTCGAGCCTGTTTCACCACTTCTGAATAGGTTCTCAATAGCTTATCTGGCAAATCCTTTGACATATCAATAGTTAAAAGACTGACAATGAACCACACGTTGTGGTTTAAAATTTTAATTAATCCACAGACTGCAACACAATTCTCTTAGCGCAAACATCGTTGAAACATCGGTGAGCTGATAATTCCGTATTTGCTAAGATCGCATGTGTGTCAAAATTATAGAAAAACTTCGACGATCTGAAGGATGCAAGAAGGATGTAACATTTGTGAGCTCGTCGGTGTTTTTGACAGCGATATGTGACGCTTAGTGAATTGCATTCTAGACCGTATGGCATAACACGCTCAACAACCACTTCCAGTCTCCCATACCTCCTCGTACCCCAACAAAGCGCAACATGGTGTCCGACCATTACCATTATCATTTGCTTCACAATGAAAAGGCATATCCTGATTCGATTCAGAGGACCCATTTTGGTCCAATAATACTAAACATAAAGAAACAGCGGGGTGTATCAATGTCACCCTTTATATTCTTTTATGAGCGATTTCAAATAAATCTTTGACAACATTTGGATGTAAGTACAGGTTATTAATGTAGATTTTTTATAAGAAGAAAATATTTCTGTCATGCAATAGGTACTTAAATAAATATCTTCTGTAATGAATTCATTAAACCTAAAAAGATTTGTAATGTGGTTATTGGTAACAAAGTTTCACGTTTCCTGGAAAAAATCGTTTCCGATCTAATCTCGCCAGTTGTAGGTTTTTTTTTAACTGGATACAGTAGGTAATGTAATAAAAATTATTAAATAAGCATAAAAGATTATAAGTAAGTATACCGTACCTAATTTATTTTTATACAGGGTGTAACAAAAAATCCTGATAATATTTAAAGGGGTGGGTTACACCACCAAACTGAACAACTTTCGCTATGGACCCAACATAGAGAAAAAATACAAAAACATCTGCTATTTCATACAAAACTTCACTACCTGTCTACTCGACAAAAATATATGGGGTATCAGATTTTTCGACGTTTGTCTCCATAGTGAAAGTTAAGCAGTTTGTTGGTCTAAGCCACCCCTTTAAATATTATTAGGGTGTTTTGTTACACCTTGTATAAATCACTCTTTATTATATAAGGTGTAACAAAATTTGCTGAAACTATTTTAAGGGGAGGATCAGACCATCAAACTGAACAACTTTCTCTATGGGACCAATATCGAAATCGCGAAAAAAAAATCTGCTGTCCCATACATTTAGGTCGAGTAGGTTTGTATGGAAAAGCTGATTTTTTTTCGCGATTTCGATATTAGTCCCACAGAGAAAGTTGTTCAGTTTGATGGTCTGATCATCCCTTTAAAATAGTTTCACCTTATTTTGTTAGACCTTATATATTTATTCACCTTAATATCTAAACTAACAATATTGTCAGCCTAGCTAGTTGATTAACTACTTGGAATATCCAGTAGTTGTCAACTAAAATAACATTGAAAACCAACCCACATTTTAACATAGATCAAAGCATCAAATTGCACTAAATTTCACCCTATTACATTTAACTAGACCAGTATCAAGAAAGGCTAAAACAACAACATAAATAACAGTTAACTGAGACCAGTAATAATATTGGATCTGTTCCTACAGCTACTATTTGTAGCAGCCGAGTCTTCGGGCGTCACCAAATTGCTGTCATTATCTACCAATCTAGGAGCTCGAGTCGGAACTGGCTAGATAACGGAGTTTTAGACAAAAACATATGTTTATTTAATGCTGCTGTTTGTCCAAGTTTTATATTATTTGGTTTAAGAGCGTCGAGGTATGTTACGATTTATAAAAGAGTGAAATTGATATCATTAGCACCCTTTTAAACTAAAAGTCACTCATCAAACTGACGACCCGGTTGGTGTAATGGTTACCACGCCAGACTGTCAAACCAGGGTCCTGGGTTCGAATCCCAGTTGTATGATTCCCATAGCAAAAAGCCTGAGGCTTGCTTGGGATCATTACAATGTATGTGCCTTTAAGCGTTATTTAAACTGAATAACATTTATGTACTATGGGTGCAAACCGATTGTAGCAAAAAAATCAGGGCCTCTACCCGGACATTCGAACTTCGCAATTGCGTGAACGTTTTGGCTCCAATGTCAATTCTATTATAATGAAGTTCAGACCGAAAAGGTCTCGATATATCGAATATCGAAAGTCCGGGTACAGGGCCTGCTGTTGCATTACATTTGAGTCGACTAGGCATTGCAGTTTCGTATGGAAGAACTGTGTTTTTGCTACGATCCGTTTGCTCCTATGGTAAAAGTTGTTCAGTTTGATGGGTAGACTCTTAGTTTAAAAGGATGTCAATGCCAATGTATTAATTTCACCCTGTATACCCAACTGACACTAAAAACTGTAATACGAGAATAATTTTTAGAAAACAAAATATATAATTAACTAAAGATAATATTATTGTGTTTATAATTCTTGAAATGACATGAAATTTTATATGAATATTACTTATTTATATAACACTTATAGAAGTGGAGCGTATGGAAATTTGGAATCTTATACACAAAGTTAAAGGATTGCAAAAATAATGTTAATGCATGGTGGATACCAAAATTCGTCTGATATAAATATTTGCAGAAGCACAAAGCAATCATCAGAAACCCACGCAATAGAAAGTGAAAGACATTATAATTTTGAGAGTATTATTTTTATTTAATTAATTTTTTCAGGCGACTTGAATTAAAACAGAGGCTCAATGTTTGAAATTTGTTGATATTAATCTTATTTCAACATTTTTTTCTCATGTCAACGGGAAAGGTTAGACGCTTGTGGTAATTTCATCACGCCTGGCCTTCTGAAGGTCTGATTAAATTGTTCTTTTCGAAATTAAAGAACAATTTAATCAGACTTTCAGAAGGCCAAGCGCAATGAAATTACCACCAGTGACTAACCTTTCCCGTTTACATGAGAAAGAAATTAATTAAAATTAATTGAATAAAAATTATACTCTTATAGTAGGAAGTTTTTTTCTCTACACTAAAATATTGGCCGATAATCGTGCTAATAACGAAATAAGAAACATAGAATAAAGGTATCATTAAACAAGTAGCAATCCATGCATATGTTTAAAACAAGAAAGACAAGATTGATCGCAAACGACAAGCTTGAGCTATCAATCATAAAGGCATGTAAAAAATAATATCCAAGCTTACAGTAATAAATTATTTATTAAATACAAAAAATAAATATCAAAATTATCTTATATCCAGCAACCTGGTAATAAGATCGCAAAAACGAGTAATGACTGCTATGTGGATGTTGCGGGTAAATTCGAAAATTAGTAATCTAATCGAAGGGCTACAAATTTGTATAAAAGTAAAATTACGTTAATCATTCACGTCATGTTCATTTCATGCTACTAATGATATTTGGTAGCTTATAATAATTGAATAAGTATTTTATAAATGGTTTGATGGCATGACTGTAGGGCCTTGGAAGTTGGGAAGGTCTTTGGTTTGGGACGCAACTTGTGTGGACATATTGGCGGCGTCGCATATTGGTCGGTCATAGTCGGGCGCTGGTGCTGCTGTGGCATCGGCGGAATCATCGAAGCGCCGGAAATATGTTGATATAGGAGAGGGGTATATGTTTGTTCCTTTGGGAGTGGAGACCCTGGGATTATGGGGACCGGATGCAAAACAGCTTGTTAAGGAGATTTCAGCGCGCCTTATATTGACCACTGGTGATAAGAGGGCTGTCAGTTACCGTCAGCGCATAATGTTGGTGATACAGAGAGCCCCTGAGGGGAGAGAGGAGGGGAGGAAATGCTGCCAGCGTTCTGGTTTGGACCCGCGGAGGAGGTTTACTATTTTTCATACCCATGCGTACGAAGTCGCGGGTAATAGCTATTTTCATATAGAAGTTGACGTTGTAGATATTCAGGATGTATTTATTGACTAATCGAGTTGTGGATCTGAGTGATGTATTTTCTTTGACGAAGCCTGTTGTGGATGTGAGTGATGTATATACCTTTGACGAAGCCTGACGTGGATACGCACTTTGTATTATTTTTTCTTTCGATTTAATGTAAAATGGCAAAAGTTTCAAACAACTAAAAACACACTTTTATCAGTAAAAAATACTATAAATACCCTTTAAAATAAATTAAATGAGGTCAAACTCAAGGGGTTTACTAATAGTCATTGAAGATTTCCACTATCAGCCTCCTGGCTCTATTTTCAAATCAGCTCGATGGTACTAACTTATTGTGTTGTCATTCGAATGACACTTGCTATTATGTTTCAAATCGATACGTTAAATAGAAGTAGGTTAAAATCTGCGTCCTAGATTTTCTTAAATACTTAATTACATACCTACAGGTAAAGCTAAAGCGTGTTAAAAAAATTTAAGCCACCAAATAAAATAATAATCAAATAGGCAAAAAAATGTTCTTATCTAAGGCATGTTCAATAACAAAAATATAGATATTTTATAAATTTTTAGATTTATTCATATAACCGCAACATAAGCATTGCTTCAACTATCTACAAACTTTTTAGAGCTCGCCTCTTCGACATTAATGATGAGAATGCTGTTCCATCTCATTGTTCGTCTTCATTATTATAATGTACATTTTTATATGATCTATATTTCCTTTTTTCACTCGACTGCAAGTTTTTCTTGTTCTCTTTTGAAAGCTAATGAGCAAAAAACTTCGTCACGCAATATTGTTTTTTTTTTCAGAATACTACGATCTGTTTTCGACATTGACATGGTTGAGCGGGTCTCAAAAATTAATTAGTTACTTAGTATTCTAGCAACATTCTAGAAAATTGTATTCAATTTGAAAATAATAGAACATAAAGTCGATTGAATAGAACGTGCATTCCAGATTTAAAACAAAAAAAAATACATTTAATGTTATTTCATTCATTCAAACTATTCAATGATGAACACTTTTTTTATTAGTATCCCATATTCTAAATCATGTTCAGATAAAGTTCAAACGATTTTTTCACTAGAAATACTGTTGAAAACTGGGTTCAAATACAACATGTAGTTATTGTTGTATCTAGTGCTAAGAAATATAGGCAGAAGGTTTTCTATTGAAATTCTGAAATTCAAATGACTTCGGGACTAACTTTGGAACACAATCGCATCTCTTAGCAGAATGGAACTTTGTATACAAAAGCCTTTATTAATTTATTCGGAGCTCAAGTATTTCAAATATTTAACAGTGTTTTGTAAACCAGGGAAATATTTAAACACAAGTTCTGTTTGACTTCGTATTTTGCAGAAACCTACTACGTCTTAAATAAGATTTACCGTAAAAAAAATTATGTCTCGTCAAAGAGACAACTTGTCAATGACGCAACTTAATTTGTATACAATTTGAGCATGAAATTACTATGAAGGAAAACGATAACAGTATAACCACTAACAATCTTGTGCATCTGAAACGGCGATGTTAAGAGACGTTTAACAATTATGCAAAGCCCGAGGCTTCTTCGAACGAAGGAACTTGATCAAGAACCACTTATTAAGATATCGCGGTCACATCGACCATTACGCAATGGAGGAGGTTGGACGAGCAATTTCTTTACCCAGTAATTCCCGGTCAGGAATTACCGTGACAGTCATCAATAAAATTTTACCGTTCCCCCAGAAACTTTTTCTGAAAAAGATCATCGATTTTCAAGTCTGATTCTGTTAAGATAAGGCTTTATTACCCTCTCGGAAATTTTGCCAAACTACGTTTAAATTCTTTGTTGGTGTCAAAGGTTTAAAATGGAGATAAAGGAGTTGGTATACATTACGGTGTAATAAATGTTACAAACATCAATCAAATGAAAATTAAACTACAGTTAGGTAACAATTTCATAGTTGACATGTTGCGTGCCCCGCTCACGCCGGACGGTGGTCAATTTACATCAAATTACATCAAGTGTCATTAACGGAATACAACAACCCTTTATTTTACCTCCAAAAAGGTAAATGAGACCCTTACTGCTCGAGAATAGAGTTGCGAAAGAGCAATAGCTGTCATATGTAGTAGCAAACATGTTTTGGGATCGATGTAAAGTTAAAAACTGCAACAAAAAGGTGGTCCCACGAAAATGGACGCCACAGATGACACCGAGGTGACTTTAATGACAATTTAATAGCATCGCCTTCTGTCGAAAAAGGGAACATGTAATCAGCACAAATGATAAGACCCTCATTTACTGCAGGATGACGTTTTTTGTCAAACCAACCAAAATAATTTTGTTTCTAAGAAATTGTTTGGTTAACAATAGTGATTTCGTTAGCTGATTATTAGACTGACATTAGTATGAGACACAATTTTTTGGTATAATTATTTGAATTCACCGATGTATTGTTACTCCTTTTTCTGAAAAATATCTTTTGTTTTATCTTAATTTTAAGATTACTTTCAGTGCATGCATAATCGAGCTGATTCTATTTCTTTGATAAAGTGGAAGGTCGATTCTTGACATTTCATATTCTCTGTGAGTACTTCTTATTACCATGCACAAGATTTCTCTTTAGTATGCAGGACTTGCCACGACACTTATTAGTCTCAAAAATTCAGAGAATCTCCCCTCTTTCAAAGTTTCCCAACTCTGCTCGAATTTAAAACTTAGATACCTAATGTTTTATACATAGGCGATATTGCTTTTGATAAAGCGGTTTAAACGAATCTAAAATTTAAAACGCGATCGAATACTAATGTTCTTTTGGTTTTGTTTGTGTCTTGGTCATAAATATTAACTCAAGCAAAGGTGCAAGCGAAAATGTTTAATTTATTAAAGTGTGAAAGAGAAACATGTATTAGAACGATCATATAAGAAGGCGGACAAAGATATCGTGAGATCTAAAACGCTTATGACACTTTTAGTTTAGCTTTTCTTGGATCTTTGGACGACAGAAACAAAAAAGAAATTATGCACGTATCGAATCAAAATAAATCATTCCTTATTCAATGGTTATTGTTCTCCAATGACCTACATGTTTTGGATGTGTCTACATCATCGGCCATGTTGCCTGACAGAGAACACAAATTGTTAATTCAATCTTGTCACATTTATGTTTTATTATTGAAATAAATGTTATATTGTTCTTTTGTACACTTTGATAGTCGAATGATACGGCATTATTTTAATTGTTTCTTGGGAATATATTAGGTTGTTTTTGCTGGATATGATATCACCAGTTTGTCCAAAAACATGCAACGTCCAGAGAACATAATTAACGCCAAAAAACTTGAATTTTGTAATAATGCGCTCTCGAATTTAATAACCTAAATTATAATATTCGCAGAAGAACATTATAAGAAAATATGCTCGGCAAATTGATATAAAATTTTATAGGTATATAATGGTGATTTTTTTATTGATGAGCTGCACGGCCCGACTTTAAAACAAGCAAGCTTGAGTATTTTCTGGTACATGTTTTTAATTAAGTGCTATACAGGGTGTAAGGAAACGTATAATTTACCTTTAAACCACATACTCTACCCATAACACTAAACAACTTTTACTATAGGAGCAAACCTATCAGAACGAAAAAAAAAAACAACTGTTCCATACTAAACTGCATTACACACCTACTCGACTCAAACATAAGGAGCAGCAGATTATTTTGTGTTGTGACTGGTTTGCTTCCATAGTAAAAGTTGTTCAGTTTAATGGGTGGAGTATGTCGTTTAAAGGTTAATGATATTTTTTCTTACACCCTGTATAGGTACATTTTTCTTTGCTGGTTTAAACAAAATTCAACTTTGCCATTTCATACTCGCTTACAATGATGTTGGCAGAAATATAATAGTCCACCTGTGCAAGCCTTGGTTAGGTAACTATTCTAGAGTTCTCGTAACAATGTCGACCGTGCTATTTCCGTACCAATTGTTTCGCGGCGACCGTTTCCCTAGAATTACTTGGAAGCCACGTCTGTTACTTTTATAATAATTTAGCCGATAATGCGAAAAATACGTGCCGTTCGACGTCTCGATTCTACGTGAGTGGGACCTTATTGCGGCTTATTGCTCTCCAATGATGCTGAATTATAATCTTAACGCAGAGCAATGGTATTTTTATTGTATCAAGCTTTTATTTGTGCAGTCACGGAGTTTCTATTATTTTCGTAATCGATTATGATACTTTTAACGTTTTCAATTTTCGATTTGAATATACTTTTTGAGCGATCAGAAAAATATTAATGTTTTATCATCATCATCATCATCAGCCTATCATCGTCCACTGCTGAACATAGATTGACATGCAACGCCCATGGCGCACCACAAAGCTCTGTCCTTGGCCTCCCTCATCCCGCTGGACAGACGACCTAAAAAAGGTAGTGGGAAGCGATTGGATTAATGTTCAAAGTATAAAAATCAGAAATCAAAAATAAAATCAGAAGTCAAAAAGAAGATAAGATAAACCACGCGTATCGGAATTACTTGATATAAAGTCGTGCCGCTAGAGATACTTGTGTGGGTGTATAATTGTATATACTCCCAAATTTGAAAAGCATAGATTGACTTCTCTAACCGACACGCAGAAGCGTTGATCTTCCGATAAATCGATGATAAATGATGGCTTCGACAAGCCCACGAAGCCTGTGGAGGGGCTTGAGATAAAATATCATATTTCAATCATATCAGTAAAGTAACCATTCCACGAGGATATTGCTACTGTAGTGTGTTTTCAATACTCTCATGTAGATATTTGATATCAAATGTTGCTTAAAGACTTAATCCGAAAACTGGTTTCGGAATTTAGAAACAAAGAGTCAGATGTCAAAACACGGAAAATCTTATACATTTTCATCTAATATAATCTACAGAAGGGATCTGCTCAATAAAATACGATAAAGAAATACAAATCCCATAGTCACGTCTTTACTTTCAAAACAATATATCACAGAAAAGCAACAATTTATAAGGCTGGAATCAAAACAGAGATCCGGTCGCCGCATCTTGAACACGTGCCGAGAAGCATACGACTTTTTCGTTGTGGTACTATTCTGGAATCGTTAATTTTTTTAAACAAAACATAATATAAATATCCTAGGAAAAAGTAGGAATGTAAGGTAAATTAGATATAGGTAATAATAAAACAAAAGAGAATTTAGGTAAGTTTAGTGTGTACAGATGAAAGATAACAAAAACTCGCAAATGATATAGGTCGGTTGTAGAAAAATAAAACATTGTCATAATAATTTGTATCCTTTCTATATGTGTAAGAGAAGCACTAGAGTTTAGCAACGTCATTTTAATGTAAAGAAAGCGACAATTTTGCAATTTGAATGAAGTGTTGGCTGCAAATGAATAAAACTAAAGTAATGGTAATGGAGAGGGATGAATGTGTGACTGATTGTTGTATAATGATTGAGAATGAAAAAGTGCAACAAGTGAATGAATTTGTTTATTTAGGATGCATGTTTACTAGAGATGGGATTTCCCATCTCTAGTAAACATGCATCCTAAATCACATTTGTGAAGGTGATGTGCATAGGCGAGTAACAGCGGGAAACAAAGTAAACGGTGCTCTACATGCCATTGTGGCTAGCCAATTAGTGTCCAAAAAGGCGCGACTTGCTATACACAATGGTGTGTTGGTGCCTACACTTATGTATGGCAGTGAGTGCTGGGTATGGCAGAAGAAGCATGCAAGTAAAATTAATGCTGTTGAAATGCGTTCCTTGCGAAGTATGTGTGGTGTGACGCTGAAAGATAGAGTGAGAAATTGTGTAATAAGAGATAGATGTAAATTAAAAGAAGATGTAGTGACAAGAATAGAGAAAGGTATGCTTCGTTGGTTTGGTCATGTGGAGAGGATGAGTGATAGCAGATGTACGAAAGAGATATATGTTGCTAATGTGAGTGAAAGCGTCGGAAGAGGGCGCCCTCGTAGGACGTATGCTGATCAAATCAGTTGCGTCCTACAAAAAGGGGAGGTGCGGAGTACTCGAAACCGACGGGCATGTATAAAGAGATGTATGGATGTGCATGAGGCAAAAGAAGTATGTAAGGATACTAGTAAGTGGCGCGCCCTGGTCTCTGTCTACCCCACTGGGAAAGAGGCGTGACGTTATAGATAGATAGATAGATTTCATATACTGTTGTTATTGTATTGTATTGTACAAACGTTAACGCTATCCTTGAGTAATAAATTCGAGCTACTGACAAAAATTCTTCAGCTCCACATTATAATTATGGAGCAATAGGTGCTCTCAACAAAGAACTTCTTTAATGACTTTCCGTGTTTTATCGAAACGTTTCGGTTTATTTAAACATTAAAGACAAAAACACCAAACTCGTTATCTCCGTGAATACAACCATATCGATTGCTTGCGACACAAAACGAGCGCATATCGAACAAGACTAATGCATAAAATATGAATCTCCGCTTTGAATTTGTCATATCAATGATACTGCTCGATTTCTATGGAAGATACGCCACACCTCCCATGTCAGCTAGCAAACGTGTTTAAAAGTTTTAAACAACATTTAATATAACTGATTGTTTTAATACTGTATTGAATTAATTATAATTTGTTTGTGTAAAGGTGATAAATTGAATTTATCGAATCATTTTATAGACCCTGCCTGCTAGCAGAAACGGTTAACCAATTTTTCATCTCTCATACTCTGAAAGAATGTCATTGTTTATCTAAGACGCGGGTTGAAAGTGATACTTTTCTTTCGTAGGGCGGAAAAGTAATTAAAAAAAAATCTCCGTCTATACTGAGCAAAGGCAGAAATCTATAGAACCACACGTCGATAAAATTATATTAATTCTTATTTTTTATAACTATTATGATCAAAAAATATATTTGAATTATAATAACAATATTTTTTGTCATTTTGAGACTTGTTAAAATTATAAGCAGACAGAAAAAGTGATCCCGATTAAAACCTCCTTTTCAAATTTTTTCGTAAGGATGCGTTTTAAAACGCGTTAAAATCACTCTGGAAGTTTATCTGTCTCACTCTAGCATACATTATAATTATCTTCGTATGCTTTTTCTCTTTACCATTGGCACCCCGAGTGATTTCAAATTTATTCAAACGTTTTGAATCGTACCTAGTCTAAAATTAACTCGTCAACCGATTCAGAAATTGATTTTGCATATTACCTATATCTGGCTTTTGTTTGCTTTCCTCGTATTCAAAATGAAAAGCACAGTGTTTAACTCGGACACCCATTTCACACTCGAACTATGGGCCAAACATCTTGTGTGTAATGGGTGACTTTCATCCCTTGGTTAACAATCTACTATTGAGTACTGTTTTGATATTATTCACCTCTAATGCATTTTGATTGAACTGTCCGTATATACTAGTAAAGGGTAGGAAAAACTTTTTATAACTGTATGTTTCTTACATTATCCATAATGTTCATAGAAAGAGCACTAAAATTTTTGTCTAATCTAGATTTGGTTTCGTTTACGAGAAGCCTATGCTATAGTACGCTTCTAAGCCCTATGTTATATCTTTTATTACACTACTTCCCGGGGTCGTAGTTTTGTATGTAACGACAAAAACGACAAACATACATTACATACTTGTGAAGTAATAATATATTAGTGTGGAGGAACATTATTAGTATTTATTTAATCTCTATTTTGATCCCTCTCCAATTAGAAATAAATAAAATCGTGTCACTGTGACGTAGTTTAGTGTAGACATTATCAAAAGTACATTTATATCTTAAAAACATAGTAGCTCTCTATTCTATGTCGTGCTAACTGCAATTGAAATAACACTATCAATTCCTGATACCTAAGTTCTTGAAAATCAATAAACGGTGCAGTATTCAATATCAAATAAGCACATCTGCTGCATAAGTAAATATTAACGTTAGTCAAGCCGCATTGCATCAAATGGCCCGAAATCAAACTGCAAAGTGGCTTTCCATTAAATCTCTGTTTATTTACGACCAACATCCAGGCTTCAGTGTATTGTAAATTATTATGCGAGAGTTTTAAAACGATAAAATGTACGTGAAATATAGAGCTTCGATTAAATCCGGCGCATAAAAACTGTGAAGCAATTAAAATTAGTCAAATGGCAAAACTGGAGAGCTTTATGGGTTGGTAATGTCGTAAAACTGACCAATTTATGTTAAAAGACGAGATATTTGACGTGGTTCTTGATGCCTTTTATTAAACAGGTATGGTAGACTTAGCGTAGGAACAAGTGACGGCAAATTTAAAATTGATCTAGTTTTTTTTTGCAAATTAAATAGGTGATGCTTAAATATTTCAAATCCGTTTTTGAATATTAAATGAGGTGATGCTCAAATATTTCAAATATTCAACGGTTGTTGGAATATATTTTAATTCTTATAATAATTTTTATTTACTTATAAATAATATTAGTGAGCCCGATTTTATAAGGTTATAATAAACTCGGGCTCACCACACATTCTCAACGCAGTAACTCCTCAACAGAAGATTCGAGTCGGTCAGACTACAGCCACAGTATAAGAAAGAGTAGGTATTTACGTACCTACGTATAATACAGATACTCTGCCGCCAGCAGTTTTGACTGCACCCCCTCTCAGTGGTACGGTAGGAGGCAAACAGTAAGCAGTTACTCTATCACTTGCACTCATGCAGTATACCACATGCTAACCTCTTCTTGTCAGTGCGAGCGTTTATAAATGAAGTTACAAGGGTGTGCTGCAAATACCAAAAATATCAACTATCTTTTTAAACGTGTTCTACCAAAACTTCCGACTATTTATAAAGCGTATCAGTTCAAACAAAAAATATTGATATGAACTTATAACTATTATGATTAAAAATTCCACAACTCGATTAAAAAAATACATTATTGCTGAATCAGCGCCTGTAAATTGAATATCGGATCGTAATGACCTTCGTTTGTGCATAAAGGCTCGTCCGAAGTCGGGTACCGGCTGTCTTCTTATTGGTTCACTTGTTAGATGGGACATACAGACGAGAAGATCATCATACTTGTAATATAGGCACGTAAAGGATTGTCTAAGTTCGAAATAACTGCTTAAAAGTAATTGACCCGCATCTCAAAAAACATCGCATAAGTGAATGACGCGAAAACTATACCTACTCATTGTCGATCAAATGAGAACGCGGTACGGAGAGGGAAATACTCAAATTAAAGATTGAAAAATTAGGTCTCGGGCGGCACTTGAACCCGCACTCTTCCAAACCGGGGAATAACACAACATGGTAATATGTTTAAAATCAATAATATTTGAGGGAAATACTCCTCGGTTCTGATAGCTGATACCTATTTCTAGGATAATTTCTGACTAACGCCAATGCGGTATATTGGAAAACGACCTGAAGTTCTTAGTAAATTTTCAATAATCATTTCTAATTCATTCATCAAATCTTTAATAATGCTGTCGATTTTCAGGGGATGATCAGACCATGACACTGAACAACTTTCTCTACGGGACCAACGTCGAAATCAGGGTCTCATAATCATTTGTCGTTTGGGTCGAGTATCTTTGTAGTTTTGTAAAGAACAGCAGATATTGTTTTTCGCTGTTTCGATGTTGGTCCGATACAGAAAGTTATTCAGTTTGATGGTCTGGTCATCCCCTGAAAAAAACTGTCAACATATTAAGAAGCCTGTATTAGTTATTATGAAAAAAACCTGCTGTTCTTAATTTAGTGTTCGGTCGTATTCCAATGTTGATCCATACGTACCAAAGTAAAACTTATTCAGAATTTTTACATTATGTTCAAGCAAGCTTTTGTTTTTGTTACCCTCTTGTTTAACGTTCTAGTAAGCAATAAGTATCGAAAGTAAGTAGAGTTTCACGCATCGATTACTATCCAATTTTGTGCTCAACGAATACCTGTCGGTCGATCTTTTGTCGCCCCGTCACGTGCTACTGAAAGAACTACCTTATCCACCTTTATTTTCGAACCAATCCAATCCAATCCTCGTGTTCATTCTTATACTAATAAAAATGCATTTACTGCTGCCGTTTTAACTTTTAAGTCCAAGACAGTTTTCTGAGAATACTTAAAAAAGTATTTAAAGAGCACACAATTAAGATAAGCAATTTTAATTTGCAGAAATCGAATCCCGAAAAACGATTTGATGAAGATTATAAAACAAAGTTCAATACGATCCCACGTCATCGAACTAATTCTAGAACTTCAGACAAAAACTACGCTATTATTTCATTAACTGTTAACCTAGTTTAAAATTTAATATCGTTCTGAATACTAGTTTGCAGCTAAAATTATAAAATTAATTGAAAATGCCATACATTTCATTTTATGTATACTTTAAAACAAGAGCTAGCAACTACACGACTAGTTAGCCAAGAATACTGAGCGAAACTAAAACAGGAGCAGAAATAATACTTAAACAAATGATTTAATGAATTCAGAGGTTCGTAGTTTTACTCAGGCAGGAATAAAATAATGAATATTCACCCCGAAATTCTATCTAATGTTATTGTTATACATGTGAAAGTTTGTGACAAAATGTTTGATGTTTGTGACTCAATCACGCAATTCACGCATAAACTGCAAAATGGATTTGCATTAAATTTGGAATACAGATCTAAAAGAATAATGTTCTGGATCGTTATAATACAGGACATAGATTAACTCAACGCAAACGATGTAGCAGACAAAAGCCAGTTGTCAATGAATTAAATGGTCAGCATTAACAAACCATTATACCTATGATGGTATTAATTTTAGCACTTTTTAAACGACTTGCAAAAGGAATACCTACACAGCCATTTCAGTATTTCAACTCAAACGATATGAAATGAAGTACATGATTATACAGGGTGAAATTGATATCATTAGCATTCTTTTCAAATAAGAGTCTACCCATCAAACTGAACAACTTATACTATGGGACCAAACCGATCGGAGCATATAAAAAATCTGCTGTTCCATACTAAACCGCAATGTCGAGGCGCGAGTTCGTGACTTAAATGAGTTAAATGTATGCAACAGCTGATTTTTTTTTTGCTCCGGCCGATTTGCTGCCATAGTAAAAGTGGTTCAGTTTGATGGGTAGACTCTTAGTTTAAAAGGATATCAATTTCACCCTGTATATGAATGTAACGACTGGGCTTTGGTTGTCAATTTAATAAATTTTTGCATTGAGCAAATGTATGCACTTCCATTCTTTTGAAAGGCACAATATTTAGCGTAATATTATTAAGTACTAAGGTTAAAGCTCAATTTCTATAAGTGAAAAAATTCCGTTCACACAACTACACAATCTTAATACTTATTACTTACTCACTTAACTAGAACGTTATGTATCAGATTACCTACTTTGGAAACTAGAAGCAAAACAAAATAAGTAAATCAAACGAAACAAGTAACGAGTACGAGTAAGTACCTTACAAACGGACTGTCAATCCACCTATAATCTAGATTAGATCTCTCAACTGATTAACTACCGAGATTTAAATTCGTATCGTTAAGGCAATGGCGGCTTAGACACCGGCTTAATTCGATTAATGTATGTGAGATTATGGGATATGTCAATCAACTTAATAAGCAATTCAAATTTTGTTAATCCTGTCAAAGTAGTGCATAATATGAATACGTAATGCCAGTTATAAACGTAGCCACTTGATGGGAATAGAAACAACTTTTATTGTTGTCAAAAGTAGCCCACGTTTGAATAATGAAAATTAATTTGTAAATTAAATTCTTACGATTCAGAGAGTTGCATTTGAAGATTTTTTTAGAAAAATACATTTTACTTAGTAGTTTTATTATAATTATTAAATAGAACCTGTATTGAGTCACATAACAATCTTATAAGAAGGGTTTCCAGAAAATTTCATTTATGGCTTTGATTCGTGCAATTACACTCCTTGTAACGAATTGTATTTAAAAGTGATATTTCTGCTTGTCAATATTAAAGTAGGTAGCTAACACTCAGTTGCAGAAACGCTCATTAAAGTTAATCCTTCATTAAATGTCTTTCTGTTACTTTTTGTCTTGTGGACATAGTATAATCTAGCAAGAGATTTAATGGAGGATTAACTCTAATGAGCTTTTCTGTAACTGAGTGTCAGAAACGTAATGAAAAATCATTTATTTTAACAGAATCATAACAATTCTCATCCTTAGATCTGTCATATTAAATTCAGGATTACCTAAGAACTTTAGATTGGTCTTGAATTAGCTTTAGTTTTAGCTTGTATTAGCTAAGGGTCGGTCGTACGTACCTACTTGCCAAAGTACCTTGAATTCTTGATACTACGCGTAATCAACATTTTCTTTCACATGTGTTAGATAACTTTGTCTTCCTCTGTCTCTCTTCCTCTCTATTTTAATTTCCAATATAATTTTAAAGAAATTGTTATCCATATCAATGTGTCCGATCAGTTTTCCTCTCTGGTCGTCTATTGTTTTCAGAATATTATTTCTCTTTCCTTTTAGGATTAAAGGAATTATTTTATTCTATTTCAAACTACTTATAGGTAGGTAGAAACATTAATCACAATAATGAATGTGGTCGCACGATGCCAATAAATCGTTTGACGTCAATTATAGGAATACCAATGTATTCGGTAGCTGAGCCGACGGTATTATATCGGGATTAGATACTTATGCGTAACTATAAACTATTATACTATACATATAAGTATACCTATAGTCACCCTTTGACGCTTAAGACTAAGACTGGATTTAATCAAGTGACATTTACTTCAGTCTGTGTATTAAGGTTGTATAATAATATGTAATAACAAGTAAAGAGATATTTAAAAATGGCAAAATAATAAGAAAGAACGCCATCTTAATGACATCATTCCATTATCACTATTATTTTCTTGAACAAGTTTTTGCCCATGGCTGAGAGCTTACGTGGATTTTGGGAGATAAAAGTTAATAACTTTATATTTGCAATAATGATAATCAAAGAGTAAATGTTGTAGTCATTCGGTGTCAATGTACCAGTATTGAAGTCTTAACAATTATATAAGTAAATACCATGAACAGTAAAACAGAATCCAGAACATTCACAGAATAATAAAAAAAACTTTGAAAAAATGGTTAGTTGAAAGATGTTTCTACAGTACGAACGAATTCCTAGATTATAAGTAGGCATCTATTACTCATTTTGTAACTGGTAATTTAGTTTTAATTCTTTTATTTTGTTAAGTTTTTAGTAAATAATTTAATACCTGACTTGTACCTGACCTAGTTTTTTATAATTTGACATTGTTATGAATGGATTATTTTTGTTGTACTTAACTAATTTCTTATTATCATTGTTGACATTGTAGTTATTTTCTTTACCACATTCATTAGTTGTAACTTTTTCTAATTTATTTATTGAATGTTGCTGACTTTTAATTTTGAAGATATTTAAACAAATTGTTAAACCTATATTTATGCTCAATAAAGATTTACTTACTTACTAAAACTATAGCATAGGTACTAATCTACACTTAGGTACCTATTTGCTCATTTTGGCTGCAGTCTTGACACCCATTACAATCCCATTTTGCATCCCATCGTTCCTAATAGAACGATATTGTGAACATCCACTACACCTCCGCAGTTTGTAACGAAATTACCTTTATTACCAGTCCCGAGACAAGGCGGAATGTTAGTCAGGACGTTGGCCACGTCCTATAAATCACTGGCGGCCGCAACCGATTCAGATTACCGACACAGTATACAGGGAGCGAGATGCTTACAAGCCTTGCTTGCTTGTACCGGGATTGGTTTGGCTACTAGAAATTTTGGCGTGCAGTTTGGTTGGTAGATTTCGGGTTCGATATTGCTTTCACATCGTCGGATTTTAATGATTGAAACTACATATTTGTATGTGAAACATTCGTATATCTTCATATTCACTGAGACTATTATTAATGGTATCATAAGTCAAGAAGTATGCACATCTAACTGTATACTCATTAACAAGACGTATTATAAGTATAATCATATCTGTTAAAGAGTATAATTTATTAATGTTCAATCTTAAAGCCTTCCGGTGCTAGATGATTAATTTAAACGTTCTGTATTCACAACATATACTACATCTAGGCCTAAGCATCCGTACAGCGAGATTGATTATACTGTATTACTAAAAAGTATAAAACGAGAAGGCTAGACCGGCGAGGATCGCCTCAGGCAGTCTCCGATAGAAAATTATTAAGAAAATTAAATGATCTACCGTATGCCGGTTCACAGATATGCCAATTATTGATAACATCTCTAGAAGGCAGTACAGTGAAAAATGTGTAGGCAGCTTAGTTGCATATTGCGTTTATAAATGGTTTATTTATTTCCCTTCTAGGTTTAGCTAATAATTGATTACGTGTTTCTATGAATACATAGTTACTTGATTATATCTGTGTTTCTATGAATAAGCCGTAACGTAGTTTACCCGTTTCTATCATAATTGTTATTAATGATGAAGTCTAGTAATTAAAAAACTTTGAATAACAAACTTATTACGAGAGAATTAGGCTTAAAAGTGCTTAACTTTGTTGAATTAGTCAAGTATTTTCGGAGGTTCTAAAATAATGACGATTTCAAAGAATTTACTGAGTGAAATTTTCTTGTTTTTATGGTCTGGTATTTAAATCATTCTTAAGGCCGGGCTTAAGTACAGGTTAGCTTCTGGTACTTTAACTGTAACTAGATAATTTGTGTGACGATGTCAAAGATATATGTATATAAAAAAAACATTCTTAAGTAAGTGCTTAATTTCTTATTGTTACTGTTGGATGAATATTAAACTCAATGATGTTCCATAAAAGAATGTCTTCTTCTTTATTTGCATTCTGTATTTCACAAATTTCTTCCAGAACCCAAACAAAGTGTTCATAACTATCACAATCAATTTTTTTTCAGTTCCCTCTTATTTTTACCACATAAATACAAAGTCGCACGTCCAAGCCGAAACTCGTCACGTGAACAATAAAACACATCAGCTCCACCTCGAGTCGTGTCACAAAAACTATACCATCGAGACCTGCAAGCGAATTAGTACATTATGCCTTTTGAATAGCCGCCAGGACCAATGATGTCTTGACGATGTTATGTGATATAACGGTTGTACGAGAGTTAAAGACGCTATTGAATTGAAAGGCTGTGCTGCAATTCCAAGTGCGAACGAAACTCTTGAAGTATGGCATAAGTGTCAATTGGCATTTGCGAAATCAGATTCAGGCTTTGATCGTGCGGTCCATCGGTGTAAAGAAATGTATTTCATCGATGATCATCAAAAGTTATTCCAATTTGGAGTGTATGTGAAACAATTCGAAGCTCTTGTGGTCTCTCAAACAGTAAAGTTTTAACCAAATAGAAATTGAAACGTAAATGAAATGAACATTTAGTTTTATTTAGTGTTCTTTGTTTTACCAAGCATCGACATGCATCGACTGTGTATTTTATATCAGGTAATAAAACTTTTCTAATGAACCCAACAAAGTTTTTGTAAGCAACGTTGCACGCCGGTAAGTTAGAAAGACCAGGATCGTGGTCACGCGTAGCAAGCACGAAGACTGCACGCGCACCGCAAGCCAAGTGGCCTTTAGTAAATTGTACGCTGATTGTTTACGTGATATGAAGTTTTATTTAGTTTTTTGTATGATGCTAGAAGGTAATCTGAGGTTGAAATAAAATATTTTAGAACTGACGTCATGTGAATAGAGTTAGCTTTTGATAGTATTGAAATATTTGTTAGTTTGGAAGTACTCACGTAGAATGGGTTACATGCTGCACGGCTAGCATGCCACCCACCACAAAGTGTTTAAACGAGAAAAACGTCATGCGCGCTCTTTCTGGCTTAGGTAAAATAATAAGGATGGAGGCTCATCTCGATTTTTATCGTTTTCTCGGGGGTGGCTTGCAAGGCCTACAGGTAACGAAGCGAGAGTTGAAGCGAATAAAACACGTAAAGGTCCTAAAATCATAATTGTTTATCTACCTTATGTTAAAAGTACCTACCTATAACGTTTATTTGTGACGTGAACCATACGCGATTACTGAATAAAAACAAATAAATGTTACTATGTATTTAAAAAAAGGGTTAAGAATTTTTGATTTTATGACCTTTGCGTGTGTTTTTCGCCTAAACTCTGTCTGTGCTGCCTACTATGAAGGGAGATGACATTCAGGATATTAAGTCTTAGAATGGAATGATGTGTATAAACCATAGAGGTAGGCGTAACTCGTGTCAACGCTCCGGGCGTTGACAGGAGTCACGTGACGCTCTACGGTATAAACTAACTTGTAGGTGACTTGAGTTGTCAATAAGACCTCCAACGTAGTCTCATGTGGTCTGTCCCTTAGTTTTGGAGGTATAATATTTAGAAATAGCCATTAGTAACCACAAACCAACAAGTTCCGCAACACATCACATCATAGTCATGTTAAATTAAACATGAGCTCGAGTTTCGAGTCGCCGAAAAGCGACCACGCCTCAGACACGCGGAGGAGACGAGAGTGCCGCCCACCACGCCCCTCACTAATTATTATAACCGGTTGTTTGTAACCCGTCGTAATTAACCGGTGACCGGAGCGCCACCTGTTGGACCCTATCACGACGGAACTATTCTTAATAGCGGCAAGTTTGATCATTCTTACATAGTAGAGGAAGTTTGGATGGACGTATGGTTCGTTGATGTATGAATTGAAATCAGGAGTGCTATTATGTTACATGCCGGTGATCGATTGATATCGAATCACTGTGAGTGAACTGCCTCCATGGTCTAATGGTTAAGAGCAGTGGGCTCTCGACACGGAGGTCGTGGATTCGATTCCCACGGAGGACATCTAGAGATATGTCACTTTGTGCGTTTTTTTTTAAATATCTTGGACATTGTATCTAAAAGTTATCCCCAGTTGGTTAGGACATTGCAGGCTGAATCATCTGATTGTCTGAAAATAAAAATGATTCCGTGCTTCGGATGGCACGTTAAGCCGTCGGTCCCGGCTACTATCTCTGGTGTTAGTAGTCGTTGCATAAAAACCACGTCAGAGGCCGTAAGGCGGTCTGAAAAAACTCTGACACCGAGGCTCTGCCCACACGATAAGAAGAAGATTGTGAGTTTTTTTTAGTGTTCTGGTTCCTAATATTTAGTTCACAATTTCAGGCGATGTTAAAGAGAATAGTATAAAAATACAGCATCATTTAAAAAAAAAACATTATGTTAGTTGGCAAATGGCATCACCACGTTGGCGAGTTATAGGAAATGCCATGGACATGCCATCGACTCGATAAAAGAAGAAGAAAAAAATCTAACCTGTTATAAAATTTGCAAGCCAATGAATGATCAGCAATAGCTCTACTTAACTAAAAAGAATAGCAGTTCGATGGAAAAAAACCTTGTTGGTCATGAAAAAAGAAGGTTTATAATTATAATAAACTTAGGTTTAAGCATAATGTTCACGCCTATATTCCACGAGGGCTAGTCAGAGATATTCTGAAAACTCATCCATTTTTCACTTATAGTACTGAAATAATACAATAATCTTATACATTTCAAAATCTAAGGAAAAATAGCCAGCTTTTAAAACAGTATCAGAATGGTAGCCAAGGAATGGATATCAGTAGGAAGACCACAAAGCACCAGCACGTTGGTTAGACGACATTGTAACGATGAGTCTGCAATGGATCAGATTAGTACAAGACCGTGATAAATGGCGCAATAAAATGGAGGCCTAGCTTTTAGATGCTGGTTCTAGATTCTTCTTGCAAAGTCTCGGGTTTGGTCAAAAGATGAAAAGTGTACACCTCGGAGACACAGACATTTTATTTGTCTACTTAATGACGCTTTTCAATAAAGGTTTTGGACTGACCTGTTTAGAATAAAAATGATGTAAAACCATAGAATTGCAATTCGCAGAACCAGTCCTTGTGGTGATCCTTGGGAGGCGGCAATGTCCAGCATTAGACGTCTATCGGCTGAGAAGATGATGATGGCACTGCGATTGCCTTTACCAAGACACTATGAGAAGTATATAATTTTAATGTATCACAGCAGCCTATTCTAAGAAACTGCTTTACTTCCGAGCTTTATTGATTACTGAGGCGGTGAAGCGTAAACTGGTTGCAATATCGCTAACCACTAAGTGTTTATTTAAAGCACTCTGTGTGCCTACAAAGGTTTCTGATTTATGGTGTTTATTATCGACTTGTTTCTTAGACTCGTTTCAGTATAAGAATATCTAGTTTGTTACAATAGTATATAACTGTAAGTATTAATCTTAATGGTTGCATCTTGTACTTGAAGAATATTCGCACAAACCAAAGCAAAAAAGATGAATAAGACCAGGAGAGCGATTTTTGATTCTCATTCACTGAGCTCAGCAGTTAAAAAAGGTCAAAATTACTATGGAGATAATGCATATTTCTACTGCTGATTTGACATTCAAAAATCTTACTTCAGGAGTGCTATTTTTAAGAGTCAAATCAGCAGTAGAAAGATGCGTATCTTCATACATTTTCAACTGCTAAGATCAACGTTTGAGATCCTGGAGTCTGATTGTGTACCCGATTCAACTGTATCAAATCGTCACGGTGTTTTTTGGCGATTCTGCTTTCAATTTCATACAAAAGATATAAAAAACTAAGGATAGTTATGATTATCCAAATCTTATTCTTTTTTAGGGTTACGTACCCAAAGGATAAAAACGGAACCCTATTTATAAGCCTACGCTGTCCGTCCGTCTGTCTGTCTGTCCTACCTATTAAGGGTTTTAACTTTGGAACTTTAGTAGCTAGCCACTTAAAATTTTCACAAGAATGTGCGTTATTATTATTATGGCAGATTTTAAAACATTTCAAAAAACTAAAAATTAAGGGGGTTCCCCATACAAGAAAATGGTTTTTATCGACGTTTTTTCTGCTCACTCTATCGTACAAATGGTCATACATGCAAGCGTCAAACTTCTACAGTATAACAACAAATAATAAAAACCAGCCAAGTGTGAGTCGGTCTCGCGCTAAAGGTTCCGGAGGAAACAAAACTTTTTTGTATGTTAATAATGTTGAGTGGTGGTGTGGTACGGAACCCTCGGTGCGCGAGTAGCCCGACTCGCACTTGACTGGTTTTATTTAGCTTTGGATAATTCATAATTACCACTGATCATCATTTTCTAAAGCCTCATAAAAATGTAAGTTCATGACCGTGGTCCCATTTGGGTGGTCAGAAACTTTGCTACAACAACTTTTTTAAGTATGCTGTTGTAGCAAGATTGAAGAAGTCCTTATTGCCTATTTGAGGTTTCAAGGTGTAGAGACGGTATATGAGGCGCGTGAGTTATGGCTGGTCTATGGCACATGAAATTACTGCAAATACACTCATACTATCACTTGTTATACTTACGCTGCATAACACTCCATGAATAAAAAAAACATAACCCTCCTTCTGGGGCAGTCGGGTAAAAAGTCAAAGACGGAGTTCATAAATCAGTATTCATCTCGTGCTTGCTGCTTTGGGTTTAAAGTATTCTTATTAAGTATGCTGACAACGTGGTTTAACAAAAGCTCTGTGATTTTGACCTTAGATTGTCGATTTTGAAACAGTTGTTTCTGTTAAAAATGCATGGTTGTGTTTCGAAGGCTTGCACCGAAAAGTATTTAGGCTTGAAACTATTTTAGTGTACGATCTGTCTCTTACACTGATATAATACTCATGACTGGTTAGCCACTTTTATCATTTAAGAGAATAATATTCTCATTGCATCATATTTAAACATGTCAAAGTCTAAACACTTTTTGGTGCAAGCCACTTTTTAAAAGATATAAAATGTCTTGCAGCAAAAAGTGTTTAGACCAAGGTCTAAATATGATCAGTAATTATGAGTATTATCAGTGTAAGAGAAACATTTTATTGTCTTGAATTGTGCCATTTCAAAAGTTGAACCTCATCTAGAAGCAAGGAATCGCATTTTTTCACGCTCTATCCCTTTCTGTCGCTCAGGAACGTCTCGGATCGGAATGCGATTCTGTGCTGCAAATGATTTTTTTTAAACACGATCTAGATTCTAGAAAGTAGAAAGTAATCTCTGTGTCTGTTTTTTGTCAGATTTGCGTTAAAATATTCCTAGTTTCAAAGTTACCGAGTGAAGAAAATACATGCCTCGTAATTGAAGCACTATGTGCATGTGTAATCGATTGATAATTTGATGTCAAAGTTTCACCTATGGAGTACTTCAATTCCACCGACCGTAGAGCGTCACGGGCGTTGACATGAGTTACGCCTACCTCTATGCCACCGACAAAAAGGCGTTGAGTGCACTTATTCAGTACATGGGCATGGGTGAGGGCTTGGTCAGGTGCCAAAGAGTTGCACATTGGCTATGACATTGGCAATCTACACAAAAGCCCCTCATCACACATCTCAGGAAACAGCTGTTAAACTTGATAAACTAGTATGAATTTTGCCTGAAGGGAAAAATAAGTTGTTAGTTCCAAGTTTTGTCCTCACACCTTGCTCCATCGTTCATTGATTAATAACAGCAATTAGATTGAAGACAAATATTTACTATAGATATAAGGTGATGTTTAGATGATCGCCCACGCGCTGACAGCCAACCATTACGCTGCGCCCGCGCTGGCGCGTCGCTCCCTGGGGCTTTGGCCTTTTCACATTAACTTTGAAAACGCTATTAAAAATTAATGCAATCAAAAATTTTAACATAATTGTGAAAATCCATATTAAAATTTCATTTCAGATCTTAGGTGAAGTTAAATCTTTTTTGCGTGATTCCAATAACAATTCTTATTTCGCGAATTTAACGAGTATAGTATGACACATGTCACGGATCCCGAAGTATGGTAAATCCTAAGTTTTTCTGGTAAAATTAAAAAAAGGTTAGGTTAGGTTTTTTTAGGTTTTACCGGAAAATTTTAGGATTTAACGTAGTTCGAGCTTTTAAAGTACCATAACATGTACCAAATATTTTCAACGATTTCATTATTTTTACCTTCCAACATAATTCTACAATTATTGCCGTTGCAAAAGCCGATCTTCTTCGTTCGACAGAACGTTTTTCTTCTTCTTCTTACTAAGTTAATTCTAACATGTACTTATTAATCTTCAAGAAATGCAACCGTCAAAAACGCAGCGCTTTTCCTGCACGTGTGTAACATCCATAACTCCTTGATAAATGTACAGCTGCCAATACAGATAAGCAGACTTCCTTCAAGTTGTCGATTCCAGCCGCCAGGTGGCACTAATCCTAGTAATTGTGTGACGACAGTTTCCGTCGTTATAGTCCAGTTAGAATAGTAACAACATATAAAAATTTATTAAATAATCTCTGTTTAAATCTTTAGTAAACTCTGGTAAAAGTGCCGTCACGAAATGAGAATTTTGATAAAAGTTAAGTTTTTATGTTATATTTTCATGGCTTAGATATAAAGCCGTATGAAACGGTTTCGCCGACCCCAAGTAATGGGATAAGGGTAGGAAGATGATGATATAAGGTCAAATGAGTCTGAAGCCCTAAATACAAGAACTATTTTGTAATACGTATAATTTGGCAAACCTAATATCAATCATCAAATACCTAATCAATAAATGTAGGCATATTGATTCCAATTAAAAAATACATATTTTTATAAGTTATTTTAAGTCATAGATATCTTATAAATAAATACACTAACAAAAACAGTGACTTTAGAATAAATAAAATAAATAAATAAAATATCTTGGACGTTGTCACACAAATTATCTAGTCACATTTAAAGTACCAGAATTAAGCCTGGACTTGTATTATGATGACGAGACAATGATATAGAACACACTACACTCTATTTTTTACAATAAATTAATTATTTATTCTTAGAAAAAGCGGAACAGCAAAAGAAAAAACGTCTACATTTAAGGGACTATCGGAGTCGAAGGCACATAAGGAATAAGTAATGTGCTCAACTTCAGTAATAAATCTTAAAAGAATGCTTTGGCCGTTCCCAAAAGGATACTCGTGGAAGCATTCACCTTCTATTTTCCTTGTTATTTATGAGCCTATGCTTTATACTAGAACCGCGGGCCAAGAATAAAATGGGTAACTAAAATAAATGGTCGTATGTTCCCATAATCATAGATTTCCAAAGCAAACTGAGCAACTTTTTTTCTTGATGAAAATTAATGAGGAAACTGGAAGTTGAATATATCTTAACTGCCTATTTATAAATAGATATCTGAGAATATAAAGTTTTAACGATGAGAAAACAAAAAGGCCATATCTTATCTTTTTCGTGATTTATGGGAGATACACGAATGCAATCATCTATTACATTTCGAGATGTTACTTCTGTTTTCCATTTACACATAATTTACATTAAGATGCCCTGCATTTGCTTTTCGGAATAACCTTTTCATAATCGTCACGTTGGTGGCTTCCAACTTAGCGATTAGCTTAATGGATTTCTCAATTTAATGAATCCCCAAAACTTCGTAATTGACTTTTAAAAAGATAGGACTGAATTTACGATTAGGTACAAAAAGTTATTTAAAGCCATATCCGACCGAGTCACTTTTTTTTCGAGGCCTACGATTATCGGAATGCTTTATTGTGAACCGTTATTTTAAAAACCTTTTAGATAAAAATTTAAGCTTGCACGCTTGAGTCGAGTACAATGATTGAAACGAAGGGTTCCTTAGGGCTCAGTGACGTCCAAATAATTTTGTTTGATCAGGCGTTTGTTGACAACAAATTCGTTGACGTTAATCCCTAGACAATGGTCCCGTTTTATCCCAAACCAAATGACGACTCGACCAACGGTATCCTTTATAAGCAATGTTAAATCTGTACTTTCATATTTACTTAAAAGCTTTTCTTAAAATTATTCGTTTGCAGTTCTTTCAAGCGTTAAAACCAGCAAAGTTTTAAAACGTACAGTACAACAATTGAAATGGAATGTTAAAAGTGAGATAAAAATGAAATATTGACTAGGAATATAACAAACTTCGACACGCACTCAACAAAAGGGTTGTAGAATAAAAACAATAATTGCTGAACACTTTATACAGGCCGCCTTGTGGAACTCAGAGAACGTGACGAAAAAGCTAGATAATCTCGCTGGAGGTGTCAGAACCGTTCGTTAGGCGTCATTCCTTCCAGCCTTTGTAAATTACACGAATTACGAAAGTATTTAGTTTTTATTCTCCCAGGAGATACTTTATCACTTTGCAAGGCTTTCTTTATTGCAACTACGAAATTCGAGACAAAATAACAGGCTCAGTTATTGTTCTAACGGTTTTGTTCTAAAAGAGCAAAAGAATAAAAACACCGTTTAATTTGGCAGACATATTTATTTATACTTTTAAAGTTCAGCTCCATCATTTTATAGCATGTAATTTATTATTTACAAATTCGAGTGAAGGTACGAAATTAATCACAAAAATAAATAAATTTAACTAAGCTCCTAACCTTACATTCTACTCTGATTTTGGTCATCAAAAAACCAAAATATTTTTGTTTCAAGCACAAAAGTAATTTTGGCCTTTTTATGTCTTTTCTCTACGAGACAAACTAAAATTATTAAGTACAATGTTTAAAGCTAACATCAACTTTAAACAAATATGACTACATGATGATTTATAGTAAGTAGTAGGTACAGCATAGTTTACTCAAAAATTCTGATCTACTATCTCTAAGTCAACAAGAACTTTCACCCTCGGCTCTCTCATAGTTTCGTTCACACTTCGAGATATAATTTTTGTAACTATTTTTACGACAAATTTAATATAATTAACAAATGCCTCAACAAAGAGTTTATAAATATGATTTACATCTAAAATTTCTTTCATTCCGGCGCCGGCGCAGCCATGAGAGTACCACAAGATCCGTTCACATAAAAATTGTAATGTGTTTTAACATTTTTAGAAACAAACAATTTCTACATGGGGTCTGAACACAAATTACACATTTTAATATATATTTTGTTGACATTCAAGAAAAATATACACAATTCTTTATTTTTGTTTTTACAATAAATGTTTCAAATATTTACAAATACATACATTTACGGTATTTATTGCTGAAGAAGACATCGTACGTTTAGTGAAATGAGTATCTGGCTGCTATTCTGTTTTTACTATCATTAATGTAATGTAGTAAGTATTCCGAATGCAGTATACTTTGTCAAAGATTTATAAGACGTTAGATTTGGTCTGACTTCTAACTTAGTCAATTATGGAAATGGCTGCATAATACTCATTACACTTGTATTATAGTAAAATATATCTAATAACCACGTTTAACTAAACGATAATATGGACTAGTTGTAAAAATAGTTCTACATATTCATTGATAAGTTTAAAAAATATGGTTTCTTATCGAAATTGTCAGTTAAATTGTGAAAATAAGACGTCGAACATTGAATTTACGAGTAATACATACATTCCCTTATTTACAAGCCATACAAATCCCTCACTATTTTAGAAAAGTATGTTTACTATTTTGCTCTTAACATATTTACACTGCTAATATTTCTGGTGTTAACCTTACTGTGTTTCATAAATATATTTATAAGTGTATATTTTTTTCAATTTACAATCCCCTAACTCTACATACAAAAGATTCACAATATTAGTTTAATTACAACAGCTTTACATTAAGTTCATTTTCATCAGAATAACGTAAATCACAAAAATCAAACAGAAAAACTCTGAATTTCACTTGTTCGTAAATATTCACTTAGTATCACAAACGAAACTTTATATTCGTTCTTAAAACGACACTGCCATTGTCTCAGTTTGGCGAATATTTCGTCAAAAGTTTAGGAACTGAAGGCGCGGTCATCGACAGACAGCATATCAAAGCTGTGACGTCACACAACAACGTCTCGCGACGCGGTCTCGTTGCTTGGTGTTTCCGGTGCTAAGACCGGTTGGAAGCACCGCGCTGCCGGAGTAAAGTCTTCCACTAATTTCCTCTTAAGAACAGAAGACGATCCTACGTACACGTTGGTTCCTGGGAATGTACCTCGCCGTCTGCGTCTCCACACGATGGCAGCAAGTACAGCTAGCCCAAAAGCGATCATAGCTGATAGACAACCTAGTACTAATTCGGAATCAGGTGCTCGTTCAGGAACGCGTTCTCCTCTCATGGAGCTGACCAGCACTGACATCAAACGGTCACCTTCACTGACTTGAACATCTTGGACGCTCTCAGTTGAGACGCGTTGAGCTCGGCTTGTGTCAATCGTCATCGTCTCTGATCTCTCATTATCTACTCCCGGTGTGCGAGAAACTAGTTCTACTTGAATATGGTATATTGTGTCGGGCCATAGTGATAAGGTGACACGAGTGGAATCAGTAAAGAGATTTCCTTTCAAACCTCCACCGTCCACTTCCCAGGTCACGAGGTAAACACCGCGTGCTATTCTCGGCTCCCAAGCTATTTCTCCGATCACAAGAACTTTCTGGTGAATCAGTGAGATCTCTTTCAAAGTCCATTTGTGTACATCATGGTTCGATGTATTTGTATCATGAGCTACCCAGGTTTCGTCTGGGCTGTAGATGGTAACGAGGCCTTGTGGGTCAACTACTAAGACGCGGAGAAGTGCGCCTTCGTTGTTTGATGGTACTCTTGTAGCCAGTGATTGGGTCTGTATGATTTGGCGCCACGGACCTTCAGCAGCACGACGCATAACCACGTAGACCAGGGGGATGGGGCGAGAGGAAGCGCCCCTGGGTGCGGGGGGAGGCCAGCGTGCCAGTGCTCCGCTCACACGCATCACGCCCTCACCCTTCGTGTGGATGACGGGCTGAGTTTGCGCAGCACGCGCTACTTCCGAATGGAATTCGCAAGCGACTTTGCATCCCGGGAACTGTTAACAAATTTCCTGGGTTAATTTCCTGGTTTCTTATATTTTAGCTATTTTTTTTATTCTTACAAATGATAGAAACTTACGCAAATATCTTTCTCGTCGCAGACCGCACCCCAAACTTGGTAGTTGGACTGGAGAAGTTCACAATTTTCCCAACACTGTAACAATAATTGAAGGTCAGAACTCGACGGCAACCAAAACGATCATTACTCCATAACTTGTCACAATTAGAGGAGTAATTTGAACGTCTTCTTGATTTATTACATACTTGGTCATTAAAGTATAACTACTGACATAAACAAATTTTTAAACTATGAGTTTCGTCAGGGAATTAAGCATTATGTACAAATTAAGCTTGCCTATCAAAGTCAGTGTTAGCGAGTTTCGTGTAGATTGGAGAGATAAAATCGTTTGTCATTACTTTCGGAATTGGAGCAAGCTCGTTATAGGGTACACCGTGGAAATAACGAAACTAGAACCGGGATTTGGATGAAGAAAATGTAAAGGTGATAAATAGATTTTAGCCGTGTAGTGTCGTAAATGGAACAGTTTTGTTTTTCTATCTTATCGTAGTGGTTCTGTCTTGCCTTCATTATTTAGGTCACCACAACGGCCAACCAGCATGAAATAACTTTCAATGTTGCAAATATTACAAAAAATATTGTGTCTTGTTTTTGATCGCTTTCGTGTCTTAAAACGTCGACAGTTAATTGTGAATAGGTAAATACTTTTTAAAGTAAAAGAAACAAAGATTTGAAAAATGCGATCGCTAAGCGTACCAAATGTTCGCATCCAGCCAAATTTTGCCAGAGCCAACTCGAAAGCAGCATTTGTCATTGGGAACACTCATTAGTTGGAGTTGACGTTAACTTGACGCCCGCTCTCGCCTCGGTAAGCTTTAATAATAATAAGAACCAGCTACTGTTATTAATTACCCGTATTGACAAAAGGCACAATTTCACGGGACTTTTGATGTTTGGATTTCTTTGAATTTACAGTTTGTTTTTTAAATTGATAACACGGAAAATGAAGTCTGTGTTCAGAATTTGTAATTTCAGTATTCTTAACCTTAATGCATTATTGCGTCTTGCGTCCCAATGATTAGGTTTTAATTCGTCATCGTATATATTATATCTATGAGGGAGTCATACCTATATGTTTTTTTAAGACATATTTTTCGATTTAACCTGAATAGGTTAAATTAAATGAATATTTAACCATTTCTCAGTCTCAGTACCTTCTTTAAGACAAAACTATACACCAGACAAATTACAGTCGTATCGAAAATTCGAAAGAGTAGTAAAAATCATGAGCTACAAAGGTGGATAGGTAAGTAGGTACTTTTTCTGGAAAGGTAACTCACTGTAATGAGATGACATCTATCTACTAACAAATCTAATAAAACGAGTGCGCAACTGTACAAAATTACAACGTCTAGACAACTTTAACTTTTGTTGCACAGAAAAGTTAAAGTCGATATAAGAAAATTGTGGACTGTAAAATTTTATAGTAAAGACAACAATCCTTTTACTCATAAAGTTGATTGGTCGAAGTTATGTTCAGGAGAATATATAATTATATTGTTTTTATATACATTTTTATATTAAATTTTTATATAAAACTAAAAGTCTTCAAGGTTAGTAAATATACAAATATTTTTGTAAATTCAGAAATTTTTTTAAGAATTTGATGGTTCGCATAATGATTAAAAAATTAGTTTTTTCGAATATCAATGATAGAATTAGATAAAAGAGAAAAGAAAAATGATAATGAGAAAGATAAAGAAAAAAAGAGAATGAGATGGAGACGTTGATAATTAAAATAAGTAATTAAAATAAGAAAAGCATGATCAATGACAATACAAGGAATATGGACAACTTTATAAAATACGTTGCTAAGACTGACCCCATAAAAACAACATCTAGATGCTAATAACGATATCAGTAAAGATACAGATTGTATTTACCGCTTATCTAAGATTGTTCAAAATATGCATTGGGAACCAATCTCAACGATTTTCCATACAATCTCATCCACACTTACCATAAAACAGTCGGGGCCTTGCAAACACGAGGACTCCCCGCCGAGCCGTGGCGCCGCAAACTGTGGACAAACATTGCAAACGTCAGTCATTGAATTGTTTTTGAAAACTTACAAGTTGGAATTAATTAAATCAGTAAGGTCAATAGCTGTGTTGAAGGCAAACTAGTCAATTATTGGGAACTAGCTTTTGCCTGATAGCTTCTCGTAAAGTCCCAGGGGAACAAGATTCGATTACTGGATGAAAAGTTTCCGATGCAAGTTATTTGGTTCACCTTCAAGTTAATCCACTTCCTTGTCTGTTTAACAGTTCTATTGTAATTGGAACACTTAAAACATTTCTCTTCATTACGTCGATAGAATGATGAAGGAAATTATTTATTTTTGTATGTCTCTATGATTTAGGTAATACTAGGGTAATAATTTTTCACTTGAAAACATTGTTCAGGGATTGGCAATGGCAATGACAGCCAAAGAAGAAGAAAAATGGGTGGCACATTTTTGTTTTATACAAAATGCACATACCCAAATTGTTGTTATTAACATTATGACAAAACAAAGATTAGCAAAAATTACGAAATTAATGCGCTGCCTGTTAAACCAGACATGATTTTAACAATCAAATAATTAGTATAAGTTTCTAATTGAGTAATTTTGAAAATAGGTCACTTAAATAACACGTACAAATAGAATATCGACACGAAACATAATTGAATTAAATTGATCTTCGCAGGGTGCTATTTGTATCGAAGGCACATTTTACGTCAACAGGGAAATTGATAAGTAAAGTCCGCTAATAATAAACTTGTCTTTGAATTACAGGCCAATCGCAATCCTTGTACCGGAACGATAATAAGTGACAAGTAATGCCAGTTCATGTATAAAATAATATCAAGCAGAGTACTTTCCTGTTTTACTCTCGCAAACGTCAGGCACTTTACTACTTAAAATATGTTCTAAGCATTTTTAGTCACACTGTAACCTCATTTTTGTTTTTTTTGTTCATGATCATGAGTCAAGCCAATTCAGGAATATTTTATTATGAGGGGGATATAGTACTGTGGCATCGCTGATGTATCCAGTTTGAAGGTCGTTTGTCGCCCCTAACGCTCGTCGTCAGTCAACTAATGTCTCATTTTTATATGCCTCCTGTAACTGCCTCCGTGGTCTAATGGTTAAGAGCATTGGCTCTCGACACGGAGGTCGTGGGTTCGATTCCCACGGGGGACACCTAGTGAGTGATATGTCACTTTGTGCGTTTTTCCCCAGTTGGTTAGGACATTGCAGGCTGAATCACCTGACTGTATGAAAAGAAAAATGATTCCGTGCTTCGGATGGCACGTTAAGCCGTTGGTCCCGGCTACTATCTCTGATGGTAGTAGCCGTTACAGAAAACTCACGTCAGAAACTCTGACACTAAGGCTCTGCCACACGATAAGAAGATTTTTATATAGGGTCCTTCTTAATATGCTGACACTTTTTATGGACATGATTAGACCGTCAAACTGAACAACTTTCTCTATGGGACCAAAATCGAAATCACGAAAAAAAAAATCAGCTGTCCCATACAAAACTGCAAACCTACTCGAGCCAAATGTATGGGACGGCTAATTTTTTTTTCGCGATTTCTATGTTGATCCTATAGAGAAAGTTGTTCAATTTGACGGTCTGCTCATCTCCTTAAAAAAGTGTCAGCATATTAAGAAGGACCCTGAATTCAAAGATTTATTAATAAGTACGCACGGCGACACATCAAGCTATACAAAACCAACATAAGCTGGCCGCGCGACGTTATACGTTACTCGACCTACGCGCGGCCAGCTTATGTTGGTTTTGTATAGCTTGATGTGTCGCCGTGTGTACTCGAAATCGAATGTAAGTATCAAGAGTAGCTGAAAAAAAATGCTATGTAATTAATTATATGTCTGCGCTTATAATTAATTACATAGCATTTTTTTTTACCAGACACATACAAATTATTATTGCTATCATAATAAAAGTCTACATAATTATCTAGATAAAGTAATTAATAATATCTAGAAGATGAAAATAAAGAAAAAAAACGTATGTTATTTATAAACTTCATGAGATAATTATAGCCTTAGGTAGTAAATAATGTTGTAGATATGCATTAATATTACAGCATTTCATGACTGCAAAACCTGAGCCGAGAAAATGAGATGTGCCTAATATGGGAACGAATATTCACTAAATATTACTGGTTGGACGTGACCGAACAGATATACACCTTTAGATTTACACCGCTGCTTAGAGAATTAGAAAATCGGAAGGTAGACGAAAAGAAAGTATTGGTAAGTACAGGATTTACTGGTATAATGTCTACTCGACTCAAATGAAATAGATTTTTTTACGATTTCAGGTTTCCCCCTTAGTAAAAGTGGTTCAGTTTCATGGTCCGAACCATCGATGAAAAATTGGAAAGTGTTTACAAAATCATCCAGTTTAAACAATACCTACCGACATAGCGTCTTGTCATCGTATTTTGGCTAGTTTTAGAGTCGCGAATCGCGATATACGCGGTCAGCGATGTAGGTGGGTAAAAATTTAAACAGTTTTATGATATCGTTTCATTGTCATGCTTATGGCCCAATACAATGTATCTCACGTACCTAAATACACCCGATATTATGTATGCGCCTTCACCGCGGACCATATCGTCGGCTGTAAGCGCAACACTCAAACCAGCCATAGATAAAATATCAATTCATGAACCGCATAATTGAACAAGCAGTGAAAATTTTTTTATAAAACGGTAGAAATCTCGTACTCATACGGATAACTGAAGCGATAAAAATGTAGATTATTTTGTCGAGCACGCAAACCATATTCTAGAATTTATGTAGTTTGAATAGCAAAACGACACTAAAAGATTATTACTACTTTTAATACATTTTTATAACGTATACTTTAAAGTAGTACTAAAACTCGTAACAATAACATCAAAAAGCTATTCTGTCTTAATTAGCAATTTAACATTGCACTTAACTCCAAAACCCAATATAAAAGGGACGTTTAATTATTCGTCCGAGCACCAATACATTACTCGTTATCTGAGACCAGAGAAGGTTTTATGCCCCAACGAAAAAAAGAGTAAGAAAATAAATGTTCGATTCGAGCAACCAGTTTAATGTATTTGATAAAAGTGACAGGCATCTGCTTACCGTCCGCCGGCCGGCGGTTTTAATTGCCTGATATGCCAATGGGGACATAGCTATTGAGATGCGGTCACAGCTGTGGATCAAATGTCTAAATGTTTTCTTAGGTATGAGTCATTTTAGAGGATTTTGAGGCTGACGAAGAATTTCAAACGGGCCCAAATATGACAAAGGATGAAAGATGAGACGAGTTTATCTTAAATGTTACGGGAGTTTGTTGGAGAAAAATGATATTTGCAACTGAGAACTAAACTATATGTCAGAAGTCTTTAAGTATTAATGAATGTGTTTTTTAAGTGCAACGGCTTTAATTTCGGTCAGTAGCTCATTTGCAAAAATCGTATGTAACGAAATATGTTATGACAAGATCGCTTATTATTACCTACTGGCATTATTGTGAGGATAAAAGCCATTACTCAGTACAAGACGTTTCAATTACTGCAATTCGGCTACGTCCCTGTTTTGCCCGATTTTTAACTTTGATCAAACTCCTCAAAGCACGCATTACTTGTATAGAATAGACAACATTTAAATTTGAGTATGAACACAACTTTACTATTTACATTTTATACTTACATACACCGAGACATTAAGTTAAATGACATCGCGGCATTCAAGACGTATATAATCCAGAAAAATAAATACTTATCAGTTATTTGCTATTTACATTAATTAAAACTTGTATTGGTCATTAGTGTAAATTGATATAGACTTCTTATCACATTTACAATGCAGCCTCTAATTTAGTATTCTTATGATATTAGCCCTGGAATCTAATTTAGAACTTGGCAAGATAACACAGACATCTTTTGTTTGCAGAGTAAAACTTTTACAACATTATACGAGCATTATTCTGAGCTCGAACGAACTATAATGCGATAGAAAGCAGGTAACATAAACAAAGAGTAGGAAAGAAAACAAAATTACTCTTTTAGGTCACTATCATTGCGGCTAATGATGCCAATCTCTGGCAGAGGCCATCAAACAGCTCCGGCCGTCCACCCGTTATTAGATGTAATCATCGTAATTTTTCACACAATTTATTTTTTTCGACCGACGATACTACGTCTCCGAAGTGTTGTTCCACGTCAGCTAATGATAACAAAAAATGTACTCAAGATAAAACTTACTGTGCTCACGATAGTAAAGGTATATGTATAGCTACTCGCTTTGTCCTTTAAATAAAAAGTTAAATCCGTTGAAGTAAATCACTGCAAATTAGGGCGACACTTTGCTAAAGACCCAACAGTAATCTAGACTAATGGAAACTCTTCCAGACTTTTGTTTGAAGTTAAAAACACGGTTGTGAGAAACGAAACGCAATCGACTTTCGCCAGTCCAAATACGCCTACAAAGAACTTTTAACCAATTCAATTACAAGTATTGTATCGCACGCTTCTCGAAGACTTTGAAATATGAAAGTTAAACAAAACAAAACGGGTGAATGTAGGTACTTCTACTTCGGCAACTGCAAAGGGAAGTGAGTGAATAATGATGAATGACGGTGATTGAAAACATAGCTCGCCGAGTGGGCTCGTATTTGTGTTAGATGCCGCCGCAGATTACCCTTTTGTTAATCAAACAACGCTTATTGAATATGATTTAATTAATCTTTCGTGTTTGACTTCGGATTCCAGTGGAAAGAAAGCTAAATATAAAATGAATTGTTCTTCAAAAGCTTAGGTTGCAGAGTAAGAAATGAAAGTCAATGAACTTCGTTAGAAAAGGTTGATAAACGCCGTAACCGTAACACGTTCCCTTAAAGTTATTAAACTGAGTCATATGTTAACCTGGATAGATAAATTGGGGTTCAAACGGATTATTTTTTTAGAGCGACCCAGGATCTCGCATACCAATACTTAAGAGTTTACAAAATCCATTAAAGATAATCGTCCATAAGTCAGGCCTCGGGCATCGCCTGGGCAGGAACTAATCGATCGATGGGCACACACATGGTCGTTTACAATCAATCCATCAGCGTTTATGTAACGGGTAACTACCGATGATCTTCATTTATCATTTTGTTTTGTGGGTAGCGAGCGGACTCTCTTGGGGGTCAAACCGAACGTTCTGACTAAATAAATACCAGCCTTACGAAATACGATATGTAAACAATATTAATACTGGTTTCATTACGCTCCTTGAATGATGCAAAGTGTGAATATCATAGTTTCAACATTAAGACAGGAGTAAAATGATACACCCGACCAGACCACAGTCCTGCAAGTAGGTATGATACTTTTACAAAATGATAAAGAAAATAATAATATGGCAACGAAGCAGCAACTGACTACCATCTTCCATTTCCATCAATTAAACGCTATCAAAAATTACCATCTTATCGACTACAATAAACAATGGCGAGTGCGACATTTACATGTAACAGATAGAGAGAGAAGCAAAAACATTAAACACCTAACAACCTCCTTCGGAGAAAGGAGCAAAAACAACATGAATTATGATTTCGCATAAAGATAAAATACAATCTAAGCTAGCGCGCCAAATGGCGGAGAAAAAATGTAATTTTCTTGGGAGAACAGAGTCCGCGGCTTGGAAACCGGGACAAGAAATAAGAGTGGGTAGTGTGCATGAAGCGGGTAATGATCGAGATGGCTACATTGATGGAATATATTTCAATTTGTCCAATGAAATTAATAACCTTAAAATTTTTAATGTGCTACGCCCTTTAATACGTAGCTTAAGTGCTACGACCTTTGCGTATTTATCGGGCTTTAATGATTTGAAAAACACGGTATAATTCAAAACAGTTTGGAACTTCGCATTCGGCATACAAAAGTAAATTAAGAGAGTAGTTAAATTGTATTTTGAAAGCGGTGATATAACAAAAACAAAACAACGCATAACTTCCCTGCACCGTCTTAAGTAAATACAATTTAATGACGGCACCAGTTGTTCCAACATAAAATCTTATACGGATGTTGTGAAGAAATGAAACATTTCGTTGCAAATAACGTATGTTCTCTATACGCTTTTTTACGTTTCAACGTTAGCTGTTATTTTATTTGATCTGAAGTAAGTAAACTCTATTTATTACCGATCCGTTTTTACAAGTACAAATTGAATTTTGCTTCAGTTCTCTTATTTTTGTAGAAAGTAGGTTATTGGATATAGGAAACGTAAGTGACGTGCAGCTCTTACTTAGATTTCATAAATTGGATTATAAACTTCGACGATTTATTCGAATTTGAGTAGATAGTTTTGCATCTTATAAATATAAAATTATCTCCCACATCATCTTATAGTGTAAAATTGATCAAAAACATAAAAATGATATGAAACAGCGGTTTACATCAACGCTTTAGCTATGAAAACAATTATTCGTCGAAGTTCCAGATCCAGTCAAAAAAATATATATATTCGGATCATAACAAAGTTAATTTTAATAACATCACCACATTTCACTGCAGTTTAAAGAAAATTTGCAAAACTTTCTAACTCTTCATCTTGTCTGAAAGGAGAATAACGAAAGACAAACTTTATTAAAAAGGTAATAAGGTATCAACTACAGGCACAAGTTAAATTGCTTTATAATATGAAGTAAACAGGGTTGTATCCAGGTTCTATTATCTATCTCTCCTCATGAAACCCGTATATAGGAGTACAATGTTCCATTATTAATATTTTATAACTACAGAGGCATCGCATCGTCGTGTCTACCCTTATAATAAACGATTAATGAAAAATATGTCTCTGTTGGCAATAAAGGATGGCATCGACATCATTAGGTCCCGACCATGATATGAATTTTTCATGAAATATGGTCTCGTATAGCTCACGTTTATTACGAGTAAAGTCCTAACGTATATTATTATCTTTCTTTGTTCAAGTTTTTGCGGTCGTTTGACAGATTCCAACAATTTTATCTTGTCTTCAGGGCTTAGCCATAAAATCTCTTTCAAAGTCATCGGGATACGTGAGTATGAATTCATTTAGCTCTACTGTAGTATACTTATTTTTATTTTCGTCATGTAAACGATTTTCGAAATCTTTGCCTAGATCTTTATCTTCGTAAAATTATAGGGTTCTCTAAAAATATAAACTAAGCTAAATGTTGACCCATTTACTTATTATGAACGCATCCTGCCAATTTACTTTATTGATGTTATATTATAGCATCATTAACTTTTTATAACCATTGCCTTTCTGACGGACCGACTATAATTATGATGATACGAGACTATATAGTCCTTTAAACTATTTTTAAATTATACTACGTCGCTCTAAAAATCCCCTATAAGGATAATGTATGTTCAGGTTAATATCTTGATTAGTACTTGCCGGCGTAATAAATTTATAAAATAATTGAAAATAGTTACAACATGGTAATTTTGAGATATTTTAAAACAGGTTTTTAATATGAATGGTTATTTCTGAATTTGGAATTCGTTGTACAGTAGCGACGATACTGGCTCCTTTACATTGAAATGTATGTACAATTAAATAGAAATGCCACCCGTTTCGGACAGAGAGAAGCAGAATTAAATCAAGCTGCCACATCCAATGATATAAATGGTCACAAACACGCACCAAATTTGATCATGCGACGAATAAATTAAATGGGAACACAATCAAGGATTAAATTACTGCTTCATTCTACCTCCCACACGGGCGGGCGTTGCAACACATATGCGACACTTTGCTCGCAGCCGGTCGCGGTACCGGCGTTATGTATGTAGGTGCCTTAACATATAATATTGTGGCACATTGTGCGGCTTGGCGACCGCATATAAATGCGCCGAGAGCAAATAAAACGGTGCTATAATTTCAAATCATACGGACAGAGAATGGGTGTGGACGGCGCTCTCATTGTGTGGAAATGATGTAACCGCTATTAAAAGTGTGGGCCGTATCCCTTGAATATTTCTTGCAACGAAGACGTAGGGTCATATCGGTATTTTATATCTCACCGGAGACAATAGCATACATTTTCAATAAGAAAACAGACTATACCTACGTTAAGTAGTTATTCACCCGCATTCCAATATTTGCCTCTATATTGCACGGGGCAACCGTGTCTACGATTATGTTATTAATATTTAAGTGCATAATAAATTTGAAAAACGATAGTCACGAAATCATGTTTGAAATATTTCAAACACTTAATAACATGAGTCATTTTAATCAAATATTTTTATAGAATAAATTATACGCCGAAAATACATGGAAAACTTATTTTTATAGGTGACATACGTACAAATTCTGTCACAGAAGAAACAACGGTGATAAATTTAAATACTTTATGTAAAATAAAACGGCTATTTTATAGCGCAATAAAACGATTTAGAATTAGTAGTATACAAAAACAATATTTCGTCTTGCTATAAATTTTTCAATTTATTGAGTCTCTAATTTATTACAGATTTATTTGGGTACAAATCGAGTCATTTATCAAAATATAAATGAGGTAGAAATCTAAAGAATGAAACAACTCTAAAGCTTATATCTTCAGAACCACATAAATAGTACGAACTACGAAATCAAGTTTATTCAACAATGAAAGCTATGCAACGTAGACATCCCGAAATTTCTTAATCCTTTGAGAGTTGCCACATGCCAAGTCTATTTTGTTTCAAATCCCAGTCACAAATCTGTTCCCCCTTTACGATAGACGTGTAAAGGATTACGAGAACTATTATGTTCTATTCGGTTTCGGAGAACACAGGAACTCTTGTTTTATGTTTCGAATTTCTTTCTAAATTTGGAAATAAAACTTAACTGAACCAGTTAGGAAAGAACAAAAGCGTATCAGTTATACATTAAAAGACAAAAAGCTTGATGTCCGTTAACAAAATCATTTATGACAGCTCATGAATTCCGGTAAAAACTTTTTTGGATCAAACCACAAATTTTCGTCGAAATCCATCGAACATGAAGGACAGTCTTGGATCCGTTAGGGATAATTTTATGCTGCTTCGTCTCTTTCTATCAAATTTCAATTTCGGTTATAGCCGTCCCTTTCCAGCGGACCTTGTCTGTTTTTGTGAGTCTCACAAGTTCTCTGGACCATGCGACAGATGTGCGCTTGGATGCGGTTACTAACGAAGCATGTATCAATTGGGATAATCAATCAAATCTCGATTGTTTGAGGACTGATTGTAATTTTGAATTGGAAACTTTATATTGAGAGATAAAAGGGTTCACAATTGCAAACACTAGATCTGTATTACGCAACGAATAAAGAGAAACTCTATTATTAGTCTTGAAAAATGCAATACTTACTCTTAACATATGAAAATGTATAGCCAGATTAAATCAGTATTGACAAATTCTATTTGTTTTTGAACTAGAAAATTAGATTACAACGAATGAAATTATCTCCACATGAGCAACTCGAAACATTAGAATGTACAGCATAGCTTCGTTCCGAGATAAAGCCGTGCAATCGGGATGCAAGTCTGAAGGCAATGTGTAGAATGCAGCCCCGATACAAGGACCGTTACGAAACGATATCGACACCGAATCCGATTGCCGCAATGCGAAAATTATCCGCAACCGGTACCATAGTACCACTGTCCGTACAGAGGCGTAAGAGAAGGTCTTAGAAAATGGTTATGTTTTACTATGTATCTGATTTAGCTGACGTGTCGTTTGTATCGCTTACTGGTCGACTCAGCTTATTTGTATTTATGGTTATTGAATGTAAAATATTATTCTGTTAGGATTATATCTGCTAGCTCAAAATATTATCGACGAAACGCATAAATATTCTGATATCATAACTGTTTCTGTAAAATGGTTTGTGGAACTTACGGAGTTCAACTGTTAAGGTGGTTTCAGTCCATACAAAAGTTTGACGCACAATACGCGTAGACGGAATTAATAAAAGTAATATTTTATATATGGAAAAATAGTTTATAAAATCTAGCTGCCGCGTCACAAATAACATTTGAAATTTATAATATAAGTACGAAGATATAAAGCTTTTAAAATTTTGTATGAAAAATTTCAAAGCTTTATATCTTCGTAATTATTTTATGAATTGCATATGTTATTTGTGACGCGGCCTCTAGATTTTCTCAACTATTTTTCCATAATTATATACAACTTACTAATATTAATATCGTCTACGCGTATTGTGCGTCAAAGTTTTGTATATAAAATTGACCCCTCTGCAACCACCTCAAAAGTAAGATAATAACTATCTAAGAATACTCGTTATAAACTTTGTCATTTTAGGACACGTCAGGCTCGCCTCTCAACTTAAGAACCCTTCTGAGAGAGACATAAGAGAGTATGTCTTCAAAACTTTGTAAACTCCACGGAGATTTTCGCTCACGAGCGTACCTATCGATCTGAAACGTGAACAATAGAGATATCATTAGAACGAACCGAAAGTACAGTTGCACGAAACACTTACGGTGATCTCACAATCTAAACTCTAAAGACATTTCCTTGATCGAGATCAGAGAGCGCTAGGAATGCAGCATCAAAATCAAAGGTCATAATTCTTAAATGAGATTAACCGTGATACACATTTTATTTTTGTAACTAATCTAGAGCGCGAGTAATTTTTTACGAGAGCGTTTACGACCGCGGCAAAGCTTAAGTTTATCAAAGCCATATTTCAAAAGCATAAAATAAGAAGAGCAATTAAAGGGTTCATAACCGGGAAAGTAAATGGCCGCATTCTTTTACAAATATTTATATAGGCGGCCGAACAAACAGTAGCGCTAAAAGCAGAGACATGCGTTTAATCCAAGACAAACAGGCTGAAAGAATTACATGAGCGGGACACAAACACCATAAAGGCCCTCTCTCCCTAAGGGTAAACAGGAGAGCATGGTACGTAAAGTGAGGTAATCCTAGCGTACTCGGTGCTTGCCCTCTTAAGGCGGGGTGGTTCAGTTCAAAATGTAAATGGCTTACTTAGAAACTGTACTGGATTAAGATGCAATCTGCATATGCATGACACGTTATTGAGTGGTTTTAATATGGTTTATGTTTGTCAGCATTGCATTAAATCGTTTTGTTGGGCATGAAGTGAATAGTTAATAGATTTATGTTATAAATTGAACTCTTGAAGCATTTTGTAGAATAGTACTGTCCTACCTACAGTAATATATACAGGGTGAAATTGATATCATTAGCATCCTTTTAAACTTAGAGTCTACCCATCAAACTGAACAACTTTCACTATGGGAGCAAACCGTTCAGAGCAAAAAATAATCAGCTGTTGCATACATTTTAGTAGAGTATCCGTTGCAGTTTAGTATGGAACAGCTGATTATTTTTTTGCTCCGATTGGTTTGCTCCTATAGTGAAAGTTGTTCAGTTTCATGGGTAGACTCTTAGTTTGAAAGGATGCTAATGGTATCAATTTCATCCTGTATAATAAAAAAAATATTATGAGCGTATTATTTTAAACGTCATTTTTTTGTATAATGATTATTGGAGCAGCCTTATGGAACTAAACATGTCTGTTACTTGCCAACAGTCACTTGTAATATTTATGCGTTCAATGTAATAGTATTAAGCTTCGATCTTTGTATAATTTCCTTACTATTTACTACAGTGAAGCAATGCAATATTATATTTAATATTTGAAATTAATCTGTATAACCTGATAGCTTGTTATAACAGAACAAAAAAAGGAGTCCCGTTTTTTAAATTTCCCTGAAAAAGAATATGAAAGCATCGCCTTAACTACCATCCCCACGATTGTAAAAGTAGGCGTGCATCGTAGACACTTTGCTACTCTAGTTCTGCCGCTAATTGTGACTCCTCCTGCTTTATGATGCTTGGAGCGGGGAACTGAATGGGAAACTACTGTATTGCTAACTACACTAGGGGAGTACCTGGCGAAATCCGTTGTCTTTACTCCCTTGCTAATATGTAAACTTGCCTTTATATAAATGCTTTGAAAACGCAACGATAGACAGATACAAAACATTTTTTTTTAAATTACTGTACAGGATGTAAAATTAAATGTTACATAATTTAACTGCTTCAGACCATCAAACTGACCAATTATTACCATAGGACCAACATTGAATCCCATATCTGCTGTTCTATATAGAACGTCAATATCAACTCTACCCAAACGTTCCATACATTTGGGTATAGTCGCCATTGCCAGAGCCGATTTCAATGATGGTTAAATAGCAAAAGTTGTTAAGTTTGATGGTCTGTATCATCCCCTTTAATATGTAACTCATTCACACCCTTTAAAGCAACTTTAAAGTCCATACGTATAAGCATATCATTCCGTAAAACAATTTTCGTGTAAGCTTTTCAGGAACAATACATTCTTCACTGCAATAAATCGCATCAAAAACTAAAGAAACATAAACTAGTTTCGAACAAATAGCTGTTACTGGGACTTGCATTAAATTTTCCGCTCTAACACGGTCACAAGTGCACAAACTTAACAAGACGAGAAAGCGAATCGTGGACTCGGTAACTAGCTAACTTCTATCCGTTTAATTTATAGCCAATTAAGTTAGTGTTAAGCTAAATAAACTGACATGAAGATAGCACAAGCAACTGTAATACAACTGGCCCTCAGCCGCTTTATAAACTTCAAGTTTGTGTAGGCAATTGCAGAATACGAAAGCTCCGTAACTTCGGAACGTTTTAAATAACCAGGTTTATCTACCAACAAGCTTCGATATTGCAGTACCGATGACAAGTACACGAGTATTTGATTTATACTATTAACTACTAAGCTCGAAAGTGCTCCTCAGAATTATAGGTCTGGTAGTCTTGTATTTTAATTTCGCTTATTGAATCGACAACCAAATGAGGATTAATAACGATTTATGTGTGTTGAAATAGAATAAGGATTTCCATTGCTGTGAATAGAGCTAAGTTATACATTAAATTACTGTGTGGCAGTTAATGGTAGCTATTCATCTGTCTGTCTCGGCGTTTGTTCTTCAATCTGCTAAGTGAAGCTTAATTTATTACCGGGTCCAGTCCGGCCCGCAAAGCATTGCAGACGTCATCAACCCAAGTGGACAATCTAAAACTTAAAATGATTTTCAGTAGCAAAGTTTAAAATGACAAAGTTCTCGAACTGGCAACTAAAAACTGTGCTGAAGAAGCCAGATGCCGCAGACAGTTGGAAACAACTGGCTCACGTTCTTTATAAAAAAGTTTGCTTTTAAAACCCCTAGCAATAAATCAATAGAGTGGAGTTCAGAGGAAGTGGAAGCGTAAAGCGGATATTTACGATGATGGTACACCCGCTCCACTTGCCTTGCGATAAATCTTGGAGTCAGCACGCTTTGTAGCTTTATGGAAGTGCTAATCACTGGTAAGGTGGAACTCGCTACCCCGCTGACTTATAGCGCTGAAAAGTGGAATAGCTGACCCAGAAATCTGGAAAGCGATTTGTCTTGCAGTCGGCATTTAATTCAAAACAGACAAAGTTTGCTTACATTGTAGATAGATTGATGAAGGTGAAACATTAAAGAGTATTCGAAATCCCAAGGTTATTTCTCGCTAAAATTCAACATTTAGTTTGTATAAATACCTACTGAAAGTTGTGGTTATGCGTTTGAAACAAAAACACTCAGAAAAGCTCGTAACAGTAATATCTTGAAATTCAACAATAGAAATCAATATCTAAAGAATTCTCAAAGCGAAACGTTTCAAAATATCATAACAGATGAGATTTATTCTCATCGTAATAATAATATTGTTCTATAAAATAAGAACGATCTACCGAAACCGGTCTATTGTGTGTCGGGAATTACGTAAAAATATCAAAGAAAGGGTAAGGATGGATTTTTTGTTAGATAAAAATCGTTACGGTTCGATTGGTATCCAATTTACTTGGAGCATCGTCCGGCATGCTACCTGTCTCTTTGTCGCGTGGTCACGCCCGCATCTTTCATCGTTTGTACACGTAATAGCTTATTTGTATACTTTTTTAATTAAAATATTCGAAGATGAACGACAAAAAGTGAAATGAATGTTGAATGTTGATGAGATTCAGGTTGTGTAAGAGCGAAGGCATTGACGACGGCTTGAAAAACTATATGTTGATTATAATTGTACAACTCGTGTACTTAACAACGTGAAGAACGATGAACATAACCTAGATTATATTCAACGAACAGATAATTTAAAAACAACGTTACAGTCGTTAAAAATTTTCACTCCAAACAAAGACGACGTTCAAAGAAAAAGTATCAACCGTAAAAAAAATTTGTAGAGCAATAAACTTAATTTCATAAAAAGGAATGAACAAAGAATTTCCATAATATTACTCTGGAACATTAGAAAAACACAAAGGAGAAAGAACATTATCTTTACCGACTAAGACTAGCCACTTAGAGCGTAAACGCTACTTAATTCAACAAAAACAAAAGCGGCTAAGTAAGCTTTCCACTACTGCAAACTACTTGTACTTACATTATGTACTTGCGTACTTATCTGGCAGAGCAATATAAACCTACGCTAGCTTGCTTTCTTAGTAAGTGTAAGCAGGTAATAATTCTCGTATGTAAACTTACTTTCCCAAACATGATGTGTGAAGGAGCGAGATTGTGTAAAGTTTCCAGACATTTTGGTAGATGTAAAGACATCACAAGAATGTGAAAGACGAGAAAAATTTACATATCATAAAAGGAATCTACACAATATTATTTCGTTTGAAATCGTCAATATAAATAAAGGGCAACTGATGTCTATTGAAAAATATGTCAAAGTCAAACTGAAGTCGACTTAGATGTCCAGTATTCATCTAGGTCTTGCGAAAATACTGAAAATAGGTTACGGTTGGGTCAATTATACTCATTACCGTCTGTACATGCATACAATTTTATCGCCATCATATTAACTTTTGGGGTAGTCTGAAACTAATGAAATAACTACAAACGACATTCTTAATTTGCAGTTGAAAAAAGTTTATGAACTAGAATATTTTAGATGATCATGATATTAGGTATGTACATTAGGTAAATATTTTTTTTAAATTAACTACCTAAGAAAAGTTTTAGCCTGTAGGATCCCACTGCAGGGCATAGGCCTTCTCTCATGAATACGTGGGCCGCAGTACGGATTGGTGGAGGCAAGATTACTGGTCAACATGCTGTAAGATAAATTTCAAGCTGCTTCTGACCTGGCTTAACGAATAGATAGTTACATCGCTATCTGACGGAACTACCCGGGACGGGACCCAAATGCATAACGTGCTGGAGTGCAATTCTCCAAGGTAATGCATCCTTCAAATCGTCGGCGATTTCATATTAAGTTTGACCCAACGCATACCGAATTGACAGCTCGCTGATGTCTCAACATTTTTGCGCTTAGAGAATTGCACTCCTGCTCGAGATGCAATATGTACCACTAAACAGTCACCCATCCGAAGACTGCCTCATAGATTAGGACTGACTGGATCTGAACCAATTACCGAAGCTACACTACGCCAAAAAGTGCATCTTGCCTCTTATGTTTGGTATTGGGTTTCAGTATCAGTGGAAATAACCCAGCTAGCACCTTAAGAGGTTCCCCATAGGTAAAAGCAGGGCCGCGTATATTTTGATGGTTTTTAGAAGCTTATTTTCTCGTTATTTGAAACACATACAAATTATGAAAACTATAGCAATGATCTTCAACATCTCGGCTTTATTTGCTATGAAGTATATTTCTAATTTTTTTATAAAATACATTTGAAACCTGTGTTCAAGGGAAATCCTAAATAACTCCTGGGAAAAAATTTTGTATTACGTGCATCTACTTTATTCGTTGAAGTCACTTTTACTTGCGACACACAACATTATGTAGACAATATTAAGATCTAAAACTGCTTTAAAGTATTTTTTTTTATTTTATGAGTTTATTAGATAATTGTAAAATTTGATGCGAATTCTTATGATGCACAAATGGATTTCCTTGGATTAGAAGGCATAGTGATATAGGTAATGAAAGAAAGGCCAGTCAAAAATAGATATACCTACGGTCAGGGAAACCTCTTAAGGTCTATAGTAGCTGTACAGTAGCTGGTTAGATGTAACTAATTACCTTTAAACAGCTACTATAGTAGAGAGCTTGTGTATCATACATTTTGTATCTTGTACACATGTTTTGCTACATGCTACGGCAACCCATGGTTTGCCGCTTTATGCATCCATGGGAAGAAAAGAGGAAAATAATAAACATCATATTTCTTAAAAAACAAAAAAACTATTCTTTACACTTACCTAACAATCAATAAACCTATACAAAGTATGCTTAACTAACGTTCCCTGTCATAGAAAGCGGGTGTTCTATGATCCGATATTGCAGTGAAGCCAGCTTCCCGGATAAGTCGGCTTCAATGCAGACTCAGCTTGACAAATGTTCGCCTCCTGTGACGTCACACCTTACGAGACTATGTAAGCTTTATAAAGTTGGATACTTGGATATTTAGTTGTCAAGCATGTTTATAGAGTGTGAGAGGTCTTTACGGCCATTTTGTTAATTTCTGATTATAACGTTTTCAAGATTGATAATGATGACTGTAGGTACTAGGAAATTTTTAAGTAACATTTTTTGTGTCTGTGATCATCACATACGGTCTGAAATTAACTGCCATTGCTGACTGGCTAGTCAGGAATATTCGTTATGAGGGTGACTGCCCAGGGCGCACCAGACTCAAGTTTCATCACTTGGGGAAGCACTTTCCTTGCACCACAAGTTACCAAGTAACTAATTTAAAAGTCAACGTCAACGATATTTATTGTACTAAGCAATAAAGTTTCTTTTGCAGCGCTACTGTGTCTTAAATACCTATGCTAAAAATGCTAATTAATTTATATTGAACCTTGTCCACTAGAAGCAGTAGTTCGTAGTTGTAAGAAAGTTTCTGACCACCCTCACTACTGACATCTGCATTTACTTGATACTTACTTATGTTAAAATAAATGACCTTTATCTTTATCTTTACCCTGAAAAAGAATACAGTCGCGAGTTGATCTATCAGCTACTCCATAGTTTTTTTTCGTTATTTAACCGTAGAACATACATTTTATGTGTTATATGTATCTGGAGAACTAATTGCAAATAAATTATGTATCTAATATCTATCTATCTATCTATTTGCTCTCTTATTTACTCAACATTATTTAAATTTGATACCTCAATCATGTGAGAAACTATTAAATTGAGACCATAAAGAGCGTGGAATAATTAGTATTCAGGTGGACATCACATCTCGATGACGTTCAAACGTGTCACGGAACTAAAGTCTGATAAAGCTTTTAAATATAGTTCACAAACGATCATAAAAATCCAATAAACAGTTTAACGATCGACCCACTAGGAGGTCCATAGGCGCGAGCCGATAGTAAAACTTTTCCACTATAAATTGAACTCCTAAGAATTCATCAATCTTATCCTTTACCCCTTTCGACGACGGAATATTGAATAGGGAAAGCTCTACTTATATTGGTTTTAGTGCTATACAGTGTATCGGTTTCGGTATCAGATAAAGATGGGTCCAAAGATAACGTCTATCACGGCGTAAGAAATATCCCTGAGAATTAATTACTTACAAAGTTAATGCGATTACTTATCGCACATTCTCGCAGTAGCCATTGTAATCTGCCACTTAAGTACTGATTACAATACAAATCTTATGGGATCATGTTTTGCCTCCATGCTCGACTGGCTACTAATTTAGTCTCCAACTTGTCTTCTTTGTTGCTTTTAACGAGCCTAATTTACGGAGCTTTCAAATACACTGTGTCGCTTTAGTCAAATTTTAAACTGTGAAATCGCCAAAAGCTATAATCGAGTGACGGTAGTTACGATGCAAAAACTCAAACAAAAGCCCAATTTTACGGGTGAAAACTGTTATCCCTCTATCAATATCATACCACTGCGCCACCTCTGGCATGACCGCGGAAACGTTTTTGTTACTAAAACCGTTTAAAGTCGACATTTTAGTAAAAAGCCAATTAGAAAGAGGAATATCGGTCTCATCCGCACACAATAGCCTGGCGGGCGCTGGACGCGATCCATTCCGAGCTCACAATGCACAAATTATAAACAGTCCACTTGCTTCAATACACGAGCTCACACACTTCCTGTGCCACCCATTGTCAGTTTTCAATACAATAACTTTTATTGAAATGATCCTACAACGTCGCTTGCCAACAGAATAGAAAGCGTACCTACTTTATTTGTGGGTTTGGGGCGACAATGTCGAGCGGAGCCAATTTCAATTAGAACGATTTCCGTTTTATCAAAAGAATTGTTCGGATGTTCACGTCTGCAAAATGTTTTCGTGTTACCTTTACAATGATGTTCTATTGACAAATTTTACGACAAATTTATGTCGGATACATTCTGAAAGCGGGCGGGTGTTCGAACATCTTTAGTGAGCTTACAATAAACTTACAATCAAATATAATGGAAGTCATCCTTCCGCTGTTAAAGTTACCTGCAACAAAGATTTGGACATTATTATAAATGGCAGATTTGGTACATCAAAGAAAAGAAGAACGAAGATATTACTTTGATTGCACAATAAAAGCCTAGTCAATAAAAACGATTAATAAAATTCGCCGTTGGCAAACTTGATTTAATAACATGCATAACGTCCATCATTACCAGGTAACCATATCATTTGCATGTGGGATGGATAATCAATATGTACGCATCGTCGCTACTTAGGAAGTCGTTCCAACGTCTATGGAACTAAGACAGTACTATATAGTAGAATATTATACATTACTTTGTAACCATTACTACTCATTTACAGCAATGATCGAGTCGAAGAGAGGTCAACAAACTTGGTCTACCGTTATCTTAGGTCGGGGGACATTCGATTCTAATCGAGAAAGTGGAGTAGCTAGAAAGGGCATAAGTGAAATTAACTTTATTCATCAGGAACTTTGTCTGATTAGTTTGAAGGTTGTTTAATTAATTCAACTTCAAATTACTAGACTTAAATGAAATGTAACTTGAGTGTGATCTAGGTTACGGTCATTTGAAAAACTCTGCTTTGGGAAGTGTAAATAAGTTGCTAGAAGCTTATCTTATACTTACTATTGCACGATCTGATTTTCTGTTTTAAAATGTAGCAGACTTTGCTGTAACTAAACTATCTAACAACCCTAAACCTTCAGCAAAATCTGCTGTATTACTTTTACCAACAAATTCGAAATAGATATTAGGAAGATGTTTCGTCAAGTAAACTCATCAAGCTACCTACATTGATACACAACACAAACATTTCGTCTTTGAACTCAAAGCTTAGAACAGACTTATGAATCCGTCCAAGACCTTCAACTTGCGGACGAAATCGATGATCATACACTGATGATAGAGACCTTTCCAGTAAAACAACCCCTAAAATCTACGTAGACACATGAAACTTTCACTAAGGATCTAATTTTCATGCGGCATCGCGCTGTGATGTGACCGCTAAGGAGATTAGGCACTTGTCACTTTCCGAAGTCCCTTGTGGTAAGCTATTTTCATACTTATGTTATCAGCAAAAGCGTTCTGTCCAAAGACTTTATATGTCGAATGAACTGTAGGCACTTGTTACTTCACGAAGGGCGGATTCTCTTGATTATGTGTAAGAAACAACCTTCGGGCTTTTACCTTAGTTGATATGTGATATGCTTTGTTCTTTAGTGGTTTACTTAATTTACATTCACGGGAATTCATGGGATGATTGCAAGGAATGTTCGTTTTTGTCGAGCTATAGATAGGATGGACGTAGAAGTAAAAGCATGATAGATGTTTTGCGAATATGCTATGAAATAAGTACCTAATTATGTTGGAGTGTGAGAGAGATTTAGATGTAATATTAGGTATATTCCATCTAAATCTCTCTCACACTCCAACATAATGTGTAAGATAAATATTAAAAGTATATATAATATTCGTTGTATAAATCGCAGTAATGAATTATTCACATTGAACATCGCATCACAGATAAAATTCACACGACAAATTGAAGACTATTACAAGGCCTAAACAGCAAAGATACTAGTGCGCATTACATTACAAAGAAGGCTCGTTATAAACTCTATTAGTTAACAAGAAGTGTGCGCAAAGCGTGCGGTACCCTGCGCGTGACCGTGAATACATCGCGCATGGACCCACGTTACTGCTCCACCATTGGTTAGTAGCCATAATAGAGAGTCAACGACTTCATCATTATTAGTATTACAAAGCCGCAAGCAATGCATAATTATGCAAATTCAAATACACTTACGAACATAAATATCCTCCTCTTATCCCCTTAATTACAATAAAACATTCCGTTAATAATTTATGCAACGTTGCGTAAATACTGCATGCGGCAACAATAAGAATACTTCATTCCAAACTTAACGTCACATAAAGTTGTGGGCGAAGGGACAGCGCGAATAAAAACAAAATCTTTTTTTAATTTAAAGCGAGAGACAATGAGCAAACACAGCTGGCGGAATGCAAAACGAAGCCGAGTAAAGAACAAACCCACAAGGGCCGTGACGCCAGCCGAAGCGATCCTCAGTAGCCGAACAGTCGAGTAATTTATGTGGAAACAAAGTGTCAGGGATAAAAGAATTGTCACGTCACGTGCGATAAACGAGGCTCCGGTCAGGGGAAGAATGAGCCGGGTATTCGAAGCAAAGGCCGCGACGATCGACGGAATAGCTTTTTATTTAGTGTGCAGATAAGTAGGAACGGGACAACGGATGTCTGACGCAGCCCGATAGCTCCGCCGATACTCGTTACGACATCAGATAAACTTCGAAAGCGTCCTCAAGCGACTGAGAAAGGAAACACGATCGTTCCAGACGTTATTGTTGTGACTATTGCCCACCATAAAGTTTATCCTGGAATCCTAATTAACAAGAAACGGAACTGTATCGAGATCCTTATTGAATACCGAGGTTCGAATGGCTCACTTAAGAGTGCGCTTTCAAGCTTTCGAATAAATATGTCCGATTAACACGATTCACGACCAAAACAACGATATTTAGGAGTCAATTAAGAATAAACATGTTGAACGCCTGGCGCGTCTCGCGTAAAACGAAGCTAATAGCCGTTTAGAAGGCAGCGCAGAACAGCAGGAAGCCATGTTGAGAAAACCTGAGGCATTCTCTCCGCGGGTGCCGCAGACCTCGGGCGTGTTTACGACACTTCGCCTGTTCTTATTGATTGAATTCACCACAAATTAAAAAGTTTATTGCCTCATTCTGTAAACTTGACTCGGAATTTCTTGGCGTTGTTATTAAAAATTTACAGTTATTTTGACTTTGAACGCTTTCAAAACGTGTATTTAAAATTGAAACTTGTTTGAAGTGCTTTATTTGGATTAACTTTTAATATTGATTGGTAATGGAGAAGAAATAATAAAGCTGTATAATAGAAATCAATTATTCACATCCCATTAGAATTTAGTACACAGAATAAGTGCAGAATTGAAAGAACCGAAGTAAAAGGAGCAATTTCTAATAAGAAGACAATAGTAGCTATTGTGTAATCCGATATCTTTTTACGACTTACGAAGCCTTACAAGCTCGACTGACGAAGCATTCAGGTGTCAACTTCAAAAGTGCAAGCCATACGTTAAACCTTTCGCGGTGCAGTGTACTTGCTCGTAATAACTGCGGGCTTTAAACATGATTGATACAGTTCGGCTATCGTAACTTAAAATGAATTAATAGTGGAATTTAATGATCTTTTAGTATAAGTTGTGCATGGACAAGATGGTGAGGATTGAGGGAAGTTTTGCTGAAAATCTTAGAGAGATTGCTTATTTGGATTTAAGTTAGTAAATAATTATAGTTTATCGAACACCCAGTATAAAAATGATAAAAATTGTATACTCATGTAACTTTTTTTATAAGCTGTATCAAATTTCTAAGGGATTAAAATAGCATAGCAAGAGTGCAGCATTATCAACGTTCTAAGATGCCGGATCTACAGGTTGTAAGTGCAGATAATTGAATTTCTTCAAAGGGTTATTATAGGAAGAAAATTATATGAATAAATGCCATACTTTTAATTTCCATTAGTTTGCTGTGGCCGCTTGGTCAAAGTCACGCGTACAAGCACCCTTTTAAGTAATGCAACGGTTTACATTTACGCTCTGTTTTGTATAGTGTCTAGTCTATATCACAAAATCAACGTCACCGCTTTGCTTGTAACAGCTAATAAATAAACTTAAAGCAGAGAAGATATCATCTCAATTCAAGACTTGAGATGTAATGGGAGAAACATAGTTAAAGCCAACAAGTGTTTTCAATAAGAATAAAAAAAGCAAAAACATTTACAAAACAGATAAAAGTCGTCTCGTAAATATTTAAAAAGACTCAAAAGACGTGTCAAATCGTCAAGACTGAAGTCCCCTTCAAAGACCGTCCCGAACACGTCAATTTGTTTACGAATTACGCATAAATTCGTCCCCAAAGACAAGCCATCTCGTGCGGCGATCGCTGTTGCGACATTTCAATAAAATTTACGATTGTGACTTAAATGGCCTGGCCGATGAAGAAAAAAAAAAGCTTTAACATGTCCCTCTTTTATTTTAGACGTACGTTGAGTTCGTTAAAATATCTTGCCCTTGATAATAAAACTGTCTGTGCGTAGTGTTACTAAACATGGTAATGAAATCGATGAATTATTGTTTAAGTGAATATTTTATTAGAGATTTTCGAATTTTATGGGCGAAACAGTTAGAAATCGAAACTGCATTAAGCAGTTAACTTGATTACGTGTTTGAAAATAACCATACAGACAGTGTACCTATGATGTCGACGTAGTATACAGCCTCTACATATATATTTTAATTAAACGACGTAACGTTCGTCAAACCCAATTTATAAGCTGTCACAAAACAAGAATAGTTTTCTTTTGTTAAAATACACTTTCAGCATGGAAACCAAGTACCCATTCAATTCCAAAATTACTCTTCCAACGTTCGAAAAGGCATGGCCAAATGCACGCAACATTGATATGTGTTATTGGCCATGACAGGCGAGTCTACACGAGACAGATCGGATAGTAGGCCACTTTGGATGCCATTTACGAAAAGTTATTTCAAATGTTACAACGTCTTTAATACGGTCTATTTTAGAATAAATGTTTTAGGTAGCATGCTGACTGTATCACATCCCATTGGTATTTTCGTCACAATCATTGCCGATGCCTGTCAACCAATCGTTCATGTTTACTCAGATGAGTCGAAACTTTAAAATTAGGCGGGTGATTTAAGAGGGTTCCAACTTTAACATTAACAACATTTTGATTTGTGGTAACAAATTGAAGTAAGTAATTATAACAAATTTTACCGAAATCAAACGACCTATACAATAATTCTTTTCATGTCTAGTCATGCTCAGTGCTTATTCAAAATGATAAGAAAAGGCTGGTTTGCAAGAATGTTAAGAGAATCTGGTCACGTAGATCTAAGAAGCTTTGCCTACTAACTGAAAAGATGCGAGTTGACAGTGATGTGTCCTTTAGTATAAGCGAATAAGTCAGCGTATTTTACTTTAAAAGCAACCAAAAGTATTTCTAAATAGAAATACTTTCGGTTTGGTTAGAAGTATTTCAAAATAGAAATACTTTTGGTTGCTTTTTTTGAGGATATTGGGGGATTAAAATTTATCCCTGGGTATCAAAAGGTAAAAGTTGGTATTTGATAAAGCTACAACGCTTTTTTAAATTTGCATTTATAACTCATCATTCATTGCATACCAGAACAATTCATTTTCTTCAATCCCCATAACATTTTATTGTTCTCTGCGGGTTGTAATTTTAAAAACAACATGTTAAACTCTCAACGTTTTACACAAAAAGCGTTATAAAAAGGTATATTTCATTATTCTTTCCTCTAAAACAACGGGGTGCCTCATATTTTTTTGTTAAAAATACCAACTGTGTTGCGAGTGCGACCCACGCTATAGTCTCAATGATCGGTTCACACTTTAGTGGCAGTTCAGTAGTGTATTACGTTCTTCAACTATTTTTAACTTTCTTATAACACTTATCTCCCAATACTTCTACTTGTATTTGTTTGTTTTTATCGTGCAATCTATACTTAGGTAGATATTAAAAATTCCATTACTGACAGTATGACTGAATAACAGATAACGCAAAAACCGTTGAAGATATAATTTGGAAAATATATTCTACACAGGATAAAGCACTAAGAAACAATTTTTGGAAAATTGATCCCGAATGTGGTAATTCACGTGAACGAAGTCGCGGACAAAAGCTCGTAAAGAATATTTACGTTATGCTTCCTTCAAAAATCTATCACTCCTTTAATCTCAATAATTTTGGAAGGCTCTTCGTGATCCAAAATGTAAGTTATAATAGGCACATTACCATAACAATCTGTTCGATCTATGGCATATTTTTAGCTTGTATTTACACCTCTAGGAATTTTGATCGTCACAAAGATCTGAGCATTAGATATGTGATGGTCCCTCCATCAATTTCGTACAAAATATTTGGTAAGATCCAAAGATTCGATTTTATGGGTTTTAAAAGATTAATGCGGAGATAAAGAGATTTGGTTCGCTTTAGTGGAATCGGAATTTTAGGGACATAATAAATTTTGACACTTTTTCTGACCAGTAAAACAAAGTTTCAAGTAACATGATTGGTGGCGTTTTTTATTGCTCACTCAGAAAGTATTTTAATTAGGTACAGAAAAATGGCTCTCCCTCTTTTTCCCCCACCTTTCGAGTGAACTTGCGTGGACGCAGAAAAGCTTTAAGCTCCGCCCATTACGGACATCCTACTGTGCTTTGTTTAAAATAACGAATTTACCGATGCATGAAGCGTTTCAATTCACATTATGAGTAAAAAACGTGCAAGTTCTCACTACCTATGTTAAACACTAGAAAAAAGATAATGACAATTCATGAAAATGTGTCTCATAGTTAAAAGAGTAATATTTTGTTGAAAATGTTTGTAGAGAAACTTCGGCAAACATCCCGACGAAAGCGATTAGTTGATCGGACGGCGGAGTCTCGGAAATTTACGAGCATTAAAACTATCTCCATTTCATCGCAGGCTGTGGGGCTTAGTCTACGCCTATAGTGAGGGCAGCTGCTTTTAATCGAATCCCAATCAACTCTGTAACGACGTAAAACAGTTTACTGAAACATTAAAATATCAAAACTGCCGCTCGCGCTCACATAACTATAAAAACTGATAAACTGTTTCATAATTTTTAATGTTAATCAGGCCGACCGAATTGTTTATCTTACTTCTCTTTATGAGTAATATCAGTTTTAATCGGAGTTTTTGATATACAGATAGTTACTAAATATATTAAAATTTATGTGACCGGTCTTTTACTGGTTAGTTAACAAAAATATTTTGTATTCGGGCGCACCTACTTAAACAAAAAGCCATTCTAGATAATGTTATAAAACCGTTTGTTATCTGAGCTTTTTAAAACACCCGTCAACGATAATACGATAAACCATTTGTATGTAAACGCTTGATTGATTATAAACAGAGATAAAAGAGAATGCCCATTAATAACTTATTTACCGAAACCTAAACAACGTAGGTGTTGGAAGAAAACGGTTAATGTCAAAAATTGGACGGCGACACAATGGTGGGTCGAGGATTAAAAGCGAAGCGGTGTAGCGGTAGCGGCCACATCATTTATCAGTACAAGCCCTCTTCCGCACGCTTTAATGTCAATGGATGCGACCCATAAGGAAAAATATATAGATCTGACCAAATTTAAATGCGTTCCGTTTTCGTTGGAATTCTTTATCGCATATTTTAACATTCCGCATTTAGTAGCACTTAATTAAAACGAGACAATCGATTTATTAGTACACGCATCGTGGCTCTTTATCTACAAAGTCTTATCGATTATGGATTTTTTTTGTCTATGGCTTTAGCTTCTACAATCATCAACCGATGGACGTCCACTGCATGATATATGCCTTCCCCAAGGATCGCCACAACGACCGGTCCTGCGCTGCCCTCAGCTCTAACTACTTTTCAATTATCCAATTTGATCAAGAAGTAAGTTTTGGATATTTTATTGTTCTTATAACTAGGATGCATCTAATAATGATAGGTATGTTTCACTGATTTAATGCATGAACTATTAAATAATTTCTCCAAAACTAAATCCCCTTTTCTTTAAAAGTGATTCATCATGATAAGGTATCAACTTAGTTACAGTAGTATCAATCTGTGTTGTCTTTAAAACCAGTTTTTGTCCACATTTTACGTACTTTTAGCCTTTATCGTCGGATCGCGTGACCAGAGGTTTTATATCAACTTTAGAACTAACGGAATGTCATGTAATTTCTAGTAACGATGTGTTTCTTTCATTGTCATATGGCACCGGCCAATTATATGGACGACGGTTTGTGTGGCCAATAACAGTATTGATGACATATTTTTGTTGAATAAAATATTATACCTTATAAACTACTAAGTTTAGTATGGAAAAGCAGATTTTTTTTCGATTTCAGGTTTGCTCCCGTAGTAAAAGTTGTGCAGTTTGATGGGCCAAAAGGGTGCTTATTAGTTAAAATTCACATTCAGACCTTCTTAATGTGCTGACGGTTTTTCAAAGGGATGATCAGTCCACCAAACTAAACAACTTTATCTATGGGACCTACGTAGAAATCGTGAATAAAAAAATCGTTCCTTACAAAACTGCAATCTTACTCGACCCAAATGGCGGCACGGTAGCTCAGTCTGTAGTGAACCTGCTTGCTGTACCGAGGGCCGCGGGTCCGAATCACGGAAGGCACAAATATTTGTATGAAGAATATATGAATATTTGTACCCGAGTCATGGATGTTTATGTCTATATGTGTATTATTATATCGTTGTCTAGTCATCATAATACATGTCCAGGCTAGATTCTGGTGAAATGTGACTAGATAATATGTGTGACAATGTCCAAGATATTTTTAAATGTATGGGACAGCATATTTTTTTTCGCAGTTTTGATGTTGGTCCATTGTTCAGTTTGATGGTCTGATAATTGTCTTAAAAACCCGTCAGCATACTAATTATATTTTAGTCGTTTAGTAAATGCAATGCATTATGTTTCAGTATACTCTATTCTGTATTCGTGTCCATATCGTCACCGAGAATAAAGTTACCTTAAATCGATACGTATCAACAAGTCATAGAAATCTTAACTTCACACTAAAGTCGATTGTAACGTCAGCTTATTGCCATCAAACATATAAATTCCTACACATTATCTAAAATCTTTAAGAGAAACCCGAAACCGTAAACATGCACTGAGCATACAGTGTTAACTATTCATTCGGTGTCTCTAGAGAATGTATTGAACAAAAGATGGGCTCAGCATCCGACTACACTATTTCTCACTATATCGGTGCGATGTAATCAGAGAAGACGACGTGTCGTGCTTATTTATGTATGAACGGGGCGCGGGCTAGGGTGGGCCCGACGCGGGATACAAACAGAATAATATTGATGACACTGCGCTCCGAGGGGTCATGAATCATTAATCGTCTGCTCTCCTCTACGGCTCTATTACGACTGCCTTGTCGGATAAGCCACCCTTCGCGAAGAGGTCTTATAAAGCAGAGATGCTACTCACATGAACTTGATATCTTGTTCCTAAATTAAAATACCGGTCAGTCACTTAAAGATTCTGAAAAACATAATCGAAATGTTTACCTCTAAAAGCGCATCATCCCAATGGAAAAGCCATTTATCCTAATATGATTGTCAACTTAAACAAATAAATAAAAAAAAAACGTTATAATATAGTTGTTTAAAAACCAATATAAGGTAAAAATTATAAAAAGTCAAAACTGGTGCATGCAGTACCTACTCAAAACTGTATCCTCTTTTTTCCAGACATACAAACCGCCTTAAAAATTACGACCACAAAAAAAACATAAAGCAATTCTCTTAAACACAAAAAGCGAAGGCAATTTAAGTTAATTCAGTAAGCAACAGACATGGCTACTTCCAAATGAACTCAAACGTAACAAAAACGAAAACAAATCGTGGACAAAAACGCAGGTCATTTCGGCGTGGACTTTCTCGTTTATTTTTTCTAAGCGACGCTTGGCCCGAGGACGTGCATCCGAAACCTTGGGACCTTTTTTTCGATTTTTCGTTGAACAAAAATTTTATTCTACCTCTTGTGCATGGCTGAGCAGCGATAAAATAATAATGCTCAGACCTCGAAAAGGGACCGTAAGGGACGGCCGGAACGCTCCTAAATTTCTAATCGAGATTTTATTTAGCGATCAACCGTCGCGTTCTTTATGGTTCTTTTTTGCAATTCCTAAGGTCTCGAGGTTAAATGGAGGTATGTTATTCTTTTCTATGAATACCTGTAAACAATAGTCCATAACAAGTTGTTCAGTAAAGAATGACGCTTGGAAAATACTGTTTAAAATTCTATACTTCTACATTATGCAGTGTTTTTGTTTTTAAGTCGTAGCTTTAAGCTGCATTTAGGATTCTCATCATGAATTCAAGTACCTATTTAGTAAAACTAAACTGTAAAAAAAACAAGACATGAAATTTACATGACAAGTCAACTACTATATCTATATCTTAGCACTTAAAGTACTTTTTAAAATTCATCACGTGTTTTCGAAGACCGTTGCCATCGAGGGAGGCACGCTTCGAACAAAAAGCTACACAAAAAACGTTTTTAAGAAAAAAAAACAAACCAATAATATTTAAAAAGGTCCGTGTTTTCAAAGAGTCACAATAGTAGAAATAGTTTCTGGCGACATTGGGGCTACACATTGTGTGTGACTACCATTTTTTAGGATTCTTTGTTTAGTTAGGGCTAAATGAGAGGACTTTTTAGAAACTGTTATTTTGAATGAGAATAGATTTTCCGGGAAGCTGTAACATTTTTGCAACTAATAAAACGTAAAGTGTCTGCCAATATTTTTTTTTTTCTTAAAAATGAATTATTTTATGTTTTGGTAAGTGCATGAAGCTTACCTGTGGATATGCTTTGCTAGATTTTAATACGAGATACGACGAGATAAATAAATAAATTATTTCAATATAGATTGAATCTTAGGTTACAAATAGACATGCAGATAAATACAAATAAGGTGATCTTATCACTAAGACGCAATTTCATCCATGCATACATTTTATACGGGTTGCTCATTAACCCTTTCTTTTAATTTTAGTTCGCAACTTAAAATGATGTGTTTTCCTCTCCTTAACACGTTCGCGGACAGTGACCGGCTATGGCAGTTATAACAATAAAAGTTCTATTGCGTCTCGTTCAGTGCCCGCGAAAGTGTTAATCTCTATGGTCGAATATTAAATCCACCAACACCCTTTTTCAACGATCAAAAATAAAACCAATAATTTCAAAACATTTTACACCTACCAGTAAAAAAATGTTAACCGCCATCGGCATTAAAGAATTTGTATAATTTGCGCATTTCCTCACGATACCCTAATAATGTGAACAAAGAAACGGCTAACTACCTATCCTTCCGCCCTTGGAAACGTCACGCACATCCCTTCACAAACAAAATAAAAAAGCCTAATGCCTCACCTCATTGTGCGCAGTTTGAGCAGGTAGAATCCCCAGAAAAAACGATCTCACTAAAAGCACAGAATCACGCAAAAAATACTAAGCGTGATCATACTAAATACTTACTTGGGATTATAGACAGATGTCGATTCCGAATCATAGCTTATGGCTGACGTACATGATATGGGTGCTATTTTTTGCATCATATTTATACCTGCGATTGGCTAAATAGATCAGCAGTGCGATACTAAATATGGAATCAGATATAGTCAATATTTGCAATAACGAGACTTATACTATAAGACCCCGATATTTAAACTGCCATAATATATGGCCACCAGTCACGTAATAATAGTACGTTTTTATAAATCAATCAATCAATAGTAGCAATCAATACAGTAAGTAACATTAGCCTAATCGGTAATCCACAGAAGGCTATATTTTCAAACAATAAAGCTAAACAGCTAATTTATGAATTATGTTATGATTCTATTGAATTCTGCTATCAAGGACAAAAATAGGATTAATCCAAGTTAGTAAGAAATAATTATAGCAAATTTGAATCGATTGCAAGCAAATATTAATGAAGACAGGTAAATATACATATATGAAAGAATACGTACTGAATATTACGATTAATGAAAGAGCCTTTCATTTATATGTATACCTACTGGGCTTGTACAAACATAGTAAGCACACAAATACATTTGTAGTGGGCTAATTAATACACATGATTTATTGGTTAATCCCTTACACGAACTGAAACAAATAAGTTTATTCCAATTTAAAAAGGATAGCCGATACAAATTACATTTATGGAGGCATAGTCCCGATAGCGATAAACAGCAGGCAACCTGTTTCGAATGGTTCAAATAAATAACATAACCTGTTTAGATAAATTCTATCTGTAAATATTGGTTGATATAAATTGTACTTATCGTTTTGGAGAGCTTTAATAAATATTTCTTCAAGGAAGTTGTATAATTGCGTTTCGCGCTTGATCGATAGACAGTAGATAAGTTTATTTGTAATTGTGAATTCAAAGCTTCTTAATGGAAATAATCAAGGAAAATGCCTAGTGGGCTCGTTATGATCATTAATTGGATTCTTCCTTTGCGTGCCTTTCTGCATTAGATAAGAGAAAATACATAGTCTCGTTTCATTGTCTTTTCTTTCATTTATTATCTGGAAATATTTTTATTTTAAAAGTATTTTATATAAAAGCATGGACTATCTTTATTTGATCGACATTTAAAAATATTAAGGCCTACTTTTAGAGTATAATGATTTTTTTTTGATTGACCGACCGTATAAACTAATTTATTCCTATTTGATGGAAACATTTAAATATATCGAGGTCATAATTTAATTTAGCTTAGCTAATGTATCTGCATCATTCGCATATGTTTTCACTGAAACCATTTCAGTTTTCATATTTTCTTCTTTAAGTTTGTTTGTTCTCATACACATTTAACTGTGATTTTACTTTAGAATGGTCAGAATGTGTTTATAATATGTACTTCCATATTTTATTATCTTGACAGAACGTTACTGGAACAGGGGCCGCCAACTGTCTGCAGGATGATTGATTGAGGAACAAATGAACAATGCAATGGTAGCTACGTCAATTATGTATTCAAATAAATTAAGATCCAACGAGAATAATAGTATAATGCCGTACAATTGACATTCCTCCTAATTTAATTCAGTCATCGAAAACTAATTAATCTCCGTTCCGTTATTCATAAGCATGTTTATGAGAATCTCGTGTATAAACCAATTACTTGACTATTGGACATTTTCCGTAAACTCTTAGAAATGTGGTTTTCTCTCTTTAAATTCATACCGGCTTTTGTTGCCTACAGTGATGTCGTTTCGTAATTTGTTTACTCATGTCATTTATTGAACACTTCGTTTCGGTTGCAATTATTAAATTGTCACGAATCTTTGGGATTGTTGGAATCAAGCAAAAGCTCACCTTTTGTAAACACGTCGCTCTGCATTGCGCTACTCGCAAAGGAGATGAGACTTCTTCTTCTGCTAACACTCCAATCCATGATATTGAGACAGAAAACAAGTAGAAACTATATAATAACATTTTGGCACACATTTTCTTTGGTATTCCTCTCCGAATAAAAGTTTTGTCAAAGCTCCTGACTTATCATAACGGGCACATAAATCCAATTGATAAAATTCTAGTCATAATAATGTACTTTATATCAAAAGCTTCTTCCAAATTTGTTTACTATTTCAGAAGTTCACAAAAACATAATTCAGTGGAGTGTCAAAGTTTTTTTCAGCGTCGCTGAAAATTGCAATCCAGGGTTCAGTGGGCGTCTTAGCATGTCTATGTAACTATTAATTAACACAAACAACAGTCGTATACAAAGCACATGATATTTTCACAACTTGAATCGTACACTGTAGATATTCCGCGAGAAGCGACGCTGCCTCGAGCGCGGTCGAATGCGGACTAACCACCCCGCTTGAAGAAGCTCAGTTCCTCTCCCCTCTGTTGGTTAATTTTTGTTCCTTTCTCACTCGCTCATGAGGGGTTTCTCTCGTCTCTTTCACTTCCAGTACAAAGTATACGAGCATGGCTACTTCTACGTATGCCGCTCTCTCTGTCGTCTCTGCTAGTGCATATATTTTATTCTATCTCGTTTCATCTCGGGTGGTTTCACGTTGTTTTTCCTTGATGCAGTTTAACGGATGGGAATGTAGTGGTTATTGTTAGACAAAGACGGTGGTAGTAGAAAATTTAGGGTTGTTTAAAAGGGGTGACAAAGAATCGAGCTAATTCAGGGCTTGCGTTTTTATGGGAGCTCAGGCGGTAAAAAGTATCCCGCCTCTCTCGTTTGTTCAACTTTATGGTTCTCGCGTCGTGAAGCCATATTAATATTATTAATGGCTGCCGCATCTACTATATAGCGCTATTTTATAAAAAGGGTTCATGAGTTTATAATTTTATTACAGTTTAATCTCATTACGATTAACGATTAATGCCCTATGCTGTAAAAATAAGTCTTTAATAATTTTCTGTTTATTACCGTCGTCAGTTTTAATATCAACTACTTACAATGTAGTGTTACGATAGGCTGTAGAACATAGCTAGTCATACCAACAATCCTTCATCGCAAGTCGTTATAACTTGGAACAAGAAACAGTATTTTCGCCAAAGGCAAAAGCCCGTTCACAAAACCTCGCTGCAAAAAGATTAAATAAGAATACAGTGTACGTGACAGCGCACAAGCCTTTCTACGTAAAGGCATTTTTCGTTTTCTTTCTCCGGTATCTCAAGGCTCGTTCTATTCATCCCGCTGTCTTTAATCTTCCAGTTTCTGCCCAGACTTTGTCTAGACAACGCTAGCCGAAGTCTGCACACAATTTCGATACGGTCGAGGCACGACGACGAATGCCTGGACGGCTAGGATAGGACCCACATCATCGATCGTTTAACGATAAAGACCGTCTGAACAATGTTGATACATACAAACATTACCCGTGGAAATAAAACGGTTCGAACAAAATAATAAAAGTCTCAAAATGACACAATATTTTACAATTTACAATTCAATAAGATTTTATTTTATTACCGTGCAATATTGATACTGGATGACGAAAATAAAGTTTATTGTCACAGATTTTCATAAAGTGATTTTAAATTTAACATGGGAACGTGACTTTATACTTATTAAGTATTAATAAAGTTATGCAAACTGGTCTCATTTAAATTGGATATTGGTGACTATAGCCATCGATTGTGACCTATAATATTAACGCAATATTATATGGTATATCGAATGACCGGTGTGAAATTGGTAGCCAAAAGTAGTAGCTTTTTATAACCTGACCAAATTAAGGAGTCGTCAATTTTAATAGACTATTTAGCTTTAAAAAGGTATGATGCAAGAGACCTGAAAGGTTAAATTGTATGTAGGCAAAATGTTTGAATACTAAGCTATATTCTAAGATAAATTTTATCAGGTTTAATAGGGTACGAGTGACTGATATGATCGATAGAACGTGAGAGTATATTTTTCGCTATAGTACCCAAAAAAATGCTAGCTACCGGTATGATGCAAGAGACCTGACAGGTTAAGTTGCATTTGGGCATAATACTTGAACACTAAGCTATATTTTAAGACTAATTTTATTTGGTTTGATATGGTACGAGTGCTCGATATGGCCGATAAAGGTGAGATATTTTTTTTTCTTCGGTACTAAAAAAAAGCTACTGCTAGATATAGGTATGATGCAAGAGACCTGACAGGTTAAAAAGTATATAGGCATAATGTTTGAGTACTAAGCTATATTTTAAGATAAATTTTATCAGGTTTAATAGGGTACGAGTGATTGATATGATCGATAGAACGTTATAGTATTTTTTTCGCTATAGTCCCCAATAAAATGCTAGCTACCGGTATGATGCAAGAGACCTGACAGGTTGAGTTGTTTTTAGGCATAATACTTGAACACTAAGCTATATTTTAAGACTAATTTTATTTGGTTTGATATGGTACGAGTGCTCGATATGGCCGATAAAGGTGAGATATTTTTTTTTCTTCGGTACTAAAAAAAAGCTACTGCTAGATACAGGTATGATGCAAGAGACCTGACAGGTTAAATTGTAGATAGGCATATTGTTTGAATACTAAGCTACATACTAAGATAAATTTTATCAGGTTTGATATGGTACGAGTGATTGATATGATCGATAGAACGTGGGAGTATTTTTTTCGCTATAGTACCAAGTAAAAAGCTAGCTACCGGTATGATGCAAGAGACCTCACAGGTTAAAAAGTATAAATGCATAATGTTTGAGTACTAAGCTATATTTTAAGATACATTTTATCAGGTTTAATGGGGTACGAGTGACTGATATGATCGATAGAACGTGAGAGTATTTTCTTCGCTATAGTACCCAATACAATGCTTGCTACCGGTATGATGCAAGAGACCTGACAGGTTGAGTTGTTTTTAGGCATAATACTTGAACACTAAGCTATATTTTAAGACTAATTTTATTTGGTTTGATATGGTACGAGTGCTCGATATGACCGACAAAGGTGAGATATTTTTTTTTCTTCGGTACCAAAAAAAAGCTACTGCTAGATACAGGTATGATGCAAGAGACCTGACAGGTTAAATTGTAGATAGGCATATTGTTTGAATACTAAGCTAAATACAAAGATAAATTTTATTTGGTTTGATATGGTACGAGTGCTCGATATGACCGATAAAGGTGAGATATTTTTTTTTCTTCGGTACTAAAAAAAGCTACTGCTATATACGGGTATGATGCAAGAGACCTGACAGGTTGAATTGTAGATAGGCATATTGTTTGAATACTAAGCTTTAATCAAAGATAAATTTTATCAGGTTTGATATGGTACGAGTGATTGATATGATCGATAGAACGTGGGAGTATTTTTTTCGCTATAGTACCAAATAAAATGCTAGCTACTGGTATGATGCCAGAGACCTGACAGGTTGAAACGTAAAAAGGCATAATGTTTGAGTACTAAGCCATATTTTAAAATAAATTTTATCAGGTTTAATAGGGTACGAGTGATTGATATGATCGATAGATCGTTAGAGTATTTTTTTCGCTATAGTACCCAATAAAATGCTTGCTACCGGTATTATGCAAGAGACCTGATAGGTTGAGTTGTTTTTAGGCATAATACTTGAACACTAAGCTATATTTTAAGACTAATTTTATTTGGTTTGATATGGTACGAGTGCTCGATATGACCGATAAAGGTGAGATATTTTTTTTCTTCGGTACCAAAAAAAAAGCTACTGCTAGATACAGGTATGATGCAAGAGACCTGACAGGTTAAATTGTAGATAGGCATATTGTTTGAATACAAAGCTACATTTTAAGATAAATTTTATAAAGTTTGATATGGTACAAGTGATTGATATGATCGATAGAACGTGGGAGTATTTTTTTCGCTATAGTACCAAGTAAAAAGCTAGCTACCGGTATGATGCAAGAGACCTCACAGGTTAAAAAGTATAAATGCATAATGTTTGAGTACTAAGCTATATTTTAAGATAAATTTTATCAGGTTTAATAGGGTACGAGTGACTGATATGATCGATAGAACGTGAGAGTATTTTTTTCGCTACAGTACCCAATAAAATGCTAGCTACCGGTATGATGTAAGAGACCTGACAGGTTAAATTGTAGATAGGCATATTTTTTGAATACTAAGCTACATACTAAGATACATTTTATCAGGTTTGATATGGTTCGAGTGATTGATATGATCGATAGAACATGGGAGTATTTTTTTCGCTGTAGTACCAAGTAAAAAGCTAGCTACCGGTATGATGCAAGAGACCTGACAGGTTAAAAAGTATAAATGCATAATGTTTGAGTACTAAGCTATATTTTAAGATAAATTTTATCAGGTTTGATAGGGTACGAGTGACTGATATGATCGATAGAACGTGAGAGTATTTTTTTCGCTATAGTACCCAATAAAATGCTAGTTACCGGTATGATGCAAGAGACCTGACAGGTTAAGTTGTTTTTAGGCATAATACTTGAACACTAAGCTATATTTTAAGACTAATTTTATTTGGTTTGATATGGTACGAGTGCTCGATATGGCCGATAAAGGTGAGATATATATTTTTTTCTTCGGTACTAAAAAAAGCTACTGCTAGATACAGGTATGATGCAAGAGACCTGACAGGTTAAATTGTAGATAGGCATATTGTTTGAATACTAAGCTACATTCTAAGATAAATTTTATCAGGTTTGATATGGTACGATTGATTGATATGATCGATAGAACGAGAGAGTAGTTTTTTCGCTATAGTACCCAATAAAATGCTAGCTACCGATATGATGCAAGAGACCTGACAGGTTAAGTTGTATTTATGCATAATACTTGAACACTAAGCTATATTTTTAGACTAACTTTATATGGTTTGAAATGGTACGAACGTTCGATATGACCGACAAAACGTTGCAGAAGTTTTTTCGCTTTGTTACTAAAAATGCTGCTGCTAGATTAAGGTATGATGAAAGAGACCTGACAGGTTAAGTTGTACGTAGACATTATAGTGTTCAAGACACTAAGCTAAACTCTGAGATAAATTATATCAGACTAAAGATTGAAAAATTTGTCTCGGGTGGGACTTGAACCCGCACTCTTCCAAACCGGGGAACTGCGTTATCCAATTTCGCCACCGAGCCCGATCTTTAATTTGATTCGAAATAGCACAACATTACTGTAACATGTTTAAAAATCAATAATATTTGAAATTATATCAGGTTTGATATTGTACGAGTGTTCGATAATAATATGACCGACGGAATGTGGGAGTAATTTTTTTCACTTTAGTATTAACTAAAAAACTAGCTACGGGTATGATTATAAATACTTACCTTTATTTAAATATTTCTTTTTTAGTGTTTCATATGGAACGGTTATCCGAAATGGCCAAAAAAAGAAAGAGTCCGCTATAGGACCATAATTAAAGCTAGTTACTGCTTCTGGTAAGATGCAAAGAAACAAGTTCAATTGTTTAAAGTTATAATACTTGAATACTAAGCCGTGTCTAAAATAATTCTTTAATATGGTTTGATATGGTTCGAGTGTAAAAAAATATGACCGAAAGGATGTGGTAGTCAGTTTTTTCCATAGATCATAGTTTGAAGAATTACGAACTGGTTTGTTGCAAAAAACCTGAAAAGTGCATATAGTTTATTTTAAAGTACCATTTAATTTGGTTTGAGGAAAAAAACACGTGCACTTATTTTCTTTTTGAAGAAATATAACACATGCGAAACATTTTTGGCTAGTCTTATTCTTACTTATTGACAATGCATTCTATTTGTTATCGGAAATGCACGCGCCGTCGACATTGTCCTATTATTGACTTACAATTGCTGCCTCTGCCGCCGGTACGGTTTTGTTTATAATTATGTAGTGCATAAAAATTGTTTTATTGCACTCCTTGTATGAGAGATATTTTATTTAAGTGTCTTTGTTATTATGTTCGACTATAGAATAATTCATGTCTAAAACTTTTACTAAATTACTTTGACTAGATTACTTATATTTAATACCCTTCACTTTACTCCTTTAATTTTTTAGTTTTTGCTTTCTATAATACCTATCTATTAACACGTTCCGGGACAGTGACCGGCTATAGCAGTGATAACAATAAAAGTTCTATTGTATCTCGTTCACCAGCCCGAAACGTGTCAATATATTACTCCCACGTTCTATTAGTCATATCAAGAACTGATACCATATCAAACCTGATATATTAAGTTTGAGAATATAGCTTAGTGCTCAAGTATTATGCCAATTTACAAAAAAACCTGTCAGGTCTTTTGCATCATACCAGTAGCTGGGTTTTTATTAGGTACTATAGCGAAAAAAATACTCCCACGTTCTATCAATCATATCAATCACTCGCACCATATCAAACCTGATAAAATTTATCTTAGAATATAGCTTAGTATTCAAGCATTATGCCATATACTTTTTAACGTGTCAGGTCTCTTACATCATACCAGTAGCTAGCTTTTTATTTGGTACTATAGCGAAAAAAAATACTCCCACGTTCTATCGATCATATCAATCACTTGTACCACATCAAACTTGATAAAAATTATCTTAAAATGTAGCTTTGTATTCAAACAATATGCCTATCTACAATTTAACCTGTCAGGTCTCTTGCATCATACCTGTATCTAGCAGTAGCTTTTTTTTTGGTACCGAAGAAAAAAAATATCTCACCTTTATCGGTCATATCGAGCACTCGTACCATATCAAACCTGATAAAATTTATCTTATTATGTAGCTTAGTATTCAAACAATATGCCTATCTACAATTTAACCTGTCAGGTCTTTTGCGTCATACCTGTATCTAGCAGTAGCTTTTTTTTAGTACCGAAGAAAAAAAAAATCTCACCTTTATCGGTCATATCGAGCACTCGTACCATATCAAACCAAATAAAATTAGTCTTAAAATATAGCTTAGTATTCAAGTATTATGCCTAAAGACAGCTCAACCTGTCAGGTCTCTTGCATCATATCGGTAGCTAGCATTTAATTGGGTACTATAGCAAAAAAAATACTTTTACGTTCTATCGACCATATCAGTCACTCGTACCCTATTAAACCTGATAAAATTTATCTTAAAATATAGCATAGTACTCAAACACTATGCCTATATACTTTTTAACCTGTCAGGTCTCTGGCATCATACCAGTAGCTAACATTTTATTGGGTACTATAGCGAAAAAAATACTCTCATGTTCTATCGATCATATCAGTCACTCATACCCTATTAAACCTGATAAAATTTATCTTAAAATATAGCTTAGTACTCAAACATTATGCCTATATACTTTTTAACCTGTCAGGTCTCTGGCATCATACCAGTAGCTAGCTTTTTATTTGGTACTATAGCGAAAAAAATACTCCCAAGTTCTATCGATCATATCAATCACTCGAACCATATCAAACCTGATAAAATTTATCTTAGTATGTAGCTTAGTATTCAAACAATATGCCTATCTACAATTTAACCTGTCAGGTCTCTTGGATCATACCTGTATTTAGCCGTAGCTTTTTTTTAGTACCGAAGAAAAAAAAATATCTCACCTTTATCGGCCATATCGAGCACTCGTACCATATCAAAACAAATAAAATTAGTCTTAAAATATAGATTAGTGTTCAAGTATTATGCCTAAAAAAAACTCAAACAGTCAGGTCTCTTGCATCATACCGGTAGCTAGCATTTTATTGGGGACTATAGCGAAAAAAATACTCTAACGATCTATCGATCATATCAATTACTCGTACCCTATTAAACCTGATAAAATTTATTTTAAAATATAGCTTAGTACTCAAACACTATGCCTTTTTACGTTTTAACCTGTCAGGTCTCTGGCATCATACCAGTAGCTAGCTTTTTATTTGGTACTAACGGGTAAGGGTTTAAACTTGTCAGGTCTCTTGCATCATACCTGTATCTAGCAGTAGCTTTTTTTTGGTACCGAAGAAAAAAAATATCTCACCTTTATCGGTCATATCGAGCACTCGTACCATATCAAACCAAATAAAATTAGTCTTAAAATATAGCTTAGTGTTCAAGTAATATGCCTAAAAACAACTCAACCTATCAGGTCTCTTGCATCATACCGGTAGCTAGCATTTTATTGGGTACTATAGCGAAAAAAATACTCTAACGATCTATCGATCATATCAATCACTCGTACCCTATTAAACCTGACAAAATTTATTTTAAAATATAGCTTAGTACTCAAACACTATGCCTTTTTACGTTTTAACCTGTCAGGTCTCTGGCATCATACCAGTAGCTAGCTTTTTATTTGGTACTATAGCAAAAAAAATACTCCCACGTTCTATCGATCATATCAATCACTCGTACCATATCAAACCTGATAAAATTTATCTTAGTATGTAGCTTAGTATTCAAACAATATGCCTTTCTACAATTTAACCTGTCAGGTCTCTTGCATCATACCTATATCTAGCAGTAGCTTTTTTTTAGTACTGAAGAAAAAAAAATATCTCACCTTTATCGGCCATATCGAGCACTCGTACCATATCAAACCAAATAAAATTAGTCTTAAAATATAGCTTAGTGTTCAAGTATTATGCCTAAAAACAACTCAACCTGTCAGGTCTCTTGTATCATACCGGTAGCTAGCATTTTATTGGGGACTATAGCGGAAAAAATACTCTAACGTTCTATCGATCATATCAATCACTCGTACCCTATTAAACCTGATAAAATTTATCTTAAAATATAGCTTAGTACTCAAACATTATGCCTATATACTTTTTAACCTGTCAGGTCTCTTGCATCATATCTATATCTAGCAGTAGCTTTTTTTTAGTACCGAAGAAAAAAAAATATCTCACCTTTATCGGCCATATCGAGCACTCGTACCATATCAAACCAAATAAAATTAGTCTTAAAATATAGCTTAGTGTTCAAGTATTATGCCCAAATGCAACTTAACCTGTCAGGTCTCTTGCATCATACCGGTAGCTAGCATTTTATTGGGTACTATAGCGAAAAATATACTCTCACGTTCTATCGATCATATCAGTCACTCGTACCCTATTAAACCTGATAAAATTTATCTTAGAATATAGCTTAGTATTCAAACATTTTGCCTACATACAATTTAACCTTTCAGGTCTCTTGCATCATACCTTTTTAAAGCTAAATAGTCTATTAAAATTGACGACTCCTTAATTTGGTCAGGTTATAAAAAGCTACTACTTTTGGCTACCAATTTCACACCGGTTATCGAATGTGCATTATCATTATTCCAGCTATAATTATGGTCATTGCTGGATTATAACATCTCATATACACAAGGTGTTAACAGAAAAAGTGGTACATCCCTTATAATGATAAGAGCGCCATTAGTACCTTTCTTACTATATTTTTTTTGGCATGCAAAAATAGATTATTAATGTTTTCTTCCATCAAGGAGAGGCTCTTTTATGGAAAGTCCAGTATTTCTGACATCAAAACTGCAAAATTGAAAACCATCTACCTATCTCGTAAAAGACTTTAAAAAATGGTGGAGATGCCATTTTTTGAAATTTTGCTTAAATTTTTGGTTACTCTTCATACAATTACAAACATCAAAACAAATACACAGTCATTTTTGTTATGACACACTAGCTGCTGCCCGCAACTCCGTCTGGGTGAACCTTAAAAAAGTATCGAACCTATCCTATCTGCGTGCCAAATTTCATCCAAATCCGTTCAACCGTTTATGCGCGTGATTGAGTGACAAACATCCAAACTTTGACATTTATACGTATCGTTCAATTCAGGTGTACATTTTAAATCTAATTTTAGATTGCGGGTTGTTTCAGGAAAACCAGATCGCTATGTGACGCCGTAGCGTAGATATCCGCCCGCGTTTGTTTGTTAACACGTTCGCGGACAGTGACATGCTATAGCAGTGATAACAATAAAAGTTCTATTGTGTCTCGTTCAGTGTCCGCGAAAGTGTTAAACACCATATATACGCAATATTTTAAAACAATGCTGTAAGCCCTGAGATAAACCGAAACATATTAAAGTCATCATAACGAAACTTTACGATCGTCAATTTAAACAATATCGTCCCCTTAATCAAATTTAACACATGAGTGAAGGATTTTAATTTAACTATAAAGCAGGATAGTAGAATTAACCCTTATTTGTTTGGTCAGTACAAGCCTTTGACTATTTATTATAAGGACTAGCCTTGCGGTAGCATTTCCCCTCTGCCACGGTGTAAGATCAATCAATCGTGTGCATTTATATTCAATTTTATACCTTACGAGCGTTAACCCGCGACTTCGTCCGCACAAATTATATACCAGATTTTAAGTCAGATCATAAGCTATCAAACAAAAAAAGTTTCATCAATATCGGTTCAGTAGTTTTGGCGTGATACTCGTTCACACAAACACCCAAACAAACACACAAACAAACAGACAGACAAAAAATTCAAAAATTGGTGAAATGGAATCAGGGACACCTAAAAACCATATCGTAACTTTTTTTTTGTTAATATCTTCAATGTTCAGACAAACCTCCTGTTACAGTTTTATAATAGTATAGATAAAGCAGGATAGTAGAATGAACCCTTATTTGTTTGGTCAGTAACAAGCCTTTGACGATTTATTACAAGGACTAGCCTTGCGGTAGCATTTCCCCTCTGCCACGGTATAAAATCAATCAATCATGTGCACATTCAATTTTATACCTTATCACTAAACGAGACAGCCTATAATCACGAAACAATAATTCCGAACTTAAAACGTTTGGGGTTCACACGAAACTACTTTTCATGGTTTTTAACGTTCAAAATTAGAATCTAAAGTTATGGGAATAAACTCGCAACCCGCAAAAAGTGGCAGAAATGTTTGTTAATTTAGATTACACGCGTAACTAGTCCCTATATTAGTAGTCCAAGGTACAAGCCACGATCTCAAGTTTATATTGTTGACAAACGAGATCCATCCTCTAGCTCGGCAGTTTATGGCGAGTAACTGACAGACTTGGTGCTGCCAGATCTGTTAGGCTTTTGGGCGCTAACTCGATAAAAAAAGAGTATGAAATAGCGCCAGATTCCACCAGTTGACAATCATCATCATCATCATCATCATCATCTCAGCCGATGGACGTCCACTGCTGAACATAGGCCTCCCTCAAGGATCGCTATAACGACCGGTCCTGCGCTGCCCTCATCCAATGGGTTCCCGCCGCCTTCACAAGGTCGTCGGTCCACCGTGTGCGGGGCCTAACCACGCTGCGCTTTCCGGTACGCGGTCGCCACTCGAAAACTTTTCGGCCCCATCGGCCATCGGTTCTGCGAGCAATATGCCCCGCCCACTGCCACTTCAATTTAGCAATTCTTTGGGCTATGTCAGTTACTCTGGTTCTTCTGCGGATCTCTTCATTTCTGATTCGATCTCGCAGGGAAACTCCGAGCATAGCCCTCTCTGACTTTCAGCCTTTTTATGAGGCCTTGAGTGAACGACCACGTCTCTGTTCCATATGTCATCAATGGCAACTTAGTTGACAATGTTTTCATGGAAATGCTATAATTTCTATTACGTCTGGCAAAATACTTGTTTCTCTATTTCGTCTCGTCACTCACCACTGTATTGACTTTCAGGATGATCTGAAACTTTTGTATACCTATACCACAGTATAAGAAACAGTATCTATTACTAGATACAGTACGGACACTCCCTTCCTCCCAACAACTTTTTACCTCACCCCCTCTATCGCCCTCCAGTTATCCGGCAGTCCCATTTTACCATTTGAGTACGGGACCCTAAAAATTTTGAAAAACTCGTTTTGTCAGGGATCAGCTAAAAGAAAAAGTTTTAAAAAAGAAAGTAATAGCTTTAAGTATAATCGTATATTATGGTTATTTTAAATAAATTGGCGAAACTAAACCAGGGCACTTGTTTATGATAACAGATTGCGTTATCAATGATTATAATTGGTATTAATAATTAACAAAATTATTATTATTCTACGTACCATACGCAGTGCACGGGGCGCGGGCGGACATTGACCTCAGAATCATATGATCGGGCGGCGGGTCATTATAACTCAATTGTACTTAGTAACAGATAACAAATGCGTTTTAAGTTTCCCCAACTAATTAGATCTAGCCTCATACAGGGTGTTAGGGTAAAGAGTTGCATTATTTTAAGGGATGATAATACTTATGATACCGAAGAACTTTCCTAGATAAACCTAGAGGAAATTCGCAAAACAAAATCGATTTTTCATACAAGACTTTCGATCAGCTGATTGCATTTAGTATGGGAAGTCCCAAATTTTTATAAGAGTTTCCTATAAGTTGTTCAGTATCATGGGTACAATCAACCCTTAAAGTAATGCAACTGTTTACTCTAACACCCTGTATAAGTTAGGGGCTTTTGTATTTCTCTACTGTGTTATATTCATAAACATTTCTGCGGCCGTAATATGGGAGCGTGATCGTGGTTCTTTCTATTTGCTCGCGAACAAACGAGATAAAAGGCGTGCTATAGTCTTAATCACGCGCATCATACTACGGCCTCTAGTACATTTACAGTAAATTGAAATTGAAAAAGATTTATTGTCTCAGCAAAAAATTTCTACAGCATCATTTCATCTAAACACATTAAATGAAATATAACCTTAAACATTTATAAATACTATGACAAAGGGGCTAGGCTTCAGCGTTTGCTGGTAGTGTGTTAAAACACACTGACCAGCACTGTTTTTCAGCATAACTCCTTATTCACGTACCTGCAATATAGTGTCGACACTGTCGCAAAAACAACATTACAGAATGGTTGCACACAATATCCTAGCCGCTGATAAACGAGTTCGACAACTTGTTATTTCATTTCACTTTGATTAAAAATTATGTAATGTATAACATAAACCCTTGGAGTTATAAGTACAATTTTGAAGCGAAATTCCCCAAAAAGCGCTCCCAAAGCTCTAAAATAGCAGCACTGGCAGTTTATGGCAAGCAAGTGACAGGCCAACGCATTGTCGACGATGCTGTATAAAGTTTACGGCTGCGTCGTAAAAACAAGTGCTTGGTTTTGGGGGTCAAAGTTCGAGTCGATTGTAAAATCGAAGGACGTATATCAATAAAAGTAAGGGTTGAATTTGCAAGTCTAATATGTTTTCTTATTTGTGTGTAGATAATGGATTTCAATTCTCTTGCTACAATAGTACTAAAAATATGTTTTCGCTTAGTCTATTGATCGAAAATAACATTATGGTTGTAAAAACAAACATATATAAATGTCAACAATAAATTCATCGTAGGTATGTTTTATGAAAATTTTGAAACTACCGAAACCGTGTACCTATGATTCGAATTAAAGATTTAAATGACAAAATGTCGTTATTTATTGAAACGAAACAAACAATTTCTATGCAAAATCTGCTTCAGCAACATGCTGACGTAACCTCAGGGTTAAAAGCTCCAAAAAAAACAAAAGAATTAAAAAAAAAAAACATGCGTCGTCAAAATTCCTACAAAATTCCTTCAGCAACATGCGTCGTCAAAATGACAAAATGTTTTTTTTAATAATTTATTGATATCATGATTTGTTATAAGAAATATCGAGGATAAATAAAATAAAAGAGTTTCATCATCGAAATGAACATGGAAAACTCATCAGAACAAAAGAAAATTATTTTTCAAGAACTAACAAAAGATCAATATTTTAAAGGGATCTTGCAGAGTTCAAACGGGAAAAATTCAGCGTAAATAGGTAATGAGTAGGTACTTGTCTTCTTTTCAAAATGTACCTGAAGTACCTATAAAAGTCAAATATTTATACTGCTGGTTGATAGAAGGTCGGTTATATTGATAACAATGATATTAGTAATTAAAACAGTAAAGTTATAAAAGCAGTAAGAATGCGTTTAAATATTGGAATTCAAATTAAAAAAATACCACGTACTTCTCCAAGACTGTATAAAAAAATTTGTTTTATTAGTATCAAATAAACAATTACAATATGCCATATAATTATCAATTATACAGGGTGTCCCGTAAACCAACGTCAACCCGGCGCATGCTGATAGGTTAGGTCATGAATAAAGCATAAAGCAGAATATATTAAAATAAAAAAAAAATAAAAAAATCAGCCAGTCGATCAATAAATCTGTCAAAATTTTTCTTTAGGAAAAGGTTCTTAGTTTTCGAGATTTGGACAGTTTTATAAAATTCTTACCATAGTCGCTATTTTGAGTGCCATGGCTCCAAATGTTCTATGCAGTATCTGTCTTAAAACTGTCAATATCTCGAAAACTAAGACAATTTTACTAAAGTCAAATTTTGATATTCTGCTTAGTCATGACCTAACCTATCAGCATCCACCGGGTTGTCGTCGGTTTACGGGACACCCTGTATAGAGACAATATTATCTAAGTATATATCGATCTTAAATAAAGCAAAACTATGAACATCCTATAATAAATTATTCTATTCTATTGTCATAAAAAATACGGTTTTTCAAGCGTACACTTTCATCAACAAAGTTATGTCCTTACACTAAAACTGACAAGCATAAAGCTTAATTCTACAAAACAGTCCAAATGATCAAAGTTGTAACTACATGTCCTGAATTACGCTATTCACACAAGTTACCTAGCGACATACATGTCGCGTTAGAGCCACTAGTTGCCCCTAAGCCCTCCGTGTTAGTTACTCCGGCCATCTCTTACAAGTTCTAATTAGCTCTCTTGTTCCATGAAACGAAATTACCTTTAGTTGTGTGCAGACGTTTCGATTGCTTTTAGGCTCCGTTTTTAGGGTACCGTACTCAAAGGATGAAAAGGGTAGGTAACCTATTACGAACCTATTACCTACTAAGAATACGTTGTCCATCCGTCCGTCTATCCTACCTATAAAGGGCTGTATCTTTTTAATGGCGGGAACCTTAGCGCAAGACCAACTCACACTTGTTCAGTTTTTAGGGTTCCTTACCCAAAGGATGAAAATTCATAAGCCTACGTAATCCGTCCGTCCGTTTATCCTACCTATTTAGGGCTGTAACTTTTGAACCGTTGAAATTTTCACAGAATGTGCAATATAAAAATGACAAAATGAAAAAAAATTTGTGATCCTCATACAAGAATCTAGTTTTTATCAATGTTTTTTCTTCTCGCTCTATCTTAAAAACGGTAATACTTACGTACAAAAGCGTCAAACTTGGTGTGATTATAAAGCAAACTCTATGTAAACTCTAAGTAGAAAAAACTAGTTTCTTGTATGAAGACCTGCCTTAATTTTCAACTTTTTACAATTTTATTATTTTGATAGAAAATTCCCTATAATATCACACATTCTGTGGAAATTTCAACTGTCTAGCTAGTACGGTTCAAAAGTTACAGCCCTAAATATGTAGGACAGACGGATGGACGGACGGACACGTAGGCTTATGAATAGGGTCCCGTCTTCACCCTTTTGTTCATCATCATCATGGGCCCAATGTCATCTAAATAGATGTTTCAAACAGCGTCTGTTTGGTTAAGACACCGACGTTCATGACCCTTTGGGTACGGATCCTTAAAAACTGAACAAGTGTGAGTCGGTCTTGCGCTTAAGGTTCCCGGAAAAAAACAGATTTTTGTTGGTAAGTTAATATGCTGTGTGGTGGTACGGAACCTCGTTGCGCATGAAGTCCGACTCACACTTGACCAGTTTTTTTTTTTCTTGGATGGCAGTTTACTGATATTTTTACGTTTACCTTTTGTTTGTTACGAGATTTGGTCGGGTTTTTATCTCTACTTTAGTACAGGAGCTACTAAATGGAACCGTTAAGGTGGTTTCAGTCCATACAAAAGTTTGACGCACAATACGCGTAGACGGAATTAATAAAATTAATATTTTATATATGGAAAAACAGTTTAGAAAATCTAATTGCCGCGTAACAAATAACATTTGAAATTTATAATATAATTACGAAGATTTAAAGCTTTTAAAATTTTGTATGAAAAATTTCAAAGCTTTATATCTTCGTAATTCTTTTATAAATTGTAAATGTTATTTGTGACGCGGCATCTAGATTTTCTAAACTATTTTTCCATATAGGTATACAAAGTAACTTATATTAATACCGTCTACGCGTATTGTGCGTCAACGTTTTGTATAAAATTTACCCCTCTGCAACTACCTTAAGGAAAGGAATATAGGCCTAGAATTCAGCTATGTACCGTTAATGAACTGGTAAAAATTACAATGACTTCTACTACATATGAAGATTATACAGAGTGAAACAAAACACCCTAGTAATTAATGGTGGGGGTGGTTTAGATTTAAACCATTAAACTGAACAAGTTTACTATGGAGTTGTATATGACAGGAGGTTTTTTTTCAACGTTGGTTCCATTGTGAAAGTTTTTTCAGTTTGATGCTCTAAAACCACCCTCTTAAATATTACTAGGCTGCTTTGCTACACCTTGTATATATGGTTGCAACTTTGAAATATCGAAAGAAAATCAGCTTTTACATTACACATACATTTTTGTAGTAGGTAATTGACATTTTCTATGAAACAAATGTTTTTTTTCAGGATTTCGAATTTGGCTCCATAGTGAAAGTTGTTCAGTTTGATGGTTCGATCTGAAGCATCCTGTTCGATGTGTAAAGGAGAACGCCCAATCCCGTTTCGCCTACAAAACTGGTTGAATTTGGATTTTTGGAAAAAGTATATGTCTAGAAAGAGCCTCATCATGCTTCTACCGTATAAAACAAAAGGGGCCAACTTTCTTAGGTGGGTGTACGTGAGGCGCCATACAAATTATGTCTGTGTGCGTGTATATGGATAGGGTTTAGGGGCTAATACTGGTTACAATTTTTTTCTACACTTTTGTAGCTTCGACGTAACGTAGATGTTCGGAAGTTTCAGAATATCTCTGACTAACTATATTCCCCGAGGGGGTCCTTGGGGAATAAAGTCGTGAGCATATGCTTATGCTATGTAGCTTTGACATCTTCATCATCGATCTTGACATATAACTTATCCAAGATGCCACTATAGAAAACGATAATTTCCATTTCCTTGGAAAGCACGATATTCCTGCTATCCTCTGTATAACTTCAGCTATCATACGATTGGTATTTGTTCTTTGATCTTACACATTCGGCAGCTGCGAAACGACCCGAAACGAATACTTCGTCACGTGGGCAATGTCTTTTTAAACCATAAACTTAATAATACTATCGACAGTATCGTAATAGTAGATTACACACAGAGGGCAGTAAAGTAAGAAAGGTCTTAGTATTCATGTATTTGTTGACCGAGGGGAAGCCGAGGTCAATAAACATGTGATCTGAGGCTTTTTTATTTACTGTCCGAGGTTAGTACACTATTTTCTCCCCGACGGAGGCGGAAAGTGGCAACTTATTTTAGCGCAGCGGGACGAAATTTGACGCTTTACGCCCGGAGGGGTGTAAAGTAATATTAAGTTTATGTTTTAAACTTTGACTATTATAAGGACTAGCCTACGATTAATTGATCATGTGCATTTACATTCAATTTTATACCTTATCACTAAACGAGACAGTCTATAATTGCGAAACAATAATTTCAAACTTAGAACGTTTAGAGTTCACACGAGACTTCTTTTCATGATTTTTTTAACGTTCAAAATTAGAATCTAAAGTTATGGGGAATAAAATCCAAAGTTGCGGATTTCGTGTTACCTCGCCCCCCGCAAAAAGTGGCAGAAACTAGTCCCTATATAACTAGTCAAAGGTTTTAAACCATGTATGTGTCCGATTTTTTATCGATAAACTATTATCGCACGAAGGTACACAACAATAATACTGTAAAGCCATTTACGCTTTATGGTACCGACATATAATATGTATTAACCATCACATCCAAAGTCACTAAAGAAAACATGTTATTTAAAATTCTATTTCGAGTGTATATTTCTCGTAAAATTTTCGCGCTTCCCGTATAAAGTCATAAAAAAAATAACGACAGAGGTGTGTTTTCAGTATCATCTAGTATGCATAAAACCTACGAAGGGTAGAGGACGGGGCCTTCTTAGGTGGTTTTTACGGGTAGGTGTAAAAAAATTCACAGCGTTAGTGCACGCAGCTATCACTACAGGGTGAAATTGATATCATTAGCATCCTTTTAAACTAAGAGTCTACCAATCGAACTGAACAACTTTTACTATGGGAGCAAATCGATCGGAGCAAAAAAAAAAGTCTGCTGTTGCATACATTTGAGTCGCGAACTCGCGCGTCGAGATTGCAGTTTAGTATGGGACAACTGATTTTTTATTTGCTACGATCGGTTTGCTCCCATAGTAAAAATTTTTCAGTTTGATGGGTAGACTCTTAGTTTAAAAGGATGCTAATGATATCAATTTCACCCTATATATTATATAGGGTCCTTCTTAACATAGTAACGGTTTTTTTAAGGGGATAATCAGAACATAAAACTGAATAAATTTCTCTGTGGCACCAAAGTATAATTCACGAAAAAACTGCTGTTAAATACAAAAATCTTACTCGACCCCAATGTATGGGACAGCTGTTCAGTCAGATCAGTTTTTTTCGCGTTTTGGATGTTGGTCTCATAGAAAAAGTTGTTCAGTTTGATTGTCTGATCATGCTCCTTAAAAGCCGACAGCATATTAATTTGGACCCTGTATAATGTATCGTTATAAGTAGCTTAATTAGAAGCACGATTATTTGGGCACTTTATCATTTTGTTTGAGTCCAATTGACCATATAAAATGCACTCCATTACAAAGCATTTTCTACCATATCGAAAAAACAAATTCAATTGAAAGCTCCACAGATTTCTGTTTCAAATCGTCATCATAATAATGCATACTTTCGTTTATTTCTTCAGTCTCAGCATTTTTATTTCACTCGTTCTATGCGCTATGCAAGTGCAGATGCATTAAAACTTCAGAGGCATTCGTTTCACTGTGTTCTATAGGAATTTTGTTTCGAGAGCCTCAAAATGGTAGTCATTTTTAACTACCTACTCATTTACTTTAATTGCGTCATGAATTTGAATTGCTATGTAATTTTCTGGTGTTCGTTTTATTTTTTTGCTATAAAAAACGTACGTAAATATTTTAAAGGCAGTTTAGTGATAATGAGAATTGAAAGCAATAATTGCATTTTTAATTGAAAAACGATTTCACGGTTTTATTGGCTACTTTTATAATCATCATCACCATCTCAGCCGATGGACTCTTTGTGGAGGCCTTAATCCAGCTGCGGGCTGCTGGACAGAAGCCTCCACCAACGATCGCTACAACGACCGGTCCTGCGCTGCCCTCATGCAACGTGTTACTGCCACCGCCTTCACCAGGTCGTCCGTCCACCTTGTGGGCCCTATCCACGCTGCGCTTTCCGGTGCGCGGTCGCTACACGAGAACTATTCTGCTGAATCGATTGCCATTTTAAATTAGGTACCAAATATTTAGGCTATTGATCCACAATAAATACATTTCATTTCATCACGTTCTTTGTTTCTTCTGTGGATCTCTTCTTTCCATTACCATTTGGGTGACTTTCTGCATTTTTATGAGGCCTTGAGTGAGTGACCACGTTTCAGTTCCATACTGGCAAATGTGGCATTCCACACTAGTCAGACTTTCGTCTTGAGACATTGCGGTGTGATTGCAGCTGAAGTGTAACAGAAAATTCCACTTCTTTAAGGTGTTAGTCTTTGTTCAACCCTGGAAGAAAAGACTTTATTTTATGGGTAAATAAATGAACGAAAACTACCATTATTCCCTGAGAAAATTCAGGATACTTATTTTAAAATATCATATCCAGAATTTATCAATTTTCGCCTCCTTCATGGCAAGCGATGCTACAGCTACTATTTAACCAGGGTTTTCGAATATCCGGACGACAAATTACTAAAATCGAACAGATTTTGGTAATGTACACTCGATTTCCTGCCGTGGATGTCGTAAGCAAGAGGGATAACGTTAAATGGTTTTAGTACAGGCGAAAAGCTAGCCTCCTATCACTGCTTGAGTTTGTTACATCATCGATTTACGAAACCTTAGAAATTAAAATTGGATGTTTGGATAGTTTTAACTAGAAGTATTTTTGACTTCGTTATGTTCGGATGTGAATAGCAATATGTATTACTATTTATAATTAAATGTTTGTTTATTTGCCGCAAAACAATTTGAAAGTCATTAAAGTTTGGTTACATTATTTTAATAAAACATTTTATTCTGTGTAAATACTGAGAATATGACTTTACTGACTACATTACTCTGTGGAGGAAAATGTACAGTTGAGAAGATGGAACCGTAACATTGAAGGAAGAACAGAGCCATCTTTCCTTATTTAACAATTTATATGACATTATTTTTACTACGAAATGAGTTTTGTCGAGTTTTCATTATTTAGAAAGTTAAAGGTCTTGTCGAGTATTTTGCTTGGAAAATATGGTTACGTGAAAAATGTGGCATCTTCAATTTTATTTGTAGGTACAAATACAGATTCAGGCGAATTTCAAGGCTTGCCTTGTTGCCGTGCCAATTTCTTAGTAGCATAATATTTATTCTGCGTAAAATATAACAGTCCGGTTTTCTACGTGAAATGTGACGTGGATATCGTTAATTAAATGAATTGTGCAGTAATTTTGTGAGCAAATTGTTTTCAAGCTATTTGACGTGATTCCTTTCTGAAACCTTCAAATACCTATGCAAAAAGTGAGGCTTGCACTGCTTGATTAAAAAGATAGTTGGTAAGCTCTAGAAAACTTTCTGAACACCCCTAAGGATCATAATCGTAAGTTTATACTTATGCCTCTCCATCTTAGAGTTACTAAAACACAAAAGTACAGACCTATAGGGAAAAATTTGCTTTAATACGCTGGTTGGAACAAAAATTAATGTTCTTGGCCTTCGATTATTATCACGTAGTGATATGTCACTTTGTGCGTTTTCCCCAGTTGGTTAGGACATTGCAGGCTGAATCACCAGATTGTCTGAAATAGAAAAATGATTCCGTGCTTCAGACGGCTACTATCTCTGGTGGTAGTAGTCGTTACATAAAAACCATGTCAGAGGTCGTAAGGCGGCCTGAAAAAACTTTGACATCAGAGCTCTGCCCACACGATAAGAAGAAGAAGATCTGTCTCTTTTCCGCTAGTCTCTTGAGTTCTTGATACGACACGACATCAACCTTTTCCTTCACTTGGGCTAGATAACTCTGTCTAGGTCTTCCTCTGCCTCTCTTTCCCTCTATCTTCCCTTTCAGTATGGTTTTAAAGAAATTGTTGTTCCGTATCAAGGTTATGTTTAAGATATTTTCAGTAGGTATTTGTATTCGTAATTTTGATACGTTACACACACTCTGTCTCATAACTTCTTCAAGAGAGCACATTATTTAACCGTAATGTATCATGCTAAGAAAAAATAAAGCATTTCTATTTCGCAACAAAACACGAAACGTAGTTATAGAGTCTTGGCAATTTACCGATCCGCCTCCATCGCGAAAATTAACCCTAAGAAAAACTCGTGTTTCAAAAAGTTTGTAAGTTACTCCTACTCTTTGAAGATATAAAAAGAGTTTTGGTCTCAAAGGAGGCGATGAGCTCACGTCGTTACTCTGATTAGAACTTTGTTGGCAAGTCAAGAGGGATTTAACAGATCCGTGGAAACTACTCAACTACTTATTGTTTGAAATAGAAAGGAAATTGCTTATGGGTAAACATAAAAGGATTTTTAACACTTCATTATGCAACATAGACTTTGATGAATGCAACCATAAAATTACTAAGCAAATGTAAACAAGGACAAACCTATACGCAAAAAAGAGAAGACAAGAGATATTGCTACTGTTATAGATTATAGTGAAGGACAAACTATATGCGAAAAACTAAAAAGTTAAAAAATAATATTGCAGCCGATGACTTTTTCATTCGCATCATAAGAACATTAATTTGTTTAATATGTTCAACGCGGATACTGTAGCATTCTAATGGTGAAAGAATTATTTAGATAGGTCCAGTAGTTTCGGAGCCTATTCAATTCATACAAACAAGCAAAAAATTAAATCTTTTCTCTTTATAATATAAATTGTCCACGCGGACGAAGTCGTGGGTAACAGCTAGTCTGTAAATACAACAGAGTAGACACAGAGAAGTAAAAGTGAGTATTTCACCTTTCATAGTATTTTCATTCGAGTGGTGGAGTATGGCCTGCACCATCTCTCCTTTAATAGAGAGAGGAAGCTTGTACCCAGATATAGAATGTTTATACAAGATGTTATGTAAAAGTGTAGGGTATGAAATAATGTGGAAGAAAGAGGTTTTGCGCTGAGGCTGTATGACGAGACATATGACGAATCTATCTCAGAAAAGATTTCTACCCGTTGACCTGTGATAAAGAATGACTGCGTTTTATGTAACCCGGTTGGTGTAATGGTTACCACGCCGGACTGCCAAACCAGGGTCCTGGGTTCGAATCCCGGTTCGGTCATGGATGTTTATATGTTTGTGCCGTTGTTGTATGGTTTCCATTATAAAACAGCCTATTAGTGCTTTCTTGGGATCATTACAATGTATGTGCCTGTGAGCGTTATTTATTTATTTATTTTAAACTAGGTAGAGGCGCCCTCGACTTCGTACCTACTCGTAGAACGCTGACTTTAAATACCCATAAATTTTGATTGAATGAACCGATTGCGATGAAATGAAATAAAGCCTAAATGATAACATAGACATGAGCCCTATGCTTTTTGAAACCCCATCCAAATCAGTTTAGTAGTTTTTAAGTGAGGCATGTACAAACATAGTTGGTTTAAAAAAAATAATGTTTTATTTGGTGCCTGGACGCTACGCTAAAAACTTCATATGATATGTAATATTGAGTTTTATCTACCAATCAACTTTAAAATTCCTCTATTGTCAAACAATGGTACCATAACCTAAGTTCAATCTCAATCTACAAATATATGAAAGTCTCCGAAAATTTTGAGATTAGAACGCGTTTCACAACTCGGTTGTCCGTCCAAGTTCTAGCCAAGATCCAGAATTACTTGGCCGTATCTTAGCGAAGTTTAATGAAGTTTCCTTTTATTACAGCAAAGCATTAACCTTAAGGTTCTTTCTGTTTATGATCCTATTATAACTTTAAATTCCATCAGATAGCCCTGCGGTTTTTATTTATATTTTGATCAAAGTGTATTTTAGGCTGAGATTTGTACTTTTTGGGCACTTTTTGTTTCATAATTAACGATCAGAAGAAATGTTTTTATATTCGTATATCTATACAGGGTGTAAGTGACAGACTAGCAAATACTGAAACGGTGAACTCAGACATTTAAGTCGGGTAGGTACAGCAGTTTTGTATGGGACAGTTGATTTTTTTTCGCGTCTCCTGAGTTAGGCTCCATAGTGAAAGTTGTTCTGTTTGATGGTCTGAGTTCACCGTTTCAGTATTTGCTAGGCTGTCACTTAAACCCTGTATAGGTAAATTTAATCGGTCCATCCGACACTTAGACGTTATACTAGCACCGTCATACATCATATATCCATACATACAAAAATAAGCTCACGCCATTATCCCATGGAGGGAAGCACTAGGCAGAGACCACGGACCACCGCGCCACACGCTACGACACTGATACACCTCTTTAGCCTCATTCACATTCATACATCTTTTCATGCACTTCAGTCGATTGAGAGTGCTACGTACTTTCCCTTTTCGGAAAAGATCAGATTTTCCTCGCACGGCCTGTCCCAACATTTCCGCTCACCTTTGCTGGATATATTTCATTCGTAAGTCTTCTTTCTTCTTTCTTATTGAAGATGCGTCATGTTGATTAGGAATCTATCACTAACATTAGTGGTGCTAAACATACCGACGATCTACTTGATATCAAACATAGAAGAATGACTATCAGTCATCTTATTACTTTAATTATATTCCTCAAGAAATCACTTCGTTTTCATTTAACATGATATCACCGATGGAAAAAGGAACAACAAGTTATGGCTTTTTTGACGTGACGTCTAAATCTAAACAATTATAAAACTGTAACAGGAAATTTGTCTGTGCATTGAAGATATAAACAAAAAATAAAGTTACGATATGGTTTTTACGTGTCCCTGATTCCATATCAGCAATTTTTGGATTTTTTATCTGTTTGTTTGTTTGAACGAGCATCTGACTTGAAATCCGGTATATAATTTGTGCGGACGAAGTCGCGGGTTAACGCTAGTATCTGTAATAAAAACTAAAAGAATTAAATCGAGCCTATTAAAATAATTACTCACAAAAAGAACTCAGAAGAACCAGAGTAGCTGAAATAGTCCAAAGAATTGCTAAACTAAATTAGCAGTGCCACATTGCTGGAAAAACCGATAGCCGACGGGGCTAAAAGAGTTCTCGGGGCGGCGGAACCCGTTGAATGAGGACAGCGCAGGATCGGCCGTTGTAGCTATCCCTAGGGAAGGCCTAGATCCAGCAGTGGACGTCCATCGGTTGATATGATGATGATGAAAATTATTACACAAAATTAAAGTAGAGAAACTAATATTTATATTATACCTCGAGTGCGTTGAAGAAAATTATTAGAAACAACCAATTTGTTATACTTGCCTAATAATGCTCTCGGCTGATAAAATATTCATTTCGACACTTAATATTAAGAAAGTTTGCAACTAACCTAATATATTTTGCACATCATTTTATGTTCTACGATAAAAAAGCGAATGCAATATCACAATCGCAATTTTCTTCAAAGTCAGTTTTCCTAGGGCCTAAGTTTCACCCTCATATCAGATATAATGCGGAAATGCAATTTCCATAAATTTTACACGCCGTGAGCAAAGTCCCCATCCAAAAAGATTGGACGTGACCACACGATATGACGGGGATGGCCCACTTGACAACCATTTTTGATTTATAGGCTTGGTTTTTTATGAAAAATACTTTCTCTGGATTCGTTAAAGGCCACGAATTAAAATTGTAGGGGAAGGTAGGATGTATTGTACCGGTCCGTGATTTGTACCGTTTCTATATTTCCAGATCAAACCAAACCAAACGCTATAGTTTTTTTTATTTTGGTCACCCTAATCTCTTTATGGCAACACAAAACAAACGCCATTACTTGTTGGCGTGTCTCCTGCAGGTTGTTTTTATTGCAGTGCAAATTTTATTAAAAAAGGTGATATTGTAGTAATTTTTAGGTGTTTGAAGCTAACGTGTATTGGATTCAAGTTAAGATTACTAAAAATTACTATTACATGATATTGAACTCGAGCTAATTACCCTTCGATCTGTGCAAAGTAGCTGGCGTGTTTGCCTTGGGTATATAATTTATCAATGTTTTTCTGTTTTAATACCGAGTTTGGTAAATCGTATTTTCATTAGGGTTTTAAATCTTTTTTGTACAATTGGGAAGAAATTTATTAATATTTCATTTTCATAACTTTGAGTAGCTAATATTGAATTTAATTCTGAAAATGTTCCTCGTCAACTACTTTTTTGGTAATATTATAAATATATAAAGATCTAAACTAACGCAAAAATGTAATTTTATTACCTTGAATAATTATGTAAAATATCCTTAAATACGATTATCCTTAATCGTGGTACAATTAAACAACCTGGTTTCTATATCGTACCGATAGATGTTTTTTTTTTAAACTTACTTTTGGGAAAAAATTTAAGTGTTTTATTGAATATTCGGTCTAGAATGTTAAAACATATTAAATTCCTAACATTTTAATCAGAACACCAACAAGCTAGCCTTTCAAAATTCTTCACAAAATTGGCTCAAAGTTAAGTGGTACGATATAGCCTACCTTCCCCTATATATTTTAATTCATGGCTTCTATGGCATGGTATTGTGTTTTAAAATGCCGACGGTTTTTAAAAAAAATGATCAGATAATCAAACTGAACAACTTTCTTTATGGGACCGACCGATCGCGAAAAAAACTGTTTCATAAAAAACTGCATTTCTGCTCGACCCAAATGAATGGGATAGCTGATTAATTTTTAATTGGTTTCGACGTCGGTCCCATAGAGAAAGTTGTTTAATTTGATGGTCTGATCATCCTCTTTAAAAACTGTCGGCATATTCAGTTGAACCCTTGGTAGATAGAAATAAAGAAAGAAAACATTTTTATTTAGATTTCCGACGCACATACAATCTTTTAGATAAATACGTATCTCATTGGGGTACCGCATCACCGGCACCGGTACGATAAATCGTAGCGGTGTCGTGAAGCATTATGCGAATGTTAAAAAGACAAGAAAAGTATGTCAGAACGAATTCTATAAAATCAATAAAATAATAAAGGTTTATGCAGCTTATTTCGCGATTTACTTACAAAACGTATTGCATCCATCTACCCTCTACATTTTCATGAAAGCAACAAGACACGTGAGCTCGTAACAAACCATATAAATTATAAAAAGAGATCTCGGGTTGGAGACAAGGCTTTCCTTGGGACAAGTCGTAAATTTAACGGTCGAAAGAATCCTTATTTCCCCCGGCTATTCACGTGGTTGACTCAACATAACTATGTATCTTTTATGAGCAATGGAAAATCCTATTAGTCCTAATTTTTAAGGTTTATCATTGTTTGTTCTCAAAAGTATTTTATTTCAACAAAGTAGGCTATAAACGTAATAAAATTCTTTTGTTTTTTGTACTCATAATAGGAGGCTTGATACCGAGTGTTCCATTAAACACGTTCCTGTGTGTAACTGCGTTAATTAACGCAGTCTATCTCCCATTCGCCTCAGGAATGGCTCCATTGTACAAAATTTGTAACGTAGTAAAATTCTTCGACCGCGTCAGAATTACCACGGAATTATGAGAATAATTTAATTAAGACATAACAGCACCTTTAATACCAATTAGTCACACGATCCGAAGTTTGGGCGTGCAGGGTAATTTGAGATCTTAATGGGTTCACTGCGGCTTTGGTTATACCTCCGACTTCGCGCTGACCAATCACAAACTACTTTTGGTGCTTCCACGGCTTCATCTATAATTAACACTTGAAGTGATTCTCTTGTAAGTAATTTACTTAGGTTTATTTTTGTGTGAATCTATTTGTAGTTCGATTTTGAATACACCATTACATTGCCATTTGAGTTAGTTGCTGTCTCTAAAATAGGAGTCAGTAATTCAGTGTTTTTTTACATTGAATACATATCATTATGTTACTTATATGCTGACACCATTTTACGGGGATGATCAGATAGTCAAACAGAACAACTTTATCTATGGGACCAACATCGAAAAAGATCAGATGTTCCATACAAAACTACAAACACACTTGAGTCAAATGTATGGGACTGCTGATTTTTTTTTGCGATTTCGATTTGTGGTCCCATAGAAAACGTTGTTCAGTTTGACGGTCTGATCATCCCCTTAAAAAATTCTCAGCATATTTAGAAGGACCCTGTATATTTATTTACATCAAACTTATTTGCTTACTACATTTAACTTATTTACGTGAAAGTGTGCAAGAATAGTAACGCCCTGGATCCCAGAAAACGGTCGTCGGCGTCCAGGTCGTCCTAGGAAGAGGTGGCGGGACGATCTGGATGCTTTCGATGACGCGTGGCCAGAGCATGCCCACGACAGAGATGGTTGGAGGATGAAAGGGGAGGACTTTGCCCAGCAGTGGGATGAAGTGGGCTAGTAAAAAAAAAAACGTGAAAGTAGTTAAATACAATTAAAGTATTAATGTAAGTACTGATATAAAGAAACTTGAAACTTACTAACCTAGGATGTGATGCAGAAGGGGTCCCCAAAACGCCGGCAGCATTTCCCCGCTGAATGGCTCACGCTGATCCGATGCTGCTCCTGATTAGTTCTTTAATCAATACATATTTACTTTTGTTTTCTTTCGTACCAGTCCTGGTAACGAATGTCGTTTATTCTCAAATGAGAAACGAGTCTATACTGACATCGAGTTTTTAAAACAAAGCTAAGCCTACTGGACGTCACAGGGGGCGTGCTAATAAGCTTCTTACGTCAGTTGACTCAAAGCTAGAATTATTTTTTCCCTGAAGATAGCATTGCTGGGGTTTTCAATGTAATTGCCCCGGTTTCTTCAAGAGGCTGACAGCTCAAAGGCCGGTCGGTGACGTGCTCATTGTCGGAACGCCCACGGTTTACCTTATTCAAACTTTGCAAGGTTTTTTTCTTCTTTAAATATTCCCCCTGGAGTCAGCTGGTAATACTCTGTAATAAGTGTTTTGTTTGCACGATTCGGTATGAATTTTATGTTTTGTTGGTGGCTGGTTCATACGATGTTTACGATGTCAAGTATAAACTTTTAAGCCTCATATTGGATCTTGCTGACTTCGTATAAGATTATTATTTAGCTACTTGATTTCGCAATTATAACCTCTAACTTTACAGCCGCTAATCAAAACTAAACAGTCTAAATTTTGCCAACAACAACGTTTTACTACGTAAAATTATAGGATACCGTAATAATTTCTTTATGGTCCACACCAGTGCCGTGTGTTTCAGTTCTCCAATAGAAAATGTTCCAATAGTAATAAAACTAAATTGTGGTTGTAAAATGTCGTAATTAGTGAAACTAATGGCAGTAATTGACTTCGATACAAAAATCGAAATCATAAACATTTTTTTTAATCATTAACGTTTACCGCGTCAAATTAATAGTTTCGATATTTCTACAGAAAAAAAGGCCGCTGGTGCCACAAAGGTACAGTCAACGTTAAAATTAAGAATTTGTCGCGATGACTCGAATATTCTATTACCATCATACATGGGGTGGTGGTTAGAGACTGTACTATGACTAGCAAATTTATGTTGATATTGTAGTAGAAGGATTCCTATTTCGTGTTTAAGGTCGTCGTTTTTAAGGTCCTGTAAAGGACGAATAGAGATTTTTTTTCGAAACTGACAAATGTAGCATAGCGATTTTACTGATTATTAATGTGGACTATGATTGTATGGGGTGCTATGGGAGAACACAAGCGACGGTGTGTAACGGTGCTGAGGGTGGATAACATATAGTCAGAAAGTGGTTATATTTTATCATTTTAGAAATATATATAATTATAAGCTATATATATAAGTTCTAACAAAATTAGGCGAAACTATTTTAAGGGGATGATCAGACCATCAAACTGAACAACTTTCTCTATGGGACCGATATTGAAATCGCGAATTCAGCTGTTCCATACAAACCTACTCGACCTATATGTATGGGACAGCAGATTTTTTTTTCGCGATTTCAATATTGGTCCCATAGAGAAAATTGTTCAGTTTGGTGGTCTGATCATCTCCTTAAAATAGTTTCACCTAATTTTGTTAGACCTTATACAACGTGTTAATGAATTAACGCAAAACCTCATACACCGCAACTGATTTATAACAAAATAATTAGATTGAAACAATAATTTCATTATTTTGATTGTTAAAATTTAAAGTTATTCGCATTTTTAGTTTTGAGGGAAAAATGATTTGTTATCATTTCAGCAATGAATGAAAGCGCTAACGTACTCAGGGATACATTTTAAGAAGCTTGTTTTGTTAGTAAGTAGGGTGAGAGTACCCGTGTGGTGAGTTGACATCGGGTTCAGTAAATTAAAAATTTTACAAACAAATTATTTAATATTTTGAAAAAAATTACCTGTGTTCGATTCTGCTCTCGATTCTAAACAAACTACTTTCTAGTTTTGCGTTAATTCATTAACACGTTGTATAGGTAGGTAAACATCCCGGCAAAATTTACAAAAGAAGCAAAAGTGAGGCCATTCTTTCCTGTTGAGTAACCTGATATTGCTCATTCAGTTGTTTTCTGGCTGTTTGGGTATAAGATTACAACCAATTTATTTCATATGGCAATCGAATTTATGAACAGGCACTCGAATTGTTTAAGGAGGGCATTTTATAGGCCGCGCAGTATTTTGTTTTTATTAGGTGAATTGGCTTTTAAATGAGCATTTGAAATAAAAGTTACGGGATACACATTGTCCACAGAAATGTTTAAATCTTATGAAAAGTAAATGTTACCAAAGACTATTTTCGACCCATGTTACTTCGGAAAAGTTGTTTAGTTTCATTAGTAACTAAAAATAGCCTTGGTGTATCATTTAAATATAATCTTCTCTTTTTACTAATAATAATCTACTACTAATCCATTTTAAAAGAAGGTACTGTCAAGATTGTCTTGTGATATAGCTCATGCAGACACGAAAGGCGAAGAAGAAAACAAGGTACTACACGATAGAAATTATACAGGTTGTCAGCATAGATTAATATGTATATTGGATATAGATAGGTAACTCGCCTTGAATTTTAGGACGTCCTAATTGCGTTGCTGCTTATTAGCACTAGGGGGCGCCACATTATGAAATACATTGAAAAAGACGATCGGCCGACACGAGGATCGAACCATAGCTACCCGGATCGTAAGCCGGTTGCCTAGACCGCTAGACCAACAAGACAGTGATTGATATGGATGAAATCTCTCAATACTACAGCGCAGCGCGTGAGGTGTAGTGCGCTGTTACTCCGATATGAACCCTAGTGCAACACATAGTGCTTCGATACATCACCGATAGATGGCGGACGCTGTCTATGGAAAATCAGCGTTGCACTTAGTTTGTACTAAGATAACATAGCATGGTTGTCAGGTTAAACAGTTGCATTACTTTAAGGATTAATTGTACCTATGAACCTATGATACTGAACAACTTTCCTTAAGAAACCTATAGGAAATTCACAAAAAAAAAAAATTAACTTTTCATACAAACGTTCGATCACGCTGCCATACTAAGGCCGCAACTCCACAAATAATAACACATAGTTCCGAATTTCAGATATGTATTCAAAGTAAATTTTACTCAAACCATTTTACTTACCTAAAACATATTATAAAGTTACCAGCAAATATTCTAGCCTAGAAGAGATTCTATTTCGATTTCAATTTCGAATCTGTCTAAACGTATTTCCAACATTTTTTCCCATTTTCGAGAATATCAGAATCACCACAATTATCGATAGCAGAGCATTCGCGGACGGCGAGATTGCTATCTCGGGATAGGTTAGTTTAATCCACGGATTTATAGCTTTGGCTACCATACTTTAATCCTTTTGCTGAGAAAAATCGAGTGTTTACTGCTTGTACTTTGGTGACTGGCGATTTTATATTTTTTCGGATCGTTTTGCTGAAAAATATAACGTAGTGTTGTACTAAAACTATACTTTGAATTTTCAAACGTCAGTGACAGATTTTTAACGTTTTGTATAAGTCGTCTTTCTTGATACGCTGACGGGTTTTAAGGAGGTGAACAGACCATCAAACTGAACAACTTTATACTATATGGGGCCAACATCGAAATCGCGGAAAAAACCTTTCCATACAAAACTGCAATCTTTTTCGATCCAAATGTATGGGGAAATCCAAATATAGAAAAGGACCATAAAACATAAGAGCATAAAACATTACTGTACCTCATTCCATTTCAAATTAAAAATATAAGTATTAAAAAAGAGCAACAGTTTCAAAACCGCTGTTTCTGTGATTCAAGTTAAAATTATATTTGTACATGGAAAAAAAGTATAGTTTCAAAGGAAACCAATTTCGGAATTTTTTTTGCGTCGTGTATTTCTTAAACTTGCATCGGTAGAGCAATTGCAAACCGTATCTATACTATTATAAAACTGTAACAGGAAGTTTGTCTGTACATTGAAGATATTAACAAAAAAAAAATACGATATGGTTTTTAGGTGTCCCTGATTCCATTTCACCAATTTTTCTATTTTTTGTCTGCCTGTTTGTTTGTGTGTTTGTTTGTGTGTTTGTTTGTTTGTTTGTTTGAACGAGTATCACGCAAAAACTACTGAACCGATTTTGATGAAACTTTTTTTGTTTGATAGCTTATGATCTGACTTAAAATCTGGTTTATAATTTGTGCGGACGAAGTCGCGGGTTAATGCTCGTTACTTAATAAAAACCTGCGGAGTAAAGAAACTCTACAAGCGTTGTACCAAACTGTTAATATGAATTGTAAACTAAAAAGGAAAACAGTGTACCTTTCTAATTATCATCGTATGTATACGCTGCGGCTTATCTGGCCATGTTTGATTTAGTAGCTGATTCTTATTAGAACTTCCTTCTTCATAGAATTTTAATTAATGGAAACGGTTATTTAAGAGGAACCATCCATGAGTATAGGTATTTGTATAACTTTGTTGTACCTACGTATTTTTGTGTATTTCAGTTATTTTATATGAGATGGCTCGTCGTTGTGGCAAAAACTAATAGTGAGATAGTATGAGTGTAATAACTGTAAGTGAATCAAATAAATAAATAAATTAAACTAACTGTGGCGGGCTCCTAATTTAGCATAGATAGTTGGTTCCTGTATGTATAGGATCCTTCTTAAAATGCTGACACTTTTTTAAGGATGTGATCAGACCGTCAAACTGAATATCTTTCTCTATAACACCAAAATCGAAATCAAGAAAAAAAATTCTGCTCTTCCATACAAAACTGCGAATCTACTAGAGCAGATGTGTATGGGCCAGCTGATTTTTTTCGCGATTTCGATGTTGGTCCCATAGAGAAAGTTGTTAAGTTTGATGGTCTGATCATCCCCTTAAAAAGTGTCAGCATATTAAGAAGGACCCTGTATCTATACTATTATAAAACTGTAACAGGAAGTTTGTCTGTACATTGAAGATATTAACAAAAAAAAGTTACGATATGGTTTTTAGGTGTCCCTGATTCCATTTCACCAATTTTTGTCTCTCTGTTTGTTTGTGTGTTTGTTTGTGTGTTTGTTTGTTTGAACGAGTATCACGCAAAAACTACTGAAACGATTTTGATGAAACTTTTTTTGTTTGATAGCTTATGATCTGACTTAAAATCTGGTATATAATTTGTGCGGACGAAGTCGCGGGTTAACGCTCGTCTGAAATACACTTCGATATATTTCGCCACTTATTTCGGGAGTCGTTACAATATCGGAACATCGAGATAGCAGTCAATTACAACCGCGGTAATGATAATTATGTTAATTATTTTTGTGATCAACAGCAGAATGACCTTATCCCGTTATTTTGAGATCCCAAAATTGTAGGTCTACTACGAAATGTTAATGTTCACTTCAAAATTTTTCTGAAACCTTACCATCTACACAACACACATTTACGCTCCAAGAAGCATAAATCCAAAGGGAAATCTTTTAAAAAACCAACTCACGTACGAGTACCGGTGGTATAATTTTGATGGCTTAATAAGACCAATGTTGACTGTAACAAGAAAATTATAGTTGCAAAACGTTTATTCTTTACATCTCAGGCACAGAACAAACAGAATCTTGTAATTATTTTATGTAGCGCAATTTAGTTTTATAACCGACAAGACCGCCGGTTATAGTCTTAAATTACGAATGAAAAAGTTGGACAGCAAGAGTTGCATTACAATACCATGATTGCTTGGAAAGTTTAAAGCAAGCGATTACACTTGCAGTTGGTCGAGCCCGATTTCGGCATACATTGCCGGATTTGTTCTCTCTATTTTAAAGTGTAGCGATCAAAGTCAGCAATGTATGCCGAAATCTGCCCTAAATGTTGGATAATGTAATCGCTGCTTATAGGAGAACACACTGGCACAGGCCAAACCGGAGACTATAACTATTGAATCAGTAGATGCAGATTGAAGTGCATCCCCGCGAGACATGGATAGCGATCGCGCTAATTTTAAACATCCAAGTTCAATCCTAATCCAATTTCAGTTCTAATCACATTGCAGTCCAATACTATTCAACTGTGTTGATTCCGCATCGCGCTTTTGACTTATTTACTATGTGACTTAACGTTTGAGCCATCTGTCAAAACAGCTTTTAACGCGTCATGAGCTGTACCGCGATTAGCGCAATACCAAATGTGTAAAAAGCTAAGCTTCGCACGCGGGTCCAATCATGGTTCTGTTGCGATTTATTTACCGCAATTACCGTCCTGGTCCCAAGCATGCTGGCAGCGTTCTCCCTTTGAATAGTCATGTTAATTCGTTGGCCAAGGAGGCTTCCAACTCCAGCTCTACGGTCACCGGTGGTCTCGTGGAAACGCACCGACAGTAATTTGACAATTTTTTGGCTTCTGGGCCCCAAGAACCCAACGTTTCGAGCCAATAGTTACTACCTATTTCTAGGCATTTTTCTCCAGTCTACGAAGTGGGATTTTATTTATCTACAGCTTATCTTAGCCGTAGATAAGAGAAATTGACTGATGATGAACTGTAAAATTGACGTATGATGTATTGTAGAATGGGGTGTGTCACCAGGTTTTAGCCCAGAATCATTTTTAGCCCAGTCATTTTACGGTTTGAGCCGGGACTAATTAATAATTGATATTTTTTTCGGTACAGTATTTAAGAGCCAATTTGAAAAAGTACCAAAATAAAAAAAATATCACGTCTGCAACAGCCCCAAATTTAAAAAAAACTAATAGTAATTTTTTTTGCACATTTTTAAGGCTTTACCATAATATATACTTCAAACATGGTGTTCATATTTTTGTATACTTAGAAGGCTTTGAGAAATACATTAGTATTTTTTATTAAACACTCGTTTTTTTAAATTTCAATGATTAATTTATTGCTCAAAAATAATTTATATCGTTAAATCTAATTATAATGAGTGCAATGGTATTAATATTATTAATTTAAAAGCCTTCTGGGAGATAAAATTGTGATTTCTATATTGCGTAGCGAATTTTTTTTTACTAAATGTACCGGTAACATTTTAAAAGTCCAATTCATAATTACTCACCACCC